>JASWHV010000001.1:117674606-118924606 GCA_030760725.1 Neostapfia colusana | reverse complement strand
GTTGGTGTTGACCGGGATGAAATGGGCAACTTTGGTGAGCCGATCGACGATCACCCACACAGAATCATGTTTCTGTAAGGTGGTGGGTAAACCGACGACGAAATCCATGCTCACGTCCTCCCACTTCCAGGCAGGAATGCCCAGTGGTTGCAGCAGTCCCGGTTTCCGCATGTGGTCTGCCTTCACCCTTCGACATGTATCACACTCGGACACGTATCTTGCAGTCTCTCGTTTCATCCGTGTCCACCAAAACTTTCTTCTGAGTTCTTGATACATCTTGTTGCTGCCGGGGTGAATAGAAAACTTTGATAAGTGAGCTTCATCAAAGATTCTCTTCCTTAACTCCGGGTTTCGGGGTACGACGATCCGGTCCTTGAACCATAAGACGCTGTCTCCGTCCTTCCGGAAACATTTCAACTCCCCACTGTCTACACGTCTCCGCAAATGTGACATGCCCTTGTCATTCTTCTGGGCTGCCGCTATCTCTTCACGGATGGTGGGGATCAAAGCTAGGTTGTAGAGAGCTCCATGTGGAATCACATGTAGTGGTGGTTCGCTCTCTTCCAACGGTGTGATGGTCAGATTATTGACGTGTGACTTGCGGCTTAGCGCGTCTGCCACAACGTTTGCCTTGCCCGGATGATAATGGATCTCTATCTCGTAATCCTTTATCAGTTCTAACCATCTTCGTTGCCTCATGTTCAGCTCCTTCTGAGTGAATATGTACTTGAGGCTTTTGTGGTCGGTATATAAATGTACGAGGTTACCGAGTAGGTAGTGCCTCCACATCTTCAGTGCAAGTACCACGGCAGCGAGCTCCAAGTCGTGAGTTGGATAATTTTGCTCATGGTTCCTAAGCTGTCGTGATCCATACGCGACCACTCTTCGGTCTTGCATCAGCACACATCCGAGCCCAATGCCGGATGCATCGCAGTACACATCGAACGGTTTTGTTGTGTCTGGCTGCGCCAAAACCGGTGCTGATGTTAGGTGCTTGACTAAAGCCTTGAATGCTGCTTCACATGCTGGACTCCAAACATATTTGGTAGCCTTCTTCAGCAGCTCTGTCATTGGCTTGGCAATCTTCGAGAAGTTCGGAATGAACCTCCGATAATATCCCGCGAGTCCGAGGAAACTCCGTACCTCATGAACAGTTCTCGGGGATTTCCAATTCAGTACTTGCGTGATTTTGCTCGGGTCCACAGCGATACCCCCCGCTGAGATGATATGCCCGAGGAAAGGCACTTGCGATATCCAAAACTCGCATTTGCTGAACTTTGCGTATAACTTGTGATCCCGCAGCCGTTGCAAGACTATACGCAGATGTTTCTTGTGATCTTCCTCCGACTTGGAATATACCAGGATGTCGTCGATGAAGACCACGACAAACTTGTCCAGCTCCGGCATGAACACCGAGTTCATTAAATACATGAAGTGAGCTGGAGCATTGGTGAGGCCAAAGGACATGACCAGGTACTCATAAAGTCCGTACCTTGTCGAAAAAGCTGTCTTTGGAATGTCCTCAGCCCTGATCTTAATCTGATGGTACCCGGATCTTAAATCCATCTTGGAAAAGACCTTTGCTTCGACCAACTGATCAAACAACATGTCGATCCGTGGCAACGGGTACTTGTTCTTGATGGTTACGGCATTTAATGGACGGTAGTCCACGCAAAGCCGCAACGTTTCATCCTTCTTTTTGACAAATAATGCCGAACAACCCCATGGCGAGGAGCTCGGCCTAATAAAACCCTTCTCCAGAAGGTCCGTGAGCTGAGTCTTCAGTTCCGCCAACTCCTTGGGCGCCATCTTGTACGGCCTTCGGGATATTGGCATGGTTCCCGGTGCAAGTTCAATCTTGAACTCCACCTCTCTATCGGGTGGCATCCCCGGCAAATCATCCGGGAATATATCAGGGAACTCTCGGACCACTGGAATGTCTTCCAATCTGATGGTTGTGGCTTGATAGACACTTGGAAGTTTTATTTCTGGACTGTCCAGAAATAATGAGTGAGAACCGTGCACTCCTGAGTTTAAGTGCACGACTCGGAGGACGGTGTCTAAAACAGCGCCGTGGCGGGTTAACCACGACATCCCTAGGATGACATCGACCTTCTGTCCCTCTAAGATAATGAGAGACGTGGGGTACACTCTACCCGCTAAGCATAATGGTGCTTTGGAGACCATTACGCTTGCTGAAACCTTCCCACCCGGTGAACAAATTAAATATGGACTATCGGTGGGTAGTATTGGCAAGCTGTGTTTAGCAATGAAAGCTTGGCTAATAAAATTATGCGTGGCGCCTGAATCAAATAGTACTATAGCGGGATGCTGGTGGAGTTGGAACATACCCGCAAGGATTGGCTCGCCCTCCGGCACGTCCTCAATGGCAAGCTGGTGGACAGTACCGGGCCTAGGGTTCGCCCGCCGCGCATTAGTAGGGTTCCGGGGTTGATTCCTCCCCGGAAACTGTGGTGCCACTCCGCCGCCTTGCCTCTCCGGGCAACTGCTCGCGAAGTGTCCTGGACGACCACACTTGTAACATGTGGCCGCTGCTGGTGGAGTACTCGGGGGACGAAAGCCCGGCATGCGTTGCGGAGGTGCAAACGCACGCGGCATCGCCCGCTGCTGCTGCTGTTGTTGCGGTGGTGCTGGCAGTGCCGGCCGGAATGCCGGTGAAGAATACGGCCGACCGCGGAACGGCATCGACCGCTGTGGTGGCTGCCAGCGCGGACCTGATGGTGGGCGATTCACCATCCGAAACTTCTGAGAAGGACCGCCTCCTTCTCCGCTGCTCGGCGGCGCGCTTCGCTTTCGCTCTGCCGCCGCTAACTCCTTGCCGGAGTCCTCCTGAACAATCGCAGCATCAATTATGTCGTTGAGGCTGCCGCGATTGAACATTGCCAGTTTGTCCTTCAGGAGCGGGTTAAGCCCCTGGTAAAAGTGGTCCCGCCGCTTCTCGTCCGTATCTGCGTGATACGACGCGTAGAGTGCGAGATCGTTGAACGCTCTGGAGTACTCCAGCGCGTTCCGGCTCCCTTGTTGCAGGTGTAGGAATTCCTGCGTCTTCCTCTTCATCAAACCGGGCGGTATATGATAGGCCCGGAAGGCCGTCCGAAACTCCGCCCAGGTCATCACTCGGTCGGTGGGTTGTGAAGCACAAAAGTTGGCCCACCACGCGCTCGCGGATCCTTGGAGCTGCTGGACCGCGAACTGAGTCTTGCGCTGCTCGCTGATTTGGAGCAGCCCGAACTTCATCTCTATGGCGCGGAGCCAGTTGTCCGCGTCAAGTGGTTCATCCGCCCTTGAGAATACAGGGGGATGAGTCGCCAGGAAGTCGGAGTAGGAGCTCTGTTGGCGCTCCTCACGATCTTGACGTCTCTCTGGGCGAGACGTATTCGCAATTAACGTTTGCAGCAGCTCTGTATGCTGCTGATGTGAACCCGCCATTGCCGCGACAATGTCGGCCAATGTAACCGTTGGCAGTGGCGGTGGCGGTGTTTGCTGTTGCTGTTGCTGCTGCTGTCCCGAGGAGTCCTCGGGAGGCGGTTGGGAGGTCTCTCCCCCTTGGCTAGTACCTCCAACATCAGGGTTGGCACGAGTACGCGTCATTCTGAAATTCAACACAGCAGCAATTAGCACATGTCTTACTCAAAATTCCATAAACAGCAGTAAGTATTGAAGCGACGCATGACTAACTTGCACAACATTCACATATATTGATAAAGCATAAACTTTATACAAGATACATTATTCTCGGATCTCCGAGAAGTTGTGCTCATGTCGTCACTACCTATACCTACGCTACTGTCTACACGACATGTCACCAATTACAAAAGTTGGGTTACGCTACCCTAGCTGCCCTACTTGGCAACCGTAACCCCCTACTCGGAGTAGAACTCGACCTCCTGTGGGTCGTCCTCCTCCGGTACCTCTGCTGGTGGCTCGGGGTCTACCACCTCTTCTCCCATTCCAGGTTCTCCCATGGCTGGAAGACCCAAGACTACCGGTACGCCCAATACCGGGGGCACGAGGTCCTGCAATGCATGCACCTCGTCCATAGCCTGGTTGTAGTCCTCTTCCCAGCCTTGTCCTTCCTCAATAGCGTCGTCCCGCTCTTGAGCAAGGTCCTCATTCTGCTGGGTTAGGGTCTGCACCAGCTCTTGCAACGCCGCAATGTCAACACGGCTCTTCTTCTTTGCCTTCTTCAGACGACGCAACTGATTGTGTTGTTCATTCAGTCGCTTGATCGTCGGAAGGAGCACATTGCGGAGTGCGCTGTGAGCACTCTCAAAATGATCTCCACGGCTTGTGCTCTCCTTGAGCTTGGTGGCGAGATGCTCCGTATGAACAGCTTGGCTGTCCATCACAGCGTTTCCCGCCCTCATTTGGAGGCTGAGATTTGCCTCCGCGGGGTTGTACCTTGGGCAACTCGGGTTTGTTGCCTCTAGGTACCTCTCTTCCCACACATGCTGAGCTCGTCCCTCCACCGGAACGAGTGCGTATGGAGTTCCCTCCATAGCCTGCACGTGTAGTTGGCAGAAACGTGACATAGTGTCACGGGCTGCCACTTGCCACATCCCTTCCGGTTGTCTTCCTCTCACCGTGACGGTGAATGGCACCCAACCGGGTGGCGTAGGCCCTGCAGGAACCTCGACACGGATCGTCCACGTCTTGTTCCCCTCTTCGCCTTCTTCCTTGGCGAAGTATTGCGGCATCTGGTTGTACCCGAAATATTGGAGCATTAGCCACAATGCTCCCGGGTAGCCGCTACGGTCGGAGCAGTGGGAAACTACCCACCCGTTCTCCAACCGTTTATCTGCTGCCATCTGTAAAAATATATTTGAGAAATGTCAAATATTTATTTAAACAGTAGACCATTGAGTTATAACATAAGATATGTCATTGAACCCCTAAAACTTGGAAACATAGTTCAAATTTTTTTTTAAACAAATTTGACTGCTGATCTGCTGTTCCCATGACAGCCCTGACCAGTTTCCATATTAATCTGATTTAGGCCAGGTTAAAAGCAAAACCAATCCTGGAGCTCAACATCAAAGTTAAAGTTAACTTCAATAGCTTTCCAGAAAGTATTTGGTTGGCCTAAGATCTGCTCTGGTTCAAAAGTTATGAGATGTCAAAGTTAACAGAATTTCTGGAAACAATTGGACAGCACCTCCCTGCCTTAGGTACTGATTTGATCCAAGAATCCCAGTTAATTCTGTTCCTAATCTGACAAAACTTTCTGTTACAAAGTTGTAACCCATCTCATAATATTTCCAGAACTACCTCATTTCCTATTTTTGGATTTTTAAGCAGGAAGTTATGCTTAATTTACAGAGAGTTTACAGAGAGTCTTTGCTCTGTCCTGTTTTCTGGACAGTTTCAACTCTACTGCATTTTTCGAGTGGTTAAGGGACGAAACACCTCTGGAACTCAACAGAAAAGTTGTAAAGCTCCTCCAAAGCTTTCCAGAAATGTATCATACGACCCCAACCTCGAAAGAACTCAACCTCTAACCTCTGATTACTTCAGCCTTGATTTAGCTGAAAACAGAGTGCTCTGTCCTTAACATCCTATAAGTTGAAAACTTATTAGCTTTGAATATCCTGTTCAAGGGAAGGAGTTACATCAAGTTTTACTACTTTGGATCAAAACCATCAAATTTTAAATGAAGTTGTTCATTTAGTTGGGTGTGACGTCGAGGCGTCACCAGATTATGTCGGTACTACGTCCTCACAAAGGAAAAACCTATACCGGACTTAGCCGGCGTCGTTACTTCAGTGGCACTACTCGTCACTCGCACACGGATACTACACGTCTACCGTTTCGTGGTAAGGCTACCTGCAGAAATTCAACCAATCATCAGACTCGGCTGCACACCGAGCCCGGAATCCATACAGTTGGTACATCCGGCCGTCATCACTCGCCCGGATGTTCTCAAGCCAAACACGCCCTGAGTTACGTGTTCACGTTTCAGACCACGTGACGGGGTCTCCCATGTTGCACCACGCACGCCAGGGACAGACGTTGCTCGAATACCCCAAACGACATGAAGAGTCGTAGAGGATATCAAAGCGGGTCGGGTTACCTGCCACCCGTGGGGCTCCACCCTTCAGCTTGTGCGCACTGGTGGACAGCGCTTACGTGCACCCCCCAAGACATGAACGTCCCGAGATGCACGATTTTCCGACATAACAAATAAGTTAATAAGCCACTTTCTATATACTAATAACATCCTTATACGGGCTACTAACTCGTTCCTCACTGGATTTTTGAAAAAGAAGACCTTTGTACTGTGTTAAACCTCAAGCGAGCTCTGATACCACGCTGACACGACCCCACTGGTCCTGTCGAGCCAGGATCACGCTGAGGGGTGCTGCGTTGCACAGCACCGTATAACACACGTCAAAGGTACAAAGCGGAAGCGGAAGCTTTATTACATAAACAAGTTTATTAACATGTTTACATCAAAATAAGTTTAGTCCACACTCACGGGCGTAGACTAAGCATCAAGTGCACGTTCAGCCCTCGAACGTGTCCTTGCTAGCACACACGCACACTAACTCTGCGGCGTGCACGACTCCCACTCGACGGGGTTCCCCTCCTGGGGTTCCGTCTCCTCTTCGGGAGTCCCTTCCTCATAGAACCCTGCAAAAGCTTCAAACACAAGCAGTGAGCACGAAGGCTCAGCAAGTCTGACCCGTCTCACCTAAACATGGAACTTCTACATGAGGGTGATGGGTTGCATGAGGTAAAAGTTCATTTGCAAGGACTCGCCTAATTAGTAGAACCTTACTTTCAAGTTTTAGCAGCAGGTTGTGGAGAACTTTATGCTAAGGCACATGAGAGAGCCGCAATCAAACAAGAAACGCATTTCTCTCATGTACTTTGCCCAAAGTTGAAAAGAACTTTAGTTAGCACTAAGCTACAACATATCATTAACAATCAATATCCAACTTTCAATCAGCAACATTTTAACATGTAACTAGCCTGTTCTTTCTACGTCACGGTACAGTGAACAAGTGGTACTCACTGACCGCGAGGGACGGCGATTATAATCGATTTACACCTGCAGGGTTACCCGAACAACCCGTCACGTACGCCCGTACTCGATGTTGCCTACAACAACCATCACGGACGCCGTACGCGACTACCTTTCACCCGTTAGCCAAATATTGAACCGGTCCCATCGTCCCGAGCAAGAGGTCCCTGCACGCGCATCTCTGTGCCGCCAGCTGATTTACACCTCGAGCTCTCAACCTACCCTCTGAACGACGGGCAATGCCTCAATACCCAGCTACCCGAGTTACATCAGTTTCCCGGTTCCCATATAGCCGGTAGGTCTTCGGTACTGTTCTAGCTTGTTCAACAGGCCCGCACACGGCTCGGTCCTCAATCGACACAAGCGGAGCTACAGCACACAGGCCCCAAAGTCCTGCTGCCCTTACTCTCCGCTCGGTCTCATTTTCTTGCCATGTGTTTCATGAGCTATCTCTACCCGAGCAATGTGCCTCTAGCCTATTCTCGCGAGTAGTTCCAACTACTCGACTTGTACCGAATCCTACTCTATTCTAGCAATGCAGTGGCTAACGAGGTTTTCGATCCTAAACCCAACCCATGGTTTTCTTGGCTGTGCAGTTGGGTTTCCAATCAAGACTCTAATGCAACGAACAAAGGGAAACAAGTATGTGCTCAAAACAATAAAAATTTGTAAAAAGGTTAATGCAAACCGGGGCTTGCCTTGCTGCTCTTGGTCGTAGGCTAGCTGTTCCTCCGGAGTAACGAAGTCTAGGACTTCGGGTTCCTCCTCGATCTTAGCGACTACATGATAAGAACAATGTATGTATTAATTTAGAGGCCTTTGTATTAACTTTGAAGTTGTGAAGCCTATAACCCTTACTAGACAGACCTAATGACTGTGAAACTTTTACTGTGGCTTGGTTACAACCTAAACAAAGACTTGGTCAAGTTTTAGTTGCAGCAAGGCTCATTTGAGCCCTCCACAAATAATTATGTCCTTGACCTTAATTGGAACCCTTAGGGTGTTCTAGGGATTTTCATGAGACAAACTATGACTTTCTGAAAACTAGATTTTCAGAGGGTTCTAATGGAGTTGGTCTCACTTAATTTGGAAGTCTCTAACTAAAGATATGAGCTAAACAATTTCAGAGAAAATCCTGAAAATGTTTCTGAACATTTTCTATTTTCTCTGGAACAGTTTTACTAATCACACCATTAGGTGGACTAAATGAGCTCAAATGGATCTGAAATTTTTATGGTAGTTCAAGGATATTTTGGTGAACATCTCAGCAAAATTTCAGGATTTTCCTCCAAAGGATTCTCCAGTTAAAATTCCTAACAGTTTAAACTTTGAGGAATTAATTCTGGAGAATTAAGGAATTTCATGAAGTGAAACTTGATTTTCTGGAAAGTACTCAGAGAGCTGAATTCAGCAAAATTTGGTTCACTCAATTTGGAGCTTTCTAGCCAAAGTTATAAGGATTTGAAGTTTGAAGGAAATCTGAAAATCGGGGAAAAGTTTAAACTCGCGCGTGGGCCCAGGGGACACGCGTCGCACGCCGGAGCGACAGCACACCGCGGCCCACAAGGCTTTTGCGCGCCAGCACACCCGATCCCGGCCGCAGCCGGATCTCGATTCAAAATATCGGCCGCTGACAGCTGGGGTCCACCCCCTTCTTCAACCTCGCGACACCCGCGCTCCGCCGCCGAGGGACCTCGCCGGAGAGCTCGCCGCTGGCTGCTGTACCGCTCCAAACTTCTTGATTCTGGCCGCCCCTGCCTACTTTTACTTGGGGAACAAGATCCGAGGGTCAGCTGCTCATGACAACGGCCGGAGCATGGTCGGCGACGAGCCGCCATATCGGAACGACTTCGGCCATGTCGGCTGATGCTCCTAGTGCCGCAGCTACTTGGGAAATTGGTCGGGGAGCATCAGTGGACCTCAGAGAAGGTCGACATGAGCTCGAGGCAGCTCGGGGAAGGCCCGAAATAGGTCCTCACCGTGCGCCCGATACCCCCCGTTCGTTCCGCCATTAGTAGACCTTGAATTACGCCGGGCACAGAGGTTCTCCGGCCCAGAGTTGTGAAGGCAACTTGTGCGTCACCGTGTCTAGTTCGTGTGGGAGTGGCCTGAGGCCCTCTAATCCTTTCTAGAGCATGAATTAAACAGAATCGTACCCGAAGGTCGTTCTGCACACAGAAAGGGGAAAAGTGGAAATTCGCCGCCGGTGAGCAACCACTCGAGCTGTGGCTCGGAGATGAGCAGCACCGGTCACCTGCGCGTCCAAGGGTGTCTTGGCTCGGGCGTGACAACGCCCAGGTTGGGCTGTCCACGAGAGCCCGAGGTGCGTCGGTTTCCAGTTCCGAGTTTGATCTTTCGGCACAGCCGATATCACTCGGTTTCAATCGATTTCTATCAATGGGAAGGATGGAAGATGGTAGCTAGTACCTTGCTGGGACCTTGGAACGGAAAGAAGGAGCTGCGATCGGCCTGATCAAGCAGGAACTCGAGCGGCGGCGATGGCAGTGGAAAAACAAGTCGTGTGCGTCGGCAGCTCGAGGAATGGCGACTGAAGCACACCGGGGAGGGAATAAATAGCCCGGCGGTCTGGTCTCCGGCTTGGGGCACGCAGCAGGAGCTGGCGCCGGCTGCCCCCTTCGGTGGCGCGCGCGCACAGCTGCCGGGAACCGACTGAACTGTGGTTCAGTCGGTTTGCTTTGGGGCTGAGGCTGACATGTGGGTCCCACTTCTCTTTTAACCTCTGAAATTTATTCCTAACAGCTGTGGTAAACAGTGAACCCTATTCTACCCTTGGCAATTCAAATTATTCACCCAAGAGCCATTTGAATTGATCAAAGTTCAAATGAGGTTTGGTTTGAATGAATTTCAGCACAAGTGCAGTTTGAAATTCAAATAAAGTTTGAATTTCTCCCCCTTAGCTCATGTCAAGATCAACTCCAAATGGAGTGAAAATTGGTGTGTGAGCTCACAAAAATGTGCTGAGCAAGAATATGCCTTCCACTTTTAAATTCAGTGGGTGAAAACAGTTTGAATTTGAATATGGTTTCAAACTGCCCTCTTCCTAACTATACCCAAAATGACCTCAAAAAGGTTTTGAATTTGGGTGGAACTTGGCATGGACATCCTTAGCAAAGTGTAGGAGTTTTCATATGTCCAGCCCATCTATATCACATGTGGGAAGTACCACTTTTGCAATGTGTGAGTTTGTTCCCTAATGAGCATGTTGATAATTGTTACTTGCTCTTTATTTGTGTTCATCATTCTTCCTCAAATGAGGTGTGTGGTGTGGTGATGAACACTGCAAATGAGTGTCAAAAACTGAGGCCCTTACAAAGAGGACCTGACTTACGCAGAACACCCTGTCCGAATCTTGGACGTAAAGGAAAGGGTCACCCGAAACAAGGTGATTCGATGGTGCAAGGTACAACGGAGCCATCACACCGAAGCTGAGGCCACATGGGAGTGTGAAGAGGATATCAAGGCAGAATTCCCCCATCTATTTCCTACTAACGAATCTCGAGGGCGAAATTCAATTTAAGTGAGGTAGATTTGTGACACCCTCGCCTCGGGTGTCAGCATATGTTCATGTTCTATGAAGAGGAAACATTTTAATGAAAAATAGGAACAGAGAGAATTATCAAAAGAATAGCCAATAAAGCCCTCAGAGAGCGCCAAAGGCAACTTCCGCGGCCAGCAGGCCACGTGGCGTGTTCGGAGCTCATCCCTGCAAAGCGAGGAGAGGCCGTCGCCAAGCTGGCTACATAGCAGGGGCTCGTCTCCGCAAAGGGGAGAGGTCCTATCCTATGGGACACGTGTTGCCCACGGAGCTAGCCTCTGCAGAAGAAGCAAAGGCATTTCCGCAAGACACGTGTCATCCTCGGAGCTAGTCCTCGCAGAAATCAGAGGACCAGTCGCGCGGGATACGTGTCGATCTCGGAGCTCATCTCCGAGAAGTCCGGATCTATCGAACACGTGTCGCCACCGGAGCTTATCTCCGGGAAGGTCCGTCGCAGCTAAACACGTGTCGACCTCTGAGCCGTCCCTGAGGAAAGAAGAGAGGGAAGACCGGCGCCAACACGTGGCGTGCGCGGAGCTCACCTCCGAAGAAGAGGGAGGTCTTGCTCGTTTGACACGCGGCACAACCGAAGCTCGTACCTGCAGGAAAGGAGACACCAGGCCCCGTAGGACACGTGGAGCTTCCGGAGCTCGTCATCGCGGAGGTAACGAGTTCTGGAGCGGTTTTTACGCGTAAAGATACCGGTACGCAACAGAAACCGATCTAAATTCCACGATGTTACTAAAGATAAGACGTTAGGATCCAACAAAGATCTGAATAAGACTCTTATTCGGGATACAATCAGATTAGGACTCTTCTCTTATCGATTATAAATAGAACCCAAAACCTCTGGCCAAAACCACAAACTTCTCTTTCAACTCCTGAGCCGACGACTTAGAGCCCTAGCCCTAACTCGCCAAGCAAACCATTGCCGAAGCGCAACAAGGGAGATCATCGGAGAAGAACCGAGCGGTCTGAGGAGGACATTGAAGTCAAGAAGAACGTGAGGTAGGACTTCAATATCATTGTGTTCATCTCTTTGCATCTGTCCTTCAATTCCTTTCGAACAGAAGCCTTCTCGTGGGCAGATCACTTGATGATCAGTTTGATCTAAAGACAAGATCATCGCCACGTCCACCTTTGATCCGAACACCTCTGTCCATACAAGGCCATGCAAGAACACGTACAGATCAATCTAATAAAACTAATCATGAGATAGCATGCATATGCATCATCGCATCTAGTTTAAGGTTTGTGCATAAATATTGATTGCTGTGAATCCTGTATGCACGTGATCCTACCTAGCAGGACAAGCTCAGGGAGCTGTCTACGATGAACTGCAGAAACCAGGTTTTGAGAATCAAGAACAACCGGAACCGCAAGAACAAGGCAAGTGCTCCTTGACCATATTGATCCTATGTTTTGGGTAAAACTGTTTTGTTTTGCGAAAAGGTGTGCGTACTGAGTCAAACGTGATGGGAAGCCCTTTTATAGGAGCTTACTAGTTTTGATTAAACCACCCTTGTCGCCTGGGAAGTTTATGAGTCGGGTATGGTTTTTGCTTTATGCTTCGCTGAGTCTATGGGATTGGGAAGCGAGATAGATGTGTCTAGCTAACTGCACTCGTACTGATAATAAGTAACTGATGAGGTTAATGAATATGGATCGGAGGGAGATCTAGGCAAGCCTGGGTTTGTGAATGAAGTAGCATGAGATGGTGGTTTTACTTGCCGTAGATCTAAGGACCGGTTCATGCATGCACATGCCAGGATAACAGTGCCACCACAAGGCCAAGTATGGGTGCGGCTTAGCTGAGTAATTAGGTAAGTTGCTAGAGTGTTATGGACTGTGGAAGGCGCGGGGAATGGGAGTCAAGTGAGGACTGCCCTGGGAACTGCATGGCAAAATAGGGGGCCCGTGGGTGGGAGAATTGGAGATTCTAGCCTGCCGGTGAAACCTTAGTGGGTCCATACATCTAGTAACCCCTTTGTAAAGGCTATTTTGTGATCTCTTGACCATACACCGACGGTTGTGTACTGGTATAATGGAGGTTCTGCAGTCGCCGACGGGTGACGAAATCACAAACTTGTGGGTAAAGAGGTGCAAACTCTGCAGAAGTCTAAAACTATCATGATAGCCGAGCTTACGGTCACGAGCACCTGGCTAAACTGCCATGATTAGTTGGAATGGATATTGGGATGGTTATTGGGATGGTTATTGGGAAGGTTCTTGGTTATGATTATTGGTTTGGTTATGGTTTGGTTTGGGACTGTTGAGTCTGGGTGATGAGATGGTTGCATGACTGTTGGGACATGACATGAGATTGGTAGCAAATACAAGGAGGTATTCGTGAGTATGAATAAAGGATTGGTTAATGTTCGGATGGAACACGGGAAGTGATGGAGATATGTTGGTAATTTAATACATGCTGGGATTACATCTAAAGTTAAGTTGCTGTTTTATCATGGTTTTACAAATCTGCTTTTCTGCAAATAAGCCTTTTATACCTACCTTGTTTCTGAGCTGCATATCATGTGTTTTTCCCGCACTTGCTGAGTACATCATTGTACTCAAACTTGCATTATTAATTCATCCTCAGCAGCAGGAGAAGCCTACTATAAAGATCAAGTGGAGCATTATGGCGTGTGATCTGTTCTCAACCTTGCCTGTGGAGGGAGTAGAGATGGAGCCACTACTGCTTAGTTTTGCTTCCGCATTAAAATAAAGACTTCCGCTGCATAGAAATAAGACTTCCGCTGTGAGCATGAGTCCAAGACTCATGAGATATTGTAATAAACCCTGTTATTCGTGGTAATATATGATCTGAATTCAGTTTGTGGAACGTATGTGTATGTGTGATGAACATCCTGGGCACACATATGCATTAGTTCTTGGTTCCGTGGTTTTTCCACAGAACTGAGGGCGTCACACGACTTGTACCGAATCCTACTCTATCTTAGCATTGCAGTAGCTAACGGGGTCTGCCATCCTAAACCCAACCCATGGTTTTCTTGGCTATGCAGTTGGGTTTCCAAACAAGACTCTAATGCAAAGAATAACGTAATCAAGTATGTGCTCAAAACAATAAAACTTATAAAAGGTTAATGCAAACCGGAGCTTGCCTTGCTGCTCTTGGTCGTAGGCTAGCTGCTCCTCCGGAGTAACAAAGTCTAGGACTTCGGGTTCCTCCTCGACCTTAGCGACTACATGATAGAAGCAATACATGTATTAATTTAAATGCAGTTGTATTACTTTTAAACTTGTGAAGTCTATAACTCTTACTAGACAAGCCCAATGACTGTGAAATTTTTACCGTGGCATGGTTACAACCTAAACAGAGACTTGGTCAAGTTTTAGTTGCAGCAAAGCTCATTTGAGCCCTCCACAATTAATCATGTACTTGACCTTAATTGAAGTCTTTTAGGGTGTTCTAAGGACTTTCATGAAACAAACTATGACTTTCTGAAAACTAGGTTTTCAGAGGGTTCTAATGGAGTTGGTCTCACTTAATTTGAAAGTTCCTAACTAAAGATATGAGCTAAACAATTTCAGAGAAAATCCTGAAAATATTTCTGAACATTTTCTATTTTCTCTGGAACAGTTTCACTAATCACACCATTAGGTGGAGCAAATGAGCTCAAATGGATCCGAAATTTTTATGGTAGTTCAGCGATACTTTGGTGAACATCCCAGCAAAATTTTAGGATTTTCCTCCAAAGGATTCTCCAGTTAAAATTCCTAACAGTTTAAACTTTGAGGAATTAATTCTGGAGAAATAACGGTTTTCATGAAGTGAAACTTGATTTGCTGGAAAGTGCTCCGAGAGCTGAATCCAGCAAAATTTGGTTCGCTCAATTTGGAGCTTTCTAGCCAAAGTTATGAGGATTTGAAGTTGGAAGAATTCTGAAAATCGGGGGAAAAGTTTAAACTCGCGGGGGCCCGCGGGGACACGTGTTGAGCGCGGAGGTGTCCGGCACACCGAGGCCCACAGGGTATTTTCACGCCAGCACAGCCGATCCCAGCCACACCCGATCCCGATTTAAATTCTTCAGCCGCTGACACGTGGGCCAGCCGGCTTCGTCTTCCTCCCGCCGTTCTCTCGCGCCCGCGCCGCCGACCTTGCCGGAGCAGACCTGGAGCTCGCCGGCTCGCCGCTGCGGTAAAAGCCCAAGAAAAGGGACTTGCAAAAACTTTTTATCACCACACAACACCACAGTTTTGTTGTGGATAGAGTGTGAAAAAGTGTGAAGAGCAAGTAACCTCCATCAAAAGAGTGATTAGAGAGGAAAGCCTACATTTTCACAAAGTGGGAATTTTACTCATGAACATGAGAGGTTGAGCTCACCCCTAGAACTTTAAAAGTCTTGGGAAGGTTCAGTCCAAGTTTCATGCAAATCCAAACATTTTTGAGGCACTTTTGGAGGTATTGGAAAAAGAGGCCAATTTGAATGTAAATGCAAATTGCAGCAACATTCATCCCTCAAATTCAAAAGTTAGCTTCATATTCAAACTCATCATACTTTCCTGAGTAATCCCACCAATTTTCAGTCCCATTGGACTTCATCTCGTCGGGAGCCGAATTTGTAACAATTCAAACTGAGTTTGAATTTTCGAATTCAAATATGAAGGGAATGTGGCCAAACCAGTTTGAAGTTGATGAATTCAAATTCTTCCTCTGAATTGGTGGCTAAGTTCCCTTTTCAAGTCTGAGTAGGTGGGATATTTGCACAACAGAGAAGATTAGGGGGGAGAAGAGGGCCCACCAGTCAGCTAGACTTCGGGCCTAAGTCAACACCGGGCGAACTCGGTTTACCGGGCCTCGGCAGCGCTCGACAACGAGCCAACCGAGCGGCCACCTCGCCCCCCCTCCTCGCATTCTGGCGACCAGCTTGCCGGCTCCGCCGCCTCGGCCCGATCTTTACCCCGGGAGCAAACAGCAGCACGTCGCCTTCTTCATTGATCGCACGCTCGCTGTTTCCTTCACACCCGCATAGAACCGGAGCTCACCGCCGCGCTCTATTTTCCCGATCGCCCGCACCAACCGAGCCTCGGTTGCTCGTGCCAGCAGCACCGAAAAGCAGCACCCATGCATGCTCTACCACGTCAGCCCCACAACCCCGAAGCTCCTAGCCTGTGGCGCGTGCAATTCGGCAACGGGCGCCGAGGAACAGAGCACCGGCGGAAAGCTGAGGATTGCTCCCCGTGGACAGCACGCCACGGTCAGTTTCACCGCCGGACTTGTACACGGAAAAGGTGCGCCTTAGTCTCCAGATCGTGTACCTGCAACCCTCCTCGCCATTGATAGACCGTGCGCTGAGAATTCCTAAGAATCCCGAGAACTAGTGCAACCGGGTAGGGGTCGGTGTACCCCGAAATTCTAGCTGCACCGGCCAACCCAGCTCGGGTGAGCCTACACACACCTTCCTCACTCCCTAGCGGCCCTCCTCGACCAAGAATCAAGGGAAATGACCCAGAAATGGCCGGGTTTGGGTTGTTTTTCGGGCCGCCATAGAATAATAGCTCGGTTCACCGTGGAGCTCTAGGTTGCTGATCTTTTCATGGGGTTTGGCGGCCATTTTCATCACCCTCGAGCTTCCGTGGTGCTCTCCGACCCTTTGCCGATCGTTTTGATGCATTGTAACGCATTCCTGACCACGCCGGAACCCTAACCGCCGCTGTCACCGTCGGGAACCCTGTTCCGGTGAGCTACGGCCGCCGGCGAACCCCGAGATGAGTTCAGCGTCATGAGTTGGGGTAGGGCGGCGAGTTTGGGGTCGGGAGACGGCCGGAAAAGAGGTTCCGGCGACGCTCGCCGGAGTGCGCCGCCGCGGACCCCTGTTTGGCGCGAGGAAGGAGAAGACTGCCGGGTGGGACCCACTGGCAGACATTTAAACAATTTGAAATGTCCAGTTTGTTGTTCAAACTTTGGAGGAACACAAATTGGGGTAGGAGATCCAAAAATTATGAAACAAATTTTGTTGGATTCCTCTAACAGAGTACAATACAAATCTGAAACCCAATTTGTATGAAACCCATTAATTAATTCTGGAAAATTCTTTAAAACTTTTCAGCAAAAGAATTTTAGAGGGAGTTTGGTGCATCCAAAAATCCCCAAATTTTGCCATAATGTTCTTTAGGACATTAGTGAACCCCTGTAAAAGTTTCAGACCATTTGGAGTTGATTTGGTCAGAGCAATTCAAATGTGAAGGTGCTGTGTTCATTTGAATACAGAAACATTTTCAGAGAATTTCCAAAGCTTGGAAATTCAGTTCTGGGCAAATCTTAGCTCCAAAAATGCTAGGAAAAATTCATGCAAACTCTATGAACTATAACTGAAATTGTAGTTCACTAAGTTGGGCATGAACAAGGTATTACCTCAGAATTAATTCTTCTTTGCTTATTTGCTAAGAGAAATATTCTGAGCAAACCACTCCATGAAAAGTGCTATTGTTTGGTCCAGAGGGTTTTCTTGTGACAGGGAACTCCCACAAAAATTCTCAGCTCCATTGGAGCTCTGGATCACCCCTGTCCTGTTTAACCACTTGAGGGATTAATATGGAAAAAAGGGAAAACCACTTAGCACTTAACCATGTACTTAGGTCCAAACCCAAACCACTAAACCCTACTTCCATTTTAAATTCTTAAACAGAGTTCCAGTTGTTAGAGACTGGTTATTAGAACTAATAGCAGAAGTATTACCCTAAACTCATATGCATATTCATTAACATGTAGTATTTTATTAACGTGTAGTCGCTGAAGGCGAGGAGGCTCCGGAAGTACTTGACTTCCTACTTCCGGAAGAGGAACTAACCCCTGACCAGCAGCAACAAGGCAAGCCCCGGTTTGCATTAACCTTTTATAAGTTTTACTTTGTTTACATGTGTCATATGAAGTGTGAATGTGCATTAGGTATAGAATGGATGGAACCCCACTTGCATGACCAGAAATTTTCCATAAGAGTGAGGGTAGTGTCTAAGACCTCGAGTAGATAGGCTATGCTTAAAGATTCATAGGGCTTCGGTACAAGTCGAGTAGTTGGAATCTACTCGCGTGATAGGCTTGGGACACACGGGTTCGGTTGAGTGATGTGAGATCACATTAGTAATGAAAATGAGACTAGGCAGGGGCTAGGGCGCAGCAAGAGGGAGTCTTGTGTGCGCAGCCCTGTCCGTGTCAATTGAGGACCGATCCGTGTGCGGCCCACGGTGATCAAGTTTGAACGTACCGAAGGCATATCGGATATATGGGCCCCGATAAACCGATGTAGCCGAAACCTCCGGGCATCGAGGCATAGCACACCGATTTATAGGTGTAGGTTGAAGGCAGCAAGGTGGAAATCTGCCAACGGGCATAGAGAGATGCTCCGTGTGGGGAACCTCCTGCTCGTTTCGGTGCGACCGGTTCGACGTTTGGGCTGTTGGGTGAAAGGTCGTCCCGTACGACATCGAGTGAGCGTGCTGTGCAGCTCCACGGGTGGGCGTACGTGACGTGCTCTTTGGGTTTCCCTGCAGGTATATATCGAGTCGATTCGCCGTCCCTCACGGTGATGAGTACCACTTGGTCACTGAGTCGTGAAGTAGACTAATGTATGAAATATGGTGATTCAATACTGCTGATTTGATATAATATTGTATTGCTACATGTTTGCCACCAAATATTGCTTACTAAATTTCAGCTTCCTGAACTGTTAACTTGTTGCTAAAAGTTGAACTAAGGATGAACTTGTAGGCGAGTCCATTTGTTGCAATATGACTATCCTACATCATGGTACACCTCATGTAGAGTTTCATGCTTAGGTGAGTCGGTTAAGCCTTGCTGAGCCTTCCTGCTCACGGTTGCTTCTTAAGTGTTTTTCAGGTGAGGAGCCACCCACGGACTCGGAGTACGAGTCCACCGGCGAGGGTTACCCTCCGTCGGGGACCACGGCTGAGTGGGAGCCGTACACGCCGCGCTGAGCTGAGACGTGCAGCTAGTGTGGGTTGCCCTAGGGCTGGGCAACCGACTTTTGCTAGATAGGCGGGCGGGAGTTGTACAAAAGAAACTTCCGCTGTGTAATAAAGACTCTAGTTTGTAACTGAGAAGTGTACTACCTTGTACATTCAGTTTGTTTTCCCATGTAATATAATGTGTTCTTATGACGTGTGCTGTCGGGTGTCGCATCGCGCGGCACCACCCTCTGCGATCCTGGATGAGCGGATTCCGGTCCGCCACAGCCTGGTATCAGAGCTGCATTGGGGATAGCACAGTACTTAAGGACTGTAATATGGGAAAACTTAGGTTACGGTGAGGAATCGGTAGTTGCCCAAGTAAGGACTATATTAGCATAGTTACTTAAAGTGGCAAAGACTAACCTATGTGTTATAATTCTGAAGTTTAATTATGTAACGACGCACCTACGCTCTGGTTAGTATGGTAAGGAACGCCACCAAAAGCGGTTCAATTTCGGTTAGCTCCCCTGACGAGGAAAGTGGTTCAGGGATTGGTCTCACAGCTTGGTGTGAGACGTCAATATGAAACTCTTGGACTCTTCATGTTTCTGAGTTCATATGAAACGCTGATCCCTAGCGTGCATTAGGCAAGTAAGTGGAGACCCCATCACGTGGTCAGTAACGCGAGAGTGTGTTCGTCTGGAAGTAGCCCAGGAGGACATACGCAGCGCTTGCCATCGGCGTGCCCTGCAGGGCAGTAGGTGGTATCTGTTGGGTTGATAACATTCCCAACCGTGACGACCCGTTCATGACATACTCGGGTTCCCCGTCGTGTGGTGTTGAAACACGATCACGTACCTTGAGACGTTGCCTAACTCAAGGACGGCCGTATGACAATGATACGGGCGTTTGTATTTACTTTTAAATATGGAACTGCCTGAAATGGAAAACCTTTGTGTGCATCATTATTGTGTGGTCTTCTGCAGGTACTAACCATGTATGTATCCGTGTAGCAAACGTGTGCGAGAGACCGTTTAGTGCCACACTTGAGACGTATATGCCGGTATAATCCGGTTACGATTTTCTTTTGTGAGGAACGTAGTACCGAGATAGTGTAGGCATATGCATGAAGAAATAATGATAAAAAGGAATTAAAATCATTAGGTTTCAACATCTAGGACCCTGGTTGGGTAGACCAATTGGATAGTGATGAGTGTAGTTCCAAAAAGACTGAAAAACAGAGTGCTCTGTTTTGGGCAGCAAGTTTGCTGATCTTCAATAGGGCATAACTCACAGGTCTTTTAGCCCAGGGAGGTGTGCTATATAGTTCTGGAAAGTTATTTAAGTACTCTACAACTTTGTTGTAGACTTCCAGAGCTGAAACACACCTTAAGATGGCTGAAATCCCAGAGGAATGTAAACTGTCCAGAACCAGGACAGAGTAAAACATTCTCGGAACTGTTCTGTTTTTCAAACATAACTCCCAGTAGAAAAATCTAAGATTGTCATGTAATACATCCTTATAAATATTAGAATATGTGTTACATCTTTGCAATTCAAAGTTTCTGAAATTTCAGCAAGATTTCAGTGGAAACCAGGGTTGAAAACAGCCACTTCCGAGGGGGGTGCTGTTAAAATTCTTCCAGAAATTCTGCTGACTTTGAATTAGCATAACTTTTTAACCAAAGCTGATCTGGGGGAAAATGAATACTCATTGGAAAGATACTGAAGTTAACTTTAACTTTGGTGTTCAGCTCGAGTCATGAAAATGCTCAGAACCAGATCAAAACTTGGAATAGGTAGAAACTGGTCATTCTGACAGAAGAATGACAGTTGAACTCATTGGAGAGGGTGTTGTACCCTAAGGGAGGTATACATGATGACAAAGTGATAGTAATATCTCGTAGTGACCAAACCTAGTTATGGTGAGCTTCCAAAGTGGAGGTTCATCAAGTTGGATTAAACTAGCTTGTGTTTGGTCTGGTAATGGTGTAGCTTGTGCAAAGTTATTACATTATCTACTTACGAGATGTATCGCATGTTTTATTGTCATTATGTTTTTACGCCCATTTTTATTGGACTGCATGCAATCTGTTGCGGGACTGATGTTATTGTCCTATGATTGCAGATGGTTCGCACTAGGACCACGCACGAGGTTGGTGGCTCTAGCCAAGGGGGAGGCGATGACTCCCAGCCACCGGCCTACGACAGCACCCCGCAGCAGCAGCCACCACCGCCGCCTCCGCTTACTCTAGCGGATGTGATAGCGGCACTGGTGGGTGGTCGTGAGGAGCAGACCGATCTACTCTGCACGATCGTGCAGAATACGTCCCAGGCGGGGGGACGTCAAGAGCGAGGGCCTCGTGAGCCCCGTGAAGTGTTGTACTCGGATTTCATGAGTAAGCACCCTCCAGTGTTCACCGAAGCCGAAGAATCACTGGAGGCGGACAACTGGCTGCGGACCATCGAGTCCAAGTTCGGGCTGCTCCAATGTACGGAGCGGCAGAAGACTCTGTTCACAGCGCAGCAACTCCACGGTGCCGCTGGTGTGTGGTGGGTGAATTATGTCGCCTCACGTCCGGCTGGCCATGCCGTGGAATGGCAAAAGTTCTGGGAGGCGTTCCGCGCCTATCATATCCCTCCCGGAATTATGAAGAGGAAGTTCCAAGAATTCTTGGAGCTGAAGCAGGGCGGGAGGAGTGCCCATGACTACTCCCGTACCTTCAACCATCTGGCGTAATATGCGTCAGACTACATCTCCACCGAGGAGAAGAAGCGGGAGCACTTCTATCGGGGGTTACACCCCAAGATGAAGACACATCTCGTGCAGTGGAATCGCGGCACATTCAACGACTTAGTCAATGCCACGATTATGCAAGAGGATGCTCAGCGGGAGTTGACAGCTGAGCAGAGGAAGCGCAGCGCTCCACCTAGCAGCGGTGGTGGCGCGCCTCAGAAGTACCGTATGGTGTATCGGACACCATCCGGGCAGCAGTCGCATCCATCGGCGCGACCTTAACGGTTCGGGGGACATCCTTTTCAGTCACCTCCGTTCCGACCGCCGATGCCACCACCAAGACAGCAGCAGCAGCAGCAGACGGTACCCCGGCTGTTTCCACCGCCACAACGCGACCCGGGATTCCGTCCACCAATCAGCGGGGGACCGCCCCGTTTCACCTGCTTCACGTGTGGCCAGGCGGACCACTTCGCGAAGGACTGTCCCCAGGGGCAGCAGAGCAGCGGGCAAGCCCAGTTCCAGGGCGGTGCTCGAGGCCGACCTCCGGTGAAGAAGGCTGGTCAGCGGACTGGGGGTGTCCGCAACCTCGACAATGAGGACGCCCCAGAGGGAGACAACGTGCTGGCGAGTACGTTTACTCTCAACCATCAAGCCATCGTCATATTGTTTGATTCTGGTGCAACCCACAGCTTTCTAAGTGCATCCTATGTGGCTAAGCATCAAATGCAAATCTTCCCAACCGACTGCACTTATATGATCTGCTCACCGAGAGGGGAGATTTCAGCTAATATGATGATTCCAAAAGCACCTCTGTGCTTAGGTGGAAAACTATATCCCACCACCTTGATAATCCTAATGGGACAAAAGATTGATGCAATCTTAGGGATGTCATGGCTAAAATACCATGGTGCTGTCCTGGAGACTCGGACACGGACGGTTCATTTAAACTCCCCATTCCACAGTCCGCATTCCATGGTATTAGACACTCCAGTCTGGGAAGTTTTAGCAGTTAATAGTGCTGAAGCTCTCAAGTTAGAAGACATCCCCGTAGTCCGGGAGTATCCTAACGTGTTCCCGGATGATCTTCCGGGCATGCCACCTGAGCGGGATGTCGAGTTCAAGATTGAACTTGCACCCGGGACTACGCCCATATCACGGAGACTATACAAGATGGCTCCAAATGAGCTGGCTGAACTGAAAGAACAGCTCAATGATATGTTGAGCAAGGGTTTCATTAGGCCGAGTTCCTCGCCTTGGGGATGCTCGGCGCTGTTCGTGAAGAAGAAGGATGAAACCCTGAGGCTGTGTGTGGATTACCGGCCGCTTAACGCCGTCACCATCAAGAATAAGTACCCACTGCCCCGTACTGACATTTTGTTTGATCAACTTGTGGGGGCAAGTGTGTTCTCAAAGATGGACCTTCGCTCTGGATATCACCAGATCAAGATCCGGGCGGAGGATATCCCGAAGACGGCCTTCTCGACGAGATATGGATTATATGAATATCTTGTCATGTCATTTGGTCTTACAGACGCTCCAGCCCATTTCATGTATCTCATGAACTCGGTGTTCATGCCGGAGCTGGACAAGTTCGTGGTAGTGTTCATCGACGATATCTTGGTTTACTCCAAGACAGAAGCCGAACATGCCGAACACTTGCGGATCGTCCTTCAATGATTGCGAGACCACAAGCTCTACGCCAAGTTCAGCAAATGCGAGTTTTGGATCAGCCAAGTGCCATTCATGGGACATATCATCTCAGCAGAAGGCATTGCGGTTGACCCAAGCAAAATAGAGCAAGTGCTGAAATGGAAAGCTCCCACTTCAGTTCACGAAGTCAGAAGCTTCCTTGGGTTAGCGGGATACTATCGGAGATTCATTCCATGCTTCTCCAAGCTCGCTAAGCCGATGACAGAATTGCTGAAGAAAGGGACGAAATATGTTTAGAACACGGCGTGTGAAGGAGCATTCCAAACATTGGTGAAGCATCTCACCACAGCCCCGGTCTTAGCTCAGCCGGATACAACAAAGCCCTTCGACGTGTATTGTGACGCGTCTGGTATTGGGCTCGGCTGCGTGTTGATGCAGGAAGGACGTGTGGTCCCCTATGGCTCGCGCTAACTTCGGAACCATGAGCAGCATTATCCGACTCACGATCTTGAGCTTGCTGCCGTGGTGTTGGCGCTAAAAATGTAGAGGCACTATCTCCTGGGGAATCTGGTGCATCTCTACACCGACCACAAGAGCTTGAAGTACATCTTCACCCAGAAGGAGCTGAATATCAGGAAAAGGAGGTGGTTAGAATTAATCAAGGACTATGAAATTGAGATTCACTACCACCCCGGCAAGGCAAATGTGGTTGCCGACGCGCTGAGTCGGAAATCACATGTCCATCACCTCACCATTACACCGGTGGAGGAGGAAGAGCCAAGTTTATACTTGGTTCCTTATGGATCGCTGTACAACCTTGCCCTCATCCCTACTATTAGGGAGGACATCATTGCAGCTCAGAAGACTGATAAAGGCATGGCACGTCTCCGGAGACGGATAGACAATGGAGAGATTAAGTGTTTCCGGAAGGATGATGAGGGGACGCTATGGTTCAATGACCGCATAGTCGTACCCCGGGATATGGAGTTGAGGAAAAAGATCCTCGATGAAGCTCACTTGTCTAAGTACTCCATTCATCCGGGCAGCAACAAAATGTACCAAGATTTGAAAAAGAAATTTTGGTGGACACGGATGAAACGGGAGGTAGCGAAATACGTATACGAGTGTGATACGTGTAGACGAGTGAAGGCGGATCATATGAGGAAGTCAGGGCTGCTGCAACCCCTGAAAATTCCAGCATGGAAATGGGAAGATGTGAGCATGGATTTCATTGCGGGATTACTCTTAACATCCAACAAACATGATTCCATTTGGGTGATCATTAACCGACTAACCAAGTCAGCTCACTTCATTCCCGTGCATACACATTTCCATGCCAACAGATATGCGGAGTTATATATTGGCAGGATTCTATGCCTGCATAGTGTACCCAAGACCATAGTCTCAGACCGAGGTGCGTTATTTGTATCTCGCTTTTGGGAGCAGCTACACACTGCATTGGGTACTAAGTTGATCAGGAGCTCCGCTTATCACCCTCAGACAGATGGGCAAACAGAGAGGGTGAACCAAGTATTAGAAGGCATGTTGAGAGCATGTGCCATCCACCATGGTAGGAACTGGGATGATCACCTACCATTGGCGGAATTCTCGTACAACAACGGCTATCAGGCGAGTATCAAGATGGCACCCTATGAAGCTCTCTACGGTCACAAATGCCGCACCCCATTAAATTGGTGCGAGTCCGGTGAAAGGGTCACATTCGGGGTTGATGTGGTGAACGACGCCGAAGAGCGCGTTCGTGCAATTCAAGCTAACTTGAAGTCCACTCAATCCCGGCAGAAGAGCTACGCTGATAAGAGGCGTAGACCGTTGCACTTCGACGTCGGTGAACACGTGTACCTCCGTGTGTCTCCGATGAAGGGCGTGCACCGGTTCGGTGTGAAGGGGAAGCTCGCTCCCCGTTTTATTGGACTCTACGCTATCACCGAGAAGTGAGGACCAGCGGCGTATCGATTGGAGTTACCGGCATCCCTTGATGGTGTCCATGATGTTTTCCATGTTTCGCAACTGCGAAAATGTTTGAAGCATACAGCTGCTGTTCCTACCGAAGACATCGGCGAGCTGAAACCGGATTTAACATATGATGAGTATCCGGTGGCCATTCTTGATGAAAAAGCCATGACCACGCGTAGCAGAACGTTGTGGTTCTACAAAATACTCTGGAGCAACCACACTGCCGAAGAAGCGACGTGGGAGAGCGAGGAGTTCCTCCGCTCAAATTACCCGGAGTTCATGGCTTCTCAACACGGGTTAGTCCCTATTACATCGCTATCTCTTCTTTTATAATCTCGGGACGAGATTCTTTTAAGGGGGGAGGGATGTAAAAGGCCAAGAAAATGGACTTGCAAAAACTTTTTATCACCACACAACACCACAGTTTTGTTGTGGATAGATTGTGAAAAAGTGTGAAGAGCAAGTAACCTCCATCAATAGAGTGATTAGAGGGGAAAGCCTACATTTTCACAAAGTGGGAATTTTACTCATGAACATGAGAGGTTGAGCTCACCCCTAGAACTTTAAAAGCCTTGGGAAGGTTCAGTCCAAGTTTCATGCAAATCCAAACATTTTTGAGGCACTTTTGGAGGTATTGGAAAAACAGGCCAATTTGAATGTAAATGCAAATTGCAGCAACTTTCATCCCTCAAATTCAAAAGTTAGCTTCATATTCAAACTCAGCATATTTTCCTGAGTAATCTCACCAATTTTCAGTCCCATTGGACTTTATCTCGTCGGGAGCCAAATTTGTAACAATTCAAACTGAGTTTGAATTTTCAAATTCAAATATGAAGGGAATGTGGCCAAACCAGTTTGAAGTTGATGAATTCAAATTCTTCCTCTGAATTGGTGGCTAAGTTCCCTTTTCCAGTCTGAGTAGGTGGGATACTTCCACAACAGAGAAGATTAGGGGGGAGAAGAGGGCCCACCAGTCAGCTAGACTTCGGGCCTAAGTCAACACCGGGCAAACTCGGTTTACCGGGCCTCGGCAGCGCTCGACACCGAGCCAACTGAGCGGCCACCTCGCCCCCCTCCTCGCATGCTGGCGACCAGCTTGCCGGCTCCGCCGCCTTGGCCCGATCTTTACCCCGGGAGCAAACAGCAGCACGTCACCTTCTTCATTGATCGCACGCTTGCTGTTTCCCTCACACCCGCACAGAACCGGAGCTCACCGCCGCGCTCTCTTTTCCCGATCGCCGGCACCAACCGAGCCTCGGTTGCTCGTGCCAGCAGAACCGAAAAGCCGCGCCCGTGCATGCTCTACCACGTCAGCCCCACAACCCCGAAGCTCCTAGCCTGTGGCGCGTGCAATTCGGCAACGGGCACCGAGGAACAGAGCACCGGTGGAAAGCTGAGAATTGCTCCCCATGGACAGCACGCCACGGTCAGTTTCACCGCGGGACTTCTACGTGGAAAAGGTGCGCCTTAGTCTCCAGATTGTGTAGCTGCAACCCTCCTAGCCATTGATAGACCGTGCACTGAGAATTCCTAAGAATCCCGAGAACTAGTGCAACCGGGTAGGGGTCGGTCTACCCCGAAATTCTAGCTGCACCGGCCAACCCAGTTCGGGTGAGCCTACACACCTTCCTCACTCCCTAGCGGCCCTCCTCGACCAAGAATCAAGGGAAATGACCCAGAAATGGCCGGGTTTGGGTTATTTTTCGGGCCTCCATAGAATAATAGCTCGGTTCACCGTGGAGCTCTAGGTTGCCGACCTTTTCATGGGGTTTGGCGGCCATTTTCATCACCCTCAAGCTTCCGCGGTGCTCTCCGACCCTTTGCCGATCGTTTTGATGCGTTGTAACGCATTCCCGACCACACCGGAACCCTAACCGCCGCTGTCACCATCGGGAACCCTGTTCCGGTGAGCTACGGCCGCCGGCGAACCCCGAGATGAGTTCAGCGTCATGAGTTGGGGCGGGGCGGCGAGTTTGGGGTCGGGAGACGGCCAGAAAAGTGGTTCCAGCGATGCTCGCCGGAGTGCGCCGCCGCGGACCCCTGTTTGGCGCGAGGAAGGAGAAGACTGCTGGGTGGGACCCACTGGCAGACATTTAAACAATTTGAAATGTCCAGTTTGTAGTTCAAACTTTGGAGGACCACAACTTGGGGTAGGAGAATCCAAAAATTATGAAACAAATTTTGTTGGATTCCTCTAACAGAATACAATCCAAATCTGAAACCCAATTTGTACGAAACCCAATAATTAATTCTGGAAAATTCTTTAAATCTTTTCAGCAAAAGAATTTTAGAGGGAGTTTGGTGCATCCAAAAATCCCCAAATTTTGCCAGAATGTTCTTTTGGACACTAGTGAACCCCTGTAAAAGTTTCAGACCATTTGGAGTTGATTTGGTCAGAGCAATTCAAATGTGAAGGTGACGTGTTCATTTGAATACAGAAACATTTTCAGAGAATTTCCAAAGCTTGGAAATTCAGTTCTGGGCAAATCTTAGCTCCAAAAATTCTAGGAAAAATTCATACAAACTCTATGAACTATAAATGAAATTGTAGTTCACTAAGTTGGGCATGAACAAGGGTATTACCTCAGAATTAGTTCTGCTTTGCTTATTTGCTAAGAGAATTATTCTGAGCAAACCACTCCATGAAAAGTGCTAATGTTTGGTTCAGAGGGTTTTCTTGTGACAAGGAACTCCCACAAAATTTCTCAGCTCCATTGGAGCTCTGGATCACCCCTGTCCTGTTTAACCACTTGAGGGATTAATATGGAAAAGGGGGAAAACCACTTAGCATTTAACCATGTACTTAGGTTCAAACCTGTCACACCCGGTTTTTTTTCCGAAGAACAACCAAGTGAATATCACATGTATGCCAGGATCATTTACTCATACATGTGATGACAAATAGTGAAGCATCATTTATTACAAGCCAGGTGTCGAATATAAATAAGTCTTACATGGCAAATGTCTCGATGGACAATAATAAGTTCATCGCGAATAAATAAACTAGCAGCGGAATATTATTCTTGAGGGCTCCATCACAGGCGTTGCCCGGGGTCTCCATGAACCTAGAAGCCTTCTTCGGGTCCAAAGTCTTGGTCATTATACACCACCTCATTAACTTGACCTGAGCAGCAATATAAACCAACAAAATATGCAAGGTTGAGTACCAATGGTACTCAGCAAGTGTGGGAAAATTATATCATGCATGGCTAGATCAAGGAGAGGTTGAACTCATGGTTAAAGCGCTACGCACTTAATACCTATCACCTTAGCTTATTAAGCACCTACATTACTACACAAGTGAAATGGTCCCAATTTCCCATCCCATCATCATAATCCAATAACCATAACATCATTTCCAATGTTAAGCTCCCCGCTTAACATCCACAACTTCCAAAACCATCAATCCTCTAATCATGAATAAGTCCAAGCCGCTCTTGACCGTGAGCACGGCTGTCATGACAGTTTTGACTCTGCAGAGTTTGTACCACTGTACCCACATGTAGTGATTTCATCCCCCGTCGCCGGGTGGACTAAAAGAACCTCCATTATGCCAGTGGCTACGAACCACATTCACACTTCCCAGGTGTGTAGCCAGGAGATCACTACGAAGCCTTTACGAAGGGATTCCCGACGAGCGTGGGCCCACTAAGGTTTCACCCCTAACAGCATACAAGAGGCTCCAACCCCGTTGCAGTGGCCCCCTCTTCAGCCTTGCGGTTCATATGGTAGTCCAGCTGACAGCTACTCCCCGCACCATCCAACACACCCATACTACGCCAGGGATACACCTAATTAATTGGCCAAGCTGCCCCATCTCAGCATGTGGTTGGCACGGTAAAGCCAGGTTACATGCTCCATGAACCGGTCCTTAGGATCCAGGCAAGTACTGAACACAAACCTGAGTCTCGTGCACCCAGCACACAACCAAAACATCCAACTTGCCTTGATCCCTACCTCTACATAACTCACAATATTTCATTCAAGAGTATGGTAAAATAAATTGATGATCTCATATCCCAAATATCCCATTCTAAGCATGGCTAAGCATATGCATAATAATAAATGACATGATAAAATAAATCCCCAATCCCAAGCTACAAGGAAACAAGGTAATGCAATTCTAGGAAACTTCCTATCATGGGTTTCATATTTAAATTGACAATGCAAATAATTCTAGCTACACATTCATATTTATGAAAGTCCATCACACATAGCAAAAGAAAAATAACAACCCATAAGACATAGTTCACACTTCCACTTCATACAAACCACACATTCATATTTATGAAAGTCATTCACCATTATGTGTGTTGTGGTTACTCTATGTGTGTTGATTTGTGGCTTCATGCACTTTTAATCATGTGTATATGATTCCTACTTTTGTGTTCACATTTATACTTACATACTATATATATGAGTTTCCAATTTAAATAAATTCCTTATATTCAACTACTACACCTTTTTACTACCAAATAAGCATGAAAGGTATTTTCCTTCTCCATATGTGTCTTCATAATTTCTACCAACCCTAAACTGAACTCTTTGGATTCTAGAAACTCCATTTATCATTTACTAGTTGCTATATTTTCAGATTTATTTTCTTATGCATAAATGTGTACTTTATTATGAAAATAGTAAGACACATCATCTAAACAGAATAGGTTCTGGTCCTAAATAATTTAATAACATATTTTGACCTTTGCCTCTGATGTAAAATATTTCACAATTATTTTCCCTATTTTCTAGAACTATTCTTTACTTAAACATTCGTCCCTAAATGTGAATAATAAATTAAACAGATTCAATTCAGCCCAAAATATGTTTTTATCTCACTCCAAAGTTTTCTAAATACTGAGAAAGTTTTTAATTTAATTATGACAATATGTTTGTCCCACTTTTTAATTTTTAAACACTAGCCACATATTCAATTTCCTAAATTAAATACTAAACAGGGCTAAAAAGTTAAACTTACCCCACTACAGGGTCTATAATATTATTTTCAGAATTCCCAGGGGTCTAGCTACACTTATCAGAGGTGTTTTTCCTAATTTTTATTAAGTCCAGGGGTTAAAACTGATTTTTAAATGAATTTACATGATTTTCTGGAGTTCCAGGGGTTAGATCAGAAGTTTCCGGGGCTAGCTCTTATTTCCCGAGAACCCCAGGGGGTAGCACGTAAGATTTCCAGTCTTTATAACGCGGGGCTGACGTGGACCGTCCGATTTTAAACCGACGGCCGAGATTATAACATCGAACCGGTACGCGGGGATTTAAACCCTACCGTGCGATTTAAAATAAACGGCGCACAAGCGGCCACGTCTCTCTGATCGAGCGCGGGCGGCGCTGCCGGCGGCGGGAAGCGGCGATCTCGCCGGAGACTTTCGGGTTTTCGAAAATTCTTCCTAGAACTGTGATTTTATGGTATAGATCGGTGGAGGGGAGGTCGGGGATCTCACCTCGGGGGTTTTCTTGAGCTCGGAGGTCCTGGAAGGTGATCGGCGACGAGGTCCGAGGCGAAACCACGGCGAAGCTCGTCGGCGCTGTGTTTACACCGCAAGTCACTGAGTTTTCTGTACCTGCAAGGTTCCCCGGAGGCGGTGGATCAAGACCAGCGAGTTAGATCGGAATTTCCGAGCTTAGATGGGCCAGAATTCGCCGGAGAAGTCTCGGTTCTCACCAGAGTAAAAACAGCCGATCGCGTGAGAAAAACAGAATGAGGCCGGGGTTTTTATAGACGGGGGAGGGCGGCTGGGTGGTTTAGATCATGTCCGCGTCGCCTACGAACAGAATTCAGCGGGGATACGCTGAAATCCCGATCGGTTTTGATTCGGGTGCGAGGGAGTCCGGCGCTGTCGCGAGGTAGACGACGATCGGGTGGGCCCCACCTGTCAGTGTGAGGAAGCAGCGCGCGCGGCTGCGGCTGGCGCGGGGGCTGGGTGGGCCGGCTGGTGGGTTTCGGCCCACTGGCCGGTTTTTTTCTGTTTTCTTTTTTTTTCTATTTCTTTTCTGATTTGAATTTAATTTGAATTCCAGTTTGAATTTGAATTTTTGCAAAACATGCAACACGTCCAAAAATTTTAAATTCCCCTATTAACATGATTTAGGGTTTTGAATCAAAATTTTGGGGTGTTACAGCTCTACCCCCCTTAAAAGAAATCTCGTCCTCGAGATTGGTGTTTCTAAGAAAACAATTCTGGAAATTGTGCCTTGAGCTCATCTTCCCGCTCCCAGGTGGCTTCCTCTTCTGAGTGATGCTTCCACTGCATCTTGCACATCCGGATTCTTTTATTTCTGGTGAGGCGTTCCATTGTCTCCAAAATCTTGTATGGTTGCTTGGCATAAGACAAATCCTCAGCTACATCCACTTCATTCATGGGTAACACCTCTTCAGGTGTCCTCAGGCATTTCTTGAGTTGTGACACATGGAATACATCGTGCACATCCGATAGATGAGCCGGTAACTCTAGTTGATACGCCACTTCGCCTTTCCTTTCCAAAACTTGAAAGGGTCCGATGTATCGAGGTGACAACTTACCTTTCACCTTGAACCGATGAGGTCCTCTGATAGGGGACACCTTGAGATAGACATAGTCTCCCACGTTGAAAACGAGCTCTCTTCTTCGCACATCGGCATAGCTCTTTTGGCGTGTCTGTGCTATCCTCAAGTTATTGTGAATTTCCCTCACCTTCGCCTCGGCTTCTTGTAGTACTTCGGGACCAAACACTTTACTTTCCCCTGTTTGGTTCCAAAATAGGGGAGTTCTGCACTTCCTCCCGTACAAGGCTTCAAACGGCGACATCTTCATACTAGCTTGATAGCTGTTGTTATAGGAAAACTCCGCATACGGTAAGTTCTTGTCCCAACTCCTATTGTTTTTGAGTGCACATGCCCTTAGCATATCTTCAAGGATCTGACTGGTTCTTTCCGTCTGCCCGTCGGTTTGGGGAAGGTAGGCAGAACTAAAGTTCAGATGGGTTCCCATGGTTTCGTGCAACTTCTGCCAGAACCTTGAGGTGAACTGTGTCCCTCGATCCGACACAATCTTCTTTGGCACTCCATGGTAACACACGATCCTTGACATGTACAACTCTGCCAATTTGGATCCGCTGTAGCTTTCTTTCACGGGGATGAAATGAGCTACCTTGGTTAGCCTGTCAATGATGACCCATATCGAATCATATCCTGATTGGGTCCTAGGCAATCCCACGATGAAATCCATGCTGATTTCTTCCCATTTCCATTCAGGCACTTTGAGTGGTTGCAATAATCCCGCGGGTCGTTGATGTTCTGCTTTCACCAACTGACATGTGTCACATAGGGCAACATGTTCCACGACATCTTGCTTCATGCCATACCACCAATACCTGCTCTTGAGGTCCTGGTACATCTTCGTACTACCAGGATGAATGGAATAGTCAGAATCATGAGCCTCCATCAAAATCAATTCATGGATCTCCTTTACTTCTGGCACACAAATTCTTTTCCCGTGCCACACTGTTCCTTGTTCATCCTCTCTAAAACCAGGAGCTTTATTTTCCTTGATGAGTTGTCTGATCTCTTGTATCTTCTCGTCATTCTTTTGACCTTCGCGGATGTCTTGCTCTAGTGTGGAGTCCACTTCCATGGCGATGGCTTCACCACTATTCACAAGGCATAGATTGAGCCTTATAACTTCATCCTTCAATTCTGCAGGCATGTCCTTCAAGCTCAACTTATTGACCTGCACTTTCCGACTCAAAGCATCGGCCACGACGTTTGCTTTCCCAGGATGATAATTGATACCTACATCAAAGTCATTGATTAGCTCTAACCATCTCCTTTGTCTGAGGTTGAGATCTGGCTGTGTGAATATGTACTTCAAACTCTTATGATCCGTATATATCTCGGTCCTCTTCCCCATCAAATAGTGCCGCCAAATTTTCAACGCGTGTACCACTGCGGCTAGTTCTAGGTCATGTGTAGGATAGTTCTTCTCGTGCTTCCGGAGCTGTCAGGATGCATAAGCCACGACGTGCCCTTCTTGCATGAGAACACATCCCAACCCGTTTCCAGAGGCATCGCAGTACACCGTAAAGTTCTTTTGCATATCTGGCATAACGAGCACTGGGGCTGTTGTCAATCTTTCCTTCAACTTCCGAAAACTCGTCTCGCACTGTGGCGTCCAGGTGAATGTGATTCCCTTCTCCAACAGTTTGGTGAGAGGTCTTGAGATCTTGGAGAATCCCTCAATAAACCGTCGATAGTATCCAGCCAATCCCAAAAAGCTTCGAACTTCCCCGACATTTTCAGGGGTCTTCCACTTCTGTATATCCTCGATTTTGGCAGGATCCACGGAGATTCCTCCCTACGAGATTATATGTCCTAAGAAAGGAACTCTCTTCAGCCAAAACTCACACTTGCTTAACTTGGCATATAGTTGATGTTCTCTTAGCCTCTGCAACACCAACCTTAGATGTTTCTCATGTTCTTCTTCATCTTTGGAGAAGACGAGAATGTCATCTATGAAAACCACCACAAATTTGTCCAGATATTCCATGAATACCTTGTTCATGAGATACATGAAGTATGCCGGGGCATTAGTTAGCCCGAAAGGCATGACGGTGTATTCATACAGACCGTACCGAGATACGAAAGTTGTCTTGGGAATATCAGATTGCCTTATCTTGAGTTGGTGGTATCCCAATCTGAGATCAATTTTTTAGAACACACAAGCTCCCCTCAACTGATCAAACAAGTCTTCAATGCAGGGTAATGGGTACTTGTTCTTGATGGTTACCTCATTCAAGGCACGGTAATCCACGCATAACCTTTGGGTTCCGTCCTTCTTGGGCACAAATATCACCGGAGGTCCCCATGGTGAGGAACTAGGACGAATATACCCCTTCTCCGACAATTCTCTCAAATGATCCTTGAGTTCTTCCAGCTGCTTGGAGTCCATCCGATAAGGTCTCTTGTATATCGGGGCTGTTCCAGGTACTAGCTCAATTGCGAATTCCACTTCATGATCGGGAGGCATACCTGGCAATTCTTCCGGAAAAACATCTGGATATTCCCGGATAATCCTGATCTCCTCCACTTTCACCTCAACTTGATTTAATTTAATGTCCCTCCTAGGCTCTTGTATTGTTATAAATTTTACTCTTGTGCCGCTAGGGTGAGTTAGTTCCACCGTTCTGGTCGAACAATGGATGATTCCTTTATGTTTGGTCAACCAATCCATACCCAAGATAATATCTATTCCCTGTGAATCTATCACTATGAGGTTAGCAGTAAATACTACCCCATTAATGTCTAGGTTTACTTTGGGACACACTTGTCTTGTCCTTATTTCTCCACCTGGAGAGTTTACAGCTAGCATATGGTTCATATGTGTGGTTGCTAGGTCATGCTTCTTAACAAACCATTGAGCAATGAACGAGTGGGTAGCACCAGAATCAAACAGCAGGGTTGCAAGGTGTAAACTGGCAGGAAACTTACCAACTACCATGTCGGGTGCCTCTTGTGCTTCCTCCATAGTGATGTGGTTCACCCGTCCTCTCATTACATTCTGCTGTTGTGGCTGCGCAGGCTTCTTCTTTGGGCATTTATGGGCGTAATGCCCCACTTTACCACAGCTAAAACATTGCACCCCAACCTTAGGTGCTTGGCCTTTAGTGTCTTGGGGTTGGTTTGGAGGTCCTTCCACTGCTGGTCGAGGTGGATATGCGGGGCGAGGCTGCTGTACAAACTGACATGGGCGGGTGTTGCTCCCTGAGGCTTGATGTGACCACCCGGCCTTCCTCTTGTTCTCAGTTTCCAAGGCCTTTAGCTTCCTTTCTACCACAAATGCTCTGTCCACCATATTTTGGAAGCTTTCATACTCATTTGAGGACATTGCACACTGCATCTCTGCGGTAAGTCCTTCCACAAAACAATCTTGTTTCTGCTCATCAGTCTCTATGTCCCGTGGGGCATAACGGGATAGTTGAGTAAATTTAGTGAGGTATTCCCTCACCGTCATGTTTCCCTGCTGCAGTCCCAAAAACTCCTTCCTCTTGTTTTTGAGTTCACCTCTTGGGATGTAATGGTTGCGGAAGCTATGCTTGAACTCTTCCCATGTGATGTTCTCAGGGTCATGATGGGCGGCCACGTAGGCGGTCCACCAATCAGCAGCAGGTCCATGCAATTGATGAGAGGCAAACAGCACCCTCTCATACCCTTGGCACTGGATGATCCTCATCTTACTTTCAATAGTCTTCAGCCAATCATCTGCCTCCAGAGGTTCGGCAGCACTTGCAAACTTTGGAGGTTGAGTTCCTAGAAACTCACTCAACCTTGGTTGGCGTGGTGCAGCTTGGGGAGGTGGAACTTGATGCAAGTTGGCCACCACTTGAGTCAAGTTCTAGATGAGCTGATTTTGATTCTCTAGCATTTGGTGGAGGGGATCAACTCCTTCACGGTGACCACCCCGGTCCTGGCCTCCGGAAAGATGAGGGTTGCATGCCTCATCGTTGTTGTTGGCGGGGTTGGCAGCACGTCCTTTTCCTCTTCCGGCCATCTGGCAGAATCAACCAATGTTAATTTGAAAGCATTTAGTATCATCTTACTACTTTTATTTGTTTGTACTTTGAAGTGTTGAGGCTTTGTTATTCTTCTCTAAGGGTTCACTTTTCACACAAAAATAAATGCAATATTATTTCATGTGGGTTCACACACCAAAACAAAACAATCTAAAGACGAGGCTGTGGACAATTGCTCATGGCTTCCACAACTCACGTCACACACCAAGCATTATCACACCATTAACTTATCTTAACGACTCGCCTATTCGACATCTTGCTGACTAAGGGAGGGACTCTACACTACTCGTTTTCTTGAGCTGGCTCCTCGGGATCTTCCTCATCATTTCGGCTTCCTTCTGACTCTGCTTTGGGTGGGGAAGCTGCTGGTGGAGAAGTGCGACGACGCCTGATCGCTCGGTGATCCGGGGAGTCAGGAGTCCATGTATCATGCATGGTGACACACAGTTCATTCCCATCTCCTCTTTCTCTCGGCCTCAAGCAGGCTCGCAGCAATGCCTCCGTTTCCTTCAGGGTGTCCCGGACATCCTGAAGCTGTTGTTGACACTCCTGCAGTCGAGTGCTGAGCATAGCAGCATCCTCCAAGCACAAGTCCATGTGCTCATGGGAAGTCCCTTGCTGCACCGGCGGGTACTTGTACTCCGTGGTACCACTCTCACGTTGGAGGACATACATGTACTCAGTCTTGTCCAGGTGGCGACGATAGATGTGACTCTGGCAGGTGATGGCCTCCCAGGTGACATCCTTCTCCGCATCGACCTGTGTCGCTCTACAAGCTGGAGAGTGGTGGATCTTAAGCAGTTGATTTTCGTGTATAATCCTCATCTCCGAACTCCATTCTTCCCTCTTCTCACGGATGGTCCTGGTGGAGTTATAATGGATGATTAGCTTGCCCGTATTGCCGGCGGCTTCGAGCATACGCCGAAGACGGCGCAACAAGCCTCCTACTGCCAATCCATAGGAAAGGTACGTCACCGGACGACTCTCCTCTCTTTCGGCAAGGGCAACTACGGGAACTCTCCCTCCCGTGGACTTGCGAGCGGTGCGAATCATGCGAACCATCTAAAATAAAAAGAATTTAAAATTAGGTTAGATAGACTCTCAACAATCCTATTTTGAATGAAAATTGGGGTAAGATGAAGAAAGTTACTCATTAAATAACACTTTTCAACACACACCTTGTAAAAAAAATAGTTTTTAAGAAAATAAAGTCATTAAATACGTCCATTTCTACCTAGGTCCACGTTCCTACGGGCAACCTTGGCTCTGATACCACTTCTGTCACACCCGGTTTTTTTCCGAAGAACAACCAAGTGAATATCCCATGTATGCCAAGATCATTTTCTCATACATGTGATGACAAATAGTGAAGCATCATTTATTACAAGCCAGGTGTCGAATATAAATAAGTCTTACATGGCAAATATCTCGATGGACAATAATAAGTTCATCACGAATAAACAAACTAGCAGCGGAATATTATTCTTGAGGGCTCCATCACAGGCGTTGCCCGGGGTCTCCGTGAACCTAGAAGCCTTCTTCGGGTCCAAAGTCTTGGTCATTATACACCACCTCATTAACTTGACCTGAGCAGCAATATAAACCAACAAAATATGCAAGGTTGAGTACCAATGGTACTCAGCAAGTGTGGGAAAATTATATCATGCATGGCTAGATCAAGGAGAGGTTGAACTCATGGTTAAAGCGCTACGCACTTAATACCTATCACCTTAGCTTATTAAGCACCTATATTACTACACAAGTGAAATGGTCCCAATCTCCCATCCCATCATCATAATCCAATAACCATAACATCATTTCCAATGTTAAGCTCCCCGCTTAACATCCACAACTTCCAAAACCATCAATCCTCTAATCATGAATAAGTCCAAGCCGCTCTTGATCGTGAGCACGGCTGTCATGACAGTTTTGACTCAGCAGAGTTTGTACCACTGCACCCACATGTAGTGATTTCATCCCCCGTCGCCGGGTGGACTAAAAGAACCTCCATTATGCCAGTGGCTACGAACCACATTCACACTTCCCAGGTGTGTAGCCAGGAGATCACTACGAAGCCTTTACAAAGGGATTCCCGACGAGCATGGGCCCACTGAGGTTTCACCCCTAACAGCATACAAGAGACTCCAACCCCGCTGCAGTGGCCCCCTCTTGAGCCTTGCGGTTCATATGGTAGTCCAGCTGACACCTACTCCCCGCACCATCCAACACACCCATACTACGCTGGGGATACACCTAATTAATTGGCCAAGCTGCCCCATCTCAGCATGTGGTTGGCACCGTAAAGCCAGGTTACATGCTCCATGAACCGGTCCTTAGGATCCAGGCAAGTACTAAACACAAACCCAAGTCTCGTGCACCCAGCACACAACCAAAACATCCAACTTGCCTTGATCCCTACCTCTACATAACTCACAATATTTCATTCAAGAGTATGGTAAAATAAACTGATGATCTCATATCCCAAATATCCCATTCTAAGCATGGCTAAGCGTATGCATAATAATAAATGACATGATAAAATAAATCCCCAATCCCAAGCTACAAGGAAACAAGGTAATGCAATTCTAGGGAAACTTCCTATCATGGGTTTCATATTTAAATTGACAATGCAAATAATTCTAGCTACACATCCTAGCATAAGATCAAAGTGGTCAAGGACACTTGCCTCCTTCCTGCTGCTCTTGAAATGGGTAGTCCTGATCTTGGAAAGGAATAACTTGCTCTTGAGCAGGTTCTACATCATACCATCACACATAGCAAAAGAAAAATAACAACCCATAAGACATAGCTCACACTTCCACTTCATACAAACCACACATTCATATTTATGAAAGTCATTCACCATTATGTGTGTTGTGGTTACTCTATGTGTGTTGATTTGTGGCTTGCATGCACTTTTAATCATGTGTATATGATTCCTACTTTTGTGTTCACATTTATACTTACATACTATATATATGAGTTTCCAATTTAAATAAATTCCTTATATTCAACTACTACACCTTTTTACTACCAAATAAGCATGAAAGGTATTTTCCTTCTCCATATGTGTCTTCATAATTTCTACCAACCCTAAACTGAACTCTTTGGATTTTAGAAACTCCATTTATCATTTACTAGTTGCTATATTTTTCAGATTTATTTTCTTATGCATAAATGTGTACTTTATTATGAAAATAGTAAGACACATCATCTAAACAGAATAGGTTCTGGTCCTAAATAATTTAATAACATATTTTGACCTTTGCCTCTGATGTAAAATATTTCACAATTATTTTCCCTATTTTCTAGAACTATTCTTTACTTAAAAATGTGTCCCTAAATGTGAATAATAAATTAAACAGATTCAATTCAGCCCAAAATATGTTTTTATCTCACTCCAAAGTTTTCTAAATACTGAGAAAGTTTTTAATTTAATTATGACAATATGTTTGTCCCACTTTTTAATTTTTAAACACTAGCCACATATTCAATTTCCTAAATTAAATACTAAACAGGGCTAAAAAGTTAAACTTACCCCACTACAGGGTCTATAATATTATTTTCAGAATTCCCAGGGGTCTAGCTACACTTATCAGAGGTGCTTTTCCTAATTTTTATTAAGTCCAGGGGTTAAAACTGATTTTTAAATGAATTTACATGATTTTCTGTAGTTCCAGGGGTTAGATCAGAAGTTTCCAGGGCTAGCTCTTATTTCCCGAGAACCCCAGGGGGTAGCACGTAAGATTTCCAGTCTTTATAACGCGGGGCTGACGTGGACCGTGCGATTTAAAATAAACGGCGCACAAGCGGCCACGTCGCTCTGATCGAGCGCGGGCGGCGCTGCCGGTGGCGCACAGCGGCGGGAAGCGGCGATCTCGCCGGAGACTTTCGGGTTTTCGAAAATTCTTCCTAGAACTGTGATTTTATGGTATAGATCGGTGGAGGGGAGGTCGGGGATCTCACCTCGCGGGTTTTCTTGAGCTCGGAGGTCCTGGAAGGTGATCGGCGACGAGGTCCGAGGCGAAACCACGGCGAAGCTCGTCGGCGCTGTGTTTACACCGCAAGTCACCGAGTTTTCTGCACCTGAAAGGTTCCCCGGAGGCGGTGGATCAAGACCAGCGAGTTAGATCGGAATTTCCGAGCTTAGATCGTCCAGAATTCGCCGGAGAAGTCTCGGTTCTCACCGGAGTAAAAACAGCCGATCGCGTGGGAAAAACAGAACGAGGCCGGGGTTTTTATAGACGGGGGAGGGCGGCGGGGTTGTTTAGATCATGTCCGCGTCGCCTACGAACAGAATTCAGCGGGGATACGCCGAAATTCCGATCGGTTTTGATTCGGGTGCGAGGGAGTCCGGCGCTGTCGCGAGGTAGACGACAATCGGGTGGGCCCCGCCTGTCAGTGTGAGGAAGCAGCGCGCGCGGCTGCGGCTGGCGCGGGGGCTGGGTGGGCCGGCTGGTGGGTTTCGGCCCACTGGCCGGTTTTTTTCTGTTTTCTCTTTTTCTTTTTTTTATTTCTTTTCTGATTTGAGTTTAATTTGAATTCCAGTTTGAATTTGAATTTTTGCAAAACATGCAACACGTCCAAAAAATTTTAAATTCCCCTCTTAACATGATTTAGGGTTTTGAATCAAAATTTTGGGGTGTTACAAAACCCGAACCACTAAACCCTAGTTCCATTTTAAATTCTTAAACAGAGTTCCAGTTGTTAGAGACTGGTTATTAGAACTAATAGCAGAAGTATTACCCTAAACTCATATGCATATTCATTAACATGTAGTATTTTATTAACGTGTAGTCGCTGAAGGCGAGGAGGCTCCGGAAGTACTCGACTTCCTACTTCCGGAAGAGGAACTAACCCCTGACCAGCAGCAACAAGGCAAGCCCCGGTTTGCATTAACCTTTTATAAGTTTTACTTTGTTTACATGTGTCATATGAAGTGTCAATGTGCATTAGGTATAGGATGGATGGAACCCCACTTGCATGACCAGAAATTTTCCATAAGAGTGAGGGTAGTGTCTAAAACCTCGAGTAGATAGGCTATGCTTAAAGATTCATAGGCATTCGGTACAAGTCGAGTAGTTGGAATCTACTCGTGAGATAGGCTTGGGACACACGGGTTCGGTTGAGTGATGTGAGATCACATTAGTAATGAAAATGAGACTAGGCAGGGGCTAGGGCGCAGCAAGAGGGAGTCTTGTGTGCGCAGCCCTGTCCGTGTCGATTGAGGACCGATCCGTGTGCGGCCCACGCTGATCAAGTTTGAACGTACCGAAGGCATATCGGATATATGGGCCCCGATAAACCGATGTAGCCTAAACCTCCGGGCGTCGAGGCATAGCACACCGATTTATAGGTGTAGGTTGATGGCAGCAAGGTGGAAATCTGCCAACGGTCATAGAGAGATGCTCCGTGTGGGGAACCTCCTGCTCGTTTCGGTGCGACCGGTTCGACGTTTGGGCTGTTGGGTGAAAGGTTGTCCCGTACGACATCGAGTGAGCATGCTGTGCAGCTCCACGGGTGGGCGTACGTGACGTGCTCTTTGGGTTTCCCTGCAGGTGTATATCGAGTCGATTCGCCGTCCCTCACGGTGAAGAGTACCACTTGGTCACTGAGTCGTGACGTAGACTAATGTATGAAATATGGTGATTCAATACTGCTGATTTTATATAATATTATATTGCTACATGTTTGCCACCAAATATTGCTTACTAAATTTCAGCTTCCTGAACTGTTAACTTGTTGCTAAAAGTTGAACTAACGATGAACTTGTAGGCGAGTCCATTTGTTGCAATATGACTATCCTACATCATGGTACACCTCATGTAGAGTTTCATGCTTAGGTGAGTCGGATAAGCCTTGCTGAGCCTTCGTGCTCACGGTTGCTGCTTAAGTGTTTTTCAGGTGAGGAGCCACCCACGGACTCGGAGTACGAGTCCACCGGCGAGGGTTACCCTCCATCGGGGACCACGGCTGAGTGGGAGCCGTACACGACGCGCTGAGCTGAGACGTGCAGCTAGTGTGGGTTGCCCTAGGGCTGGACAACCGACTTTTGCTAGATAGGCGGGCGGGAGTTGTACAAAAGAAACTTCCGCTGTGTAATAAATACCCTAGTTTGTAACTGAGAAGTGTACTACCTTGTACATTCAGTTTGTTTTCCCATGTAATATAATGTGTTCTTATGACGTGTGCTGTCGGGTGTCGCATCGCGCGGCACCACCCTCTGCGATCCTGGATGAGCGGATTCCCGTCCGCCACAGCTGCCGGACCTCCCATGGTCTGAAACTTGCTGCCAGGGAGTTGTCGACGTCGAGGAACACGTCGGTGATGTCAGGTCGGGCTGGGGGTGACCGGAAATAGCCCGGCGACGTGCCGCGGCCTCGGTTGAGGTTCGGCGCCGTTGACCGTGGGTTCTAACCTGCCAACACCTCGAACAAACGGTCCTACAGCATCAGTGTACCTCTAGGAAGCTCGACAAGGTGTCAAAAGGGTTCAGGGATGGCGGCAAGTCGGTCAGCACCGTGTGACCGATCGTGCCCGCCATGACCACCCTCGATGGAGCTCGAAATTCGTCACTCCTAGACAGTTTCACGCCACTCCTAGACCGTGTGACCGAAGAACTTGATCGCCGGCTAGTCCAGCGTCTATGTGCAAGATTTGATAACCTCTGAAAGATCATAGAGCGAGAATTTAAAGAAACCGTACCGGAAGCTCAGTTTAAGGTTGCCGGAGCAAAAACTGAGAATTCACAGGCGAGAGTTCACGGCGTGGTTTGAGCTTCAGGTGGAAGCAGCGTGGAGTCCGTGCGCTCCTGTTTCCGCCCTTGCTCGGCCGTGGAAGTGGCTGTAGTGTGCTGCCCACGTGAGACCGATCGCCGTCCTTCAGCTAAACTGCGGCGGTCGTCGTTTATCACGGGAACAGGGGCCGAAACCCGGTGGTTCAGGCGTTGGGAGGGTGGTGCTCAAGCTCAGGATGTTGCCTGGCAACTCGGAGAGGCAAGGACACGATTGTTTGCTGTGTTTTCCATATCGACCGAGAGCTCGGGAAGAAAAGGAATGGCGCCGCCCGGTGTCGCTCACGGGGATAAGAAGGCACCCGGTCTTCACCCTGCTGAGGCGGTGACGGTTGCGTGGAGGCGCGAGCAGGCCACCTGAGTGCCAGCGTGCGTAGAGGGAAAGCATCTGGTGGCGCCGGTGGCTGCTCGGTGGCACAGCCGACAGCTGCTCGGTGGAATTTCCCACCGAGGCTGTGACTTTGTGTGCAAGTTTTGCCTCCTCCTCTCTATGACATGTGGGTCCCACCCGGGGTTTTAACCTCTGAAATTTACTCCTAATCACTGTTGTAAACAGTGAGCCCCATAATACCCCTGGTGATTCAAATTATTCACCCATCAGCCATTTGAATTGAGTAGAATTCCAATTGGGTTTGATTTGAATGAATTTCAGCACAAGTTCAGTTTTGAATTCAAATAAAGTTTGAATTTGTCCCACTTATCTCATGTCAAGATCAACTCCAAATGGAGTGAAAATTGGTGTGTGAGCTCACAAAAATGTGCTGAATAAGAATATGCCTCCCACTTTTAAATTCATGGGATAAAAATAGTTTGAATTTGAATATGGTTTCAAACTGCCCTCTTTCTAACTATACCCAAAATGACCTCAAAAAGGTTTTGAATTTGGGTAAAACTTGGCAAGGACATCCTTAGAAATGTGTAGGAGTTTTCATATGTCCAGCCCCTCTAGATCACATGTGGGAAATACCCCTTTTGCAATATGTGAGTTTGTTCTCTAATGAGCATGTTGATGGTGGTTACTTGCTCTTCATTTGTGTTCATCAACTTTCCTCAAATGAGGTGTGTGGTGTGGTGATGAACACTTCAATTATGTGTCAAAAACTGAGGCCCTTACAGCTTGCCCGCTGCTCTGCTGCCCCTGGGGACAGTCCTTCACGATGTGGCCCGCCTGGCCACACGTGAAGCAGGTGAAACGGGGCGGTCCCCCGCTGATCGGTGGACGGAATCCCGGGGTGCGTTGTGGCGGTGGAAACGCCCGGGGTGCCATCTGCTGCTGCTGCTATCTTGGTGGTGGCATCGGCAGACGGAACGGAGGTTCCTGAAAGGGACGTCCCCCGAACCGTTGAGGTCGCGCCGGTGGATGCCACTGCTACCCGGATGGTGTCCGATACACCATACGGTACTTCTGAGGCGCACCACCACCACTGCTAGGTGGAGCGCTGCGCTTCCTCTGCTCAGATGCCAACTCCCGCTGAGCGTCCTCTTGCATGATCGCGGCATTGACTAGGTCATTGAAGGTGCCGCGATTCCACTGAACGAGGTGTGTCTTCATTTCGGGGTGTAACCCCCGATAGAAGTGTTCCCGCTTCTTCTCCTCAGTGGAGATGTAGTCTGACGCATATTGCGCCAGATGGTTGAAGGTACGGGAGTAGTCGTGGGCACTCCTCCCGCCCTGCTTCAGTTCCAAGAATTCTTGGAACTTCCTCTTCATGATCCCGGGAGGAATATGATAGGCGCGAAACACCTCCCGGAACTCTCCCCATTCCACGATATGGCCAGCCGGACGTGAGGCGACATAATTCGCCCACCACGCACCAGCGGCACCGTGGAGTTGCTGCGCTGCGAACAGAGTCTTCTGCCGCTCCGTACATTGGAGCAGCCCGAACCTGGACTCTATGGTACGCAGCCAGTTGTCAGCCTCCAGTGGTTCTTCAGCTTTGGTGAACACTGGAGGGTGCGTACTCATGAAATCCGAGTACGACACTTCACGGGGCTTACGAGGCCCTCTGTCTTGACGCCCCCCTGCCTGGGACATATTCTGCACGATCGTGCAGAGCAGGTCGGTCTGCTCCTCACGACCACCCACCAGTGCCGCTATCACATCCGCTAGGGTAAGAGGAGGTGGCGGTGGTGGCTGCTGCTGCGGGGTGCTGTCGTAGGCTGGTGGCTGGGAGTCATCGCCTCCCTGCTGGCTAGAGCCACCCACCACGTGCGTGGTCCTAGTGCGAACCATCTGCAACTATACGACAACATACATCAGTCCCGCAACATACTACATGCAGTCCAATAAAAATAGGCGTAAAAACATAATGACAATAAAACATGCGATACATCTCGTAGGTAGATAATGTAATAACTTTGCACAAGCTACACCATTACCAGACCAAACACAAGCTAGTTTAATCCAACTTGATGAACCTCCTCTTTGTAAGCTCACCATAACTAGGTTTGGTCACTACGAGACATTACTATCGCGTTATCATCACGTATACCACCCTTAGGGTACAACACCCTCTCCAATGAGTTCAACGGTCACTCCTCTGTCCGAATGATCAGTTTCTACCTATTCCAAGTTTTGAGCTGGTTCTGGGAATTTTCATGACTCAAGCTAAACACCAATGTTAAAGTTAACTTCAGCATCTTTCCAACGAGTACTCATTTGCCCACAGATCAGCTCTGGTTAAAAAGTTATGGTAATTCAAAGTCAGCAGAATTTCTGGAGGAATTTTAACAGCACCTCCCTTGGAAAGTTGCTGTTTTCAACTATGGTTTCCACTGAAATCTGTGCTGAAACTTCAGAAACTTTGAATTGCAAAGATGTCAAACATCTTCTACTCTTTCTAAGGATGTATAATATGACAATTTTAGATTTTTTTACTGGGAGTTATGTTTGAAAAACAGAACAGTTCAGAGAATGTTTTACTCTGTCTTGGTTCTGGACAGCTTACATTTCTCTGGATTTTAAGCCATCTTAAGGTGTGTTTCGGCTCTGGAAGTCTACAACAAAGTTGTAGAGTACCTAAATACCTTTCCAGAACTATATACCACACCTCCCTTGGCCAAAATACCTGTGAGTTATGCTCTGTTGAAGATCAGCAACTTGCTGCCCAAAACAGAGCACTCTGTTTTTCAGTCTTTTGGAACTACACTCAAACCCCCTCCAATTTTTCTACCCAACCAGGGTCCGAAATGTTGAACCTAGTGATTTTAATTCCTTGTTATCATTATTCTCGTGCATATGCCTACAATATCTCGGTACTACGTTCCTCACAAAAGAAAATCCTAACCGGATTATACCGGCATATACGTCTCAAGTGTGGCACTACGCGGTCTCTTGCACACGTTTTCTACACGGATACATACGTGGTTAGTACCTGCAGAAGACCACACAATAGTGATGCACTCAAAGGTTTTGTTCATTTCAGGCAGGACCATATTTAAAAGTAAATACAAACGCCCGTATCATTGCCATACGGCCGTCCTTGAGCTAAGTTACGTCTCAAGGCACGTGATCGTGTTTCAACACCACACGACGGGGAACCCGAGTATGTCATGAACGGGTCGTCACGGTTGGGAATGTTATCAACCCAATAGATACCACCTACTGCCCTGCAGGGCACGCCGATGGCAAGCGCTGCGTATGTCCCCCTGGGCTATTTCCAGACGAACACACTCTCGCGTTACTGACCACGCGATGGGGTCTCCACTTACTTGCCTAATGCACGCTAGGGATCAGCGTTTCATATGAACTCAGGAACATGAAGAGTCCAAGAGCTTCATATTGACGTCTCACACCAAGCTGTGAGACTCTATCCCTGAACCACGTTCCTCGTCAAGGAGAGCTAACCGAAATTGAACCTCTTTCGGTGGCGTTCCTTACCATTCTTACCAAGCGTAGGTGCGTCGTTACATAATGAAAATTCAGAATTATAACACATAGGTTAGTCTTTGCCACTTTAAGTAACTATGCTAGTATAGTCCTTACTTGGGCAGCTACCGAATCCTCACCGTGTACCTAAGTTTTCCCATAATACAGTCCTTAAGTACTGTGCTATCCCCAATGCTGCTCTGATACCAGGCTGTGGTGGACCGGGATCCGCCCATCCAGGATCGCAGAGGGTGGTGCCGCGCGATGTGACACCCGACAGCACACGTCATAAGATCACAATATATTACATGGGAAAAACAAACTGAACTGTACAAAAAGGTACACACTAGTATTTATTTTACACAGCGGAAGTTTCTTTTATACAACTCACGACCGCCTATCTAGCAAAAGTCGGTTGCCCAGCCCTAGGGCAACCCACACTAGCTGCACTCCTCAGCTCAGTACGGCGTGTACGGCTCCCACTCAGCTGTGGTCCCCGACGGAGGGTAACCCTCGCCGGTGGACTCGTACTCCGAGTCCGTGGGTGGCTCCTCACCTGAAAAACACTTAAGCAGCAACCGTGAGCACGAAGGCTCAGCAAGGCTTAACCGACTCACCTAAACATGAAACTCTACATGAGGTGTACAATGACATAGGATAGTCATATTGCAACAAATGGACTCGCCTACAAGTTCATCCTTAGTTCAACTTTTAGCAACAAGTTAACAGTTCAGGAAGCTGAAATTTAGTAAGCAATATTTGGTGGCAAACATGTAGCAATACAATATTATATCATATCAGCAATATTGAATCACCATATTTCATACATTATTCTACGTCACGACTCAGTGACTAAGTGGTACTCTTCACCGTGAGGGACGGCGAATCGACTCGATATATACCTGCAGGGAAACCCAAAGAGCACGTCATGTATGCCCACCCGTGGAGCTGCACAGCACGCTCACTCGATGTCGTACGGGACAACCTTTCACCCAACAGCCCAAACGTCGAACCGGTCGCACCGAAACGAGCAGGAGGTTCCCCACACGGAGCATCTCTCTATGCCCGTTGGCAGATTTCCACCTTGCTGCCCTCAGCCTACACCTATAAATCGGTGCGTTATGCCTCGACGCCCGTAGGTTTAGGCTACATCGGTTTATCGGGGCCCATATATCCGATATGCCTTCGGTACGTTCAAACTTGATCAGCGTGGGCCGCACACGGATCGGTCCTCAATCGACACAGACAGGGCCGCGCACACAAGACTTCCTCTTGTTGCGCCCTAGCCCCTACCTAGTCTCATTTTCATTACTGAAGTGATCTCACATCACTCAACCGAACCCGTGTGTCCCAAGCCTATCTCGCGAGTAGATTCCAACTACTCGACTTGTACCGAAGTTCTATGAAACATTAAGCATAGCCTGTCTACTCGAGGTCTTAGACACTACCCTCACTCTTATAGAAAATTTCTGGTCATGCAAGTGGGGTTTCATTCATCCTATACCTAATGCACATTCATACATCACCCTACGTATGTAAACAAAGTAAAAACTTTATAAAAGAGTTAATGCAAACCGGGGCTAGCCTTGTTGCTTCTGGTCAGGGGTTAGTTCTTCGTCCGGAAGAAGGAAGTCCAGCACTTCCGGAGTCTCTTCTTCAGCGACTACACGTTTAATGAAATACGACATGTAAATTTAAATGCAATGTGTAAACTTGAATACTTAGTTACTAATAACTCTAGCCAGCCCTCCCCTTTGGTTCTGAAATTTTTATGGTGGCTTGGTAGAGTCCTAACCAGAGTCTTGACCAAGTTTCATTTGAAACAAAGTTCATTTGAGCTTTGTACAAATAAAAGTCCATTTGGTCAATAATTGAGCCTCTAAGTAATTCTAGGGGTTTTCATGGCTCCAACCATTACTTTCTGGAAACTAGAATTTAAGTTGGTTCTAATGGAATTGGTTTCATGTCATTTGAAGAATTCTACAGAAAGTTATGTCCGAATTAAGATTTGAGAAAATCTGAAAAATGTTTCTGTACATTTTTCTATTTTCTCAGGGCAGTTCTCTTAATCACCCAATTAGGGTAACTAAATTAACTTGGATGAGTCTGAAAATTTTACTGGTATTCAGGGATTTTCCAATGAACCTCTCAGCCAAATTTCAGAATTTTTCATAAAGTAGTTCTCCAGATAAAATTCCCAACAGTTTAAAATTTAGGGATTTAATTCTGGAAAACTATTCACTTTCATGAGCTGAATTTGGTATTGCTGGAAATTACTCAGAATTCTGAGTTCAGCAAAATTTGGTTCATCGAATTTGGAGCTTCGTAGCCAAAGTTCTATCCATTTGAAGTTTGAACTAAAACTGGAAATTCCAAAAATGTTTAAATCCTGCGGGTGGGTCCATCGCACACGTGTCGACCGCTGGAGCCGAGCCACACGGGGCCACAGACTCCTTCCCGCGCGGCCACACTGGACCGCCGCCGAGCTCGCCGGAGCTCTCGCCGGAGAGGGGTTCCGGCCCTCGGAACTTGCCGACTATCGCCGCCTGTGCCTATATCGGCCTGGGGAACACGGTGGTGCCCTCACCAGAGCGTGACAACGGCCGGAACAGTGCTCCCGCCGGTAACTGCAGCCAGGAGCTCACCGGCGACGTCGAACTCGGCATCCCCCGCACTTTTTTCGATGCGGTTTGCTCGGGGAGCTCCGCTGACACCTGCTGGTCATGGTCATTGACACCGATCCCCGTGAAAACGGCTGTAACTATGACCTCATCGGCGACCTAGGCCGGATATCGGCTGTGCTCAGAAAACTTCAATGAACCGTAACCCTAGCCCACGGTTCTTACTGGTTTTTGATCCGAGGAGGTCATGGCAGGGTGTAGAGCGTGTGTGTGGCTCGGTATACCCGGTGATGAGCTAGTACCCACGAATTTCCGGATTTGGTATAGCTCGGCCTTAAGAACACCGAAACATTCTCGGGAGAAATTCTCCCCCTATGGTGCATGAAATGCTGAATGATAGGGACGAGCCAAACCAGCACCTTATGGCGGTCGTTTCTTGTGTTGAGCATCGGGCACGAAGAAGCCTGTGCTGTCCGGGCGCCGGCGATCAGAGGGCGGCCACTCCGGGTGCGCTGCTTCGGATGTGGGCGGCTGGAACCGAGAGAATGGGGAGGGAATTCACGCCGACCAGGGTGCGATCGCGTGTTTTGTAGCCGGCGCCCTCATCCCCCGAGCAGGAGGTGGCGCGGTGGCCGCGTTGGGGCGGGGTCGACCCCGTGCGATGTCGGCCGTAGGGTGTTCGACCGCGTGCCCGAGTCGGTTTGCTCCCCGGGGTGGCTGACCAGTGGGCCCTCTTCTCCCCTCTAATTCTTTCTCCCCCCTTTCTTTTGTAAATATCCCAGCTACTGAACATTGAATGGGAGACTTAGCCCCCAAGTATTGGTTTGAATTTGAGTTCTCAAATTTAAACTTCATTGGGTTAAATTTGCTTCATGTTTAAACTGAAATTCAAATTCAGTTTTGAATTATTGCAAATTTAGCTCCCGACAAGATTAACTCCAATAGGGATGAAAATTGGTGGGCTAACTCAGAAAAATGTGCTGAGTTTGAATATGAAGCTAACTTTTGAATTTGAGTGTGTGAGACCAATGTGTGCTGAATACATTGGCAATTAGGATAAAAGTTAGCATTAACATTCAATGTTTTGAATATTGCCAAAACATTCTTCTGTGGCAAGGTCCGACAAGTTCTTTGTTAGGTCCGCCAAGTGTTGGCAAGGTCCGACGCAAGGTCCGGAGAGCTCCTGCAAGGTCCGAAGAGCTTCTGTGAGGTCCAGAGCTTGTTTTTAGGGAGCTCCCGTGAAGTTCAACTCGTAGAACTGCAGCGTCTTGTTTTTGCTTTTAACTCGCAATGTTTCAAACTTGCTTTATGGGAAGGTTTGCTTAGTATTAATTTGCTAAATTTTTGGTGTGTTTTGGTGGTTATGACTGTTATTTTTGATATGGTTTGCAACATGCTTATGTGACGTGCTCATGTAAGGTGTTGTGGTTTTCAAACTAACGTGAGTCAAGTCGAGGACTTGTGCTCGGAAGAATTGGTTGTTTATTCATGTGCAGGTGTTGCTTGAGTTCAAGACATGGCTGGTGACTGGATCCTTGGACTAGTCTCAGGGAGGAGATGAGGTTCCAACAACCAAGTTCGGGAGGAGCTGTGGTTGAGTTGATCGGGAGGTCGCGCAGCATGTTTGGATCAAGGGCAGTGCATATGAAGGTTGCGTGTACGTTGTTGGAAGGTGTTTGCACGTGTGCAAGGAGTGCATGGACGTGGCAACATTGTTCCAAGGCGTGATGAAGAGAAGTGGACGTAAAGAATTGGCCGGAAAGGTCCAACCGACTCGGTTATGGACTCAGGCTGCGGCTGAGTCGTGTTTGACTCAAATATGGAAAGTTTTGAGTTGGTTATGATAGGATTTCGTGTGGGTCATGAATTTGAGTTGTTTTAGGAATGTTTGGTACGTTCCTAATGTGTTTGGAAGTCTTAAGATTGCTTCTATCTGCGTATAGAAGAGTCTTGAGCAGTATTGGGAAGTTACAGTTTGAATCCAAGTAGGAGTAGGAGTCCTAGTTTGAATTGGATTGGCCATAGAGCTGGTTATATAAGCAAGGGAGGCCAGAGCTCGTGGTGCATGATTTTTGGCTGTTCCTCTTATGTTTCTATTGAATAAAGTTCATAGTTTCGAGGAGCTTTTGTGCCTTGTTCGTCCGACTTGTTTTTCGTCAAGTCTTTCTCGCCGAGTTTCTGGACAGACCGACGTTGCTTCGGTGTTTCGTTCATAACTCGAGTTTTACAGATCCGATTGACGTGATTCTGTTTGGGTTGTCTTCACATCTCAATTATCTATCATCTTTGAAATTTTCACGAGCTTCGGATCTGTAGTTTTTGAGATACACGAGTTTCTTTGCAGCGTTCTAGATATGTTTTATATCGGGTAGAACAGATTGATCTTCGTTTAATGTTTTGATCATATCTCAAGTTTTACTTCGTGTTTTCAAGTGATTCTTGTTGCATTAGATCCGTGACTTGATTATATACCTCTCTACTTGATTTGTAACGGTTGAACACGTTTGAAAACACTTGCACACACAGTTTCTTTAACTGATTGATTTTTGCTGAGGGGTTTTTGTTGTTTCCGCTGCGAAAAGTTTTAATCTACCATTCACCCCCCCTCTGGTAGCTTTTCACGTGCTCTTTGATCCTACAATTGGTATCAGAGCCAAGGTGCTCTAATATTTGTGATTTGCACGTGTTTTGACTAACCATCATGGAGAAGTACTCCGCAAAGCCTTGTGTGTTCAATGGCATCAATTTTCAGGTTTGGAAGGCGCGGATGGAGGCCTACATACAGGCGCAAGGCTTCGCCATATGGGAAAAGGTCTACCGGAACTTCGATGTACCACCCAACGATCAAGTTACGGCTGCGAACATGAGAGATGTTGACAACAACAACAAGGCTCGCAACTTGATCATCCAAGGATTGACTCAAAGCGACTTCGACCGTGTTGCACACCTCCGATCTGCATATGATGTTTGGAAAGCTCTTTGTGACTACCATGAAGGATCCAATACGATCAAGGAGGTAAGGCAAGATATGTTCAAGAAAGAATATATGCGTTTTGAGAGGCAACCCGGTGAGTCAATTGACGACCTTTTTGCTCACTTTAATAAAATTCTCAGCAACTTGCGTAGTGTCAATGTTAACTTTTCAGATGCTGAAAATGCTAGACAATTGTTAGGAGCATTAGATATGTCAATTTGGGAGATGAAAGTTACATCTATTCGTGAATCTACTGTCATGAGTTCTCTTACTTTAGACGTGTTTTATTCTAAATTGAAAACTCATGAAATTGACATCATCTCACGTAAAAACCCCAACAAGTCTATTGCATTTGTTTCGCAACGTGACATGTCTAGTTCTAGTCAATCATCATCTAGTGGTGCACTCTCTTTGCTGTCCTCTCTAACCCTTGAACAGATTGAAGAGTTTCCAGAGGAGGAGCTTGCACTCATCTCTACTCGCTTCTCAAAAGCATTGCAAAATGTGAGAACTAGAAGGAGAGGAAGCTCCAGACCTCAACGATGTTTTGAATGTGGTAAGACAGGACATTTTTGTACGGAGTGCCCTAACCTTTCAGGTCTGACTTCACGTCAAGAAAAGCAAACAAGGCCGAAGAAATCGTTTGCAAAGAATAAGAAGAAGAAAGATTTATCAATGCGCAACATAGTGCATAGTATGATCTCTGCACTTCAAGATTTCGGCTCAAGTGATGTGGACACCGGTAGTGATGAAGATGAAGAAGCTATGGCAAATATGTGCTGCATGGCGAGCAAGTCAAGTTCAAGCTCCGAGGAGGCAGAACACAACAGCGACGATGAAGAGGTATGTCCCACTTGCGAAGAAATGTGTGATGCTATTTCTCGTGCCACTGTTATATTAAATAAAAAGGATAAAAAACTTAGGAACAATGCTGTTAAAATTGAATCACTAGAATCTGAAATTAATCGTTTAAAAACTTTGATTCCTAGTGATGATTCTTGTTCCTCATGTGATTTGATTTATGAACAATTATCCTCTTTAAGAAGTGCACACGCATCTACACTTGATAAACTTGAACTTGAAATTGAAAAGAACAAAGAGCTTGCTGCACTTAATGATAAAAATTTGAAAGATGCTTGTTGTTCTACAATTGATTTGCATTTTTCTTCATGTGATGATCTGAATAAGAAACTAAATGAAGCTATGAATGAGATTTCTATTTTGAACAATGCTTTACGTGTGCATGAAGTTAAATATTGTTCAAATTGCAAACTAAAAGGAAAAACTTCATGTGAAAACTGCTTTGATCTGTCCAATAAACTTGATGACATGCATAGGACACTAGATCAGTTTTCTAATGCAAATAAGAACCTAAACTTGGTGCTGAATTCTTCCAAGTCTTGTAATGATAAAACTGGTTTAGGTTTTAATTCTCATGCTCATGCTAAGGCACACCCACCTAAAGTTGTAAAGTCATTAGGAAGCGGTTTGATTCAAACAGCTCCTAGACAAAAAGAGGTGATTTTCAAATCTGCAGGAGTACTGTCCCATTCGGGTTCTAATAAACGTGTTGCTTGCTCATCTAGACATGATAATAAGGTTATTTTTCATTGTACCTACTGTGGTAGAGATGGTCATGTCATGGATTTTTGTTATAGACTAGCTAAACACGATAAGAAACAAAGAATACTTGCTAGATCACATAACAACCAAGCAAAATCTGCTAGACCGAATGTTCGGAGCTTGCAACCTGCTGTAATGAGTCAAAAACTTGCTCCCAGACCTACTGTTTTTTGTGCTACATATAACACATCTTCTAAGTCAGTAGTTGGGAACAAAAATTTTCGATGTTTGGCTCATAAACCTGCTGTACCTTCTCAGCTTTCGCGTGTTATTCCTGCTGGACGTCGTGTGACTCAGTACTGGATTCCTAAAAGTCTTTTAACTAACCCCAGTATTGAGTCATCGACGTACTGTGCTGCTGTGTAGGTTTCACGTTTGAGGAAGGAGAACATTTGGATTGTGGATTCAGGTTACTCACGCCACATGACCGGTAACAAAGAATGGTTCTCCTCTCTCTCTTTTGTGTCACGTGTAGAAAATGTTACTTTCGCCGATAACTCTTCTACTCCCATAATTGTTAAAGGTCCGGTTAGAGTAAACAATCTCTACACTTTGAAAGATGTGGCACTTGTTAAAAATTTGAAATACAACTTGCTTTCGGTTTCACAATTGCTAGATGAAAATCTAGAGGTTAGCTTTGCTAAAAATTGCTGCAAGGTTGTAGATTCAAAAGGTGAGCTTTTGTTTAGCATGTCTAGGTTTGGAAGAGTTTTTAAAGCTGATTTTGATTTGTCAACTTCTAAGCATCGGTGTCTAGTTGCTAATGATACAAAGGAGCTATATTTTTGGCATCATAGACTTGGTCACATAGGCTTTGATCATCTCACTCGTGTTAGTGCTCTCGATCGCATACGTGGGCTGCCGAAGCTTAAAAAGGACAATGATATTGTGTGCTCTTCTTGTAGACATGCTAAGTTTGTTGCAGGTTCACATGCTCCTCTCACAATGACCATGACAGCTGAACCGGGACAACTTTTACATCTTGACACAGTAGGTCCGGCACGTGTTCAATCCTTCGGAGGTAAATGGTATGTGCTTGTGATTGTTGATGATTATTCCAGATATTCTTGGGTTTATTTTATGGCATCTAAGAATGAAGCTTTTAGTCATTTTAGAACTTTATTTCTTAGATTATCTATTGATCACCCAGGATCATTAAAAGCAATTAGAAGTGATAATGGAACTGAATTTAAAAACAATCCTTTGATCACTTTTGTGCTGAAAATGGAATAGATCATCAATACTCTTCACCCTATGTACCACAACAAAATGGTGTCGTAGAAAGAAAGAACAGGACCTTAGTTGAGATGGCTAGGACTATGCTTGATGAATATCAAACTCCTAGGAAATTTTGGGCTGATGCAATTGCAACCGCTTGTTATGTCTCAAATCGTGTTTTCTTGCGTGCTAAGCTTGGAAAAATCCCATATGAGCTACGGTTTGGACATAGGCCTAGTTTTACACACTTTAGGGTTTTTGGTTGCAAGTTCTTTGTTAAGAAACATGGTAATCTTGATAAATTTGAAGCTAGATCTGTTGATGGCATGTTTCTTGGTTATCCATCTCATACTAGAGGCTATTGTGTGCTTTTACTTGACACGAACAAAATTGTGGAGACTTGCGAGGTTTCTTTTGATGAAGCTAGCCCAAGTACTAGCTCCGATATTGCAGGTCCGGATCCATATCCGCAGGGGAGAGTATTTTTATTGAAGAAGATGAAGAAGTGGTGCTGCTGCCCGAAAACTCGAAAGTAAATAACGATCAAGCTGATGATTTTGCACCACAACCAGCACCAACAGTCACTACTGCTGGTTCGGACCTTCCTTAATCAACAAGCTCTCCTAATCAAAGGTCCGAACATGAAGAAGAAGGTGCTTGTGAAGTGTCTACTCCCCTACGAGTACTCAAAAGTCATCCTCCACAACAAATCAATGGAAGCTTGCATGAACGAGTCACTCGGTCCAGGTTTTGCGATCCAAACTCTCATGCTCATTCTGCTTTTGTTGCTTCTTTTGAACCCAAGGATATATCACACGCACTCACTAATGAATCTTGGATTAATGCCATGCAAGAAGAGTTAGAAAATTTTGAAAGAAATAATGTTTGGAAACTTGTACCTCCACCTCAAGGTCACACATTAATTGGAACTAAATGGGTATTTAAAAATAAGCAATGTGAGGATGGGGTTGTGGTTAGAAATAAAGCTAGGTTGGTTGCTCAAGGTTTCACTCAAATTGAAGGTCTAGATTTTGATCAAACATTTGCTCCTGTTGCTAGATTAGAAGCTATAAGAATTTTGTTAGCATTTGCTGCATCTAAAGGTTTCAAGTTATATCAAATGGATGTTAAAAGTACTTTTCTTAATGGCTACATAGAGGAGGAGGTTGTTAAGCAGCCACCGGGTTTTGAAAATCCAAATTTTCCTAATCATGTTTACAAACTGTCCAAAGCCTTGTACGGTCTAAAACAAGCCCCTAGAGCATGGTATGATAGGTTAAAAACATTCTTACTTGAAAAGGGGTTTACCATGGGCAAGGTTGATAAAACTCTTTTTGTACTTAAGCATGGCAATGACTCATTATTCGTTCAAGTGTATGTGGATGATATTATCTTTGGTTGTGCTTCTCATGATCTCGTGTCCAAGTTTTCAGCTATGATGAGTTCAGAATTTGAGATGAGTATGATGGGAGAACTCACATACTTTTTGGGGCTGCAAATCAAGCAAACAAAAGAAGGAACTTTTGTGCATCAAACTAAGTATACAAAGGACCTTCTTAAGCGCTTCAACATGGACAAATGCAAGCCTCTTCGGACACCAATGGGAACAGCAACAACACTTGAACTTGACGAAGATGGTGACCCGGTTGATAAAAAAGAATACAGAAGTATGATTGGATCACTTTTGTATCTCACGGCGTCAAGACCGGACATACACTTCAGCGTATGTCTTTGTGCACGTTTTCAAGCTTCTCCACGTGCTTCACATCGCCAAGTCATCAAAAGGATTCTCAGGTACCTACATGGAACTCAAGAATTTGGCATTTTTCTTCCTTCTTCCTCAACCGTTTCTTTGAAAGCTTTTTCAGATGCTGATTTTGGGGGTTGTAGGATTGATAGGAAAAGTACTTCGGGTGCTTGTCATTTTCTTGGTAATTCACTTGTTGCTTGGTCCTCTAGAAAACAAAGTTCAGTTGCACAATCCACGGCCGGATCTGAATATGTAGCTGCGGCTAGCGCTTGCTCACAAATTCTTTGGATTGTTCAAACACTTAAGGACTATGGGGTTGATTTAGATAGTGTTCCACTGTTTTGTGATAACACTAGTGCAATTTGTATTGCTAAAAACCCCGTGAAACACTCTAGAACTAAGCACATTGACATTAGGTATCACATTCTTCGTGATAATGTTGAAAAAGGAAACATTGTGCTTCACCATGTCGATACCGAACAACAATTGGCTGATATTTTTACAAAACCTTTGGATTTCACTCGTTTTTGTTTCATTTGTAGTGAAATAGGGGTTATGCATCCTCATGGCTTAAATTGAGGGGGAGTTTTTTGAAACTTTGAAAGTCTATGTGTGAATCTGAAACTAAAATAATATGAGCATAGTATTTCATACATATATGACTTTGTGATTCCTTTTACAGGCTGAAAGTTCTTACTACATTACTCATGTTATACATTTTGTAGTTTTTGCCATGACTAGTAATTGAAATAATTACTTACACTAAATCTGGTCATGATCGAACTTTCTTGCTGTTTTGAACTTGTTGCGTGCTCACAAGTGCTTTTAATCATAAAAAATTAATCAAGTGATCAGCTCACATGTTGAGTTTTCAAATAAAAAATTGAGAAAAGATCAAGAGAATTTACATGCATCGCACTTCTTCTTTTGAGATTGCTTATCATTGCACTAAGATATGAACTTGGAAGGAATTGCGTATGACTAAAACCATGTCCTTAAGCTTCTGATTATCAAATGACATAGGCTTGGCTTGGTTGGTTAGAATAAGGCTGATGCGGCATATAATCTCTTGCAAATATCATATGATCAACTTTGTGCCTTAAATGATTATGAATAATAAAAATGCAGCAACAAGTGTCATGTTTTCAGGTTTTGAAATAGTTGAGTAAGGGAGATCATGACTTGCTTAAACTGAAAAATACATTTGATCTCTAGCATGGCTTACACTACTTTATGTATCTCATTGATGTGATAGTGTAAGTAACCTGATAGTATGACTTGGATGAGCTTTGTTTTGTATGTATATGTTATAATATGCTCATACCATTTAAAAATTTCTCTTTTGAACCTTGCTGAATACATTGTCAAAGGGGGAGAAATATGTATAAGGAGAGATTTTTTTTTACACTTTGCATATGTTATACACTTTCTTCCTTCTCTGATTTTAAAAAATGGGGAGAAATTAATAAAGGGGGAGAAATGAGTTTTCAAAGCTTTTCAAAACTTTTCATAAGCCAATGTTCGGATTTTAATTGGTGTTGCCAATGCATTCATCAAGGGGGAGATTGTGAGACCTATGTGTGCTGAATACATTGGCAATTAGGATAAAAGTTAGCATTAACATTCAAAGTTTTAAATATTGCCAAAACATTCTTCTGTGGCAAGGTCCGACAAGTTCTTTGTTAGGTCCGCCAAGTGTTGGCAAGGTCCGACGCAAGGTCCGGAGAGCTCCTGCAAGATCCGAAGAGCTTCTGTGAGGTCCAGAGCTTGTTTTTAGGGAGCTCCCGTGAAGTTCAACTCGTAGAACTGCAGCGTCTTGTTTTTGCTTTTAACTCGCAATGTTTCAAACTTGCTTTATGGGAAGGTTTTCTTAGTATTAATTTGCTAAGTTTTTGGTGTGTTTTGGTGGTTATGACTGTTATTTTTTGATATGGTTTGTAACATGCTTATGTGACGTGCTCATGTAAGGTGTTGTGGTTTTCAAACTAACGTGGGTCAAGTCGAGGACTTGTGCTCGGAAGAATTGGTTGTTTATTCATGTTCAGGTGTTGCTTGAGTTCAAGATATGGCTGGTGACGGGATCCTTGGACTAGTCTCAGGGAGGAGATGAGGTTCCAACAACCAAGTTCGGGAGGAGTTGTGGTTGAGTTGATCGGGAGGTCGTGCAGCATGTTTGGATCAAGGGCAGTGCATATGAAGGTTGCATGTACGTTGTTGGAAGGTGTTTGCACGTGTGCAAGGAGTGCATGGACGTGGCAACATTGTTCCAAGGCGTGATGAAGAGAAGTGGATGTAAAGAATTGACCGGAAAGGTCCAACCGACTAGGTTATGGACTCAGGTTGCGGCTGAGTCGTGTTTGACTCAAATATGGAAAGTTTTGAGTTGGTTATGATAGGATTTCGTGTGGGTCACGAATTTGAGTTGTTTTAGGAATGTTTGGTACGTTCCTAAGGTGTTTGGAAGTCTTAAGATTGCTTCTATCTGCGTATAGAAGAGTCTTGAGCAGTATTGGAAAGTTACAGTTTGAATCCAAGTAGGTGTAGGAGTTCTAGTTTGAATTGGATTGGCCATAGAGCTGGTTATATAAGCAAGGGAGGCCAGAGCTCGTGGTGCACGATTTTGGGCTGTTCCTCTTGTGTTTCTATTGAATAAAGTTCATAGTTTCGAGGAGCTTTTGTGCCTTGTTCGTCCGACTTGTTTTTCGTCAAGTCTTTCTCGCCGAGTTTCTGGACAGACCGACGTTGCTTCGGTGTTTCATTCATAACTCGAGTTTTACATATCCGATTGACGTGATTCTGTTTGAGTTGTCTTCACAACTCAATTATCTATCATCTGTGAAATTTTCACGAGCTTCGGATCTGTAGTTTTTGAAATACATGAGTTTCTTTGCAGCGTTGCAGATATGTTTTATATCGGGTAGAACAGATTGATCTTCGTTTAATGTTTTGATCATATCTCAAGTTTTACTTCGTGTTTTCAAGTGATTCTTGTTGCATTAGATCCGTGACTTGATTCTCTACCTCTCTAATTGATTTGTCACGGTTGAACACGTTTGAAAACACTTGCACACACAGTTTCTTTAACCGATTGATTTTTGCTGAGGGGTTTTTGTTGTTTCCGCTGCGAAAAGTTTTAATCTACCATTCACCCCCCCTCTGGTAGCTTTTCACGTGCTCTTCGATCCTACAGAGTGATGAAAGTTGCTGCAATTTGAATTTACATTCAAATTGGCCTCTTTTTCAAATACCTCCAAAAGTGCCTCAAAAAGTGTTGGATTTACATGAAACTTGGACTGAACCTTCCCAGGACTTTTTAAGTTCTAGGGGTGAGCTCAACCACTCATGTTCATGTGTAGAAACCCTACTTTGTGAAAGTGAATGCTTTCCCCTCTAATCACTCTTTTGATGGAGGTTACTTGCTCTTCACAATATTTCCCAAGATATCCACAACAAAACTGTGGTGTTGTGAGGTGAAGAAAAGTTTTTGCAAGTCCCTTTTCTTGGGCTTTTACATGCTGCGTTGCACAGCACCGGATAACACACGTCAAAGGTACAAAGCGGAAGCGAAATTTTATTACATAAACGAGTTTATGAACATTTGTACATCAAAATAAGTCCAGTCTACACTCACGGGCGTAGACTACGCATCAAGTTCACGTTCAGCCCTTGAACGTGTCCTTGCTAGCACACACGTACACTAACTCTGCGACGTGCACGACTCCCACTTGACGGGGTTCCCCTCCTGAGGTTCCGTCTCCTCTTCGGGAGTCCCTTCCTCATAGAACCCTGCAAAAGCTTCAAACACAAGCAGTGAGCACGAAGGCTCAGCAAGTCTGACCCGTCTCACCTAAACATGGAACTTCTACATGAGGGGTGATGGGTTACATGAGGTAAAAATCATTTGCAAGGACTCGCCTAATTAGTAGAACCTTACTTTCAAGTTTTAGCAGCAGGTTGTGGAGAACCTTACGCTAAGGCACATGAGAGAGCCGCAATCAAGCAAGAAACGCATTTCTCTCATGTACTTTGACCAAAGTTGAAAGGAACTTTAATTAGCTCTAAACTACAGCAAATCATTAACAATCAAGTCCATCTTTCAATCAGCAACATTTTAACATGTAACTAGCCTGTTCTTTCTACGTCACGGTACAATGAACAAGTGGTACTCACTGACCGCGAGGGACGGCGATTATAATCGATTTACACCTGCAGGGTTACCCGAATAACCCGTCACGTACGCCCGACTCGATGTTGCCTACAACCATCACGGACGCCGTACGCAACTACCTTTCACCCGTTAGCCAAATGTTGAACCGGTCCAATCGTCCCGAGCAAGAGGTCTCTACACGCGCATCTCAATGCCGCCAGCCGATTTACACCTCGAGCTCTCAACCTACCCTCTGAACGACCAGCTATGCCTCAACACCCAGCTACCCGAGTTACATCAGTTTCCCGGTTCCCATATAGCCGGTAGGTCTTCGGTACTGTTCTAGCTTGTTCAACAGGCCCGCACACGGCTCGGTTCTCAATCGACTCAAGCGGAGCTACAGCACACAGGCCCCAAAGTCCTGCTGCCCTTACTCTCCGCTCGGTCTCATCTTTCTTGCCATGTGTATCATGTGCTATCTCTACCCGAGTCGAGTGCCTCTAGCCTATGCTCGCGAGTAGTTCCAACTACTCGACTTGTACCAAATCCTACCCTAACTTAGCTTTGCAGTAGCTAACGGGGTCTTCAATCCTAATCCCAACTCAAGGTTTTCTTGGCCATGCAATTGGGTTTCCAAACAAGACTCTAATGCAAAGAATCATAATACTCAAGTAAGTGCTCAAAACAATAAAAATTTGTAAAACGGTTAATGCAAACCGGAGCTTGCCTGCTTTGTAGGGTATTAGTATATAATTGAAGTTAGTGATCTTCAATCCCTTGACCTCTCTGAACTTGCTCCACTGATCCACACGTCAAGGAATGGCTCCGTCGAAGTCCTTCATCGTGAACCCTATCGACATGTATATGCATAGTATTTTATAATGTAATTTAAAGGCTTAGAGATTAAAACTTCTTAAGAACAGAGGTTGTGTAGAGATCCTAGAATGAAGTGGTTGCCTCTGTTGTGCAAAGAACTTAAAGAAACTAAATCTACCTTAGGCGTTTCATTACATCTCTAACCAAGTGTCTAGGGACATATAGGATGAGCTCTAATGAATTGGACATAACTAAAGATCCTAATCTCTAATGACTTCGAAATTTTTACAGGAAGTCATATATTACACAGGGACTTAGCTTGCTAATTTGCAGCTAAAGTGAAAGGACATTGTGTCTCCCACAATCTCCACACTAACCCCCATGTTGTTCTTCACATCCAATAGAAAGGAAGACAAGGACAGGGATACTCAAGACTCAATTTGAGATGGAAATTTGCATGTGAGTTCCTGGTCACATGAAAGTGCTCTGGACCAAAAATGAACACTTTTCATTGAGGTTTTTATTCAGAATAATTCCCTAAGCACTTAAGCACAAAGAAATTAATTCTGAATTAACTCACATGTTCATGCCCAACTTAATGAACTACAATTTCACTTATAGTTTATAGAGTCTGCATAAATTGTTCTAGGATTTTTAGAGCTAAGAATTACCCAGAAATGATTTTTCTAACTCTGGGACAATTTCTGAAAAGTCTTTGTATTCATTTGAATACAGTACATTGCAATCTGAATTCTCCAACATAATTCAACTCCAAATGAGCTGAAAGTTTTACAGGAGTTCAATAACATCCTAATGATTATTCTGGCAAAATTTGAGAATTTTCGGATAAACCAAACTCCCTCAAAAATTTTTTTGCTGAAAAGCTTTAAAGAATTTTTTTTGCTCAAAATTCAACTCATGAATACCTCCTCGTATTCGCTACCATCTCACCTCGTAAATCAACCTCGTCTCACACCGAGACCAATCTCATGTCATGTCCCAACAGTCATGCAACCATCTCATCACCCAGACACAACAGTCCCAACAACCAAACCATAACCAAATCCATAACCAAGAACCTTCCCTATAACCATCCCAACTAATCATGGCAGTTTAGCCAGGTGCTCGTGACCGTAAGCTCGGCTATCATGATAGTTTTAGACTCTGCAGAGTGTGCACCTCTTTACCCACAAGTTTGTGATTTCGTCACCCGTCGGCGACTGCAGAACCTCCATTATACCAGTACACATCTGTCGGTGTATGGTCAAGAGATCACAAAATAGCCTTTACAAAGGGGTTACTAGATGTATGGACTCACTAAGGTTTCACCGGCAGGCTAGAATCTCCAATTCTCCCACCCACGGGCCCCCTCTTGTGCCATGCAGTTCCCAGGGCAGTCCTCACTCGACTCCCATTCCCCGCGCCTTCCACAGTCCATAACACTCTAGCAAATTACCTAATTACTCAGCTAAGCCGCACCCATACTTGGCCTTGTGGTGGCACTGTTATCCTGGCATGTGCATGCATGAACCGGTCCTTAGATCTACGGCAAGTAAAACCACCATCTCATGCTACCTCATTCACAAACCCAGGCTTGCCTAGATCTCCCTCTGATCCATGTTCATTAACATCATCAGTTTCTTATTATCATTACGAGTGCAGTTAGCTAGACACATCTATCTCGCTTCCCAATCCCATATACTCAACGAAGCATAAAGCAAAAACCATACCCGACTCATAAACTTCCCAGGCGACAAGGGTGGTTTAATCAAAACTAGTAAACTCTTATAAAAAGGGTTTCCCATCATGTTTGACTCAGCACATACACCTTTTTGCATAACAAAACATTTTTATCCAAAACATAGGATCAATATGGTCAAGGAGCACTTGCCTTGTTCTTGCGGTTCCGGTTGTTCTTGATTCTAAAAACCTGGTTGCTGTAGTTCGTCGTAGACAGCTCCCTGAGCTTATCCTGCTAGGTAGGATCACGTGCATACAGGATTCACAACAATCAATTTTTATGCACAAACCTTAAACTAGATGCGATGATGCATATGCATGCTATCTCATGATTAGTTTTATTAGATTGATCTGTACGTGTTCCTGCATGGCCTTGTATGGACAGGGGTGTTCGGATCAAAGGTGGACGTGGCGATGATCCTGTCTTTAGATCAAACTGATCATCAAGTGATCTGCCCACGAGAAGGCCTCTGTTCGAAAGGAAATGAAGAACAGATGCAAAGAGATGAACACAATGATATTGAAGTCCTACCTCACGTTCTTCTTGACTTCGAGGTCCTCCTCAGACCGCTCGGTTCTTCTTCGATGATCTCCCTTGTTGCGCTTCAGCGATGGTTTGCTCTGTGAGTTAGGGCTAGGGCTCTAAGTCGTCGGCTCAGGAGTCGAAAGAGAAGTTTGTGGTTTCGGCCAGAGGTTTTGGGTTCTATTTATAATTGGGAAGAGAAGAGTCCTAATCTGATTGTATCCCGAATAAGAGTCTTATTCAGATCTTTGTTGGATCCTAACATCTTTAGTAACATTGTGGAATTTAGATCGGTTTCTATTGCGTACCGGTATCTTTTCGCGTAAAAACCGCTCCAGAACTCGTTACCTCCGCGATGATGAGCTCTGGAAGCTCCACGTGTCCTTCCGGGGCCTGGTATCTTCTCCTTCGCAGAGACGAGCTCCGGTTGTGCCGCGTGTCACGAGCGAGACCTCCCCCTTCTTTGGAGGTGAGCTCCACGCACGCCACGTGTTGGCGCCGGTCTTCCCTCTCTTCCTTCCTCAGGAACATGCCCCGAGGTCGACACGTGTCCAGCAACGACGGACCTCCCGGATATATGCTCCGGTGGCGACACGTGTTCGATAGATCCAGACTTCTCTGAGATGAGCTCCGAGATCGACACGTACCCCGCGCGACTGGTCCTCTGATTTCTGCGAGGACTAGCTCCGAGGATGATACGTGTCTTGTGGAAATGCCTTTGCTTCTTCTGCAGAGGCTAGCTCCGTGGGCAACACGTGTCCCACAAAATCGGACCTCTCCTTTTTGTGGCGACGAGCCCCTAACCTGCCACGTAGCTCTTTCAGCGGCGGACCTCTCTTCACTTCGCAGGGGCGAGCTCCGAACATGCCACGTGGCCAGCGGCCGCAGTAAGTTGTCTTCGGCGCTCTCGGAGGGCTTTATTGGCTATTCTTTTGATAATTCTCTCTGTTCCTATTTTTCATTAAAATGTTTCCTCTTCATAGAACATGAACATATGCTGACACCCGAGGTGAGGGTGTCACAAATCTACCCCCCTTAAATTGAATCTCGCCCTCGAGATTTGTTAGTAGGAAATAGATGGGGGAATTCCGCCTTGATATCCTCTTCACGCTGCCATGTGGCCTCAGCTTTGGTGTGATGGCTCCATTGTACCTTGCACCATCGAATCACCTTGTTTCGGGTAACCTTTTCCTTTACGTCCAAGATTCGGATAGGGTGTTCTGTGTATGTCAGGTCTTCTTGAAGTTCAAGCTCTTCCATTGACACTTGTTCCTTTGGTACTCTCAAGCACTTCTTGAGCTGGGACACATGAAACACGTCATGTACGTCGGAGAGGTGGTTTGGGAGCTCTAGTTGATAGGCTACTTCTCCTCGCTTGTCCAGAATCTTAAATGGTCCGATGTAGCGAGGTGCTAGCTTGCCTTTGATGTTGAAACGTCGTTGGCCTCGGATAGGCGATACCTTAAGGTATACGAAGTCTCCCATTTCAAAGGTCAACTTCCTACGCCTATTGTCCGCATAGCCTTTCTGTCGTGACTGGGCAGCCTTTAAGTTCTCCCGTATCGTTTGGACCTGCTTTTCAGCTTCTTGTAGTACTTTGGGTCCAAATACCTGGTTCTCTCCAGTCTCGTTCTAGAATAGTGGCGTTCTACACCGTCTACCATATAAGGCTTCGAAAGGCGACATCTTTAAGCTAGCTTGATAGCTGTTGTTATAGGAGAACTCGGCATACGGTAAACTCCTATCCCAACTACGCCCATGTTTTAAGACGCAAGCTCTCAACATGTCCTCCAAAATTTGGTTCGTCCTTTCGGTTTGTCCATCTGTTTGTGGGTGGTAGGCGGAGCTAAAATCCAGTCGTGTACCCATGGCTTTCTGCAGCTTCCTCCAGAATCTAGAGGTAAACTGAGAACCTCGATCTGAGACTATCCTCTTAGGAACTCCGTGACGGCACATGATCTGCTCCATGTACAACTCTGCCAATCGTGCAACGTTGTAACTGGTCTTTATGTAACACCCCAAATTTTGATTCAAAACTCTAAACCATGTTCAGAGGGGAATTTAAAAAAATTTTGGACGTGTTGCATGTTTTGCAAAAATTCAAATTCAAACTGGAATTCAAATTATACCCAAAACAGAAAAGAAATGGAAAAAGAAAAAGGAAAACGGGAAAAAAATGGACAGTGGGCCGAAACCGCCAGCCGGCCCAGCAACTCCCGCGCCAGCCCGCCCCCGCGCGCGCCGCGCTGCCCCTCACCGACGGGTGGGACCCACATGTCATCCCTAACCCCGCGACCCCGGACTCTCTCCCGCGCGCGCGATCGCAACCGATCGGGAAACCGCGTCCCGCAGCCGAATTCTGGTCCCAGAGGACTCCAACTCGATCACAACAGACCCACCGCCCTCCCCCGGCTATAAAAACCCCTAATCCGATCAGTTTTTCCCACGCGATCGCCGATTTTCACTCCGGTGAGCACCGAGACTTCGCCGGTGAATTCTGGCCGATCTGAGCTCGGAAACTCTGATCTAACTCGCTGGTCTTGATCCACCGCCTCCGGGGAACTTTGCAGGTGCAGAAAACCCGAAGACTTACGGTGTAAATCCAGCGCCGACGAGCTTCGCCGTGGTTTTGCCTCGGACCTCGCCGCCGAGCACTTTCCAGGACCCCCGAGCTCGAGAAAACCCTCGATGTGAGATCCCTGACCTCCCCTCTACCGATCTAGGCCATAAGATCCCAGTTCTAGGCTGAATTCTCGAGGATCCGAAACTTTCCGGCGAGATCGCCGCTTCCCGCCGCCGTGCGCCGCCGGCAGCGCCGCCCGCGCTCGATCAGAGCGACGTGGCCGCTTGTGCGCCGTTTATTTTAAATCGCACGGTAGACTTTAAAACCCCGCGTACCGGTTCGATGTTATAATCTCAGCCGTCGGTTTAAAATCGGACGGTCCACGTCAACCCGGCATTATAAAGACTGGAATTCTTACGTGCTACCCCCTGGGGTTCTCTGGAATTGAGAGCTAGCCCCGGAAACTTCAGATCTAGCCCCTGGAACTTCAGAAAATCATGTAAATTCATTTAAAAATCAGTTTTAGCCCCTGGACTTAATAGAAATTAAGAAAAACACCTCTGATAAGTGTAGCTAGACCCCTGGAAATTATGAAAATAATATTATAGACCCTGTAATGGGGTGAGTTTACTTTTTAGCCTTGTTTAGTATTTAATTTAGAAAATTGAATATGTAACTAGTGTTTAAAAATTAAAAGGGGGACAAACATAATTGTCAAAATTAATTAAAAACTTTCTCAGTACTTAGGAAACTTTGGAGTGAGATAAAAATATATTTTTGGGCTGAAATAAATCTGTTTTATCTATTATTCACATTTTATTAGTATAAGGACACATTTTTAAGTAAAGAATAGTTAAAGAAAAAAAGGGAAAATAATTATGAAATAGTATACATCATAAGCCATGGTCAAAATATGATTTTAAATTATTTAGGACCAGAACCTAATCTGTTTAGGTGATGTGTATTACTAATTTAATAATAAGATATACAATTATGCATAGGAATACAAGTCTGAAAATATAGCAACTAGTAGATGATAAATGGAGTTTCTAAAATACAAAGAATTCAGTTTAGGGTTGATAGAAATTGTGAAGGCACATTGTATGCAAGTATAAATGTGGACACCAAAAGTAGGAATCATATATATGCATGGTTAAAAGTGCATGCAAGCCACAACTCAACACACATAAAGTAACCACAACACATATAAGGGTGAATGAATTTCATAAATATGAAATGTGTGGTTTGTATGAAGTAGAAGTGTGAACTATGTCTTATGATTGTTGTTTTTCTTTTGCTATGTGTGATGGTATGAAGTAGAACCTGCTCAAGAGCAAGTTAACCCTTTTCAAGATCAGGACTACCAATTTCAAGAGCAGCAAGAAGGAGGCAAGTGTCCTTGACCACTTTGATCCCATGCTAGGATGTGTAGATAGAATTATTTGCATTGTCAAATGAAATATGAAACCCATGCTAGGAAAGTTTCCCTAGAATTGCATTACCTTGTTTCCTTGTAGCTTGGGTTGGGATTTATTTTGTCATGTCATTTATTTACATGCATATGCTTAGCCATGCTTAGAATGGGATATTTGGGACATGAGAATCATCAGTTTACTTTACCATACTCTTGAATGAGATATTGTGAGTTACGTAGAGGTAGGGATCAAGGCAAGTTGGATGTTTTGGTTGTGTGCTGGGTGCACGAGACTTGGGTTTGTGTTTAGTACTTGCCTGGATCCTAAGGACCGGTTCATGGAGCATGTAACCCGGCTTTACAGTGCCAACCACATGCTGAGATGGGGCAGCTTGGCCAATTAATTAGGTGTATCCCCGGCGTAGTATGGGTGTGTCGGATGGTGCGGGGAATAGGTGTCAGCTGGACTACCATATGAACCGCAAGGCTCAAGAGGGGGCCACTGCAGCGGGGTTGGAGCCTCTTGTATGCTGTTAGGGGTGAAACCTCAGTGGGCCCACGCTTGTCGGGAATCCCTTTGTAAAGGCTTCGTAGTGATCTCTTGGCCGCACACCTGGGAAGTGTGAATGTGGATCGTAGCCACTGGCATAATGGAGGTTCTTTTAGTCCACCCGGCAACGGGGGATGAAATCACTACTTGTGGGTACAGTGGTACAAACTTTGCAGAGTCAAAACTGTCTTGACAGCCGTGCTCACGGTTAGGAGCGGCCTGGACTTATTCATGATTAGAAAAGTGATGGTTTTTGGAAATTGTGGAAGTTAAGCGGGGAGCTTAACATTGGAAATGATGTTATGGTTATTGGATTATGATGGTGGGATGGGAGATTGGGACCATTTCACCTGTGTAGTAATGTAGGTGCTTAATAAGCTAAGGTGATAGGTATTAATTGCGTAGTGCTTTAACCATGAGTTCAACCTCTCCTTGTTCTAGCCATGCATGATATGATTTTCCCACACTTGCTGAGTACCATTGGTACTCAACCTTGCATATTTGTTGGTTTATATTGCTGCTCAGGTCAAGATAATGAGGTGGTGTATAATGACCAAGATTTTGGACCTGAGGAAGGCTTTTAGGTTCATGGAGACCTCCGGGCAACGCCTGTGATGGAGCCCTAAAGAATAATATTCCGCTGCTAGTTTATTTACTTGTGATGAAGCATTAGTGTCCATGGAGACATTTGCGATGTAAGACTTATTTATATTCGACACCTGGCTTGTAATAAATGATGCTTCACTATTTGTCATCACATGTATGAGAAAATGATCCTGGCATACATGTGATATTCACTTGGTTGTTTCTTCGGAAAAACCGGGTGTGACAGAGGTGGTATCAGAGCCAAGGTTGCCCGTAGGAACGTGGACCTAGGTAGAAATGGACGTATTTAAGGGCCCTATTTTCTTAAAAACTATTTTCCAAGGTGTGGGTGGAAAAGTGTTATTAAAGGAGTCATTTTCTTCATCTTACCCCAACTTTCATTCAAAACAGGATTTTTGTTTGAGAATTTATCTAACCTAATTTTAAATTCTTTTTGTTTTTAGATGGTTCGCATGATTCGCACCGCTCATAAGTCCACAGGAGGGAGAGTTCCCGTAGTTGCCCTTGCTGAAAGAGAGGAGAGTCGTCCCGTGACGTACCTTTCCTACGGATTGGCAGTAGGAGACTTGTTGCGCCGTCTTCGACGTATGCTCGAAGTCGCCGGCAATACGGGCAAGCTAATCATCCACTATAACTCCACCAGGACCATCCGTGAGAAGAGGGAAGAATGGAGTTCGGAGATGAGGATTATACACGAGAATCAACTGCTTAAGATTCACCACTCTCCAGCTTGTCGAGCAACACAAGTTGACGCGGAGAAAGATGTCACCTGCGAGGCCATCACCTACCAGAGTCACATCTATCGTCGCCACTTGGACAAAACTGAGTACATGTATGTCCTCCAACGTGAGAGTGGTACCACGGAGTACAAGTACCCACCGGTGCAGCAAGGGACTTCCCATGAGCACATGGACTTGTGCTTGGAGGATGCTGCTATGCTCAGCACTCGATTGCAGGAGTGTCAACAAGAGCTTCAGGATGTCCGAGACACCCTGAAGGAAACGGAGGCGTTGCTGCGAGCTTGCTTAAAGGCGAGAGAAAGAGAAGATGGGAATGAACTGTGTGTCACCGTGAGTGATCCATGGACTCCTGACTCCCCGGATCGCCGAGCAATCAGGCGTCGTCGCACTTCTCCACCAGCAGCCTCTCCACCCAAAGCCGAGTCAGAAGGTAGCCGAAATGAGGAGGAAGATCCCGAGGAGCCAGCTCAAGAGGACGAGTAGTGTAGAGTCTTTCCCCTAGCTAGCAAGGGGTCGAGTAGTCGAGTCGTTACTTAGTTAATGGTGTGATAATGCTTGGTGTGTGACGTGAGTTGTGGAAGCCATGAGCAATTGTCCACAGCCTCGTCTTCAGATTGTTTTGCTTTGTGTGTGAACCCACAGGAAATAATAGTACAATTATTTGGTGTGAGATATGAACCCTCGTAAAAGTATAACAAAGCCTCAACACTTCAAAGTACAAACAAATGAAAGTATTAAAGTGATACTAAATGATTTCCAATTAACATTGGTTGATTCTGCCAGATGGCCGGAAGAGGAAAAGGACGTGCTGCCAACCCCACCAACAACAACGATGAGGCATGCAACCCTCATCTTTCTGAAGGCCAGGACCGGGGTGGTCGCCGTGAAGAAGTTGATCCTCTCCACCAAATGCTGGAGAATCAAAATCAGCTCATCCAGAACTTGACTCAAGTGGTGGCCAACTTGCATCAAGTTCCACCTCCACAAGCGGCACCACGCCAACCAAGGTTGAGTGAGTTTCTAGGAACTCAACCTCCAAAGTTTGCAAGTGCTGCTGAACCTCTGGAGGCAGATGATTGGCTGAAGACCATTGAAAGTAAGATGAGGATAATACAATGCCAAGGGTATGAGAGGGTGCTGTTTGCCTCTCATCAATTGCAGGGACCTGCTGCTGATTGGTGGACCGCCTACGTGGCCGCCCATCATGACCCTGAGAACATCACTTGGGAAGAGTTCAAGCGTAGCTTCCGCAACCACTACATCCCAAGAGGTGAACTCAAAAACAAGAGGAAAGAGTTTCTGGGACTGCAGCAGGGAAACATGACTGTGAGGGAATACCTCACTAAATTTACTCAACTATCCCGTTATGCTCCACGAGACATAGAGACGGATGAGCAGAAACAACATTGTTTCGTGGAAGGACTTACCGCAGAGATGCAGTGTGCCATGTCCTCAAATGAGTATGAAAGCTTTCAAAAGATGGTGGACAGAGCCTTTGTGGTGGAAAGGAAGCTAAAAGCCCTGGAAAATGAGAACAAGAGGAAGGCTGGGTGGTCACATCAGGCCTCAGGGAGCAACACCCGCCCACGTATGATGCAGCAACCTACGGGGCAGACAAGCCGTGCTGCGGTACCCTATTCAGCACCAAGAGGGTACAACCCAAACTACAGGCCTCCCGCAGCACCAGCACAGCCGCAACGTCAGTTTGTGCAGCAGCCTCGCCCCGCATATCCACCTCGACCAGCAGTGCAAGGACCCCCGAACCAACCCCAAGACAACAAAGGCCAAGCACCTAAGGTTGGGGTGCAATGTTTTAGCTGTGGTGAAGTGGGGCACTATGCCCATAAGTGCCCAAAGAAGAAGCCCGCGCAGCCACAACAGCAGAATGTAATGAGAGGACGGGTGAACCACGTCACTATGGAGGAAGCACAAGAGGCACCCGACGTGGTAGTTGGTAAGTTTCCTGCCAATTTACACCTTGCAACTCTGCTGTTTGATTCTGGTGCTACCCACTCGTTCATTGCTCAAGGGTTTGTTAAGAAGCATGACCTAGCAACCACACAAATGAACCATATGCTAGCGGTAAACTCTCCAGGTGGAGAAATAAGGACAAGACAAGTGTGTCCCAAAGTGAGCCTAGACATTAATGGGGTAGTATTTACTGCTAACCTCATAGTGATAGATTCACAAGGGATAGATATTATTTTGGGTATGGATTGGTTGACCAAACATAAAGGAATCATCCATTGTTCGACCAGAACGGTGGAACTAACTCACCCCAGTGGTACCAGAGTAAAGTTCATAACAATACACGAGCCTAGGAGGGACATTAAATTAAATCAAGTGGAGGTGAAAGTTGAGGAAATCAGGACCATCAGGGAATATCCATATGTTTTTCCGGAGGAGTTGCCAGGTATGCCTCCTGACCGTGAAGTGGAGTTCGCAATTGAGCTAGTACCGGGAACAGCCCCGATATACAAGAGACCTTATCGAATGGACTCCAAGCAGCTAGAAGAGCTCAAGGATCATTTGAGAGAATTGACGGAGAAGGGGTATGTTCGCCCTAGTTCCTCACCATGGGGAGCTCCGGTGATATTTGTGCCCAAGAAAGACGGAACCCAAAGGTTATGCGTGGATTACCGTGCCTTGAATGAGGTAACCATCAAGAACAAGTACCCATTACCCCGCATTGAAGACTTGTTTGATCAGTTGAGGGGAGCTTGTGTGTTCTCGAAAATTGATCTCAGGTCGGGGTACCACCAACTCAAGATAAGGCAATCAGATATTCCAAAGACAGCTTTCGTATCTCGATACGGACTGTATGAATACACTGTCATGCCTTTTGGGCTAACCAATGCCCCGGCATATTTCATGTACCTCATGAACAAGGTATTCATGGAATATCTGGACAAATTTGTGGTGGTTTTTATAGATGATATTCTCGTCTTCTCCAAAAATGAAGAAGAACATGAGAAACATCTAAGGTTGGTGTTACAGAGGCTGAGAGAACACCAATTATATGCCAAGTTGAGCAAGTGTGAGTTTTGGCTGAAGAGAGTTCCCTTTTTAGGACATATAATCTCGGAGGGAGGAATCTCCGTAGATCCCGCCAAAATCGAAGATATCCAGAAGTGGAAAATCCCTGAAAATGTCGGGGAAGTTCGAAGCTTTTTGGGATTGGCTGGATACTATCGACGGTTTATTGAGGGATTCTCCAAGATCTCGAGACCTCTCACTAAACTGTTGGAGAAGGGAATCACATTCACCTGGACGCCACAGTGCGAGACGAGCTTTCAAGAGCTAAAGAAGAGATTGACAACAGCCCCAGTGCTGGTTATGCCAGATATGCAGAAGAATTTCACAGTGTACTGCGATGCCTCTGGAAATGGGTTGGGATGTGTTCTCATGCAAGAAGGACATGTCGTGGCTTATGCATCCCGGCAGCTTCGGAAGCACGAGAAGAACTATCCTACACATGACCTAGAACTAGCTGAAGTGGTACACGCGTTGAAAATTTGGCGGCACTATTTGATGGGGAAGAGGACAGAGATATATACGGATCATAAGAGTTTGAAGTACATATTCACACAACCAGATCTCAACCTCAGACAAAGGAGATGGTTAGAGCTAATCAATGACTTTGATATAGGCATCAACTATCATCCTGGGAAAGCAAACGTCGTGGCCGATGCTTTGAGTCGGAAAGTGCAGGTCAATAAGTTGAGTTTGAAGGACATGCCTGCAGAATTGAAGGACGAGGTTATAAGACTCAATCTATGTCTAGTAAATAGTGGTGAAGCTATCGCCATGGAAGTGGACTCCACACTCGAGCGAGAAATACGCGAGGGCCAAACGAATGATGAGAAGATACAAGAGATCAGACAGCTCATTAAGGAAAATAAAGCTCCTGGTTTTAGAGAGGATGAACAAGGAACGGTGTGGCACGGGAAAAGGATCTGTGTGCCAGAAGTAAAGGAGATCCGTGACTTAATTTTGAAGGAGGCTCACGATTCCGACTATTCCATTCATCCTGGGAGTACGAAGATGTACCAGGACCTCAAAGGCAGGTATTGGTGGTATGGCATGAAGCGAGATGTCGCGGAACATGTTGCCCTATGTGACACATGTCAGTTGGTGAAAGCTGAACATCAACGACCCGCGGGATTATTGCAACCACTCAAAGTGCCTGAATGGAAGTGGGAAGAAATCAGCATGGATTTTGTCGTGGGATTGCCTAGGACCCAATCCGGGTATGATTCAATATGGGTCATTATTGATCGGCTAACCAAGGTAGCTCATTTCATTCCTGTGAAAGAAAGCTACAGCGGATCCAAATTGGCAGAATTGTACATGTCAAGGATTGTGTGTTACCATGGAGTGCCAAAGAAGATAGTGTCGGACCGAGGGACACAGTTCACCTCGAGGTTTTGGCAAAAGTTGCATGAAACCATGGGAACCCATCTGAACTTCAGCTCTGCCTATCATCCCCAAACTGACGGGCAGACGGAGAGAACCAATCAGATCCTTGAAGATATGTTAAGGGCATGTGCACTCAAAAACAATAGGAGTTGGGACAAGAATTTACCGTATGCGGAGTTTTCCTATAACAACAGCTATCAAGCCAGTATGAAGATGTCACCGTTTGAAGCTTTGTATGGAAGGAAGTGCAGAACTCCCCTATTTTGGAACCAAACAGGAGAAAGTGAAGTGTTTGGTCCAGAAGTGCTACAATAAGCCGAGGCAAAGGTGAGGGAGATTCGCAACAACTTGAGGATAGCACAAACGCCAGAAGAGTTATGCTGATGTACGAAGAAGAGAACTCGTTTTCAACGTGGGAGACTATGTTTATCTCAAGGTGTCCCCTATCAGAGGACTTCGTCGGTTCAAGGTGAAAGGGAAGTTGTCACCCCGATACATCGGACCCTTTCAAGTTTTGGAAAGAAAAGGCGAAGTGGCGTACCAACTAGAGTTACCGGTTCATCTATCGGACGTGCACGATGTATTCCATGTGTCACAACTCAAGAAATGCCTGAGGACGCCTGAAGAGGTGTTACCCATGAATGAAGTGGATGTAGCTGAAGATTTGTCTTATGCCGAGCAACCATACAAAATTTTGGAGACGATGGAACGCCTCACCAGAAACAAGAGAATCAGGATGTGCAAGGTGCAGTGGAAGCATCACTCAGAAGAGGAAGCCACCTGGGAACGGGAAGATGAGCTTAAAGCACAATTTCCGGAATTGTTTTCTTAGAAACACCAATCTCGAGGACGAGATTTCTTTTAAGGGGGGTAGAGCTGTAACACCCCAAATTTTGATTCAAAACTCTAAACCATGTTCAGAGGGGAATTTAAAAAATTTTTGGACGTGTTGCATGTTTTGCAAAAATTCAAATTCAAACTGGAATTCAAATTATACCCAAAACAGAAAAGAAATGGAAAAAGAAAAAGGAAAACGGCAAAAAACTGGACAGTGGGCCGAAACCGCCAGCCGGCCCAGCAACTCCCGCGCCAGCCCGCCCCCGCGCGCGCCGCGCTGCCCCTCACCGACGGGTGGGACCCACATGTCATCCCTAACCCCGCGACCCCGGACTCTCTCCCGCGCGCGCCATCGCAACCGATCGGGAAACCGCGTCCCGCAGCCGAATTCTGGTCCCAGAGGACTCCAACTCGATCACAACAGACCCACCGCCCTCCCCCGGCTATAAAAACCCCTGATCCGATCAGTTTTTCCCACGCGATCGCCGATTTTCACTCCGGTGAGCACCGAGACTTCGCCGGTGAATTCTGGCCGATCTGAGCTCGGAAACTCTGATCTAACTCGCTGGTCTTGATCCACCGCCTCCGGGGAACTTTGCAGGTGCAGAAAACCCGAAGACTTACGGTGTAAATCCAGCGCCGACGAGCTTCGCCGTGGTTTTGCCTCGGACCTCGCCGCCGAGCACTTTCCAGGACCCCCGAGCTCGAGAAAACCCCCGAGGTGAGATCCCTGACCTCCCCTCTACCGATCTAGGCCATAAGATCCCAGTTCTAGGCAGAATTCTCGAGGATTCGAAACTTTCCGGCGAGATCGCCGCTTCCCGCCGCCATGCGCCGCCGGCAGCGCCGCCCGCACTCGATCAGAGCGACGTGGCCGCTTGTGCGCCGTTTATTTTAAATCGCACGGTAGACTTTAAAACCCCGCGTACCGGTTCGATGTTATAATCTCAGCCGTCGGTTTAAAATCGGACGGTCCACGTCAACCCGGCATTATAAAGACTGGAATTCTTACGTGCTAGCCCCTGGGGTTCTCTGGAATTGAGAGCTAGCCCCGGAAACTTCAGATCTAGCCCCTGGAACTTCAGAAAATCATGTAAATTCATTTAAAAATCAGTTTTAGCCCCTGGACTTAATAGAAATTAAGAAAAACACCTCTGATAAGTGTAGCTAGACCCCTGGAAATTATGAAAATAATATTATAGACCCTGTAATGGGGTGAGTTTACTTTTTAGCCTTGTTTAGTATTTAATTTAGAAAATTGAATATGTAACTAGTGTTTAAAAATTAAAAGGGGGACAAACATAATTGTCAAAATTAATTAAAAACTTTCTCAGTACTTAGGAAACTTTGGAGTGAGATAAAAATATATTTTTGGGCTGAAATAAATCTGTTTTATCTATTATTCACATTTTATTAGTATAAGGACACATTTTTAAGTAAAGAATAGTTAAAGAAAAAAGGGAAAATAATTATGAAATAGTATACATCATAAGCCATGGTCAAAATATGATTTCAAATTATTTAGGACCAGAACCTAATCTGTTTAGGTGATGTGTATTACTAATTTAATAATAAGATATACAATTATGCATAGGAATACAAGTCTGAAAATATAGCAACTAGTAGATGATAAATGGAGTTTCTAAAATACAAAGAATTCAGTTTAGGGTTGATAGAAATTGTGAAGGCACATTGTATGCAAGTATAAATGTGGACACCAAAAGTAGGAATCATATATATGCATGGTTAAAAGTGCATGCAAGCCACAACTCAACACACATAAAGTAACCACAACACATATAAGGGTGAATGAATTTCATAAATATGAAATGTGTGGTTTGTATGAAGTAGAAGTGTGAACTATGTCTTATGATTGTTGTTTTTCTTTTGCTATGTGTGATGGTATGAAGTAGAACCTGCTCAAGAGCAAGTTAACCCTTTTCAAGATCAGGACTACCAATTTCAAGAGCAGCAAGAAGGAGGCAAGTGTCCTTGACCACTTTGATCCCATGCTAGGATGTGTAGATAGAATTATTTGCATTGTCAAATGAAATATGAAACCCATGCTAGGAAAGTTTCCCTAGAATTGCATTACCTTGTTTCCTTGTAGCTTGGGTTGGGATTTATTTTGTCATGTCATTTATTTACATGCATATGCTTAGCCATGCTTAGAATGGGATATTTGGGACATGAGAATCATCAGTTTACTTTACCATACTCTTGAATGAGATATTGTGAGTTACGTAGAGGTAGGGATCAAGGCAAGTTGGATGTTTTGGTTGTGTGCTGGGTGCACGAGACTTGGGTTTGTGTTTAGTACTTGCCTGGATCCTAAGGACCGGTTCATGGAGCATGTAACCCGGCTTTACAGTGCCAACCACATGCTGAGATGGGGCAGCTTGGCCAATTAATTAGGTGTATCCCCGGCGTAGTATGGGTGTGTCGGATGGTGCGGGGAATAGGTGTCAGCTGGACTACCATATGAACCGCAAGGCTCAAGAGGGGGCCACTGCAGCGGGGTTGGAGCCTCTTGTATGCTGTTAGGGGTGAAACCTCAGTGGGCCCACGCTCGTCGGGAATCCCTTTGTAAAGGCTTCGTAGTGATCTCTTGGCCGCACACCTGGGAAGTGTGAATGTGGATCGTAGCCACTGGCATAATGGAGGTTCTTTTAGTCCACCCGGCAACGGGGGATGAAATCACTACTTGTGGGTACAGTGGTACAAACTCTGCAGAGTCAAAACTGTCTTGACAGCCGTGCTCACGGTTAGGAGCGGCCTGGACTTATTCATGATTAGAAAAGTGATGGTTTTTGGAAATTGTGGAAGTTAAGCGGGGAGCTTAACATTGGAAATGATGTTATGGTTATTGGATTATGATGGTGGGATGGGAGATTGGGACCATTTCACCTGTGTAGTAATGTAGGTGCTTAATAAGCTAAAGTGATAGGTATTAATTGCGTAGTGCTTTAACCATGAGTTCAACCTCTCCTTGTTCTAGCCATGCATGATATGGTTTTCCCACACTTGCTGAGTACCATTGGTACTCAACCTTGCATATTTGTTGGTTTATATTGCTGCTCAGGTCAAGATAATGAGGTGGTGTATAATGACCAAGATTTTGGACCCGAGGAAGGCTTTTAGGTTCATGGAGACCCCCGGGCAAAGCCTGTGATGGAGCCCTAAAGAATAATATTCCGCTGCTAGTTTATTTACTTGTGATGAAGCATTAGTGTCCATGGAGACATTTGCGATGTAAGACTTATTTATATTCGACACCTGGCTTGTAATAAATGATGCTTCACTATTTGTCATCACATGTATGAGAAAATGATCCTGGCATACATGTGATATTCACTTGGTTGTTTCTTCGGAAAAACCGGGTGTGACACTTTACCGGAAGAAAATGGGCGGTTTTCGTTAATCGGTCCACAATGACCCAGATGGAGCCGTATCCCGACTGAGTACGTGGCAATCCGACGATGAAATCCATACTGATATCCTCCCACTTCCATTCGGGTATCTTCAAGGGTTGCAACAATCCAGCAGGTTTTTGATGTTCGGTCTTCACCGGTTGGCATGTGTCGCATAGGGCAATGTATTCGGCTATATCCCTCTTCATACCATCCCACCAGTAACAAGTTTTCAAGTCCTTGTACATTTTGGTGCTTCCTGGATGTATGGAAAAGGGTGAATCATGTGCCTCCTTTAATATCATGTCGCGGAGGTGTCTTATGTTTGGCACACAAATCCTTTTACCTAGCCAAAGCATACTCTTTTCATCCTCCTTGAAGTCCTTCTCTATTCCTTGTCGGATTCTTTCCTTGATCTCCTTGATCTCCTCGTCAGTTGCTTGGCCCTCTCTTATTTCTTGCTCCAATGAAGAGTGGATCTCCATTATTTCCATGTTGTTTTAAAATACGAGGTGTAACCGTTCGAACTCCTTCCGTAGTTCGGGTGGTAGCTCCCGAACCGTGAGTTTGTGACATGCTCCCTTTCCGCTCAATGCGTCAGCTACTACATTGGCCTTCCTGGGGTGGTAGTTGATCCCCACGTCATAATCCTTGATGAGTTCTAACCATCGACGTTGCCTCAAATTTAAGTCCGTTTGTGTAAATATGTACTTGAGGCTTTTATGATCCGTATAGATCTCACATCGATGTCCAAGGATATAATGACTCCAAATCTTCAATGCATGCACCACTGCTGCTAGCTCCAAGTCATGCGTGGGATAGTTAAGCTCATGCTTCTTTAATTGTCGTGGGGCATAGGCTACCACTTGTCCTTCCTGCATGAGTACACATCCGAGTCCTTGTCTGGATGCGTCACAATATATGTCGAATCTCTTGCTTACGTCTGGCAATACTAGAACTGGTGCTGTGGTTAGCCTTTTCTTGAGTTCCTCAAAACTTTCTTGGCAGGCTTGGGTCCATTGAAAGACTTTTCCCTTCATTAGCAACTCCGTCATAGGTTTTGCTATCTTAGAGAAGTCTTTAATGAAGCGCCGGTAGTATCCTGCCATCCCAAGGAAACTCTGAATATCCGTCACGCTCTTCGGTTTGTCCCACTTCAGAACATCTCTCACCTTTCCAGGATCAACCGATACCCCTTCGTTGGAGATAATATGGCCTAGGAAAGATATTTCCTTTAGCCAAAATTGACACTTGTTGAGCTTGGCATACAATTGATGCTCACGCAACTTCTGCAAGGTCAATCTCAGATGTTCTCCATGCTCCTCCTCACTTTTTGAATACACCATAATGTCATCGATGAAAACCACGACGAACTTGTCCAAGTACTCCATGAAAACCTTGTTCATAAGGTACATGAAGTATGCGGGTGCATTTGTTAACCCAAAAGACATGACGGTATATTCATATGAACCATACCGTGTCCGAAAGGCTGTCTTAGGTATATCGGAAGGCTTAATCTTCAGCTGGAAGTATCCCGACCGAAGATCAATCTTGGAAAATACTCGGGCTCCTTTCATTTGATCGAACAAGTCCTCTATACGGGGCAGAGGGTATTTATTCTTGATTGTCACCTCGTTGAGAGACCTGTAGTCCACGCACATTCTTTGGGTTCCATCTTTCTTGTCCACGAAGAGTACCGGAGCTCCCCATGGTGACGAGCTTGGACGGATAAAACCCTTCTCCAACTGTTCTTGAATTTGCTTTTTGAGTTCAACTAGCTCGTTGACGGGCATCCTATATGGTCTTTTAGCTATAGGTGCAGTTCCGGGTACCCAAATCTATGGCAAACACGATATCCCGGTCAGGTGGCATTCCTGGAAGCTCTTTTTGGAACACGTCCAAAAATTCCTGAACCACTGGAATGCTGTCCAATGTTGTTCCTTCGACGTGGTTCAAATTTTCCCGTTTGGTTGTTTGCGGGGCTGACTCAAACTCGACACGAATACCGTGTTTGTTTGTCAACTGCACGCTCCTTTCAGCACATTGGATTACTCCATTGTGCTTGCTTAACCAATCCATTCCGAGTATGATGTCAATCCCGTGGGAGTCCAAGACAATAAGGTTGGCAAGGAAGTCTACCCCCCTTATTTTAAGGCTTACTTTAGGACATACTATATTAGTCCTCATTTCTCCTCCGGGAGAATTAACTAACATAGCACATTCTAAGTGGGATACGGGTAGATGATGTTTGGCAACATATTTGGATGATATGAAGGAATGCGATGCTCCGAAATCAAATAAAATGGTGGCTTGGTTGGAGTTGGCAAGGAACATACCAATTGCGACGTCCTCAGCCTGTTGTGCTTCCTCAGCAGTGACATGGTTTACGTGGCCACCAGCATAGTTCTGCGGTCCACGTTTCCCTTGGTTGTCCCCTCCGTTTGGTTGCTGGTTCTGCTGGGCACGTTACCTTACTGTCCAGGGCCTCTCCTCGGGCACTGGTTAGCAAAGTGGCCTACTTCCCCGCATGCAAAGCATGCCCTGTTGCCTACGGCAGCAGGTACGTTGGGGCGGGGGTTTTGAACAGGAGCACCATTGTTAGGTCGTGGCGCTGGAGGCATGGGCACACGAGGTGCCGGTGCAACGAATTGTTGCTGTGGTGGCTGACCAGGGCGGTACGCAGGAGTGGTCGGTCCATACTGCGGTGCAGGGGGCATGTACCTAGGGCGTACGTTGCTCCCTTGGGGCTGGTATGGCATCTTCCTCTTGCACTCTCGCTCGATATCTCGGATCTTGTTTTCAACCACAATAGCCTTGTCAACCAGCTTCTGGAAGCTGACGTAGTCATTGTTGAGGAGCTGAACCTGGATCTCATTGTTCAACCCTCTCATGAACAGGTACTGCTTCTTCTGGTCTGAGTTGACATCTTCGCGGGCGTACCAGGACAGTTGTATGAACTTGTTGAGATACTCGTTCACACTCTTCTATCCTTGGCGGAGACCTTCAAACTCCTGCCTCTTGAGCATCATTACACCAGCAGGGATGTAGTGAGAGCGGAAACTTTCCTTGAACTCAGTCCAAGTGATTGTCTCCGGGTTGGCATGGGCGTTGCTCAAGGCATCCCACCAGTCAGCAGCGGCTCCTGTAAGTTGGTGCGATGCGAAGATAACCTTCTCTCGGTCGTTGCACTGAACAATGGCGAGCTTCTTCTCCATGGATTTCAACCAATCATCGGCCTCCATTGGATCACTTGCTTGAGCAAAGGTGGGTGGTCGAGTCCTCATGAACTCTCCCAACCTGTTATGAGCCGGCGGTGGTGGTGGCCGTGGTGCCGGAACGGGGTTTTGGTTGGCCTGCAACTGACCCAAAGTTTGGATCATGGTTTGCATAAGCTGGTTTTGCATGTCCATCAACCTTTCCAGATGGTTTTCACCAGCTCCGGGGTTAGCAGGAACTTCCTCGTGGTCATTCTCCTGGACGTTCCTTCGGCTGGCGTTTCCTGTCACCATCTGTGAGAGAGAACGAAATAGAATAGAAGGTTAGAAGGTTAGGTAGGTCCCTTCAACTATATGCATCAAGGTGAGTTAGACTATATATATTAGCCCATATGAGGATGTGATCAAGTGCTGAAGAATTTCACACCTCTTTCTTCTTTCGTATGGATATGGACAACGTTTTTGAGACGTCCCACAACTCACATTAAGCACATAATCACACACAATCATTGCAAGGGCTCATGCAGCTCCTATTCAAGGATGGTTTCCTATACCAAGGTGGTTTCAAGGCCAATATAAGCTATTCACCCTAGGATGCTTCCTTTGGTCAGCGTGGCTTAGCTACCTGTGACTTCTATTTAGGGGTGTAACTTGCTGTTAACCCGTGGCTCTAATATCAATCTAAGGTTTCTATCTAGGCGTGTAACCTACTGTCAACCCGTGGCTCTGGTACCAATCTGTGACGCCCTCAATTCTGTGGAAAACCACGGAACCAAGAACTAGTGCATATGTGTGCCAAGGATGTTCATCACACATATACATATATTTCACAAACTGAATTCAGAATATATATAACCACGAATAACAGAGTTTATTACAACATCTCATGAGTCTTGGACTCATGCTTGCAGCGGAAGTCTTATTTTAATGCGGAAGCAAAAACTAACGCGGAAGCAAAACTGAGCAGAAGTGGCTCCATCTCTACTCCTTCCACAGGCAAGGTTGAGAACAGATCACACGCCATAATGCTCCACTTGGTCTTCATAATAGCCTTTCTTGCTGTTGATGATGAAATAATAATGCAAGTTTGAGTACAATGATGTACTCAGCAAGTGCGGGAAAACACATGATATGCAGCTCATAAACAAGGTAGGTATAAAAGGCTTATTTGCAGAAAAGCAGATTTGTAAAACTATGATAAAACAGCAACTTAACTTTAGATGTAATCCCAACATGTATTAAATTACCAACATACCTCCATCACTTCCCGTGTTCCATCCGAACATTACCCAATCTTTTATTCATACTCACGAATACCTCCTCGTATTTGCTACCATCTCACCTCGCAAATCAACCTCGTCTCACACCGAGACCAATCTCATGTCATGTCCCAACAGTCATGCAACCATCTCATCACCCAGACTCAACAGTCCCAACAACCAAACCATAACCAAATCCATAACCAAGAACCTTCCCTATAACCATCCCAACTAATCATGGCAGTTTAGCCAGATGCTCGTGACCGTAAGCTCGGCTATCATGATAGTTTTAGACTCTGCAGAGTGTGCACCTCTTTACCAACAAGTTTGTGATTTCGTCACCCGTCGGCGACTGCAGAACCTCCATTTATACCAGTACACATCCGTCGGTGTATGGTCAAGAGATCACAAAATAGCCTTTACAAAGGGGTTACTAGATGTATGGACTCACTAAGGTTTCACCGGCAGGCTAGAATCTCCAATTCTCCCACCCACAGGCCCCCTCTTGTGCCATGCAGTTCCCAGGGCAGTCCTCACTCGACTCCCATTCCCCGCGTCTTCCACAGTCCATAACACTCTAGCAACTTACCTAATTACTCAGCTAAGCCGCACCCATACTTGGCCTTGTGGTGGCACTGTTATCCTGGCATGTGCATGCATGAACCGGTCCTTAGATCTACGGCAAGTAAAACCACCATCTCATGGTACCTCATTCACAAACCCAGGCTTGCCTAGATCTCTCTCCGATGCATATTCATTAACATCATCAATTTCTTATTATAATTACGAGTGCAGTTAGCTAGACACATCTATCTCGCTTCCCAATCCCATAGACTCAACGAAGCATAAAGCAAAAACCATACCCGACTCATAAACTTCCCAGGCGACAAGGGTGGTTTAATCAAAACTAGTAAACTCCTATAAAAAGGGTTTCCCATCATGTTTGACTCAGCACACACACCTTTTTGCATAACAAAACATTTTTATCCAAAACATTGGATCAATATGGTCAAGGAGAACTTGCCTTGTTCTTGCGGTTCCGGTTGTTCTTGATTCTCAAAACCTGGTTGCTGTAGTTCGTCGTAGACAGCTCCCTGAGCTTGTCCTGCTAGGTAGGATCACGTGCATACAGGATTCACAGCAATCAATTTTTATGCACAAACCTTAAACTAGATGCGATGATGCATATGCATGCTATCTCATGATTAGTTTTATTAGATTGATCTGTACGTGTTCTTGCATGGCCTTGTATGGACAGGGGTGTTTGGATCAAAGGTGGACGTGGCGATGATCTTGTCTTTAGATCAAACTGATCATCAAGTGATCTGCCCACGAGAAGGCCTCTGTTCGAAAGGACTTGAAGAACAGATGCAAAGAGATGAACACAATGATATTGAAGTCCTACCTCACGTTCTTCTTGACTTCGAGGTCCTCCTCAGACCGCTCGGTTCTTCTTTGATGATCTCCCTTGTTGCGCTTCAGCGATGGTTTGCTCGGCGAGTTAGGGCTAGGGCTCTAAGTTGTCGGCTCAGGAGTCGAAAGAGAAGTTTGTGGTTTCGGCCAGAGGTTTTGGGTTCTATTTATAATCGGGAAGAGAAGAGTCCTAATCTGATTGTATCCCGAATAAGAGTCTTATTCAGATCTTTGTTGGATCCTAACATCTTTAGTAACATTGTGGAATTTAGATCGGTTTCTGTTGCGTACCGGTATCTTTTCGCGTAAAAACCGCTTCAGAACTTGTTACCTCCGCGATGATGAGCTCCGGAAGCTCCACGTGTCCTTCCGGGGCCTGGTATCTTCTCCTTCGCAGAGACGAGCTCCGGATGTGCCGCGTGTCATGAGCGAGACCTCCCCCTTCTTTGGAGGTGAGCTCCGCGCACGCCACGTGTTGGCGCCGGTCTTTCCTCTCTTCTTCCTCAGGAACATGCCCCAAGGTCGACATGTGTCCAGCAACGACGGACCTCCCGGAGATAAGCTCCGGTGGCGACACGTGTTCGATAGATCCGGACTTCTCTAAGAAGAGCTCCGAGATCGACACGTACCCCGCACGACTGGTCCTCTGATTTCCGCGAGGACTAGCTCCGAGGATGACACGTGTCTTGCGGAAATGCCTTTGTTTCTTCTGCAGAGGCTAGCTCCGTGGGCAACACGTGTCCCACAGGATCGGACCTCTCCCCTTTGTGGCGACGAGCCCCGAACCTGCCACGTAGCTCTTTCAGCGGCGGACCTCTCTTCACTTCGCAGGGGCGAGCTCCGAACATGCCATGTGGCCAGCGGCCGCAGTAAGTTGTCTTGGGCGCTCTCGGAGGGCTTTATTGGCTATTCTTTTGATAATTCTCTCTGTTCCTATTTTTCATTTAAATGTTTCCTCTTCATAGAACATGAACATATGCTGACACCCGAGGCGAGGGTGTCACAGGAGCTGAACAATGCGGAGGTGACGAGATCCTAAGCAATTTCTCTTCTGTACGCGAGTATCCAGTACTGGGGAAACCGACACGAATTCTTCCACGTTAAATATGCAACCAAATCAATCAAAGATAAGTTGTTAAGATCCAAAAACAAACTGAATAGGACTCTTATTTGAAATCTAATCGGAATAGGTGCTCGCAATACTAGAACTGGTGCTGTGGTTAGCCTTTTCTTGAGCTCCTCAAAATTTTCTTGGCATGTTGGTGTCCATTGAAAGGCTTTTCCCTTCGTTAGCAGCTCCGTCATATGCTTTGCTATCTTAGAGAAGTTTTTGATGAATCTTCGATAGTATCCATCCATCCCAAGAAAACTCCGAATATCCCTCACATTTTGCGGTTGGTCCCACTTCAGGAAATCTCTCACTTTTCCGGGATCAACCGATACCCCTTCTTCGGAGATAATGTGGCCTAGGAATGATATTTCCTTTAGCCAAAATTGACACTTGTTAAGCTTGGCATACAATTGATGCTCACGCATTTTCTGCAAGGTCAATTTCAAATGTTCTTCATGCTCCTCCTCACTTTTTTAATACACCATAATGTCGTCGATGAAAACCACGACGAACTTATCCAAGTACTCCATGAAAACCTTGTTCATAAGGTACATGAAGTATGCGGGTGCATTTGTTAACCCAAAAGACATGACGGTATATTCATACGAACCATACCGTGTTCAAAAGGCTGTCTTGGGTATATCGGAGGGCTTAATCTTCAGCTGGAAGTATCCCGACCGAAGATCAATCTTGGAGAACACTCGGGCTCCTTTAATTTGGTCGAATATGTCCTCTATACGGGGCAGAGGGTATTTGTTCTTGATTGTTACCTCATTGAGAGACCTATAGTCCATGCACATCCTTTGGGTTCCATCCTTCTTATCTATGAAGAGCACATGAGCTCCCCATGGTGACGAGCTTGGACGTGTAAAACCCTTCTCCAACTGCTTTGATTTTGCTTCTTGAGTTCTACTAGTTCATTGACGGGCATCCTATAGGGTCTCTTTGCAATGGGTGCAGTTCCGGGTACCAAATCAATGGCAAACTCAATGTCCCGATCAGGAGGCATACCTGGAAGCTCTTCCGGGAACACGTCCGAGAATTCCTGAACCACTGGAATGCTGTCCAATGTTGCTTCTTTGACGTGGTTCAAGATTGCCTTCTCAGTGGTTTGTTGGGCTGACTCAAACTCAACACGGATACCGTGCTCATTTGTTAACTGCACGCTTCTTTCAGCACATTGGATTACCCCGTTGTGCTTTCTTAACCAATCCATCCCGAGTATTATGTCAAGTCCTTGGGAATCCAAGACAATGAGGTTGGCAAGGAAGTCTACCCCCCTTATTTTAAGGATTACTTTTGGACATACTATATTAGTCCTCATCTCTCCTCCGGGAGAATTAACTAACATAGCACATTTTAAGTGTGATATGGGTATATTATGCTTGGCAACAAACTTGGATGGTATGAAGGAATGTGATGCTCCAGATTCAAATAAGATGGTGGCTGGGTTGGAGTTGGCAAGGAACATACCAATTACGACGTCCTCAGCCTGTTGCGCTTCCTCAGCAGAGACATGGTTCACGTTGCCGCGAGCATAGTTCTTCGGTCCACGGTTTCCTTGATTGTCCCCTCCGTTCGGTCGCGGGTTCTGTTTGGGCACGTTGCCTTGCTGTCCAGGGCCTCTCCTTCGGCACTGGTTCACGAAGTGTCCTATTTCCCCGCATGCAAAGCATGCCCTGTTGCCTACGACAGAAGGTACGTTGGGGCGAGGGTTTTGAACAAGAGCTCCCATGTTGGGTCGGGGCACAGGAGGCATGGACACGCGAGGTGCTGGTGCAACGGGCGACTGACTCGGGCGATATGCCGGATCGGTTGATCCATACTGTGGTGCAGCTGGGGGCATGTACCGAGGTCGTACGTTGCTCCCTTGGGGCTGGTATGGCATCTTCCTCTTGTACTCGCGCTCGATCTCTCGGATCTTGCTTTCGACCACTATAGCCTTGTCAACCAGCTTCAGGAAACTTGCGTAGTCATTGTTGAGGAGCTGAACCTGGATCTTATTGTTCAACCCTCTCATTAACAGGTATTGCTTCCTTTGGTCTGAGTTGACATCTTCGGGGGCATACCGGGATAGTTGTGTGAACTTGTTGAGATACTCATTCACACTTCTCTATCCTTGGCGGAGACCTTCAAACCCCTGTCTCTTGAGCATCATTACACCAGCAGGGATGTAATGAGAGCGGAAACTCTCCTTGAACTCAGTCCAAGTGATCGTCTCCGGGTCGACCTGAGCGTTGCTTAGTGCATCCCACCAATCAGCGGCAGCTCCCATAAGTTATTGCAACGCAAAGAGAACATTCTCTCGGTCATTGCATTGCACTATAGCAAGCTTCTTCTCCATGGTTTTCAACCAGTCGTCGGCCTCCATGGGGTCGTTAGCTTGAGCAAAGGTTGGTGGTCGAGTCCACATGAACTCACCCAGTTTGTTATGAGCCGGCGGTGGGGGGTGGCGGTGGTGCCGGAACGGGGTTGTTGTTGTTATTGGCCTGCAACTGACCCAAAGTTTGGATCATAGTTTGCATAAGTTGGTTCTGCATGGCCATCAACCGTTCCAGGTTGTTCTCACCAGCTCCGAGGTTAACAGGAACTTCATCGTGACCCTCCTGTTGGTTGTCACGGACGTTCCTTCGGCGGGCGTTTCCTCTCACCATCTGTGAGAGAGAACGAAATAGAATAGAAGGTTAGAAGATTAGGTAGATCCCCTATATGCATCATGGTGGGTTGGACTATATGTATACATTAGCCCATATGAGGATGTGAACAAGTGCCGATACATTTCACACCTCCTCCTACTTATGTGTGGATATGGACAACATTTTGAGACGTCCCACAACTCACACTAAGCACACATTTCACAAACAATCATTACAAGGGCTCACACAACTCCTATTCAAGGCTGGTTTCCTATGTCAAGGTAGTTTCAAGACCAATCTATGCACCCTAGGTTGCTCCCTATGGTTAGCGTGGCTTAGCTACCAATCTGTGTCTGATACCAATCTATGATTGTATCTAGGTGTGTAAATCTACGCCTATCTGTGGCTTTGGATACCAATCTGTGTTTCCTATTTAGGTGTGTAACCCACTGTCAACCGTGGCTCTGATACCAATCTGTGACGCCCTCAATTCTGTGGAAAACCACGGAACCGAGAACTAATGCATATGTGTGTCCAGGATGTTCATCACACATACACATATGTTCCACAAACTGAATTCAGATTATATATTACCAAGAATAACAGAGTTTGTTACAATATCTCATGAGTCTTGGACTCATGCTCACAGCGGAAGTCTTTATTTCTGTGCAGCGGAAGTCTTTATTCTAATGCGGAAGCAATTTAACTAATGCGGAAGCAAATCTAAGCAGCAATGGCTCCGTCTCTACTCCATCCCCCACAGGCAAGGTTGAGACAGATCACACGCCTAATGCTCCACTTGATCTTAATAATAATCTTCTCCTGTTGCTGATGATGAAATAATGCAAGTTTGAGTACAATGATGTACTCAGCAAGTGCGGGAAAATATGATATGTAGCTCACAACAAGGTAGGTATAAAAGGCTCATTGCAGAAAGCAAAGTTATTTATCAAAAACCATGATAAAAACAGCAACTCATCTTTAGGTGAATGTAATCCCAACATGTATCAAAATTTCCAATCATACCTCCGTTATGCTCATTACATTCCATGTCACAATCGATCAACCTCATTCTTGCTCACGAATACCTCCTTGTATTCGCTACCATCTCACGAATACCATCTCGTATTCGCTACCATTTCATTATAAACAACTTCGTTTCCCACCGAGACCAAACTCGTTACCATGACTCAACAGTCATGCAACCCATCTTACCACCTGGACTCAACAGTCCCGAAAACCAAACCAAAACCAAACCATCCAAAACCATAACCAGTAACCATCCCAACTAATCATGGCAGTTGGCCAGGTGCTCATGACCGTAAGCTCGGCTATCATGATAGTTTTAAGAACTCTGCAAAGTTGCACCTCTTTACCCCACAAGTTTGTGATTTCGTCACCCGTCGGCGACTGCAGAACCTCCATTATACCAGTACACAACCGTCGGTGTATGGCCAAGAGATCACAAAATAGCCTTTACAAAGGGGCTACTAGAAGTATGGACTCACTAAGGTTTCACCGGCAGGCTAGAATCTCCAATTATCCCACCCACGGGCCCCGTCTTGTGCCATGCAGTTCCTAGGGCAGTCCTCACTCGACTCCCATTCCCCGCGCTTTCCACAGTCCATAACAATATAGCAACTTACCTAATTACTCAGCTAAGCCGCACCCATACATGGCCTTGTGGTGGCACTGTTATCCTGGCATGTGCATGCATGAACCGGTTCTTAGATCTACGGCAAGTAAACCACCATCTCATGCTACCTCATTCACAAACACAGGCTTGCCTAGATCTCCCTCCGATCCATGTTCATTAACAACATCAGTTTCTCATTATCATTACGAGTGCAGTTAGCTAGACACATTTATCTCGCTGCTCAATCCCATGGACTCAGCGAAGCATAAAACAAAAACCATACCCGACTCATAAACTTCCCTGGCGACAAGGGTGGTTTAACCAAAACTAGTAAACTCCTAGAAGGGTTTCCCATCATGTTTGACTCAGCACACACACCTTTTCGCAAACAAAATAGTTTTTCCCAAAAACATAGGATCAATATGGTCAAGGAGCACTTGCCTTGTTCTTGCGGTTCCGGTTATTCTTGGATCTCGAAACCTTGTTGTTGCAGCTCATCGTAAACAGCTCCCTGAGCTTGTCCTGCTATACAGGATCACACACATACAAGATTCACAGCAATCAATATCATGCACAAATTTTAACTAGATGTGATGATGCATATGCATGCTATCCTATGATCAGCTTTATTAGATCGGTTTGTACGTCTTCTTGCATGGCTTTATGATGAACAGGGGTGTTCGGATCAGATGTGGACGTGGTGATGACCTTGTCTTTAGGTCAACCCGATCAACAATTGATCTGTCCAAGAGAAAGCTTCTGCTCGAAAGGAATCGAAGAACAGATGCAAAGAAACACAACGATGTCGTAAGGTGGTATTGGAGACCTACCTTACGTTCTTCTCGGTCTCAGGTCCTTCTCAGATCGTTGGGATCTCTTCCGGCGATCTTCCTCGCTGAACTCCGGCGATGGTTTACTCAGCGAGTTGGGGCTAGGGCTCTAAGTCTTTGGCTTAGGAGTTGGGAAAAGAAGTTCGTGGTTTCGGCCAGAGGTTCTGGGTTCTATTTATAAACGGGAAGAGAAGAGTCCTAATCTGATTGGACTTCGAATTAAGAGTTCTATTCAGATTGTCGTCGAATCTTAACAACTTATATTAAGTTGATTTGGTGCGGTAACATTGGGGAATTCGGGTCGGTTTCTTCTCCGTACATGTATCTCTATGCGTACAGAATCCAAAAACCGCTCCAGAACTCGTTACCTCCTCGGTGATGAGCTCCGGAAACTCCACGTGTCCACCGGAGCCTGGTCTTCCCTTTTTCCGCAGAGACGAGCTCCGGTTGTGCCGCGTGTCAAGCGAGCAAGACCTCCCTCTCCTTCGAAGGTGGGCTCCACGTGCGCCACGTATCCTGGCGGTCAAGGACCTCCTCTTTATTCGGAGGTGGCTCTGCGCACGCCACGTGTCAGTGCCGGACCTTCCCTCTCTCCTGAGGTGGCTCCAGCACCAGACTTCCTTTCTTCTCAGAGACGAGCTCTGAGGTTAACACTTGTCCAACAGTGACGGACCTCCTGGAGATAAGCTCCGGTGGAGACATGTGTTCAATAGAACCGGACCTCTCGGAGGTGAGCTCCGAGATCGATACGTATCCCGCGCGACCGGTCCTCTGATTTCCATGGTGACTAGCTCCGAAGGTGACATGTATCCTGCGGAAATGCCTTTATTTCTTCCGCGGAGGCTAGCTCTGGGGGCAACACGTGTCCCACAGGGTCGGACCTCTCCCCCTTTGCGGAGATGAGCCCCGAGCCTGCCACGTAGCCAGTTTAGCGGTGGACCTCTTTCCACTTCGCAGGAATGAGCTCCGAACAAGCCACGTGGCCAGCGAGCCGCGGAAGTTGTCTTCGGTGCTCTCTGGAAACAGGATTCGGCTCTTATTTGCTATCCTTTTGATATTTTTCTCTGTTCCTACTTCTTTTTAAAATGTTTTCTCTACATGAGACATTAATACATGCAGAAACCAGAGATGAGGGTGTCACATGACCGTAGGTCGCAAGCCTAGATAGAATTCACAGATTGGTATCAGAGCTGCCACGTTGACCGTAGGACGCACCCCTAGTCACAGATTGGCATTAGAAGCCACGATGACTGTAGGTCGCAAGCCTAGGTAGAATGCACAGATTGGCATCAAACCACTTTGACCTTAGGGTGCAAGCCTAGGTAAAAGTAACAGATTGGTATCACCCCAAACCACATAGGACCCCCATTAAGCTTGAATAGGAGTGGTGTGAACTTCTGTGATGATTGTTGTGCTTGTATGCTTAGTGTGAGTTATGGGACGTTTCAGCGTTGTCCATATCCACACATAGTAGAAAGATGTGAGATGCTTCGGCATGTTTCACACCCTTAATACCAATATATATAGTTCACACACTTGATGCATATAGTTGGGGGATCAATCTTAACTTCTATTCGGCTCAATTCTCTCTCATAGATGGTGAGAGAAAACACCGGTCACTAAAGGAGGAACGCTCGTGGCAACCCTGAACGACAAGAGGATAACCATGTTGAGGTTCCTGAGAATGCTGACCCCAGGGCTGGTGTAAACAACTTGGAACGGTTGATGGCTATGCAGAACCAGCTCATACAAACAATGATCCAAACTTTGGGTCAGCTGCAACCCAACAACAACAACCCCATTCATGCACCTCCCCCACCACCACCGCCACCACCGCCAGCTCATAACCGATTTGGAGAGTTCATGAGGACTCGACACCCTACCTTTTCACAAGCTAATGACCCCATGGAGGCTGATGACTGGTTGAAGTCCATGGAGAAGAAGCTTGCCATAGTTCAGTGCAATTATCGAGAGAAAGTTCTCTTCGCATCGCACCAACTTATGGTAGCAGCCGCTGACTGGTGGGACGCTCTATGCAACGCTCATGTCAACCAGGAGACTATAACTTGGGCAGGGTTCAAGGAGAGCTTATACTCTCACTACGTCCCTGTTGGAGTCATGATGCTCAAAAGACAAGAGTTTGAAGGTCTCCGCCAGGGCAGGAAGAGTGTGAATGAGTACCTCAACAAGTTCACGCAACTGTCACGGTATGCCCCCGAAGATGTCAACTCAGACCAACGGAAGCAGTACTTATTCATGAGAGGGTTGAACAATGAGATCCAGGTTCAGCTCCTCAACAATGACTATTCGAGCTTCCAGAAGCTAGTTGAAAAAGCCATAGTTTGAGAGCAAGATCCGAGAGATCGAGCAGGAGGGCAAAAGAAAGATGCCATACTAGCCACAAGGGAGCAATGTACGCCCCAGGTACATGCCCCCAGCTGCACCACAGCATAGCTCGTCTACTTCCACTTTTCGCCCTAATCAACCATCACAGCAACGTCCTGTTATGCAAGCAACTCGTGTGCCCTTGCCTCCGTTGCCTCGTCCTAACATGGGCGCCTATGCACAAAACCCCCGCCCCAACGCCCCCGCTGTCTTGGGCAACAAGGCATGCTTTGCATGCAGAGAAACGGGACACTTTGCAAGTCAGTGCCCGAGGAAAGTTTCTGGACAACTAAGCAACGCGCCCAAGCAGAACCCACGGCCAAACGGAGGAGCTACGCAAGGTAACCGTGGACAGAAGAATTACGCTCGTGGCAGCGTGAACCATGTCTCTGCTGAGGAAGCGCAACAAGCTGAGGACGTCGTGATTGGTATGTTCCTTGCCAACTCCAACCCAGCCACCATTTTATTTGATTCAGGAGCATCGCATTCATTCATATCATCCAAGTATGTTGCCAAGTATAATCTACCCATATCACACTTGAAATATACTATGTTAATTAATTCTCTCGGTGGAGAGATGAGGACTAATATAGTATGTCCGAAACTAAACCTTAAAATAAGGGGGTAGACTTCCTTGCCAACCTCATTGTCTTGGATTCTCAAGGGATTGACATAATACTCGGAATGAATTGGTTAAGCAAGCACAACGGAGTAATCCAATGTGCTAAGAGGAGCGTGCAGCTGACAAACGAGCACGGTACCCGTATTGAGTTTGAGTCAGCCCAACCGGCAGCCGAGAAGGCAATGTTGAACCACGTCAAAGGAGCAACATTGGAAAGCATTCCTGTGGTTCAAGAATTCTCGGACGTGTTTCCGGAAGAACTTCCAGATATGCCACCTGACCGGGACATTGAGTTTTCTATTGATTTGGTACCCGGAACTGCATCTATAGCAAAGAGACCATACAGGATGCCCGTTAATGAACTAGTAGAGCTCAAGAAGCAAATTCAGGAGCAGCTGGAGAAGGGTTTCATACGCCCAAGCTCGTAACCATGGGGAGCCCCCGTTCTCTTTGTAGACAAGAAGGATGGGACCCAAAGGATGTGTGTGGACTATAGGTCTCTCAATGAGGTGACGATCAAGAACAAGTACCCTCTGCCCCATATAGAGGACCTGTTCGACCAGATGAAAGGTGCCCGAGTTTTCTCCAAGATTGATCTTCGGTCGGGATACTTCCAACTGAAGATTAAGCCTTGCTGTAAAATCCCCAAAAAGTGGTAGCAAGAAAATTCAGCTCATGTACACTTATGAAAAATGGGGGGAATTAAAACTTTGAATTATAATGGTATAAGTTCAAAGTGAGGGTTTAGACTTCCCAAAACTTCCAAACATGGGGATCTAAATGCACAGCTTGGATCTTCATAGTCCAAATGTTTACCCTTCCAAATTTCAGCTCATTTGGAGGAGTTTCAATATTTGTTTGGGATTAAAAGGAAAAGCCCTCTAATCTGAATTTCAAATTCAGTTTCAAATTCCAATTCCCTCAATTTGAAAATTGGGTTTCACAAATGTGTTCTCCACCTTGTAATAAGAAGCCATGCCGAAAATTGGATACTTTGGAGCTGGTTTGCTATATTTTTGAGGCAATACAAAGTGGAGAATTCAAACTCTTTTCAAATTCAAATGATCAAACCACATCCAAATTTCACACCAGAATTCAAACTATTTGAATTCAACAAATTCAAACTATGAATTTGGGGTGAAGTCAAGTCTTTAATGTTGAGCTGCTGGGGTAAAATATCAGAGAAAAATGGGATAAGAATTAGAAATAGTGGGGCCCAATTGTCAGCCACCCGAAACAACCCAACCGACTGTTTTCCTCCTCGGGTGATCACCTGCGCGCCAGCTCCCGGGCAGCCCGTCGCCTGTCGTTGTCCACCGAGCTGCTTCCCCCGACGTCGGTTCACATGCGTGGCCGTTTATAGCGGCAGCCGAGTGCAGCATCTGGCCTCATCCCCATTACCCCGTAGCCTCTCCACGGTCTGCTCGAGCCTCGCGAACCCAAACCCCCGCCCGGAGGAAGAACCCTTCGGCTCATCGATGCCCGGCGAGCTCGGCGTGCCTCTCGCACGGCTGAGCCGAGGGAACATTGTGCCAGGTCTCTCTCCTGCTCCCCGCAGCCTCAAGTGAACACCAGCACCGGTGGTTGGCGCCTACGAGCTGGAATTCCCTTCGGAGCTCCGGTGTTTATCGCCTGTACGGCACACCGTCGCCCGACGGATTTGCGGCCTCTTCCGATCAACAGAAAGGTCCCTGAGGTGCGTGAGGAACCCTTCCTCCTTCCTTTCCACCAGTTCCTGCTTTCTTAGCTCCGGTACCGAGTATTTTGAAGTTTGGCGCCGGTGGTTCTTTAGAAACCCGAGGACCCTTCGAAGAAATTCGTTGTGCTCAGGGTAGCTCTGCGCTAGATGAGCTTAGAGTAGCTCCAGCACATGCTTGCGCATCTCCCCGAAGTTCTAGCAGCTCAAATGAGCAAGTAGAGATGCCGGGTACCATGTTTTTGTCGCCGCCGGAGTTTTGCGGGCTCGGGTCGCCGGTGAGGTCCCCTCTCCGGTGGGTTTCAGGGAGAGCGAGCTATGGGTCGAGGATGTCCTTGGGACACTGGTGATTTTGGAGCAAACCCTAGCCCGAAAGACCCACTGTTGAGGGAGAGCGAGGTCGCCGAAGTAAGGTTCGACATGGTCGCCGGTGCAAGCACCTTTCCGGCCGTTGTTATCGGCTCCCGACTCCACCATCGTGTTCAGCACGGTGTAGAACTCACAGGCGGCGAGTTTGACGAAGTTTGGACCACGGGAACCCCGTCCCGGCGAGCCTCGCCGGCGTGCGCCGCCGCGGGAGGCGCGGGCAGCGTGAGGAAGACGAAGGAGGGTTGGGTCCCACCGGTCAGCCTCCGTATACACGCGGGGATCGGCTTGTGGCGCCGGATCCAGTGCGGCTGCGCGGGAATAACCCCGTAGCCCCCAGTGTGGCCGAAATCTCACTGGTCCGATTTAAAACAGTGGGCCCAGTTCCAATTATTTGAAGTTTCTATTAGGGAAATAATTCCAGAAATTAGCTGACCTTTGCAAGCCCATAACTTTGTGTAGAAAACTCCAAAAAGAGTGAGACCAATTTTCTTAGAATCCTCATGAGGAGTACTTCACATAGAAACCAATTTTAGGCTATGAACATGCCCAGGAATTTTTATAGAATTGTTTTTAATAAATCCTTTAGGGATTTATTACAGGAACAATTCTTTATGTAATAGTCCCAAATTTGGGCAGAAAATCCTCTCCATAGTTACTGATCTTCAGTAAAAATTTGGGCTTCATTGGAGATCATTTGCTAGGCTAAACTGCCTTCCCAAGTTCAGCCTTTATTAGGAAATTCAAATTTAAACAGAAGCTTTTTCAGAACTCCTGTCCAACTTCAAAAATTCATATCTCTCTGATGGTAGCTCCAAAAATGGTGAAACAAATTTTTTTAGAACCATGGAGACTTACCCTAATCAGACCTTCCATTACTAGCTATGTCAAAGCTCCTAAATTGGGCTCAAAATTCAGAGAATCATTGTACTTGTAGGAATTTTAAAGACTACATTGTGCAACATGTCTCCAAATTTGGCTCAAATCATCCTTAGAGGGTCTAGCATCCACTGTAAAATTCCCAAAGCCAATTAAGGATCCTAAGTAGCAATAGCTATGAATAGTAGTTCAATTCTTATAAACCTTTAATACTTATACATGTATTTTATTACATTTCATAATAGTGACCGAAGTTGAGGACGCACCGTAGCCGTTGGACGTCCTCCCACCAGAAGCTGACTTTCCGTTTAACTCGCAACCAGGCAAGCCCCGGTTTGCACTTAATTACCTTTTATACAACTTTTTATTTGTATCACTTATGTCTAGGTTGAAATGTATGCATTAGAGTTAGGGTGATTGAAACTCCACTTGCATAGCCTTTTAAGTCCTATAAAGGGTTGGGTAGTTTACAGACTCGACGAGCAGAGGATGCCATGCTAATGTTTAGGATCTCGGTAGAAGTCGAGTGGTTGGAAGCTACTCGCGAGATAGTACTTATTACACAGGATGAAAAGAGGTAGCAAATGGCTTAAGATATGAAAATGAGACCCAGCAGGGGGGACAGGAAGCAGTGAGAAGAGGTCTCACGTGCGTAGCCCTGTTGGTGTCGGTTGAGGACCGTCCGTGTGCAGCCCTGCTGGACAAGTATCGAACAGTACCGGATGCATACTGGCATATGGGAACCAGGAAACCGATGTAATTGGTTAACCTGGGTGTCGAGGCTTACCCAATCGTAAATAGGAGTGGGTTGAGGGTAGCAAGGTGTAAATCTGCCGGTGGGCACAGTCACGCTCCACGCGGAGACCTCCTACCCGTTACGGATGGACCGGTTCGGCATTTGGGTTGCCTTTGAAAGGTTGTTGCATACAACAGAGTAGGAAGGGGTGTGGAATCACGCTTCTGAAAGTTGGTGTATGTGACGTGTTATCCGGGTGTGTCTTGATTGCAATCACCGTCCCTCGCGGTTATTTGAGTACCCGCTTGTTCACTGCGCTGTGACGTAGTAAGAAGTGAAATAAGCCAACTGAAAATGCTGTATTGATCTTAATGTCTTGAATACCTTGATTGCTGTAGATATAGAGCTAATTAAGTTTATATTCCACTTTGGGCATCACCACATCGGAGGAAAGCGTTTCTTGTTTGATTGTGGACTTCCGATGTGAGGGCTGCCTAAGGCACATGAATCTGCTGCTATAAAACTGAAAGTAAGGACCAACTTATAGGCGTGTCTTTATCGCAAATTCCTTTTCCCATCTTACATATCCTTGCACGTAGAGTTCCATGCCTAGGGTTGACGGTTAAGACTTGCTGAGCCATCGTGCTCACGGTTGCAATATTTGAGCTGTATGCAGGTGAGAGCTATGACGAGGGGTCCGATGACGAGGCGATGCCCCCGTCGGGGTGCACGGCCGAGCTGGAGCCCTGCACGCCACCGTGATCTCCGGTTTCATGCTGCTAGTGTGAAGCGTCCCTGGGCTAGACGGCTGCACTTTTGCATAGCTAGGATGAGAGGCTGTATATGTATATTACTTCCGCTGTTTGGATAGGTTTTGTAAAAGACTTCCGCTGTTTTATAACAAATAAAAGTTTGTATGTTGTTCTTAATTCTTTTCGTGTGTGCTGTTGGATGCCGCATCGCACGGCACCACCCTATGCGATCCTGGAGTGGGTGAACCATGGGGTGGTCCCCACAGTCATGGTATCAGAGCCGCATTGGGAATAGCACGCTCGAAAAGAGCCTATTTTTGAAAACTTAGGAATAGTCGAGTGAGGATTAGTCATTAAGCCCACATAAGGTCTATAATAGTAGTAGTTACTAAGGTGGAAAAGCTAACTTATGTGTTATACATTCTGTAACGACGCTTCGACGTCAGGTAAGAGGTAAGGTACGCCACCGCAGGCGGATCAATTGCGGTAACTCGCCATACGAGAAATAGTATGGAAGGATATACCGTGGCTTGGCACAGTAATGAATATGAGTCTCTGAACCTCTTTATGGTTCTGGGAGCATATGAAAACTCTGATCTCCAGCGTGCTTTAGGCAAAAGTGAGAATACCCCATCGTGTGGTAAGCAACACGATAGTATGCAACTCTTGAACGTTCAATGTTCAAAGGGCCATACGCAGTGCTCGCCATCGGCGTGCCTCAACGGTCATGAGGCAGTAGGTGGTATCCGTTGGGATGATAAAATTCCCAACCGTGACGACCCGTTCGCGCTCTACTCGGGTTCCCCGTCGTGTGGTGTGAAAACACGACCATGTACCTTGAGACGTGGCTTGACTCAAGGATGATCCGTATGGCAATGATACGGACTGTATGTTTTTATTATGATATGGAACTGCCTGAAATGTCAAAAACCCTTGTGTGCACAATTATTGTGTGTTCTTATGCAGGTACACTAACCACGTTAGTGCATGACGTGTAGAAACCGTCTGTGAGTGACGACTTTAGTTCCACCATTTGACACGTATATGCTGGAATACCGGTTTAGGATTTTTTCTTTGGTGAGGAAACGTAGTACCGACTGCATAAAAGTTTATTTTCAAAGAAAAGAGTCAAAATGAAGTTTAGGATTTCATTTAGGTGTTAGTAAACTCCTATATTGAACTAAGAGTCAGTTGGGAGTATAGATTCAATCTCAAAAACTTAGGAACAATCTCCCCTGTTTTCGGCAGAAATTTTGCTGAAATTGAACAGGGCATAACTTAATATTGGTTGAACCAATGGAGGTGTGGGATACTATTCTGGAAAGGTTTTGAAGTCCTCTACAATTTTTCTGTAGAGTTCCAGAACAAAATCTCCCTCCAATGGGATGAAAAGCTCAGATGAGTGGGGCACTGTCCAGAAACAGGGCAGACCAAAATGCTCTCTGGAATTTTCTGTATTTCAATCACAATTGCCTGTAGAAAAATTTCTAAGGGTCAAGTAAGACACCGTTGGAAACTGCAGGAAATGTGCTACAACTTTGTTGTTGAACACTAGTCCAGATTTTGCCTCTAAGGTGGGACAAACTGTTGGATTATCCAGGCTGGTCAGCTGGACCAGAAGCTGGGCAGGGCACCCTGTTGAAGTGTTTCAACCAAAACACTTAGTTTCACAACTCGACGTCCAGTGGCTGTTGTGAAACAGCGAGTTGGAAGTTTGGAGTCGAAGAGTTTATGCATTTGACATCATTCCACGTGTGGTTCGTTTAAACTCTCCACTCCACGAACCACAGGTTCTTATTCTTGACCATTCGGTTCAAGAAACCCCAGCCACATATAACACGGAAGCCACGAAACTTAAAGATATTCGTGTGGTCCGTGAATACCCGGATGTCTTTCCGGATGATCTTCCGGGCATGCCACCCAAAAGAGATGTCGAGTTCAAGATTGAACTTGTACCTGGGACGACGCCGATATCACGGAGACCGTACAAGATGGCTCCGAATGAGCTGGCTGAATTAAAGGAGCAGCTCAATGATTTGATGAAGAAGGGTTTCATTCGACCGAGTTCCTCGCCATGGGGATGCTCGGCGCTGTTTGTGAAGAAAAAGGATGAAACCTTGAGGTTGTGTGTGGACTACCGACCTCTCAACGCCGTCACCATCAAGAATAAATATCCACTGCCCCGCATAGATATATTATTCGATAAACTTGTGGGTGCGAGTGTATTTTCGAAGATGGATCTTCGCTCCGGATATCACCAAATCAAGATCCGAGCGGAAGATATTCCGAAGACGGCCTTCTCGACGAGATATGGGTTGTACGAATACCTCGTCATGTCCTTTGGTCTCACCAACGCCCCGGCACACTTCATGTATCTCATGAACTCAGTGTTCATGCCGGAGTTGGACAAGTTTGTGGTGGTGTTCATAGACGACATCTTGGTCTACTCCAAGTCTGAAGAAGAACACGCGAAACACTTGCATATCGTACTTCAATGATTAAGAGACCATAAGCTTTATGCCAAGTTCAGCAAGTGCGAGTTTTGGATCAGCCAAGTGCCATTCCTTGGTCATATCATTTCTGCAGAAGGCATTGCAGTTGATCCAAGCAAGATCGAACAAGTGCTGAAATGGTAATCCCCCACATCAGTCCATGAAGTCAGGAGTTTCCTCGGGTTAGCAGGATATTACCGGAGATTCATACCGAACTTCTCCAAGCTTGCTAAGCCGGTGACTGAACTGTTGAAGAAGGGGATCAAATATGTTTGGAGCTCAGCTTGTGAAGAAGCTTTCCAAGCATTAGTGAAGCATCTTACAACAGCCCCGGTGTTAGCTCAACCGGATACAACCAAGCCCTTTGACGTATATTGTGATGCGTCTGGCATCGGGCTTGGCTGTGTATTGATGCAAGGAGGGAGAGTGGTCGCCTATGGCTCACGTCAACTTCATAACCACGAGCAGCATTATCCGACTCATGATCTTGAGCTTGCTGCTGTGGTGTTGGCATTGAAGATGTGGAGGCACTATTTGCTTGGGAACTTAGTGCACCTCTACACCGACCACAAAAGTCTGAAATATGTATTCACTCAAAAGGAGTTGAATATGCGGCAACGGAGATGGCTAGAACTGATCAAAGACTATGAGATCGAGATTCATTACCATCCCGGAAAGGCAAACATGGCTGCTGATGCCTTGAGCCGCAAATCTCATGTCAACAATCTGTCCATCACCCCACTTGAACAGGGGGAACCGAGTCTGTACTTTATTCCATATGGGGCATTATATAATCTTGCTCTCATCCCAACCATAAGAGAGGAGATTATGGAAGCTAAGAAGAAGGACATGGGAATGTCGCACATTCGAAGAAGGATGGAGAATGGCGAAATGAAATGCTTCCGAAGATATGAACACGATACACTATGGTTTAAAGACCGTATAGTGGTACCCCGTGACATGAAGCTTCGGAAGAAAATCTTGGACGAGGCTCATTTGTCCAAGTATTCTATTCATCCGGGCAGCAAGAAGATGTACCAGGATCTGAAAACCAGGTTTTGGTTGACACGGATGAAGAGAGAGATCGCAAAATACGTATCCGAATGTGATACGTGTCGGCGTGTAAAGGCTGACCATATGCGTAAAGCCGGACAGCTGCAACCATTGAACATTCCGGCGTGGAAGTGGGAGGATATCAGCATGGACTTCATAGTCGGGTTACCTCTCACGTCTCACAAACATGACTCGATTTGGGTGATAGTCAATCGACTAACCAAGTCGGCTCATTTTATTCCCGTACATACAAGGTACGTGGCCAAGCAATATGCGGAGCTGTACATTGCAAAGATCTTATGTTTGCACGGTGTTCCCCGCTCCATCATTTCAGATCACGGTGCACTGTTTGTCTCTCGGTTTTGGGAACAGCTGCACGCATCGTTGGGGACCAAACTGATCCGAAGCTCCACGTATCACCCGCAGACAGATGGTCAAACTGAACTGGTGAATCAAGTGCTTGAAGACATGCTACGCGCTTGTGCCATCCACCACGGCAAGAATCGGGACGATCATTTGCCGTTGGCGGAGTTTTCTTACAACAATGGCTATCAAGCTAGCATCAAGATGGCGCCATATGAAGCTCTCTACGGCCGAAAATGTCGCACACCTCTCAACTGGTGCGAGTCCGGCGAGCGAGTCATCTACGGCATTGAACTTGTGAATGAAGCGGAAGAACGAGTGTGAGTAATACAAGCCAATCTCAAGGCTGCTCAATCTCGTCAGAAGAGCTATGCGGATAAGAGACGCCGACCTCTCCACTTCGACATCGGGGACCATGTTTATGTCCGTGTGTCTCCGATGAAGGGAGTTCACCGTTTCGGAGTGAAGGGTAAACTTGCACCACGATTCATTGGCCCGTTCGCCATCATTGAAAGATGCAGACCCGTGGCCTATCGCCTAGAGTTACCAGCGTCGCTCGCAGGCATTCACAACGTCTTCCACATCTCTCAGCTGAGAAAGTGTCTCAAACCCTCTGCTGAAATCCGTACAGAAGACATAGAAGTTCTTCAACCGGACCTCACGTACACGGAGTATCCAATCCGGATCATCGATGAAAAGACTCATGCCACAAGAAACCGGACCTTATGGTTCTACAAGGTCTTGTGGAGTAACCATACCGCTGATGAGGCGACATGGGAAAGCGAGGATTATCTACGAACGTATTATCCGGACTTGCTATCATCCTATACCCGGTAAAGTTTTTCCCCACTTTACTTTTCTTTTGGAATTTTGGGACGAGATTCTTTTTAAGGGGGGAGGGATGTAAAATTCCCAAAAAGTGGTAGCAACAAAATTCAGCTCATGTACACTTATGAAAAATGAGGGGAATTAAAACTTTGAATTATAATGGTATAAATTCAAAGTGAGGGTTTAGACTTCCCAAAACTTCCAAACATGGGGATCTAAATGCACAGCTTAGATCTTCATAGTCCAAATATTTACCCTTCCAAATTTCAGCTCATTTGGAGGAGTTTCAATATTTGTTTGGGATTAAAAGGAAAAGCCCTCTAATCTGAATTTCAAATTCAGTTTCAAATTCCAATTCCCTCAATTTGAAAATTGGGTTTCACAAATGTGTTGTCCACCTTGTAATAAGCAGCCATGCCAAAAATTGGATACTTTGGATCTGGTTTGCTATATTTTTGAGGCAATACAAAGTGGAGAATTGAAACTCTTTTTCAAATTCAAATGATCAAACCACATCCAAATTTCACACCAGAATTCAAACTATTTGAATTCAAAAAATTCAAACTATGACTTTGGGGTGAAGTCAAGTCTTTAATGTTGAGCTGCTGGGGTAAAATATCAGAGAAAAATGGGATAAGAATTAGAAATAGTGGGCCCAATTGTCAGCCACCCGAAACAACCCAACCGACTGTTTTCCTCCTCGGGTGATCACCGCGCGCCAGCTCCCGGGCAGCCTGTCGCCCGACGTTGTCCACCGAGCTGCTTCCCCCGACGTCGGTTCACACGCGTGGCCGTTTATAGCGGCAGCCGAGTGCAGCATCTGGCCTCATCCCCATTATCCCGTAGCCTCTCCACGCTATGCTCGAGCCTCGCGAACCCAAACCCCCACCCGGCGGAAGAACCCTTCGGCTCATCGACGCCCGGCGAGCTCGGCGTGCCTCTCGCACGGCTGAGCCGCGGGAACATTGCGCCAGGTCTCTCTCCTGCTCCCCGCAGCCTCAAGTGAACACCAGCACCGGTGGTTGGCACCTACGAGCTGGAATTCCCTTCGGAGCTCCGGTGTTGATCGTCTGTACGCCACACCGTCGCCCGACGGATTTGCGGCCTCTTCCGATCAACAGAAAGGTCCCTGAGGTGCGTGAGGAACCCTTCCTCCTTCCTTTCCATCAGTTCCTGCTTTCGTAGCTCCGGTACCGAGTATTTTGAAGTTTGGCGCCGGCGGTTCTTTAGAAACCCGAGGACCCTTCAAAGAAATTCGTTGTGCTCAGGGTAACTCTGCGCTAGATGATCTTAGAGTAGCTCCAGCACATGCTTGCGCATCTCCCCAAAGTTTTAGCAGCTCAAATGAGCAAGTAGAGATGCCGGGTACCAAGTTTTTGTCGCCGCCGGAGTTTTGCGGGCTCGGGTCGCCGATGAGGTCCCCTCTCCGGTGGGTTTTAGGGAGAGCGAGCTATGGGTCGAGGATGTCCATGGGACACTGGTGCTTTTGGAGCAAACCCTAGCCCGAAAGACCCACTATTGAGGGAGAGCGAGGTCGCCGAAGTAAGGTTCGACATGGTCACCAATGCAAGCACCTTTCCGGCCGTTGTCATCGGCTCCCGACTCCACCATCATGTTCAGCACGGTGTAGAACTCACAGGAGGCAAGTTTGACGAAGTTTGGACCACGGGAACCCCGTCCCGGCGAGCCTCGCCGGTGTGCGCCGCCGCGGGAGGCGCGGGCAGCGCGAGGAAGACGAAGGAGGGCCGGGTCCCACCGGTCAGCCTCCGTATAAGCGCGGGGATCGGCTTGTGGCGCCGGATACAGTGCGGCTGCACGGGAATAACCCCGTAGCCCCCGGTGTTGCCCAAATCTCACTGGTCCGATTTAAAACAGTGGGCCCAGTTCCAATTATTTGAAGTTTCTACTAGGGAAATAATTCCAGAAATTAGCTGATCTTTGCAAGCCCATAACTTTGTGTAGAAAACTCCAAAAAGAGTGATACCAATTTTGTTGGAATCCTCATGAGGAGTACTTCACAGAGAAACCAATTTTAGGCTATGAACATGCCCATGAATTTCTGTAGAATTGTTTGTAGTAAATCCTTTAGGGATTCATTACAGGAACAATTCTTTATGTAATAGTCCCAAATTTGGGCAGAAAATCCTTTCCATAGTTACTGATCCTCAGTAAAATTTGGGCTTCATTGGAGATCATTTGCTAGGCTAAACTGCCTTCCCAAGTTCAGCCTTTATTTGGAAATTCAAATTTGAACAGAAGCTTTTTCAGAACTCCTGTCCAACTTCAAAAATTCATATCTCTCTGATGGTAGCTCCAAAAATGGTGAAACAAATTTTGTTAGGACCATGGAGACTTACCCTAATCAGATCTTCCATTACTAGCTATGTAAAAGCTCCTAAATTGGGCTCAAAATTCAGAGAAGCATTGTACTTGTAGGAATTTTAAAGACTACATTGTGCAATGACATGTCTCCAAATTTGGCTCAAATCATCCATAGAGGTTCTAGTATCCACTGTAAAATTCCCAAAGCCAATTAAGGATCCTAAGTAGCAATAGCTATGAATAGTAGTTCAATTCTTATAAACCTTTAATACTTATACATGTATTTTATTACATTTCATAATAGTGACCGATGTTGAGGACGCACCGGAGCCGTTGGACGTCCTCCCACCAGAAGCTGACTTTCTGTTTAACTCGCAACCAGGCAAGCCCCGGTTTGCACTTAAGTACCTTTTATACAGCTTTTCATTTGTATCACTTATGTCTAGGTTGAAATGTATGCATTAGAGTTAGGGTGATTGAAACCCCACTTGCATAGCCTTTTAAGTCCTATAAAGGGTTGGGTAGTTTACAGACTTGACGAGTAGAGAATGCCATGCTAATGTTTAGGATCTCGGTAGAAGTCGAGTGGTTGGAAGCTACTCGCGAGATAGTACTTATTATACGGGATGAAAAGAGGTAGCAAATGGCTTAAGATATGAAAATGAGACCCAGCAGGGGGGATAGGAAGCAGTGAGCAGAGGTCTCACGTGTGTAGCCCTGTTGGTGTCGGTTGAGGACCGTCCGTGTGCGGCCCTGCTGGACAAGTATCGAACAGTACCGGATGCATACTGGCATATGGGAACCAGGAAACCGATGTAATTGGTTAACCTGGGTGTCGAGGCTTACCCAACCGTAAATAGGAGTGGGTTGAGGGTAGCAAGGTGTAAATCTGCCGGTGGGCACAGTCACGCTCCACGCGGGGACCTCCTACCAGTTACGGATGGACCGGTTCGGCATTTGGGTTGCCTTTGAAAGGTTGTTGCATACAACAGAGTAGGAAGGGGTGTGGAATCACGCTTCTGAAAGTGGGTGTATGTGACGTGTTATCCGGGTCTGTCTTGATTGCAATCACCGTCCCTCGCGGTTATTTGAGTACCCGCTTGTTCACTGCGCTGTGACGTAGTAAAAAGTGAAATAAGCCAACTGAAAATGCTGTATTGATCTTAATGTCTTGAATACCTTGATTGCTGTAGATATAGAGCTAATTAAGTTTATATTTCACTTTGGGCATCACCACATCGGAGGAAAGTGTTTCTTGTTTGATTGTGGACTTCCAATGTGAGGGCTGCCTAAGGCACATGAATCTGCTGCTATAAAACTGAAAGTAAGGACCAACTTATAGGCGTGTCTTTATCGCAAATTCCTTTTCCCATCTTACATATCCTTGCACGTAGAGTTCCATGCCTAGGGTTGACGGTTAAGACTTGCTGAGCCATCGTGCTCACGGTTGCAATATTTGAGCTGTATGCAGGTGAGAGCTATGAGGAGAGGTCCGATGACGAGGCGATGCCCCCGTCGGGGTACACGGCCGAGCTGGAGCCCTGCACGCCGCCGTGATCTCCGGTTCCATGCTGCTAGTGTGTAGCGTCCCCGGGCTGGATGGCTGCACTTTTGCATAGCTAGGATGAGAGGCTGTATATGTATATTACTTCTGCTGTTTGAATAGGTTTTGTAAAAGACTTCCGCTGTTTTATAACAAATAAAAGTTTGTATGTTGTTCTTAATTCTTTTCGTGTGTGCTGTTGGGTGCCGCATCGCACGGCACCACCCTATACGATCCTGGAGTGGGTGAACCACGGGGTGGTCCCCACACATACGACATACCCAAAACTGCCTTTCAAACACGGTATGGTTCGTATGAATATACCATTATGTCTTTTGGGTTAGCAAATGCACCCGCATATTTCATGTACCTCATGAATAAGGTCTTCATGGAGTACTTGGATAAGTTCGTCGTGGTTTTCATAGACGATATCATGGTGTATTCAAAAAGTGAGGAAGAACATGAAGAACACTTAAGATTGACATTGCAGAAGCTGCGAGAGCATCAATTATATGCCAAGCTCAGCAAGTGTCAATTTTGGCTAAAGGAGATATCGTTCCTAGGCTACATCTTCTCCGAGGAAGGAGTATCGGTTGATCCCGGAAAAGTGGGAGATGTTCTGAAGTGGAACCAACCGCAAAACGTGAGGGATATTCGGAGTTTCCTTGGGATGGATGGATACTACCACTGGTTCATCAAGGATTTCTCCAAGATAGCGAAGCCTATGACTGAATTGCTAATGAAGGGAAAAGCATTTCAGTGGGCACCCATGTGTCAAGAGAGCTCGAGGAGCTCAAGAAAAGGCTAACCACAGCGCCGGTTTTGGTATTGCCGGACTTGAGCAAGAGCCTTGACATATATTGTGACGCATCAAGACAAGGGCTCGGATGCGTGCTCATGCAAGAAGGACAAGTTGTAGCCTATGCGTCGAGACAATTAAAGAAACACGAGCTGAATTATCCCACGCGTGATTTGGAACTCGCAGCCGTGGTGCATGCATTAAAGATTTGGAGACATTATATCCTTGGCCACCGATGTGAGATCTATACTGATCATAAAAGCCTCAAGTACATATTCACGCAAACATATTTGAATTTGAGGCAGCGTCGATGGTTGGAACTCATCAAGGATTATGATGTTGGAATCAACTATCACCCTGGAAAGGCCAATGTAGTAGCTGATGCATTGAGCCGAAAGGGAGCATGTCACCAGATCACGGTCCTGGAGCTACCACCCGAGCTACGCAAGGAGTTCGAACGGTTACATCTCGGGTTCTTGAACGAGATGAAAGTAATGGAACTCCATTCTTCACTGGAACAATAGATAAGAGATGGCCAAGCTACGGATGAAGAAATCAAGGAAATCAAGGAAAGAATCCAACAAGGCATAGAAAAGGACTTCAAGGAAGACGAGAAGGGTACGCTTTGCTTAGGAAAAAGGATTGTGTGCCTAACGTGAAGCATATCCATGACACGATATTAAAGGAGGCACATGACTCACCTTATTCCATACATCCCGGCAGTACAAAGATGTACAAAGACTTGAAAACTTGTTATTGGTGGGATGGCATGAAGAGGGACATAGCTGAACATGTTGCCCTATGCGACACATGTCAACAGGTGAAGGCCGAACATCAAAGACCCGCTGGACTGTTGCAACCATTGAATGTACCCGAGTGGAAGTTGGAAGACATCAGTATGGATTTCATCGTCGGATTACCATGTACTCAGTCGGGTTACGACTCCATCTGGGTTATTGTGGACCGATTGACGAAAACCGCTCATTTCCTTCCTGTTAAAACAAAGTACAACATTGCACAACTAGCCGAGCTGTACATGGAGCAAATCGTGTGCCATCATGGAGGCCCGAAGAGGATAGTTTCAGACCGGGGTACCCAATTTACCTCTAGGTTCTGGAAGAAGCTGCATGAAGCTATGGGTACACGACTGGATTTTAGCTCCGCTTACCACCCGCAGACTGATGGACAAACCGAGAGGACAAACCAAATTTTGGAGCAAATGTTGAGAGCTTGCGCCTTGAAACATGGATGAAGTTGGGATAGGAGCTTGCCGTATGCCGAGTTCTCGTACAACAACAGCTACCAAGCAAGTTTTAAGATGTCACCTTTTGAAGCATTGTATGGTAGACGGTGTAGAACACCGTTGTTCTGGAACGAGACTGGAGAGAACCAAGTGTCTGGACCAGAAGTGCTGCAAGAGGCTGAGAAGCAAGTCCAAACAGTACGGGAGAACTTGAAGGCCACTCAGTCACACCAAAAAGTCTATGCGGACAATAGGCGAAGAAAGTTGACCTTCGATGTAGGAGACTTCGTATACATTAAGGTATCGCCTATCCGTGGCCAACGACGTTTCAATGTCAAAGGCAAGCTAGCACCTCGCTATATCGGGCCATTTAAGATTTTGGGCAAGCGAGGAGAAGTAGCCTATCAACTAGAACTCCCAATGCACCTCTCCGACGTGCATGACGTGTTTCACGTATCCCAGCTCAAGAAGTGCTTGAGAGTTCCGGAAGAACAAGTAGCGATGGAGGAGCTCAAACTTTAAGAGGATCTGACCTATGTAGAGCACCCTGTCCAAATTTTGGACGTGAAGGAAAGAGTCACGAGGAACAAAGTGATCTGTTGGTGCAAAGTACAATGGAGCCATCACACGGAAGCCGAAGCTACGTGGGAGCGTGAGGAAGACCTCAAGGCGGAATTCCCTCATCTATTCTACACTATCGAATCTCGAGGGCGAGATTCAATTTAAGGGGGGTAGGTTTGTAACACCCTCAAATTCGTAATTCATGCATGCATTCATATTTCATGTAGAGAAGCATTTTAAAGAAGTAGAAACGAAGAAAGAATCAGAAAGATAGCTAAAAAAGAGTCAGTTCCAGTTTGCCGAGGAGCGCCGTAGACACTTCCCGTGGCCCGCTGGCTACGTAGCGCCTCGGAGCTCATCCCTGCGGAGGGGGAGAGGTCCGCCGCTAACTGGCCATGTGGCGGGCTCGGAGCTTTCCTCTGTGGAAGCAGCGAGGCCAGCCCTGCAGAACACATGCCGCCTTCGGAGCTAGTCACTGCGGAGAAGCGGGAGGTCCAACCAACGCGACACGTGTCGCTCTCGGAGCTCATCTCCGAGAGGTCCAGCCCTGTTTGACACATGTCGCTCTCGGAGCTCACCTCCGAGGAGAAGGTCCCGATGGACACGTGTCATCCTCGGAGCTCACCTCCGAGGAGAAGGTCCCGATGGACGCGTGTCATTTTTGGAGCTCACCTCCGGGAGGTCCGACACTGCTTGACACGTGTAGTTCTCGGAGCTTACCTCCGGGGAGAAGAGAGGTCCGACGCAGTTGGACACGTGCCGATCTCCGAGCTCATCTCTGAGCAGAAAGGAGATCCGACGCTGCTAGGACACATGGCACTTTCAGAGCCCACCTCCGAAGAGAGAGGAGGTCCGGCACTGACACGTAGCACTCTTGGAGCCACCTCCGAAGAGAGGGGAGGTCCGACACTGACATGTGGCGTACGCCGAGCTCGTCCTTGGAAAGAGGGGAGGTCCCGAACCGCCAGGACGAGTGGGGCACGCGGAGCTCGCCTCTGAGGAAGAGTGAGGTCCCGCCCGCCTGACACATGGCACAACCAGAGCTCGCCCCTGCGGAAGAAGGGAAGCCCAGCACCCGCAGGACACGTGGAGCCTCCGGAGCTCAACAATGCGGAGGTGACGAGATCCTAAGTGATTTCTCTTCTGTACACGAATATCCAGTACTGGGGAAACCGACACGAATTCTTCCACGTTGAATACTGCAACCAAATCAATCATAGATAAGTTGTTAAGATCCAAAAACAAACTGAATAGGACTCTTATTTGAAATCTAATCGGAATAGGACTCTTCTTTCACCCCTTATAAATAGAACCCAGAACCTTTGGCCGCAACCACACACTTCTTTTCCACCTCCCAAGTCAACGACTTGGAGCCCTAGCCTCCAACTCGTCGAGTTAAGCCTCTACGCCGGAGTTCAGTCACCGGTGAGACCACCGACGAGTCATGACACGTTCGAGGAGAGCCGGCGAACTGCCCTTATGCCATTGCTAGGAGGAAGGCCCCGAAGGAAGTAAGGTAGGTCTCCATTACCACCTTACGACATCATCGCGGTTTCTTTGCATCTGTTTCTTTGATCCCTTCCAACAGAAGCTTTTCCGTGTGGACAGATCACATGTTGATCGGTTTGATCTAGATCTTGAAACAAGATCATCACCATGTCCACATTTGATCGTTACACCCTTGATCACCGTAAAACCCCATGCAAGCCCATTAAAACATGCAAGAACACGTACAAACTGATCTAATGAAACAGCACCATAGGATTAGAATGCATATGCACCATTGCATCTTCAATAAGGATTGTGCATGATGATTGATTACTATAAATCTTGTAGGTGCGTGATCGTAAGTAGAAGGACAAGCTCAGGGAGCTATCTACGAAGGATTACAGCACCAAGACTTCGAGATCCAAGAGCAACAGAAGCCATAGGAACAAGGCAAGTGCCCCTTGACCATATTGATCCTATGTTTTTGGAAACTGTTTTATTTGCGAAAACTGTGTATGCTGAGTCAACTTGATGGGAAACCATTTTATAGGAGTTTACTAGTTTTGTTAAACACCGTTGTCGCGAGGGAAGTTTATGAGTCGGGTATGGTCGTTTTTCTTTTCTTCTTTGCTAATCTACGAGATATGGGAAGCGATAGAATGTGTCTAGCTACTGCACTCATAATGTTAATGAGAACTTGATGATAATGAACATGAATCGGGGGAGATCTAGGCAAGCTTGGTTCGTGGATGTGGTAGAATGAGATGGTGGTTACTTGCCGTAGATCTAAGGACCGGTTCATGCGAGCACATGCCAGGAATACAGTGCCACCACAAGGCCAAGTATGGGTGCGGCTTAGCTGACTAATTAGGTAAGTTGCTAGATTGTTATGGACCGTGGAAGGCGCGGGGAATGGGAGTCGAGTGAGGACTGCCTTAGGAACTGCATGGCACAAGAGGGGGCCCGTATGTTGGAGAATGGTGATTCGAGCCTGCTGGTGAAACCTTAGTGAGTCCATACATCTAGTAGCCCCTTTGTAAAGGCTATTTTGTGATCTCTTGGCCATACACCGACGGTTGAGTACTGGCATAATGGAGGTTCTGCAGTCACCGATGTAACAGCCCTAACTTTTGTAAAGCTTGATTTCAACTTATGAAACAAAGTTAAGGCGACAAAAGGCTATAGTTGTGTCACATGAAATGATGAACACAAATATGGAGATGTGAGAGACTTAAAAATTTTCTCTAGCCCATGCTCAACACATGTTAACCTAGGGGAAAGAATTACACTCCCAAAAACTCTAACTCATGTGCACCTTCTCTATGAGGAGAGTGGAGGAAATTTAAACACAATTTTGACCCTTTTAAAAGGATTCATATTCAGATTGCCAAATACTTGCAAATTAATTCACCAATAGAATTTCCAGGTATTAAGGAGCTTCTGGTCCAAATATGTGGCAAAGAAGTATGCGGAGATGTTCATCTCGATAATCGTGTGTTTACACGGGGTTCCCCGCACCATCGTGTCTGACCGAGGTGCGTTGTTTGTATCCAGATTTTGGGAGCAACTGCATGCTTCCTTGGGAACCAAGTTAATTCGGAGTTCAGCGTATCATCCGCAAACTGATGGTCAAACGGAGAGGATAAATCAGATTTTGGAGGATATGCTACAGGCATGTGTAATCAATCATAGGAAGAATTGGGATGACCATCTACCGTTAGCAGAATTCTCATATAATAACGGTTATCAATCCAGCTTCAAGATGGCCCCATATGAAGCTCTTTATGGCCGGAAGTGCCGCACACCACTGAATTGGTGTGAGTCCGGCGAGAGAGTGGTCTACGGGATTGATCTTGTGAATGAAGCCGAGGAACGAGTGCGAGTGATTCAAGCCAATTTAAAGGCTGCTCAATCTCGGCAGAAAAGCTATGCAGACAAAAGACGTCGACCTCTTCACTTCAACATCGGGGACCACATTTATCTTCGTGTCTCTCCGATGAAAGGGGTTCATCGGTTTGGAGTGAAGGGAAAGCTTGCTCCACGATTCATAGGGCTGTTTGCTGTCACTGAAATATGCGGACCCGTGGCCTATCGTCTGGAGCTACCGGCGTCACTTTCGGGTATTCACAATGTTTTCCACGTCTCTCAGCTGCGGAAATGTCTTAAGTACCCAGCCGCGGTTCATACGGAGAACATTGAGGATCTTCAACCGGATCTCACTTATTCTGAGTATCCGATACAGATTATTGACGATAAGACTCGCGCCACAAGAAATGGGACATTGCGATTTTATAAAGTCTTGTGAAGCAACCACACCGCTGATGAAGCCACGTGGGAAAGCGAGGATTTTCTCTGTTTAAATTTTCCCGACATGTTTGTACCATATGTCCAGTAGTCATTCTCCCTTCTTCTTTCTTTTATAATCTCGGGACGAGATTGTTTTAAGGGGGGAGGAATGTAACAGTCCTAACTTTTGTAAAGCTTGATTTCAACTTATGAAACAAAGTTAAGGCGATAAAAGGCTATAGTTGTGTCACATGAAATGATGAACACAAATATGGAGCTGTGAGGGACTTAAAAATTTTCTCTAGCTCATGCTCAACACATGTTAACCTAGGGGAAAGAATTACACTCCCAAAAACTCTAACTCATGTGCACCTTCTCTATGAGGAGAGTGGAGGAAAATAAACACAATTTTGACCCTTTTAAAAGGATTCATATTCAGATTGCCAAATACTTGCAAATGAATCCACCAATACAATTTCTAGGTATTAAGGAGCTTCTGGTCCAAATTGGAATAATTTTGGAGCCCGTATACTATTTATTCCGAGGATTAAATGAGGGCACGTTCAAATTCAAACTTAAATTTGAATTTTGAACCAAACAAACTCAATTTAAAAAATCTGATTTCAGATTTGAGTTCCTCATAATTCTTTTGACCTATCCTCCAAGTTTGATCAAATTCGGAGCTCGTTTGCTATTTTATCCGGAACCGGAGGATAAGAGGGGGAACATGGGGCCCACATGTCAGTAGACTTCAACATGAAGTCTTCTCTGTTTTGCTCGGACAGCACGCACGAGCCGGCCGACCGACGATTCACCCAGGCCACCTCCTGATTTTGCTTGATCTTTTGCCGGTCTGGTCGCTGTAAAAGCCCAAGAAAAGGGACTTGCAAAAACTTTTCATCACCTCACAACACCACAGTTTTTGTTGTGGATAGCTTGTGAAAGTTTAAGAAGAGCAAGTAACCTCCCTCCATCAAAAGAGTGATTCGAGGGGAAAGTCTACACTTTCACAAAGTGGGATTTCTACACATGAACGTGAGAGGTTGAGCTCATCCTAGGACTTAAAATGTCTTGGGAAGGTTCAGGCCAAGTTTCATGTAAATCCAACAACTTTTGAGGCACTTTTGGAGGTATTTTAAAAAGAGGCCAATTTGAATGTAAATTTAAATTGCAGCAACTTTCATCACTCAAATTCAAAAGTTGGATTCATATTCAAACTCAGCACATTTTTCTGAGTTAGCCCACCAATTTTCATCCCCATTGGGGTTCATTTTGTCAAGAGCTAAATTTGCAAGAATTCAAAACTGAATTTGAATTTCAGTTCAAACATAAAGCAAATTTAGCCAAACAAAGTTTGAATTTGAGAACTCAAATTCAAACCAAAACTTGGGGGCTAAGTCTCAGATTCAATTGTGAGTAGCTGAGGATATTTTGGCACAAACAGAATTGAGAAAAATTTGAAAAAGAATAAAAGGGGAGGCCCACATGTCAGCAGTCTTAACAGAGAAGTCTCCTCGGGTGATTTTTCCTCGGCCGAAGTCGAGCGCGCCAGCGCGACCGCGCTCCGACCGCCAGCAGCGGTCGAACGGCCACATCACGGTGCAAAAGTCATGGCTCAAAGGCCAGCGCACACGCTACGCCGCCCCTTCTCCCGTTTTCCGAACGAGAACGACCACCACCTGAGTTCCTTCCTCGGTTCCGCGCAAGAATAGAGCGCCGACCTCCATTGATCGCCGGCGTCCGAGCAATACAGGCGCTCTCGTGCCTGATGAGCAACACAAGAAAGAACCGCCTTGAGGTGCTGATCCTTCTGGTCCAAACCGTTCTTCATTTCGTGTACTGTCGGGGGAGGATTTCGCCGGGGAAGTTTCGGTAGTCTTAAGACCGAGCCACCACCAAATCCAAAAAATTTTCACGGGTATTGGCTCATCACCGGGCATACCGAGCTACACACACGATTTACACCCTGCCACGACCACCTAGGATCAAAAACCAGCAAGAACCATGGGCTAGAGTTACGGTTCTTTGAAGTTTTCTGAGCACAGCCGATATTGGGCCTAGGTCGACGGTGAGGTCCTAGTTCCAGCCATTTCCACAGCCAATCGAGCTCATATTCGTGCTCAGCATGCCACAGCGGAGCTGTAGGAGCAAACCGTTGGGAGAATAAGGCCCTGAGTAGCCCGGACGACATCGCCGGAGTAGGGAGAACCTCTGTCACCGTCACGGGCATGGTTCTGGCCGTTGCCGAGCTTCGGTGAGTGCACCAGTGTGTTCTCCGAGTCGAGTTAGGCACAGGCGGCAAGTTTCATCGAAGGTCGGGTGGTGGAACGCCCGGCGGCGAGCGCTCCGGCAAAGCGCCGCCGTGGGAGCTGCAGGATGGCGCGAGGTAGACGAAGGGGGGGCCGGGTCCACCGGTCAGCCTCTGATCTCGCGCGGGGATCTTTTTGCGGCCGGGATTCGGTGCGGCAGCGCGGGTAAAACCCCGTGGGCCGCGATGTGGCCGCATTCTGAGTGGGCCGGCCTAAGGGGTGGGCCCCACCCACAGAATTTAAACATTTTGGGGATTTCCAGTTTTAGTTCAAACTTCAAATGAATAGAACTTTTGCTAGGAAACTCCAAATTCAATGAACCAAATTTTGCTGAACTCATAATTCTGAGTACTTTCCAGAAATATCAATTTCAGCTCATGAAACCTAATAGTTTTCCAGAATTAATTCCCTAAAATTTTAACTGTTGGGAATTTTATCTGGGGAATTACTTCATGAAAAATGCTGAAATTTGGCTGAGAGGGTCATTGGAAAATCCTTTAGTCACAGTAAAATTTTCAGACTCATCCAAGTTCATTTAGTCCACCTAATGGGGTGATTAAGTGAACTGTCCTGAAAAAATAGAAAAATGTACAGAAACATTTTTCAGATTTTCTCAAATTTTAATTAGGGCATAACTTTCAGTAGAATGCTTCAAATGACATGAAACCAATTCCATTAGAACCATATTAAATTCTAGTTTCCATAAAGTAATGGTTGGATCCATGAAAACCCATGGAATTACATAGAGGCTCAATTATTAACCAAATATGCTTTTATTTGTGCAAAGCTCAAATGAACTTTGTTTCAAATGAAACTTGGTCAAGACTCTGGTTAGGACTCTACCAAGCCACAATAAAAATTTCAGAACCAAAGGGGAGGGCTAGCTAGAGTTATTAGTAATTATGCATTCAAGTTACACATTACATTTAAATTGACATGTAGTATTTCATTAACGTGTAGTCGCTGAAGGCGAGGAGGCTCCGGAGGTACTCGACTTCCTCCTTCCGGAAGAAGAACTAACCCCTGACCAGCAGCAACAAGGCAAGCCCCGGTTTGCATTAAGCCTTTTATAAAGTTTTTGCTTTGTTCACATGTCTAGTGTGAAGTATGAATGTGCATTAGGTCTAGGATGAATGGAACCCCACTTGCATAACCAGGATTGTTCCCTAAGAGTGAGGGTAGTGTCTAAGATCTCGGCTATGCTTAATGATTCATAGGACTTCGGTACAAGTCGAGTAGTTGGAATCTACTCGCGAGTTAGGTTTGGGACACACGGGATTGATTCGAGTGATGTGAGATCACTTTAGTAACGAAAACGAGACTAGGCAGGGGCTAGGGCGCAGCAAGATGAAGTCTTGTGTGCACAGTCCTGTCCGTGTCGATTGAGGACCGATCCGTGTGTGGCTCTGCTGAACAAGTATTGAACGTACCGAAGGCATATCGGATATAAGGGCCCCGATAAACTGATGTAGCCTAAACCTCCGGGCGTCGAGGCATAGCACACCGATTTATAGGTGTAGGTTGAGGGCAGCCAGGTGGAAATCTGCTAACGGGCATAGAGAGATGCTCCGTGTAGGGAACCTCCTGTCCGTTTCGGTGCGACTGGTTCGACGTTTGGGCTGTTGGGTGAAAGGTTGTCCTGTACGACATCGAGTGAGCGTGCTGTGCAGCTCCACGGGTGGGCGTACGTGACGTGCTCTTTTCGTTTCCCTGCAGGTGTATATCGAGTCGATTCGCCGTCCCTCGTGGTGACGAGTACCGCTTGTTCACTGCATCGTAACGTAGATAATTTATGGAATGTTATGCTTCAATATTGCTGTCATGATATAATTGTATTGCTACAAGTGTGCCACCAAATATTGAATGTGGCCTAGAGGGGGGGTGAATAGGCCTTTAAAGATTCCTGCACACTTAATAAAGTTATCAGAAACTTGACTGACCGGACTAGTCCGGTTGTGTGGGCGGACTAGTCCGGTGTGCTGAATTATTTGAGTTAATTAAGTGTGTCTCACAAATTTAATCTTTCAGCAGCAGAATGAGAACAACAGTTTTTATAAATTGAATTTATTGTATGGATGCACGTGCAAACTTATAAGGAACTCAAACGATGACTAGCAAACTAGTGATCTAATGTATCAAAATGTAAAACAAATGAGAGACAAGAGACACGAATTTTTACCGAGGTTCGATCTCACCAAGAGATCTACGTCCTCGTTGAGGAAGCTCACACAGAGCCGGGTTCCCAACCCTTTCCCTCTTCAAGTCACTACAAAGGCCGACTTGACTCCACTATCACGGGTAATCACCGAGTTTGTGGGGCAACCTCACACGTTGAGGGCTCCCACAAGAATTACAGTGAGAAGGTGATCAAATACACTCAAAAAGATTACAATGCAGAATATGAGTGTAGAGAAATCAAACCCCAAGAGCTCACAACGAAAGAACGACGATCTCTCAATCCCAAATCCAAGTATTTGATTGATCTTGGCCTTTTTGCACCTTAGATGTATGGAGAGATGTGTTTTTGGGCTCTTGGGTCAGGTGGCGGCGCCAGGGTTCAAGCTTTTGACAATATGTGTCGTGTCCTCTCAGGGAAAAGACGAAGGACCTATTTTTATAGGCTTTCCCAAAAAGTTACCGTTGTTAAACCTACTACCGGACTAGTCCGGTATGTGATCGGACTTGTCCGGTACACTTCCAGTGGGTTAACCGAACTAGTCCGGTCCAGAACCGGACTTGTCCGGTGCTATGTAAAGTGGAGTTCCAGAAAGTTTAGCGGACTAGTCCTGTCGCATGGATGGACTAGTCCGCAGTCCTCTAAAGACAACAATAGAAACATGAGCGGACTAGTCCGGTCTAAAACCGGACTTGTCCGGTTGCATTCCAGTGAGCTGACCGGACTAGTCCGGTTCACACGGCGGACTAGTCCGGTGCACTATGTTTGCGTCTTCCAGAAAGTTAAACGGACTAGTCCGGTCCATGAATGGACTAGTCCGGTTTTCAGTGGATTTTAGTTGATTTTTAAACCCCTTACCCTTATGCAAAGTCATGAGCTCTTGGGATGTGTCTCTCACACACACCCTATACATTTTCATCTACTTTGTTCTTCCAAGTTCTACTTAAGTCTTCCTTTTCGGGCACCACTCTATTTTTCATCTTTTTGTGCGCACCTAGCTAGTTCACTTAGTTTGTCCTGCAATCATTTCGTTAGGATCTCATATGCTTGTCATCAATTAGCCAAAACCCACAAGGGATTTCCTAGATGCACTTTCAATCTCCCCCTTTTTGGTGATTGATGACAACCATTTGAGATATCACAATTGAGAATAAAAGGTTGATTTTCATAAGGTGTGCACATATGAGAATAATAAAGAATTCACAAAAAAAGCTTCTCACATATGCACACACCTTATGGTGGGGTGCCTAACAACTGTGTGATAAACAAAATGTGATAGAATAAAGACAAACAATAGTGAACATATAGTGCATCACACATAAGATAAGAAATAGTGCATTACAAGATTTTCAAATAGGTACATGTCCTTGACCACAAAAGAGCTTAATAACTAATACTAGATAGAAATAGTCCAAATCTAATCTCAATCTTCCCTAATCTCAATCTCTCCCCCTTTGGCATCAAGGCACCAAAAAGGTAAAAATTGAGGGGAATCACTCATCGCTGCCTCCTCCGTCAGTCTCAGTCTGATCTTCATCTTCAACATCCACGGGAGCAGGATCTTCCTCTGAGTCCTCGGAGGCGGGTGGTGATCCAACGGGTTCAATCTCAAGCTTTGCACAGATAGACTTGATATTGGCATTGACGTACTGTTGATGTTTCTTCCTTGCAAGCTTTTCTTTGTGCTGCCTGTCTTCGATCTTACGGCAGCAGGCAAAGATGGAGGAGAGCATCTTGAGGATGCCGTTGGATGATTCTTGGGCAGGTGGAGATCCAGGAGGAGCAGCCGCAGATCTAGTGTCATCATGAGCTTGCTTTGATCTCCTCTCCACTGGTGGAGAGGACGGGGCAGTTGGAGCCGGAGGGAGAGTGTACTCGGTGGGTTTTTGCGGCTTCAACCCTGTATGCTTGACATTCTTGACAAACTCGAGTCCCGTCACTTTCTCAATCATGTACATGATATACGGTGCGTATCCACAGGACCTATTGGGGGTAATTGAGATGTTCACAATGTCGTTGTAGATATACTCAAAGACATTGAATGGTCTCCTCCCACTAATGACCTTCATGAGAGTCCTCAAGGTCCCTTGTATAGTTCCTGCATCTCCATCCTTCGGAGCTATAGTCTTTTTCAAGACTCTATTTAGGACCACAAAGAAGGGCTTTAGATATTTATGGTGGGAGGAACATATGGCATCCTTGTGTCATAGAGAAATTCAAGCTCCTCCTGCTCCAGGGGTTTCAGATTATGAATGACTAGTTCATGATCCAAAGTGTGTTGGAGGTGAAGAATCCTAGCAAATTCATCATACGTGGCACTATACCTTGAACCATGAGTCATCCAAGTAAGACTGTCTCCATCATCACGAGCAAAGTACAGAGTGGAGTAAAACTGGGTAATTACTTCATTGTTCCAGTCATACTCAAAGGATAGCAGGTCCGTCAGACTGTGCCTCTCTAACGCTTCCACCATATCACGAAAGGCAGGATACCTCTTCGACTTCATATATTCAACATTTAGCCATTGACTCTCTACTACAGGGTTCTTCATCTTCATGTACACATGCTCGTAGTAGTCTGCATGGAAGTTGCTCCAGAACCTTGGATCAGAGCATTGCTTAGGTCGGTCGTACACTTGAATCTTCCTGAAATTATCAGCTAGCTCACTCCCTTTTCCAGTGAAATCCTCACTTGAAGGCTGCCTGTTGCGGTGAATAGGGTTTTTCATCTTCAAGGGCCCAAGGGGACCACTAGCAAGTCCCTTCCCTTTATTGAGAATTCTTTTTGGCCCTGACGAGCCCTCAGCAGCATCTTTCCTTAGAGGCCTTTTGCCATTGACTTTCCTCTTCTTAGGTAGATTGTCGTCGGAGGGTGGAGAGTGGACATTGACATCATGTCTCTTCTTCATAACTCTCTACTTGGTCCTCCTCACTTTCTCGCGTTGAACGTCTTCATCAATGTGAAAGGAGCTGTCATCTGAGCCTGAAGACATGATGCCAAGATTTGAAGATTCGCGTCGAAGAAGTGGAAATCAGTCCGGATGAATCCGGAGGAGGGAGACCACTCGTCAAGGGGAGTCTTTTTCGCGGAGAAAACCTCGACTTTGAGGGTTCAACCCGAAAATCACTTTGGGGGCTAGGGTTTGGAAGAGGAGAGGGAGAGCAAGTCTAATGAGGGGTGAGGGAAAGGTCTGGCCCGGCCAAGTGCTTCTGTATGCGACTGACCGGACTAGTCCGGTGCCCCTGAATTAACCTAATTGTGGTCTGTCCGGACTAGTCCGGTCGACAACCGGACAAGTCCGGTTCCAGCAGACTTGATGCAGATAGTAGAGTTTAGAGGTGATCCAAGGACACTAATTTTGCAAATAGTCTTGGTGATTATGACCAGTCGGCAATCAGCAATCAAACAATGGTCATAATCCTCAAGATTTCTTCATAAAAATAGTTTTTGGAGTAGAAAAGGAGAGGAGGAGCATTTTTGACAATACGGAGGAACATTTTAAGTTGCAACCAGGTATGCAATGTTTCATGCCACATTTCGAGAGTCAAGAATGTTTAGCTCATTTCTTAGTTCACAGAACCTTTTCTCATCTAATGGTTTGGTAAAAATATCCGCAAGTTGTTTTTCAGTCCTAACATGTGAAATAGCTATGCCACCTTTTAATGAATGATCTCTAAGAAAGTGATGACGGATATCTATGTGCTTAGTTCTTGAGTGCTCTACAGGGTTGTGTGCAATCTTTATAGCACTTTCATTATCGCATAGAAGCGGGATATGACTTAGATTGTAGCCGTAGTCCCTAAGAGTTTGTCGCATCCAAAGTAGTTGCGCACAGCAACTACCGGCTGCAATATACTCCGCTTCCGCTGTGGAAAGAGCAATGGAGTTTTGCTTTTTAGATGACTAAGAAAATAGGGACCTACCAAGAAATTGACAAGTCCCTGACGTGCTCTTTCTATCGACTTTGCATCCTGCATAGTCGGCGTCGGAATACCCTATCAAGTTAAACTTGGATCCTTTTTTGATACCAAAGGCCCAAGTTGGGTGTGTGCACAAGGTACCTTAGGTTTCTTTTTACAGCAATTAAGTGACACTCTTTAGGTGCGGCTTGAAACCTTGCACACATGCAAACACTAAGCATAATATCTGGCCTAGATGCACATAAGTATAGTAAGGAGCCAATCATGGACCGATATACCTTTTGGTCCACATTTGGACCGTCTTTATTGAGGTCGAGATGTCCGTTGATGGCCATGGGTGTCTTGATGGGCTTGGCTTTGTCCATATTGAATTTCTTGAGAATGTCTTGTGTATATTTAGCTTGGCTTATAAATGTACCTTCTCTCAGTTGCTTTACTTGAAATCCTAAGAATAACTTCAATTCACCCATCATTGACATCTTGAACCTGTCTGTCATTATTTTACTAAATTCTTCACAGAAGGACTTGTTAGTGGATCCAAAGATAATGTCATCAACATAAATTTGACATACGAATAAATGATCATCAAAATGTTTAGTAAAGAGTGTATAGTCAGCTTTACCAATTTTGAATCCGTTTTGAATCAGAAAATCTCTAAGGCACTCATACCAGGCTCGAGGAGCCTGTTTGAGGCCATAGAGAGCCTTACGCAGTTTATAGACATGGTTGGGATACTCTTGATCTTCAAACCCCGGTGGATGCTCCACATAGACTTCCTCCTTTATCGGACCATTGAGAAAGGCACTCTTGACGTCCATTTGATACAACTTAAAATTATGGTGAGTAGCAAATGCCAATAAAATGTGAATGGACTCAAGTCTAGCTACAGGAGTGAAGGTTTCATCGAAATCCAAACCTTCCACTTGAGAATAACCTTTGGCCACCAACCTCGCTTTATTTCTTGTCACTACTCCATGTTCATCTTTCTTGTTCCGAAAGACCCATTTGGTTCCAACGATGTTCGCCCTTGGTCTTTCCACCAGCTCCCACACTTCATTTCTTTTGAAGTTGTTCAGCTCCTCTTGCATCGCAATCACCCAGTCTGGATCCCTTAAGGCTTCTTCTACCCTGTATGGCTACAGAAAAGACACAAAAGAATAGTGTTCACAAAAATTTGCAATTTGAGATCTAGTAGTTACTCCCTTAGCAATATCTCCAATGATATTGTTGACAGGATGGTCCCTTTGCACACACTGATGTACTCTTGGGTGTGGAATTTGTATAGTTGCTTGTTCTTCATTGTCTTCATGTGTCATGTCTCCCCCTAGATCATTGCTTCCATGATCATCTTGATTTTCTTGATCTTCCTCAACCTGATCTTGTGTAGGAGCTCTACCTTGATCATTGCTTCCTTGTTGAAATTCATCTTGTGTCTCCTATCGTGGTAGGATATCACCAAGTGCCATTTTCTTCAGCGCTTCACATGGAGCTTCCTCCTTATCTAGCATAGACTTATCGACTTGCTCCACTTGTGAGCCTTTAGTTTCATCGAACACTATGTCACGCGATACTTCAACAAGGCCGGATACCTTGTTGAAGACACGATAGGCGTAGGCATTCGATTCATATCCGAGCAAGAATCCTTCATCGGACTTCGAAGCAAACTTCGAGGCCCTTGGTTTCTTGTTCAGAATAAAACATTTGCAACCAAAAACTTTGAAATAGGAAACGTTAGGCTTTTTACCCGTGAGAACCTCATATGGAGTTTTCTTCAGTAGTCGATGAAGGTACAACCGATTTGTGGCATGACAAGCGGTGTTCACCGCTTCTGCCCAAAATCGGTCTGACGTCTTGTATTCATCCAACATTGTTCTCGCCATTTCGATCAATGTTCTGTTCTTCCTTTCGGCCACCCCGTTCTGTTGAGGAGAGTAGGGTGCCGAGAATTCATGCTTTATACCTTCTTCATTGAGATATTCTTCAACTTGGGTGTTCTTGAATTCTGTCCCATTGTCACTTCTGATATTCTTTACGATTGATGAGAATTCATTTTGAGCTCTATTCAAGAACTTCTTGAGGATTCCCTGAGTTTCTGATTTATCATACAAGACAAATTCCCAGGTAAATCTTGAAAAATCATCAACAATTACTAAACCGTATTTGTTACCGCCGATGCTGATGTACGCAATTGGACCAAAGAGATCCATGTGGAGAAGTTCCAGCGGTCTAGCGGCGGTCATCACATTCTTGGCGGGGTGTGGTGCTCCAACCTGTTTTCCTGCTTGACAAGCGTTGCACGGCCTGTCTTTTTCAAAAACCACATCCTTAAGACCACGGATGTGACCACCTTTTAGAAGTTTCTGCAGATTTCTCATTCCAACATGGGCTAGCCGTCTATGCCACAGCCATCCCATGTTGGTCTTAGCAACCAAGCAAGTGTTGAGTTCGGCTTTATCTTTGTTGAAGTCAACAAGATAAAGCTTTCCCTTCAACAATCCCTTGAATGCAATCGAGCCATCACTTCTTCTAAAGACGGTCACACCCTCATTAGTGAATAAACAGTTGTAACCTTTGTCGCATAGTTGAGATATTGATAAAAGATTATAATCTAGAGAGTCTACATGTAAAACATTAGATAAGGTGTGTTGAGAGGATATTTCAATGTTACCACTACCAAGGACCTTTCCTTGGCCGTTGTCTCCAAAGTATATACCTTCACTTGGATCCTTGTTGCACTCGTATTCCACAAACATACCTCTCTCTCCGGTCATATGATTTGTGCATCCGCTATCTAGTACCCACTTAGATCCACCGGAGGAGTAAGCCTGCAAAATAGAATTATTTCTGGGTTTTAGGTACCCAAGCTTGCTTGGGTCCTCTCAGGTTAGTCACAAGAGTCTTGGGCACCCACACACAAGTTTTTAAGTTCTTGTGGCATGGCCCTGTATATTTAGCAATGACTTTTCCATACTTGTTTTTCATGAGAACATAAGAAGCATCAAATGTATGGAACAGTGTTTGTAGCTCAGATTCATGGGATTTTTCTTTAACAAAAATGATTCTATTCTTAGCATGATTAGGAGTAGACATGTGTCTGTTCCTGTCAAAGCCAAGACCATCTTTGACATTGGGAGGTCTAGTGATCATATATGCACTTCGTGCATATTTGATCTTCTCCTTATCAAAGATGCCGTTTTGAGAAGAATGCATGTCATGAGAGGTTGAAGCATTAGAAATTACATTCTTCTTACTAGAGCAAGTGCAGGTTCTTATTGTTGTCGAGCTCATATCTTTGGAGGAAGAGCTCTTGGAGGAAGAGGAGTCACTTTGTTTGAGCGACTCAACTTGCACCTCAAGGATTTTGTTAACTTTTGACAAGTTAGCAAGTTCTTCCTTGATTGCAATGTGCGAGTCCTCTAACTTTGAGTAAGTTTCCTTACTCAAGGCTAGCTCTAACTCAAGTGACTCATTCTTCTCTCTTTCAAGCTCAAGAAGCTTTTCAACTTCTTGATATCTCTTCCTCTCACGGATGAGCATATCTTCTTGTCGGTTGACAAGTTCTTCCTTTTCAAAGATTTCGTTCGACAACATTTCCATTTTCTTTAAAGCAATTTTACTTAGCCCTCTAAATAATTCTTCATTATCACTAGAGCTATCAAAGTCATCAATGGAGGAATTTAGTATAGGAGGAGTAAGTCTAACCTTTTTCTTGCCTTCCTTAGCCATAAGACAAGTGTGGTTGTTCATGTCCTGTCCTCCCATGTTCGGAAAGAGTGTGGCTCTCATAGTTGGTTTCTTGACTGCGATAGTGGCCATCTCTTCTTCTTCATCGGAGGAGGACTCGTCGTTTGAGTCCCACTCCTTTCCAATGTGAGCTTGATGGGCTTGTCTTCTTTTTCTGAAATTTTTCTTTTCTTGAGATCTTGTTTCCTTCTTATTTTTGTTTTCTTCATAAGTACAGTCCACCATGAAGTGACCATACTCTCCGCAGTTGTAGCAAGTACGTCGAGCCTTGGATTTTCCTTTATCCTTGATTTTGCCTTCATGTGAATTGTTGCCGTGTCTTCTCTTCATCATGCGTTTGAACTTTTTGATGAAGAGTACCATTTCTTCGTCATCAAGATCGGTGCTTTCGTCGCTTGTATCTCCATCGTCTTGGTCTTCACGAGTTTCTTTGAGTTTGGGTCTGCACGTTGCTTTGAGAGCAACTTCTTTCTTTTTAGAAGAGGTGAGCTCGGCTAAGTCTTTGACGTATTGAGCCTCTTTCTCCATCATTTCATGATTTATGATCTTTCCCAATAACTCATCGGGAGTCATTTTGTGAAACCCGGGGCTTTCTCTAATCATTGAGCAAAGTGTGACGTTTCTTGGCATGAAGGCTCTTATCATCCTTTTGACTACCTCGTGATCAGTTCATTTCTTACTTCCATAGGCACGGATTTTGTTGATGAGTGCCTTCATCCGATTGTACATGTCTTGAGGTGATTCGCCTTCTTCAATAGCAAATCTCCCCAACTCTCCTTCTAGCATCTCAATTTTGGCTTCACGCACAGACCTATTTCCTTCATGAACAGTTTTGAGTGTATCCCAGATTTCTTTTGCACTTTCTAGTCCATCGATCTTGGTGAATTCTTCTCTGCTCAGTGACGATGTGATTACTGCAACGGCTTGTGCATTTCTGTGAATCTCTTGTTCTTGTTCCGGAGTGAGTTCTTCATCCGTGTCTGGGATATCTATTCCTGTGCAGACAATATGCCAAAGGCTGGGATTCAAGGATATTAGATGCATTTTCATGTTGTACTTCCACATGGTGTAGTCACTTCCATCAAACTGTGGGGGCCTTCCCATAGGAATAGAGAGATAATGATTATTTGAATTGAGACGGTTGTAGTTGTAAGGATACCGGGAGTAGTCGTGATGACCACTCCCCATCACCTTTTCTTCCTCTTTTCCCTTTTGTGCCAGCAGTTTCTTTCTCAGGAGTGCTTTTAGCTGCCTCACTTCTTCATCGTCATGTGGACTTTCTTTCAGCACATCGAAGGCTTTGGCTTCTTGCTCCTCATCGTTGTTGCTCGTCTTCGGGATATCGTTGTTCTTCTCAGAGGCCATTGATCTCTCCGAGATGTGAGTCTCGTTGATGGAGAACTTGGCTCTGATACCAATTGAATGTGGCCTAGAGGGGGGGTGAATAGGCCTTTAAAGATTCCTACACACTTAATAAAGTTATCAGAAACTTGACTGACCGGACTAGTCCGGTTGTGTGGGCGGACTAGTCCGGTGTGCTGAATTATTTGAGTTAATTAAGTGTGTCTCACAAATTTAATCTTTCAGCAGCGGAATGAGAACAACAGTTTTTATAAATTAAATTTATTGTATGGATGCACGTGCAAACTTATAAGGAACTCAAACGATGACTAGCAAACTAGTGATCTAATGTATCAAAATGTAAAACAAATGAGACACAAGAGACACGAATTTTTACCGAGGTTCGATCTCACCAAGAGATCTACGTCCTCGTTGAGGAAGCTCACACAGAGCCGGGTTCCCAACCCTTTCCCTCTTCAAGTCACCACAAAGGCCGACTTGACTCCACTATCACGGGTAATAACCGAGTTTGTGGGGCAACCTCACATGTTGAGGGCACCCACAAGAATTACAGTGAGAAGGTGATCAAATACACTCAAAAAGATTACAATGCAGAATATGAGTGTAGAGAAATCAAACCCCAAGAGCTCACAACGAAAGAACGACGATCTCTCAATCCCAAATCCAAGTATTTGATTGATCTTGGCCTTTTTGCACCTTAGATGTATGGAGAGATGTGTTTTTGGGCTCTTGGGTCAGGTGGCGGCGCTAGGGTTCATGCTTTTGACAATATGTGTCGTGTCCTCTTAGGGAAAAGACGAAGGACCTCTTTTTATAGGCTTTCCCAAAAAGTTACCGTTGTTAAACCTACTACCGGACTAGTCCGGTATGTGATCGGACTTGTCCGGTACACTTCCAGTGGGTTAACCGGACTAGTCCGGTCCAGAACCGGACTTGTCCGGTGCTATGTAAAGTGGAGTTCCAGAAAGTTTAGCGGACTAGTCCTGTCGCATGGATGGACTAGTCCACAGTCCTCTAAAGACAACAACAGAAACATGAGCGGACTAGTCCGGTCTAAAACCGGACTTGTCCGGTTGCATTCCAGTGAGCTGACCGGACTAGTCCGGTTCACACGGCGGACTAGTCCGATGCACTATGTTTGCGTCTTCCAGAAAGTTAAACGGACTAGTCCGGTCCATGAACGGACTAGTCCGGTTTTCAGTGGATTTTAGTTGATTTTTAAACCCCTTACCCTTATGCAAAGTCATGAGCTCTTGGGATGTGTCTCTCACACACACCCTATACATTTTCATCTACTTTGTTCTTCCAAGTTCTACTTAAGTCTTCCTTTTCGGGCACCACTCTATTTTTCATCTTTTTGTGCGCACCTAGCTAGTTCACTTAGTTTGTCCTGCAATCATTTCGTTAGGATCTCATATGCTTGTCATCAATTAGCCAAAACCCACAAGGGATTTCCTAGATGCACTTTCCAATATTGCTTACTAAATTTTAGATTCCCGAACTGTTAACTTGTGGCTAAAAGAGGAACTAAGGATGAACTTGTAGGCGTGTCCCTTTGATGCACTGTTACTAGCCTATGTTCATTGTACCCCTCATGTAGAGTTTCATGCTTAGGTGAGTCGGTTAAGTCTTGTTGAGCCATTGTGCTCATGGTTGCTGCTTAAGTGTTTTTCAGGTGAGGAGCCACCCACGGACTCGGAGTACGAGTCCACCGGCGAGGGTAACCCTCCGTCGGGGACCACGGCTGAGTGGGAGCCGTACACGCCGCGCTGAGCTAAGACGTGCAGCTAGTGTGGGTTGCCCTAGGGCTGGGCAACCGACTTTTGCTAGATAGGCGGGCGTGAGTTGTATAAAAGAAACTTCCGCTGTGTAATAAAGAAAATAGTTTGTAACTGAAGGTTGTACTTGTTTGTACAGTTTCAGTTTGTTTTCCCATGTAATATATTTTGTCCTTATGACGTGTGCTGTCGGGTGTTGCATCGCGCGGCACCACCCTCTGCGATCCTAGATGAGCAGATCCTGGTCCGCCACAGCCTGATATCAGAGCTGCATTGGGGATAGCACAGTACTTAAGGACTGTATTACGGGAGACCTTAGGTATACGGTGAGGATTCGGTAGTTGCCCAGTAAGGACTATATTAGCATAGTTACTTAAAGTGGCAAAGACTAACCTATGTGTTATAAATCTGAATTTTAATTATGTAACGATGCACCTACGCTCTGGTAAGATTGGTAAGGAATGCCACCGAAAGCGGTTCAATTTCGGTTAGCTCCTCTGACGAGGAACGTGGTTCAGGGATAGGTCTCACAGCTTGGTGTGAGACGTCAATATGAAACTCTTGGACTCTTCATGTTCCCGAGTTCATATCAAACGCTGATCCCTAGCGTGCATTAGGCAAGTAAGTGGAGACCCCATCGCGTGGTCAGTAACGCGAGAGTGTGTTCATCTGGAAATTGTAAAGGCCCAAGAAAAGGGACTTGAAAAACTTTTCATCACCTCACAACACCACAGTTTTTGTTGTGGATAGCTTGTGAAAGTTTGTGAAGAGCAAGTAACCTCCATCAAAAGAGTGATTAGAGGGGAAAGCCTTCACTTTCACAAAGTAGGATTTCTACACATGAACATGAGAGGTTGAGCTCACCCTGGGACTTGAAAGGTCTTGGGAAGGTTCAAGCCAAGTTTCATGCAAACCCAACACTGTTTGAGGAAATTTTGGAGGCATTTGAAAAAGAGGCCAATTGGAATGTAAATTCAAATTGCAGCAACTTTCATCACTTGAATTCAAATGTTAGCTTCATATTAAAACTCAGCATATTTTTCTGAGTAAGCCCACCAACTTTCATCCCCATTGGAGTTCATCTTGACAAGAGCTAAATTTGCAATAATTCAAAATCAAATTTGAATTTCATTTTAAACATGAAGCAAGTTTAGCCAAACAAAGTTCAAATTTGGGAAACCAAATTTAAACTATGACTTGGTGATTAAGTCTCACATTCAATTGTGAGTAGCTGGAGATATTTTCAGCAAAAACAGAGATGAAAAAAAGGAAAATACATTAGGCAGGAGAGGAGGGCCCACTTGTCAGCAGGCTTAAGGCCGAAGGCAGCTCGGGCGAGTCATCCGGCAGCCGGCGATTAGTGCTCGACACCTCCTGCTCCCGCGCCCGAGTGAACGAGGCCACCTCACGGTGAAAACCACGAGTCAACACGCCATCGCGACGCCGACTCGGTTGTTCTCACGGTGCCCCGGCCGACCGACGTTCTCCCACCCACCGCCACCTCAGCTCACAAGCGTTTTCATCGCCGCTCTCTGGTCGCCGGCGTCCGGCCAGCACAGGCGCTCTCGTGCCCGACGAGCAACACAAGAAAGAACCGCCTTGAGGTGCTGATCCTTCTGGTCCAAACCATTCTTTATTTCGTGTACTAACGGGGGAGGATTTCGCCTGGGAAGTTTCGGTAGTCATAAGACCGAGCCACCACCAAATCCTAAAATTCACGGGTATTGGCTCATCACCGGGCATACCGAGCAACACACACGATCTACACCCTGCCACGACCACCTAGGATCAAAAACCAACAAGAACCATGGGCTAGGGTTACGGTTCTTCGAAGTTTTCCAAGCACACCCGATATCGGGCCTTGGTCGACGGTTAGGTCCTAGTTCCGGCCATTTCCATGGCCAACCGAGCTCATATTCGTGCTCAGCATGCCACAGCGGAGCTGTAGGAGCAAACCGTTGGAAGAATAAGGCCCTGAGTAGCCTGGGCGACATCGCCGCAGTAGGGAGAACCTCTGTCACCGTCGCGGGCATGATTCCGGCCGTTGCCGAGCTTCGGTGAGTGCACCAGTGTGTTCTCCGAGTCGAGTTAGGCACAGGCAGCAAGTTTCATCAAAGGTCGGGCGGTGGAACGCCCGGCGGCGAGTGCTCCGGCGAAGCACCGCCGCGGGAGCTGCGGGATGGCGCGAGGTAGACGAAGGGGGGCCGGGTCCACCGGTCAGCTTCTGATCTCGCGCGGGGATCTGTTTGCGGCCAGGATCCGGTGCGGCAGCGTGGGTAAAACCCTGTGGGCCGCGGTGTGGCCGCATTCTGAGTGAGCCGGCCTAAGGGGTGGGACCCACCCGCAGAATTTAAACATTTTGGAGATTTCCAGTTTTAGTCAAACTTCCAATGTATAGAACTTTTGCTAGCTAACTCCAAATCCAGTGAACCAAATTTTGCTGAACTCAGGATTCTGAGTACGTTCCAACAATGCCAATTTCAGTTCATGAAACCTAATAGTTTTCCAGAATTAATTCCCTAAAGTTTAAAATGTTGGGAATTTTATCTGGAGAATTACTTTATGAAAAATGCTGAAATTTGGCTGAGAGGGTAACTGGAAAATCTCTGAGTCACTGTAAAATTCTCAGAAGCATACAAGTTCATTTAGTCCCCCTAATTGGGTGATTAAATTAACTGCCCTGAGAAAATAGAAAAATGTACAGAAACATTTTTCAGATTTTCTCAAATCTTAATTAGGGCATAACTTTTAGCAGAATTCTTCAAATGACATGAAACCAATTCCATTAGAACCATCTTAAATTCTAGTTTCCAGAAAGTAATGGTTGGAGCCATGAAAACCCCTGGAATTACTTAGAGGCTCAAATATTGACGAAATGGGCTTTTATTTGTACAAAGCTCAAAAGAACTTTGTTTCAAATGAAACTTGGCCAAGACTCTGGTTAGGACCCTACCAAGCCACCATAAAAATTTCAGAACCAAAGGGGAGGGCTAGCTAGAATTATTAGTAAGTATGTATTTAAGTTACACTTTGCATTTACATTGACATGTAGCATATTCATTAACGTGTAGTCGCTAAAGGCGAGGAGACTCCGGAAGTGCTCGACTTCCTCCTTCCGGAAGAAGAACTAACTACTGACCAGGAGCAACAAGGCAAGCCCCGGTTTGCATTAAGCCTTTTTATAAAGTTTTTTCTTTGTTCACATGTCTAGTGTGAAGTATGAATGTGCATTAGGTGTAGGATGCATGGAACCCCACTTGCATAACCAGGATTTTTCCCTAAGAGTGAGGATAGTGTCTAAGACCTCGAGTAGACAGGCTATGCTTAATGATTCATAGGACTTCGGTACAAGTCAAGTAGTTGGAATCTACTCGCGAGATCACTTTAGTAAAGAAAATGAGACTAGGCAGGGGCTAGGGCGCAGCAAGAGGAAGTCTTGTGTGCGCAGTCCTGTCCGTGTCGATTGAGGACTGATCCGTGTGCGGCCCTGCTGAACAAGTATTGAACGTACCGAAGGCATATTGGATATATGGGCCCCGATAAACCGATGTAGCCTAAACCTCCGGGTGTTGAGGCATAGCACAGCGATTTATAGGTGTAGGTTGAGGGCAGCAAGGTGGAAATCTGCTAACGGGCATAGAGAGATGCTCCGTTAGGGAACCTCCTGTCTGTTTCGGTGCGACCGGTTCGACGTTTGGGCTGTTGGGTGAAAGGTTGTCCCGTACGACATCGAGTGAGCGTGCTGTGCAGCTCCACGGGTGGGCGTACGTGATGTGCTCTTTGGGTTTCCCTGCAGGTGTATAACGAGTCGATTCGCTGTCCCTCGCGGTGATGAGTACCGCTTATTCACTGTGTCGTAACGTAGATAATTTATGGAATGTTATGATTAAATTCTGCTGTGTGATATAATTGTATTGTTACATGTGTGCCACCCAATATTGCTTACTAAATTTCAGATTCCTGAACTGTAACTTGTGGCTAAAAGATGAACTAAGGATGAACTTGTAGGCGTGTCCATTGCTGCACTGTTACTCTCCTATGTTCATTGTACCCCTCATGTAGAGTTTCATGCTTAGGTGAGTCGGTTAAGTCTTGTTGAGCCATCGTGCTCACGGTTGCTGCTTAAGTGTTTTTCAGGTGAGGAGCCACCCACGGACTCGGGTTACGAGTCCACCGGCGAGGGTTACCCTCTGTCGGGGACTACGGCTGAGTGGGAGCCGTACACGCCGCGCTGAGCTGAGGCGTGCAGCTAGTGTGGGTTGCCCTTGGGCTGGGCAACCAACTTTTGCTAGATAGGCGGGCATGAATTGTGAAATTTAGACTTCCGCTGTGTAATATCAACAATAGTTTGTAACTGAAGTTTGTACCTGTTTGTACAGTTCAGTTGTTTTCCCATGTAATATATTGTGTCCTTATGACGTGTGCTGTCAGGTGTCGCATCATGCGGCACCACCCTATGCGATCCTGGATGAGTGGATCCCGCTCCGCCACAGTCTGGTATCAGAGCTGCTTTGTGGATAACACAGTACCTAAGGACTGTATTATGGGAAAACTTAGGTTTACGGTGAGGATTCAGTAGTTGCCCAAGTAAGGACTATATTAGCATAGTTACTTAAAGTGGCAAGGACTAACCTATGTGTTATAATTCTGAATTTTAATTATGTAACGATGCACCTACGCTCTGGTAAGATTGGTAAGGAACGCCACCGAAAGCGGTTCAATTTCGGTTAGCTCCCCTGATGAGGAACGTGGTTCAGGAATGAGTCTCACAGCTTGGTGTGAGACGTCAATATGAAACTCTTGGACTCTTCATGTCCCTGAGTTCATATGAAACGCTGATCCCTAGCGTGCATTAGGTAAGTAAGTGGAGACCCCATCGCGTGGTCAGTAACGCGAGAGTGTGTTCGTCTGGAAGTAGCCCAGGGGGACATACGCAGCGCTTGCCATCGGCGTGCCCTGCAGGGCAGTAGGTGGTATCTGTTGGGTTGATAACATTCCCAACCGTGATGACCCGTTCATGACATACTCGGGTTCCCCGTCGTGTGGTGTTGAAACATGATCACGTACCTTGAGACGTGACCTAACTCAAGGACGGCCGTATGACAATGATACGGGCATTTGTATTTCATTTCAAATATGGTCCTGCCTTAAATGAACAACCATTGCGTGCATCTATATTGTGTGGTCTTCTGCAGGTACTAACCACGTATGTATCCCTGTAGTAAACATGTGCGAGAGACCGTTTAGTGCCACACTTGAGACGTATATGCCGGTATAATCCGGTTAGGATTTTCTTTTGTGAGGAACGTAGTACTGAGATATCATAGGCATATGCATGCAAAATAATTATAACAAGGAATTAAAATCAGTAGGTTCAACATTTAGGGCCTGGTTGGGTAGAAAAGTTGGAGGGTGATGAGTGTACTTCTCAAAGACTGAAAAACAGAGTGCTCTGTTTTGGGCAGCAAGTTTGCTGATCTTAAACAGGGCATAACTCACAGGTCTTTTAGCCCAGGGAGGTGTGGTATATAGTTCTGGAAGGGTATTTATGTACTCTACAACTTTGTTGTAGACTTCCAGAGCTGAAAAACACCTTAAGATGGCTTAAATCCCAGAGAAATGTAAACTGTCAAGAATCAGGGCAGAGTTAAACACTCTCTGGACTGTTCTGTTTTTCAAACATAACTCCCAGTAGAAAAATCTAAAATTGTCATATGATACATATTTAGAAAGGGTAGAAGATGTGTTACATCTTTGCAATTCAAAGTTTCTGAAATTTCAGCACAGGTTTCAGTGGAAACCAGAGTGGAAAACAGCAACTTCCCAAAGGAGGTGCTGTTAAAATTCTTCCAGAAATGCTGCTGATTTTGGATTACCATAACTTTCTAACTAGAGCTGATCTGAGGGCAAATAAGTACTCGTTGCAAAGATACTTAAGTTAACTTTAACTTTGGTATTCAGCTTGAGTCATGAAAATGCCTACAACCAGACCAAAATCTTGGATATGTAGAAACTGGTCATTCTGACAGAGGAATGATAGTTGCACTCATGTGAAAGATTGTTGTACCCTAGAGGGATTTGAGTACTTCCAATGGGACAGAACATACTCATAAGAGGTTATCTTCAACTAGTGAAAGATTTGAGTATAGGTCTCACTCAAGTTTCTTTTACTAGAGACCATGTTTGTGTCGTATTGAAGATAAAAGGGTGGTTTACGTGATGACAAAGCGATAGTAATATCTCGTAGTGACCAAACCTAGTTGTGGTTAGCTTCCAAAGAGGAGGTTCATCAAGTTGGATTAATCTAGCTTGTATTTGGTCTGGTAATGGTGTAACTTGTGCAAAGTTATTACATTATCTACGTACGAGATGTATCGCATGTTTTATTGTCATTATGTTTTTACGCCTATTTCATTTGACTGCATTGAAATATGTTGCGGAACTGATGTTTATTGTCGTATGGTTGCAGATGGTTCGCACTAGGACCACGCACGAGGTTGGTGGCTCTAACCAACAGGGGGGCGATGACTCCCAGACACCGGCCTACGACAGCACCCCGCAGCAGCAGCCACCACCGCCGCCTCCGCTTACTCTAGTGGATGTGATAGCGGCACTGGTGGGAGGTCGTGAGGGGCAGACCGACCTGCTCTGCACGATCGTGCAGAATATGTCCCAGGCGGGGGGGGGGGGGGGGGGGGTCAAGAGAGGGGGCCCCGTGAGTTGTCGTACTCGGACTTCATGAGTACGCACCCTCCAGTGTTCACAGAAGCTGAAGAACCACTGGAGGCCGACAACTGGCTGCGGACAATCGAGTCCAAGTTCGGGCTGCTCCAATGCACGGAGCGGCAAAAGACTCTGTTCGTGGCGCAGCAGCTTCACAGTGCCGCTGGTGCCTGGTGGGCGAACTATGTCGCCTCACGTCCGGCTGGCCATGCCGTGGAGTGGGAAGAGTTCCGTGAGGCGTTCCGCGCATATCACATTCCTCCCGGGATAATGAAGAGGAAGTTCCAAGAATTTTTGGAACTGAAGCAGGGCGGAAGGAGTGCCCATGACTACTCCCGTGCCTTCAACCATGTGGTGCAATATGTGTCAGACTACATCTCCACCGAGTAGAAAAAGCGGGAGCACTTCTATCGGGGGTTACACCCCGAAATGAAGACGCATCTCGTGCAATGGAATTGCGGCACCTTCAACGACCTAGTCAATGCCACGATCAAGCAAGAGGACGCTCAGCGGGAGTTGGTAGCTGAGCAGCGGAAGCGCAGCGCTCCACCCAACGGTGGGAGTGGCGCTCCCCAGAAGTACCGGATGGTGTATCAGATGCCATCCGGGCAGCAGTGGCATCCACAGGCGCGAGCTCAGCGGTTCGGGGAACATTCGTTTCAGTCACCTCCGTTCCGTCCGGCGATGCCACCACCAATACAGCAGCAGCAGCAGACGGCACCCCGGGCATTTCCACCGCCACAACGCGCCCCAGGATTCCGTCCACCGATCAGCGGGGGACCGCCCCGTTTCACTTGCTTCACGTGTGGCCAGGCGGGCCACTTCGCGAAGGACTGTCCCCAGGGGCAGCAGAGCAGTGGGCAAGCCCAGTTCCAGGGTGGTTCTCGAGGCCGACATCCGGTCAAGAAGGTTGGTCAGCGGACTGGGGGCGTCCGCAACCTCGACAATGAGGACGCCCCAGAGGGAGACAATGTGCTGGCGGGTACGTTTACTCTCAACAATCAAAGCCATCATCATACTGTTTGATTCTGGTGCAACCCACAGCTTTGTGAGTGCATCCTATGTGGCTAAGCATCAAATGCAAGTCTTCCCAACCGACTGCACCTATATGATCTGCTCACCGGGAGGGAAGATCTCAGCAAATATGATGATCCCAAAGGCACCGCTGTGCTTAGGTGGGAAACTATATCCCACCACCTTGATAATCCTTATGGGGCAAAAGATTGATGCAATCTTAGGGATGTCATGGCTACAATATCATGGCGCTGTCCTGGATACTCGGACACGAACGGTTCATTTAAACTCTCCATTTCACCGTCCACATTCCATGGTGTTAGACATGCCAGTCCGGGAAATTTCAGCAATTAATAATGCTGAAGCTCTCAAGTTAGAGGACATCCCCATAGTTCGGGAGTACCCCGACGTATTACCGGATGATCTTCCGGGCATGCCACCCAAGCGGGAGGTCGAGTTCAAGATTGAACTTGCACCCGGGACGACGCCCATATCACGGAGACCATACAAGATGGCTCCGAACGAGCTGGCTGAATTAAAGGAACAGCTCAATGATCTGTTGAGAAAGGGTTTCATTAGGCCGAGTTCCTCGCCTTGGGGATGCTCGGCACTGTTCGTGAAAAAGAAGGATGAAACCTTGAGGCTGTGTGTGGACTACCGGCCGCTCAACGCCGTCACCATCAAGAATAAGTACCCACTGCCCCGCATCGACATATTGTTTGACCAACTTGTGGGTGCAAGTGTGTTCTCCAAGATGGACCTTCGCTCTGGATATCATCAGATAAAGATCCGGGCGGAGGATATCCCGAAGACGGCCTTCTCGACGAGATATGGATTATATGAATATCTCGTCATGTCCTTTGGTCTCACAAATGCTCCAACCCATTTCATGTATCTCATGAACTCGGTGTTCATGCCGGAGCTGGACAAGTTCGTGGTAGTGTTCATCGATGATATCTTGGTTTACTCCAAGACAGAAGCCGAACATGCCGAACACATGAGGATCGTTCTTCAACGATTGCGAGACCACAAGCTCTACGCCAAGTTCAGTAAATGCGATTTTTGGATCAGCCAAGTGCCATTCTTGGTACATATCATCTCAGCAGAAGGCATTGCGGTTGGCCCAAGCAAAATAGAGCAAGTGCTGAAATGGAAAGCTCCCACTTCAGTTCATGAAGTCAGAAGCTTCCTCAGGTTAGCGGGATACTATCGTAGATTCATTCCAAGCTTCTCCAAGCTCGCTAAGCCGATGACAGAATTGCTGAAGAAAGGGACGAAATATGTTTGGAACACGGCGTGTGAAGGAGCGTTCCAAGCATTGGTGAAGCATCTCACAACAGCCCCGGTCTTAGCTCAAGCGGATACAACAAAGCCCTTCGACGTGTATTGTGACGCGTCCAGTATTGGACTCGGCTGCGTGTTGATGCAGGAAGGACGTGTGGTCGCCTATGGCTCACGCCAACTTCGGAACCATGAGCAGCACTATCCGACTCATGATCTTGAGCTTGCTGCAGTGGTTTTGGCGCTAAAAATGTGGAGGCACTATCTCCTGGGGAATCTGGTCCATCTCTACACCGACCACAAGAGCTTGAACTATATTTTCACCAAGAAGGAGCTGAATATGAGGCAACAGAGGTGGTTAGAACTAATCAAGGACTATGAGATTGAGATCCATTACCACCCTGGCAAGGCGAATGTGGTTGCCGACGCACTGTGCCAGAAATCACATGTCCATAACCTCACCATTACACCGGTGGAGGAGGAAGAGCCGAGTTTATACTTGGTTCCTTATGGATCGCTGTATAACATTGCCCTCATCTCTACTATTAGGGAGGACATCATTGCAGCTCAGAAGACTGATAAAGGCATGGCACATCTCCGGAGACGGATAGACAATGGAGAGATCAAGTGTTTCCGGAAAGATGATGAGGGGACACTGTGGTTCAATGACCGAATAGTCATACCCCGAGATATGGAACTGAGGAGGAAGATCCTCGATGAAGCTCACTTGTCCAAATACTCCATTCATCCGGGCAGCAACAAAATGTACCAAGATTTGAAAAAGAAATTTTGGTGGACACGGATGAAGCGGGAGGTAGCGAAGTACGTATCCGAGTGCGATACGTGTAGACGAGTGAAGGGTGATCATATGAGGAAACCAGGGCTGTTGCAACCCCTGAAGGCCCCGGCATGGAAATGGGAAGATGTGAGCATGGATTTCATTGTGGGATTGCCTCTAACGTCCAACAAACATGATTCCATTTGGGTAATCGTCGATCGGTTAACCAAGATGGCTCGCTTCATCCCGGTGAATACACGTTACAATGCCGGCAAATATGCGGAGCTGTACATAGCAAGGATTCTGTGCTTATATGGGGTACACAAGACCATCGTCTCGGATCGAGGTGCATTATTTGTATCTCGCTTTTGGGAGCAGCTACACGCTGCATTGGGTACCAAGCTGATTAGGAGCTCCGCCTATCACCCTCAGACCGATGGGCAAACAGAGAGGGTGAGCCAAGTATTAGAAAACATGTTGAGAGCATGTGCCATCCACCACGAAAGGAACTGGGATAATCACCTGCCATTGGCGGAATTCTCGTACAACAATGGTTATCAGGCAAGTATCAAGATGGCACCCTACGAAGCTCTCTACGGTCGCAAATGCCGCACCCCATTAAACTGGTGCGAGTCCGGTGAAAGGGTCACATTCGTGGTTGATGTGGTGAACGACGCCGAAGAGCGCGTTCGGACATTCAAGCCAACCTGAAGGCCGCTCAATCCCGGCAGAAGAGCTACGCTGATAAGAGGCGTAGACCGTTGCACTTTGACGTCGGTGAACACGTGTACCTCCGCGTGCCTCCGATGAAGGGCGTGCACCGGTTCGGCGTGAAGGGGAAGCTCGCTCCCCGTTTCATTGGACCCTATGCTATCACCGAGAAGTGTGGACCAGCGGCATATATATTGGAGCTACCGGCATCTCTTACCGGTGTCCATGACGTTTTCCATGTCTCACAACTGAGAAAATGTCTGAAGCATACCGCTGCTGTTCCTACCGAAGACATCGGCGAGCTGCAACCGGATCTTACATATGATGAATATCCGGTGGAAATTCTTGATGAGAAACCCCAAACCACGCGTAGCCGAACGTTGTGGTTCTACAAAATACTCTGGAGCAACCACACCGCCGAAGAAGCGACGTGGGAGAGCGAGGAATTCCTTCGCTCCAATTACCCGGAGTTCATGGCTACTCAGCAAAGGTAAGTCCCTATTACACCGCTGTCTCTTCTCTTATAATCTCGGGACGAGATTCTTTTAAGGGGGGGGGATGTAAAGGCCGAAGAAAAGGGACTTGCAAAAACTTTTCATCACCTCACAACACCACAGTTTTTGTTGTGGATAGCCTGTGAAAGTTTGTGAAAAGCAAGTAACCTCCATCAAAAGAGTGATTAGAGGGGAAAGCCTTCACTTTCACAAGTAGGTTTTCTACACATGAACATGAGAGGTTGAGCTCACCCTAGGACTCGAAAGGTCTTGGGAAGGTTCAAGCCAAGTTTCATGCAAACCCAACACTGTTTGAGGCAATTTTGGAGGCATTTGAAAAATAGGCCAATTGGAATGTAAATTCAAATTGCAGCAACTTTCATCACTTGAATTCAAAAGTTAGCTTCATATTCAAACTCAGCATATTTTTCTGAGTAAGCCCACCAATTTTCATCCCCATTGGAGTTCATCTTGACAAGAGCTAAATTTGCAATAATTCAAAATCAAATTTGAATTTCAGTTTAAACATGAAGCAAGTTTAGTCAAACAAAGTTCAAATTTGGGAAACCAAATTTAAACTATGACTTGGTGATTAAGTCTCACATTCAATTGTGAGTAGCTGGAGATATTTTCAGCAAAAACAGAGATGAGAAATGGAAAATACATTAGGGGGGAGAGGAGGGCCCACTGGTCAGCAGGCTTAAGGCCGAAGGCAGCTCGGGCGAGTCATCCGGCAGCCGGCGATTAGCGCTCGACACTCCTGCTTCTGCGCCCGAGTGAACGAGGCCACCGCACGGTGAAAACCGCGAGTCAACACGCCAGCGCGACACCCACTCGGTTGTTCTCACGATGCCCCGGCCGACCGACGTTCTCCCACCCACCGCCGCCTCAGCTCGCAAGCGTTTTCATCGCTGCTCTGTGGTCGCCGGCGTCTGGCCAGCACAGGCGCTCTCGTGCCCAATGAACAACACAAGAAAGAACCGCCTTGAGGTGCTGATCCTTCTGGTCCAAACCGTTCTTTATTTCGTGTACTGTCGGGGGAGGATTTCGCTGGGGAAGTTTTGGTAGTCTTAAGACCGAGCCACCACCAAATCCTAAAATTCATGGGTATTGGCTCATCACCGGGCATACCGAGCTGCACCACACGATCTACACCCTGCCACGACCACCTAGGATCAAAAACCAACAAGAACGATGGGCTAGGGTTACGGTTCTTCGAAGTTTTCCGAGAACAGCCGATATCGGGCCTAGGTCGACGGTGAGGTCCTAGTTCCGGATATTTCCATGGCCAACCGAGCTCATATTCATGCTCAGCATGCCACAGCGGAGATGTAGGAGCAAACCGTTGGAATAATAAGGCCCTGAGTAGCCCGGGCGACATCGCCGGAGTAGGGAGAACCTCTGTCACTGTCGCGGGCATGGTTCCGGCCGTTGCCGAGCTTCGGTGAGTGCACCAGTGTGTTCTCCGAGTCGAGTTAGGCACAGGCGACAAGTTTCATCGAAGGTCGGGCGGTGGAACGCCCGGCGGCGAGCGCTCCAGCGAAGCGCCGCCGCGGGAGCTGCGGGATGGCGCGAGGTAGACGAAGGGGGGCCAGGTCCACCGGTCAGCCTCTGATCTCGCGCGGAGATATGTTTGTGGCCGGAATTCGGTGCGGCAGCGCGGGTAAAACCCCGTGGGACGCAGTGTGGCCGCATTCTGAGTGGGCCGGCCTAAGGGGTGGGCCCCACCCGCAGAATTTAAACATTTAGGGGATTTCCAGTTTTAGTTCAAACTTCCAATGCATAGAACTTTTGCTAGCTAACTCCAAATCCAGTGAATCAAATTTTGCTGAACTCAGGATTCTGAGTACGTTCCAACAATACCAATTTCAGCTCATGGAACCTAATAGTTTTCCAGAATTAATTCCCTAAAGTTTAAAATGTTGGGAATTCTATCTGGAGAATTACTTAATGAAAAATGCTGAAATTTGGCTGAGAGGGTCTTTGGAAAATCTTTGAGTCACAGTAAAATTCTCATAATCATCCATGTTCATTTAGTCCCCCTAATTGGGTGATTAAATGAACTGCCCTGAGAAAATAGAAAAATGTACAGAAACATTTTTCAGATTTTTTCAAATCTTAATTAGGGCATATCTTTCAGCAGAATTCTTCAAATGACATGAAACCAATTCCATTAGAACCATCTTAAATTCTAGTTTCCAGAAAGTAATGGTTGGAGCCATGAAAACCCCTGGAATTACTTAGAGGCTCAAATATTGACCAAATGGGCTTTTATTTGTACAAAGCTCAAAAGAACTTTGTTTCAAATGAAACTTGGCCAAGACTCTGGTTAGGACCTTACCAAGCCACCATAAAAATTTCAGAATCAAAGGGGAGGGCTAGCTAGAGTTATTAGTAAGTATGTATTTAAGTTACACTTTGCATTTACATTGACATGTAGTATATTCATTAACGTGTAGTCACTGAAGGCGAGGAGACTCCGGAAGTGGTCGAATTCCTCCTTCTGGAAGAAGAACTAACTACTGACCAAGAGCAACAAGGCAAGCCCCGGTTTGCATTAAGCCTTTTATAAAGTTTTTGCTTTATTCACATGTCTAGTGTGAAGTATGAATGTGCATTAGGTGTAGGATGCATGGAAACCCACTTGCATAACCAGGATTTTTCCCTAAGAGTGAGGGTAGTGTCTAAGACCTCGAGTAGACAGGCTATGCTTAATGATTAATAGGACTTGTTACAAGTCAAGTAGTTGGAATCTACTCGCGAGTTAGGTTTGGGACACACGGGATTGGTTCGAGTGATGTGAGATCACTTTAGTAATGAAAACGAGACTAGGAAGGGGCTAGGGCGCAGCAAGAGGAAGTCTTGTGTGCGCATCCCTGTCTGTGTCGATTGAGGACTGATCCGTGTGTGGCCCTGCTGAACAAGTATTGAACGTACCGAAGGCATATCGGATATATGGGCCCCGATAAACCAATGTAGCCTAAACCTCCGGGTGTCGAGGCATAGCACACCGATTTATAGGCGTAGGTTGAGGGCAGCAAGGTGGAAATCTGCTAACGGACATAGAGAGATGCTCCGTGTAGGGAACCTCCTGTCTGTTTCGGTGTGACCGGTTCGACGTTTGGGCTGTTGGGTGAAAGGTTGTCCCGTACGACATGGAGTGAGCGTGCTGTGCAGCTCCACGGGTGGGCGTACATGACGTGCTCTTTGGGTTTACCTGCAGGTGTATAACGAGTCGATTCGCCGTCCCTCGCGGTGACAAGTACCGCTTGTTCACTGTGTCATAACGTAGATAATTTATGGGATGTTATGATTAAATTCTGCTGTGCGATATAATTGTATTGTTACATGTGTGCCACCCAATATTGCTTACTAAATTTCAGATTCCCGAACTGTAACTTGTGGCTAAAAGATGAACTAAGAATGAAATTGTAGGTGTGTCCATTGCTGCACTGTTACTCTCCTATGTTCATTGTACCCCTCATGTAGAGTTTCATGCTTAGGTGAGTCGGTTAAGTCTTGTTGAGCCATCGTGCTCACGGTTGCTGCTTAAGTGTTTTTCAGGTGAGGAGCCACCCACGGACTCGGGTTACGAGTCCACCGGCGAGGGTTACCCTCCGTCGGGGACTACGGCTGAGTGGGAGCCGTACACGCCGCACTGAGCTGAGACGTGCAGCTAGTGTGGGTTGCCCTAGGGCTGGGCAACCAACTTTTGCTAGATAGACGGGCGTGAGTTGTGAAATTTAGACTTCCGCTGTGTAATATCAACAATAGTTTGTAACTGAAGTTTGTACCTGTTTGTACAGTTCAGTTGTTTTTCCATGTAATATATTGTGTCCTTATGACGTGTGCTGTCGGGTGTCGGATCGTGCGGCACCATCCTCTGCAATACTGGATGAGCGGATCCCGGTCCGCCACAGCCTGGTATCAGAGCTGCTTTGGGGATAGCACAGTACCTAAGGACTGTATTATGGGAAAACTTAGGTTTACGGTGAGGATTCGGTAGTTGCCCAAGTAAGGACTATATTAGCATAGTTACTTAAAGTGGCAAGGACTGACCTATGTGCTATAATTCTGAATTTTACTTATGTAACGACGCACCTACTCTCTGGTAAGATTGGTAAGGAACACCACCGAAAGCGGTTCAATTTCAGTTAGCTCCCCTGATGACGAACGTGGTTCAGGAATGAGTCTCACAGCTTGGTGTGAGACGTAAATATGAATCTCTTGGACTCTTCATGTCCCTGAGTTCATATGAAACGCTGATCCCTAGCGTGCATTAGGCAAGTAAGTGGAGACCCCATCGCGTGGTCAGTAACGCGAGAGTGTGTTCGTCTGGAAGTAGCCCAGGGGGACATACGCAGCGCTTGCCATCGGCGTGCCCTGCAGGGCAGTAGGTGGTATCTGTTAGGTTGATAGCATTCCCAACCGTGACGACCCATTCATGACATACTCGGGTTCCACGTCGTGTGGTGTTGAAACACGATCACGTACCTTGAGACGTGACCTAACTCAAGGACGGCCGTATGACAATGATACGGGCATTTGTATTTAATTTCAAATATGGTCCTGCCTTAAATGAACAACCATTGCGTGCATCATTATTGTGTGTTCTTCTGCAGGTACTAACCACGTATGTATCCGTGTAGTAAACGTGTGCGAGAGACCATTTAGGGCCAAATTTGAGACGTACATGCCGGTATAATCCGGTTAGGATTTTCTTTTGTGAGGAACGTAGTACCGAGATATCATAGGCATATGCATGCAAAATAATGATAGCAAGGAATTAAAATCACTAGGTTCAACATTTAGGGCCTAGTTGGGTAGAAAAGTTGGAGGGTGATGAGTGTAGTTCTCAAAGACTGAAAAACAGAGTGCTCTGTTTTGGGCAGCTAGTTTGCTGATCTTCAACAGGGCATAACTCACAGGTCTTTTAGCCAAGGGAGGCTGTGGTATATAGTTATGGAAGGGTATTTAAGTACTCTATAACTTTGTTGTAGACTTCCAGAGCTGAAACACACCTTAAGATGGCTTAAATCCCAGAGAAATGTAAACTGTCCAGAATCAGGGCAGCGTTAAACACCCTCTGGACTGTTCTGTTTTTCAAACATAACACCGAGTAGAAAAATCTAAAATTGTCATATGATACATATTTAGAAAGGGTAGAAGATGTGTTACATCTTTGCAATTCAAAGTTTCTGAAATTTCAGCACAGGTTTCAGTGGAAACCAGAGTGGAAAACAGCAACTTTCCAAAGGAGGTGCTGTTAAAATTCTTCCAGAAATTCTGCTGACTTTGGATTACAATAACTTTTTAACCAGATCTGATCTGGGGGCAAATGAATACTCATTGGAAAGATACTGCAGTTAACTTTAACTTTGGTATTCAACTTGAATCATGAAACTGCCCAGAACCAGATCAAAATCTCGGATATGTAGAAACTGGTCATTCTGACAGAGGAATAACAGTTGAACTCATGTGATAGATTGTGGTACCCTAGAGGGGGTTTGAATACTTCCAATGGGGTAGAACATACTCATTAGAGGTTATCTTGAACTAGTGAAAGATCTGAGTATAGGTCTCACTCAAGTTTCTTTTACTAGCGACCATGTTTGTGTCGTATTGAAGATAAAAGGGTAGTATACGTGATGACAATGCGATAGTAATGTCTCGTAGTGACCAAACCTAGTTATGGTGAGCTTCCAAAGAGGAGGTTCATCAAGTTGGATGTAACTAGCATGTATTTGGTCTGGTAATGGTGTAGCTTGTGCAAAGTTATTACATTATCTACATACGAAATGTATCGCATGTTTTGTTGTCATTATGTTTTTACGCCTATGTCATTTGACTGCATTGAAGTATGTTGCGGGACTGATGTTTATTGTCATATGGTTGCAGATGGTTCGCACTAGGACCACGCACGAGGTTGGTGGCTCTAGACAACAGGGAGGCGATGACTCCCAGCCAGCGGCCTACGACAGCACCCTGCAGCAGCAGCCACTGCCGCCGCCTCCGCTTACTCTAGCGGATGTGATAGCGGCACTGGTGGGTGGTCGTGAGGAACAGACCGACCTGCTCCGCACGATCGTGCAGAATACGTCCCAGGCGGGGGGGGGGGGGGGGGGCATCAAGACAGAGGGCCTCGTGAGCCCCGTGAGGTGTCGTACTCGTACTTCATGAGTACGCACCCTCCAGTGTTCACAGAAGCTGAAGAACCACTGGAGGCCGACAACTGGCGGCGGACAATCGAATCCAAGTTCGGGCTGCTCCAATGCATGAAGCGGCAAAAGACTTTGTTCGCAGCGCAGCAACTTCATGGTGCCGCTGGTGCATGGTGGGCGAATTATGTCGCCTCACGTCCGGCTGGCCATGCCGTGGAGTGGGAAGAGTTCCGGGAGGCGTTCCGCGCCTATCATACCCCTCCAGGGATAATGAAGAGGAAGTTCCAAGAATTTTTGGAACTGAAGCAGGGCGGGAGGAGTGCCCATGACTACTCCCGTGCCTTCAACCATCTGGTGCAATATGCGTCAGACTACATCTCCACTGAAGAGAAGAAGCGGGAACATTTCTATCGGGGGTTATACCCCGAGATGAAGACACATCTCGTTCAGTGGAATCGCGGCACCTTCAATGACCTAGTCAATGCCGCGATTATGCAAGAGGCCGCTCAGCGGGAGTTGGCAGCTGAGCAGAGGAAGCACAGCGCTCCACCCAGCGGTGGGAGTGGCGCTCCCCAGAAGTACCGGATGGTGTATCGGATGCCATCCGGGCAGCAGTGGCATCCACCGGCGCGACCTCAGCAGTTCGGGGGACATTCGTTTCAGTCACCTCCGTTCCGTCCGCCGATGCCACCACCAAGACAGCAGCAGCAGCAGAAGCAGACGGCACCCCGGGCATTCCCACCGCCACAACGCGCCCCGGGTTTCCATCCACCGAACAGCGGGGGACCGCCCCGCTTCACTTGCTTCAAGTGTGGCCAGGCAGGCCACTTCACAAAGGACTGTCCCCACGGGAAGCAGAGCAGTGGGCAAGCCCAGTTCCAGGGCGGTGCTCGAGGCCGACCTCCGTTTAAGAAGGTTGGTCAGCAGACTGGGGGCATCTGCAACCTCGACAATGAGGACGCCCCAGAGGGAGACAACGTGCTGGCGGGTACGTTTACTTTAAACAATCAAGCCATCATCATACAGTTTGATTCTGGTGCAACCCACAGCTTTATAAGTGCATCCTATGTGGCTAAGCATCATATGCAAGTCTTCCCAACCGACTGCACCTATATGATCTGCTCACCGGGAGGGAAGATCTCAGCAAATGTGATGATCCCAAAGGCACCGCTGTGCTTAGGTGGGAAACTATATCCCACCACCTTGATAATCCTTATGGGGCAAAAGATTGATGCAATCTTAGGGATGTCATGGCTACAATACCATGGCGCTGTCCTGGAGACTCGGACATGGACGGTTCATTTAAACTCTCCATTTCACCGTCCACATTCCATGGTGTTAGACACGTCAGTCCGGGAAATTTCAGAAATTAATAATGCTGAAGCTCTCAAGTTAGAGGACATCCCCGTAGTCCGGGAGTACCCCGACGTGTTCCCGTATGATCTTCCGGGCATGCCACACAAGCGGGAGGTCGAGTTCAAGATTGAACTTGCACCCGGGACTACACCCATATCACGGAGACCATACAAAATGGCTCCAAATGAGCTGGCTGAATTAAAGGAACAGCTCAATGATCTGTTGAGCAAAGGTTTCATTAGGCCGAGTTCCTCGCCTTGGGGATGCTCGGCGCTATTTGTGAAGAAGAAGGATGAAACCTTGAGGCTGTGTGTGGACTACCGGCCGCTCAACACCATCACTATCAAGAATAAGTACCCACTGCCCCGCATCGACATATTGTTTGATCAACTTGTGGGTGCAAGTGTGTTCTCCAAGATGGATCTTGGCTCTGGATATAATCAGATCAAGATCCGGGCGGAGGATATCCCGAAGATGGCCTTCTCGACAAGATATGGATTATATGAATACCTCTTCATGTCCTTTGGTCTCACAAACGCTCCAGCCCATTTCATGTATCTCATGAACTCGGTATTCATGCCGGAGCTGGACAAGTTTGTGGTAGTGTTCATCGATGATATCTTGGTTTACTCCAAGACAGAAGCCGAACATGCCGAACACTTGAGGATTGTTCTTCAACGATTGCGAGACCACAAGCTCGACGCCAAGTTCAGCAAATGCGAGTTTTGGATCAGCCAAGTGCCATTCTTGGGACATATCATCTCAGCAGAAGGCATTGCGGTTGGCCCAAGCAAAATAGAGCAAGTGCTGAAATGGAAAGCTCCCACTTCAGTTCATGAAGTCAGAAGCTTCCTCGGGTTAGCGGGATACTATCGGAGATTCATTCCAAGCTTCTCCAAGCTCTCTAAGCCGATGAAGGAATTGCTGAAGAAAGGGAAGAAATATGTTTGGAACACAGCGTGTGAAGGAGCGTTCCAAGCATTGGTGAAGCATCTCACAACAGCCCCGGTATTAGCTCAACCGGATACAACCAAGCCCTTTGACGTGTATTGTGATGCGTCCGGTATTGGGCTCGGCTGCATGTTGATGCAGGAAGGACGTGTGGTCGCATATGGCTCACGTCAACTTTGGAACCATGAGCAGCATTATCCCACTCATGATCTTGAGGTTGCTGCCGTGGTGTTGGCGCTAAAAATGTGGAGGCACTATCTCCTGGGGAATCTGGTGCATCTCTACACCGACCACAAGAGCTTGAAATACATTTTCACCCAGAAGGAGCTGAATATGAGGCAAAGGAGGTGGTTAGAACTGATCAAAGACTATGAAATTGAGATTCATTACCACCCCGGCAAGGCGAATGTGGTTGCCGACGCGCTGAGTCGGAAATCACATGTCCATCACCTCACCATTACCCCGGTGGAGGACGAAGAGCCGTGTTTATACTTGGTTCCTTATGGGTCACTGTACAACCTTGCCATCATCTGTCACACCCAGTTTTTCCGAAGAACAACCGAGTGAATATCACATGTATGCCAGGATCATTTTCTCATACATGTGATGACAAATAGTGAAGCATCATTTATTACAAGCCAGGTGTCGAATATAAATAAGTCTTACATTCGCAAATGTCTCAATGGACAATAATAAGTTCATTACAAGTAAATAAACTAGCAGCGGAATATTATTCTTGAGGGCTCCGTCACAGGCATTGCCCGGGGTCTCCATGAACCTAGAAACCTTCTTCGGGTCCAAAGTCTTGGTCATTATACACCATCTCATTATCTTGACCTGAGCAGCAATATAAACCAACAAAATATGCAAGGTTGAGTACCAATGGTACTCAGCAAGTGTGGGAAAATTATGTCATGCATGGCTAGAACAAGGAGAGGTTGAACTCATGGTTAAAGCACTATGCAATTAATTCCTATCACCTTAGCTTATTTAGCACCTACATTACTACACAGGTGAAATGGTCCCAAGCTTCCATACCATCATCATAATCGAATAACCATAACATCATTTCCAATGTTAATCTCCCCGCTTAACACCCACAACTTCCAAAACCATCACTCCTCTAATCATGAATAAGTCCAAGCCGCTCTTGACCGTGAGCACGGCTGTCATGACAGTTTTGACTCTGCAGAGTTCGTACCACTGTACCCACATGTAGTGATTTCATCCCCCGTTGCCGGGTGGACTAAAAGAACCTCCATTATGCCAGTGGCTATGAACCACATTCACACTTCCCAGGTGTGTAGCCAGGAGATCACTACGAAGCCTTTACAAAGGGATTCCCGATGAGCGTGGGCCCACTGAGGTTTCACCCCTAACAGCATACAAGAGGCTCCAACCCCGCTGCAGTGGCCCCCTCTTGAGCCTTGCGGTTCATATGGTAGTCCAGCTGACACCTATTCCCCGCACCATCCAACACACCCATACTACGCCGGGGATACACCTAATTAATTGGCCAAGCTGCCCCATCTCAGCATGTGGTTGGCACTGTAAAGCCAGGTTACATGCTCCATGAACCGGTCCTTAGGATCCAGGCAAGTACTAAACACAAACCCGAGTCTCGTGCATCCAGCACACAACGTTAACATCCAACTTGCCTTGATCCCTACCTCTACATAACTCACAATATCTCATTCAAGAGTATGGTAAAAATAAACTGATTCATTTATTTTCCTAATTTTAAGAATTATTCTTTACTTAAAAATATGTCCCTAAATGTGAATAATAAATTAAACAGATTCATTTCAGCCCAAAATATATTTTTATCTCACTCCAAGGTTTTCTAAATACTGAGAAAGTCTTTAATTTAATTTTGACTATATGTTTGTCCCACTTTTAAATTTTTAAACACTAGCCACATATTCAATTTCTTAATTTAAATACTAAACAGGGCTAAAAAGGTAAACTCACCCCATTAAAAGTCTATAATATTATTTTCAGAATTTCCAGGGGTCTAGCTACACTTATCAGAGGTGTTTTTCCTAATTTTTATTAAGTCCAGGGGCTAAAACTGATTTTTAAATGAATTTACATGATTTTCTAAAGTTCCAGGGGCTAGATCAGAAGTTTCTGGGGCTAGCTCTTATTTCCCGAGAACCCCAGGGGGTAGCACGTAAGATTTCCAGTCTTTATAATGCGGGGCTGACGTGGACCGTCCGATTTTAAACCGACGGCTGAGATTATAAAGCCGAACCGGTACGTGGGGGTTTAAACCCTACCGTGTGATTTAAAATAAACGGCGCACAAGCGGCCACGTCGCTCTGATCGAACGCGGGCGGCGCTGCTGGCGGCGCACGGCGGCGGGAAGCGGCGATCTCGCCGGAAACTTTCGGATCTTCGGGAATTATTCCTAGAACTGTGATTTTATGGTATAGATCGGTGGAGGGGGGTCGGGGATCTCACCTCGGGGGTTTTCTTGAGCTCGGAGGTCCTGGAAAGTGATCGGCGGCGAGGTCCGAGGCAAAACCACGGCGAAGCTCGTCGGCGCTGTGTTTACACCGCAAGTCACCTAGTTTTCTACACCTGCAAGGTTCCCCGGAGGCGGTGGATCAAGACCAGCGAGTTAGATCGGAGTTTCCGAGCTTAGATCGGCCAGAGTTCACCGGAGAAGTCTCGGTTCCCACCGGAGTAAAAATCGGTGATCGCATGGGAAAAACAGAACGAGGCCGGGGTTTTTATAGACGGGGGAGGGCGGCAGGGTGGTTTAGATCATGTCCGCGTCGGCTACGAACAGAATTCAGCGGGGTTTACGTCGAAATCCCGATCGGTTTCGATTCGGGTGTGGGGGAGTTCGGCGCGGCGCGAGGTAGACGAAGATCGGTGGGTCCCGCCTGTCAGTGTGAGAGAGCGCGGGCGCGCGGCTGCGGGCTGGCGCGGGGTAAGTTGGGCCGGCTGGTGGGTTTCGGCCCACTGGCTGGTTTTTTTCTGTTTTCTCTTTTTCTTTTTCCATTTCTTTCCTGATTTGAGTTTAATTTGAATTCCAGTTTGAATTTGAATTTTTGCAAAACATGCAACACGTCCAAAAATTTTTAAATTCCCCTCTTAACATGATTTAGGGCTTTGAATCAAAATTTTGGGGTGTTACAGCTCTACCCCCCTTAAAGAAATCTCGTCCTCGAGATTGGTGTTTCTAAGAAAACAATTCCGGAAATTGTGCCTTGAGCTCATCTTCCCGCTCCCAGGTGGCTTCCTCTTCTGAGTGATGCTTCCACTGCACCTTGCACATCCGGATTCTTTTATTTCTGGTGAGGCGTTCCATTGTCTCCAAAATCTTGTATGGTTGCTCAGCATAAGACAAATCCTCAGCTACATCCACTTCATTCATGGGTAACACTTCTTCAGGCGTCCTCAGGCATTTCTTGAGTTGTGACACATGGAACACATCGTGCACATCCGATAGACGAGCTGGTAACTCTAGTTGATACGCCACTTCGCCTTTCCTTTCCAAAACTTGAAACGGTCCGATGTATCGAGGTGACAACTTCCCTTTCACCTTGAACCGACGAAGTCCTCTGATAGGGGACACCTTGAGATAGACAAAGTCTCCCACGTTGAAAACGAGCTCTCTTCTTCGTACATCAGCATAACTCTTTTGGCGTGTCTGTTCTATCCTCAAGTTGTTGCGAATTTCCCTCACCTTCGCCTCGGCTTCTTGTAGCACTTCTGGACCAAACACTTTACTTTCTCCTGTTTGGTTCCAAAATAGGGGAGTTCGGCACTTCCTCCTATACAAAGCTTCAAACAGTGACATCTTCATTCTAGCTTGATAGCTGTTGTTATAGGAAAACTCCGCATACGGTAAATTCTTGTCCCAACTCCTATTGTTTTTTAGTGCGCATGCCCTTAACATATCTTCAAGGATCTGATTGGTTCTCTCAGTCTGCCCGTCAGTTTGGGGATGATAGGCAGAGCTGAAGTTCAGATGGGTTCCCATGGTTTCATGCAACTTCTGCCAAAACCTCGAGGTGAACTGTGTCCCTCGGTCCGACACAATCTTCTTTGGCACTCCATGGTATCACACGATCCTTGACATGTACAACTCTGCCCATTTGGATCCGTTGTAGCTTTCTTTCACGGGGATGAAATGAGCTACCTTGGTTAGCCTGTCAATGATGACCCATACCGAATCATATCCTGATTGGGTCCTAGGCAATCCCATGATGAAATCCATGCTGATTTCTTCCCATTTCCATTCAGGCACTTTGAGTGGTTGCAATAATCCCGCGGGTCGTTGATGTTCTGCTTTCACCAACTGGCATGTGTCACATAGGGCAACATGTTCCGCGACATCTCGCTTCATGCCATACCACCAATACCTGCCCTTGAGGTCCTGGTACATCTTTGTACTCCCAGGATGAATGGAATAGTCGGAATCGTGAGCCTCCTTCAAAATCAATTCACGGATCTCCTTTACTTCAGGCACATAGATTCTTTTCCCGTGCCACACCGTCCCTTGTTCATCCTCTCTGAAACCTGGAGCTTTATCTTCCTTGATGAGTTGCCTGATTTCTTGTATCTTCTCATCATTCTTTTGTCCCTCACGTATGTCTCGCTCGAGTGTGGAGTCCACTTCCATGGCGATGGCTTCACCACTATTTACTAGACATAGATTGAGCCTTATAACCTCGTCCTTCAATTCTGCAGGCATGTCCTTCAAGCTCAACTTATTGACCTGCACTTTCTGACTAAAAGCATCGGCCACGACGTTTGCTTTCCCGGGATGATAGTTGATGCCCACATCAAAGTCATTGATTAGCTCTAACCATCTCCTTTGTCTGAGGTTGAGGTCTGGCTGTGTGAATATGTACTTTAAACTCTTATGATCCGTATATATCTCTGTCCTCTTCCCCATCAAATAGTGTCGCCAAATTTTCAACGCGTGTACCATTGCGTCTAGTTCTAGGTCATGTGTAGGATAGTTTTTCTCGTGCTTCCGAAGCTGCCGGGATGCATAAGCCACGACACGTCCTTCTTGCATGAGAACACATCCCAACCCGTTTCTAGAGGCATCGCAGTACACTGTGAAATTCTTCTGCATATCTGGCATAACCAACACTGGGGCTGTTGTCAATCTCTTCTTTAGCTCCTGAAAGCCCGTCTCGCACTGTGGCGTCCAGGTGAATGTGATTCCCTTCTCCAACAGTTTGGTGAGAGGTCTCGAGATCTTGGAGAATCCCTCAATAAACCATCGATAGTACCCAGCCAATCCCAAAAAGCTTCGAACTTCCCCGACATTTTCAGGGGTCTTCCACTTCTGGATATCCTCGATTTTGGCGGGATCTACAGAGATTCCTCCCTCCGAGATTATATGTCCTAAAAAGGGAACTCTCTTCAGCCAAAACTCACACTTGCTCAACTTGGCATATAGTTGGTGTTCTCTCAGCCTCTGCAACACCAACCTTAGATGTTTCTCATGTTCTTCTTCATCTTTGGAGAAGACGAGAATGTCATCTATGAAAACCACCACAAATTTGTCCAGATATTCCATGAATACCTTGTTCATGACATACATGAAGTATGCCGGGGCATTAGTTAGCCCGAAAGGCATGACAGTGTATTCATACAGTCCATACCGAGATACGAAAGTTGTCTTGGGAATATCAGATTGCCTTATCTTGAGTTGGTGGTATCCCGACCTGAGATCAATTTTCGAGAACACACAAGCTCCCCTCAACTGATCAAACAAGTCTTCAATGCGAGGCAATGTGTACTTGTTCTTGATGGTTACCTCATTCAAAGCACGGTAATCCACGCATAACCTTTGGGTTCCGTCTTTCTTGGGCACAAATATCACTGGAGCTCCCCATGGTGAGGAACTAGGGCGGATATACCCCTTCTCCGTCAATTCTCTCAAATGATCCTTGAGTTCTTCTAGCTGCTTGGAGTCCATCCGATAAGGTCTCTTGTATATCAGGGCTGTTCCTGGTACTAGCTCAATTGCGAATTCCACTTCACGATCGGGAGGCATACCTGGTAACTCCTCCGGAAAAACATCTGAATATTCCCTGATGGTCCTGATTTCCTCGACTTTCACCTCAACTTGATTTAATTTAATGTCCCTCCTAGGCTCGTGTATTGTTATGAACTTTACTCTTGTTCCACTATGGTGAGTTAGTTCCACCGTTCTGGTCGAACAATGAATGATTCCTTTATGTTTGGTCAACCAATCCATACCCAAAATAATATCTATCCCTTGTGAATCTATCACTATGAGGTTAGCAGTAAATACTACCCCATTAATGTCTAGGTTCACTTTGGGACACACTTGTCTTGTCCTTATTTCTCCACCTGGAGAGTTTACGGCTAGCGTATGGTTCATTTGTGTTGTTGCTAGGTCATACTTCTTAACAAACCCTTGAGCAATAAACGAGTGGGTAGCACCAGAATCAAACAGCAGGGTTGCAAGGTGTAAATTGGCAGGAAACTTACCAACTACCACGTCAGGTGCATCTTGTGCTTCCTCCATAGTGACGTGGTTCACCCATCCTCTCATTACATTCTGCTGTTGTGGCTGCGCGGGCTTCTTCTTTGGGCATTTGTGGGCGTAGTGCCCCACTTCACCGCAGCTAAAACATTGCACCCCAACCTTAGGTGCCTGGCCTTTGCTGTCTTGGGGTTGGTTTGGGGGTCCTTGTACTGTTGGTCGAGGTGGATATGCAGGGCGAGGCTGCTGTACGAACTGACGTTGTGGCTGTATTGGTGCTGCCGGAGGCCTGTAGTTCGGGTTGTGCCCTCTTGGTGCTGAGTAGGGTACCGCAGCACGGTTCGTCTGCCCTGCAGGTGGCTGCATCAGACGTGGGCGGGTGTTGCTCCCTGAGGCTTGATGTGACCACCCGGCCTTCCTCTGATTCTCATTTTGCAAGGCCTTTAGCTTCCTTTCTACCACAAATGCTCTGTCCACCATCTTTTGGAAGCTTTCATACTCATTTGAGGACATTGCACACTGCATCTCCGCGGTAAGTCCTTCCACGAAACAATCTTGTTTCTGCTCATCAGTCTCTATGTCTCGTGGGGCATAACGGGATAGTTGAGTAAATTTAGTGAGGTATTCCCTCACCGTCATGTTTCCCTGCTGCAGTCCCAAAAACTCCTTCCTCTTGTTTTTGAGTTCACCTCTTGGGATGTAATGGTTGCGGAAGCTACGATTGAACTCTTCCCAAGTGATGTTCTCAGGGTCATGATGGGCGGCCACGTAGGCGGTCCACCAATCAGCAGCAGGTCCATGCAATTGATGAGAGGCAAACAGCACCCTCTCATACCCTTGGCATTGTATGATCCTCATCTTACTTTCAATGGTCTTCAGCCAATCATCTGCCTCCAGAGGTTCAGCAGCACTTGCAAACTTTGGAGGTCGAGTTCCTAGAAACTCACTCAACCTTGGTTGGCGTGGTGCAGCTTGTGGAGGTGGAACTTGATGCAAGTTGGCCACCACTTGAGTCAAGTTCTGCATGAGCTGATTCTGATTCTCCAGCATTTGGTGGAGGGGATCAACTCCTTCACGGCGACCACCCCGGTCCTGGCCTCCAGAAAGATGAGGGTTGCATGCCTCATCGTTGTTGTTGGCGGGGTTGGCAGCACGTCCTTTTCCTCTTCCGGCCATCTGGCAGAATCAACCAATGTTCATTTGAAAGCATTTAGTATCATCTTACTACTTTCATTTGTTTGTACTTTGTAGTGTTGAGGCTTTGTTATACTTTTACGAGGGTTCTGTGGCGGACCGGAATCCGCTCATCCAGGATCGCAGAGGGTGGTGCCGCGCGATGCGACACCCGACAGCACACGTCATAAGAACACAATATATTACATGGGAAAACAGCTGAAACTGTACAAACAGGTACAAACTTCAGTTACAACTATTGTTCTATTACACAGCGGAAGACTACACTATACAACTCACGCCCGCCTATTTAGCAAAAGTCGGTTGCCCAGCCCTAGGGCAACCCACACTAGCTGCACGTCTCAGCTCAGCGCGGCGTGTACGGCTCCCACTCCGCTGTGGTCCCCGACGGAGGGTAACCCTCGCCGGTGGACTCGTACTCCGAGTCCGTGGGTGGCTCTTCACCTGAAAAACACTTAAGCAGCAACCGTGAGCACAAAGGCTCAGCAAGGCTTAACCGACTCACCTAAGCATGAAACTCTACATGAGGTGTACCATGGACATAGGATAGTAACATTTCAGTAAAACGACACGCCTACAAGTTCATCCTTAGTTCATCTTTTAGCAACAAGTTAACAGTTCATGAAATCTGAAATTTAGTAAGCAGTATTTGGTGGCACACATGTAGCAATACAATTATATCAATCAGCATCATTGAATCAACATATTTCATCCATTAGTCTACGTTACGACGCAGTGAACAAGCGGTACTCGTCACCGCGAGGGACGGCGAATCGACTCGATATACACCTGAAGGGAAAACCCAAAGAGCACGTCACGTACGTCCACCCGTGGAGCTGCACAGCACGCTCACTCGATGTCGTACGGGACAACCTTTCACCCAACAGCCCAAACGTCGAACCGGTCGCACCGAAACGAGCAGGAGGTTCCCCACACGGAGCATCTCTCTATGCCCGTTGGCAGATTTCCACCTTGCTGCCCTCAACCTACACCTATAAATCGGTGTGCTATGCCTTGACACCCGGAGGTTTAGGCTACATCAGTTTACCGGGGCCTATATATCCGATACGCCTTCGGTACGTTCAATACTTGTTCAGCAGGGCCGCACACGGATCGGTCCTCAATCGACACGGGCAGGGCTGCGCACACAAGACTCTCTCTTGCTGCGCCCTAGCCCCTGCCTAGTCTCATTTTCATTACTAAGTGATCTCACATCACTCAACCGAACCCGTGTGTCCCAATGCCTATCTCGCGAGTAGATTCCAACTACTCGACTTGTACCGAAGTCCTATGACTCATTAAGCATAGCCTGTCTACTCGAGGTCCTTGACACTACCCTCACTCTTTTAGGAACCTTTGGTTATGCAAGTGGGGTTTCATTCATTCTATACCTAATGCACATACATACTTCATATGACACATGTAAACAAAGTAAAGCTCTTAAAAAGGGTTAATGCAAACCGGGGCTTGCCTTGTTGCTGCTGGTCAGGAGTTAGTTCTTCGTCCGGAAGGAGGAAGTCCAGCACTTCCGGAGTCTCTTCTTCAACGGCTACACGTTAATGAAATACTACATGTTAATTTATATGCAAATGTGAGTTTAGAGTAAGACTTCTACTATTAGTTCTAATAACCAGCCTCTAATACCTGGAACTTTGTTTAAGAATTTAAATATGAACTGGTGTTGGTGGTTTGGCTTGGACTTAATCACATGGCTAAATGCTAAGTGGTTTTCCCCCCTTTTCCATATTAATCCCTTAAGTGATTAAACAGGACAGGGGTGATCTAGAGCTCCAATGGAGCTGAGAATTTTTGTGTGAGTTCCTTGTCACAAGAAAACTCTCTGGACCAAACCTTAGCACTTTTCATGGAATGGTTTGCTCAGAGTAATTTCTTTAGCAAATAAGCAAGGAGGAATTAATTCTGAGGTTAGACCCCTGTTCATATCCAACTTAGTGAACTACAATTTCAATTATAGCTCCTAGAGTTTGCATGAATTTTTCTAGTATTTTTGGAGTTAAGGTTTGCCCAGAATTGAATTTCCAAATTTTGGAAATTCTCTGAAACTGTTTCTGCATTCAAATGAACACAGCACCTTCCAATTTGAATTTCTCTGACCAAATCAACTCCAAATGGTATGAAACTTTTACAGGGGTTTACTAGTGTCCTGAAGAACATTCTGGCAAAATTTGGGAATTTTTGGATGAACCAAACTCCCTCTAAAATTATTTTTCTGAAAAGCTTTAAAGAATTTTCCAGAATTAATTATTGGGTTTCATACAAATTGGGTTGTATATCTGGACAGAGCTAGGCAAGATGAATCCAACCCAATTTGAATCACTAAATTTGGAGCTTCCTAGCAAAAGTTATGGATTTCTAAAGTTTGAGTGGAAACTGGAATTGTTTTACTATTGGAAAATAACCTGGGCCCACTCTTTAAATCGCAGCCAGTGAGAAGCGAGAACACACAGGGTTACTGGGTTTTCCTGTGCACAGCCACACGGAATCCTGGCCATATTCGATCCCGTTTTAAACTCGCCCTCACTGACTGGTGGGCCTGCCCCACCCTTCTTCTTCCTCCGAGCCCTCCTTCCCGCGCGCGCGCTAACCTCGCCGGACCGAGGCGGCGCCTCACCGGCTGAGTGTCTCCGGCCGTCTCCCGGCCGGAGGCTCGCCGCCTGGGGGTTTATGGGGTCGGGAAACATGTTTGTTGGCTCGGTTTAGGCGCTAGAGGATCGGAACGGTGCCGGCAGCGTGCGACGGCCTCGGGGAACGATCGACATCGTCGCCCGGTGGTCCTAGCCTGCCAACGACTCAGCCCATCCGTTCTAGAGAACCAGTGGGTGCTAGGGAAACTCGGCAAGTAAAGGCCAGAGCATGGCAACACCTCCAGAGGAGTTCTCACCGTGCGCCCGACTCCTGCCGCGCATTTGAGCGTGGAACGACATGCAATAACCCGCACTGTGTTAGTTTTCTAGCTAGGGTTGCGAAGAGAAATTGACCGCTAGCCAGTCTAGGTCCTGTGTGCACGATTTGGTGGCCTAAGAACGAAGATTAAGGATGAATTCGATGGATTCTTACCCGGAGGTCTGAGTGGATGTGCCGGGAGAAAAACGTCAAATTGACGCTCGATGGTCCACCGTCGGGGCTGTGGCTTGGCTAGTAGCAGCGTGACTATCCGGCGCGTCTCTGAGTGGCCTGGCTCAGCCCGGAAAGCCTCGGGTTCGAGCTGCCCACGGTGAGCCCGTGCCGGCTGTTCTTCTCGGTCACCGCCGATAGTCTCCGGGCTAGGTTCTGGGCAGCTAAACTCGATTGTCTTCGGCCGGAGGAGGTAGAGGGCGAGTAGTTGGTGTGGTTTTTGGGCTAGGGGAGGCGCTGCTCGCGGTGAATTTCCGGTTTCTCGATCGAATGAAAACGGCGGCGAGCGTAGCGCTCTCTGTTCATGCGTAAAGGACCCGAGCCTCGGTGGTTTCGTGCTGTGGGCGACCGACCGCCTAGGGGTTGATCGATCCGGGAGCAGCTCGCCAGCTCGGGCAGGAGACCAGGAGGTGGCAGCGCGAGGGGGTCCGGCGCCGGCGTTCCTGTGTGCTGTCTCGGCCGAGAGAGGAAAAGATCAGTGGGATACTTCTCTGTTAAGTCTACTGACAGGTGGGACCTCCCCTCCCCCTTATTCTTTTTCCAATTTTTTTTCCAATTCTGTTATGCCAAATATTCTCAGCTACTCACAATTTAATGTGAGACTTAGTCACCAAGTCTTAGTTTAAATTTGAATTCTCAAATTTGAACTGTGTTTGGCTAAATTTGCTGCATGTTTAAACTGAAATTCAAATTCAGTTTTGAATTCTTGCAAATTTAGCTCCTGACAAGATGAGCTCCAATGGAGATGAAAATTGGTGGGTTTACTCAGAAAAATGTGCTGAGTATAGATATGGAGCTAACTTTTGAATTTGGGTGATGAAAGTTGCTGCAATTTGAATTTACATTCAAATTGGCCTCTTTTTGAAATAACCCAAAAGTGCCTCAAAAAGTGTTGAATTTGCATGAGCTTTGGACTGAACCTTCCCAAGACTTTTTAAATTCTAGGGGTGAGCTCAACCTCTCATGTTCATGTGTAGAAACCCTACTTTGTGAAAATGAAGGCTTTCCCCTCTAATCACTCTTTTTGATGGAGGTTACTTGCTCTTCACAACATTTCCTAAGGTGTCCACAATAAAAACTGTGGTTTTGTGAGGTGAAGAAAAAGTTTTTGCAAGTCCCTTTTCTTGGGCTTTTACATCCCTCCCCCCTTAAAAGAATCTCGTCCCGAGATTATAAAAGAAGAGATAGCGATGTAATAGGGACTTACCCGTGTTGAGAAGCCAAGAACTCCGGGTAATTTGAGCGAAGGAACTCCTCGCTCTCCCACGTCGCTTCCTCGGCGGTGTGGTTACTCCAGAGTATTTTGTAGAACCACAACGTTCTGCTACGCGTGGTCCTGGCTTTCTCATCAAGAATTCCCACCGGATATTCATCATATGTTAAATCCGGCTTCAGCTCGCCGATGTCTTCGGTAGGAACAGCAGTTGTATGCTTCAAGCATTTTCGCAGTTGTGAAACATGGAAAATATCATGTACACCAGCCAGAGATGCCGGTAGCTCCAATCGATACGCTGCTGGTCCACACTTCTCGGTGATAGCGTAGGGTCCAATGAAACGGGGAGCGAGCTTCCCCTTCACACCGAATCGGTGCACGCCCTTCATTGGAGACACGCGGAGGTACACGTGTTCCCCAACGTCAAAGTGCAACGGTCTACGCCTCTTATCAGCGTAGCTCTTCTGTCGGGATTGAGCGGCCTTCAAATTGGCTTGAATTGTCCGAACGCGCTCCTCAGCGTCGTTCACCACATCAACCCCGAATGTGACCCTTTCACCGGACTCGCACCAATTTAACGGGGTGCGGCACTTGCGACCATAGAGAGCTTCGTAGGGTGCCATCTTGATACTCGCCTGATAGCCGTTGTTGTACGAGAATTCCGCCAATGGTAGGTGATCATCCCAGTTCCTACCATGGTGGATGGCACATGCTCTCAACATGTCTTCCAGAACTTGATTCACCCTCTCTGTCTGGCCATCTGTCTGAGGGTGATAAGCGGAGCTCCTGATCAGCTTAGTACCCAATGCAGCGTGTAGCTGCTCCCAAAAGCGAGATACAAATAATGCACCTCGATCTGAGACAATGGTCTTGGGTACCCCGTATAGGCATAGAATCTTCGCTATGTATAGCTCCGCATATTTGCCGGCATTGTAACGTGTACTCACCGGAATGAAGTGAGCCGTCTTGGTTAACCGATCAACGATTACCCATATGGAATCATGCTTGTTGGCTGTTAGGGGTAATCCCACAATGAAATCCATGCTCACATCTTCCCATTTCCATGCCGGGATCTTCAGGGGTTGCAGCAGCCCTGATTTCTTCATATGATCAGCTTTCACTCGTCTACACGTATCGCACTCGGATACGTACTTAGCTACCTCCCGCTTCATCCGTGTCCACCAAATTTTTTTTTCAAATCTTGGTACATTTTGTTGCTGCCCGGATGAATGGAGTATTTAGACAAGTGAGCTTCATCGAGGATCTTTTTCCTCAATTCCATATCCCGGGGTACGACTATGCGGTCATTGAACCACAGCGTCCCCTCATCATCTTTCCGGAAACATTTAATTTCTCCAATGTCTATCCGTCTCCGGAGATGTGCCATGCCTTTATCCGTTTTCTGAGCTGCAATGATGTCCTCCCTAATAGTAGGGATGAGGGCAAGGTTGTACAGCGATCCATAAGGAACCAAGTATAAACTTGGCTCTTCCTCCTCCACCGGTGTAATGGTGAGGTGATGGACATGTGATTTCCGACTCAGCGCGTCGGCAACCACATTCGCCTTGCCGGGGTGGTAATGGATCTCAATCTCATAATCTTTGATCAGTTCTAACCATCTCCTATGCCTCATGTTCAGCTCCTTCTGGGTGAAAATGTATTTCAAGCTCTTGTGGTCGGTGTAGAGATGCACCAAGTTCCCCAGGAGATAGTGCCTCCACATTTTCAGTGCCAACACCACGGCAGCAAGTTCAAGATCGCGGGTCGGGTAGTGCTGCTCATGGTTCCGAAGTTGGCGTGAGCCATAAGCGACCAAACGTCCTTCCTGCATCAACACGCAGCCGAGCCCAATACCGGACGCGTCACAATACACGTCGAAGGGCTTTGTTGTATCCGGCTGAGCTAATACCGCGGCTGTTGTGAGATGCTTCACCAGTGTTCGGAACGCTCCTTCACACGCCGTGTTCCAAACATATTTTGTCCCTTTCTTCAGCAGCTCTGTCATCGGCTTAGCGAGCTTGGAGAAACTTGGAATGAATCTCCGATAGTACCCCGCTAACCCGAGGAAGCTTCTGACTTCATGGACTGAAGTGGGAGCTTTCCATTTCAACACTTGCTCTATTTTGCTTGGGTCAACCGCAATGCCTTCAGCTGAGATGATATGTCCCAAGAACGGCACTTGGCTGATCCAAAATTCGCATTTGCTGAACTTGGCATAGAGTTTGTGGTCTCGCAATCGTTGAAGAACGATCCGCAAGTGTTCGGCATGTTCAGCTTCGGTCTTGGAGTAAACCAAGATATCGTCGATGAACACTACCACGAACTTGTCCAGCTCCGGCATGAACACCGAGTTCATGAGATACATGAAATGGGCTGGAGCATTCGTGAGACCAAAGGACATGACGAGATATTCGTATAAGCCGTATCTCGTCGAGAACGCCGTCTTCGGGATATCCTCCGCCCGGATCTTGATCTGGTGATATCCAGAGCGAAGGTCCATCTTTGAGAATACACTTGCCCCCACCAGTTGATCAAACAAGATGTCAATACGGGGCAGTGGGTACTTATTCTTGATGGTGACGGCGTTGAGCGGCCGGTAATCCACACACAGCCTCAGGGTTTCATCCTTCTTCTTTACAAATAGCGCCGAGCATCCCCAAGGCGATGAACTCGGCCTAATGAAACCCTTGCTCAACAGATCATTGAGCTGTTCTTTCAGTTCAGCCAGCTCATTCGGAGCCATCTTGTATGGTCTCCGTGAGATGGGCGTAGTCCCGGGTGCAAGTTCAATCTTGAACTCGACATCCCGCTCAGGTGGCATGCCCGGAAGATCGTCCGGGAACACGTCAGGATACTCCCGGACTACGGGGATGTCTTCTAACTTGAGAACTTCAGCATTATTAATTGCTAAAACTTCCCGGACTGGCGTGTCTAACACCATGGAATGCGGACGGTGGAATGGAGAATTTAAGTGAACCGTCCGTGTCCGAGTCTCTAGGACAGCGCCATGGTATTGCAGCCATGACATCCCTAAGATTGCATCAATCTTTTGTCCCATAAGGATTATCAAGGTGGTGGGATATAGCTTCCCACCTAAGCACAGAGGTGCCTTTGGAATCATCATATTAGCTGAAATCTTCCCTCCCGGTGAGCATATCATATAAGTGCAGTCGGTTGGGAAGACTTGCAATTGATGTTTAGCCACATAGGATGCACTTATAAAGCTGTGGGTTGCACCAGAATCAAATAATATGACGATGGCTTGATTGTTGAGAGTAAACGTACCCGCCAGCACGTTGTCTCCCTCTGGGGCGTCCTCACTGTCGAGGTTGCGGACACCCCCAGTCCGCTGACCAACCTTCTTCACCGGAGGTCGGCCTCGAGCACCGCCCTGGAACGGGGCTTGCCCGCTGCTCTGCTGCCCCTTAGGACAGTCCTTCGCAAAGTGGCCCGCCTGGCCACACGTGAAGCAGGTGAAACGGGGCGGTCCCCCGCTGATCGGTGGACGGAAACCCGGGGCGCGTTGCGGCGGTGGAAACGCCCGGGGTACCGTCTGCTGTTGCTGTCTTGGTGGTGGCATCGGCGGACGGAACGGAGGTGCCTGAAAGGGACGTCCCCCGAACCGTTACGGTCGCGCCGGTGGTTGCCACTGCTGCCCGGATGGTGTCCGATACACCATACGGTACTTCTGGGGAGCGCCACTCCCACCGCTGCTAGGTGGAGCGCTACGCTTCCTCTGCTCAGCTGCTAATTCCCGCTGAGCGTCCTCTTGCATGATGGCGGCATTGACTAGGTCGTTGAATGTGCCGCGGTTCCATTGTACGAGGTGGGTCTTCATTTCGGGATGTAACCCCCGATAGAAGTGCTCCCTCTTCTTCTCCTCCGTGGAGATGTAGTCTGACGCATACTGCGCCAGATGGTTGAAGGCACGGGAGTAGTCGTGGGCACTCCTCCCGCCCTGCTTCAGTTCCAAAAATTCTTGGAACCTTCTCTTCATTATTCCAGGAGGGATGTGATAGGCGCGGAACGCCTCCCGGAACTCTTGCCATTCCATGGCATGGCCAGCCGGTCGTGAGGCGACATAATTCGCCCACCACGCACCAGCGGCACCGTGGAGCTGCTGTGCTGCGAACAGAGTCTTCTGCCGCTCCGTACATTGGAGCAGCCCGAACTTGGACTCGATGGTCCGCAGCCAGTTGTCAGCCTCCAGTGGTTCTTCAGCTTCGGTGAACACTGGAGGGTGCGTACTCATGAAATCCGAGTACGACACTTCGCGGGGCTCGCGAGGCCCTCGCTCTTGACGTCCTCCCGCCTGGGACGTATTCTGCACGATCGTGCGGAGCAGGTCGGTCTGCTCCTCACGACCTCCCACCAATGCCGCTATCACATCCGCTAGAGTAAGCGGAGGCGGCGGTGGTGGCTGCTGCTGCGGGGTGCTGTCGTAGGCCGGTGGCTGGGAGTCATCGCCTCCACCTTGGCTAGAGCCACCAACCTCGTGCGTGGTCCTAGTACGAACCATCTGCAACCATACGACATTAAACATCAGTCCCGCAACATTTTGCATGCAGTCCAATAGAACTGGGCGTAAAAACATTATGACAACCAAACATGCGAAATATCTCGTAAGTAGATAATGTAATAACTTTGCACAAGCTACACCATTACCAGACCAAACACAAGTTAGTTTAATCCAACTTGATGAACCCCCTCTTTGGAAGCTCACCATAACTGGGTTTGGTCTCTACGAGACATTATTATTGCGTTGTCATCACGTATAACACCCTTAGGGTACGACACCCTCTCCACTGAGTTCAACTGTCATTCTTCCGTCAGAATGACCAGTTTCTACCTATTCCAAGTTTTGATCCCTTTATGGGCATGTTCATGACTCAAGTTGAATACCAAAGTTAAAGTTAACTTCATTATCTTTCCAACGAGTACTCATTTGCCCCCAGATCAGCTTTGATTAAAAAGTTATGTTAATTCAAAGTTAGCAGAATTTCTGGAAGAATTTTAACAGCACCTCCCTTGGAAGTGGCTGTTTCCAACCCTGATTTCCACTAAATTCTGTGCTGAAATTTCAGGAACTTTGAATTGCAAAGGTGTCGCACATCTTCTACTCTTTCTAAGGATGTATTATATAACAATTTTAGATTTTTCTACTGAAAGTTATGTTTGAAAAACAGAGCAGTCCAGAGAATGTTTTAACTCTGCCCGGGTTCTGGACAGTTTACATTCCTCTGGGATTTAAGCCATCTTACGGTGAGTTTCAGCTCTGGAAGTCTACAACAAAGTTGTAGAGTACTTCAATACCTTTCCAGAACTATATGGCACACCTCTCTCGGCTAAAAGACCTGTGAGTTATGCCCTGTTGAGGATCAGCAAACATGCTGCCCAAAACAGAGCACTCTGTTTTTCAGTCTTTTTGGAACTACACTCATCACTATCCCATTCTTATACCCAACCAGGGTCCTAACTGTTGAACCTATAGATTTTAATTCTTCGTTATCATTATACTCATGCATATGCCTACAATATCTCGGTACTACGTTCCTCACAAAAGAAAATCCTAACCGGATCATACCGGCATATACGTCTCAAGTGTGGCACTAAACGGTCTCTCGCACACGTTTTCTACACGGATACAATACGTGGTTAGTACCTGCAGAAGACCACACAATGATGGTGCACTCAAAGGTTATTCATTTCAGGCAGTTCCATATTTGAAAGTAAATACAAACGCCCGTATCATTGTCATACGGCCGTCCTTGAGCTAAGTCACGTCTCAAGGCACGTGATCGTGTTTCAACACCACACGACGGGGAACCCGAGTATGTCATGAACGGGTCGTCACGGTTGGGAATGTTATCAACCCAACAGATACCACCTACTGCCCTGCAGGGCACGCCGATGGCAAGCGCTGCGTATGTCCTCCTGGGCTATTTCCAGACGAACACACTCTCGCGTTACTGACCACGCGATGGGGTCTCCGCTTACTTGCCTAATGCACGCTAGGGATCAGCATTTCATATGAACTCAGGAACATGAAGAGTCCAAGAGTTTCATATTGACGTCTCACACCAAGCTGTGAGACAACTCCCTGAACCACGTTCCTCGTCAGGGGAGCTAACCGAAATTGAACCGCTTTCGGTGGCGTTCCTTACAAAACTTATCAGAGCGTTGGTGCGTCGTTTCATAATTAAAATTCAGAATTATAACACATAGGTTAGTCTTTGCCACTTTAAGTAACTTGCCTAATGCACGCTAGGGATCAGCGTTCCATATGAACTCAGGGACATGAAGAGTCCAAGAGATTCATATTGACATCTCACACCAAGCTGTGAGATCAATCCCTGAACCACGTTCCTCGTCAGGGAGAGCTAACCGAAATTGAACCCCTTTCGGTGGCGTTCCTTACCATACTTACCAGAGCGTAGGTGCGTCGTTACATAATTGAAATTCAGAATTATAACATATAAGTTAGTCTTTGCCACTTTACGTAACTATGCTAATATAGTCCTTACTTGGGCAACTACCGAATCCTCACCGTATACCTAAGTTTTTCCCATAATGCCGTCCTTTAGTACTGTGCTATCCCCACTGCAGCTCTGATACCAGGCTGTGGCGGACCGGAATCCGCTCATCCAGGATCGCAGAGGGTGGTGCCGCGCGATGCGACACCCGACAGCACACGTCATAAGAACACAATATATTACATGGGAAAAACAGCTGAAACTGTACAAACAGGTACAAACTTCAGTTACAACTATTGTTCTATTACACAGCGGAAGACTACACTATACAACTCACGCCCGCCTATTTAGCAAAAGTCGGTTGCCCAGCCCTAGGGCAACCCACACTAGCTGCACGTCTCAGCTCAGCGCGGCGTGTACGGCTCCCACTCCGCCGTGGTCCCCGACGGAGGGTAACCCTCGCCGGTGGACTCGTACTCCGAGTCCGTGGGTGGCTCCTCACCTGAAAAACACTTAGGCAGCAACCGTGAGCACAAAGGCTCAGAAAGGCTTAACCGACTCACCTAAGCATGAAACTCTACATGAGGTGTACCATGGACATAGGATAGTAACATTTCAGTAAAACGACACGCCTACAAGTTCATCCTTAGTTCATCTTTTAGCAACAAGTTAACAGTTCATGAAATCTGAAATTTAGTAAGCAGTATTTGGTGGCACACATGTAGCAATACAATTATATCAATCAGCATCATTGAATCAACATATTTCATCCATTAGTCTACGTTACGACGCAGTGAACAAGCGGTACTCGTCACCGCGAGGGACGGCGAATCGACTCGATATACACCTGCAGGGAAAACCCAAAGAGCACGTCACGTACGCCCACCCGTGGAGCTGCACAGCACGCTCACTCGATGTCGTACGGGACAACCTTTCACCCAACAGCCCAAACGTCGAACCGGTCGCACCGAAACGAGCAGGAGGTTCCCCACACGGAGCATCTCTCTATGCCCGTTGGCAGATTTCCACCTTGCTGCCCTCAACCTACACCTATAAATCGGTGTGCTATGCCTCGACGCCCGGAGGTTTAGGCTACATCAGTTTACCGGGGCCCATATATCCGATATGCCTTCGGTACGTTCAATACTTGTTCAGCAGGGCCGCACACGGATCGGTCCTCAATCGACACGGGCAGGGCTGCGCACACAAGACTCTCTCTTGCTGCGCCCTAGCCCCTGCCTAGTCTCATTTTCATTACTAAGTGATCTCACATCACTCAACCGAACCCGTGTGTCCCAATGCCTATCTCGCGTATAGATTCCAACTACTCGACTTGTACCGAAGTCCTATGACTCATTAAGCATAGCCTGTCTACTCGAGGTCCTTGACACTACCCTCACTCTTTTAGGAACCTTTGGTTATGCAAGTGGGGTTTCATTCATTCTATACCTAATGCACATACATACTTCATATGACACATGTAAACAAAGTAAAGCTCTTAAAAAGGGTTAATGCAAACCGGGGCTTGCCTTGTTGCTGCTGGTCAGGAGTTAGTTCTTCGTCCGGAAGGAGGAAGTCCAGCACTTCCGGAGTCTCTTCTTCAACGGCTACACGTTAATGAAATACTACATGTTAATTTATATGCAAATGTGAGTTTAGAGTAAGACTTCTACTATTAGTTCTAATAACCAGCCTCTAATACCTGGAACTTTGTTTAAGAATTTAAATATGAACTGGTGTTGGTGGTTTGGCTTGGACTTAATCACATGGCTAAATGCTAAGTGGTTTTCCCCCCTTTTCCATATTAATCCCTTAAGTGATTAAACAGGACAGGGGTGATCTAGAGCTCCAATGGAGCTGAGAATTTTTGTGTGAGTTCCTTGTCACAAGAAAACTCTCTGGACCAAACCTTAGCACTTTTCATGGAATGGTTTGCTCAGAGTAATTTCTTTAGCAAATAAGCAAGGAGGAATTAATTCTGAGGTTAGACCCCTGTTCATATCCAACTTAGTGAACTACAATTTCAATTATAGCTCCTAGAGTTTGCATGAATTTTTCTAGTATTGTTGGAGTTAAGGTTTGCCCAGAATTGAATTTCCAAATTTTGGAAATTCTCTGAAACTGTTTCTGCATTCAAATGAACACAGCACCTTCCAATTTGAATTTCTCTGACCAAATCAACTCCAAATGGTATGAAACTTTTACAGGGGTTTACTAATGTCCTGAAGAACATTCTGGCATAATTTGGGAATTTTTGGATGAACCAAACTCCCTCTAAAATTCTTTTTCTGAAAAGCTTTAGAGAATTTTCCAGAATTAATTATTGGGTTTCATACAAATTGGGTTGTATATCTGGACAGAGCTAGGCAAGATGAATCCAACCCAATTTGAATCACTAAATTTGGAGCTTCCTAGCAAAAGTTATGGATTTCTAAAGTTTGAGTGGAAACTGGAATTGTTTTACTATTGGAAAATAACCTGGGCCCACTCTTTAAATCGCAGCCAGTGAGAAGCGAGAACACACAGGGTTACTGGGTTTTCCTGTGCACAGCCACACGGAATCCTGGCCATATTCGATCCCGTTTTAAACTCGCCCTCACTGACTGGTGGGCCTGCCCCACCCTTCTTCTTCCTCCGAGCCCTCCTTCCCGCGCGCTAACCTCGCCGGACCGAGGCGGCGCCTCACCGGCTGAGTGTCTCCGGCCGTCTCCCGGCCGGAGGCTCGCCGCCTGGGGGTTTATGGGGTCGGGAAACATGTTTGTTGGCTCGGTTTAGGCGCTAGAGGATCGGAACGGTGCCGGCAGCGTGCGACGGCCTCGGGGAACGATCGGCATCGTCGCCCGGTGGTCCTAGCCTGCCAACGACTCAGCCCATCCGTTCTAGAGCACCAGTGGGTGCTAGGAAAACTCGGCAAGTAAAGGCCAGCGCATGGCAACACCTCCAGAGGAGTTCTCACCGTGCGCCCGACTCCTGCCGCGCATTTGAGCGTGGAACGACATGCAATAACCCGCACTGTGTTAGTTTTCTAGCTAGGGTTGCGAAGAGAAATTGACCGCTAGCCAGTCTAGGTCCTGTGTGCACGATTTGGTGGCCTAAGAACGAAGATTAAGGATGAATTCGATGGATTCTTACCCGGAGGTCTGAGTGGATGTGCTGGGAGAAAAACGTCAAATTGACGCTCGATGGTCCACCGTCGGGGCTGTGGCTTGGCTAGTAGCAGCGTGACTATCCGGCGCGTCTCTGAGTGGCCTAGCTCGGCCCGGAAAGCCTCGGGTTCGAGCTGCCCACGGTGAGCCCGTGCCGGCTGTTCTTCTCGGTCACCGCCGATAGTCTCCGGGCTAGGTTCTGGGCAGCTAAACTCGATTGTCTTCGGCCGGAGGAGGTAGAGGGCGAGTAGTTGGTGTGGTTTTTGGGCTAGGGGAGGCGCTGCTCGCGGTGAATTTCCGGTTTCTCGATCGAATGAAAACGGCGGCGAGCGTAGCGCTCTCTGTTCATGCGTAAAGGACCCGAGCCTCGGTGGTTTCGTGCTGTGGGCGACCGACCGCCTAGGGGTTGATCGATCCGGGAGCAGCTCGCCAGCTCGGGCAGGAGACCAGGAGGTGGCAGCGCGAGGGGGTCCGGCGCCGGCGTTCCTGTGTGCTGTCTCGGCCGAGAGAGGAAAAGATCAGAGGGATACTTCTCTGTTAAGTCTACTGACAGGTGGGACCTCCCCTCCCCCTAATTCTTTTTCCAATTTTTTTTCCAATTCTGTTATGCCAAATATTCTCAGCTACTCACAATTTAATGTGAGACTTAATCACCAAGTCTTAGTTTAAATTTGAATTCTCAAATTTGAACTGTGTTTGGCTAAATTTGCTGCATGTTTAAACTGAAATTCAAATTCAGTTTTGAATTCTTGCAAATTTAGCTCCTGACAAGATGAGCTCCAATGGAGATGAAAATTGGTGGGTTTACTCAGAAAAATGTGCTGAGTATAGATATGGAGCTAACTTTTGAATTTGGGTGATGAAAGTTGCTGCAATTTGAATTTACATTCAAATTGGCCTCTTTTTGAAATAACCCAAAAGTGCCTCAAAAAGTGTTGAATTTGCATGAGCTTTGGACTGAACCTTCCCAAGACTTTTTAAATTCTAGGGGTGAGCTCAACCTCTCATGTTCATGTGTAGAAACCCTACTTTGTGAAAATGAAGGCTTTCCCCTCTAATCACTCTTTTTGATGGAGGTTACTTGCTCTTCACAACATTTCCTAAGGTGTCCACAATAAAAACTGTGGTTTTGTGAGGTGAAGAAAAAGTTTTTGCAAGTCCCTTTTCTTGGGCTTTTACAGGTTCATATCTCACACCAAATAAATGCACTATTATTTCATGTGGGTTCACACACCAAAGCAAAACAATCTGAAGACGAGGCAATGGACAATTGCTCATGGCTTCCACAACTCACGTCACACACCAAGCATTAACACACCATTAACTTAACATAACGACTCGACTATTCGACATCTTGCTAACTAAGGGAAGGACTCTACACTACTCGTTTTCTTGAGCTGGCTCCTCAGGATCTTCCTCATCATTGCGGCTGCCTTCTGACTCCGCTTTGGGTGGGGAGGCTGCTGGTGGAGAAGTGCGACGACGCCTTATCGCTCGGCGATCCGGGGAGTCAGGAGTCCAGGTATCATTCACGGTGACACACAGTTCATTCCCATCTCCTCTTTCTCTCGCCCTTAAGCAGGCTCGCAGCAACGCCTCCATTTCCTTCAGGGTGTCTCGGACATCCTGAAGCTCTTGTTGACACTCCTGCAGTTGAGTGCTGAGCATAGCAGCATCCTCCAAGCACAAGTCCATGTGCTCAGTTTTGTCCAAGTGGCGACGATAGATGTGACTCTGGCAGGTGATAGCCTCCCAGGTGACATCTTTCTCCGCATCGACTTGTGTCGCTCTACAAGCTGGAGAGTGGTGAATCTTAAGCAGCTGATTTTCGTGTATTATCCTCATCTCTGAACTCCATTCTTCCCTCTTCTCACGGATGGTCCTGGTGGAGTTATAGTGGATGATTAGCTTGCCGTATTGCCAGCGGCTTGGAGCATACGCCGAAGACGGCGCAATAAGCCTCCTACTGCCAATCCGTAGGAAAGGTACGTCACTGGACGGCTCTCCTCCCTCTCGGCAAGGGCAACTACGGGAACTCTCCCTCCTGTGGACTTGCGAGCGGTGCGAATCATGCGAACCATCTAAAACAAAAGGATTTAAAATTAGGTTAGATAAACTCTCAAACAAAAATCCTATTTTGAATGAAAATTGGGGTAAGATGAAGAAAGTGACTCATTAAATAACACTTTTCAACACACACCTTGTAAAAATAGTTTTTAAGAAAATAAGACCCTTAAATACGTCCGTTTCTACCTAGGTCCACGTTCCTACGGGCAACCTTGGCTCTGATACCACCTCTGTCACACCCAGTTTTTCTGAAGAACAACCGAGTGAATATCACATGTATGCCAGGATCATTTTCTCATACATGTGATGACAAATAGTGAAGCATCATTTATTACAAGCCAGGTGTCGAATATAAATAAGTCTTACATTCGCAAATGTCTCAATGGACAATAATAAGTTCATCACAAGTAAATAAACTAGCAGCGGAATATTATTCTTGAGGGCTCCGTCACAGGCATTGCCCGGGGTCTCCATGAACCTAGAAACCTTCTTCGGGTCCAAAGTCTTGGTCATTATACACCACCTCATTATCTTGACCTGAGCAGCAATATAAACCAACAAAATATGCAAGGTTGAGTACCAATGGTACTCAGCAAGTGTGGGAAAATTATGTCATGCATGGCTAGAACAAGGAGAGGTTGAACTCATGGTTAAAGCACTATGCAATTAATTCCTATCACCTTAGCTTATTTAGCACCTACATTACTACACAGGTGAAATGGTCCCAAGCTTCCATACCATCGTCATAATCAAATAACCATAACATCATTTCCAATGTTAAGCTCCCCGCTTAACATACACAACTTCCAAAACCATCACTCCTCTAATCATGAATAAGTCCAAGCCGCTCTTGACCGTGAGCACGGCTGTCATGACAGTTTTGACTCTGCAGAGTTCGTACAACTGTACCCACATGTAGTGATTTCATCCCCCGTTGCCGGGTGGACTAAAAGAACCTCCATTATGCCAGTGGCTACGAACCACATTCACACTTCCCAGGTGTGTAGCCAGGAGATCACTACGAAGCCTTTACAAAGGGATTCCCGACGACCGTGGGCCCACTGAGGTTTCACCCCTAACAGCATACAAGAGGCTCCAACCCCGCTGCAGTGGCCCCCTCTTGAGCCTTGCAGTTCATATGGTAGTCCAGCTGACACCTATTCCCCACACCATCCAACACACTCATACTACGCCGGGGATACACCTAATTAATTGGCCAAGCTGCCCCATCTCAGCATGTGGTTGGCACTGTAAAGCCAGGTTACATGCTCCATGAACCGGTCCTTAGGATCCAGGCAAGTACTAAACACAAACCCGGGTCTCGTGCACCCAGCACACAACCAAAACATCCAACTTGCCTTGATCCCTACCTCTACATAACTCACAATATCTCATTCAAGAGTATGGTAAAAATAAACTGATGATCTCATATCCCAAATATCCCATTCTAGGCATGGCTAAGCATATGCATAATAATAAATGACATGATAAAATAAATCCCAACCCAAGCTACAAGGAAACAAGGTAATGCAATTCTAGGGAAACTTCCTAGCATGTGTTTCATATTTCAATTGACAATGCAAATAATTCTAGCTACACATCCTAGCATAGGATCAAAGTGGTCAAGGACACTTGCCTCCTTCTTGCTGCTCTTGAAATGGGTAGTCCTGGTCTTGGAAAGGAATAACTTGCTCTTGAGCAGGTTCTACATCATACCATCACACATAGCAAAAGAAAAACAACAATCCATAAGACATAGTTCACACTTCCACTTCATAAAAACCACACATTCATATTTATGAAAGTCATTCACAATTATATGTTTTGTGGTTACTCTATGTGTGTTGATTTGTGGCTTGCATGCACTTTTAGTCATGTGTATATGATTCTTACTTTTGTGTTCACATTTATACTTACATACTATATATATGAGTTTCCAATTTAAATAAATTCCTTATATTCAATTACTACATCTTTTAGCTACCAAGTATGCATGAAATGTATTTTCCTTCTCCATATGTGCCTTCAGAATTTCTACCAACCCTAAACTGAATTCTTTGGATTTTAGAAACTCCATTTATCATTTTCTAGTTATTCATACCTAGTTCTCTATATTTTTAGATTTATTTCCTATGCCTAAATGTGAACTTTATTATAAAAATAATAAGACACCTCATCTAAAAAGAATAGGTTTTGGGTCTAAAATATTTAATAATATATTTTTGACCTTTTCCTCTGATGTAAACTATTTTACATTTATTTTCCTAATTTTCAGAATTATTCTTTACTTAAAAATGTGTCCCTAAATGTGAATAATAAATTAAACAGATTCATTTCAGCCCAAAATATATTTTTATCTCACTCCAAGGTTTTCTAAATACTGAGAAAGTCTTTAATTTAATTTTGACTATATGTTTGTCCCACTTTTAAATTTTTAAACACTAGCCACATATTCAATTTCTTAATTTAAATACTAAACAGGGCTAAAAAGGTAAAGTCACCCCATTACAGGGTCTATAACATTATTTTCAGAATTTCCAGGGGTCTAGCTACACTTATCAGAGGTGTTTTTCCTAATTTTTATTAAGTCCAGGGGCTAAAACTGATTTTTAAATGAATTTACATGATTTTCTGAAGTTCCAAGGGCTAGATCAGAAGTTTCTGGGGCTAGCTCTTATTTCCCGAGGGCGGCGGGGTGGTTTAGATCATGTCCGCGTCGGCTACGAACAGAATTCAGCGGGGTTTACGTCGAAATCCCGATCGGTTTCGATTCGGGCGCGGGGGAGTTCGGCGTGGCGCGAGGTAGACGAAGATCGGTGGGTCCCGCCTGTCAGTGTGAGAGAGCGCGGGCGCGCGGCTGCGGGCTGGCGCGGGGTAAGTTGGGCCGGCTGGTGGGTTTCGGCCCACTGGCCGGTATTTTTCTGTTTTCTCTTTTTCTTTTTCCATTTCTTTTCTGATTTGAGTTTAATTTGAATTCCAGTTTGAATTTGAATTTTTGCAAAACATGCAACACGTCCAAAAATTTTTAAATTCCCCTCTTAACATGATTTAGGGCTTTGAATCAAAATTTTGGGGTGTTACATCATCCCTACTATTAGGGACGACATCATTGCAGCTCAGAAGATTGATAAGGGTATGGCGCATCTCCGGAGACGGATAGACAACGGGGAGATCAAATGTTTCCGGAAGGATGATGAGGGGACGCTGTGGTTCAACGACCGCATAGTCGTACCCCGAGATATGGAACTGAGGAGAAAGATCCTCGATGAAGCTCACTTGTCTAAATACTCCATTCATACGGGCAGCAACAAAATGTACCAAGATTTGAAAAAGAAATTTTGGTGGACACGGATGAAGCGAGAGGTAGCGAAGTACGTATCTGAGTGCGATACGTGTAGATGAGTGAAAGCTGATCATATGAAGAAATCAGGGCTGTTGCAACCCCTGAAGATCCCGGCATGGAAATGGGAAGATGTGAGCATGGATTTCATTGTGGGATTACCCCTAACTTCAAACAAACATGATTCCATTTGGGTGATCGTTGACCGGTTAACCAAGACGGCTCACTTCATCCCGGTGAATACACGTTACAATGCCTGCAGAAATGCGGAGCTGTACATAGCAAAGATTCTGTGCTTATATGGGGTACCCAAGACCATCGTCTCGGATCGAGGTGCATTATTTGTATCTCGCTTTTGGGAGCAGCTACACGCTGCATTGGGTACTAAGCTGATTAGGAGCTCCGCCTACGACCCTCAGACCGATGGGCAAACAGAGAGGGTGAACCAAGTGTTAGAAGACATGTTGAGAGCATGTGCCATCCACCACGGCAGGAGCTGCGATAATCACCTGCCGTTGGCGGAATTCTCATACAACAACAGCTAGCGAGTATCAAGATGGCACCCTACGAAGCTCTCTACGGTCGCAAATGCCGCACCACATTAAACTGGTGCGAGTCCGGTGAAAGAGTCACGTTCGGGGTTGATGTGGTGAATGACGCCGAAGAGCGCGTTCGGACGATTCAAGCTAATTTGAAGGCCGCTCAATCCCGGCAGAAGAGCTACGCTGATAAGAGGCGTAGACCGTTGCACTTTGACGTTGGTGAACACGTGTACCTCCGCGTGTCTCCGATGAAAGCCGTGCACCGGTTCGGCGTTAAGGGGAAACACGCTCCCCGTTTCATTGGACCCTATGCTATCACCGAGAAGTGTGGACCAGCGGCGTATAGACTAGAGCTACGGGCGTCTCTTGCTGGTGTCCATGACATTTTCCATGTCCCACAGCTGAGAAAATGTCTGAAGCATACCGCTGCTGTTACTACCGAAGACATTGGTGAGTTGCAACCGGATTTGACATATGATGAATATCCGGTGGCAATTCTTGATGAGAAAGCTTGAACCACGCATAGCAGAATATTGTGGTTCTACAAAATACTCTGGAGCAACCACACCGCCGAAGAAGCGACGTGGGAGAGCGAGGAATTTCTTCGCTCAAATTACCCGGAGTTCATGGCATCTCAGCACAGGTAAGTCCCTACTACATCGCTGTCTCTTCTTTTATAATCTCAGGACGAGATTCTTTTAAGGGGGGAGGGATGTAAAATTCCAAGAAAAGAGATATGCAAAAACTTTTCATCACCTCACAACACCACAGTTTTTGTTGTGGATAGCTTGTGAAAGTTTATGAAGAGCAAGTAACCTCCATCAAAAGAGTGATTAGAGGGGAAATCCTACATTTTTACAAAGTGGGATTTCTACACATGAACATGACAGGTTGAGCTCACCCTAGGACTTAAAAAGTCTTGGGAAGGTTCAGGCCAAGTTTCATGTAAATCCAACAACTTTTGAGGCACTTTTGGAGATTTTTTAAAAAGAGGCCAATTTGAATGTAAATTCAAATTGCAGCAACTTTCATCACTCAAATTCAAAAGTTGGATTCATATTCAAACTCAGCACATTTTTCTGAGTTAGCCCACCAATTTTCATCCCCATTGGGGTTCATTTTGTCAAGAGCTAAATTTGCAAGAATTCAAAACTGAATTTGAATTTCAGTTCAAACATAAAGCAAATTTAGCCAAACAAAGTTTGAATCTGAGAACTCAAATTATGACCAAAACTTGGGGGCTAAGTCTCACATTCAATTGTGAGTAGCTGAGGATATTTTGGCACAAACAGAATTGAGAAAAATTGGAAAAAGAATAAAAGGTGAGACCCACATTTCATCAGTCTTAGAAGTCTCCTTGGGTGATATTTCCTCGGCCGAAGTCGAGCGCGCCAGCGCGACAGCGCTCCGACCGCCAGCAGCGGTCGAACGGCCACCTCACGGTGCAAAAGTCGCGGCTCAAAGGCCAGCGCACACGCTACGCCGCCCCTTCTCCCGTTTTCCGAACGAGAACGACCACCACCCGAGCTCCTTCCTCGGTTCCGCGTAAGAACAGAGCGCCGACCTCCATTGATCGCTGGCGTCCGAGCAACACAGGCGCTCTCATGCCCGACGAGCAACACAAGAAAGAACCGCCTTGAGGTGCTGATCCTTCTGGTCCAAACCGTTCTTCATTTCGTGTACTGTCGGGGGAGGATCTCGCCGGGGAAGTTTTGGTAGTCTTAAGACTGAGCCACCACCAAATCCAAAAATTCACGGGTATTGGCTCATCACCGGGCATACCGATCTACACACACGATTTACACCCTGCCACGACCACCTAGGATCAAAAACCAGCAAGAACCATGGTCTAGGGTTACGGTTCTTCGAAGTTTTTCGAGCACAGCCGATATTGGGCCTAGGTCGACGGTGAGGTCCTAGTTCCGGCCATTTCCATGGCCAATCGAGCTCATATTCATGCTCAGCATGCCACAGCGGAGCTGTAGGAGCAAACCGTTGGGAGAATAAGGCCCTGAGTAGCCCGGGCGACATCGTCGGAGTAGGGAGAACCTCTGTCACCGTCGCGGGCATGGTTCTGGCCGTTGCCGAGCATCGGTGAGTGCACCAGTGTGTTCTCCGAGTCGAGTTAGGAACAGGCGGCAAGTTTCATCGAAGGTCGGGCGGTGGAACGCCCGGCAGCGAGCGCTCCGGCGAAGCGCCGCCACGGGAGCTGCGGGATGGCGCGAGGTAGACGAAGGGGGGCCGGGTCCACCGGTCAGCCTCTGATCTCGCGTGGGGATCTGTTTGCGGCCGGGATTCGGTGCGGCAGCGCGTTAAAACCCCGTGGGCCGCGGTGTGGCCGCATTCTGAGTGGTCCGGCCTAGGGGGTGGGCCCCACCAGCAGAATTTAAACATTTTGGGGATTTCCAGTTTTAGTTCAAACTTCAAATGAATAGAACTTTTGCTAGGAAACTCCAAATTCGATGAACCAAATTTTGCTGAACTCAGAATTCTGAGTACTTTCCAGCAATATCAATTTCAGCTCATGAAACCTAATAGTTTTCCGGAATTAATTCCCTAAAATTTAAACTGTTGGGAATTTTATCTGGAGAATTACTTTATGAAAAATGCTGAAATTTGGCTGAGAGGGTCATTTGAAAATCCTTTAGTCATTGTGAAATTTTCAGACTCATCCAAGTTAATTTAGTCCCCCTAATGGGGTGATTAAGTGAACTTCCCTGAGAAAATAGAAAAATGTACAGAAACATTTTTCAGATTTTCTCAAATCTTAATTAGGGCATAACTTTCAGTAGAATTCTTCAAATGACATGAAAACAATTCCATTAGAACCATCTTAAATTCTAGTTTCCAGAAAGTAATGGTTGGAGCCATGAAAATACCTGGAATTACTTAGAGGCTCAATTATTGACAAAATTGGATTTTATTTGTACAAAGCTCAAATGAACTTTGTTTCAAATGAAACTTGGTCAAGACTCTGTTTAGGACCCTACCAAGCCACCATAAAAATTTCAGAACCAAAGGGGAGGGCTAGCTAGAGTTATTAGTAATTATGCATTCAAGTTACACATTACATTTAAATTGACATGTAGTATTTCATTAATGTGTAGTCGCTGAAGGCGAGGAGGCTCCGGAGGTACTCGACTTCCTCCTTTCGGAAGAAGAACTAACCCCTGACTAGCAGCAACAAGGCAAGTCCCGGTTTGCATGAAGCCTTTTATAAAGTTTTTGCTTTGTTCACATGTCTAGTGTGAAGTATGAATGTGCATTAGGTGTAGGATGAATGGAACCCCACTTGCATAACCAGGATTGTTCCCTAAGAGTGAGGGTAGTGTCTAAGACCTCGAGTAGACAGGCTATGCTTAATGATTCATAGGACTTCGGTACATGTCGAGTAGTTGGAATCTACTCGCGAGTTAGGTTTGGGACACACGGGATTGGTTCGAGTGATGTGAGATCACTTTAGTAAAGAAAATGAGACTAGGCAGGGGCTAGGGCACAGCAAGAGGAAGTCTTGTGTGCGCAGTCCTGTCCGTGTCGATTGAGGACCAATCCGTGTGCGGCCCTGCTGAACAAGTATTGAACGTACCGAAGGCATATTGATATATGGGCCCCGATAAACCGATGTAGCCTAAACCTCCGGGCGTCGAGGCATAGCACACTGATTTATAGGTGTAGGTTGAGGGTAGCCAGGTGGAAATCTGCTAACAGGCATAGAGAGATGCTCCGTGTAGGGAACCTCCTGTCCGTTTCGGTGCGTCCGGTTCGACGTTTGGGCTGTTGGGTGAAAGGTTGTCCTGTACGACATCGAGTGAGCGTGCTGTGCAGCTCCACTGGTGGGCGTATGTGACGTGCTCTTTGGGTTTCCCTGCAGGTGTATATCGAGTCGATTCGCTGTCCCTCGCGGTGACGAGTACCACTTGTTCACTGCGTCGTAACGTAGATAATTTGTGGAATGTTATGCTTCAATATTGCTGTCATGATATAATTGTATTGCTACATGTGTGCCACCAAATATTGCTTACTAAATTTCAGATTCCCGAACTGTTAACTTGTGGCTAAAACAGGAACTAAGGATGAACTTTTAGGCGTGTCCCTTTGATGCACTGTTACTAGCCTATGTTCATTGTACCCCTCATGTAGAGTTTCATGCTTAGGTGAGTCAGTTAAGTCTTGTTGAGCCATCGTGCTAATGGTTGCTGCTTAAGTGTTTTTCAGGTGAGGAGCCACCCACGGACTCGGAGTACGAGTCCACCGGCGAGGGTTACCCTCCGTCGGGGACCACGGCTGAGTGGGAGCCGTACACGCCGCGCTGAGCTGAGACGTGCAGCTAGTGTGGGTTGCCCTAGGGCTGTACAACTGACTTTTGCTAGATAGGCGGGCATGAGTTGTATAAAAGAAACTTCCGCTGTGTAATAAAGACAATAGTTTGTAACTGAAGGTTGTACTTGTTTGTACAGTTTCAGTTTGTTTTCCTATGTAATATATTTTGTCCTTATGATGTGTGCTGTCGGGTGTCGCATCGCGCGGCACCACCCTCTGCGATCCTGGATGAGCGGATCCCGGTCCACCACAATCACCACACACGAGGGCAACAAAGCCGTTTCCCTTCTCCCAGCTCGAGCTCAGACTCTGTGGGGTGCTCCCGTGAAACACGAACAGCCGCCGTGCTCTCTTCGCCTGACCACACCAGAGCCATCCAGCAACCTTTGCCCGAGCTTCTCACAGCAAAGACCTTTGCCCATGAGTGCTCTGGCCGGCTAGCACCCTTCCTCTGCTGTTCCATGCTTGCTTGTGCCTAGAAACGGCTTGCTTGCTGCTGCTCCCGAGTTCAAACTCAAGGAACCGAAACTGATCACCGTGGACAGCCCAAACAAGGAGGGATCACGCCCAAGCAAGCCACCCCATTGGTGCACCTACAAGCCTAGTTACTCACCTCCGAAGCTCAGCCCTAGCCATTAATCACAGAGGGGGAATTTCAAGTTTTTCTCCCGGGCGGCAGAAACGGACCTTGAGGTAAGGAATTGCAAAATTCGTCCTCAAATCGTGTTTGTTGGGTTTCATACATCACACACAGAATTTTAAATGCCAAGCACACCTACTCCATCGATTTTGGACCAAGAAATGGAGTGTAGAGTGAGGAATCCGGGTTCTTTTTGAGGGTATACCGCTGGACCCTATCGGGCGCACGGTGCCGATAGGTTTAGAGCACTCCCCGGCTTGTTTCGACCTCATGCCGGTCTTCTACATGATCTCCTGGTGCTTTAGAGCCCAAGAATCGACCCTTTGGTGTATAATTCACCGTGCAAGACCTCGCCGGAGCCCTAGGGTTTGCTGTGGCCGGTGCGCCCTGTTTTCCGGCGAGTTTCAGCTGCCGGCGACCTCACCAACGTGTTCAGCGTGGGGGAAAACGGGGGGCGGCCAGCAGGGGGTCCGGATGTGGCTGGGAAGTGCTTTTCCGGTGACCTCGACGGAGGGGGCTGCCACTGCCCTGTTGGGCGCGAGTCTGGAGGTTAGGGATGACAGGTAGGACCCACTGTCGGCATTTAAACATTTTCCAGATTTTCCCACTTTAGTTGAAACTTTGGAGAGCCATAACTTTGTGTAGGTGTGTCCAAAAATTGTGAAACAAATTTTGTTGGATTCCTCTCAAAGAGTACTATCAAGGGGCACAGCCCAATTTTTATGAAAATCCCTGTATTTGGCTCATTAATTCATTTAAGGAAAATTTTGTCTGAATTTTTACAGGAGTTCTGTCTATTGGAAAATTCCCAAATTTGGACAGGGCATTCTTCCAAAAATTCATGAACTTCCGTACAAATTTCAGTGGCATTATACCCCATTTGCTTGATCAAATGATATGTTCATTCCTTATGTCTCTGAAAAATGGGAAAATGAACAGAGACAATTTCAGCTTTTCCCCATTCTTTATAAAATCCACATCTCCATGTAGGAAACTCCAAAAATGGTAAAACCAATTCCTATGGACTCAAGACATTTTGTACTTCACAAAAAGTCTACTTTGCAGCATAGAAAAGCTTAATATCTAGGGGGTAAAGGCAGGTTAGTGAAAACCACATAAGGATTTTTGTGCTCACATGAAGCCATTTCATGATCTCAATTTTTGCACACTGCCTAAATACCTTCCATAGAGGCTGTGGTTAAATTTTCAGCTTCATTGGACCTCTGGAACCTGAGCTACCATCTTTTAGGTTTAAGTGTTCATATAATGGACTTAATCACATGGTGATTATTAGTATCCCTTTTCACCTAGCATTCTTCTTCTCTAAGGTTTAGATCCAACAACAGAAACCTTGCTGTTGTTTGTACCTCCTATGTGTGAGTTAACTTGAACAACAATTTTGGAACAGTTTCTAAATTGCTTTTGAAATATATGTGCATTGCAATATAATAGCTCACGTGACGTCGACGTTCGACGAGGACTCGACTCTGCAGCGAGGATCTCCATCTTGTGACGAGTTTGGCGGATTCTCCGGAGGAAGACTAACTTCTAGCTTCTAACAAAACCGTTGAGCAAGGCAAGCCCCGGTTTGCATATCGTTACCATTTTAAATTTTGCTTTACTTCACCTCATGTGTATTAGACTTGATATTGTGCATTATGTCTAGGATGTTTGAAACCCACTTGCATGGCTATTACATCCCTGATTAGAAGGTTTAGTTTAGGCTTTGCCTCGTTGTAGATGCTAGGCTAATGTTGTAGCTAGCTCGGTAGAAGTCGAGTAGTAAAAAGCTACTCGCGAGAAAGTTCGAGTAATGGAGTTACTCGCGAGAGATAAATGATAAGAGCACCCTCATGAAAATGAGATGGGGACGGGGATGTTCCTGTAGGATGGAGCGCTCAAGGATGGTCTCGACCTGCGATGGGTGTGACAATGCTTGAGACCACATTTGGCCTGGACCGGGATGGTAAGGCAAATGTGGAGGTTGGTTGTAGCCCCGTCCGTGTCGGTTAAGGACCGTATGTATGCGGCCCTGCTGGACAAGATTGAGCTGTACCGGATATATAGTGGGGTATGGGACCCATGAAACCAATGTAACTCGATGGACCGTGATATAGAAACTCATCCTTCGCGTGGGAATGGCGTTGAGAAGGCGGGAGGTGTAAATCCTTTAGCGGGCAACTTCGACGTGTCCGCGTAGAGGACCATCCTGCTCGGTGCAAAACGTTTTTCTATGTCGGGGTGTCGTGTGAAAGGTTGCTGCATACAACGTAAGAAAGAGCTCTTGAGAGAGTCTTTCGAGGCAGGTGTATGTGTCATGTATTCCATGTTGTTATTGATTCGAATCACCGTCGCTCGCGGAAGAGGATTGAGCATACTTGCCCACTGCGCCGTGACGTAGTAAGAAGAGGAACTAAGTCTCTTAACTTGCTGTTTGTGGATTAATCATTGTATTGGAACCTTGACTGAAGTAGATATAGAGCCAACTAAATTTCATTTCCACCTTAGGCTAGCAACATCAGGATAAGCGTTTCTTGTTTGATTGTGGACTTCTGATGTTGTGAGGCGTGAGGACCACTAAAATGAAGGCTATAAGAATCTGAATATAAGGATCAAGTTTAGTCAAGCTGCATTTTGCAAATTCCTGTTCCTACTGCCTTACTACCCCTGCATTTAGAGTTACATGTTTAGGAGTGACGGTTATGTCTTGCTGAGCCTTAGTGCTCAAGGTTGCTTCTGAGTTGTTTTGCAGGTAGCAGGATGCCTGCTATGAAGAGGGTTGTTCGGTGAGACGATGAACCTCACGGTTCGTTCCACTCATCGGAAACCTAGCCGCTGCCTTTCTTTGGTGAAGCTAGTAGGGAGCGTTCACGGGCTGAACGACTTCTCTTCGGCGTAGTTAGCGTCGAGAGTGAGTAGTTTGTCCAGCTAGTTTTAATTTCCGCTGCGTGTGTACTTATGTTGTAAAAGATCTTATGTTGAGTAACAAAATGGTTTCGTTATGTTCTTATCGTCTTTTCATGCATGCTGTTGGGTGCCGCATCACACGGCACCACCCACTGCGATTCCCGGGCGTGGCTCCTCACAGCCGGCGGGTGACGAAATCACAAACTTGTGGGTAATGTGGTGCAAACTCTGCAGGGTATAAAATTATCATGATAGCCGTGCTTCCGGTCACAAGCACCTGGCCAACTTACGTGATTAGATGGTATGGTTATTGGGATGGATGGTTTGGTTTGGTTATTGGGATGTCATTGGTTTGGTTACGGTTTGGTCATTGAGTTTTGGTTTCGAGACTGTTGAGTCTTGGTAAAGAGATTGCGACTGTTGAGTCGTGATAATGAGCTTTGGTCTCGGATATGAGATGGCATTGAATATGAGATGAGATGATCATGAATATTTGAGGGTATTCATGAAGAAAAGTTGAGAAACATAAATGTTCGGATGAGATATGAAAAGTGGTGAATCATGAAAGAGGTATGTTGATGATTGAATATATGTTGGGATTATATTCACTTAAAGTTAGCTGCTATTTTTATCATGTTTTGTGAAATAAACTTTGCTTTTCTGCAATAAGCCTTTTTACTCCATACCTTGTTGAAAGCTACAAATCATATTTTCCCGCACTTGCTGAGTACGTCATGTACTCAAACTTGCATTATTACTTCATCATCAGCAACAGAAGAGGAGTACTTCGAAGACCATGTGGATTATTAGGCGTGTGATCTACCGTTAATGCCTGTGGTTATGGAGATGAAGCCCACTGCTGCTGAGTTTAGTTGCTTCCGCTATCGTTTAGAAGACTTCCGCTGCTAGAATAAATTAGAGACTTGTGAATGAGACCTTGAGTCTTTGTAGCAAAGTACTTAAACCCATTTATTCGTGGTTATATTCTGAATTCAGTTTGTGGATTACATTTATGTGTGTGATGAACATCCTGGGCACACATATGCATCAGCTCGGATTCAGGGTTTTCGGAACCAGGGCATCACACGTGGGATGTCCAAGACGCGCAACCTGCTTAGCCTAGTTCCGTACCCTAAGCGTGCCACACTTGGGGCCCAGAAGGAACATGCCTACGAACAAGAAAAGTAACCAGACCCCGGACATTGCCCCCTTTCTTTTCGTGCTTTCTTTCCATACTGCTCCGGCCGTGTGGCCAGCCGCCTTTTCCTGTGCTGCCTTTAGTTGTGCTATCTGTGAGACCTATGTGTGCTGAATACATTGGCTTTGACGATAAAAGTTTTGAATACTAACACCTTTTTAACAAGGTCCAACTCTAGGTCCGAGCTCCTGCAAGGTCCGACGATAGGTCCGACTTGTTTTGGGTAGCTCCGGCAAGGTCCGACGTAAGGTCTGACTTGCTTTGTCTAGGTCTGACTTATTTTGGCTAGGTCCGACTTGTTTTTGCTAGCTCCGGTGCTAGGTCCGACTAGCTTTGGTAAGTTCTGTGCTAGGTCCGACTAAGCTTTAGTATGCTCCGGCACTGGGTCTGACTAGCTTTGGTAAGCTCCGGTTCAAGGTCCGATTAGCTTTGGTAAGGTTCGGAGCTTGATTGCTATGGTTCTGCTTTTAACTTGCAATGTTTCGAACTTGCTTTACTCTTATGGAAAGTTTGCTTAGTATTATTTTACTAAGTTTTTGGTGTGTTTTGGTGGTTATGGCTGATATCGTTTTGCTATGGTTTACAACATGCTTATGTGAGGTGCTCACATAAGATGTTGTAGTTTCGGAACTAATGAGAATCAAGTCGAGGACTTGTGCTCGGAAGTATTGGTTATTTATTCATGTGCAGGTGTTTCTTGAGTTCAAGACATGGCTGGTGACAGGATCCATTGAACTAATCTTAGGGAGAAGATGAGGTTCAACAACCAAGTTCGGGAGGAATTGTGGTTGAGTTGATCGGGAGGTTGCGCAGTATGTTTGAATCAAGAACAATGCATATGAAGGTATCTTGGACATCATTGGAAGATGTTTGCACGTGTGCAAGGAGTGCATGGACGTGGCTGTATGGTTCCAAGGCGTGATGAAGAGATGTGGACGTAAAGAATTGGTCGGAAAGGTCCAACCGACTAGGTTATGGACTCAGGCTGCGGCTGAGTCGTGTTTGACTCAAATATGGAAAGTTTTGAGTTGGTTATGATAGGATTTCGTGTAGGTCACGAATTTGAGTTATTTTAGTAATGTGGGATATGTTCCTAAGGTGTTTGGAAATCTTAAGATTGCTTCTATCTGCGTATAGAAGAGTCCTAAGCAGTATTGGAAAGTTACAGTTTGAATCCAAGTAGGAGTAGGAGTCCTAGTTTAAGTTGAGTTGGCCTTCGGGCTGGTTATATAAGCAAGGGAGGCCAGAGCTCGTGGTGCACGACTTTGGGGCTGTTCCTTTTGTGTTTTGATAAATAAAATCGTATTCTAAAGTAACTTTTGTGCCTTGTTCGTCCGACTTGTTTCAGACAAGTTTTTCTCGTCAAGTTTCTGTTCAGCACTACCTTGCTTCGGTGGTTTTATCATAACTCGAGTTTTACAGATCCAATTGATGTGATTATTTTTGGGTTGTCTTCAAAACTTGATTATCTATCATCTGTGAAAATTTCACGGTCATTGAATTTGTGGTTTCTGATATACACGAGTTTCTTTGCAGTATTCCAGAACTGTTTTTTTCGTGTAGGACAGATTGACCTTTGTTCGATCTTTCGATCGTAACTTGAGTTTCTCTCAAGGGATTTTCATAATTCTTGTTGTGAAGTCTTCGTGACTTGATTCTCTATAATCTATACTAGTTTTGTCACAGTTGAACACGTTTAGATTAGTCACACACACGATTTCTTCAACAGATCGGTTTTCGCTGAGGGGTGTTGGTTTTCTGCTGAGGGGTGTTTTGTTGCTTCAGCTGAAATTTTTTTATCTACCATTCACCCTCCTCTGGTAGCTTTACACGTGTACTTTGATCCTACAATTGGTATCAGAGCCAGTTTGCTCTAATCTTTGTGATTTGCACGTATTTTGACTAATCATCATAGAGAAATACTCCGCCAAACCTTGTGCGTTTAGTGGTATTGATTTTCAGGTTTGGAAGGCACGCATGGAAGCTTTCATCCAGGCGCAAGGCTTTGCAATATGGGAAAAGGTGTACAAGCCTTACGATGTGCCTTCAAACGATCAAGCACGTCTACGAACATGAGAGATGTCGACAACAATAACAAGGCTCGGAACTTGATCATACAAGGACTAACTCAGAGCGACTTTGACTGTGTTGCACACCGCCGATCGACGTACGATGTGTGGAGAGCACTTTGTGACTACCGCGAAGGATCCAACACGATCAATGAGGTAAGATAGGATATGTTTAAGAAAGAATACATGTGCTTTGAGATGCAACCCGGTGAGTCCATTGATGACCTCTTTGCTCGCTTTAATAAAATTCTCAGCAACTTGCGTAGCGTCAATGTTAATTTTTCAGATGCTGAAAATGCTAGGCAATTACTAAGTGCATTAGACATGTCAATTTTGGAGATGAAAGTAATATCCATATGTGAATCCACTGTCATGAGTACTCTTACATTAGATATGCTTTATTCTAAGCTAAAAACTCCTGAAATTGACATTATATCACGTAAGAACCCAAATAAGACTTGCATTTGTCTCACAACGTGATATGCCAGCTCCGGCCAATCATCTAGCAATACACTTGCTTTGCTGTCTTCACTAACCCAGGAACAGATTGAGGAGTTTCCCGAGGAGGAGCTAGTACTTCTTTCTACTAGGTTCTCAAAAGCATTGCAAAATGTGAGAACTAGAAGGAGAGGAAGCTCCGGACCTCAACGATGCTTTGAATGTGGTAAGACAGGACACTTTCGTACAGATTGCCCTAACCTTTCAAGTCCTTCTAACCGTGATGAAAAGAAGAATAAAGTCAAGTCCTCTTTTGGCAACACCAACAAGAAAAAGAAGGGTTTTACAGGACGCAAACTGATAAACAGTTTCATCACCGCACTTCAAGAACTTGGCTCGAGTGATGTAGACATTGGAAGTGATGAAGATGATCTGGCAAACTTGTGCTTCATGGCGGGCAAATCAAAATCAAGTATAGAGGATGCAGAACACAACAGTGACAACGAAGAGGTATGCCCTACTTGCGAAGAAATGTGTGATGCTATTTCTCGTGCCACTATTATTGTTAAGAAAAATGACAAAAAGCTTAGGGACAATGCTGTTAAAATTGAGTCACTAGAATCTGAAATAATCGTTTAAAATCCTTGATTCCTAGTGATGATTCTTGTTCCTCATGTGATTTAATATATGAACAATTGTCCTCTCTAAGAAGTGCATATACCTCCACACTTGATAAACTTAAACTTGAAATCGAAAAGAACAAAAATCTTGCTGCATTTAATGATAAAAACTTGAAAGATGCTTGTTGTTCTACAATTGATTTGCATTGTTCTACTTGCGATGATCTTGATAAGAAACTACAAGATGCTATGAAAGAAATTTCTATATTGAACAATGCTTTACGTTCTCATGAAGTTAAATATTGTTCCAATTGCAAATTAAAAGGAAAAACTTCATGTGAAAATTGCCTTGATCTATCAAATAAACTTGATAACATGCATAAGACATTAGATCGGTTTTGTAATGGGAATAAGAATCTAAACTTGCTGCTGAATTCTTACAAGTCTTGCAATGATAAAACTGGTTTAGGTTTTGATTCACATGCTCATGCTAAGGAACATCCACCTAAAATTGTAAAATCATTAGGAAGTGGTTTGATTCAAACAGTTCCTAAACCAAAAGAAGTTGTTTTTAAATCTGCAGGAGTGTTGTCACATTCGGGTTCAAGTAATTATACTGCATGCTCATCTAGACATGAACACAAAGTTAAATTTCATTGTACCTATTGTGGTAGACATGGTCATGTCATAGATTTTTGTTATAGACTAGCTAAACAACATAAAAGGAAAGAATGCAAGCTAGATCTTATAACTCTCATGCAAAATTTACTGCACATACTAAACCGAATGTCAGGAACATGCAACCTGCTGTTATTAGTCAGAAATATTTAAAGTTTACCTCCGGAGCTTCAGTTTTTGCACCTGGAGCTTCAGTTTTTGCCTCCGGAGCTACTGATTTTCGTGCTACACATGTAACACCTCATAGGTCAGTAGTTAAGAACAAAAAATCTCAAACTTTGAGTCATAAACCTGCTGTTTTTTCTCAGCTTTCGCATGTTATTCCTGCTGGACATCGCGTAACTCAGTACTGGATTCCTAAATGTCTTTTAACTAACCCCAGTATTGAGTCATCGACGTATTGTGCTTCTATGTAGGTTACATGCTTGAGGAAGGAGAACATTTGGATTGTAGATTCAGGTTGCTCACACCACATGACCGGTAACAAAGAATGGTTCTCCTCTCTCTCTTTTGTGTCACGTGTAGAGAATGTTACTTTTGCCGATAATTCTTCAACTCCTATAATTGCTAAGGGTTCAGTTAGAGTAAATGATCACTACACTTTGAAGGATGTGGCACTTGTCAAAAATTTGAAATACAACTTGCTTTCTGTTTCACAATTGCTACATGAAAATCTGGAAATTATTTTCAATAAAAACTGCTGCAAAGTTGTAGGTTCAAATAGTGAGCTTATTTTTAACATGTCTTGTTTTGGAAGAGTTTTTAAAGCTGATTTTGATATGTCTTCCTCTAAGCATAGATGTCTAGTTGCAAATGATTCCAAAGATTTATATTTTTGGCATCGTAGACTTGGTCACGTAGGGTTTGATCATCTCACACGTGTTAGTGCTCTTGATCGCATACATGGGCTGCCTAAGCTTAAAGGGGACAAAGAAATTGTGTGCTCTTCTTGTAGACATGCTAAGATGGTTGGAGGTTCACATGTTCCTCTCACAATGACCATGACAACTGAACCAGGTCAAATTTTACACCTTGACACCGTAGGACCTTCACGTGTTCAATCCTTTGGAGGTAAATGCTATGTTCTTGTGATTGTTGATGACTATTCTAGATACTCTTGGGTTTACTTTATGGCATCTAAGAATGAAGCTTTTAGTCACTTTAGAACTTTATTTCTTATATTTTCAATTGATCACCCAGGATCTTTAAGAGCAATTAGAAGTGATAATGGAACCAAATTTAAAAATCAATCGTTTGATCACTTTTGTGCTGAAAATGCAATAGATCATCAATTTTCTTCACCATATGTACCTCAACAAAACGGTGTTCTAGAGAGAAAGAACAGAACCTTAGTTGAGATGGCTAGGACTATGCTTGATGAATATCAAACTCCTAGGAAATTTTGGGCTGATGCATTTGCAACCGCTTGTTATGTCTCAAATCGTGTTTTCTTGCGTGCTAAGCTAGGTAAAACACCATATGAGCTCAGGTTTGGACATAGGCCAAGTGTCACACACTTTAGGGTCTTTGGTTGCAAATGCTTTGTTAAGAAATATGGTAATCTTGATAAATTCGAAGCTAGATCTGTTGATGGCATGTTTCTTGGTTATCCATCTCATACTAGAGGCTACCGTGTGCTTTTACTTGATACTAACAAAATTGTGGAGACTTGTGAGGTTTCTTTTGATGAAGCTAGCCCAGGTACTAGTTCAAATATTGCAGGTCCGGATCCATGTCCGCAGGGGTAGAGTATTTTCGTTAAAGAAGAGGAAGAAGTTGTAACACCCCAAAACCTGCTAAAGAGGGGAATTTAAAATTTTTTGGATGTATTGCATGTGGTGAAGCAATTCAAATTCAAACTGGGATTTAAATTCGAATCAAAACAGAAAAAGAAAAGGAAAAGGAAAAAGAAAAACGGCCAGTGGGCCGAAACCCATCTCAGCCGGCCCAAACCCCGCGCGTGCCAGCCAGCCCAAAACTCGCACGGGCTCCCCCCTCTCCCTCTCTCTGACGCGCGGGGCCCACATGTCATCTCCTTCCCCGCGCGCCCCCAACCGCTCCGGCTCTTTCACGCCCGATCGCAACCGCCGCCCCCGAACCCCGCGCTCGCAGCCCCGATCTTCGGTCCCAGGCGCTACTACATATCTAAACCGACCCTCCGCCGCCTCTCCTCGTGCATTCAACGCAAGGAAACTCGCCGATTTCCCAGTGCCGCTCCATCTTTCTCTCCGGTGAGAACCGATCATCCCCCACCGAAAAACCTTCGGATCTCTTCGCTTTTCGCTGGACTAACGAGCTTGCCGTGTTCCACCGCCGCCGGGGAGCCCTGCAGGTGAAGGAAGTGACAAGTTTCACGCCCTAGCATCGGTTCCGACGAGCACCGAGGAGCAGCTTCAACCATCGTCGTCGCAGAGCCGAATTACGACCTCCCCAAGCCCGAGAAACCCCTAGGTGAGCTTCCCCTACCCCTCCGCAGTCGATCCGAGTGAAAAACTACAAGTTTTAGCGTGTAGCGGCAAGGAACCGAAGCTGCGCCGGCGAGATCACCGCCCCCGCCGCCGCGAGCCGCCGCGCGCGAGGGCTGGCTCCGTCCAGGGCAATGTGGCCCCCTGAGGCCCGTCCATTTTGAATCGTGCGGTCCCTAATAGATCTAACCCGTACCGCTTCGCGTTATAATCTCAGCCGTATGTTTTAAATCCAACGGCCCACGTCGGCCCCGCATTATAAAGGCCAGGAATCTTGCGCCTACCCCTGGGGATCTCGGAAAACACGAGCTAGTCCCGGAAACTTCTGATCTAGCCTCTGGACCTTCAGAAATTCATGTAAATTCATTTAAAAATCAGTTTTAGCCCCTGGACTTAATAAAAATTAGGAAAACCTCTCTGTTATGTGTAATTAGGCCCCTAAAATTTGGGAAATAATAAATTAAACCCTGCAGTAGGGTGGAATTGCCTTTTAGACCCTATAAGATATTAAATTCAGAAATTTGAACATATGAGTAGAATTTAAATTCAAAAGGTAATATAAACACATGTGCAAATACAAATTTAAATTTTCCTAGCACTTGGAAAATCTTTAGAATGAGTTAAAAACTGATTTTAGGCTGAAATGAGATTTGACTAAGTGCTGCTTATATTTATTGTTTCTGGAAATACATTTTTAGGCTAGGAAATAATTCTGAAAATGGGTAAAACAAATTTAAATTGGTTCCCATCAGAGAGGAAGTTCAAAAATATTTTATTGAACATTTTAGATCAGAACCTATTCTGTTTAGGTGATATGTCTTACTATTTTAATATTAAAGTTTACTTTTAGGCACAGAAAATAAATCTGAAAATATAGGAAAATAGGTGTGCATAATTAGAAACTGATAAATGAGGTCTCCAAATCCAAAAACTTCAAATTAGGATTTTGTAGAAGATCTGGAAACCTAATTGAAGTAGGAAATTATCTTTCATGCAAACTTTGGGGCTAAGAAGTGTATTAATTAAACATAGAGGATTTGTTCAAAATGGAAATTAGTATATAGTGTGCAAATAGAAATCTGAATACAAAAGTTAGAAATAATATATATATGTTTAAAAGTGCATGTAGACCTAAAAGCAACACATCTAGGGTAACCACAACACTTAAAAAAAAGGTGAATGACTTTCATATGTATGTATGTGTGGTTTGCTTGAGTGGAAGTGTCGACTATGGCTTATGGATTGTTGTATTGGCATGAGTAAAACCAGCCCCAGAGCAGGTTCTCACCTTTCAAGACCAAGACTTTCCATTCCCAGAGCAACAGGAAGAAGGCAAGTGTCCTTGACCACTTTGATCCTATACTAGGATGTGTAGCTAGAATTAATTTGCATTGTCAATTTGGAATATGATACCCAAGCTAGGAAGTTTCCCTAGATTTTCATTATCTTATTTCCTTGTAGCCTGGGTTGGGATTTATTTTATTATGTCATTTATTTATATGCTTATGCTTAGCCATGCTTAGAATGGGATAAGTGGGATATGAGATCATCAACTTATTTACCTTACTCTTGTATGAGATATTATGAGTTATGTAGAGGTAGGGATCGAGGCAAGTTGGATGATTTGGTTGGTGCTGGGTGCACGAGACTCGGGTTTGTGTTTAGTACTTGCCTGGATCCTAAGGACCGGTTCATGGAGCATGTAACCTGGCTTTACCGTGCCAACCACATGCTGAGATGGGGCAGCTTGGCCAATTAATTAGGTGTATCCCCGGCGTAGTATGGGTGTTTGGATGGTGCGGGGAATAGGTGTCAGCTGGACTACCATATGAACCGCAAGGCTCCAGAGGGGGCCACTGCAGCGGGGTTGGAGCCTCTTGTATGCTATTAGGGGTGAAACCTCGGTGGGCCCACACTCGTCGGGAATCCCTTTGTAAATGCCTCGAAGTGATCTCCTGGCTACACACATGGGGAGTGTGAACGTGGTTCGCGGCCACTGGCATAATGGAGGTTCTTTTAGTCCACCCGGCAACGGGGGATGAAATCACTACATGTGGGTACAGTGGTGCAAACTCTGCAGAGTCAAAACTGTCATCACAACCGTGCTCACGGTCAAGAGCGGCTTGGACTTATTCATGATTAGAGGATGATGAATTTGGAAGTTGAGGATGTTGAGCGGGGAGCTTAACACTGGAAATGATGTTATGGATTACTTGATTTTGATGATGGGTTGGGAGATGGGGACCATTTCACTTGTGTAGTAATGTAGGTGCTAAATAAGCTAAGGTGATAGGTATTAATTGCGTAGTGCTTTAACCATGAGTTCAACCTCTCCTTGCTCTAGCCATGCATGACATTACTTTCCCACACTTGCTGAGTACCAACGGTACTCAAACTTGCTTTTCTGTTGGTTTAAATTGCTGCTCAGGTCAAGGGGATGATGTGGTGTTCAATGACCAAGACTTTGGACCCGAAGAAGGATTCTAGGTTCACGAAGTCCCCCGGGCAACGCCTGTGACGGAGCCCACGAGATTTATATTCTGCTGCTGCTTTATTTACATGTTATAAACATATTATTGTCCATCGAGACGTATGCTATGTAAGACTTATTTATATTCGAACACTTGGCTTGTAATATAATGATGCTTCACTATTTGTCGTCACATGTATGAGAAAATGATCCTGGCATACATGTGATATTCACTCGGATGCTCTTTAGAGAAACCGGGTGTCACAGAAGTGGTGCTGCTGCCAGAAAATTCAGCAGCTAATGACATTGTTCTAGCTCCTGATCTTGATTCACAGCCAGCACCGACGACCACCATTGCTGGTCCAGATCATCCTCACGTCACAAGCTCATCTATTTGTGATGAACATGAAGAAGAAGAAGCTTGTGAAGTGTCCACTCCCCTCCGGATTCTCAAGTCATCGTCCACAACAAATTATTGGAATCTTGCATGAACGAGTTACAGGATCCAGATTTTACGACCCCAATTATCATGCTTATTCTGCTTTTGTTGCTTCTTTTGAACCCAAAGATATATCACACGCACTCACTAATGAATCTTGGATTATTGCCATGCAAGAAGAGTTAGAAATTTTGAAAGAAATAATGTTTGGAAACTTATATCTCCACCTCAAGGTCACACTTTAATTGGAACTAAATGGGTGTTTAAAAATAAACAAAGTGAGGAGTGGGTTGTGGTTAGGAATAAGGCTAGGTTGGTTGCTCAAGGTTTCACACAAGTTGAAGGTCTAGATTTTGATGAAACTTTTGCTCCTGTTGCTAGATTAGAAGCCATAAGAATTTTGATAGCTTTTGCTGCATCTAAAGGTTTTAAGCTATATCAAATGGATGTTAAAAGTGCTTTTCTTAATGTCTACATAGATGAGGAGGTTTATGTCAAACAACCACCTGGTTTTGAAAATTCAAATTTTCCTAATCATGTTTACAAACTGCCCAAAGCCTTGTTTGGTCTCAAACAAGCCCCTAGAGCATGGTATGATAGGTTAAAAACATTCTTACTTGAAAAGGGGTTTATCATGGGCAAGGTTGATAAAACTCTTTTTTTGCTTAAGCATGGCAATGACTCATTATTCGTTCAAGTGTATGTGGATGATATTATCTTTGGTTGTGCTTCTCATGATCTTGTGTCCAAGTTTTCAGCTATGATGAGTTCAGAATTTGAGATGAGTATGATGGGAGAACTCACGTACTTTTTGGGGCTGCAAATCAAGCAAACCAAGGAGGGTACCTTTGTGCATCAAACAAAGTATACAAAAGATCTCCTAAGGCGCTTCAACATGGACAAAAGCAAGCCTCTTCGGACACCAATGGGAACAGCAACAACACTTGAACTTGATGAAGATTGTGATCCAGTTGATCAAAAATAATATAGAAGCATGATCAGATCACTTTTGTAGGGAAGATTTCAGCTAATATGATGATTCCAAAGGCACCTCTGTGCTTAGGTGGGAAACTATATTCCACCACCTTGATAATCCTTATGGGACAAAAGATTGATGCAATCTTAGGGATGTCATGGCTACAATACCATGGCGCTGTCCTAGAGACTCGGACACGGACGGTTCATTTAATCTCCCCATTCCACCGTCCGCATTCCACGGTATTAGACACTCCAGTCCGGGAAGTTTTAGCAGTTAATAATGCTGAAGCTCTCAAGTTAGAAGACATCCCCGTAGTCCGGGAGTACCCTGACGTGTTTCCGGATGATCTTCCAGGCATGCCACCTGAGCGGGATGTCGAGTTCAAGGTCGAGCTCGCACCCGGGACTACGCCCATATCACGGAGACCCTACAAGATGGCTCCAAATGAGCTGGCTGAACTGAAAGAACAGCTCAATGATCTGTTGAGCAAGGGTTTCATTAGACCGAGTTCCTCGCCTTGGGGATGCTCGGTGCTGTTTGTAAAGAAGAAGGATGAAACCCTACGGCTGTGTGTGGATTACCGGCCGCTCAACGCCGTCACCATCAAGAATAAGTACCCACTGCCCCGTATTGACATCTTGTTTGACCAACTTGTGGGGGCAAGTGTATTCTCAAAGATGGACCTTCGCTCTGGATATCACCAGATCAAGATCCGGGCGGAGGATATCCCGAAGACGGCGTTCTCGACGAGATACGGCTTATACGAATATCTCGTCATGTCCTTTGGTCTCACAAATGCTCCAGCCCATTTCATGTATCTCATGAACTTGGTGTTCATGCCGGAGCTGGACAAGTTCGTGGTAGTGTTCATCGACGATATCTTGGTTTACTCCAAGACGGAAGCCGAACATGCCGAGCACTTGCGGATCGTTCTTCAATGATTGCGAGACCATAAACTCTACGCCAAGTTCATTAAATGCGAATTTTGGATCAGCCAAGTGCCATTCTTGGGACATATCATCTCAGCTGAAGGCATTGCGGTTGACCCAAGCAAAATAGAGCAAGTGCTGAAATGGAAAGCTCCCACTTCAGTTCATGAAGTCAGAAGTTTCCTCGGGTTAGCGGGATACTACCGGAGATTCATTCCAAGCTTCTCCAAGCTCGCTAAGCCGATGGCAGAGTTGCTGAAGAAAGGGACGAAATATGTTTGGAACACGGCGTGTGAAGGAGCGTTCCGAGCATTGGTGAAGCATCTCACCACAGCCCCGGTATTAGCTTAGCCGGATACCACAAAGCCCTTCGACGTGTATTGTGACGCGTCTGGTATCGGGCTAGGCTGCGTGTTGATGCAGGAAGGACGTGTGGTCGCATATGGCTCACGCCAACTTCGGAACCATGAGCAGCATTATCCGACTCATGATCTTGAGCTTGCTGCCGTGGTGTTGGCACTAAAAATGTGGAGGCACTATCTCCTGGGGAATATGACGATGGCTTGCTTGTTGAGAGTAAACGTACCCGCCAGCACGTTGTCTCCCTCTGGGGCGTCCTCATTGTCGAGGTTGCGGACACCCCCAGTCCGCTGACCAACCTTCTTCACCGGAGGTCGGCCTCGAGCACCGCCCTGGAACTGGGCTTGCCCGCTGCTCTGCTGCCCCTGGGGACAGTCCTTCGCGAAGTGGCCCGCCTGGCCACACTTGAAGCAGGTGAAACGGGGCGGTCCCCCGCTGATCGGTGGATGGAATCCCGGGGCACGTGGTGGCGGTGGAAACGCCCGGGGTACCGTCTGCTGCTGCTGCTGCCTTGGTGGTGGCATCGGCGGACGGATTGGAGGTGCCTGAAAGGGACGTCCCCCGAACTGCTGAGGCCGCGCCGGTGGTCGCCACTGGTGCCCGGATGGTGTCCGATACACCATACGGTACTTCTGGGGAGCGCCACTCCCACCGCTGGGTGGAGCGCTGCGCTTCTGCTGCTCAGCTGCCAACTCCCGCTGAGCATCCTCTTGCATGATCGCGGCATTGACTAAGTCATTGAATGTGCCGCGATTCCACTGAACGAGATGTGTCTTCATTTCGGGATGTAACCCCTGATAGAAGTGTTCTCGCTTCATCTCCTCAGTGGAGATATAATCTGACGTGTACTGCGCCAGATGGTTGAAGGCACTGTAGTAGTCGTGGGCACTCCTCCCGCCCTGCTTCAGTTCCAAAAATTCTTGGAACTTCCTCTTCATGATCCCGGGAGGAATGTGATAGGCGCGGAAAGCCTCCCGGAATTCTTGCCATTCCATGACATGGCCAGCCGGACGTGAGGCGACATAATTCGCCCACCATGCATCAGCGGCACCGTGGAGTTGCTGCGCTGCGAACAGGGTCTTTTTCCGCTCCATGCATTGGAGCATCCCGAACTTGGACTCGATGGTCCGCAGCCAGTTGTCCGCCTCCAGTGGTTCTTTGGCTTCGGTGAACACTGGAGGGTGCGTACTCATGAAATCCGAGTACGACACTTCAAGGGGCTCACGAGGCCCTCTGTCTTGACACCCCCTCGCCTGGGACGTATTCTGCACGATCGTGCGGAGCAGGTCGGTCTGCTCCTCACGACCTCCCACCAGTGCCGCTATCACATCCGCCAAAGTAAGCGGAGGCGGCGGTGGTAGCTGCTGCTGCGGGGTGCTGTCGTAGGCCGGTGGCTGGGAGTCATCGCCTCCCCCTTGGCTAGAGCCACCAACCTCGTGCGTGGTCCTAGTGCGAACCATCTGCAACCATACGACAATAAACATCAGTCCCGCAACATATTGCATGCAGTCCAAATGAAAATAGGCGTAACAACATAATGACAATGAGAATATGCGATACATCTCGTAAGCAGATAATGTAATAACTTTGCACAAGCTACACCATTACCAGACCAAACACAAGCTAGTTTAATCCAACTTGATGAACCTCCACTTTGGAAGCTCACCGTAACTAGGTTTGGTCACTACGAGACATTACTATCGCGTTGTCATCACGTACACCACCCTTTGGGTACAACACCCTCTCCAATGAATTCAACTGTCATTCTTCTGTCAGAATGACCAGTTTCTACCTATTCCATGTTTTCATCTGGTTCTGGGCATTTTCAGGACTCAAGTTGAATACCAAAGTTAAAGTTAACTTCAGTATCTTTCCAACGAGTACTTATTTGCCCTTAGATCAGCTCTGGTGAAAACGTTATGGTAATTCAAAGTCAGCAGAATTTCTGGAAGAATTTTAACAGCACCTCCCTTGGAAGTTGCTGTTTTCAACTCTGATTTCCACTAAATTCTGTGCTGAAATTTCAGGAACTTTGAATTGCAAAGATGTCATACATCTTCTACTCTTTCTAAGGATGTATTAAATGACAATTTTAGATTTTTCAACTGGGAGTTATGTTTGAAAAACAGAACAATTCAGAGAATGTTTTACTTTGTCCTGGTTCTGGACAGTTTACATTCCTCTGGGATTTCAGCCATCTTAAGGTGTGTTTCAGCTCTGGAAGTCTACAACAAAATTGTAGGGTACTCAGATACCTTTCCAGAACTATATAACACACCTCCCTGGGCTAAAAGACCTGTGAGTTATGCCCTGTTGAAGATCAGCCACTTGCTGCCCAAAACAGAGCACTCTGCTTTTCATACTTTTGGCTATACTGCTCCACTATCCCATTCCTATACCCAACCAGGGTCCTAAATGTTGAACCTATAGATTTTTACTTCCTTGTTATCAATATTTTCATGCATATGCCTACAATATCTCGGTACTACGTTCCTCATAAAAGAAATTCCTAACCGGATTATACCGACATATACGTCTCAAATGTGGCACTAAACGGTCTCTCGCACACGTTTACTACACGGATACTGTAACACCCCAAAATTTTGATTCAAAACCCTAAACCATGTTAAGAGGGGGATTTAAAAAATTTTGGACGTGTTGCATGTTTTGCAAAAATTCAAATTCAAACTGGAATTCAAATTAAACTCAAATCAGAAAAGAAATAGAAAAAGAAAAAGAGAAAACAGAAAAAAACCGGTCAGTGGGCCGAAACCCACCAGCCAGCCCAGCCAGCGCCCGCACCAGCCCGCAGCCACGCGCGCTGCTTCCTCACACTGACAGGCGGGGCCCACCAGATCGTCGTCTACCTCGCGCCCGCGCCGAACTCCCTCTCACCCGAATCAAAACCGATCGGGATTTCGGCGTATCCCCGCTGAATTCTGTTCGTAGGCGACGCGGACTTGATCTAAACCACCCCGCCGCCCTCCCCCGTCTATAAAAACCCCGGCCTCGTTCTGTTTTTCCCCCGCGATCCGCCGATTGTCCTCCGGTGAAAACCGAGACTTCTCCGGCGAATTCTGGCCGATCTAAGCTCGGAAATTCCGATCTAACTCGCTGGTCTTGATCCACCGCCTCCGGGGAACCTTGCAGGTGCAGAAAACTCGGTGACTTGCGGTGTAAACACAGCGCCGACGAGCTTCGCCGTGGTTTCACCTCGGACCTCGTCACCGATCACTTTCCAGGACCTCCGAGCTCAAGAAAACCCCCGAGGTGAGATCCCCGACCTCCCCTCTACCGATGTATGCCATAAAATCACAGTTCTAGGAAGAATTCCCGAAGATCCAAAAGTTTCCGGCGAGATCGCCGCTTCCCGCCGCCGTGCGCCGCCGGCAGCGCCGCCCGCGCTCGATCAGAGCGACGTGGCCGCCTGTGCGCCGTTTATTTTAAATCGCACGGTAGGGTTTAAACCCCCGCGTACCGGTTCGATGTTATAATCTCGGCCGTCGGTTTAAAATCGGACGGTCCACGTCAGCCCCGCGTTATAAAGACTGGAAATCTTACGTGCTACCCCCTGGGGTTCTCGGGAAATAAGAGCTAGCCCGGGAAACTTCTGATCTAGCCCCTGGAACTCCAGAAAATCATGTAAATTCATTTAAAAATCAGTTTTAGCCCCTGGACTTAATAAAAATTAGGAAAAACACCTCTGATAAGTGTAGCTAGACCCCTGGAAATTCTGAAAATAATATTATAGACCCTGTAATGGGGTGAGTTTACCTTTTTAGCCCTGTTTAGTATTTAATTTAGGAAATTGAATATGTGGCTAGTGTTTAAAAATTAAAAAGTGGGACAAACATATTGTCATAATTAAATCAAAAACTTTCTCAGTATTTAGAAAACTTTGGAGTGAGATAAAAACATATTTTGGGCTGAATTGAATCTGTTTAATTTATTATTCACATTTAGGGACACAATTTTAAGTAATGAATAGTTTTAGAAAATAGGGAAAATAATTGTAAAATAGTTTACATCAGAGGAAAAGGTCAAAAATATATTAGTAAATATTTTAGATCAGAACCTATTCTGTTTAGATGAGGTATCTTGTTATTTTCATAATAAAGTTAACATTTAGACATAGGAAATAAATCTGAAAATATAGCAACTAGTAAATGATAAATGGAGTTCTAAAATCTAAAGGATTCAATTTAGGGTTGGTAGAAATTATGAAGACACATATGGAGAAGGAAAATACCTTTCATGCATACTTGGTAGCTAAAAGGTGTAGTAATTGAATATAAGGAATTTATTTAAATTGGAAACTCATATATATTGTATGCAAGCATAAATGTGAATACAAAAGTAGGAATCATATACATATGATTAAAAGTGTATGCAAGACACAAATCAACACACATAGAGTAACCACAACACATATAATGGTGAATGACTTTCATAAATGTGAATGTGTGGTTTGTATGAAGTGGAAGTGTGAACTATGTCTTATGGATTGTTGTTTTTCTTTTGCTATGTGTGATGGTATGATGTAGAACCTGCTCAAGAGCAAGTTTGAGAACCTTGACCACTTTGATCCTATGGTAGGATGTGTAGATAGAATTATTTTGCATTGTCAAATGAAATATGAAACCCATGCTAGGATGTTTCCCTAGAATTGCATTACCTTGTTTCCTTGTAGCTTGGGTTGGGATTTATTTTATCATGTCATTTATTATTATGCATATGCTTAGCCATGCTTAGAATGGGATACTTGGGATATGAGATCATCAGTTTATTTTACCATACTCTTGAATGAGATATTGTGAGTTATGTAGAGGTAGGGATCAAGGCAAGTTGGATGTTTTGGTTGTGTGCTGGGTGCACGAGACTCGGGTTTGTGTTTAGTACTTGCCTGGATCCTAAGGACCGATTCATGGAGCATGTAACCTGGCTTTACAGTGCCAACCACATGCTGAGATGGGGCAGCTTGGCCAATTAATTAGGTGTATCCCCGGCGTAGTATGGGTGTGTTGGATGGTGCGGGGAGTAGGTGTCAGCTGGACTACCATATGAACCACAAGGCTCAAGAGGGGGCCACTGCAGCGGGGTTGGAGCCTCTTGTATGTTGTTAGGGGTGAAACCTCAGTGGGCCCACGCTCGTCGGGAATCCCTTTGTAAAGGCTTCATAGTGGTCTCCTGGCCACACACCTGGGAAGTGTGAACGTGGTTCGTAGCCACTGGCATAATGGAGGTTCTTTTAGTCCACCCGGCAACGGGGGATGAAATCACTACATGTGGGTACAGTGGTACAAACTCTGCAGAGTCAAAACTGTCATGACAGTCGTGCTCACGGTCAAGAGCGGCTTGGACTTATTCATGATTAGAGGATTGATGGTTTTGGAAGTTGTTGATGTTAAGCGGGGAGCTTAACATTGGAAATGAAGTTATGGTTATTTGATTATGATGAAGGGATGGGAGATTGGGACCATTTCACCTGTGTAGTAATGTAGGTGCTTAATAAGCTAAGGTGATAGGAATTAATTGCGTAGTGCTTTAACCATGAGTTCAACCCCTCCTTGTTCTAGCCATGCATGATATAATTTTCCCACACTTACTGAGTACCATTGGTACTCAACCTTGCATATTTTGTTGGTTTATATTGCTGCTCAGGTCAAGATAATGAGGTGGTATATAATGACCAAGACTTTGGACCTGATGAAGGTTTCTAGGTTCGTGGAGACTCCGGGCAACGCCTGTGATGGAGCCCTCAAGAATAATATTCCGCTGCTAGTTTATTTACTTGTGATAAACTTATTATTGTCCATCGAGACATTTGCTATGTAAGACTTATTTATTCGACACCTGGCTTGTAATAAATGATGCTTCACTATTTGTCATCACATGTATGAGAAAATGATTCTGGCATACATATGATATTCACCTTGGTTGTTCTTCGGAAAAACCGGTTGTGATAGAGGTGGTATCAGAGCCAAGGTTGCCCGTAGGAACGTGGACCTAGGTAGAAATGGACGTATTTAAGGACCTTATTTTCTTAAAAAAACTATTTTTACAAGGGGTGTGTTGAAAAGTGTTATTTAATGAGTCACTTTCTTCATCTTACCCCAATTTTCATTCAAAATAGGATTTTTGTTTAAGAGTTTATCTAACCTAAGTTTAAATTCTTTTTGTTTTAGATGGTTCGCATGATTCGCACCGCTTGCAAGTCCACAGGAGGGAGAGTTCCCGTAGTTGCCATTGCTGAAAGAGAGGAGAGCCGTCCGGTGACGTACCTTTCCTACGGATTGGCAGTAGGAGGCTTGTTGCGCCGTCTTCGACGTATGCTCGAAGCCGTTGGCAATACGGGCAAGCTAATCATACACTATAGCTCCACCAGGACCATCCGGGAGAAGAGGGAAGAATGGAGCTCAGAGATGAGGATTATACAAGAAAATCAGCTGCTTAAGATTCACCACTCTCCAGCTTGTCGAGCGACACAGGTCGATGCGGAGAAGGATGTCACCTGGGAGGCCATCACCTGCCAGAGTCACATCTATCGTCGCCACCTGGACAGGACTGAGTACATGTATGTCCTCCAGCGTGAGAGTGGTACCACGGAGTACAAGTACCCGCCGGTGCAGCAAGGGACTTCCCATGAGCACATGGACTTGTGCTTGGAAGATGCTTCTATGCTCAACACTCGACTGGAGGAGTGTCAACAAGAGCTTCAGGATGTCTAAGACACCCTGAAGGAAAAGGAGGCGTTGCTGCGAGCCTGCTTAATGGCGAGAGAAAGAGGAGATGGGAATGAGCTGTGTGTCACCACGAATGATACATGGACTCCTGACTCCCCAGATCGCCGAGCGATCAGGCGTCGTCGCACTTCTCCACCAGCAGCCTCCCCACCCAAAGCAGAGTCGGAAGGCAGCTGAAATGATGAGGAAGATCCCGAGGAGCCAGCTCAAGAAAACGAGTAATGTAGAGTCCCTCCCTTAGTCAGCAAGATGTCGAATAGGCGAGTCGTTAAGTTAAGTTAATGGTCTGTGTCGAAGTGTTCGGTCGACACTTCCCCCGGGCCTGCACTGGGCAGCCCGCGGAGGTTCTTTTTTCGGAGGGGCTAGTTCCTAGCGGAGAGCTTGCGCAGATGGACGAGTTAGTGAGAGCTTGACACAGAGAGTTGTACGTGGATCAGGCCGCCGGAGCGTAAAACCCTACGTCCACGGCGAGCTATGGAGCTCGCTGTATTGCTTGCTGCTCAGGGCCGGGGGACCTGAGCTTGGGGGTGAGTTACAGCTTGAGAGTGTATGGCTAGCGTATGAGTTGCAAAATGCGAACCCTTGCTATCGACGCCTACCCGAGCCTTTTATAGTCCAAGACTCGGGCGGCTTACAAGGGGAGCCAGGACCCGATAGGTGGTCCCGGGAAGATTGTCTATTGTCTACCGTATCTGTAGTTACGCCGGTAGTTGCCTCTGGCCGAAGGATTCTAAGTCTTCATCTTCCCACCCTGCCCATGCCGCACGCTAGTCGTAGTGGTTGATGACGGCGCAGGCGGCATGGGATGTCTTGTCGCAGCGTTTATTGGCTGGCAGGTTCTGACACTGCGCGCCAGTCTGTGATGCGACTGGGCGCAACGGCACCTGACAGACGCGTGCTCCGCGTTTCCGCGTCTTGGGAAGACGCGGGCCTTGAATACCTTGTACGGGCAAGGTGAGGAGCGCCTTTATGCCCGCTGCCTACCGCTCAGGGGCAGGCAGCACCGTTCTTCTGGCCACGTGGCGGGTCCGGAGCCCTTCTCTGAGGTGAGAAGGGCCCGGCCTGCGGGGCACGTGGAGCCTCCGGACCTCTCGCCGCGGAGGGGGAGGTCCGGCCTCTGTATGCCACGTGGCGGGCCCGGAGCTCTCCTCTGTGGAGAGGGAGATCCGGCCCCGCTGGACGTGTGGCGTCTTCGGACCTCTCTCCCGCGGAGGGGGAGGTCCGGCTTCTGTATGCCACGTGGCGGGCCCGGAGCTCTCCTCTGAGGAGAGGGAGGTCCGGCCCCGCCGGACGCGTGGCGCCTTCGGAGCTCTCCCTGCGGAGAAGGGCGAGTACCTTAGGCATTTTACCCTGTGCGCGGGGGTACCCCATATCTCAGGTACCGATAGTGGCCCCCAGGCCGATCTCGGGGGAGATATCGAGCCCGAGGTGGGACCTCCATCTCTTCTGATCCGCGCACTTCCTTCAAGTCCCGAATTGACCGCTGCCGGAGCACGAACGGCCACGGAATCGTGAGAGCGTGCGCTCACTTGATGATCGCTTTTACTGCGGCGGTTCCCAAGGCTGCCACTTCTGCACGTTGCGGCACTTTCTTCGGGAACCGCCGAAGTGCCTTGCCGGCTCATCTTCTCAGGAGACTGACTCCTTGACCCCATCGCTTTAGTTAAGCGGCTTGGGCCCACCCGTCATCGGCACTCGGTCTAGGAACCGAAGCAGTTGCGGGTGCGGGGTATTCGAAGAGTTCCGAATCGCTTGGAACTGCACCGGGAAGCTTTTTAGAGGGGGTCTTACCCACATTGCAGCTTCCCTTCGCACTTCTCTGCGTTTCCTCCCGGACTCTTGTGCTTTTGCTCTCTTGCCTTTGAGTTCTCCCTTGCCATGGCTTCCAACCCGCTGCCCGAGAAGAAACGCGCTCGATCTCCTCCAGCAACAGCGTCGGTGCCGAGTCAGGATTCTGGGGTGCCTGACACTCCCTCCGGTGGCGACTCAAAGAGGCCCCGGGCAGATGCGCTGTGGGAAGCCTCTGGGGCGTCCCCTGTTCCGCCAGTCTAAGCGACTGCGGAGCGGCCGTCGGAGATGGTAGCGGGCTCTGGAAATCCTACCCCGGCTCGGAAGTCGGGGTTCAGAGCCCGCTGGAGTGTCCGCGCTTCTCGGCCTTCCCCGTCTTGCGGGGAATCTGTGCCGATACGCTCGGAGCCAGGGGCAACTGCCGCGGCCCCCAGGCCAGCGCGGACTTCTCCTGTTCCGGTGTGCCCGGACTCCGCGGCGGCATCGTCTCTTCCTGCCAAGACGGCCACCGCGGCCCCCGAGCCAGCACAGGTTGATCCTGCGCTAGGCGGCCTGGCTTCTTCTCCAGCACCGCCTTCCCCGGCTCGTCCCTCTCCTCAGGTCAAGGAGCCAGATGCTGAAAAGAGCCCGGCTGGCCTGGCTGCCAGAGCCGCGGAGCCAGCTTCTCCTGATCGGCGTCTCGTCTCGGCTGCTGGTGCGTCGGCTCCTCCTGAGGACGAGGTAATGGAGGAGGTCGGAGGGGCTGCCCCAGCCTCTGTTGCTCCATTGCCTCTGGCGGACGCCTTCGCGCTTTCCGAGTCGAGCGTCCGGCAGGTCTTAACTGCGCTAGGGCGCGAGCGGGAGGAGTATACGGTTGAACGGGACCGCCTCCTCATCTGGGGGAACCTTTTGCGGGAGAGGACCGCGAAGGTTAAGAGCGAGCTCGACTCCAGGCGGGAGTTGCTCGACTTCAGGGAAGCGCTCGTCGACCGGATGAAGCGGGCTGTTGACTGCATGGACACCCAGTCGCGGCGGATTAACAGGGAGGCCCTGGAGGCACACGCCCGGGCCGAAGAGAGCCTCTCTGCTGCTGTGGAAATACGGCAGCGGTTGGAGCGCCGCGAACTCGCCGTTGAGGAGCGGGAGCGTTCCGTGGCAGCTGAGGCAGAGAGGGTCGCCGTGCAGCTGGCCGTGGGCGTGGATGACCTCCGAGCTTGGATGGAGGAGCTGGAGATTCTGAAGGCAGACCTTGACTTGAGGGAGGAACAGGTCTCCCATGATCGCCGGGCGGTCTTCGACCGGGAGTTGACTGCCGGCTTCAAGGCCTCTGAGTTGGAGCGGCTAGCCGAGACTCTCCGCCTTTGGGAGAGTTCCCTGGCGGCCAAGGAGAAGGAATTCTCCGAGAGGAACCTGGAGGATCTGCAGGCGGCCCGCCTCGAGGTGGAGGAGCTCTCAGCCTTGCGGTCCTCCGAGGCTCTTGCGGTCTCAAGCTTCGTGGATCGAGCGGGGTCCGCCCTGATCCCTCTTGGCTTCAGTCCGGTGAGGGCCGCAACTCCCGCATTGAAGGTGGCAGAGGTGATCCCTGCATTGGAGTCGATCGGCGCCAAGCTGGACAAACTCGACTCGGTGGTCGCCAGTGAGCTTGAAGCCGAGGGCCGCGGCTTAGCTTTAGAGGTCGCCTCGCTTGTGCTGGCATGCTTCAAGAGCCGCGACCCCTCTTTCTCGCTGGAGCCAGCAAGAGAGGGCCCAGCCGAGGAGCGGGAGGAAGCTGCCAGGGCTGAAGTCGAGGATGTGGCCGCCCTTGTAGCCGCAAGGTTCCGGCGAGAGCCGGGAGGTCCTTAGGACTTGTTTCTCCCTTTTTTATCGAGTCTGTAGTCCAGCTCATGGAGCCTTGCTTAATTTGACTCTCTTGGATACTTGTGTCTGTGATGCGTTTTCCCTCCTTCTTGGCTTTGCCTGGCTGAGTCCTTAGCTCCGCAAGGTACTCAGAGGCCATTTCCAATCTCAGAGCTTCGCACAGACACCTTCCCCGGGTCCTAACTGTGTTAGGGGCCCCCGGAGGTCTCCGAACCTCGCCCTATGGGGGGGGCTCCAAATCTGCCGGCCACATGGTGGGTCCGGAGCCCCTCCTCAAGAGACGGGAGCTCCGGTCATGTTGGACACGTAGGGCTTTCGGAGCCCTCCTGCTGAGGGGGGGGGGGGGGGGGAGGTCCGGTTCCTGTCTGCCACATGGCGAGCCCGGAGCCCTCCTCAAGGGAGGAGAGAGTTCCAGGCCTGCTGGACACATGGGGCCCCCGGGCCCCGCCCCTGCTGGAGGGGCAGGTCCCGGTCCTTCCAGTCCCAGGCCGGTGTAGCTGGTAGCTCCTTTCCCCCCACTTCATGCAGTCCCTGTTGCCGTAACCTGAAGGTCCTGCACATAGGTAGAGGAAACGTAATTCTCCTCGGGGGGTCCTCCCCTCCCGTCTCCTAGTCTTATCCGTCTTATGGTCCTGACCCGCTATACGGGGCTTGTGCAATTCTATGCACGAGGCGCCGGAGCTCCGGCTCCCTCCGAGGTCCGGGTACGGCCGTCCGATCCCTAGTACCGGGCCATGTGCTGGGGAAGCAGAGTGCACGCGCTTTGGGTTCATGACCAGGCAAAGCAGACGTACTCCCCTGGACCTCCGGAGAGCAGGATGCGCATGCTTTGGGCTCTGGGCCGGCTAAGCTGGATACGCACCCTGGACCCCCCACGCACAACGCTGGCCTTTCCTGGAGGTGACCAACTGGCACCGCAACACCTGACTGGGGGAGGCCCGAGAGACTCACTCGGCCATCGGCAGGTGCCTCAAGCGCAGCCGCCTTCGGGAGGATAGCAAATGCCGACTATGGATGAGCGCAGGAGAGGGGGAGCTAGATGTACGATGAACATACAGAGATAGTGCGATCATAAAAATCAATGCATAATTTAAATGAACGTATGAGAGATAGCTAAGTAGAACAGGTCTCTGTATTCGTACCCATAGGTGGAATTCTGGCTGTACATGGGGGCAATGTTCCGCCTCGTCTACAAGGGAAGCAAGACTCTACGCGCTTAGGGTCGGAACCAGGCTAAACTGGACGTAGTCCTGTACCGTCCCTTGAGACTTAGCTACCCCAATCTCTGTTCCTAAGTTCTATGGGGTCTATTACAGAAGTGAATAACCCTGTTCTACCGATGCTCAGTAAGTAGGACTTACAGTGTTGCTTCATGGCAAGGATTTTTTTGGGAATGGATCCCACTCTCGGTTTAAAGGCATGTGTACCTGGGGCGGCAGCTTTCATGATTCGGAAGGGACCTTCCCTGCTGGGGGAGAGCTTATGGGTCCTTCTTGGAATATAGCGTGCCGCTTCACCAGGTTGCCCTCTTGCGGGCCCCCGTCGCGTTTGGTTCTTTGGCGGTAGTGCTTAGAGCATTAGCCGAGACCGTGCGTTGTGGGGTGTTCCCTGCAAGCCGAGTCTTGTCGAAGTTGTTATCTTCACGCTGGATCAGGTCCTGCGTGGCTTCTCTCGGGGGCCCCCGGGGAGTTCTCCCCTTCTGGCTAAGGCCTTCAAGAGGTAGGTGGACCCGGGCTCACCTTGGATGACCTAAGGCGTCTTCCCCTTCTGGCAAGGCCTTCAAGGGGTTGACGGACCTTAGGCGGCTCCCGAGAGGTATGTCCGAGGCACGGAGGCGTGCTGCAGTTGGCTAACGCCCAGGCCCGTCACCGTCGGAACCGGAGTCCTCACCGCCATGCACTGTCTTTATGACACGCTGAGGCTCCTGGAACCCCACCTGGTGGGCAACGGTGACTGGGGCGTCGGCCTTCTGTTTGCCATCCCTCTGAGGGTAGGGCGGTGCCTCAGCCCTCTGCTGTCTTCCCTTGCGGAAGCGCTCTGCGAGCCTCTGGATCTCCCAGCACTTGGCAGCTGTATGGTTGCAGGCGCCATGCACGGGGCACAGCCCGCCTTGGTCACTGTCTGGGGCCGGTGACTGCCGCTGCCTTTTGTCAGGGCGTGGCCCCCGAGCTCCAATGGTCGTCGCAGCTGCGGCGACGGGGGCCGTGAATGGTGACTTCATCTTGCCACTCCCCCGGTTCTTGGTCTTCTTGCCACCCCCATAGGCTGCAGCTCTGGACCCGGGCTGCCCTCCTGACTCGGAGGTCGGCAGTGCGTGCCAGTTCCGCCCTTCAGCTGCTCTGGCGCACTTGTCCGCCAGGCTGAAGAGCTCCGAGACGTCGCGGACCTCTCTGGTCGCGAGCTTCTCGAGCATTTTCTCGTCCCGGACACCCTGTCGGAACGCCACCACCACAGAGGCGCTTTGGATATGTGGGATGGTGTTGCGCACCTGAGAGAACCGCTGGATGAAAGAGCGCAGCGACTCCCAAGGTTGTTGTTTGACGGCGTGGAGGTCGAGCTCCGTGCCGGGACGGGTGTAGGAGCTGCCGAAGTTGGCGACGAACTGCCGGCAGAGCTCACCCCAGGAGGTTATGGACCCCTGAGGTAGATTCATGAGCCAAGACCGGGCTGGGCCGGTCAAGGCGACGGGGAAGTAGTTGGCCATGACAGCCTCGTCCCCTCCTGCGGCAAGTACAGCGGTGGAGTAGATCTGGAGGAACTCCGCTGGGTTGACGCTACCATCGTACTTCTCGGGCAAGTGCGGGCGAAACTTGCGCGGCCACCTTGCGAAGCGAAGGTGGGGTGCAAGGGCCGCACATCCTGCACCTGCTGCTGCAGGTGCTGGCGCTGCGAACAGGTGGTTCGCACCTGGCGCTGTGTTTCCCGGCATGGGCAAGGCTGCACCATAGACCGGGGCCGCTACTTGCGGCGCATATGGTTGTGGCATATGCTGCGCAGCATATGCCTGTGGCGGGGCTCGCACGGCGAAGACCTGCCCTTCTGGTTGTGTCGAGGCCGACGACATGCTGTCGCCTGCCTCCTGGTTGCGACACCTTTCTCGGCGTCACTCGAGGTACACCCGGGCGTCCTGCCCCAAGTGGCACCGTTCCAGTTCCCTTCGCAGGTCCGTCGACAGGAGCCTGGAGGAGCTGGAATCCGCCGTTAGCCCGTCAACCGTGGGTGTGCACGTCAGCGACACAGCCGGTTGCCCTGGGCGTCGTCCTCGCCAAAACCGAGGGTTCGCGGCGGCGACGACAAGGCGGTCCACCTCGCGGACCCATTGCTGGGTCGCTGAATGGGGCGCATCCCCCGCAGGTGGGTTGCGCAGCAGCGCTCTTGCTGCAGCTAGCGCACCTCCATGGTGTACGCTCAGCGCTGCAGAAGACCTCACACTGGTTGGGGCCTGCATAGCCGGGGCCGGCGTCGCCGGAGTCGGCTGCTGGCTACCCGCTTGTGCCGACACACTCCGTCCTGAGTGTGTCGACATGTACTCCCCAGTGGTCACAGTCCGCCGTGAACGCGGGGGAGGAGAGTTTGCCGCTGAGGGAAGCTTGGTCATCTTCGTCGGTGGAAACTCGTCGCGCTAGGGGAAAAGCCCCCTTCCTGGCGCGCCAAATGTCGAAGTGTTCGGTCGACACTTCCCCCGGGCCTGCACTGGGCAGCCCGCGGAGGTTCTTTTTTCGGAGGGGCTAGTTCCTATCAGAGAGCTTGCGCAGATGGACGAGTTAGTGAGAGCTTGACACAGAGAGTTGTACGTGGTTCAGGCCGCCGGAGCGTAAAACCCTACGTCCACGGCGAGCTATGGAGCTCGCTGTATTGCTTGCTGCTCAGGGCCGGGGGGCCTGAGCTTGGGGGTGAGTTACAGCTTGAGAGTGTATGGCTAGCGTATGAGTTGCAAAATGCGAACCCTTGCTATCGACGCCTACCCGAGCCTTTTATAGTCCAAGACTCGGGCGGCTTACAAGGGGAGCCGGGACCCGACAGGTGGTCCCGGGAAGATTGTCTATTGTCTACCGTATCTGTAGTTACGCCGGTAGTTGCCTCTGGCCGAAGGCTTCTGAGTCTTCATCTTCCCGCCCTGCCCATGCCGCACGCTAGTCGTAGTGGTTGATGACGGCGCAGGTGGCATGGGATGTCTTGTCGCAGCGTTTATTGGCTGGCAGGTTCTGACACCGCGCGCCAGTCTGTGATGCGACTGGGCGCAACGGCACCTGACAGACGCGTGCTCCGCGTTTCCGCGTCTTGGGAAGACGCGGGCCTTGAATACCTTGTACGGGCAAGGTGAGGAGCGCCTTTATGCCCGCCGCCTACCGCTCGGGGGCAGGCAGCACCGTTCTTCTGGCCACGTGGCGGGTCCGGAGCCCTTCTCTGAGGTGAGAAGGGCCCGGCCTGCGGGGCACGTGGAGCCTCCGGACCTCTCCCCGCGGAGGGGGAGGTCCGGCCTCTGTATGCCACGTGGCGGGCCCGGAGCTCTCCTCTGTGGAGAGGGAGATCCGGCCCCGCTGGACGCGTGGCGTCTTCGGACCTCTCTCCCGCGGAGGGGGAGGTCCGGCTTCTGTATGCCACGTGGCGGGCCCGGAGCTCTCCTCTGAGGAGAGGGAGGTCCGGCCCCGCCGGACGCGTGGCGCCTTCGGAGCTCTCCCTGCGGAGAAGGGCGAGTACCTTAGGCATTTTACCCTGTGCGCGGGGGTACCCCATATCTCAGGTACCGACAGTGTGATAATGCTTGGTGTGTGACGTGAGTTGTGGAAGCCATGAGCAATTGTCCGCAGCCTCGTCTTTAGATTGTTTTGTTTTGGTGTGTGAACCCACATGAAATAATATTGCATTTATTTTTGTGTGAAAAGTGAACCCTTAGAGAAGAATAACAAAGCCTCAACACTTCAAAGTACAAACAAATGAAAGTAGTAAGATGATACTAAATGCTTTCAAATTAACATTGGTTGATTCTGCCAGATGGCCGGAAGAGGAAAAGGACGTGCTGCCAACCCCGCCAACAACAACGATGAGGCATGCAACCCTCATCTTTCTGGAGGCCAGGACCGGGGTGGTCGCCGTGAAGGAGTTGATCCCCTCCACCAAATGCTGGAGAATCAAAATCAGCTCATCCAGAACTTGACTCAAGTGGTGGCCAACTTGCATCAAGTTCCACCTCCACAAGCTGCACCACGCCAACCAAGGTTGAGTGAGTTTCTAAGAACTCAACCTCCAAAGTTTGCAAGTGCTGCTGAACCTCTGGAGGCAGATGATTGGCTGAAGACCATTGAAAGTAAGATGAGGATCATACAATGCCAAGGGTATGAGAGGGTGCTGTTTGCCTCTCATCAATTGCATGGACCTGCTGCTGATTGGTGGACCGCCTACGTGGCCGCCCATCATGACCCTGAGAACATCACTTGGGAAGAGTTCAAGCGTAGCTTCCGCAACCATTACATCCCAAGAGGTGAACTCAAAAACAAGAGGAAGGAGTTTTTGGGACTGCAGCAGGGAAACATGACGGTGAAGGAATACCTCACTAAATTTACTCAACTATCCCGTTATGCCCCACGGGACATAGAGACTGATGAGCAGAAACAAGATTTGTTTTGTGGAAGGACTTACCGCAGAGATGCAGTGTGCAATGTCCTCAAATGAGTATGAAAGCTTTCAAAAGATGGTGGACAGAAGCTGAAGGCCTTGGAAAATGAGAACAAGAGGAAGGCCGGGTGGTCACATCAAGCCTCAGGGAGCAATACCCGCCCACGTCTGATGCAGCAACCTGCCGGGCAAACGAACCGTGCTGCGGTACCCTACTCAGCACCAAGGGGGTACAACCCAAACTACAGGCCTCCGGCAGCACCAGCACAGCCACAACGTCAGTTTGTACAGCAGCCTCGCCCCGCATATCCACCTGACCAGCAGTGCAAGGACCCCCGAACCAACCCCAAGACAACAAAGGCAAGGCACCTAAGATTGGGGTGCAATGTTTTAGCTGTGGTGAAGTGGGGCACTACGCCTATAAATGCCCAAAGAAGAAGCCTGCGCAGCCACAACAGCAGAATGTAATGAGAGGACGGGTGAACCACGTCACTATGGAGGAAGCACAAGAGGCACCCGACGTGGTAGTTGGTAAGTTTCCTGCCAATTTACACCTTGCAACCCTGCTGTTTGATTCTGGTGCTACCCACTCGTTCATTGCTCAAGGGTTTGTTAAGAAGCATGACCTAGCAACCACACAAATGAAGCATATGCTAGCTGTAAACTCTCCAGGTGGAGAAATAAGGACAAGACAAGTGTGTCCCAAAGTGAACCTAGACATTAATGGGGTAGTATTTACTGCTAACCTCATAGTGATAGATTCACAGGGAATAGATATTATTTTGGGTATGGATTGGTTGACCAAACATAAAGGAATCATCCATTGTTCGACCAGAACGGTGGAACTAACTCACCCTAGTGGCACAAGAGTAAAGTTCATAACAATACACGAGCCTAGGAGGGACATTAAATTAAATCAAGTTGAGGTGAAAGTTGAGGAATCAGGACCACCAGGGAATATCCATATGTTTTTCCGGAGGAGTTGCCAGGTATGCCTCCCGATCGTGAAGTGGAATTCGCAATTGAGCTAGTACCTGGAACAGCCCCGATATACAAGAGACCTTATCGGATGGACTCCAAGCAGCTGGAAGAACTCAAGGATCATTTGAGAGAATTGTCGGAGAAGGGGTATATTTGTCCTAGTTCCTCACCATGGGGAGCTCCGGTGATATTTGTGCCCAAGAAGGACGGAACCCAAAGGTTATGCGTGGATTACCGTGCCTTGAATGAGGTAACCATCAAGAACAAGTACCCATTACCCCGCATTGAAGACTTGTTTGATCAGTTGAGGGGAGCTTGTGTGTTCTCAAAAATTGATCTCAGGTCGGGATACCACCAACTCAAGATAAGGCAATCTGATATTCCCAAGACAGCTTTCGTATCTCGGTACGGGCTGTATGAATACACCGTCATGCCTTTCGGGCTAACTAATGCCCCGGCATACTTCATGTATCTCATGAACAATGTATTCATGGAATATCTGGACAAATTTGTGGTGGTTTTCATAGATGACATTCTCGTCTTCTCCAAAGATGAAGAAGAACATGAGAAACGGGTTGGGATGTGTTCTTATGCAAGAAGGGCATGTCGTGGCTTATGCATCCTGGCAGCTCTGGAAGCACGAGAAGAACTATTCTACACATGACCTAGAACTAGCCGCAGTGGTACACGCGTTGAAAATTTGGCGGCACTATTTGATGGGGAAGAGGACCGAGATATATTCGGATCATAAGAGTTTGAAGTACATTTTCACACAGCCAGACCTCAACCTCAGACAAAGGAGATGGTTAGAGCTAATCAATGACTTTGATGTAGGCATCAACTATCATCCCGGGAAAGCAAATGTCGTGGCCGATGCTTTGAGTCGGAAAGTGCAGGTCAATAAGTTGAGCTTGAAGGACATGCCTGCAGAATTGAAGGATGAGGTTATGAAGCTCAATCTATGCCTAGTAAATAGTGGTGAAGCCATCGCCATGGAAGTGGACTCCACACTAGAGCGAGACATATGCGAGGGTCAAAAGAATGATGAGAAGATACAAGAAATCAAGCAACTCATCAAGGAAAATAAAGCCCCTGGTTTCAGAGAGGATGAACAAGGAACGGTGTGGCACGGGAAAAGAATCTGTGTGCCCGAAGTAAAGGAGATCCGTGAATTGATTTTGAAGGAGGCTCATGATTCTGACTATTCCATTCATCCTGGGAGTACGAAGATGTACCAGGACCTCAAGAGCAGGTATTGGTGGTATGGCATGAAGCGAGATGTCGCGGAACATGTTGCCCTATGTGACACATGTCAGTCGGTGAAAGCAGAACATCAACGACCCGCGGGATTATTGCAACCACTCAAAGTGCCTAAATGGAAATGGGAAGAAATCAGCATGGATTTCATCGTGGGATTCCCTAGGACCCAATCAGGATATGATTCGATATGGGTCATCATTGATAGGCTAACCAAGGTAGCTCACTTCATCCCCGTGAAGGAAAGCTACAGCGGATCCAAATTGGCAGAGTTGTACATGTCAAGGATCGTGTGTTACCATGGAGTGCCAAAGAAGATAGTGTCGGATCGAGGGACACAGTTCACCTCAAGATTCTGGCAGAAGTTGCACGAAACTATGGGAACCCATCTGAACTTTAGTTCTGCCTATCATCCCCAAACCGACGGGCAGACGGAAAGAACCAATCAGATCCTTGAAGATATGCTAAGGGCATGTGCACTCAAAAACAATAGGAGTTGGGACAAGAACTTACCATATGGGGAGTTTTCCTATAACAACAGCTATCAAGCTAGTATGAAGATGTCACCGTTTGAAGCCTTGTACGGGAGAAAGTGCAGAACTCCCCTATTTTGGAACCAAACGGGGGAAAGTAAAGTGTTTGGTCCAGAAGTACTACAAGAAGCCGAGGCGAAGGTGAGGGAAATTTGCAATAACTTGAGGATAGCACAGACACGCCAAAAGAGCTATGCCGATGTACGAAGAAGAGAGCTCGTTTTCAACGTGGGAGACTATGTTTATCTCAAGGTGTCCCCTATAAGAGGACTTCGTCGGTTCAAGGTGAAAGGGAAGTTGTCACCTCGATACATCGGACCCTTTCAAGTTCTGGAAAGGAAAGGTGAAGTGGCGTATCAACTAGAGTTACCGGCTCGTCTATCGGATGTGCACGATGTATTCCATGTGTCACAACTCAAGAAATGCCTGAGGACGCCTGAAGAGGTGTTACCCGTGAATGAAGTGGACGTAGCTGAGGATTTGTCTTATGCTGAGAAACCATACAAGATTTTGGAGACAATGGAATGCCTCACCAGAAATAAAAGAATCCGGATGTGCAAGGTGCAGTGGAAGCATCACTCAGAAGAGGAAGCTACCTGGGAGCGGGAAGATGAGCTCAAGGCACAATTTCCGGAATTGTTTTCTTAGAAACACCAATCTCGAGGACGAGATTTCTTTTAAGGGGGGTAGAGCTGTAACACCCCAAAATTTTTATTCAAAACCCTAAACCATGTTGAGAGGGGGATTTAAAAATTTTTGGACGTGTTGCATGTTTTGCAAAAATTCAAATTCAAACTGGAATTCAAATTAAACTCAAATCAGAAAAGAAATAGAAAAAGAAAAAGAGAAAACAGAAAAAAACCGGCCAGTGGGCAAACCCACCAGCCGGCCCAGCCAGCGCCCGCGCCAGCCCGCAGCCGCGCGCGCTGCTTCCTCACACTGACAGGCGGGGCCCACCAGATCATCGTCTACCTCGCGCCCGCGCCGAACTCCCTCTCACCCGAATTAAAACCGATCGGGATTTCGGCGTATCCCCGCTGAATTCTGTTTGTAGGCGACGCGGACTTGATCTAAACCACCCTGCCGCCCTCCCCCGTCTATAAAACCCCGGCCTCGTTCTGTTTTTCCCCCGCGATCCGCCGATTTTCCTCCGGTGAGAACCGAGACTTCTCCGGCAAATTCTGGCCGATCTAAGCTCGGAAATTCCGATCTAACTCGCTGGTCTTGATCCACCGCCTCCGGGGAATCTTGCAGGTGCAGAAAACTCGGTGACTTGCGGTGTAAACACAGCGCCGACGAGCTTCGCCGTGGTTTCACCTCAGACCTCGTCGCCGATCACTTTCCAGGACCTCCGAGCTCAAGAAAACCCCCGAGGTGAGATCCCTGACCTCCCGTCTACCGATTTATGCCATAAAATCACAGTTCTAGGAAGAATTCCCGAAGATCCAAAAGTTTCCGGCGAGATCGCCGCTTCCCGCCGCCGTGCGCCGCCGGCAGCGCCGCCCGCACTCGATCAGAGCGACGTGGCCGCTTGTGCGCCGTTTATTTTAAATTGCACGGTAGGGTTTAAACCCCCGCGTACCGGTTCGATGTTATAATCTCGGCCGTCGGTTTAAAATCGGACGGTCCACGTCAGCCCCGCGTTATAAAGACTGGAAATCTTACGTGCTACCCCCTGGGGTTCTCGGGAAATAAGAGCTAGCCCTGGAAACTTCTGATCTAGCCCCTGGAACTCCAGAAAATCATGTAAATTCATTTAAAAATCAGTTTTAGCCCCTGGACTTAATAAAAATTAGGAAAAACACCTCTGATAAGTGTAGCTAGACCCCTGGAAATTCTGAAAATAATATTATAGACCCTGTAATGGGGTGAGTTTACCTTTTTAGCCCTGTTTAGTATTTAATTTAGGAAATTGAATATGTGGCTAGTGTTTAAAAATTAAAAAGTGGGACAAACATATTGTCATAATTAAATCAAAAACTTTCTCAGTATTTAGAAAACTTTGAAGTGAGATAAAAACATATTTTAGGCTGAATTGAATCTGTTTAATTTATTATTCACATTTAGGGACACAATTTTAAGTAATGAATAGTTTTAGAATAGGGAAAATAATTGTAAAATAGTTTACATCAGAGGAAAAGGTCAAAAATATATTAGTAAATATTTTAGATCAGAACCTATTCTGTTTAGATGAGGTATCTTGTTATTTTCATAATAAAGTTCACATTTAGACATAGGAAATAAATCTGAAAATATAGCAACTAGTAAATGATAAATGGAGTTCTAAAATCTAAAGGATTCAGTTTAGGGTTGGTAGAAATTATGAAGACACATATGGAGAAGGAAAATACCTTTCATGCATACTTGGTAGCTAAAAGGTGTAGTAATTGAATGTAAGGAATTTATTTAAATTGGAAACTCATATATATAGTATGCAAGCATAAATGTGAATACAAAAGTAGGAATCATATACATATGATTAAAAGTGTATGCAAGACACAAATCAACACACATAGAGTAACCACAACACATATAATGGTGAATGACTTTCATAAATGTGAATGTGTGGTTTGTATGAAGTGGAAGTGTGAACTATGTCTTATGGATTGTTGTTTTTCTTTTGCTATGTGTGATGGTATGATGTAGAACCTGCTCAAGAGCAAGTTATTCCTTTCCAAGATCAGGACTACCCATTTCAAGAGCAGCAAGAAGGAGGCAAGTGTCCTTGACCACTTTGATCCTATGCTAGGATGTGTAGATAGAATTATTTGCATTGTCAAATGAAATATGAAACCCATGCTAGGATGTTTCCCTAGAATTGCATTACCTTGTTTCCTTGTAGCTTGGGTTGGGATTTATTTTATCATGTCATTTATTATTATGCATATGCTTAGCCATGCTCAGAATGGGATACTTGGGATATGAGATCTCAGTTTATTTTACCATACTCTTGAATGAGATATTGTGAGTTATGTAGAGGTAGGGATCAAGGCAAGTTGGATGTTTTGGTTGTGTGCTGGGTGCACGAGACTCGGGTTTGTGTTTAGTACTTGCCTGGATCCTAAGGACCGGTTCATGGAGCATGTAACCTGGCTTTACAGTGCCAACCACATGCTGAGATGGGGCAGCTTGGCCAATTAATTAGGTGTATCCCCGGCGTAGTATGGGTGTGTTGGATGGTGTGGGGAGTAGGTGTCAGCTGGACTACCATATGAACCGCAAGGCTCAAGAGGGGGCCACTGCAGCGGGGTTGGAGCCTCTTGTATGCTGTTAGGGGTGAAACCTCAGTGAGCCCACGCTCGTCGGGAATCCCTTTGTAAAGGCTTCGTAGTGGTCTCCTGGCCACACACCTGGGAAGTGTGAACGTGGTTCGTAGCCACTGGCATAATGGAGGTTCTTTTAGTCCACCCGGCAACGGGGGATGAAATCACTACATGTGGGTACAGTGGTACAAACTCTGCAGAGTCAAAACTGTCATGACAGCCGTGCTCACGGTCAAGAGCGGCTTGGACTTATTCATGATTATAGGATTGATAGTTTTGGAAGTTGTGGATGTTAAGCGGGGAGCTTAACATTGGAAATGAAGTTATGGTTATTTGATTATGATGAAGGGATGGGAGATTGGGACCATTTCACCTGTGTAGTAATGTTGGTGCTTAATAAGCTAAGGTGATAGGAATTAATTGCGTAGTGCTTTAACCATGAGTTCAACCCCTCCTTGTTCTAGCCATGCATGATATAATTTTCCCACACTTGCTGAGTACCATTGGTACTCAACCTTGCATATTTTGTTGGTTTATATTGCTGCTCAGGTCAAGATAATGAGGTGGTATATAATGACCAAGACTTTGGACCCGATGAAGGTTTCTAGGTTCGTGGAGACTCCGGGCAACGCCTGTGATGGAGCCCTCAAGAATAATATTCCGCTGCTAGTTTATTTACTTGTGATAAACTTATTATTGTTCATCGAGACATTTGCTATGTAAGGCTTATTTATTCGACACCTGGCTTGTAATAAATGATGCTTCACTATTTGTCATCACATGTATGAGAAAATGATCCTGGCATACATGTGATATTCACCTTGGTTGTTCTTCGGAAAAACCGGGTGTGACAGATACATACGTGGTTAGTACCTGCAGAAGACCACACAATAATGGTGCACTCAAAGGTTGTTCATTCCAGGCAGTTCCATATTTAAAAGTAAATACAAACGCCCATATCATTGTCATACGGCCGTCCTTGAGTTAGGTCACGTCTCAAGGTACGTGATCGTGTTTCAACACCACACGACTGGGAACCCGAGTATATCATGAACGGGTCATCACGGTTGGGAATGTTATCAACCCAACAGATACCACCTACTGCCCGGCAGGCACGCCGATGGCAAGCGCTGCGTATGTCCTCCTGAGCTATTTCCAGACGAACAGACTTTCGCGTTACTGACCATGCGATGGGGTCTCCACTTACTTGCCTACTGCACGCTAGGGATCAGCGTTTCATATGAACTCAGGAACATGAAGAGTCTAAGAGTTTCATATTGACATCTCACACCAAGCTGTGAGATCAATCCCTGAACCACGTTCCTCGTCAGGGGGAGCTAACCGAAATTGAACCACTTTCGGTGGCGTTCCTTAGCATACTTACCAGAGCGTAGGTGCGTCGTTACATAATTGAAATTCAGAATTATAACACATAGGTTAGTCTTTGCCACTTTAAGTAACTAGGCTAGTATAATCCTTACTTGGGCAAACTACCGATTCCGCACCGTAAACCTAAGTTTTCCCATAATACAGTCCTTAAGTACTGTGCTATCCCCAATGCAGCTCTGATACCAGGCTGTGGCGGACCGGAATCCGCTCGTCCAGGATCGCAGAGGGTGGTGCCGCGCGATGCGACACCCGACAGCACACGTCATAAGAACACATTATATTACATGGGAAAAACAAACTGAAGGTACAAAGTAGTACACTTCTCAGTTACAAACTAGGGTCTTTATTACACAGCGGAAGTTTCTTTTATACAACTCACGCCCGCCTATCTCGCACGAGTCGGTTGCCCAGCCCTAGGGCAACCCACACTAGCTGCACTCCTCAGCTCAGCGCGGCGTGTACGGCTCCCACTCAGCCGTGGTCCCCGACGGCTGGTAACCCTTGCCGGTGGACTCGTACTCCGAGTCCGTGGGTGGCTCCTCACCTGAAAAACACTTAAGCAGCAACCGTGAGCACAAAGGCTCAGCAAGGCTTAACCGACTCACCTAAGCATGAAACTCTACATGAGGTGTACAATGACATAGGATAGCAATGTTGCAGCAAATGGACACGCCTACAAGTTCATCCTTAATTCATCTTTTAGCAACAAGTTAACAGTTCCGGAAACTGAAATTTAGTAAGCAATATTTGGTGGCAAGCATGTAGCAATACAATATTATAGCATATCAGCAATATTGAATCAACATATTTCATACATTATTCTACGTCACGACTCAGTCACCAAATGGTACTCTTCACAGCGAGGGACGGCGAATCGACTCGATATACACCTGCAGGGAAACCCAAAGAGCACGTCACGTACGCCCATCCGTGGAGCTGCACAGCACGCTCACTCTCTGTGGTACGGGACAACCTTTCACCCGACAGCCCAAATGTCGAACCGGTCGCACCGAAACGAGCAGGAGGTTCCCCACACGGAGCATCTCTCTATGCCCGTTGGCAGATTTCCACCTTGCTGCCCTCAACCTACACCTATAAATCGGTGTGCTATGCCTCGACGCCCGGAGGTTTAGGCTACATCGGTTTATCGGGGCCCATATATACGATATGCCTTCGGTACGTTCAAACTTGATCAGCATGGGCCGCACACGGATCGGTCCTCAATCGACACGGACAGGGCTGCGCACACAAGACTCCCTCTTGCTACGCCCTAGCCCCTGCCTAGTCTCATTTTCATTACTAATGTGATCTCACATCACTCCACCGAACCCGTGTGTCCCAAGCCTATCTCGCGAGTAGATTCCACTACTCGACTTGTACCGAAGCCCTATGAATCTTTAAGCATAACCTATCTACTCGAGGTCTTAGGCACTACCCTCACTCTTATGGAAATTTCTGGTCATGCAAGTGGGGTTCCATCCATCCTATACCTAATGCACATTTATACATCACCCTAAATATGTGAACAAGCAAAACTTGATAAAAGAGTTAATGCAAACCGGGGCTTGCCTTGTTGATGCCGGTCAGTAGTTAGCTCTTCTTCCGGAAGGAGGAAGTCCAGCACTTCCGGAGTCTCCTCTTCAGTGACTACACGTTTAATGAAATACGCCATGTAAGTTTAAATGCAATGTGTAAACTTGAATACTTGACTATTAATAACTCTATCTAGCCCTCCCCTTTGGTTCTGAAATTTTTATGGTGGCTTGGTAGGGTCCTAACCAGAGTCTTGACCAAGTTTCATTTGAAACAAAGTTCAATTGAACCTTGTACAAATAAAAGCCTATTTGGTCAATATTTGAGCCTGTAAGTAATTCCAGGGTTTTCATGGCTACAACCATTACTTTCTGGAAACTAGAATTCAAGATGGTTCTAATGGAATTGGTTTCATGTCATTTGAAGAATTCTACCGAAAGTTATGGCCTAATTAAGATTGGAGAAAATCTGAAAAATGTTTCTGAACATTTTTCTATTTTCTCAGGGCAGTTCTCTTAATCACCCCATTAAGGTAAATAAATAAACTTGGATGAGTCTGAAAATTTTACTGGGATTCAATGATTTTCTAATGAACCTATCAGCCAAATTTCAGAATTTTTCATAAAGTAGTTCCCCAGATAAAATTCCCAACATTTTAAAATTTAGGGATTTAATTCTGGAAAACTATTTACTTTCATGAGCTGAATTTGGTATTGCTGGAAAGTACCCATAATTCTTAGTTCAGCAAAATTTTGTTCATCGAATTTGGAGTTTCCTAGCCAAAGTTCTATGCATTTGAAGTTTGAACTAAAACTGGAAATTCCAAAAATATTTAAATCCTGTGGATGGGTCCCACTCTTCGAGCCAGCCCACTCAGAATGCGGCCACACCGCGGCCCACGGGGTTTTACCCGCGCTGCCGCACTGAATCCCGGCCGCAAACCGATCCCCGCGTGAGATCAGAGGCTGACAGGTGGACCCGGCCCCCTCTTCGTCTACCTCGCGCTCTCCCGCAGCTCCCGCGGCTCTCCGGAGCGCTCGCCGCCGGGCATTTCACTGCCCAAACTTCGACGGAAATTGCCGCCTGTGCCTAACTCGACTTGGAGAACACGCTGGTGCCCTCACCGGAGCTTGACAACGGCCGGAACAGTGCTCCCGACGGCAACAGCGGCCGGGAGCTCACCGGCGATGTCAAACTCAGCATCCCCTGCACCTTTTTCGATGCGGTTTGCTCGGGGAGCTCTGCTGACACCTGCTGATCATGGATATGGGCACCGATCCCCGTGAAAACGGCTGCAACTATGACCTCAGCGGCGACCTAGGCCGGATATCGGCTGTTGCTCGAAAAAACTTGGATAATCGCAACCCTAGCCCATGATTCTTGCTGGTTTTCGATCCTAGGTGGTCGTGGCAGGGTGTAGATCGTGTGTTTAGCTCGGTACGCCCGGTGATAAGCCAACACCCGTGAATTTTGGGATTTGGTGGAGCTCGGCTTTAAGAACACCGAAGCGTTCCTGGAAGAAATTCTCCCCCGACGGTGCATGAAATGCCAAACGGTAAGGACAAGCAGAACCAGGACCTTGTGGCGGTCATTTCTTGTGTTGAGCGTCGGGCACGAGGAAGCCTGTGCTGTCCGGGTGCCGGCGATCAGAGGGCGGCGATTCCGGGTGCGCTGCTTTGGATGTAGGCGGGTGGAACCGAGAGAATGGGGAGCAAATTCACGCCGACCAAGGTGCGATCGCGTGTTTTGTAGCCGGCGCCCTCATCCCCCCGAGCAGGAGGTGGCGCGGTGGACGCGTTGGGACGGTGTCGACCCCGTGCGCTGTTGGCCGCAGGGTGTTCGACCGCGTGCCTGAGTTGGTTTGCTCTCCAGGGTGGGTGACCAGTGAGCCCTCTTCTCCCCTCTAATTCTTTCTCCCTCTTTCTTTTGTAAATATCCCAGCTACTGAACATTGAATGGGAGACTTAGCCCCCAAGTATTGCTTTGAATTTGAGTTCTCAAATTTAACTTTGTTGGGTTAAATTTGCTTCATGTTTAAACTGAAATTCAAATTCAGTTTTGAATTATTGCAAATTTAGCTCCTGACAAGATGAACTCCAATAGGGATGAAAATTGGTGGGCTAACTCATAAAAATGTGCTGAGTTTAGATATGAAGCTAACTTTTGAATTTGGGTGATGAAAGTTGCTGCAATTTGAATTTACATTCAAATTGGCCTCTTTTTCAAATAACCCAAAAAGTGCCTCAAAGAGTGTTGGATTTGTGTGAAAATTGGCTTGAACCCTCCCAAGACTTTCCAAGTTCTAGGGGTGAGCTCAACCTCTCATGTTCATGTGTCCAACTCCCACTTTGTAAAAATGAAGGCTTTCCCCTCTAATCACTCTCTTGATGGAGGTTACTTGCTCTTCACAATATTTCCTAAGATATCCCAATAAAAACTGTGGTGTTGTGAGGTGAAGAAAAGTTTTTGAAAGTCCCTTTTCTTGGGCTTTTACATCTTTGTCCACGGTTTCAAGCCTCCCCACGTGCTTCACATCGTCAAGCCGTCAAAAGGATTCTCAGGTACTTACATGGAACTCAAGAATTTGGCATTTTTCTTCCTTCTTCCTCAACCGTTACTTTGAAAGCTTTTTCCGATGCTGATTTTGGGGGTTGTAGGATTGATAGGAAAAGTACTTCTGGTGCTTGTCATTTTCTTGGTAATTCACTTGTTGCCTGGTCCTCTAGAAAGCAAAGTTCAGTTGCACAATCCACAGCCGAATCAGAATATGTAGCTGCTGCTAGTGCTTGCTCATAAATTCTTTGGATTGTTCAAACACTTAAGGACTATGGGGTTGATCTAGATAGTGTTCCACTGTCTTGTGATAATACTAGTGCCATTTGCATTGCTAAAAACACCGTGCAACATTCGAGAACTAAGCACATTGACATTAGGTATCACTTTCTCCGTGATAATGTCGAAAAAGGGAACATTGTGCTTCACCATGTAGATACCGAACAACAATTTACTGACATTTTTTACAAAACCTTTGGATTTCACTCATTTTTGTTACATTCGTAGTGAAATAGGGGTTATGCATCCTCATGGCTTAAATTGAGGGAGAATTTTGAAACTTGGGAAGTCTATGTGTGAATCTGAAATTAAAATAATATGAGCATAGTATTTCATGCATATATGACTTTGTGATTCCCTTTTCATGCTGAAAGTTCTTACTACATTACTCGTGTTATACATTTTGTAGTTTTTACCATGTCTAGTAATTGGAATAATTACTTACACTAAATCTGGTCATGATCGAACTTTCTTGTTGTTTTGAACTTATTGCATGCTCACAAGTGCTTTTAATCATAAAGAATTAATCAAGTAATCAACTCACATGTTGAGTTTTTATGTTCAAATAAAAAATGAGAAAAGATCAAGAGAATATGCATGCATCGCACTTCTTCTTTTGAGATGGCTTATAATTGCACTTAGATATGAACTTGAAAGGAGTTGTGTATGACTAAAACCTTGTCCTTAAGCTTCTGACTATCAAATGACATAGGCTTGGCTTGGTTGGTTAGAATAAGGCTGATGCTGCATATAATCTCTTGCAAATGTCATAAGATGAAAATTTGTGCTTTAAATGATAAATAAAATGCAGCAACAAGTGTCATGCTTTCAGGTCTTGAAATAGTTAAGTTTGTGAGATCATGACTTGTTTAAATTGAAAATTACACTTGATCTTTAGCATGGCTTACACTACTTTATGTATCTCATTGATGTGATAGTGCAAGTTACTTGATAGTATGATTTAGATGAGCTTTGTTTTATATGTATATGTTATAATGTGCTCATAACAAATTAAAATTTCTCTTTTGTACCTTACTGAATACATTGTCAAAGGGGGAGAAATTGATCACACATTGCACACATTCACAAGTGTTTGGGCACGATTCTTCTCAGGGGGAGAATTTTTGGTATTTTTGTTTTTCTTCTCATTTTATTTCTAATTTATAAAGGGGGAGAAATTGTTTTCAAAAATTTTCATGTGAATAAGCCAATGTTCGGATTTTAAGTGGTGTTGCCAATGCATTCACCAAGGGGGAGATTGTGAGACCTATGTGTGCTGAATACATTGGATTTGACGATAAAAGTTTTGAATACTACCAAAACACATTTTTAACATGGTCCGACTCTAGGTCCGAGCTCTTGGAAGGTCCGATGATAGGTCCGACTTATTTTGGGTAGCTCCGGCAAGGTCCGACGTAAGGTCCGACTTGCTTTGTCTAGGTCTGACTTATTTTGGCTAGGTCCGACTTGTTTTTGCTAGCTCCGGTACTAGGTCCGACTAGCTTTAGTAAGTTTCGTGCTAGGTCCTACTAAGCTTTAGTAAGCTCCGGCGCTGGGTCCGACTAGCTTTGGTAAGCTCCGGTTCAAGGTCCGATTATCTTTGGTAAGGTTCGGAGCTTGATTGCAATGGTTCTGCTTTTAACTTGCAATGTTTCGAACTTGCTTTACTCTTATGGAATGTTTGCTTAGTATTATTTTACTAAGTTTTTGGTGTGTTTTGGTGGTTATGGCTAATATCATTTTGCTATGGTTTACAACATGCTTATGTGAGGTGCTCACGTAAGATGTTGTAGTTTCGGAACTAACGAGAGTCAAGTCGAGGACTTGTGCTCGGAAGTATTGGTTATTTATTCATGTGCAGGTGTTGCTTGAGTTCAAGACATGTATGGTGACGGGATCCATTGAACTAGTCTTAGGGAGAAGATGAGGTTCAACAACCAAGTTCGGGAGGAATTGTGGTTGAGTTGATCGGGAGGTTGTGCAGTATGTTTGAATCAAGAACAATGCATATGAATGTATCTTGGACGTCGTTGGAAGATGTTTGCACGTGTGCAAGGAGTGCATGGACGTGGCTGCATGGTTCTAAGGCGTGATGAAGAGATGTGGACGTAAAGAATTGGTCGGAAAGGTCCAACCGACTAGGTTATGGACTCAGGCTGCGGCTGAGTCGTGTTTGACTCAAATATGGAAAGTTTTGAGTTGGTTAGGATAGGATTTTGTGTGGGTCACGAATTTGAGTTATTTTAGGAACGTGGGATACGTTCGTAAGGTGTTTGGAAGTCTTAAGATTGCTTCTATCTGCGTATAGAAGAGTCCTAAGCAGTATTGGAAAGTTACAGTTTGAATCCAAGTAGGAGTAGGAGTCCAAGTTTGAGTTGAGTTGGCCTTCGGGCTGGTTATATAAGCAAGGGAGGACAGAGCTATTGGTGCACGACTTTGGGGCTGTTCCTTTTGTGTTTTGATAAATAAAATTCGTATTCTAAAGGAACTTTTGTGCCTCCTTCGTCCGACTTGTTTCAGACAAGTTTTTCTCGTCAAGTTTCTGTTCAGCACTACCTTGCTTCAGTGGCTTTATCATAACTCGAGTTTTACAGATCCAATTGATGTGATTCTTTTTGGGTTGTCTTAAAAACTTGATTATATATCATCTGTGAAAATTTCACGGTCATTAAATTTGTGTTTTATGATCTACACGAGTTTCTTTGCAGTATTCCAGAACTGTTTTTCTCGCGTAGGACAGATTGACCTTTGTTCGATCTTTCGATCGTAACTTGAGTTTCTCTCAACGGATTTTCATGATTCTTGCTGTGACGTCTTCGTGACTTGATTCTTTACAATCTATACTAGTTCTGTCACAGTTGAACACGTTTAGATTAGTCGCACACACGGTTTCTTTAACAGATCGGTTTTCTGCTGAGAGGTGTTTTGTTGCTTCCACTGAAAAGTTTTTATCTACCATTCACCCCCCTATGGTAGCTTTACACGTGTACTTCGATCCTACACTATCCTTCTGTAGGCGGGTATGCTTAAGGTACCTATGGTGTACTCGGGGTCCTGTGGTTGACTCATTGCTCAGGGGCCCTACTGCGCCGAACGGTCCTTCCCCCGAAAGGCCTACGACAGCGGGATATCCAGAGTGTGTAGCCTGCTTTGCCTGGTTCCGTACCCCAGGCGTGCACACCTTGCCTCTCCAGTGCTACGGCTCACTACCGGGGAACAGGACGGCTCGTACCCCTGAGTAAAGGTTTAACCATAACTTGGATCCTTTGGTTGTCTCATTGCATGGGGCCCTATGGTTCCTAATGGTCCCTCCCCTGAAATGCTTACGCCTGTTGGAGGTCCAAGGTGTGTAGCCCGTTTTGCCTGGTTCCGTACCCCAAGCATGCACACCCTACCTCTCCAGCGCAACAGCTCAGTACCAGGGAACCGGACGGCTCATACCCCTAGGCAAGGTTTTAACCATAGACCGGACGACCCACATAGATTAACCCAAGCCTCGTAGCTCAGCTGGGGACCGTAAGCCGCACCGAAACTAACAACAGGAAAGGGTGGCCAGAGAGCATGACTACTCCCTTTAATCTTCCATGTCTGCAGGTCCGAACAGGTCTCTGGCGTCATGGAACTCCTAGGAGGACCGATGCTGATGTCCTTCCCCCTCCGATCTCCTTGGTAGGTGCGCCCCAACTAAAGGGCTACACCTACAAGGGGGCCATCACGGTGAACCATGCGGGCAGGACGTCGGACCTCCGCAGCACCAAGTAGAAGACTCAGAGCTCTGGCTACGACAAGCTGAATACACTGGCCAAGGTTTGCTCGGGTCCTTGCGCTGCCAAGGACCCGAGAGGTGTGTTAGCCACACTACCGGAGCGCTCAGGGTCCTTACGCTGCTAAGGACCCGGAGGAACAAGCTCCAGACATCGGCAAAGAGCTATCCACCTCGGCTAAGTCATTGTGGACCTTTGCGTAGCCAAGGGTTTGAAGTCTACACCAACAACTCCAGACAATACAAGACTTGACGCATATTTATTAAATAGCAGAGCTCCGACATACAAAGGACGATACAAAGCAAGCGGGAGACCTAGGAGCTATCCGCGCTGGAACCTAGCAGATACAAGTCGGGCGACCTCCTTGTAACACCCTCAATTTCATATTCATACATTGCATATAGAAAAACATTATTAAAAAAAACAGAAATGGGAAAGAATCATAAAAATGGGAGAAAGATAGCTGAAAAGAGCCAATTCCAGTTCACAGAGGAGCACCGTCGACATTTCCCGCGGCCTGCTGGCCACGTGGCATCTTCGGAGCTCATCCCTGCGGAGGGAGTGAGGTCCGGCAATGCTGGCCACGTGGCAGGCTCAGAGCTCACCTCTGAGGAAGGGGCGAGGTCCGGCCCCGCTGGACACGTGTTGCCTTTGGAGCTAGTCTGCGGAGAAGTGAGGCTCAGCCTGCGGGACACGTGTTGGCTTCGGAGCTAGTCTCTACAGAAAGTAAGGCCCAGCTCTGCGGACACGTGCCGCTTTCGGAGCTCACCCCTGCGGAAGGGATGAGGTTCGGCTCCGCCAGACACGTGTCACCCTCGGAGCTCGTCTCCGAGAGGTCCGACACTGTTGGACACGTGTCACCCTCGGAGCTCGTATCCGAGAGGTCCGACACTGTTGGACATGTGTCACCCTCAGAGCTCGCCTCCGAGAGGTCCGACACTGCTGGACACGTGTCATCCTCGGAGCTCACCTCCGAGGAGAAGGGAGGTCCGACACTACGGGACACGTGTCATCCTTGGAGCACACCTCCGAAGAGAAGGGAGGTCCGACACTACGGGACACATGTCGACCTCGGAGCTCGTCCCTGAGGAGAAAGGAAGTCCGGCGCTGCTGGACACGTGGCACTCTCGGAGCCCGCCTCCGAGAGATCCGGTCCGCTGGACACGTGTCGACCTCGGAGCTCACTTCCGAGAAGAGAGGTCTGGCACTAACACGTGGCGCATGCGGAGCTCGCCTCTAAGGAGAGGGAAGGTCCCACCCGCCAGACACATGGCGCACGCAGAGCTCGCCTCTGAGGACAAGGGAGGTCCCGTCTGCAAGACCCGTGGAGCATGCGGAGCTCGCCTCTGAGGAAGAGGGAAGTCCCGCCCACCAGACACGCGGCGCAACCGGAGCCCAACCCTGAGGAAAAGGGAGGCCCGGCCCCCGCTGGACACGTGGCATCTCCGGAGCTCACCACTGCGGAGATGCGAGATCCTAAGCAGTTTTTCTCCTGTGCGCGCGGGAATACCCGGTACTGAGGAAACCGACACGATTTCCACGTTGCTACCGCACCAATTCAATTGGAGATAAGTTGTTAAGATCCAAAACAAATTGAATAGGACTCTTATTTGAAATCCAATCGGAATAGAACTCTTCTTTCACCCCTTATAAATAGAATCCATAACCCCTTGGCCGCAACCACATACCTTTTTTCCACCTCCCGAGTCGACGACTTGGAGGCCCTAGCTCCCAACTCGCCGAGTTGAACCCCCTGCCGGAGTTCAGTCGCCGGTGAGCCCCACCGGTGAGCTCGCCGACGAGCGCCGTCGCGCCTCGCCGTCGCTTCCATTGCTAGGAGAAAGGTCCCGCCACCAAAGAGAAGTGAGGTAGGTCTTCGTACCCATCATACGACATCGTTGCGGTTTCTTTGCATCTGTTTTCTTCGTTCCCATCAAACAGAAGCGGTTTTTTGTGGACAGATCACGCGTTGATCGGTTTTTGACGATAGAATTGATCTAGATCTTGAGTCAAGATCATCAACACGTCTACACTTGATCCTAACACCCTTGTTCACCATAAAACCCCATGCAAGCCCAGTAAAACATACAAGAACATGTACAAACTGGTCTAATAAAACAGCACCATAGGATTTGCACCATTGCATCTTGAGTAGAGTTTGTGCATGATGATTGATTGCTGTAAAACTTGTATGTGCGTGATCGTGAGTAGAAGGACAAGCTAAGGAAGCCATCTACGAAGGACTGCAGCATCAAGACTTCAAGACACGTGAGCAACAAAAGCCACAGGAACAAGGCAAGTGCCCCTTGACCATATTGATCCCATGTTTTGAAAACTGTTTTGTTTGCGAAAATGTGTATGATTGAGTCAACTTGATGGGAAACCCTTTTATAGGAGTTTACTAGTTTTGTTAACCATCCTTGTCGCCGGGAAAGTTGATGAGTCGGGTATGGTCGTTTTCCTTTTTGCTTTGCTTAAGCTATGGGATACGGAAAGGCGAAGTAGAACATGTCTAAGTACTGCACTCATATGAATAACGATGATGAGAACTTGATGATAATAATGAGCATAGAATCGGGGAAGATCTAGGCAAGCTTGGTTCGTGGATGTGGTAGAATGAGATGGTGGTTTACTTGCCGTTGATCTAAGGATCGGTTCATGTCAGCACATGTCAGGAAAACAGTGCCACCACAAGGCCAAATATGGGTGCAGCTTAGCTGACTAATTAGGTAAGTTCCTAGATTGTTATAGACCGTGGAAGGCGCGGGGAATGGGAGTCGAGAGAGGACTGCCCTGGGAACTGCATGGCACAAGAGGGGGCCCGTTGGTGGGAGAATGGTGATTTTAGCCTGCTGGTGAAACCTTAGTGAGTCCATACATCTAGTAGCTCCATTGTAAAGGCTATTTTGTGATCTCTTGACCATACACCGACGGTTGTGTACTGGTATAGTGGAGGTTCTGCAGTCGCCAACGGGTGACGAAATCACAACCTTGTCGGTAAAGTGGTGCCACCTCTTAAGAGCATAAAACTATCATGATAGCTGTGCTTACGGTCACAAGCACCTGGCCAACTCACATGATTAGATGGGATGGTTATCGGGATGGTTATTGGTATGGTTAAGGTATGGTCTTGGGATTGGTTCCGGGGCTGTTGAGTCTCGGCAATGAGTTTGGTTTTTGTTATATGAACATGAGATGGTTATGAGCATGAGATAAACCTGAGAAAGATCAATGGCTGGTTGAGACTTGAGAAAGGGTGACTTATGATGAAAGAATATTGAGGCTTGATAAATATGATGGAGGTATGTTGCTGTTTTATTTCGATATATGGTTCGATTAAATTCACTTAAAGATAGTTGCTGTTTTTATCATGTTTATGAAACAAAATTTGCTTTCCTGCAATGAGCCATTTTTATTCCTACCTTGTTGTAAGCTACATGTCATACTTTTCCCGCACTTGCTGAGTACGACATGTACTCACCCTTGCATTATCATAAAATCATCAGCAACAGGAGAAGAGTACTTCAAAGATCATGTGGAGTACTAGGCGTGCGAACTACCGTCAACTTGCCTGTGGAGTTGGAGATGGAGCCGCTGCCGTGTTTAGTTGCTTCCGCTATCGTTTAGAGACTTCTGCTGCTAGAATAAGTTAGAGACTTCCGCTGCAAAAATAAGTTAGACATTGATGTAATAAAGTACTTAAACCCTATTATTCGTGGTTATATTCTGAATTCAGTTTGTGGATTACATGTGTATGTGTGATGAACATCCTGGGCACACATATGCATTAGCTTGGTTCCGTGTTTTACGGGACCGGGCGTCACACAGGCCCGGAGCTCTCCTCTGAGCAGAGGGGAGCCCCGGCCCTGCTGGACACGTGGCGCCTTCGGAGCTCACCCCTGCGGAGGGGGCGATGTCCGGATCTCCTGGCCACGTGGCAGGCCCGGAGCTCTCCTCTGAGGAGAGGGGAGCCCCGGCCCTGCTGGACACGTGGCGCCTTCGGGGCTCACCACTGCGGAGGGGGCGAGGTCCGATTCTCCTGGCCATGTGGCAGGCCCGGAGCTCTCCTCTGAGGAGAGGGGAGCCCCGGCCTTGCTGGACACATGGCGCCTTCGGAGCTCACCCCTGCGGAGGGGGCGAGGTCCTTAGGCGGTTTTCTCTTGTGTGCGGGGGTACCCGGTATTGAGGGTACCGACAGTGGCCCCCGGGCCCATCTCGGGGGAGACAACGATCCCGAGGTGGGGCCTTCCCCTTGTCTACCCCGCGCACTTTCTTGTCTTGAGTGTTCTCTTTGCTTGTAGGGTCTCGCCGGCTTCGGAGCTCAGCCTCTGAGGAGAGGGTGTGGTCTGGCATCGGAGTTCGCCTCTGAGGAGAGGGTGAGGTCCGGCATCGGACCTCAGCCCTACGGAAGGGGGAGGCCCGGCATTGGAGCTCAGCCCTGCGGAAGGGGGTGAGGTCCGGCTTCGGAGCTCAGCCCGTGAGGAGAGGGTAAGGTCCGGCATCGGAGCTCAGCCTTGCGTAAGGGGGAGGTCCGACATCGGAGCTCGCCTCTAAGGAGAGGGGAGGTGCGGCATTAGGGCTCGCCTCTGAGGAGAGGGGAGGTTCGGCATCGGAGGTCACCACTTCTGAGGGGTGAGGTCTGGTATCGGAGCTCAGCCCTTCGGAAGGGGGAGGTCCGGCATCGGAGCTCAGCCCTTCGGAGGGGGGTGGTACGGCATCGGAGCTCGCCTCTAAGGAGAGGGGATGTCCAGCATCGGAGATCACCCCTGCTTAGGGGGTGAGGTCTGGCATCGGAGCTCAGCCCTGCGGAAGGGGGAGGTCCAGCATCGGAGCTCGCCTCTGAGGAGAAAGGAGGTCCGACATCGGAGCTCGCCTCTGAGGAGAGGGGAGGTCCGGCATCAGAGGTCACCCCTGCTGAGGGGGTGAGGTCTGGCATCGGAGCTCAGCCCTGCGGAAGGGGGAGGTCCGACATCGGAGCTCGCCTCTGAGGAGAGGGGAGGTCCGGCATCGGAGCTAGCCTCTGAGGAGAGGGGAGGTCCGGCATCGGAGGTCACCCCTACTGAGGGGGTGAGGTCTGGCATTGGATCTCAGCCTTGAGGAAGGGGGAGGTCCGGCATCGGAGCTCACCCCTGCTGAGGGGGTGAGGTCCAGCACTGTTGGCCACGTGGCAGGTCCGGGGCTCACCTTTGAGGAGAGGGGAGGTCCGGCCCCCGCTGGACACATGGCGCCTTTAGAGCTCACCCCTACTAAGGATAGGGTGAGGTCTAGCTTCGGAGCTCACCCCTGCTGAGGGGGTGAGGTCCGGCACTACTCCCGAGTAGGAAACGGTAATTCTGCTCAGAGGTCCTCCCTTCCCTATCTCTTAGTCTTATTTGGCTTACAGTCCTGGGCCGGTATACGGGGCTTGGGCAATCCAGTGCACTAGGGACCGGAGGCCCAGCTCCCTCCTTGGTCAGGGTGTAACCGCCCGGCCCCTAGTACTCAGACCGTAGCGCTGGGGAGGCAGAGTGCGCATGCTTTGGGTGCAGGACCAGGCAAAGCAGGCTCCTGGACCTCCCACTCTGGCGTAGGTCTTTTCCTGGAGGAGACCAACTGGCGTCACAGTACCCTAACAGGTGGAGGTCCGAGAGGCCCCCGGGCCTTTGGCAGGTACCTCAAGCACAACCGCCTTCGACAGGATGGCAAATGCTGACTAGGTAGGAGACTGGGTAAGGAGGACCGAGTACACGATGGGCGTACATAGTCTTGAGCATGGGGAGGTGATCATAAAAATTAATGCGTAATCTAAATGAACACATAAGTAAGCGTGGTAGGACAGGATTCTTTTCATCCATGCAAGTCCATAGGAGGAAAACAGGCTGTACATGGAGGTAATGACCCGCCCCATTGTGAAGGGGGCAGGGCCTACGCGCTTAGGGTACAGGACCAGGCTAAGCCGGACATAGTCCTGGACCACCCCCTGGGGCTTAGTTGCTCTGAGCGCTGCTCCTGATCTCTATGGGATCAGTTATAGAAAGAATAAACCTGTCCTACCACTGCTCTAAAGGTAGAACTTACGGAGGTAGCGCCGGAGCGCCTGCCTTGAGCTCCCATGCACGGACCTCTGGTGGTAGCGTCGGAGCGCCTACCGGTACCGTGCGGTTCGGAGCGTTGCTTGCCATCTTGCCTCGTCGACGAGGCCGATGTTCTCACGCAGGGGCTGGTCCTGCATGGCTTCGTCGTACGCTCGGACACTGTGGGGGACCACCCCGTGGTTCACCCACTCCAGGATCGCATAGGGTGGTGTCGTGCGATGCGGCACCCAACAGCACACATGAAGAATTAAGAACAACATACAAAGTTTTATTTGATATAAAACAGCGGAAGTCTTTTACAAAAACTTAATTAACAGCGTAAGTAGTATTTACAGCTAAACTCTCAGCCTAGCTATGAAAAAGTGCAGCCGTCCAGCCCGGGGACGCTACACACTAGCAGCAGTCCAACGAAGATCACAAGGCGTGCAGGGTTCCATCTCAGCCGTGTACCCTTACGGGGGCCTCGCCTCATCCTCGGAACCCTCCTCATAGCTCTCACCTGCATACAGCTCAAATATTGCAACCGTGAACACGAGGGCTCAGCAAGGCTTAGCCGACAACCCTAAGCATGGAACTCTACATGCAAGGATGTGTAAGATAGGAAAAGGGAGTTGCAATAAAGACACGCCTACATGGTGATCCTTACTTTCAGTTTTATAGCAACAGATTCATGTACCCTAGACAGCCCTCACATCGGAAGTCCACAATCATACAAGAAACGCTTTCCTCCGATGTGGTGATGCCCAAAGCAGAAAATAAACTTAATTAGCTCTACATCTACAGCAGACACGGTTTCCAAAACATAAATATTTCATCACAGCATATTATCATTCCTCTGGCTTATTTTTCTTCTTACTATGTCACAGAACAGTGAACAAGCGGTACTCAAATAACCGCGAGGGATGTTGGTTGCAATCAGGAGACACCCGGACAACACGCTGCATACACCCACTTTCAGAAGCGTGATTCCACACCCCTTCCTACTCTGTTGTATGCAACAACCTTTCAAAGGCAACCCAAATGTTGAACCGGTCCATCCGTAACGGGCAGGAGGTCCCCACGTGGAGCGTGACTGTGCCCACCGGCAGATTTACACCTTGCTACCCTCAACTCACTCCTATTTACGGGGTAAGCCTCGACACCCAGGTTAACCAATTACATCGGTTTCCAGCTTATGTCAGTATGCCATCCGGTACTGTTTGATACTTGTTCAGAAGGCCCACACACGACTCGGTCCTCAATCGACACCAACAGGGCTACGCACGTGAGACCTCCACTCACTGCTTCCTACCCCCCCCCCCTGCTGGGTCCCATTTTCTCCACTCTTAAGCCATTTTCTATTCTGACCAAACCGTGTGATTAAGCCTTATCTCGAGAGTAGATTCTAACTACTCGACTTCTACCGAGATCCTAAACATATTAGCACGGCATTCTCTACTCGTCGAGTATGTAAACTACCAACCCTCCATAGGATTTAAAAGGTTATGCAAGTGGGATTTCAATCACCCTAACTCTAATGCAAGCATTCACCCTAGACATAAGTGATACAAATAAAGAATTTGCAAAAGTACTTAAATGCAAACCGGGGCTTGCCTGGTTGCGAGTCAAACGGGAAGTTAGCTTCAGGTGGGAGGATGTCCAAGGGCTCCGGTGCGTTCTTAACTTCGGTCACTAAACAAAATGTAGCAAAATATGTGTATAAGTATTAAGGATTTATAAGAATTGAACTTCTATTCATTGCTACTGCTATTTATGTTCCTTAATTGGCTTTGGAATTTTTACAGTGGATACTAGACTCTCTAAGGATGATCTGAGCAAAATTTGGGGAAATGTCATTGCACAATGTGGCCTCCAAAATTCCAACAAGCACAAGGCTTCTCTGAATTTTGAGCCCAAATCAGGAGCTTTGGCATAGCTAACAGTCGAAGATCTGATTAGGGTAAGTCTCCATGGTTCTAACAAAATTTGTTTCACCATTTTTGGAGCTACCAACAGAGATATATGAATATTTGAAGTTGGACAGGAGTTCTGAAAAGTTTCTGTTTAAATTTGAATTTCCAAATAAAGGCTGAACTTTGGAAGGCAATTTAGCATACCAATTGAACTCCAATGAAGCCCAAATTTTTAATGGAGATCATTAACTATGAAAAGGACTTGCTGCCCGAAATTGGGAATGTTTCATAAAGAATTGCTCCTGGAAAAAATCTCTAAAGGATTGACTAAAACAATTCTACAGAAATTCCTGGGCATTTTCATAGCAAGCAATTTGTTTCTCTGTGAAGTACTACTCCTGAGGATTCCAACAAAATTGGTCTCACCCTTTTTGGAGTTTTCTACCCAAAGTTATGGGTCTCCAAAGTTTGAACTGCATTAGGAAAATCTGGAAATGTTTAAATCCTGGCTGTGGGCCCCACCCGTCAGCCCTGTCTTCTACCTCGCGCCAAAACAGAGGCAGCGGCGGCGTGCTCCGGTGAGGGCCGACGGAGTCAACTTCCCGGCCAACCCCCGGCTTCAAACTTGCCGCCCCCCACTAACTTGGCACACTGAACTCTCTGGCATGGTCTCCGGCGGCCGGCGATGCCCGGAGGGCGGTGCGCCACGGTGACAGCATGCCCTAGGGTTTCGGCGAGGTCAACCGAGCCCCATACCTCCCCAACCGCTCAGATTTTTACCTCGGGAGCACCAGCAGACAGAGCAGAAGCTAGTAATGGCCTCGGCCGCCGGTGAAACAGCCGGCAACCGGTGGCTCTACAGTGACCCGAGGTGCTTTTGCACCGGCAACTAAGAAAACAGCTAGAACTCCCTCATTTCTTGATGTTTTTGCTCAGTTCTTCATCGAGGAGAGGCGCTAGGAAGTATGGAAGCTGTGTGCAGGCTTGCTCGAGCTCTAATGGATCGTGCAGCACTAATTTTTGGTTAGACCGAGCCCTACCCGCCTGCACCCAGTTTTGGAAAACGGCAAAATTCTTGCCACCGGTTCTAGCAACCGCTAAACGGCCTCCGGCTACACGACCAGGACATGTACACGCACCTTTCGTGTACAGCAAGTTGGGGAAGAGGGTGACCGAGGCGCTCTGTCCACGGTGGCCCAACTTCGGTTCCCGCCTGTGGCTTCAGTTCTTGGCACCGATCTTCGAATTAGTGCCAACAGCAGTCCCAAGCGTCAAAGCTGAGCAGGGGACTACCTTGTACCCACGTCGGCGCTCCCCTTTTGTGTTGGCAACTCGAGCAGGGAGGAATAAACGCCGGCTTGCGATCGAAATCGGCAGAGACAGCGTCGGCGGCTCGCGTTCGCGCGTGGGAGCAGAACAGAGGCTGTGGAGTCCGCGGTTTAGCGTGGGGAAGAGAGAAGAAGCACTCGGTCGCCGCTTGATCACCCCGCGGTCGAACCGACGTTGGGAGCGGCGCGTGAAGCAGCTCGGTGGACGTCGGGCGGAGAGTTTTTCCGGGAGCTGTCGCGCTGTGATCACCCGGTAAACAGAGAGTGAGGAGAAAAGGAAATTTGTGAGGCTGACTGTTGGGCCCCACCACTTCATTTTCTTAATCCAAATTCCCCCAGCTACTCACAATTGAATGCCTTACTTCACTCCAAAGTTCAGGTTTGAATTTGCTGAATTCAAATGGTTTGAATTCTGGTGTATAATTTGAATTGTGTTTGATCATTTGAATTTGAAAAGAATTTGAATTCTCCCCTTTGTCTTCCTCCAGAAACATAGAAAACCAGGCCCAAAATTTCTGATTTCTGGCATGGCTCTTAATTCAAATGTGGAGAACACATTTGTGGAACCAAATTTGCAAATTGAGGAGGCTGGAATTTGAAACTGAATTTGAAATTCAGATTAGAGGGTTTCTCCTTTTAATCCCAAACAAATATTGAAACTCCTCCAAATGAGCTGAAAATTTGGAAGGATGAATATTTGGACTATGAAGATCCAAGTTATGAATTTAGATCTCCATGTTTGTGAGTTTTGGGAAGTTTGAATCCTCACTTTGAACCTTCACCGTTATAATTCAAAGTTTTAATTCCCCTAATTTTTCCTAAGTGTACATGAGCTGAAAATTCTTGCTACCACTTTTTGGGGATTTTACAGACAAGGGGGGATCCCCATGGTGATCTCCGGGGGAAGCACGGCTTCGGCCCTGCATACCATGAAGAAGGGTGATTCCGGTGACCCGGCCCTGGGATGTCCGGCTGGCCCCCGACGTAGAGGAGCCGGTATCCTCCAACGGCTCTGGGGCAGGGCCCCAGGATGTGCAGCGTCTGCACCGGTATGTGGATCTGCTTGGCATGGATCTGGCACGCCTTGCATCTATTAACCGGTTTGACGGCGTCCAGGAAGCTGTCAGCCAGTAGAAGCCATGCCGGAAGGCTTTACCGACCAGCGTGCGGGAAGATGAGTGTTTCCCGCACTCGCCTCCGTGGGTTGCTGCGAGCAAGTCGCAGCCTTCCTCATGGGTTATGCACTGTAATAAGATGTCGTTGGCGCCACGCCCGTAGAGATACCAGCGTGTATCTCTTAGCCATCTGCACAATCCATTCAGCAGATGAATGTTCATAAGGAAGGATGCTGTCTTTCAAGTAGTCCCGGACCTCCGTGGTCCATGCATCGGGGCTACTTGAGCTTTTGGATCTTGGGCGCTGGGTAGCACGGAGTCCCCAGTGGCGCATACGATCCTTGGCGGGCACCATGGCTGCAGGGCCTCCAGGACTGCTAGCTTCTAGGTGCTGGTCTTGCCCCCTTCGCCCGGTTCGGCAGGCCGGGCTGTGGGTCGTGGCAACGTCCCTTCGAAGGCTCCTACGGGCACCGGGGCTCCGGTGGAGGCTTTCGTTGATGGGTTGTTAACGATGGTGTCGTCGGCGCGCGGTACATGGCACAGTTCCAAGGCCACGTTGTTGGTTGCCTTGAAGTTGAGGCGCACCATGTACCTGAACTGCTCCCCTGTTGGCATGAGGAGCAGTACGCCGGCTCCGGCCCCTTGCTTTCGCGAGGAGCCGTCGAAGTAGAACGTCCAGTGAGGCTCGGTGAATGCCGGTGCTCGGGGCTCTGGTTCTCCACCTTCAGGGCCCCCTGGGTTGCTTGGTGATGGCGTCCACTCGGCCACGAAGCCAGCCAGTGCTTGGCTCTTGACTGCATGACGTGATAGGGAGTCCAGCTCGAACTCCGCCATCTCCGGGCTGCCCTCCTGCTTTGGAGGCTGGCCGTGAGTGCCAGTTACGCCCTTCTGCTGCTCTGGCGCACTTGTCCGCCAGACTGAAGAGCTTCGAGACGTCTCGCACCTCCCTGGTGGCCAACTTCTCGAGCATCTTCTTGTCCCTCACACCCTGTTGAAATGCGACCACAACTGATGCGTTCTGGATGTGAGGGATGGTGTTCTGTACTTGGGAGAATCTCTGGATGAAGGAGCACAGTGATTCCCCCAGTTGCTGTCGCACGGCGTGGAGGTCCAGCTCCGTGCCGGGACACGTGTAGGAGCTGCTGAAGTTCGCCGTGAACTGTCGGCATAGCTCCCCCCAGGAAGTTATGGAACCCTGGGGCAGGTTCATGAACCATGACCGCGCCGGGCCGGTCAAGGCGACGGGGAAGTAGTTAGCCATGATGGCCTCATCCCCTCCTGCCGTGAGGATGGCAGTGGATTAGATCTGCAGGAACTCTGCAGGGTTGACGCTTCCGTCGTATGTGAGGGCCCCGCCGTCCCGATCACTCACGGGGACGGGACACCTCGTCCGGGAATTGCATTGGGTGGTGCCGTGTGATGCGGCACCCAACAGCGCACATAATAAAGCATCATATTACATAAAACAAGAGGAAGCTTACAAAGTGTTGATTTTACAAATACTTCTCAAAATAAACTACAGCGGAAGTCTATTACAACTCACGTCTCATACCTATACTAAGCAGCCGAGAAGGTGTCCAGCCTGCGGACCCTTCTCGCTAGCAACACTGTCATAATAGCAGCGGCAGGGATTACCCTGAGTTCATCACTCGGAGAGCTCCGAGTCTCACCAGGTACCCGTACATTACAGCGTACAGTTATTTCCTGCAAAACAACTTGTGCAGTATCTGTGAGCACGAAGCTCAGCAAGACTGACCCGTCACCCTAGTCATGAAACTCTATATGATGGAAATAGAGGGCTGATTATAGAAATTTGCACAAACGACCAACTTGAGCTAAAGGGGAGTCCTTACTTCAAGTTTTAAGCAACTTTTATAGCCCTCGCGCAATTTACATCGAGACTCCACAATCAAACAAGAAATGCTTCCTCTCGATGTCACTTGCCCGAGGTGAAAGTAACTTTAGTGAGCTACCCTAGACTCATACAAACCTTGCGCCATTACCGTCGAGACTCCACAATCAAACAAGAAACGCTTTGCCTCGACGCTACTAGCCCAAGGTGGAAAGTAAATTTAGTGGAGTATTGATCTTTCCTCATTTCCATTATGAGGATTACTCACGAAGCATATTAAACGTTTCCCACTTTATTACTACGTCACGACTCAGTGTACAAGTATGCTCACTACCGCGAGCGACGGTGATTGCAATCAAAAACACCCGGCTGACACGACACGTACGCCCGTACTCGACGTTGCACACAGCAACCGTCACTGACGTCGTACGTGGCCACCTTTCACACGACACCCAAATGTCGAACCGGTCCCACCGACTGGGATTAAGTCTCTCTACGGCAAACCCTCGTAGAGCAGACTTCTCTATCCTTTCAGCATCGGCATCAGACGGTGAGGTATGCCTCGACACCCAGGTTAACATGTTACATCGGTTTCCTGGGTCCCATATAGCTAGTGTATACAAATAAAAACTTGTAAATTTGATGCAAACCATGGCTTGCCTTTGTTTTGCAGGGGACTTATATATATATCCAGTTAGTGAAGACCACTTGGTGCTTGATCAACCCCTTTCCTCCTTTCTTGACTTCTACTCCGATGACTTCAACTCCTCCACGTAGATACTACACGTGATGAATATGCATATCGTTTAATTGTAAAGACTTTGCTACAAGTCCTAATAACAAGTTTTCAAAAACTGGAACTCTGTTTAAGAATTTAAAATTACACTGGTGCTAGTGGTTTAGGTTTGGATCTAAACACATGATTAAATGCTAAGTGGTTTTCCCCCTCTTCTATATTGATCACCTAAGGAGGTTAAAAATAACAGGGGTGACCCAGGGCTCCAATGGGGCTGAGAATTTTCATGTGAGTTCCTTGTCACAAGAAAGTCCTCTGGACCAAAAATTAGAACTTTTCATTGAGTGGTTTGTTCAGCATAATTTTCTAAGCAACGAAGCAAAGAAGAATTAATTCTGAGATCCCACCCATGTTCATGCAAAAATTAGTGAACCACAATTTAAATTATAGCTCATAGAGTTTACATGAATTTTCCTGGCATTTTTTGAGCTAAGATCTGCCCAGAACTGAATTTCCAAGTTTTGGAAATTCTCTGAAAATGTTTCTGTATTATTTGAATACAGCATCTTCAAATCTAAATTTCCCTGATCAAATCAACTCAAATTGATCTGAAAGTTTTACAGTGGTCCACTAATACCCTAAAGACTATTCTGGCAAAAATTGGAGGATTTTTGGATTAACCAAACTCCCTCTAAAATTCTTTTGCTAAAAAGCTTTAAAGAATTTTACAGAATTAAATAAAGGGTTTCCTACAAATTGGGTTTCATATTTAGATAGTACTCTATCAGAGGAATCCAACAAAATTTGTTTCACAATTTTTGGATTCTCCTACCCAAAGTTGTGGCTGTTTAAACTTTGAACTGAAATATGAAATTCCCCAACATGTTCAAATGCTGTCAGTGGGTCCAGGAGACAGGTGTCACGCGTCGGGGCAAGCCACACGGGGCTACTGGGTATTTCCCGCGCCGCCACACCAGATCCCCCGCGCCACAGCCGATCAGGGATTTGAAACACCGTCGCTGACAGGCGGGACCCACCGGGTCGTCTTCTACCTCCGGCCCCCGCGCCCGCGCGCCACCGGGCTCGCCGGAGTTCGACGGATTCCGGCATCCCGGCCATCCCCCGAGCCCCCCCCTCGCCGGTAGGGCCTTATTTCACGTGCTGAACACGATGGAACCCTCTTCCCGGCCGGCGATGGCTCTAACCTAGCTGGCCACGGCGCGGCGGCTCTGGACCGGTTCGGCAACGTCGCCCGGTCATCCTAGCCTGCCCAGACCTCGGTGGAACGGCGCTACAGCACCAGTGGACTATGAGGATGCTCGACCTATCCTCAAAACTGCTCGGGACCAGCGGCTAATGGTGTCTCACCGTGCACCCGAAACCTCCTCCGCGTTTGAGGTCAGAAATTCTGGAATTCATGTGGTCTACGTGCGTCTTTCCAACTAGGGTTGTGAAGGACTACTGATCGCCGGCTAGTGGACGACCTGTGTGCAAGATTTGACAAGCTACAGAGGATTGGAGAGCGAGAATTTTGGCGGCGATTACCGGATGCTCTGTTGGAGGTCGCCGGGACAAAATCTCCGAATTGGCCGCCGATCCTCCACGGTTTGCTCCAGGCTTTGGAGGAGAGCAGCAGCACGATGGTGCGCTCCCGTGGCCGGGCTTGCTCAGAAGTGACAACCCTTGTGGAAGGCTGCCCGCGTGCGCCCGATCGTCGGCTGGCTGTGGTTCGCCGCGGGTGAGGCGTTTAACGCTCGAAACACACCCCGGATGGCTAGCTCTTGCGCTCAGAAAGTGCGGAACGATGGCACAGCATCGTTGTGCAGGTCGGGGAGGCGCTGTGGCGTGGTTTAGCCGGCTCCCGATGGCTTCCCAGAGGAGCGGCGAGCTCGGTTTTTGTTTTCGGGAGAACGTGCGTGTGAGGAGAAGAAACACCCGTGGTCACCTTGTCTACGCGGGAAGAATCACGTGGAGGGGCGCCGCCGACTCCCGTGCTGCCAGCGGCCCGGGCGAAGAGCAGGAGGTGGAGCCTTGTGCGAAGGGGGCGGTCGCTCGGTGTCGCCCGCGGGTGAAACCCCGGTGGAGTGAGGAACAGAGAAAAAGACTTAAGGGTTAAGTCTACTCATTCCTATGACATGTGGGCCCCAAAATTCAGTACCTCTTTTCCTCAAAATATCTCCAAAGTTTGACAATTATCCAACCCAAATGTTTGAAAGTTGGAAACTGAGCTCATTTGAATAGTTTGGATAAATTCCATGCAAATTCAAATGTTTATTTGAATTCTTTGCACATTTGACTCCATTTGGAAAAATGGGCAGCAAATCTTTTCAAAAATTAATGAAACTTTGCCTACCCACTAATTTGGACCTAAGGAATTCAAATATGCAATTTGATTCATTTGTTAGCTGCTGCAAACAAGAGTTTGAAAACAACAGTTTTGAATTCCCATTGTGTCCTTCCCTCATTTGAAGTTTGAGTTTAACATTTAGTTCCAACTCTTATTTTTAAACCCTCCCATTGCACTTGAGTTCTTCATTTCTGTTGTTTTAATCCGCATGAGGTCCATCCATGCAGTAACCCTAAGTTTGTTTAGAAGAAATCTCACCTATGTTATCATATGTGGGAAAAAGTTTCAACTAAGCCCCTTTTTCATACACATGACTCCAACATTTGTACAAACTCATGTTTATTTGTATTCACATTTTTGGGACCTTTACAATCCTCCCCCCTTAAAAGAATCTCGTCCCGAGATTACAAAAGAAAGATGAGGTGGATGGTAATTACAACAGCTACGACAAAAGTTCCGGATAGTTCTTGTGGAGGCAATCTTCACTTTCCCATGTCGCTTCTTCCGTTGTGTGATTACTCCACAGGACTTTGTAAAATTTCAAAGCCCGATTTCAAGTGATCCGGCTGTTTTCGTCGATAATCTTGATGGGCTTCTCGGTGTAGGTGAGATCCGGTTGCAATATCTCCATGTCTTCTGAAAGGATCTCCGTCGGTCTCTTTAAACACTTTCAAAAGTGTGAGACATGGAAGATGTCGTGGATGCCCGATAAGGATGGCGGCAGCTCCAAACGGTAGGCTACCGGCCCACACCGTTCTGTAATAAGGAACGGACCCACAAAGCGAGGCGCTAGCTTTCCCTTGACCCCAAATCGATGAATTCCCTTCATCGGTGATACTCGGAGATAGACGTGATCTCCGACTTCAAAACACAAGGGTCGGCGTCGCTGGTCCGCATAGCTCTTCTTGCGAGATTGAGCGGCCCTGAGGTTCTCTTGAATCAGCTGGACCCGCTCTTCGGCATCTTTTACAAGATCAATGCCGAAAATCACCCTCTCGCCCGATTCACAGCAATTGAGTGGAGTGCGGCACTTCCTGCCATAAAGTGCTTTGTATGGTGCCATTTTGATACTGGATTGGTAACCATTGTTGTAAGAGAACTCCGCTAATGGCAAATGGTTATCCCAGTTCTTTCCATGATCTATGGCACATGCCCTCAGCATATCTTCCAAAATCTGGTTCACCCTCTCCGTCTGACCGTCCGTCTGAGGATGGTATGCTGAGCTCCTGATTAACTTTGTTCCCAGAGATTCATGTAGTTGCTCCCAGAAACGAGCAACAAAGATTGAACCTCGGTCTGATATGATGGTCTTGGGAACTCCATGCAAGCATACAATTCTAGAGAGATACAACTCTGCATATTGTTTAGTATGGAATCCCGTATTCACTGGGATGAAGTGGGCTGATTTGGTTAAGCGATCAACAATCACCCAAATGGAGTCATGCTTTCTGGACATGAGAGGCAGTCCGACAGTAAAGTCCATGCTGATGTCCTCCCACTTCCATGCTGGAATGTTTAATGGTTGCAGCATTCCCGCTTTCTTTATGTGGTCAGCCTTGACTCGCCGACATGTATCACATTCGGATACATATTTGGCAATTTCTCGCTTCATCCGAGTCCACCAAAATTTTGTTTTAAGATCTTGATACATCTTATTTCTCCCTGGATGTATCGAGTACTTGGACATATGAGCTTCGTTCAAGATCTTCATTCTTAGCTTCAGGTTCCGGGGTACCACGATACGGTTGTTAAACCATAACACACCTTGTTCATCTTCCCGGAAACATTTCATCTTATCCTCATTGATTCTTGCTCGGATTTTCCGCATTCCTTTATCCCTCTTCTGGGCTTGTACAATCTCTTCTCTAATGGTAGGCACCAGAGCAAGATTATACAACGCTCCATATGGAATCACCCGCAAGCTTGGTTCTTCATCCTCATCCGGAACAACTGACAAGTTATTTACGTGGGATTTACGACTGAGTGCATCAGCCACCACGTTAGCTTTGCCCGGATGGTAATGGATCTCGAGCTCATAGTCTTTAATTAATTCCAGCCATCTCCGCTGCCTCATATTAATATCCTTCTGAGTGAATATATATTTGAGACTCTTGTGGTCGGTGTAGAGGTGCACTAAATTTCCAAGTAAATAGTGCCTCCACATCTTCAACGCGAGCACCACCGCAGCAAGCTCTAGGTCATGAGTGGGGTAGTGCTGCTCGTGGTTGCGGAGTTGCCGAGACCCATACGCGATCACGCGTCTATCTTGCATTAAGACGCAGCCAAGTCCAATGCCTGAGGCATCACAATAAACATCAAATGGCTTTGTTGTATCCGGTTGGGCTAGCACCGGTGCCGTTGTGAGATGTTTCTTTAAGGTTTGAAATGCCTCTTCACAGGCCTCTGTCCACACATACTTGCTCCTCTTCTTCAATAACTCTGTCATTGGTTTGGCCACCTTCGAGAAGCGGGGAACAAATCGCCGGTAATAACCCGCTAGTCATAGAAAACTGCGGATTTGATGAACAGATGTTGGAGACTCCCACTTCAAGACTTGCTCAATTTTAGTTGGATCCACGGCCACACCCTCTGCTGAAATAATGTGGCCTAAGAATGGTACGTTGCTGATCCAAAATTCACACTTGCTGAATTTGGCATACAGCTTATGTTCCCGTAACCGTTGGAGCACAATATGAAGGTGTCTGGTGTGCTCCTCCTCCGATTTGGAGTATACGAGAATGTCGTCGATGAAAACCACGACGAACTGATCCAACTCTGGCATGAATACAGAATTCATGAGATACATGAAATGTGCGGGTGCATTTGTTAGCCCGAAAGACATGACTAGATACTCATAGAGCCCGTATCTAGTCGAGAAGGCCGTCTTCGGTATATCCTCCGCTCTGATCTTTATCTGATGATAACCAGACCGTAAGTCCATCTTGGAGAATACCTTGGCACCCACTAACTGATCAAATAATATATCGATCCGCGGCAACAGATATTTATTTTTCATCGTCACTGCATTCAACGGCCGATAATCCACACATAATCGAAGTGACTCATCCTTTTTCTTCACAAAGAGGGCTGAACAGCCCCATGGCGATGAGCTTGGTCGGATGAACCCTTTGTCCATTAAGTCCTTAAGCTGTTCTTTCAGTTCAGCTAATTCCTTCGGAGACATTTTGTACGGCCTCCGAGATATTGGTGTGGTTCCCGGTGCTAACTCGATCTTGAATACCACATCCCTCTCTGGCGGCATCCCTGGAAGATCGTCGGGAAACACATCTGGGTACTCACGGACCACTGGAATATCCTCCAGTTTCGTGGTCACACTGTGGTACACCAGTGGATTTTTAGAATCCACGGCTTCAAGTATGAGCGTTTGGAGACCGTAGATTGGAGAGTCCAAACTAACAATCCGTGGACCAATATCAAGAACAGCCCCGTGGTAGTTCATCCACGCCATTCCTAGAATCACGTCGATCTTCTGTCCCTCTAATACAATGAGGGTTGTGGGATATAAGTTTCCACCTAAGCACAAGGGTGCTTTGATCATTACTTCATTAGCAGCTATATTACCACCAGGTGAGCGGATCAGATAGTGATCTTTCGGTGTAGAGGTGGAAAGCTCAGCTTTGCACACAAACAACCTACTGATGAAATTGTGTGTAGCTCCAGAGTCAAATAATATTAACACGGGCAGTCCATTGAGGGTGAACATTCCCGCTAGTACAGGTGCCCCATCTGGCACATCCTCTAGAGCTGTATGATAAATGCACCCGGATTTTGGTGCTGTTCCTTGAAGCTGAGCACGGGGTTGATTTATACCCCACTTTGGTGTAGTTTCTTTGTGGCGTATCCTTTCTGGACACTTTCTGCTGATGTGACCCAAGTACCCGCACGTGAAGCACGGTTTCTCAGCCGGTTCCTGGTTGCTCTGTGCATGGACATTGGTGGTATTCTGCTGCGGCAAGAACACTTGAGGAGCAGAATAACGTGGCTGCCTATACCGTTGTGGCAGCTGTCCAAAATCAGAGTATTGGGATATTCGACTGGAATATTGCTGGAGTCGTCGAGCCGGCTGCATCAGCTGAGAGTTCAAGGTACTGTCTACCACCCGGTATTTCTAAGGAGCACTACTGCTACCCTCCGGTGGTATATGGTTCTTTCTTTTCTCAGCCTGAACTTCCCGCTGAGCATCTTCAACCATGATGGCAGCACTCATCAATTCGTTGAAGTTCTTTCGATCAGCTAAAACGAGTCTCTCCTTTAGCTTGGGATTGAGGCTGCGGAAGAACCATTCACACTTTTGTGCTTCGGTGTTCACATTTTGAGGCGCATACTGCGCCAGCTTGTTGAACACTCGTGAATGCTCGTATGCACCCCTCCCTCCTTGTTTTAAGGCCAGAAACTCCTCGAGTTTCCGCTGAATTATCCCGGAAGGAACATGATACATGAGAAACGCCTTCCGGAATTCTGCCCATGTAAAGTCATGTCCCTCTGGTAAGGAGGCGAGTTGATTTGCCCACCATGCACTAGTGGACCGTGAAGTTGTTGCGCTGCGTATAAAACCTTCTGATGTTCGGTGCATTGAAGCAATCCGAACTTAGATTCAATGGTACGAATCCAGCTATCTGCCACCAGAGGATCCTCAGATTCAATGAAAACCGGTGGTTGAGTTGCCAAGAACTCAACATAGGAATTCAGTTGCGGTTGGCACAAGTCTTCGTCTTGACACCCCCCTTGACGGGATGTATTCATCACCAGGGTGCGGAGCAAGTCGGTTCGCTCATCGCTTGCACCCGTCATGGGGGCCAGAATGTCCGCCATTGTGGCCGTGGGTGAAGGCCCTGGTGGAGGCTGCTGTTGCGGAGCTCGCTGCTCCCGCCGTGGAGAGTTATCACCACGACCACCACTGGAACCACCCACCTCACTCATGGAACGAGTTCGCACCATCCTGCAATTGCAAGAGTTCATTATCAGTTCAACACTATCACTCGATTTATTCCATAAACAAAGTAGTGTAACACTGATAATGAAACCTCAACATGTAAGCAAAATGATTTAGGCGCAAACTGATGTATCTACAGCAAGGATTTACAAACCGACTGATTGGTCCTTAAACAGATCAGATTCTGATCCAGTTAAAAGCACTTTCGTAACTCAAGTTGAATATCAAAGTTAAAGTTAACTTTAATATCTTTCCAACGAGTATCCAAAGGCCTCCGAGGGATTTTTCTACAGGAAATTATGGCTTAAAAACAGAAAGGTCCAGAGAGGTTTTTGGTACTGTCCTGGTTCTGAACAGTTTGCCTTCAACTGGACTTTTCACCAACTAAACGTGTGATCTTGCTCTGGAGGTCTACAAGAAAGTTGTAGAGCACTTGAAACTCTTTCCAGAACCGTATCATACACCTTAATTGGTTAAAACTACTCAGAGTTATGCTCTGTAAAAGTGAAGCAAGAATTTCTGCTAGAAACAGAGCACTCTGTTTTTGAAATCCTTGAAACCTAGACACTCTCTCATTTGAATCTTAGTTCAAAATAAGAGTTCAGTAACTAATATTTGTTTCAAACTTCCATTTTTAGTTGAAAGATAGCTCATGACTCATTTCTTCATAGGGAAGGAGTTATTAAGTGTAGTACGGTGTCAATGCACCGTAAGAAGCATGTCGGTACTACGTTCCTCACCAAAAGAGAATCCTAAACCGGCTTATACCGGCATATACGTATGATCAGTGGCACTAAGACGGTCTCTCGCACACGTGTACTACACGGGATACGTACGTGGTTAGTACCTGCAGAAAATCACTCAATAGTGGTGCACTCAAGGGTTGTTTCATTCCAGGCAGTTCTATAGTTGAAAGTAATTACAAACGCCCGTATCATTGTCATACGACCGTCCTTGAGTTAAGTCACGTCTCAAGGTACGTGATCGTGTTTCAACACCACACGACGGGGAACCCGAGTATATCATGAACGGGTCGTCACGGTTGGGAATGTTATCAACCCAACGGATACCACCTACTGCCCTGCAGGGCAATGGCAAGCGCTGCGTATGTCCTCCTGGGCTATTTCCAGACGAACACACTATCGCGTTACTGACCACGCGATGGGGTCTCCACTTACTTGCCTAATGCACGCTAGGGATCAGCGTTTCATATGAGCTCAGGAACATGAAGAGTCCAAGAGTTCATATTAACGTCTCACACCAAGCTGTGAGACCTAGCCCTGAACCACTTTCCTCGTCAGGGGAGCTAACCGAAATTGAACCGCTTTCGGTGGCGTTCCTTACCATTCTTACCAGAACGTAGGTGCGTTGTTACAGAATAAAAATTCAGAATTATAACACATAAGTTAGTTATGCCACTTTAAGTAACTATACTACTATAGTCCTTATGTGGGCCTACTATTGTTTCCTCACCGTATCCTAAGTTTTTGTCGTAATACAATCCTTATTCTGTGTGCTATTACCAATGCGGCTCTGATACCACGCTGTGAGGGCCCCGCCGTCCCGATCACTCAGGTGGACGGGACACCTCGTCCGGGAATCGCATTGGGTGGTGCCGTGCGATGCGGCACCCAACAGCACACATAATAAAGCATCATATTACATAAAACAAGAGGAAGCTTACAAAGTGTTGATTTTACAAATACTTCTCAAAATAAACTACAGCGGAAGTCTATTACAACTCATGTCTCATACCTATGCTAAGCAGCCGAGAAGGTGTCCAGCCCGCGGACCCTTCTTGCTAGCAACACTGTCATAATAGCAGCGGCAGGGATTACCCTGAGTTCATCACTCGGAGAGCTCCGAGTCTCACCAGGTACCCGTACATCACAGCGTACAGTTATTTCCTGCAAAACAACTTGTGCAGTATCTGTGAGCACGAAGCTCAGCAAGACTGACCCGTCACCCTAGTCATGAAACTCTATATGATGGAAATAGAGGGCTGATTATAGAAATTTGCTCAAACGACCAACTTGAGCTAAAGGGGAGTCCTTACTTCAAGTTTCAAGCAACTTTTATAGCCCTCGCGCAATTTACATCGAGACTCCACAATCAAACAAGAAACGCTTCCTCTCGATGTCACTTGCCTGAGGTGAAAGTAACTTTAGTGAGCTACCCTAGACTCATACAAACCTTGCACCATTACCGTCGAGACTCCACAATCAAACAAGAAACGCTTTGCCTCGACGCTACTAGCCCAAGGTGGAAAGTAAATTTAGTGGAGTATTGATCTTTCCTCATCTCCATTATGAGGATTACTCACGAAGAATATTAAACGTTTCCCACTTTATTACTACATCACGACTCAGTGTACAAGTATGCTCACTACCGCGAGCGACGGTGATTGCAATCAAAAACACCCGGCTGACACGACACGTACACCCGTACTCGACGTTGCACACAGCAACCGTCACTGACGTCGTACGTGGCCACCTTTCACACGACACCCAAATGTCGAACCGGTCCCACCGACTGGGATTAAGTCTCTCTACGGCAAACCCTCGTAGAGCAGACTTCTCTATCCTTTCAGCATCGGCATCAGATGGTGAGGTATGCCTCGACACCCAGGTTAACATGTTACATCGGTTTCCTGGGTCCCATATAGCCAGTATGCATCCGGTACACATCTCAAACTTGTGCAGCGGGGCCGCACACGAGAATGGGCCTTAATCGACTCATACATAGACTAGGTTCACAGGACCACGTCCTTGACCTTCCGTCTATTGCCCAGTCTCCATTCCCAACTATGAGGATCAATTCCCAACTCTTCCGATTGATCCCCCTTAACCCCGAATCACGAGTAGGAATCTGCCCACTCGAGTTATGCCCCTTTTAATCAACTTTTGTTGAGATCAGCAGTTATAATTAATTGATAACATATTCTACATTAAACTCCAGGGTTTTCTGGTCATGCATTTGGAGTTTCATACCATCTAGACGTAATGCAATAAATAAAATGCTAGACGTATGAAGTTTATACAAATAAAAACTTGTAAATTTGATGCAAACCGGGGCTTGCCTTTGTTTTGCAGGGGACTTATATATATATATATATATATATATATATATATATATATATATATATATATATATATATCCAGTTAGTGAAGACCACTTGGTGCTTGATCAACCCCTTTCCTCCTTCCTTGACTTCTACTCCGATGACTTCAACTCCTCCACGTAGATACTACACGTGATGAATATGCATATCGTTTAATTGTAAAGACTTTGCTACAAGTCCTAATAACAAGTTTTCAAAAACTGGAACTCTGTTTAAGAATTTAAAATGACACTTGTGCTAGTGGTTTAGGTTTGGATCTAAACACATGATTAAATGCTAAGTGGTTTTCCCCCTCTTCTATATTGATCACCTAAGGAGGTTAAAAAGAACAGGGGTGACCCAAGGCTCCAATGGGGCTGAGAATTTTCATGTGAGTTCCTTGTCACAAGAAAGTCCTCTGGACCAAAAATTAGAGCTTTTCATTGAGTGGTTTGTTCAGCATAATTTTCTAAGCAATTAAGCAAAGAAGAATTAATTCTGAGATCCCACCCATGTTCATGCAAAAATTAGTGAACCACAATTTAAATTATAGCTCATAGAGTTTGCATGAATTTTCCTGGCATTTTTGGAGCTAAGATCTGAGCAGAACTGAATTTCCAAGTTTTGGAAATTCTCTGAAAATGATTCTGTATTATTTGAATACAGCATCTTCAAATCTAAATTTCCCTGATCAGATCAACTCAAATTGAGCTGAAACTTTTACAGTGGTCCACTAATACCCTAAATACTATTCTGGCAAAAATTGGAGGATTTTTGGATTAACCAAACTCCCTCTAGAATTCTTTTGCTAAAAAGTTTTAAAGAATTTTACAGAATTAAATAAAGGGTTTCCTACAAATTGGGTTTAATATTTGGATAGTACTCTATCAGAGGAATCCAACAAAATTTGTTTCACAATTTTTGGATTCTCCTACCCAAAGTTGTGGCTGTTTAAACTTTAAACTGAAATATGAAATTCCCCAAAATGTTCAAATGCTGTCAGTGGGTCGAGGGGACAGGTGTCACGCGTCGGGGCAAGCCACACGGGGCTACTGGGTATTTCCCGCGCCGCCACACCAGATCCCCCGCGCCACAGCCGATCAGGGATTTGAAACACCGTCGCTGACAGGCGGGACTCACCGGGTCGTCTTCTACCTCCGGCCCCCGCGCCCGCGCGCCGCCGGGCTCGCCGGAGTTCGACGGATTCCGGCCTCCCGGCCATCCCCCGAGCCCCCCCTCACCGCTAGGGCCTTATTTCACGTGCTGAACACGATGGAACCCTCTTCCCCGGCCGGCGATGGCTCTAACCTAGCTGGCCACGGCGCGGCGGCTCTGGACCGGTTCGGCAACGTCGCCCGGTCATCCTAGCCTGCCCAGACCTCGGTGGAATGGCGCTACAGCACCAGTGGACTATAGGGATGCTCGACCTATCCTCAAAACTGCTCGGAACCGGCGGCTAATGGTGTCTCACCGTGCACCCGAAACCTCCTCCGCGTTTGAGGTCAGAAATTCTGGAATTCATGCGGTCTACGTGCGTCTTTCCAACTAGGGTTGTGAAGGACTACTGATCGCCAGCTAGTGGCTGACCTGTGTGCAAGATTTGACAAGCTACAGAGGATTGGAGAGCGAGAATTTTGGCGGCGATTACCGGATGCTCTGTTGGAGGTCGCCGGGACAAAATCTCCGAATTGGCCGCCGATCCTCCACGGTTTGCTCCAGGCTTTGGAGGAGAGCAGCAGCACGATGGCGCGCTCCCGTGGCCAGGCTTGCTCAGACGTGACAACCCTTGTGGAAGGCTGCCCGCGTGCGCCCGATCGTCGTCTGGCTGTGGTTCGCTGCGGGTGAGGCGTTTAACGCTCGAAACACACCCCGGATGGCTAGCTCTCGCGCTCAGAAAGTGCGGAACGATGGCACAGCGTCGTTGTGCAGCTCGGGGAGGCGCTGGGGCGCGGTTTAGCCGGCTTCCGATGGCTTCCCAGAGGAGCGGCGAGCTCGGTTTTTGTTTTCGGGAGAACGTGCGTGTGAGGAGAAGAAACACCCGTGGTCACCTTGTCTACGCGGGAAGAATCACGTGGAGGGGCGCCACCGACTCCCGTGCTGCCAGCGGCCCGGGCGAAGAGCAGGAGGTGGAGCCTTGGGCGAAGAGGGCGGTCGCTCGGTGTCGCCCGCGGGTGAAACCCCGATGGAGTGAGGAACAGAGAAAAAGAGTTAAGGGTTAAGTCTACTCATTCCTATGACATGTGGGCCCCACAATTCAGTACCTCTTTTCCTCAAAATATCTCCAAAGTTTGACAATTATCCAACCCAAATGTTTGAAAGTTGGAAACTGAGCTCATTTGAATAGTTTGGATAAATTCCATGCAAATTCAAATGTTTATTTGAATTCTTTGCACATTTGACTCCATTTGGAAAAATGGGCAGCAAATCTTTTCAAAAATTAATGAAACTTTGCCTACCCACTAATTTGGACCTAAGGAATTCAAATATGCAATTTGATTCTTTTGTTAGCTGCTGCAAACAAGAGTTTGAAAACAACAGTTTTGAATTCCCATTGTGTCCTTCCCTCATTTGAAGTTTGAGTTTAACATTTAGTTCCAACTCTTATTTTTAAACCCTCCCATTGCACTTGATTTCTTCATTTCTGTGGTTTTAATCCGCATGAGGTCCATCCATGCAGTAACCCTAAGTTTGTTTAGAAGAAATCTCACCTATGTTATCATATGTGGGAAAAAGTTTCAACTAAGCCCCTTTTTCATACACATGACTCCAACATTTGTACAAACTCATGTTTCTTTGTATTCACATTTTTGGGACCTTTACATCGTACTTCTCCAGCAGGTGCGGCCAGAACTTGTGTGGCCACACTGCAAAGCGGAGGTGGGGCGCCAGGGCCGCACACCCCATCCCTGCTGCTGCAGATCCTGGTGCCGCGAACGCTTGGTCCGCTGCTGGCACGGTGTACCCCGGCATGGGCAATGGTGCACCATATGCCGGGGGTGCCGACTGCAAGGCATATGGCTGCTGCATATGCTGCATGGTGTACGCCTGGGGCAGAGGTCGCATGGCGAACATCTGAGGCCCAGGCTGAGTCGAGGCAGTCGACATGCTGTAGTCGGCCTCATGGTTGCGACGCCTTTGCCGCTGCCGCTCGATGGTCGCACGAGCATCTTCTCCCAATCGACGTTGCTCCAGCTCCATCCTCAGGTCTGCCGTTGAGAGCCTTGTAGAACAGGAGTCTGCCGTCTGCCTGTCAACCGTTGGTGTGCACGACAGCGACACATCTGGTTGACCGGGGCGTCCTCTCCGTTGCAGCGGAGGGTTGAAGGCAGCAGCGATGAGGTGTTCGACGTCGCGGATCCACTGCTGGGTGGCCCCTGGGGAGTGTCTGCAGCGGGCGGATTGTGCAGGAGCGCTCGTGCGGCGGCTAGTGCACTTGCTTGAGTGGCCCTCTGCGCCGCAGCAGACCTTGAAGTTGTTGTTCGCCAGGAATGATGGCGCGAAGAGCCAGCCGTTGAAGGAAGATTGGACATCTTCGTTGGCGCATACCCGTCTCGAGAGAGAAAAGCCCCCTTCCTAGCGCGCCAAATGTCGAAGTGTAGCCGTCGACACTTCCCCCGGGCCTGCTTCAGGGGCAGCCCGCAGAGGTTCTTTTTTGGAGGGGCTAGTTCTCTCAGAAGGTCGCGTTGGATGAAGGAGGATTGCCACAAGGATTTTTACGTGGTTCGGGCCGCCGGAGCGTAAAACCCTACGTCCACGGGAGCTGTACTGCTCGGAGCTTACAACCGGAGTTCCAAGCTTGGTGGTCTGGATGAACTAAGTGTCGAACTGGCGAACCTAGCAGTCGAATGCCAAGGGATAAAAACCCCTTGCAACGTTGCCTACCCGAGTCTTTTATACTTCAAGACTCGGGCGGCTTACAAGGTGGGCCCTGGGGCCCGACAGGTGGCCCTGGGGTGATTTCCTACCATCTACCATATCTTGCAGTGAATGTTGGTAGTTGTCTCTGGCAGGCTTTTGGTTGCCGTCATGCCCATGCCGCAAGCTAGGCCTAGTGGTCGATGATGGCAGGGACGGCAGGGCATGTCTTGTCGCTGTATTTATTGGTCTACAGCTTCTGACATGGTGCGCCTGTCTTGACTGTGACTGGTCACAGTGCCTCCTGACAGGCATGCACCGCGCCTCCGCGTCTTGGGAAGGTGCGAGTCTTGAATGTCTTGATCGGACAGGGCACGCCGTGCCTTTACTCCTGCTGCCTACCGAGCCGGGGTGGGCTGTGGCGGACCGTGATCCGCTCATCCAGGATCGCAGAGGGTGGTGCCGCACGATGCGACACCCGACATCACACATCATAAGAACACAATATATTACATGGGAAAACAACTGAACTGTACAAACAGGTACAAACTTCAGTTACAAACTATTGTCTATGTTACACAGCGGAAGTCTAAATTACACAACTCACGCACACCTATCTAGCAAAAGTCGGTTGCCCAGCCCTAGGGCAACCCACACTAGCTGCACGTCTCAGCTCAGTGCGGCGTGTACGGCTCCCACTCAGCCGTGGTCCCTGATGGAGGGTAACCCTCGCCGATGGACTCGTACTCTGAGTCTGTGGGTGGCTCCTCACCTGAAAAACACTTAAGCAGCAACCGTGAGCACGATGGCTCAACAAGACTTAACCGACTCACCTAGGCATGAAACTCTACATGAGGTGTACAATGAACATAGGATAGTAACAGTGCATCAAATGGACACGCCTACAAGTTCATCCTTAGTTCATCTTTTAGCCACAAGTTAACAGTTCGGGAATCTGAAATTTCGTAAGCAATATTTGGTGGCACACATGTAGAAATACAATTATATCATAACAGCAATATTGAATCATAACATTCCATAAATTATCTACGTTACGACGCAGTGAACAAGCGGTACTCGTCACCGCGAGGGACGGCGAATCGACTCGATATACACCTGCAGGGAAACCCAAAGAGCACGTCACGTACGCCCACCTGTGGAGCTGCACAGCACGCTCACTCGATGTCGTACGGGACAACCTTTCACCCAACAGCCCAAACGTCGAACCGGTCGCACTGAAACGAGCAGGAGGTTCCCTACACGGAGCATCTCTCTATGCCCGTTAGCAGATTTCCACCTTGCTGCCCTCAGCCTACACCTATAAATCGGTGTGTTATGCCTCAATGCCCGGAGGTTTAGGTTACATCGGTTTATCGGGGACCATATATCCGATATGCCTTCGGTACATTCAATACTTGTTCAGCAGGGCCGCACACGGATCGGTCCTCAATCGACACGGACAGGGCTGCGCACCCAAGACTTCCTATTGCTGCGCCTTAGCCCCTGCCTAGTCTAATTTTCATTACTAAAGTGATCTCACATCACTCGAACCAAATCCGTGTGTCCCAAACCTAACTCGCGAGTAGATTCCAACTACTCGACTTGTACCGAAGTCCTATGAATCATTAGGCATAGCCTGTCTACTCGAGGTCTTAGACACTACCCTCACTCTTATGGAAAAGTTCTGGTCATGCAAGTGGGGTTCCATTCATCCTACACCTATTGCACATACACACTTCACACTACGTATGTAAACAAAGTAAAAACTTTATAACAAAGGTTAATGCAAACCGGGGCCTGCCTTGTTGCTGCTGGTCAGTTGTTAGGTCTTCGTCCGGAAGGAGGAAGTCAAGTACTTTCGGAGTCTCCTCACCTTCAGCGACTACACGTTAAAGAATATGCACATAAGTTTAATTGTAAAGACTTTGCTACAAGTTCTAATAATAAGTTTTCAAAAACTGGAACTCTGCTTAAGAATTTAAAATGAAACTGGGGCTAGTGGTTTGGGTTTGGAACTAAGCACATGATTAATTGCTAAGTGGTTTTCCCCCTCTTCCATATTGATCACCTCAAGTGGTTAAACAGAACAGGGGTGATCCAGAGCTCCAATGGAGCTGTGAATTTTCATGTGAGTTCCTTGTCACAATAAAACCCCCTGGACCAAAAATTAGCACATTTCATTGAGTGGTTTGTTCAGAATGATTTTCTAGGCAATTAAGCAAAGAAGAATTAATTCTGAGATAACACCCATGTTCATGCCAAACTTAGTGAACTACAATTTCAATTATAGCTCATAGAGTTTGCATGAAGTTTCCTAGCATTTTTGGAGCTAAGATTTGTCCAGAACTGAATTTCCAAGTTTTGGAAATTCTCTGAAAATGTTTCTGTATTCAATTGAACACAGCACTTTCAAATCTGAATTGCCCTGATCAAATCAACTCCAAATGGTCTGAAACTTTTACAGGGGTTCACTAACATACTAAAGAATATTCTGGCAAATTTTGAGGACTTTTTGACGACCCAAACTCCCTCTAAAATTCTTTTGCTGAAAAGCTTTAAAGATTTTTCCAGAATTAAATAATGGGTTTCATACAAATTGGGTTGCATATTTTTATAGAGCTATGCAAGATGAATCCAATCCAATTTGAATCACAAAAGTTGGAGCTTCCTAGCAAAAGTTATGAGGTTCTAATGTTTGAACTAAATCTAAAAATCTAAATAAACCGGGGAAAAGTTTAAATTCTGACCATGGGCCCATCATACACGTGTCACTGCTGGAGCTGAGCCACACGGGGCCACAGACCCCTTCCCGTGCAGCCACACTGGATCCCGGGGTCGCTATCGATCCGCATTTTAAACCTCCCGTCGCTGACACGTGGGGCCCGCCGGTCGTCTTCCTCCTCGGGCCAGTTCCTTTTGCCGCGCCGCCCCCTCGCCGGCACCTCACTGGAGCTCGCCGGACCCGGCTTCCCGGCCGCCTCTCGGCCGGAAACTCGCCGCCTGGGCCTAAATTCGTGCACTGAACACGATGGCACCATCTTCTCCGGCCGGCGGTGGCCCTAACCAAGCCGGCGACGGTGCAGCGGCTCGGGGTCACTTAGGCTATGTCACCCGATGCTTCTAGCCCGCCAAAACCTTGGTAAAAGGGCTCTACAGCACCGGGGAATCTCAGGGAAGGTCGACAGGGCCATGCAACGGCTCGGGGAAAGCTCTAACCTAGCTGTCACCGTGAGCCCGATCCTTCCCGCCATAGCCGCGGTTGGAAAAACAGAAAATACGCCGGCTACAGCCATAATCAAGCTAGGGTTGTGAAGGGAAATCGACCGCTAGCCAGTCTAGTTCACGTGTGCACGGTCTGGTGGCCTAAGAACGAAGATTAAGGACGAATTCGACGGACCCGGAGGTCCGAGTGTATGCGCCGGGAGAAAAACGTCAAATTGACCCTCGATGGTCCACCGTTGGGGCTGTGACTTGGTCAGGAGCAGCGTTACTATCCGGCGCGTCTCAGAGTGGCCTAGCTCGGCCGTGCAAGCCTTTGGTCCGAGCTGCCCATGATGAGCCAGTGTCGGTTTTTGTTTCAGTTGCCGCGGAGGAGCCGTTTTTCCGGCTAGGAGACCCGTAATTCGTGCTGCTCTTGTGCTGAGGGAGTGAAGGGCGATCAGGCCTTGCCGTTTTGCGGTTCAGGTGGTGCTGTGCGCTGGGGTTGCAGGCGTTCCTGGTCGGAACCGAGGCTGCGGGGAGTGTGGTGTTTATCGGTCGCGGGGAGGAGAAACGAAGCACGGGTTGCTCGGTTCAGAGGGAATGGATCACGCCAAGGGCAGCGAGGCTTGGTAAGTTGGTCACCAGCGCGAGAGGTGGGGCAAGGTGGCCGCGCGGATGGCTCGGTGTCGAGCGCTGCCGAGGCCCGGTAAACCGAGCTCGCCCGGTGTTTACTTCGATCAGAAGTCTAGCTGACTAGTGGGCCCTTTTCTCCCCCTTAATCCTCTCTGTTGTGTAAATATCCCACCTACTCAGACTTGAAAAGGAAACTTAGCCACCAATTCAGAGGGAGAATTTGAATTCATCAGTTTGAAACTGGTCCAGCCACATTCCCTCCATATTTGAATTCCAAATTCAGTTTGAATTGTTACAAATTTGGCTCCCGACAAGATAAAGTCCAATGTGGCGGACCGGGATCCGCCCATCCAGGATCGCAGAGGGTGGTGCCGCACGATGCGACACATGACAGCAAACGTCATAAGAACACAATATATTACATGGGAAAACAACTGAACTGTACAAAGTAGAACAAACTCCAGTTACAAAATATTATTTATCTTACACAGCGGAAGTCTACACTATACAACTCACGCCCGCCTATCTAGCAAAAGTCGGCTGCCCAGCCCTAGGGCAACCCACACTAGCTGCACTCTTCAGCTCAGTGCGGCGTGTACGGCTCCCACTCAGCCATGGTCCCCGACGGAGGGTAACCCTCGCCGGTGGACTCGTACTCCGAGTCCGTGGGTGGCTCCTCATCTGAAAAACACTTAAGCAGCAACCGTGAGCACGATGGCTCAACTAGGCTTCACCAACGCGCCTAAGCATGAAACTCTACATGAGGGGTACAATGGACATAGGATAGTAACGTTGCAGCAAAAGGACACGCCTACAAGTTCATCCTTAGTTCATCTTTTAGCAACAAGTTAACAGTTCAGGAATCTGAAATTTAGTAAGCAATATTTGGTGGCACAAATGTAGCAATGCAATTATATCAATGAGCAATATTGAATCATTATATTTCATACATTAGCCTACGTCAGGACTCAGTGACCAAGTGGTACTCTTCACCGCGAGGGACGGCGAATCGACTCGATATACACCTGCAGGGAAACCCAAATAGCACGTCACGTACGCCCACCCGTGGAGCTGCACAGCACGCTCACTCGATGTCGTACGGGACAACCTTTCACCCAACAGCCCACACGTCGAACAGGTCGCACCGAAACGAGCAGGAGGTTCCCCACATGGAGCATCTCTCTATGCCCGTTGGCAGATTTCCACCTTGCTGCCCTCAGCCTACACCTATAAATCGGTGCGTTATGCCTCGACACCCGGAGGTTTAGGCTACATCGGTTTATCGGGTCCCATATATCTGATATGCCTTCGGTACGTTCAAACTTGATCAGCGTGGGCCGCACACGGATCGGTCCTCAATCGACACGGACAGGGCCACGCACACAACACTCCCTCTTGCTACGCCCTAGCCCCTGCCTAGTCTCATTTTCATTACTAAAATGATCTCGCATCACTCGAACCAATCCCGTGTGTCCCAAGCCTATCTCGCGAGTAGATTCCAACTACTCGACTTGTACCGAAGTGCTATGAAACATTAAGCATAGCCTGTCTACTCGAGGTCTTAGACACTACCCTCATTCTTTTCGGAACCTTTGGTTATGCAAGTGGGGTTTCAATCATCCTATACCTAATGCACACACATACTTCACCCGTATGTAAACAAAGTAAAAACTTTATAAAAGAGTTAATGCAAACTGGGGCTTGCCTTGTTGCTGCTGGTCAGGGGTTAAGTCTTCGTCCGGAAGAAGGAAGTCCAGCACTTCCGGAGTCTCTTCGCCTTCAGCGACTACACGTTAAGGTAATACTACATGTTAATGAATATGCATATGAGTTTATTGTAATGCTTTTGCTATTAGTTCTAATAACCAGCCCCTAACAACTGGAACTCTGTCCCTTGTCAAAAGAAAACCCTCTGGACCAAACATTAGCACTTTTCATCGAGTGGTTTGCTCAGAATAATTCTCTTAGAAAATAAGTAAAGAAGAATTAATTCTGAGGTAACACCCCTGCACATGCCCAACTTAATGAACTACCATTTCAATTAGAGCTCATAGAGTTTGCATGAATTTTTCTAGCATTTTTGGAGCTAAGATTTTCCCAGAACAGAATTTCCAAGTTTTGGGAATTCTCTGAAAATGTTTCTGTATTCAAATGAACACGGCACCTTCAAATTTGAATTGCTTTGATCAAATCAACTCCAAATGGTCTGAAACTTTACAGGGGTTCACTAACATCCTACAGGACATTTTGGCAAAATTTGGGGATTTTTGGATGAACTAAACTCCCTCAAAAATTCTTTTGCTGAAAAGCTTTAAAGAATTTTCCAGAATTAATTAATGGGTTCCATACAAATTGGGTTGCATATTTGGATAGATCTATGCAATATGAATCCAACCCAATTTGAATCACTAAATTTAGAGCTTCCTAGCAAAAGTTATGAATTTCTAAACATTGGGCCGAAACTTGATTTGTTTTGCTATTGGAAAAGAACCTGGGCCCACTCTTTAAATCCCAGCCAGTGGGAGCCGAGAACACACGGGCCACAGGGTCACCCTGCGCACAGCCATACGGAATCCTGGGCCATATTCGATCCAGTTTTAAACTCTCTCCCTCACTGACTAGTGGGCCCGCCCCACCCTTCTTCTTCCTCCGAGCCCTCCTTCCCGCGCGCTAACCTCGCCGGACCGAGGTGGCACCTCGCCGGCTGAGTGTCTCCGGCCATCTCCCAGCCGTAGGCTCACCGCCTGGGGGTTTATGGGGTCGGGAAACATGTTTGTGGGCTCGGTTCAGGCGCTAGAGGATCGGAACTGTGCCGGCAGCGTGCGGCGGCCTCGGGGGATGATCGGCATCGTCGCCCGGTGGTCCTAGCCTGCCAACGACTCAGCCCATCCGTTATAGAGCACCAGTGGGTTCTAGGGAAACACGGCAAGTAAAGGCCGGCGCATGGCAACACCTCCAGAGGGGTTCTCACTGTGCGCCCGACCCCTGCCGCGCGGTTGAGCGTGGGACGACATGAAATACCCCGCACTGCGTCAGTTTTCTAGCTAGGGTTGCGAAGAGAAATTGACCGCTAGCCAGTCTAGGTCAGGTGTGCACGATTTGGTGGCCTAAGAACGAAGATTAAGGACGAACTCGATGGATTCTTACCCGGAGGTCCGAGTGGATGCGCCGGGAGAAAAACGTCAAATTGACGCTCGATGATCCACCGTCGAGGCTGTGGCTTGGCCAGTAGCAGCGTGACTATCCGACGCGTCTCCGAGTGGCCTAGCTCGGCCGGGAAAGCCTCTGGTTCGAGCTGCCCACGGTGAGCCCGTGTCGGCTGTTCTTCTCGGTCACCGCCAAGAGTCTCCTGGCTAGGTTCTGGGCAGCTAAACTCGACTGTCTTCGGCCGGAGGAGGTATAGGACGAGTAGCTGGTGTGGTTTTTGGCTAGGGGGGGTGCTGCACGCGAGAGCTCGGCCGAATTCTCACGGAAAGTCGATCGGCTGCAGTCGGGTAGGTTCAGCGCGAGGTAACGGAAGCAGTGACGATCTTCACGTGGCCGCGCGTGTTACCACCGCTGCAGTCGGTCTTCCACGGCGGGCTGGCTCGTGCAGTGTCCCTCCCTCTGGGGCGCGGGAGCAGGAGCTGGCGTGATGTGTTCGACCGGCGTCGGGGAGAAAACAGGCCACGCTCGGTTTGGAGAACAGTCCTCCCACTGACTTGTGGGCCCACTCTCCCCCTAATCCTCTTTTTCCAAATTCTTCTGTAAATATCTCAGCTACTCTCCATTTAATGAGAGACTTAGCCCCCATGTATTGGTTTGAATTTGAGTTCTAAATTTTGAAATTTGTTTGGCTAAATTTTCCTCACATTTGAACTGAAATTCAAATTCAGTTTTGAATTCTTGCAAATTTAGCTCCCGACAAGATGAACTCCAATGAGGATGAAAATTGGTGGCCTTACTCAGAAAAATGTGCTGAGTTTGAATATGAAGCTAACTTTTCAATTTGAGTGATGAAAGTTGCTGCAATTTGAATTTACATTCAAATTGGCCTCTTTTTCAAATACCTCCAAAAGTGCTTCAAAAAGTGTTGGGTTTACATGAAATTTGCCTTGAACCTTCCCAAGACTTTTCAAGTCCTAGGGGTGAGCTCAACCTCTCATGTTCATGTGTAGAAACCCTACTTTGTGAAAGTGAAGGCTTTCCCCTCTAATCACTCTTTTGATGGAGGTTACTTGCTCTTTACAATATTTCCTAAGATATCCACAACAAAAGCTGTGGTGTTCTGAGGTGAAGAAAAGTGTTTGCAAGTCCCTTTTCTTGGGCTTTTACATCCCTCCCTCCTTAAAAGAATCTCGTCCCGAGATTATAAAAGAAGAGACAGCGATGTAACAGGGACTTACCCGTGTTGAGATGCCATAAACTCCGGGTAATTTGAGCGAAGGAACTCCTCGCTCTCCCACGTCGCTTCTTCAGCGGTGTGGTTGCTCCAGAGGATCTTGTAGAACCACAACGTTCTGCTACGCGTGGTTCGGTCTTTCTCATCAAGAATTTCCACCGGATACTCATCATATGTTAAATCCGGTTTCAGCTCGCCGATGTCTTCAGTAGGAACAGCAGCTGTGTGCTTTAAACATTTTCGCAGTTGCGAAACATGAGAAACATCATGGACACCAGCAAGGAATGCCAGTAGCTCCAATCTATACGCTGCTGGTCCGCACTTCTCGGTGATAGCGTAGGGTCCAATGAAACGGGGAGCGAGCTTCCCCTTCACACCGAACCGGTGCACGCCCTTCATCAGAGACACGTGGAGGTACACGTGTTCCCCAACGTCAAAGTGCAACGGTCTACGCCTCTTATCAGCGTAGCTCTTCTGCCGGGATTGAGCGGCTTTCAAATTTGCTTGAATCGTCCGAACGCGCTCTTCGGCGTCGTTCACCACATCAACCCTGAATGTGACCCTTTCACCGGACTCGTACCAATTTAATGGGGTGCGGCATTTTCGACCGTAGAGAGCTTCGTAGGGTGCCATCTTGATACTCGCCTGGTAGCCATTGTTGTACGAGAATTCCGCCAATGGTAGGTGATCATCCCAGTTCCTAACATGGTGGATGGCACCTGCTCTCAACATGTCTTCCAGAACTTGATTCACCCTCTCTGTCTGGCCATCTGTTTGAGGGTGGTAGGCGGAGCTCCTAATCAGTTTAGTACCCAAAGTAGCATTCAACTGCTCCCAAAAGCGACATACAAACAATGCACCTCGGTCTGAGACGATAGTCTTGGGTACGCCATGCAAACATAGGATCCTGGCGATATATAACTCCGCATATCTGTTGGCATGGAAATGTGTATGCACGGGGATGAAGTGAGCTAACTTGGTTAGTCGGTCAACGATCACCCAAATGGAATCATGTTTATTGGATGTTAGGGGTAATCCCACAATGAAATCCATGCTCACATCCTCCCATTTCCATGCTGGAATTTTTAGGGGTTGCAACAGCCCTGGTTTCCTCATATGATCAGCCTTCACTCATCTACACGTATCACACTCGGATACATATTGCGCTACCTCCCGCTTCATCCGTGTCCACCAAAATTTCTTTTTCAAATCTTGGTACATTTTTGTTGCTGCCCGGATGAATGGAGTACTTAGACAAGTGAGCTTCATCGAGGATCTTTTTTCTCAGTTCCATATCCCGGGGTACGACTATGCGGTCATTGAACCATAGCGTCCCCTCCTCATTTTTCCGGAAACACTTGATCTCCCCATTATCTATCCGTCTCCGGAGATGTGCCATGCCTTTATCAGTCTTCTGAGCTGCAATGATGTCCTCCCTAATAGTAGGGATGAGGGCAAGGTTGTACAGCGATCCATAAGGAACCAAGTATAAACTCGGCTCTTCCTCCTCCACTGGTGTAATGGTGAGGTTATGGACATGTGATTTCCGACTCAATGTGTCGGCAACCACATTCGCCTTGCCGGGGTGGTAATGGATCTCAATCTCATAATCTTTGATCAGCTCTAACCACCTCCTTTGCCTCATGTTCAGCTCCTTCTGGGTGAAGATATATTTCAAGCTCTTGTGGTCGGTGTAGAGCTGCACCAGATTCCCCAGGAGATAGTGCCTCCACATTTTTAGCGCCAAAACCACCGCAGCAAGCTCAAGATCATGAGTGGGATAATGCTTCTCATGGTTCCGAAGTTGGCGTGAGCCATAGGCGACCACACGTCCTTCCTGCATCAACACGCAGCCAAGCCCGATACCGGACGCGTCACAGTACACGTTGAAGGGCTTTGTTGTATCCGGCTGAGCTAAGACCGGGGCTGTTGTGAGATGCTTCACAAATGCTTGGAACACTCCTTCACACGCCGTGTTCCAAACATATTTCATTCCCTTCTTCCGCAATTCTGTCATGGGCTTAGCGAGCTTGGAGAAACTTGGAATAAATCTCCGATAGTATCCCGCTAACCCGACGAAGCTTCTGACTTTATGAACTGAAGTGGGAGCTTTCCATTTCAGCACTTGCTCTATTTTGCTTAGGTCAACTGCAATGCCTTCAGCTGAGACGATATGTCCCAAGAATGGCACTTGGCTGATCCAAAACTCGCATTTACTGAACTTGGCGTAGAGCTTGTGGTCTCGCAATCGTTGATGAACGATTCTCAAGTGTTCGGCATGTTCGGCTTCTGTCTTGGAGTAAACCAAGATATCATCGATGAACACTACCACGAACTTGTCCAGCTCCGGCATGAACACCGAGTTCATGAGATACATGAAGTGGGCTGGAGCGTTTGTGAGACCAAAGGACATGACGAGATACTCATATAATCCATATCTCGTCTAGAAGGCCGTTTTCGGAATATCCTCCGCCCGGATCTTGATCTGATGATATCCAGAGCGAAGGTCCATCTTGGAGAACACACTTGCACCCACAAGTTGGTCAAACAATATGTCGATGCGGGGCAGTGGGTACTTATTCTTGATGGTGACGGTGTTGAGCGGCCGGTAATCCACACACAGCCTCAAGGTTTCATCCTTTTTCTTCACAAATAGTGCCGAGCATCCCCAAGGCGAGGAACTCGGCCTAATGAAACCCTTGCTCAACAGATCCTTGAGCTGTTCCTTCAATTCAGCCAGCTCATTTGGAGCCATTTTGTATGGTCTCCGTGATATGGGCGTAGTCCCGGGTGCAAGTTCAATCTTGAACTCGACATCCGCTCAGGTGGCATGCCCGGAAGATCATCCGGGAACACGTCGGGGTACTCCCGGACTACGGGGATGTCGTCTAACTTGAGGGCTTCAGTATTGTTGTTCGCTGAAACCTCCAGGACTGGATTATCTAATAAGAGGGACTGCGGACGGTGTAATGGGGAGTTGAGGTGAACCGTCCGTGATAGGGTTTCCAGGACAGCGCCATGGTAGCTTAGTCATGACATTCCCAAGATTGCATCAATCTTCTGCCCCTCAAGGATAATCATAGTGGTGGGATATATCTTCCCACCTAAGCACAGTGGTGATTTTGGAACCATCATCGTTGCTGAAATCCTTCCTCCCGGTGAGCAGATCATATAAGAACACTCGGTTGGGAAGGCTTCCAGCTGATGCTTAACCACATATGATGCACTTATGAAGTTGTGGGTTGCACCCTAATCAAAAAGTATGATGATGGCTTGATGGTTGAGAGTGAACGTACCCGCCAGCACGTTGTCTCCTTCTGGGGCGTCCTCATTGTCGAGGTTGCGAACGCCACCAGTCCGCTGACCCACCTTTTTGACCGGAGGTCGGCCTCGAGCACCGCCCTGGAACTGGGATTGCCCGCTGCTTTGCTGCCCCTGGGGACAGTCCTTCGCGAAGTGGCCCGCCTGGCCACACGTGAAGCAGGTGAAACGGGGCGGTCCCCCGCTGATCGGTGGACGGAATCCCGGGGTGCGTTGTGGCGGTGGAAACGCCCGGTGTGCCGTCTGCTGCTGCTGCTGCTGCTGCTGTCTTGGTGGTGGCATTGGCGGACGGAACGGGAGTTCTTGGAACGAACGTCCCCCGAACTGTTGAGATCGTGCCGGTGGACGCCACTGCTTCCCGGATGGTGTCCGATACACCATACGGTACTTCTGAGGAGCGCCACCACCACTGCTGGGCGGAGTGCTGCACTTCCTCTAATCAGCTGCCAACTCCTGCTGAGCGTCCTCTTGCATGATCGCGACATTGACTAAGTCGTTGAAGGTGCCGCGATTCCACTGAACTAGGTGCGTCTTCATTTCGGGGTGTAACCCCCCGATAGAAGTGTTCCCGCTTCTTCTCCTCATTGGAGATATAGTCTGATGCGTATTGCGCCAGATGGTTGAAGGCTCGGGAGTAGTCATGGGCACTCCTACCGCCCTGCTTCAGCTCCAAGAATTCTTGGAACTTCCTCTTCATGATCCCGGGAGGAATATGATAGGCGCGGAACGCCTCACGGAACTCTTCCCATTCAACGGCATGGCCGGCCGGACGTGAGGCGACATAATTCGCCCACCACGCACCAGCGGCACCGTGAAGCTGCTGTGCTGCGAACAGAGTCTTCTGCCGCTCCGTACATTGGAGCAGCCCGAACTTGGACTCGATGGTCCGCAGCCAGTTGTCCGCCACCAGTGGTTCCTCAGCTTCGGTGAACACTGGAGGGTGCGTACTCATGAAATCCGAGTACGACACTTCCCGGGGCTCACGAGGCCCTCTATCTTGACCCCCCCTCCCCCCCCCCCCGCCTGGGACGTAATCTGCACGATCGTGCGGAGCAGGTCGGTCTGCTCCTCACGACCTCCCACCAGTGCCGCTACCACATCCGCTAGAGTAAGCGGAGGCGGCGGTGGTGGCTGCTACTGCAGGGTGCTGTCGTAGGCCGGTGGCTGGGAGTCATCGCCTCCCCCTTGGCTAGAGCCACCCACCTCGTGCGTGGTCCTAGTGCGAACCATCTGCAACCATACGACAATAAACATCAGTCCCGTAATATATTGCATGCAGTCCAATACCAATAGGCGTGAAAACATAATGACAATAAAACATGTGATACATCTCGTAAGTAGATAATGTAATAACTTTGCACAAGCTACACCATTACCAGACCAAACACAAGGTAGCTTAATCCAACTTGATGAACCTCCTCTTTGGAAGCTCACCATAACTAGGTTTGGTCACTACGAGACATTACTATCGCGTTGTCATCACGTATACCACCCTTAGGGTACAACACCCTCTCCAATGAGTTCAACTGTCACTCCTCTATCAGAATGACCAGTTTCTACCTATTCCAAGTTTTTATATGGTTCTTGGCATTTTCCTAACTAAAGATGAATACCAAAGTTAAAGTTAACTTTAGTACCTTTCCAACGAGTACTCATTTGCCCCCAGATCAGCTCTGGTTAAAAAGTTATGTTAATTTAAAGTCAGCAGAATTTCTGGAAGAATTTTAACAGCACCTCCCTTGGAAAGTTGCTGTTTTGAACACCGGTTTCCACTGAAATCTGTGCTGAAATTTCAGAAACTTTGAATTGCAAATATGTAACACATATTCTACCCTTTCTAAGGATTTATCATATGAAAATTTTTGATTTTGCTACTGGGAGTTATCATTGAAAAAACAGAACAGTCCAGAGAATGTTTCACTCTGTCCTGGTTCTGGACAGTTTACATTTCTCTGGGAATTAAGCCATCTTAAGGTGTGTTTCAGCTATGGAAGTATACAACAAAGTTGTAGAGTACTCAAATACATTCCCAGAACTATATGCCACACCCCCCTCGGCTAAAAGACCTGTGAGATGTGCTATGTTGAAGTTCAGCAACCTTGCTGCCCAGAACAGAGCACTCTGTTTTTCATCCCTTTGGCTATCCTGCTCCACTATCCCATTCTTATGCCCAACCAGGGTCCTAAATGTTGAACCTAGTGATTTTAATTCCTTGTTATCATTATTTTCATGCATATGCCTACAATATCTCGGTACTACGATCCTCGCAAAAGAAAATCCTAACCGGATTATACCGGCACATACGTCTCAAGTGTGGCCCCGGTCTCTGGCACACGTTTTCTACACGGATACATACGTGGTTAGTACCTGCAGAAGACCACACAATCGTGATGCACTCAAAGGTTTTGTTTCCATTTCAGGCAGTACCATAATTGAAAGTAAATACAAACGCCCGTATCATTGCCATACGGCCGTCCTAGAGTTAGGTCACGTCTCAAGGTACGTGATCGCGTTTCAACACCACACGACGGGAAACCCGAGTATGTCATGAACGGGTCGTCACGGTTGGGAATGTTATCAGCCCAACAGATACCACCTACTGCCCTGCAGGGCACGCCGATGGCAAGTGCTGCGTATGTCCTCCTGGGCAACTTCCAGACGAACACACTATCGCGTTACTGACCACGCGATGGGGTCTCCACTTACTTGCCTAATGCACGCTAGGGATCAGCATTTCATATGAACTCAGGAACATGAAGAGTCCAAGAGTTTCATATTGACGTCTCACACCAAGCTGTGAGACAACTCCCTGAACCACGTTCCTCGTCAGGGGAGCTAACCGAAATTGAACCGCTTTCGGTGGCGTTCCTTACAAAACTTATCAGAGCGTTGGTGCGTCGTTTCATAATTAAAATTCAGAATTATAACACATAGGTTAGTCTTTGCCACTTTAAGTAACTAGGCTAATATAGTCCTTAGTTGGGCAAACTACCGATTCCTCACCGTAAACCTAAGTTTTCCCATAATACAGTCCTTAAGTACTGTGCTATCCCCAATGCAGCTCTGATACCAGGCTGTGGCGGACCGGGATCCGCCCATCTAGGATCACAGAGGGTGGTGCCGCACGATGCGACACCTGACAGCACACGTCATAAGAACACAATATATTACATGGGAAAACAACTGAACAGTACAAAGTAGTACAAACTCCAGTTACAAAATATTATTTATCTTACACAGCGGAAGTCTACACTATACAACTCACGCCCGCCTATCTAGCAAAAGTCGGCTGCCCAGCCCTAGGGCAACCAACACTAGCTGCACTCTTCAGCTCAGCGCGGCGTGTACGGCTCCCACTCAGCCGTGGTCCCCGACGGAGGGTAACCCTCGCCGGTGGACTCGTACTCCGAGTCCGTGGGTGGCTCCTCACCTGAAAAACACTTAAGCAGCAAGCGTGAGCACGATGGCTCAACAAGGCTTAACCGATGCGCCTAAGCATGAAACTCTACATGAGGGGTACAATGGACATAGGATAGTAACGTTGCAGCAAAAGGACACGCCTACAAGTTCATCCTTAGTTCATCTTTTAGCAACAAGTTAACAGTTCAGGAATCTGAAATTTAGTAAGCAATATTTGGTGGCACACATGTAGCAATGCAATTAAATCAATCAGCAATATTGAATCATTATATTTCATACATTAGCCTACGTCACGACTCAGTGACCAAGTGGTACTCTTCACCATGAGGGGCGGCGAATTGACTCGATATACACCTACAGGGAAACCCAAAGAGCACGTCACGTACGGCCACCCGTGGAGCTGCACAGCACGCTCACTCGATGTCGTACGGGACAACCTTTCACCCAACAGCCCACACGTCAAACCGGTCGCACCGAAACGAGCAGGAGGTTCCCCACACGGAGCATCTCTTTATGCCCATTGGCAGATTTCCACCTTGCTGCCCTCAGCCTACACCTATAAATCGGTGCGTTATGCCTCGACACCCGGAGGTTTAGGCTACATCGGTTTATCGGGGCCCATATATCCGACATGCCTTCGGTACGTTCAAACTTGATCAGCGTGGGCCACATACGGATCGGTCCTCAATTGACACGGACAGAGCCGCGCACACAAGATTCCCTCTTTCTGCGGCCTAGCCCCTGCCTAGTCTCATTTTCATTACTAAAATGATCTCGCATCACTCGAACCAATCCCGTGTGTCCCAAGCCTATCTAGCGAGTAGATTCCAACTACTCGACTTGTACCGAAGTCCTATGAATCATTATGCATAGCCTGTCTACTCGAGGTCTTAGACACTACTCTCACTCTTACGGAAAAGTTCTGGTCATGCAAATGGGGTTCCATTCATCCTACACCTAATGCACATACACACTTCACACTATGTATGTAAACAAAGTAAAAACTTTATAACAAAGGTTAATGCAAACCGGGGCTTTCCTTGTTGCCGCTGGTCAGTGGTTAGGTCTTCGTCCGGAAGGAGGAAGTCAAGTACTTCCGGAGTCTCCTCGCCTTCAGCGACTACACGTTAATGAATACGCACATAAGTTTAATTGTAAAGACTTTGCTACAAGTTCTAATAATAAGTTTTCAAAAACTGGAACTCTGTTTAAGAATTTAAAATGAAACTGGGGCTAGTGGTTTGGGTTTGGAACTAAGCACATGATTAAGTGCTAAGTGGTTTTCCCCCTCTTCCATATTGATCACTTCAAGTGGTTAAACAGATCAGGGGTGATCCAGAGCTCCAATGGAGATGAGAATTTTTATGTGAGTTCCTTGTCACATAAAAAACCCCTAAAACATTAAGCATAGCCTGTTTAATCGAGGTCTTAGACACTACCCTCATTCTTTTCAGAACCTTTGGTTATCCAAGTGGGGTTTCGATCATCCCTAATGCACATACATACTTCACCCTACGTATGTAAACAAAGTAAAAACTTTATAAAAGAGTTAATGCAAACCGGGGCTTGCCTTGTTGCTGCTGGTCAGGGGTTAAGTCTTCATCCGGAAGAAGGAAGTCCAGCACTTCCGGAGTCTCTTCGCCTTCAGCAACTACACGTTACGGTAATACTACATGTTAATGAATATGCATATGAGTTTATTGTAATGTTTTTGCTATTAGTTCTAATAACCAGCCCCTAACAACTGGAACTCTGTTCAAGAATTTAAAATGAAACTGGCGTTTAGTGGTTTGGGTTTGGATCTATGCACATGATCAAGTGCTAAGTGGTTTTCTCCCTCTTCATATTAATCCTACAAGTGGTTCAACAGGACAGGGGTGCTCCAGAGCTCCAATGGAGCTGAGAATTTTTGTGGGAGTCCCTTGTCACAAGAAAACCATCTGGACAAAACATTAGCACTTTTCATCAAGTGGTTTGCTCAGAATAATTCTCTTGGCAAATAAGTAAAGAAGAATTAATTCTGAGGTAACACCCCTGTTCATGCCCAACTTAATGAACTACCATTTCAATTAGAGCTCATAGAATTTGCATGATTTTTTCTAGCATTTTTGGAGCTAAGATTTTCCCAGAACTGAATTTCCAAGTTTTGGGAATTCTCTGAAAATGTTTCTGTATTCAAATGAACACAGCACCTTCAAATTTGAATTGATTTGATCAAATCAACTCCAAATGGTCTGAAACTTTTACAGGGGTTCACTAACATCCTACAGGACATTCTGGCAAAATTTGGGGATTTTTGGATGAACCAAACTCCCTCAAAAATTCTTTTGCTGAAAATCTTTAAAGAATTTTCTAGAATTAGTTAATGGGTTCCATACAAATTGGGTTGCATATTTGGATAGCGCTATGCAAGATGAATCGAACCCAATTTGAATCACTAAATTTAGAGCTTCCTAGCAAAAGTTATGAATTTCTAAACATTGGGCCGAAACTTGATTTGTTTTGCTATTGGAAAAGAACCTGGGCCCACTCTTTAAATCCCAGCCAGTGGGAACCGAGAACACACGGGCCACAGGGTTACCCTGCGCACAGCCACACGGAATCCTGGGCCATATTCGATCCAGTTTTAAACTCTCTCCCTCACTGACTGGTGGGCCAGTCCCACCCTTCTTCTTCCTCCGAGCCCTCCTTCCCGCGCGCGCTAACCTCGCCGGACCGAGGCGGCGCCTCGCCGGCTGAGTGTCTCCGGCCGTATCCCGGCCGGAGGCTCGCTGCCTGGGGGTTTATGGGGTCGGGAACATGTTTGTGGGCTCGGTTCAGGCGCTAGAGGATCGGAACTGTGCCGGCAGCGTGCGGCGGCCTCAGGGGATGATTGGCATCATCGCCCAGTGGTCCTAGCCTGCCAACGACTCAGCCCATCCGTTCTAGAGCACCAGTGGGTGCTAGGGAAACACGGCAAGTAAAGGCCGGCGCATGGCAACACCTCCAGAGGGGTTCTCACCGTGCGCCCGACCCCTGCCGCACGGTTGAGCGTGGGACGACATGAAATACCCCGCACTGCATCAGTTTTCTAGCTAGGGTTGCAAAGAGAAATTGACCGCTAGCCAGTCTAGGTCAGGTGTGCACGATTTGGTGGCCTAAGAACGAAGATTAAGGATGAATTCGATGGATTCTTACACGGAGGTCTGAGTGGATGCGCCGGGAGAAAAACGTCAAATTGACGCTCGATGGTCCACCGTCGGGGCTGTGGCTTGGCCAGTAGCAGTGTGACTATCCCACGCATCTCCGAGTGGCCTAGATTGGCCGGGAAAGCCTCTGGTTCGAGCTGCCCACGGTGAGCCCATGTCGGCTGTTCTTCTCGGTCACCGCCAAGAGTCTCGGGCTAGGTTCTGGGCAGCTAAACTCGACTGTCTTCGGCCGGAGGAGGTAGAGGACGAGTAGCTGGTGTGGTTTTTGGTTAGGCGGGGGTGCTGCACGTGAGAGCTCGGCCGAATTCTCACGGGAAGTCGATCGGCGGCAGTCGGGTCGGTTCAGCGCGAGGTAACGGAAGCAGTGACGATCTTCACGTGGCCGCGCGTGTTACCACCGCTGCAGTCGGTCTTCCACGGCGCACTGGCTCGTGCGGTGTCCCTCCCTCTCGGGCGTGGGAGCAGGAGCTGGAGTGATGTGTTCGACTGGCGTCGGGGAGAAAACAGGCCACGCTCGGTTTGGAGAACAGTCCTCCCACTGACTTGTGGGCCCACTGTCCCCCTAATCCTCTTTTTCCAAATTCTTCTGTAAATATCTCAGCTACTCTCCATTTAATGAGAGACTTAGCCCCCAAGTATTGGTTTGAATTTGAGTTCTAAATTTTGAAATTTGTTTGGCTAAATTTGCCTCACATTTGAACTGAAATTCAAATTCAGTTTTGAATTCTTGCAAATTTAGCTCCCGACAAGATGAACTCCAATGAGGATGAAAATTGCTGGCCTTACTCAGAAAAATGTGCTGAGTTTGAATATGAAGCTAACTTTTGAATTTGAGTGATGAAAGTTGCTGCAATTTGAATTTACATTCAAATTGGCCTCTTTTTCAAATACCTCCAAAAGTGCCTCAAAAAGTGTTGGGTTTACATGAAATTTGGCTTGAACCTTCCCAAGACTTCTCAAGTCCTAGGGGTGAGCTCAACCTCTCATGTTAATGTGTAGAAACCCTACTTTGTGAAAGTGAAGGCTTTCCCCTCTAATCACTCTTTTGATGGAGGTTCCTTGCTCTTTACAATATTTCCTAAGATATCCACAACAAAAGCTGTGGTGGTGAGGTGAAGAAAAGTGTTTGCAAGTCCCTTTTCTTGGGCTTTTACATCCAATGGGATTGAAAATTGGTGGGCTAACTCAGAAAATTATGCTGAGTTTGAATATGAAGTTAACTTTTGAATGTGAGTGATGAAAGTTGCTGTAATTTGAATTTACATTCAAATTGGCCTCTTTTTCACTTGCCTCCAAAATTGCCTCAAAAGGGTTGGGTTTGCAAGAAACTTGTCTTGAACCTTCCCAAGACTTTTCAAGTCCTAGGGGTGAGCTCAACCTCTAATGTTCACGTGTAGAAATCCTACTTTGTGAAAGTTAGGGCTTTCTCCTCTAATCACTCTTTTGATGGAGGTTACTTGCTCTTCACAATTTTTCACAAGCTATCCACAACAAAAACTGTGGTGTTGTGAGGTGATGAAATGTTTTTGCATGTCCCTTTTCTTGGGCTTTTACATCCCTTCCCCCTTACAAGAATCTCGTCCCGAGATTACAAAAGAAGAGATGGCGATGTAATAGGGACTTACCCGTCCTGAGACGCCATGAACTCCGGGTAATTTGAGCGAAGGAATTCCTCGCTCTCGCACGTCGCTTCTTCGGCGGTGTGGTTGCTCCAGAGTATTTTGTAGAACCAAAACGTTCGACTACGTGTGGTTCAGGCCTTCTCATCAATAATCGCCACCAGATATTCATCATACGTCAAATCCGGTTGCAGCTCGCCGATGTCTTCGGTAGGAGCAGCAGCGGTATGCTTCAGACATTTTCTCAGTTGTGAGACATGGAAAACGTCATGGACACCCGCAAGAGATGCCGGTAGCTCCAGTCTCTACGCCGCTGGTCCACACTTCTCGGTGATAGCATAGGGCCCAATGAAATGGGGAGCGAGCTTCCCCTTCACGCCGAACCGGTGCACGCCCTTCATCAGAGACACACGGAGGTACACGTGTTCACCGACGTCAAAGTGCAACAGCCTACGCCTCTTATCAGCGTAACTCTTTTGCCGGGATTGAGCGGCCTTCAAATTAGCTTGAATCGTCTAAACACGCTCTTCGGCGTCGTTCACCACATCAACCCCGAATGTGACCCTTTCACCGGACTCGCACCAGTTTAATGGGTTGCGGCATTTGCGACCGTAGAGAGCTTCGTAAGGTGCCATCTTGATACACGCCTGATAGCCGTTGTTGTACGAGAATTCCTCCAACGGTAGGTGATCATCCCAGTTCCTACCATGCTGGATGGCAAATGCTCTCAACATGTCTTCCAGAACCTGATTCACCCTCTCTGTTTGGCCATCTGTCTGAGGGTGGTAGGCAGAGCTCCTGATCAGCTTGGTACCCAATGCAGCGTGTAGATGCTCCCAAAAGCAAGATACAAATAATGCACCTCGTTCTGAGACGATGGTCTTGCGTACCCCATATAAGCATAGAATCTTTGCTATGTACAGCTCCGCATATTTGCCGGCATTGTAGCGTGTATGAACCGGGATGAAGTGAGCTGTCTTGGTTAACCGGTCAACGATTACCCAAATGGAATCATGTTTATTGGAAGTTAGGGGCAATCCCACAATGAAATCCATGCTCACTGTAAAAGCCCAAGAAAAGGGACTTGCAAAATTTTGTGTTCACCTCACAACACCACAGTTTTTATTGTGGATATCTTAGGAAAAAGTGTGAAGAGCAAGTAACCTCCATCAAAAGGGTAATTAGAGGGGAAAGTCTACACTTTCACAAAGTAGAATTTCTACACATGAACATGAGAGCTTGAGCTCACCCCTAGGACTTGAAAAGTCTTGGGAAGGTTCAAGCCAAATTTCATGTAAATCCAACACTTTTTGAGGCACTTTTGGAGGTGATTGAACAAGAGGCCAATTTGAATGTGAATTCAAATTGCAGAAACTTTCACCACTCAAATTCAAAAGTTAGCTTCATATTCAAACTCAGCACATTTTTCTGAGTAAGCTCACCAATTTTCATCTCCATTGGAGCTCATCTTGTCAAGAGCTAAATTTGCAAGAATTCAAAACTGAATTTGAATTTCAGTTTAAATATGAAGCACATTTAACCAAACAAAGTTTGAATTTGAGAATTCAAATTCAAACAAAGACTTGGGAGCTAAGTCTCACAATAAATTGTGAGTAGCTGGTGGGATAATTAACAGAAACAGAAAAGAAATATTAAGGAAAAAGAAGAAAGGGGGAGGCCCACAGGTCAGTGGCACACATGAGGGGCAGTCGGTTGCTGCAGCCGACCCCGACTTCGCGCACAAGCCAGGGAACGGCGGCGAGCCACCGAGGCAGCAATCGGCCACCTCACGGTGCCAAACCGCGGCTTAAAGGCCAGCGCACAGCCCACGCCGCCTTCCTCCTGCTTTCCAAACGAGAACACCCCCTACCGAGCTCCTTCCTCGTTTCCGCGCGAGCACAGAAACGCCGCCCTCTCTGATCGCCGGCGTCCAGCCAGCACAGGCGCGCTCGTGCCCGACGAGCCACAAAAGAAAGGACCGCCTTAAGGTGCTGATTCTTCTAGCCCCTACCGTTCTTCATTTCATGGGCTGTCGAGGGAGTATTTCACCGGGAAAGCTTCGGGTGTCTTGAGGCCGAGCTCCCACAAAATCCAAAAATTCGTGGGGGTTAGATCATCACCGGGCAAACCGAATCATGCACACGCTCTATACACAGCCACGACCACCTAGGATCGAAAACCAGTAAGAACCGTGGGCTAGGTTTACGGTTCTCTGAAGTTTTCTGAAGCACAGCCGATATCCGGCCTAGGTCGCCGATGAGGTCGTGGTTACCGCCGTTTTCACGGGGATCGGTGTCCATGTCCGTGACCAGCAGGTGTCAGCGGAGCTCCCCGAGCAAACCGCATCGAAAAAGGTGCGTGGGATGCCGAGTTGGACGTCGCCGGTGAGCTCCCGGCCGCTGTTGCCGTCGGGAGCACTGTTCCGGTGGTTGTCAAGTTCTGGGGAGGGCACCACCGTGTTCCTCAGGCCGAGATAGGCACTGGCGGCGAGATTCAGCAAGCTCCGAGGACCGGAACCCCTCTCCGGCGAGAGCTCCGGCGAGCTTGGCGGCGGGGTCGCGCGGGTGGCCGGAGGAAGACGAAGGGGTAGGCCCCATGCGTCAGCGGCTGGAGATAAATGGGTGGGATTCTCTGTGGTCCGGGATCCAGTGCGGCCGCGCGGGAAGGGGTCTGTGGCCCCGTGTGGCTCGGATCCAGCGGTCGACACGTGTACGTGGACCCACCCGCAGGATTTAAACATTTCTGGAATTTCCAGTTTTAGTGCAAACTTTAGAACCCCATAACTTTCGCTAGGAAGCTCCAAATTTAGTGATTCAAATTGGGTTGGATTCATTTTGCCTAGCTCTGTCGAGATATACAACCCAATTTGTATGAAACCCATTAATTAATTCTGGAAAATTCTTTAAAGCTTTTCAGCAAAAGAATTTTAGAGGGAGTTTGGTTCATCCAAAAATCCTCAAATTTTGCCAGAATGTTCTTTAGGACATTAGTAAACCCCTGTAAAAGTTTCAAACCATTTGGAGTTGATTTGGTCAGAGCAATTCAAATTGGAAGGTGCTGTGTTCATTTGAATACAGAAACATTTTCAGAGAATTTCCAAAACTTGGAAATTCGGTTCTGGGCAAATCTTAACCCCAAAAATGTTAGGAAAATTCATGCAAACTCTATGAGCTATAATTGAAATTGTAGTTCATTAAGTTGAGCATGAACAGGGGTATTACCTCAGAATAAATTCTTCCTTGCTGATTTGCCAAGAGATTTATTCTGAGCAAACCACTCCATGAAAAGTGCTAATGTTTGGTCCAGAGAGTTTTCTTGTGACAAGGAACTCACACAAAAATTCTCAGCTCCCTTGGAGCTCTAGATCACCCCTGTCCTGTTTAACCAATTAAGGGATTAATATGGAAAAGGGGGAAAACCACTTAGCATTTAACCATGTGATTAAGTCCAAGCCAAACCACCAACACCAGTTCATCTTTAAATTCTTAAAGAAAGTTCCAGGTGTTAGAGGCTGGTTATTAGAACTAATAGTAGAAGTCCTACTCTAAAACTCACATTTGCATCTAAATTAACATGTAGTATTTCATGTACGTGTAGCCGTTGAAGAAGAGACTCCGGAAGTGCTGGACTTCCTTCTTCCGGACGAAGACTTAACCCCTGACCAGCAGCAACAAGGCAAGCCCCGGTTTGCATTAACCTTTTTATAAGTTTTAATTTGTTTACATGTGTCATGTGAAGTATGATTGTGCATTAGGTATAGGCTGGATGGAACCCCACTTGCATAACCAAAGGTTCCTAAAAGAGTGAGGGTAGTGTCTAAGACCTCGAGTAGACCGGCTATGCTTAATGAGTCATAGGACTTCGGTACAAGTCGAGTAGTTGGAATCTACTCGCGAGATAGGCTTGGGACACACGGGTTTGGTTGAGTGATGTGAGATCATTTTAGTAATGAAAATGAGACTAGGCAGGGGCTAGGGCGCAGCAAGAGGGAGTCTTGTGTGCGCAGCCGTGTCCGTGTCGATTGAGGACCGAGCCGTGTGCGGCCCACGCTGATCAAGTTTGAACGTACCGAAGGCATATCGGATATATGGGCCCCGATAAACCGATGTAGCCTAAACCTCCGGGCGTCGAGGCATAACGCACCGATTTATAGGTGTAGGCTGAGGGCAGCAAGGTGGAAATCTGCCAACGGGCATAGAGAGATGCTCCGTGTGGGGAACCTCCTGCTCGTTTTGGTGCGACCGGTTCGACGTTTGGGCTGTTGGGTGAAAGGTTGTCCCGTACGACATCGAGTGAGCGTGCTGTGCAGCTCCACGGATGGGCGTACGTGACGTGCTCTTTGGGTTTCCCTGCAGGTGTATATCGAGTTGATTCGCCGTCCCTCGCGGTGAAGAGTACCACTTGGTCACTGAGTCATGACGTAGATTAATGGATGAAACCTGTTGATTCAATATTGCTGGTTGATATAATTGTATTGCTACATGTGTGCCACCAAATACTGCTTACTAAATTTCAGATTTCATAAACTGTTAACTCGTTGCTAAAAGATGAACTAAGGATGAACTTGTAGGCGTGCCCTTTTGCTGAAATGTTACTATCCTATGTCCATTGTACCCCTCATGTAGAGTTTCATGCTTAGGTGAGTCGGTTAAGCCTTGTTGATCCTTCGTGCTCACGGTTGCTGCTTAAGTGTTTTTCAGGTGAGGAGTCACCCACGGACTCGGGGTACGAGTCCACCGGCGAGGGTTACCCTCCGTCGGGGACCATGGCTGAGTGGGAGCCGTACACGCCGCGCTGAGCTGAGAAGTGCAGCTAGTGTGGGTTGCCCTAGGGCTGGGCAACCAACTTTTGCTAGATAGGCGGGCGTGAGTTGTATAGTGTAGACTTCTGCTGTGTAATATAAACAATAGTTGTAACTGAAGTTTGTACCGGTTTGTACAGTTTCAGTTGTTTTTCCCATGTAATATATTATGTTCTTATGACGTGTGCTGTCGGGTGTCGCATCGCGCGGCACCACCCTCTGCGATCTTGGATGAGCGGATTCCGGTCCACCACAGCCTGGTATCAGAGCTGCAGTGGGGATAGCACAGTACTTAAGGACTGCATTATGGGAAAAACTTAGGTATACGGTGAGAAATCGGTAGTTGCCCAAGTAAGGACTATATTAGCATAGTTACTTAAAGTGGCAAAGACTAACTTATGTGTTATAATTCTGAATTCCAATTATGTAACGACGCACCTACGCTCTGGTAAGTATGGTAAGGAACGCCACCGAAAGCGGGTCAATTTCGGTTAGCTCCCCCTGACGAGGAACGTGGCTCAGGGATAGAGTCTCACAGCTTGGTGTGAGACGTCAATATGAACCTCTTGGAATCTTCATGTCCCTGAGTTCATATGAAACGCTGATCCCTAGCGTGCATTAAGCAAGTAAGTGGAGACCCCATCGCGTGGTCAGTAACGCGAGAGTGTGTTCGTCTGGAAATAGCCCAGGAGGACATACGCAGCGCTTGCCATCGGCGTGCCCTGCAGGGCAGTAGGTGGTATCTGTTGGGTTGATAACATTCCCAACCGTGACGACCCGTTCATGACCTACTCGGGTTCCCCGTCGTGTGGTGTTGAAACACGATCACGTACCTTGAGACGTGACCTAACTCAAGGACGGCCGTATGACAATAATACGGGCGTTTGTATTTACTTTCAGATATGGAACTGCCTGAAATGAAACAAACCTTTGAGTGCACCACTATTGAGTGTTCTTCCGCAGGTACTAACCACGTATGTATCCGTGTAGAAAACGTGTGCGAGAGACCGTTTAGTGCCACATTTGAGACGTATATGCCGGGATAATCCGGTTAGGATTTTCTTTTGTGAGGAACGTAGTACCGAGATATTGTAGGCATATGCATGAGAATAATGATAACAAAGAATTAAAATCTATAGGTTAAACATTTAGGACACTGGTTGGGTATAAGAATGGGATAGTGGAGCAGTATAGCCAAAAGTTATGAAAAGCAGAGTGCTCTGTTTTGGGCAGCAAGGTTGCCGAACTTTAACAGAGCACAACTCACAGGTCTTTTAGCCCAGAGAGGTGTGCTATATAGTTCTGGAAAGGTATTGAAGTACTCTATAACTTTGTTGTATACTTCCAGAGCTGAAACTCGCCTTAAGATGGCTGAAATCCCAGAGGAATGTAAACTGTCCAGAACCAGGGCAGAGTAAAACATCCTCTGAACTGATCTGTTTTTCAAACATAACTCCCAGTAGAAAAATCTAAAATTGTCATATAATACATCCTTAGAAAGAGTAGAAGATGTGTGGCACCTTTGCAATTCAAAGTTCCTGAAATTTCAGCACAGAATTTAGTGGAAATCAGGGTTGAAGACAGCCACTTCCAAGGGAGGTGCTGTTAAAATTCTTCCAGAAATTCTGCTGACTTTGAAGTAGCATAATTTTTTTAACCAAGGCTGATCTGGGGTGGCAATTGAATACTCGTTGGAAAGATACTGAAGTTAACTTTAACTTTAGTATTCAACGTGAGTCATGAAAATGCCCAGAACCAGATCAAGACTTGGAATAGGTAGAAACTGGTCGTTCTGACAGAAGAATGACAGTTGAACTCATTGAAAAGGGTGTTGTACCCTAAGGGTGTTATACGTGATGACAACGCAATAATAATGTCTCGTAGAGACCAAACCCAGTTATGGTGAGCTTCCAAAGTGGGGGTTCATCAAGTTGGATTAAACTAACTTGTGTTTGGTCTGGTAATGGTGTAGCTTGTGCAAAGTTATTACATTATCTACTTACGAGATATTTCGCATGTTTTGTTGTCATAATGTTTTTACGCCCAGTTCTATTGGACTGCATGCACTCTGTGGCGGGACTGATGTTATTGTCGTATGGTTGCAGATGGTTCGCACTAGGACCACGCACGAGGTTGGTGGCTCTAGCCAAGGTGGAGGCGATGACTCCCAGCCACCGGCCTACGACAGCACCCCGCAGCGGCAGCCACCACCGCCGCCTCCGCTTACTCTAGCGGATGTGATAGCGGCACTGGTGGGAGGTCGTGAGGAGCAGACCGACCTGCTCCGCACGATCGTGCAGAATACGTCCCAGGCGGGGGGACGTCAAGAGCGAGGGCCTCGTGAGCCCCGCGAAGTGTCGTACTCGGATTTCATGAGTACGCACCCTCCAGTGTTCACCGAAGCTGAAGAACCACTGGAGGCTGACAACTGGCTGCGGACCATCGAGTCCAAGTTTGGGCTGCTCCAGTGTATGGAGCGGCAGAAGACCCTGTTCGCAGCACAGCAGCTCCACGGTGCCGCAGGTGCGTGGTGGGCGAATTATGTCGCCTCACGTCCGGCTGGCCATGCCGTGGAATGGCAAGAGTTCCGGGAGGCGTTCCGCGCCTATCACATCCCTCCCAGAATAATGAAGAGGAAGTTCCAAGAATTTTTGGAACTGAAGCAGGGCGGGAGGAGTGCCCACGACTACTCCCGTGCCTTCAACCATCTGGCACAGTATGCGTCAGACTATATCTCCACGGAGGAGAAGAAGAGGGAGCATTTCTATCGGGGGTTACACCCCGAAATGAAGACGCACCTCGTTCAGTGGAATCGCGGCACATTCAACGACTTAGTCAATGCCGCGATCATGCAAGAGGACGCTCAGCGGGAGTTGGCAGCTGAGCAGAGGAAGCGCAACGCTCCACCTAGCAGCGGTGGTGGTGCGCCTCAGAAGTACCGTATGGTGTATCGGACACCATCCGGGCAGCAGTGGCGTCCACCGGCGCGAGCTCAACAGTTCGGGGGACGTTCGTTCCAAGCACCCCCGTTCCGTCCGCCGATGCCACCACCAAGACAGAAACAGCAGCAGACGGTACCCCGGGCGTTTCCACCGCCACAACGCGCCCCGGGTTTCCGTCCACCGATTAGCGGGGGACCGCCCCGTTTCACCTGCTTCACTTGTGGCCAGGCGGGCCACTTCGCGAAGGACTGTCCCCAGGGGCAGCAGAGCAGCGGGCAAGCCCAGCTCCAGGGCGGTGCTCGAGGCCGACCTCCGGTGAAGAAGGTTGTTCAGCGGACTGGAGGCGTCCGCAACCTCGACAATGAGGACGCCCCAGAGGGAGACAACGTGCTGGCGGGTACGTTTACTCTCAATCATCAAGCCATCGTCATACATTTGATTCTGGTGCAACCCATAACTTCATAAGTGCATCCTATATGGTTAAGCATCAGCTGGAAGCCTTTCCAACCGAGTGTTCTTATATGATCTGCTCACCGGGAGGAAAGATTTCAGCAACGATGATGGTTCCAAAAGCACCACTGTGCTTAGGTGGAAGATATATCCCACCACTATGATTATCCTAGGGGGGCAGAAGATTGATGCAATCTTGGGAATGTCATGGCTAAGCTACCATGGAGCTGTCCTAGAAACACTATCACGGACGGTTTACCTCAACTCCCCATTACACCGTCCGCAGTCCCTCCTATTAGATAATCCAGTCAGAGAGATTTCAGCGATCAATAGTGCTGAGGCTCTCAAGTTAGAAGACATCCCTGTAGTCCGGGAGTATCCCGACGTGTTTCCGGATGATCTACCGGGCATGCCACCTGAGCGGGATATCGAGTTCAAGATCGAGCTCGCACCCGTGACTACACCCATATCACGGAGACCATACAAGATGGCTCCAAATGAGCTGGTGGAACTGAAAGAACAGCTCAATGATCTGTTGAGCAAGGGTTTCATTAGGCCGAGTTCGTCGCCTTGGGGATGCTCGGCGCTATTCGTGAACAAGAAGGATGAGACCCTGAGGCTGTGTGGGATTACCGGCCGCTCAACGCTGTCACCATCAAGAATAAGTACCCACTGCCCCGAATTGACATCTTGTTTGATCAACTTTTGGGGGCAAGTGTATTCTCAAAGATGGACCTTCTCTCTGGATATCACCAGATCAAGATCCAGGCAGAGGATATCCCGAAGACGGCGTTCTCGACGAGATATGGCTTATATGAATATCTCGTCATGTCCTTTGGTCTCACAAATGCTCCAGCCCATTTCATGTATCTCATGAACTCGGTGTTCATGCCGGAGCTGGACAAGTTCGTGGTAGTGTTCATCGACGATATCTTGGTTTACTCGAAGACGGAAGCCGAACATGCCGAACACTTGCGGACCGTTCTTCAACGATTGCGAGACCATAAACTCTACGCCAAGTTCAGTAAATGCGAATTTTGGATCAGCCAAGTGCCATTCTTGGGACATATCATCTCAGCTGAAGGCATTGCGGTTGACCCAAGCAAAATAGAGCAAGTGCTGAAATGGAAAGCTCCCACTTCAGTCCATGAAGTCAGAAGCTTCCTCGGGTTAGCAGGATACTATCGGAGATTCATTCCAAGTTTCTCCAAGCTCGTTAAGACGATGAAAGAGTTGCTGAAGAAAGGGAAGAAATATGTTTGGAACACGGCGTGTGAAGGAGCGTTCCGAACATTGGTGAAGCATCTCACAACAGCCCCGGTGTTAGCTCAGCCGGATACAACAAAGCCCTTCGACGTGTATTGTGACGCATCCAGTATTGGGCTCGGCTGCGTGTTGATGCAGGAAGGACGTGTGGTCGCTTATGGCTCACGCCAACTTCGGAACCATGAGCAGCACTACCCGACTCACGATCTTGAACTTGCTGCCGTGGTGTTGGCGCTGAAAATGTGGAGGCACTATCTCCTGGGGACTTGGTGCATCTCTACACCGACCACAAGAGCTTGAAATACATTTTGACCCAGAAGGAGCTGAACATGAGGCAGAGGAGGTGGTTAGAACTGATCAAAGATTATGAGATTGAGATCCATTACCACCCTGGCAAGGCAAATGTGGTTGCCGATGCGCTGAGTCGGAAATCACATGTCCATCACCTAACCATTACACCGGTGGAGGAGGAAGAGCCAAGTTTATACTTGGTTCCTTATGGATCGCTGTACAACCTTGCCCTCGTCCCTACTATTAGGGAGGACATCATTGCAGCTCAAAAAAAGGATAAAGGCATGGCACATCTCCGAAGACGGATTGACAATGGGGAGATCAAATGTTTCCGGAAAGATGATGAGGGGACGCTGTGGTTCAATGACCGCATAGTCGTACCCCGGGACATGGAACTGAGGAAGAAGATCCTCGACGAAGCCCACTTGTCTAAATACTCCATTCATCCGGGCAGCAACAAGATGTACCAAGATTTGAAACGGAAATTTTGGTGGACACGGATGAAGCGGGAGGTAGCGAAGTACGTATCCGAGTGTGATACGTGTAGACGAGTGAAGGCTGATCATATGAGTAAATCAGGGCTGCTGCAACCCCTGAAGATTCCGGCATGGAAATGGGATGATGTGAGCATGGATTTCATCATGGGATTACCCTTAACATCCAACAAACATGATTCCATTTGGGTGATTGTTGACCGACTGACCAAGTCAGCTCACTTCATCCCCGTACATACACATTTCCATGCCAACTGATATGCGGAGTTATACATTGCCAGGATTGTATGCCTGCATGGTGTACCCAAGACCATAGTCTCAGACCGAGGTGTCTTGTTTGTATCTCGCTTTTGGGAGTAGTTGCACGCTGCTTTGGGTACTAAACTGATTAGGAGCTCCGCCTACCACCCTCAAACAGATGGCCAGACAGAGAGGGTGAATCAAGTTCTGGAGGACATGTTGAGAGCATGTACCATCCACCATGGTAGGAACTGGGATAATCACCTACCATTGGAGGAATTCTCGTACAACAACGGCTATCAGGCGAGTATCAAGATGGCACCCTACGAAGCTCTCTACGGTCGCAAATGCCGCACCCCATTAAATTGGTGCGAGTCCGGTGAAAGGGTCACATTCGGGGTTGATGTGGTGAACGACGCCGAAGAGCGCGTTCGGACAATTCAAGCCAATTTAAAAGCCGCTCAATCCTGACAGAAGAGCTACGCTGATACGAGGCGTAGACCATTGCACTTTGACGTCGGGGAACACGTGTACCTCCGCGTGTCTCCAATGAAGGGTGTGCACCAGTTCGGTGTGAAGGGGAAGCTCGCTCCCCGTTTTATTGGACCCTACGCTATCACCGAGAAGTGTGGACCAGCGGCGTATCGATTGGAACTACCGGCATCTCTCACTGGTGTCCATGATGTTTTTCATGTTTCGCAACTGCGAAAATGTTTAAAGCATACGGCTGCTGTTCCTACCGAAGACATTGGCGAGCTGAAACCGGATTTAACCTATGAGGAGTATCCGGTGGAAATTCTTGATGAGAAAGCCAGAACCACGCGTAGCAGAACGTTGTGGTTCTACAAGATACTCTGGAGTAACCACACCGCGGAAGAAGCGACGTGGGAGAGCGAGGAGTTCCTTCGCTCAAATTACCCGGAGTTCATGGCATATCAACACGGGTAAGTCCCTATTACATCGCTATCTCTTCTTTTGTAATCTCGGGACGAGATTCTTTTAAGGGGGGAGGGATGTAAAAGCCCAAGAAAAGGGACTTGCAAAATTTTCTCTTCACCTCACAACACCACAGTTTTTATTGTGGATATCTTAGGAAAAAGTGTGAAGAGCAAGTAACCTCCATCAAAAGGGTAATTAGAGGGGAAAGTCTACACTTTCACAAAGTAGAATTTCTACACATGAACATGAGAGCTTGAGCTCACCCATAGGACTTGAAAAGTCTTGGGAAGGTTCAAGCCAAATTTCATGTAAATCCAACACTTTTTGAGGCACTTTTGGAGGTGATTGAAAAAGAGGCCAATTTGAATGTGAATTCAAATTGCAGCAACTTTCACCACTCAAATTCAAAAGTTATCTTCATATTCAAACTCAGCACATTTTTCTGAGTAAGCTCACCAATTTTCATCTCCATTGGAGCTCATCTTGTCAAGAGCTAAATTTGCAAGAATTCAAAACTGAATTTGAATTTCAGTTTAAATATGAAGCACATTTAACCAAACAAAGTTTGAATTTGAGAATTCAAATTCAAACAAAGACTTGGGAGCTAAGTCTCACATTAAATTGTGAGTAGCTGGTGGGATAATTAACAGAAACAGAAAAGAAATATTAGGGAAAAAGAAGAAAGGGGGAGGCCCACAGGTCAGTGGCACACATGAGGGGCAGTCGGTTGCTGCAGCCGACCCCGACTTCGCGCGCAAGCCAGGGAACGGCGGCGAGCCACCGAGGCAGCAATCGGCCACCTCACGGTGCCAAACCGCGGCTTAAAGGACAGCGCACAGCCCACGCCGCCTTCCTCCTGCTTTCCAAACGAGAACTCCTCCCCCCTACCGAGCTCCTTCCTCGTTTCCGCGCGAGCACAGAAACGCCGCCCTCTCTGATCGCCGGCGTCCGGCCAGCACAGGCGCGCTCGTGCCCGACGAGCCACACAAGAAAGGACCACCTTAAGGTGCTGATTCTTCTAGCCCCTACCGTTCTTCATTTCATGGGCTGTCGAGGGAGTATTTCGCCGGGAATGCTTCGGGTGTCTTGAGGACGAGCTCCCACAAAATCCCAAAATTCGTGGGGGTTAGATCATCACCGGGCAAACCGAGTCATGCACACGCTCTATACACGGCCACGACCACCTAGGATCGAAAACCAGTAAGAACCGTGGGCTAGGTTTACGGTTCTCTGAAGTTTTCTGAAGCACAGCCGATATCCGGCCTAGGTCGCCGATGAGGTCGTGGTTACCGCCGTTTTCACGGGGATTGGTGTCCATGTCCGTGACCAGCAGGTGTCAGCGGAGCTCCCCGAGCAAACCGCATCGAAAAAGGTGCGTGGGATGCCGAGTTGGACGTCGCCGGTGAGCTCCCGGCCGCTGTTGCCGTCAGGAGCACTGTTCCGGTGGTTGTCAAGTTCTGGGGAGGGCACCACCGTGTTCCTCAGGCCGAGATAGGCACTGGCGGCGAGATTCAGCAAGCTCTGAGGACCGGAACCCCTCTCCGGCGAGAGCTCCGGCGAGCTTGGCGGCGGGGTCGCGCGGGTGGCCGGAGGAAGATGAAGGGGTAGGCCCCACGCGTCAGCGGCTGGAGATAAATGGGTGGGATTCTCTGTGGTCCGGGATCCAGTGCGGCCGCGCAGGAAGGAGTCTGTGGCCCCGTGTGGCTCGGATCCAGCGGTCGACACGTGTACGTGGACCCACCCGCAGGATTTAAACATTTCTGGAATTTCCAGTTTTAGTGCAAACTTTAGAACCCCATAACTTTTGCTAGGAAGCTCCAAATTTAGTGCTTCAAATTGGGTTGGATTCATCTTGCCTAGCTCTGTCGAGATATACAACCCAATTTGTATGAAACCCATTAATTAATTCTGGAAAATTCTTTAAAGCTTTTCAGCAAAAGAATTTTAGAGGGAGTTTGGTTCATCCAAAAATCCCCAAATTTTGCCAGAATGTTCTTTAGGACTTTAGTAAACCCCTGTAAAAGTTTCAGACCATTTGAAGTTGATTTGATAAGAGCAATTCAAATTGGAAGGTGCTGTGTTCATTTGAATACAGAAACATTTTCAGAGAATTTCCAAAACTTGGAAATTCGGTTCTGGGCAAATCTTAACCCCAAAAATGTTAGGAAAATTCATGCAAACTCTATGAGCTATAATTGAAATTTTAGTTCATTAAGTTGAGCATGAACAGGGGTATTACCTCAGAATAAATTCTTCCTTGCTGATTTGCCAAGAGAATTATTCTGAGCAAACCACTCCATGAAAAGTGCTAATGTTTGGTCCAGAGAGTTTTCTTGTGAAAAGGAACTCACACAAAAATTCTCAGCTCCCTTGGAGCTCTAGATCACCCCTGTCCTGTTTAACCACTTAAGGGTTTAATATGGAAAAGGGGGAAAACCACTTAGCATTTAACCATGTGATTAAGTCCAAGCCAAACCACCAACACCAGTTCATCTTTAAATTCTTAAATAAAGTTCCAGGTGTTAGAGGCTGGTTATTAGAACTAATAGTAGAAGTCCTACTCTAAAACTCACATTTGCATCTAAATTAACATGTAGTATTTCATGTACGTGTAGCCGTTGAAGAAGAGACTCCGGAAGCGCTGCACTTCCTTCTTCCGGACGAAGACTTAACCCCTGACCAGCAGCAACAAGGCAAGCCCCGGTTTGCATTAACCTTTTTATAAGTTTTAATTTGTTTACATGTGTCATGTGAAGTATGATTGTGCATTAGGTATAGGCTGGATGGAACCCCACTTGCATAACCAAAGGTTCCTAAAAGAGTGAGGGTAGTGTCTAAGACCTCGAGTAGACCGGCTATGCTTAATGAGTCATAGGACTTCGGTACAAGTCGAGTAGTTGGAATCTACTCGCGAGATAGGCTTGGGACACACGGGTTTGGTTGAGTGATGTGAGATCATTTTAGTAATGAAAATGAGACTAGGCAGGGGCTAGGGCGCAGCAAGAGGGAGTCTTGTGTGCGCAGCCGTGTCCGTGTCGATTGGGGACCGAGCCGTGTGCGGCCCACGCTGATCAAGTTTGAACGTACCGAAGGCATATCGGATATATGGGCCCCGATAAACCGATGTAGCCTAAACCTCCGGGCGTCGAGGCATAACGCACCGATTTATAGGTGTAGGCTGAGGGCAGCAAGGTGGAAATCTGCCAACGGGCATAGAGAGATGCTCCGTGTGGGGAACCTCCTGCTCGTTTCGGTGCGACCGGTTCGACGTTTGGGCTGTTGGGTGAAAGGTTGTCCCGTACGACATCGAGTGAGCGTGCTGTGCAGCTCCACGGATGGGCGTACGTGACGTGCTCTTTGGGTTTCCCTGCAGGTGTATATCGAGTCGATTCGCCGTCCCTCGCGGTGAAGAGTACCACTTGGTCACTGAGTCGTGACGTAGATTAATGGATGAAACCTGTTGATTCAATATTGCTGGTTGATATAATTGTATTGCTACATGTGTGCCACCAAATACTGCTTACTAAATTTCAGATTTCATGAACTGTCAACTCGTTGCTAAAAGATGAACTAAGGATGAACTTGTAGGCGTGTCCTTTTGCTGAAATGTTACTATCCTATGTTCATTGTACCCCTCATGTAGAGTTTCATGCTTAGGTGAGTCGGTTAAGCCTTGTTGAGCCTTCGTGCTCACGGTTGCTGCTTAAGTGTTTTTCAGGTGAGGAGCCACCCACGGACTCGGGGTACGAGTCCACCGGCGAGGGTTACCCTCCGTCGGGGACCACGGCTGAGTGGGAGCCGTACACGCCGCGCTGAGCTGAGAATTGCAGCTAGTGTCGGTTTCCCTAGGGCTGGGCAACCAACTTTTGCTAGATAGGCGGGCGTGAGTTGTATAGTGTAGACTTCCGCTGTGTAATATAAACAATAGTTGTAACTGAAGTTTGTACCTGTTTGTACAGTTTCAGTTGTTTTTCCCATGTAATATATTATGTTCTTATGACGTGTGCTGTCGGGTGTCGCATCGCGCGGCACCACCCTCTGCGATCCTGGATGAGCGGATTCCGGTCCGCCACACTCACATATTCCCATTTCCATGCCGGGATCTTTAGGAGTTGCAGCAGCCCTGATTTCTTCATATGATCAGCTTTCACTCGTCTGCACGTATCGCACTCGGATACGTACTTCGCTACCTCCCGCTTCATCCGTGTCCACCAAAATTTCTTTTTCAAATCTTGGTACATCTTGTTGCTGCCCGGATGAATGGAGTATTTAGACAAGTGTGCTTCATCGAGGATCTTTTTCCTCAAGTCCATATCCCAGGGTACGACTATGCCGTTATTGAACCATAGCGTCCCCTCATCATCTTTCCGGAAACACTTGATCTCTCCATTGTCTATCCATCTCTGGAGATGTGCCATGCCCTTATCAATCTTCTGAGCTGCAATGATGTCCTCCCTAATAGTAGGGATGAGGGCAAGGTTGTAAAGCGATCCATAAGGAACCAAGTATAAACTCGGCTCTTCATCCTCCACCGGGGTAATGGTGAGGTTATGAACGTGTGACTTCCGACTCAGTGCGTCGGCAACCACATTCGCCTTGCCGGGGTGGTAATGGATCTCAATCTCATAGTCTTTGATTAGTTCTAACCACCTCCTTTGCCTCATATTCAGCTCCTTCTGGGTGAAAATGTATTTCAAGCTCTTGTGGTCGGTGTAGAGATGCACCAAATTCCCCAGGAGATAGTGCCTCCACATTTTTAACGCCAGGACCACTGCAGCAAGCTGAAGATCATGAGTCGGATAGTGCTACTCATGGTTCCGAAGTTGGCGTAAGCCATATGCGACCACACGTCCTTCCTGCATCAAAACGCAGCCGAGCCCAATACCGGACGCATCACAATACACGTGAAGGGCTTTGTTGTATCCGGCTGAGCTAAGACCGGGGCTGTTGTGAGATGCTTCACTAATGCTTGGAACGCTCCTTCACACGCCATGTTCCAAACATATTTCGTTCCCTTCTTCAGAAATTCTGTCATCAGTTTAGCAAGCTTGGAGAAGCTTGGAATGAATCTCCGATAGTATCCCGCTAACCCTAGGAAGCTTCTGACTTCATGAACTGAAGTGGGAGCTTTCCATTTCGGCACTTGCTCTATCTTGCTTGAGTCAACCGCATTGCCTTCTGCTGAGGTGATATGTCCCAAGAATGGCACTTGGCTGATCCAAAACTCACATTTGCTGAACTTGGTGTAGAGCTTTTGGTCTCGTAATCGTTGAAGAAAGGTCCTCAAGTGTTCGGCATGTTCGGGTTTTGTCTTGGAATAAACCGATATATCATCGATGAACACTACAACGAACTTATCCAGCTCCGGCATGAACACCGAGTTTATGAGGTACATGAAATGGGCTGGAGCGTTTGTGAGACCAAAGGACATGACGAGATATTCATATAATCCATATCTCGTCGAGAAGGCGGTCTTCGGGATATCCTCCACCCGGATCTTTATCTGATGATATCAAGAGCGAAGGTCCATCTTGGAGAACACACTTGCACCCACAAGTTGATCAAAAAATATGTCGATGCGGGACAGTGGGTACTTATTCTTGATGGTGACGGCGTTGAGCGGCCGGTAGTCCACACACAGCCTCAAGGTTTCATCCTTCTTCTTCACAAATAGCGCCGAGCATCCCCAAGGCGAGGAACTCGGCCTAATGAAACCTTTGCTCAACAGATCATTGAGCTGTTCTTTTAATTCAGCCAGCTCGTTCGGAGCCATCTTGTACGGTCTCCGTGATATGGGCGTAGTCCTGGGTGCAAATTCAATCTTGAACTCGACATCCCGCTCAGGTGGCATGCCTGGAAGATCATCAGGGAACACGTCGGGGTACTCCCGGACTACGGGGATGTCCTCTATCTTGAGAGCTTCAGTATTATTAATTGCTGAAACTTTCTGGACTGGAGTGTCTAACACCATGGAATGCGGACGGTAGAATGGAGAGTTTAAATGAACTGACACGATCCCACGGTCTTGTCGAGCCAGGATCACGCTGAGGGGTGCTGCGTTGCACAGCACCGGATAACACACGTCAAAGGCACAAAGCGGAAGCGAAATTTTATTACATAAACAGGTTTATGAACATGTTTACATCAAAATAAGTTCAGTCTACACTCACGGGCGTAGACTATGCATCAAGTTCACGTTCAGCCCTTGAACGTGTCCTTGCTAGCACACACGCACACTAACTCTGCGGCGTGCACGACTCCCACTCGACGGGGTTCCCCTCCTGGGGTTCCGTCTCCTCTTCGGGAGTCCCTTCCTCATAGAACCCTGCAAAAGCTTCAAATACAAGCAGTGAGCATGAAGGCTCAGCAAGTCTGACCCGTCTCACCTAAACATGGAACTTCTACGTGAGGGGTAATGGGTTACATGAGGTAAAACTCATTTGCAAAGGACTCGCCTAATTAGTGGAGCCTTACTTTCAAATTTTAGCAGCAGTTTGTGGAGAACCTCACGCTAAGGCACATGAGAGAGCCGCAATCAAACAAGAAACGCATTTCTCTCATGTACTTTGCCCAAAGTTGAAATGAACTTTATTTAGCTCTAAACTACAGCAAATCATTAGCAATCAGAGTCCATCTTTCAATCAGAAACATTTTAACATGTAACTAGCCTGTTCATTCTACGTCACGGTACAGTGAACAAGTGGTACTCACTGACCGCGAGGGACGGCGATTATAATCGATTTACACCTGCAGGGTTACCCGAACAACCCGTCACGTACGCCCGTACTCGATGTTGCCGACAACAACCATCACGGACACCGTACGCAACCACCTTTCGCCCGTCAGCCAAATATTGAACCGGTCCCATCGTCCCGAGCAAGAGGTCTCTGCACGCGCATCTCCGTGCCGCCAGCCGATTTACACCTCGAGCTCTCAACCTACCCTCTGAACGACGGGCAATGCCTCAATACCCAGCTACCCGAGTTACATCGGTTTCCCGGTTCCCATATAGCCGGTAGGTCTTCGGTACTGTTCTAGCTTGTTCAACAGGCCCGCACACGGCTCGGTCCTCAATCGACACAAGCGGAGCTATAGCACACAGTCCCCAAAGTCCTGCTGCCCTTACTCTCCGCTCGGTCTCATTTTTCTTGCCATGTGTATCATGTGCTATCTCTACCCATGTCGAGTGCCTCTATCCTATGCTCGCGAGTAGTTCCAACTACTCGACTTGTACCTAATCCTACACTATATTAGCATTGCAGTAGCTAACGGGGTTTGCAATCCTAAATCCAACCCATGGTTTTCTTGTCTATGCAATTGGGTTTCCAAACAAGACTCTAATGCAAGTATTAATGGTACTCAAGTAAGTGCTCAAAACAATATAAATTTGTAAAAAGGTTAATACAAACCGGAGCTTGCCTTGCTGCTCTTGGTCATAGGCTAGCTGCTCCTCCGGAGTAACGTTGTCTAGGACTTCGGGTTCCTCCTCGACCTTAGCGACTACATGATAGGAGAGGTACATGTATCAATTTAAATGCATTTGTATTAAGTTTGAAGTTGTGAGGTCTATAACTCTCACTAGACAAACCCAATGACTGTAAAACTTTTACTGCGGCTTGGTTACAACCTAAACAAGGATTTGGTCAAGTTTTAGTTGCAGCAAAGCTCCCTTGAGCCCTCCACAATTAATCATATACTTGACCTTAATTGAAGGCTTTTAGGGTGTTCTAAGGATTTTCATGAAACAAACTATGACTTTCTGAAAACTAGATTTTCAGAGGGTTCTAATGGAGTTGGTCTCACTTAATTTGAAGGTTCCTAACTAAAGATATGAGCTAAACAATTTCAGAGAAAATTCTGAAAATGTTTCTGAACATTTTCTATTTTCTTTGGAACAGTTCCACTAATCACACCATTAGGTGGACCAAATGAGCTCAAATGGGTCTGAAATTTTTATGGTAGTTGAGGGATATTTTGGTGAACATCCCAGCAAAATTTCTGAATTTTCCTCCAAAGGATTCTCCAGTTAACATTCCTAACATTTTAAACTTTGAGGAATTAATTCTGGATAATTAAGGGTTTTCATGAAGTGAAACTTGATTTGCTGGAATGTGCTCAGAGAGCTGAATCCAGAAAAATTTAGTTCACTCGATTTGGAGCTTCCTAGTCAAAGTTATGAGGATTTGAAGTTTGGAAGAATTCTGAAAATCGGGGGAAAAGTTTAAACTCGCGGGGGCCCACGGGGACACGTGTTGAGCGCGGAGGTGTCCGGCACACCGAGGCCCACAGGGTATTTGCACGCCAGCACAGCCGATCCCAGCCGCAGCCCGATCCCGATTTAAAATATCGGTCGCTGACAGATGGGGTCCACCCCCTTCTTCAACCTCGCGACGCCCGCGCTCTGCCGCCGGGGAACTTCGCCGGTGGGCTCGCCGCCGCTTCTGTAAAGCTCCAAACTTCACGATTTTGGCCGCCCCTGCCTACTTTCACTTGGGGAACAGGATTCTGTGGTCAGCTCGTCATGACAACGGCCGTCACCTGGTCGGCGACGAGCCGCAGCCTCGGGAGAACTTCGGTCGTGTTGTCCACCCTCCCTAGCACCTCCCCCGATCAAGCTAAGGGTCATCGAGCATCAGTGGACCATAGGAAAGATCGACATGAGCTCTACGGAGCTCGGGAAAGGCTGCGTTGGGCTGTCACCGTGCGACCTAGGCCAGAAATCGGGATTTCTACTAAGACTCGAAGAACAGCGGTTTCTCTCCACGGTTCTTCGTGGTTCCTGCTCCTATGGACCCGCACGGGCTACTAGAAGTGATCCTCTCCATGAGAGGACGAATGATGCAGTGTGGCTTACGAATTTCTCGGATCGGTGCAAACCTCACTTTTGCGCACCGTCGAGAAAACATGAAATTCCGGCTTGAGCAGCGCTTGTCACGCCGCCGGAGCTTACGGAAAAGAAAGAGAGGTTGAAGGCGAACCTCTTTGCTGTTTACAGCTCCGTGAACGGTGGGCTGTGGTGGCCGGAAGGGCGGTTCCCGCAGCGGCGGATCGAGCTGAACCGGCAGGGCAAAGATCGCCGCGGTGGAGCTCGGGGAAGGCTGCGCAGGGTCTGGAACCGATGCGAGGGCGTTGAAGATGGCTTGGCGCACCCGGTGCTGGTCTCAGATCGTCGGGAGGGTCACTGGATCAGCCGGGCGATGAGGGACTGAAAATTCACTCGGGCAGCGATGAGTTTCAGTCTGTTGGGCGAGAGCGCGTCGGGGTAGGGATGGGGAGCACCGGCGGCTGCTCGGACGCCTAGATAAGGGCCCCTGTAGTCGGTTCATCAACCGTGGGCGGCAAGAAGGTGGTGGCGCGGCGGCCTCCCCTCGGTGGCGCTCTCGGGAGAAGCTCGGGGACCCGAGTACTGAAAGTCCACTCGGTTGATCTCCTTCAGTGGCTGACATGTGGGTCCCACTTCCAATTTTAACCTCTGAAATTTACTCCTAATCACTGTTGTAAACAGTGAGTCCCAAAATACCCATGGTGATTCAAATTATTCACCCATGAGCCATTTGAATTAGTTAGAATTCAAATGGGGTTTGGTTTGAATGAATTTCAGCACAAGTTCAGTTTGAAATTCAAATAAAGTTTGAATTTGCCCCACTTAGCTCATGTCAAGATCAACTCCAAATGGAGTGAAAATTGGTGTGTGAGATCACAAAAATGTGCTGAATAAGAATATGCCTCCCACTTTTGAATTCATGGGATAAAAACAGTTTGAATTTGAATATGGTTTCAAACTACCCTCTTTCTAACTATACCCAGAATGACCTCAAAAAGGTTTTGAATTTGGGTGAAACTTGGCATGGACATCCTCAGCAATGTGTAGGAGTTTTCATATGTCCAGCCCCTCTATATCACATGTTGGAAATACCCCTTTTGCAAAATGTGAGTTTGTTCTCTAATGAGCATGTTGATGGTGGTTACTTGCTCTTCATTCGTGTTCATCAACTTTCCTCAAATGAGGTGTGTGGTGTGGTGATGAACACTTCAAATATGTGTCAAAAACTGAGGCCCTTACATTCCTCCCCCCTTAATAGAATCTCGTCCCGAGATTATAAGGTGAAAATGAGAGAGAGGACGGTGGAAAATTACCGGATATGCGACGTGAAAAAGTCAGGGTAGTTAGCGCGAAGGAATCCTTCGCTCTCCCATGTCGCTTCGTCCATGCAGTGATTACTCCATAGAATCTTGTAGAACCACAACGTACGGTTGCGTGTGGTTCGGGCCTTTTCATCAATAATCTGCACCGGTTCCTCCCGATAGGTGAGATCCGGTTGCAGTTCTTCAATATCTTCCAGCTGAATGGTAGTTGATAGCTTGAGACACTTCTTTAGCTGGGAAATGTGAAAGACGTCGTGCACACCGGAAAGTGCTTCTGGTAATTTCAGCCGGTATGCCACTGATCCACATCTTTCGGCAATCTGGAATGGACAGATGAATCGGGGTGCCAACTTTCCTCTCACCCCAAATCTGTTTACGCCCTTCATTGGAGATACCCGTAGATATACGTGATCTCCAACTTCGAATTGTAATGGGCGCTTTCTCCGGTCCGCATACTGTTTCTGACAGGATTGAGCGGCTTTTTGATTCGCTTGAATCAGTCAAACCTTTTCTTCCGCGTTGTTGACAAGGTCAATCCCGAAGGTAACCCTTTCGCCAGATTCACACCAATTCAATGGTGTGCGGCATTTCTGCCCGTATAGCGCCTCGTAAGGTGCCATCTTGATGCTGGCTTGGTACCTATTATTGTACGAGAACTCGGCTAACGGCAAGTGATCATCCCAATTCTTGCCGTTGTTGATAGCGCAAGCTCGTAGCATGTCTTCTAGGATCTGATTTACCCGCTCGGTTTGTCCATCCGTCTGCGGGTGGTATGCTGAACTACGGATCAGCTTCGTCCCCAAGGCAGCGTGCAGCTGCTCCCAAAAACGGGACACAAATAAAGTGCCCCGATCCGATATGATGGTACGGGGTACGCCGTACAAGCATAGGATCCGTGAGATGTACAGTTCAGCATACTTCTTGGCGTTGTAGTTTGTGTTAACCGGGATGAAATGGGCAACTTTGGTGAGCCGATCGACGATCACCCACACAGAATCATGCTTCTGAAAAGTGGTGGGTAAACCGACGATGAAATCCATGCTCACGTCCTCCCATTTCCAGGCAGGAATGCCCAGTGCTTGCAGCAGTCCTGGTTTCCGCATGTGGTCTGCCTTCATCCTTCGACATGTATCACACTCGGACACGTATTTTGCAGTCTCTCGCTTCATCCGTGTCCACCAAAACTTGCTTCTGAGTTCTTGATACATCTTGTTGCCGCCGGGGTGAATAGAGAATTTTGATAAGTGAGCCTCATCAAAGATTTTCTTCCATAATTCCGGGTTACGGGGTACGACGATCTGGTCCATGAACCATAGGATGCCGTCTCCGTCCTTCCGGAAACATTTCAGCTCCCCACTATCTACACGTCTCCGCAAATGCGACATGCCCTTGTCATTCTTCTGGGCTGCCGCTATGTCTTCATGGATGGTGGGGATCAAAGCTAAGTTGTAGAGAGCTCCATGTGGAATCACATGCAGTGGTGGTTCGCTCTCTTCCAACGGTGTGATGGTCAGATTGTTGACGTGTGACTTGCGGCTCAGCGCATCTGCCACTATGTTTTCCTTGCCCGGATGATAATGGATCTCTATTTCGTAATCCTTTATCAATTCTAACCATCTTCGCTGCCTCATGTTCAGCTCCTTCTGAGTTGATATGTACTTGAGGCTTTTGTGGTTGGTATACAAATGTACGAAGTTACCGAGTAGGTAGTGCCTCCACATTTTCAGTGCAAGTACCACGGCAGCGAGCTCCAAGTTGTGAGTTGGATAATTTTGCTCATGGTTTCTAAGCTGCCGTGATCCATACGTGTGACGCCCTCAATTCTGTGGAAAACCACGGAACCGAGAACTAATGCATATGTGTGCCCAGGATGTTTATCACACACACACATACGTTCCACAAAATGAATTCAGATTATATATTACCACGAATAACATAGTTTATTACAACACCTCATGAGTCTTGGACTCATGCTCACAGCGGAAGTCTTAATTCTATGCAGCGGAAATCTTATTTAAATGCGGAAGCAAAAACTAATGCGGAAGCAAAACTAAGCAGAAGTGGCTCCATCTCTATTCCCTCCACAGGCAAGGTTGAGAACAGATCACACGCCATAATGCTCTACTCGGTCTTCATAGTAGTCTTCTCTTGCTGTTGATGAAGAAATAATAATGCAAGTTTGAGCACAATGATGTACTCAGCAAGTGCGGAAATAACACATGATATGCAGCTCATAAACAAGGTAGGTATAAAAGGCTTATTTGCAGAAAAGTAAATTTATAAAATCATGATAAAACAGCAACTTGACTTTAGGTGAATGTAGTACCAGCATGTATTAAATTACCAACATACCTTCATCACTTCCCGTGTTCCATCCGAACATTAACCAATCTTTTATTCATACTCACGAATACCTTCTCGTATTCGCTACCATTTCACCTCATAAAACAACCGCGTTTCGCACCGAGACCAATCTCATATCATGACCCATCAGTCATGCAACCATCTCATCTCCCGGACTCACAGTCCCAAACCAAACCATAACCAAAACCATAACCAAGAACCTTCCCAATAACCATTCCCGTAACCATCCCAGTAAACATCCCATCTAATCATGGCAGTTTAGCCAGGTGCTCGTAACCGTAAGCTCGGCTATCATGATAGTTTTAATAACTCTGCAGAGTTTGCACCTCTTTACCCACAAGTTTGTGATTTCGTCACCCGTCGGCGACTGCAGAACCTCCATTATACCAGTACACATCCGTCGGTGTATGGTCAAGAGATCACAAAATAGCCTTTACAAAGGGGTTACTAGATGTATGGACTCACTAAGGTTTCACCGGCAGGCTAGAATCTCCAATTCTCCCACCCACGGGCCCCCTCTTGTGCCATGCAGTTCCCAGGGCAGTCCTCACTCGACTCCCATTCCCCGCGCCTTCCACAGTCCATAACACTCTAGCAACTTACCTAATTACTCAGCTAAGCCGCACCCATACTTGGCCTTGTGGTGGCACTGTTATCCTGGCATGTGCATGCATGAACCGGTCCTTAGATCTACGGCAAGTAAAACCACCATCTCATGCTACCTCATACACCAACCCAGGCTTGCCTAGATCCCCCTCCGATCCATGTTCATTATTAACATCAGTTTTCTCATTATTATTATGAGTGCAGTTAGCTAGACACATCTATCTCGCTTCCCAATCCCATGGACTCAGCGAAGCATAAAACAAAAACCATACCCGACTCATAAAACTTCCCAGGTGACAAGGATGGTTTAATCAAAACTAGTAATCTCCTATAAAAGGGTTTCCCATCATGTTTGACTCAGCACACACACCTTTTCGCAAAACAAAATCGTTTTACCCAAAACATAGGATCAACATGGTCAAGGAGCACTTGCCTTGTTCTTGCGGTTCCGGTTGTTCTTGATTCTCAAAACCTTGTTGCTGCAGCTCGTCGTAGACAGCTTCCTGGACCTGTCCTGCTATTGCAGGATTCATGTGCATACAAGATTCACAGCAATCAATATCATGCACAAAACCCTAAACTAGATGCGATGATGCACATGCATGCTATCCTATGATTAGATTGATCTGTACGTGTTCTTGCATGGCTTGCATGGTCAGAGGTGTTTGGTTCAAAGGTGGTCGTGGCGATGATCTTGTTTTTAGATCAAACTGATCATCGAGTGATCTGTCCACGAAAAGGCTTCTGTTCGAAAGGAATCGAAGAACAGATGCAAAGAGATGAACAACACGATGTCGTAAGGTGGTATTGAAGTCCTACCTCACGCTCTTCTTGACTTTGAGGTCCTCCTCAGACCACTCGGTTCTTCTCCGATGATCTCCCTTGTTGCGCTTCGGCGATGTTTTTGCTCGGAGAGTTAGGGCTAGAGAGCTAAGTCGTCGGCTCAGGAGTTGAAAGAGAAGTTCGTGGTTTCGGCCAGAGGTTTTGGGTTCTATTTATAATCGGGAAGAGAAGAGTCCTAATCTGATTGGATCCCGAATAAAAGTCTTATTCAGATCTTGTTGGATCCTGACGTCTTATCTTCGGTAACATTGTGGAGTTTGGATCGGTTTTCGTTGCGTACTGGTATCTTTACGCGTGAAAACTGCTCCAGACTCGTTACCTTCGTGATGATGTGCTCTGGAAGCTCCACGTGTTCTCCAAGCCTGGTATCTCCTCATCCGCAGAGACGAGCTCCGGTTGTGCCGCGTGTCACGAGCGAGACCTCCCTCTTCTTCGGAGACGAGCTCCGCGCACGCCACGTGTGGGTGCCAGTCTTTCCGCCTTTCCTTCTCTCAGGGACATGCCCCGAGGTCGACACGTGTTCAGCAGCGACGGACCTCCGGAGATAAGCTCCGGTGGCGACACGTTTTCAATAGATCCGGACTTCTCGGAGATGGGTTCCAAAATTAACACATATCCCGTGCGACTGGTCCCCTGACTTCCGCGAGGACTAGCTCCGTGGATGACACGTGTCCTATGAAAAATGCCTTTGCTTCTTCCGCAGAGGCTATCTCCGCGGCAGCACGTGTCCCACAGGGTCGGACCTCTTTCCAGTTGCGGAGGTGACCCCCGAGCCTGCCACGTATCCAGTTTAGCGTCGGACCTCTCCCTATCTCTCGGGAATAAGCTCCGAACACGCCACGTGGTCTGCTGGCCGTGGAAGTTGCATCCGGTGCTCTCGGAGAGCATTATTGGCTATCTTTTTGATACTTGTCTCTGTTCCTTCTTTTCTTAAAATGTTTTTCTTCTTCATAAAACATGGACATATGCTGACACCCGAGATGAGGGTGTCACAATACGCGACCACTCTTCGGTCTTGCATCAGCACACATCCGAGCCCAATGCCGGATGCATCGCAGTACACATCGAACGGTTTTGTTGTGTCTGGCTGCGCCAAAACCGGTGCTGATGTCAGGTGCTTAACTAAAGCCTCGAATGCTGCTTCACATGTTGGACTCCAAACATATTTGGTAGCCTTCTTTAGCAGCTCTGTCATAGGCTTGGCAATTATTGAGAAGTTAGGAATGAACCTCCGATAATATCCCGCGAGTCCGAGGAAACTCCGTACCTCGTGAACAGTTCTCGGGGATTTCCAATTCAGCACTTGAGTGATCTTGCTCGGGTCTACAGCGATACCCTCCGCTGAGATGATATGCCCGAGGAAAGGCACTTGCGATATCCAGAACTCGCATTTGCTGAATTTCGCGTATAGCTTGTGATCCCGCAGCCGTTGCGAGACTATACGCAGATGCTTCTTGTGATCTTCTTCCGATTTGGAATATACCAGGATGTCGTCGATGAAGACCACGACAAACTTGTCCAGCTCCGGCATGAATACCGAGTTCATTAAGTACATGAAGTGAGCTGGAGCATTGGTAAAGCCGAAGGACATGACCAGGTACTCATAAAGTCCGTACCTTGTTGAGAAAGCTGTCTTTGGAATGTCCTCAGCCCTTATCTTAATCTGATGGTACCCGGATCTTAAATCCATCTTGGAAAAGATCTTTGCTTCGATCAACTGATAAAACAACATGTCGATCCGTGGCAACGGGTACTTGTTCTTGATGGTTACGGCATTTAATGGACGATAGTCCACGCAAAGCCGTAACGTCTCATCCTTCTTCTTGACAAATAATGCCGAACAGCCCCATGGCGAGGAGCTCGGCCTAATAAAACCCTTCTCCAGAAGGTCCGTGAGCTGAGTCTTCAGTTCAGCCAACTCCTTGGGCGCCATCTTGTACGGCCTTCGGGATATTGGCATGGTTCCTGGTGCAAGTTCAATCTTGAACTCCACCTCTCTATCGGGTGGCATTACCGGTAAATCATCCGGGAACACATCAGGGAACTCTCGGACTACTGGAATATCTTCCAATCTGATAGTTGTGGCTTGATGGACACTTGGAAGTTTTATTTCTGGACTGTCCAGAAATAATGAGTGAGACCCGTGCACTTCTGAGTTTAAGTGCACGACTCGAAGGACGGTGTCTAAAACAGCACCGTGGTGGGTTAACCACGACATCCCTAGGATGACATCGACCTTCTGTCACTCTAAGATAATGAGAGACATGGGGTACACTCTACCCGCTAAGCATAATGGTGCTTTGGAAACCATTACGCTTGCTGAAATCTTCCCACCCGGTGAACAAATTAAATATGGACTATCGGTGGGTAGTATTGGCAAGCTGTGTTTAGCAATGAATGCTTGGCTAATAAAATTATGCGTGGCGCCTGAATCAAACAGTACTATAGCGGGATGCTGGTGGAGTTGGAACATACCCGCAATGATTGGCTCGCCCTCCGGCACATCCTCAATGGCAAGCTGGTGGACGGTGCCGGGCCTAGGGTTCCGGGGTTGATTCCTCCCCGGAAACTGCGGTGCCACTCCGCCGCCTTGCCTCTCCGGGCAACTGCTCGCGAAGTGTCCTGGACGACCACACTTGTAACATGTGGCCGCTGCTGGTGTAGTGCTCGGGGGACGAAAGCCCGGCATGCGCTGCTGAGGTGCATACGCACGCGGCATCATCCGCTGCTGCTGTTGTTGTTGTTGAGGTGGTATTGGCAGTGCCGGCCTGAATGCCGGTGAAGAGTACGGTCGACTGCGGAACGGCATCGACCGCTGTGGTGGCTGCCAGCGTGGACCTGATGGTGGGCGATTCACCATCCGAAACTTCTGAGAAGGACCGCCTCCTTCTCCTCTGCTTTGCGGCGCGCTTCGCTTTCGCTCTGCCGCTGCTAACTCCTTGCCGGAGTCCTCCTGAACAATCGCAGCATCAATGATGTCGTTGAGGCTGCCACGATTGAACATCACCAACTTGTCCTTCAGGAGCGGGTTAAGCCCCTGGTAAAAGTGGTCCCGCCGCTTCTCGTCAGTATCTGCGTGATACGACACGTAGAGCGCGAGATCGTTGAACGCCCTGGAGTATTCCAGCGCGTTCCTGCTCCCTTGTTGCTGGTGTAGGAATTCCTGCATCTTCCTCTTCATCAAACCTGGCGGTATATGATAGGCCCAGAAGGCCGTCCGAAACTCCGTCCAGGTCATCACTCGGTCGGTGAACTGTGAAGCACAGAAGTTGGCCCACCACGCGCTCACGGATCCTAGGAGCTGCTGGACCGCGAACTGAGTCTTGTGCTGCTCGCTTATCTGGAGCAGCCCGAACTTCATCTCTATTGCGCGAAGCCAGTTGTCCGCGTCAAGAGGTTCATCTGCCCTTGAGAATACAGGGGGATGAGTCGCCAGGAAGTCGGAGTAGGAGCTCTGTTGACGCTCCTCATGGTCTTGACGTCTCTCTGGGCGAGACGTATTGGCAATAAGAGTTTGCAGCAACTCCGTATGCTGCTGATGTGAACCCGCCATTGCCGCGACGATGTCGGCCAATGTAACCGTTGGCAGTGGCGGTGGCGGTGTTTGCTGTTGCTGTTGCTGCTGCTGTCCCGAGAAGTCCTCGGGAGGCTGTTGGGAGGTCTCTCCCCCTTGACTAGTACCCCCAACGTCCGGGTTGGCACGAGTACGCGTCATTCTGAAATTCAAAACAGCAGCAATTAGCACATGTCTTACTTAAAAATTCCATATGCAACAGTAGGTATTGAAGTGACACATGATTAATTTGCACAACATTCACATATATTGATAAAGCATAAAATTTATACAAGATACATTATTCCTGGGTCTCCGAGAAATCGTGCTCATGTCGTCACTACCTATACATACGCTACTGTCTACACGACATGTCACTGATTACAAAAGTTGGGCTACACTACCCTGGCTGCCCTACATGTCAACTGTAAACCCCTACTCGGAGTAGAACTCGACCTCCTGTGGGTCGTCCTCCTCCGGTACCTCTGCTGGTGGCTCTGGATCTACCACCTCTTCTCCCATTCCGGGTTCTCCTATTGCTGGAAGACCCAAGACCACCGGTACGCCTAACACCGGAGGTACGAGGTCCTGCAATGCATGCACCTCGTCCATGGCTTGGTTGTAATCTTCTTCCCAGCCTTGCCCTTCCTCAATAGAGTTGTCTCACTCTTGAGCAAGGTCCTCGTTCTGCTGGGTCAGATTCTGTACCAGTTCTTGCAATGCCGCAATGTCAACACGGCTCTTCTTCTTTGCCTTCTTCAGACGATGCAACTGATTGTGTTGTTCATTCAGTCGCTTGATCGTCGGAAGGAGCACATTGCGGAGTGCGCTGTGAGCACTCTCGAAATGGTCTCCACGGCTCGTGCTCTCCTTGAGCTTTGTGGCGAGATGCTCCGTATGAACAGTTTGGCTGTCCATCACGGCATTTCCCGCCCTCATCTGGAGGCTGAGATTTGCCTCCGCGGGGTTGTACCTTGGGAAACTCGGGTCCGTTGCCTTCAGGTACCTCTCTTCCCACACATTCTGAGCCCGTCCCTCCACCGGAACGAGCGTGTATGGAGTGCCCTCCATAGACTGCACGTGTAGTTGGCAGAAATGTGACATGGTGTCACGGGCTGCCACCTGCCACATCCCTTCCGGTTGTCTTCCTCTCACCGTGACGGTGAACGGCACACAACCGGGTGGCGTAGGTCCTGCAGGGACTTTGACATGGATCGTCCACGTCTTGTTCCCCTCTTCGCCTTCTTCCTTGGCGAAGTACTGCGGCATCTGGTCGTACCCGAAATATTGGAGCATTTGCCACAATGCTTCCGGGTTGCCGCTACGGTGAGAACAGTGGGACACCACCCACCCGTTCTCCAATTGCTTATCTGCTGTCATCTGTAAAAATATATTTGAGAAACGTCAAATATTTATTTAAACATTAAACCACTGAGTTATAACATAAGACATGTCATTGAACCCATAAAACTTGGAAACACAGTTCAAATTTTAAACAAATTTGACTGCTAATCTGCTGTTCCCATGACAGCCCTGACCAGTTTCCATATCAACCTGATTTAGGCCATGCTAAAAGCAAAACCAATTCTGGAGCTCAACATCAAAGTTAAAGCTAACTTCAATATCTTTCCAGAAAGTATTTGCTTGGCCTAAGATCTGTCCTGGTTCAAAAGTTATGAGATGTCAAATTTAACAGAATTTCTGGAGAAAATTGGACAGCACCTCCCTGCTTTAGGTACTGATTTGAACCAAGAATTCCAGTTAATTCTGCTGCTAATCTGACAAAACTTCCTGTTGCAAAGTTGTAACCCATCTCATAAGCTTTCCAGAACTACCTAATTTTATATTTTTGGATTTTTATGCAGGAAGTTATACTCAATTTACAGAGAGTTTACAGAGAGTCTTTGCTCTGCCCTGTTTTCTGGACAGTTTCAACTCTACTGCATTTTTCGATTGGTTAAGGGATGAAACACCTCTGGACCTCAACAGAAAAGTTGTAAAGATCTTCCGAAGCTTTCCAGAAATGTATCATATGACCCCAACCTCGAAAGAACTCAACCTCTAACCTCTGATCAACTTCAGCCGTACTTCAGCTGAAACCAGAGTACTCTGTCCTTAACAACCTATAAGTTGAAAACTTGTTAACTTTGAATATCCCGTTCAAGGGAAGGAGTTACATCAAGTTTTACTACTTTGGATCAAAACCTTCAAGTTTTTTTACAATGAAGTTGTTTATTTAGTTGCGGTGTGACGTCGATGCGTCACCAGATTATGTCGGTACTACGTCCTCACAAAGAAAAAACCTATACCGGACTTAGCCGGCTTCGTTAATTCAGTGGCACTAAACGTCACTCGCACACGGATGCTACACGTCTACCATTTCGTGGTCAGGCTACCTGCAGAAACTCAAGCAATCGTCAGACTCGGCTGCACACCGAGCCCGGAATCCATACAGTTCGTACACCCGGCCGTCATCACTCGCCCGGATGTTCTCAAGCCAAACACGCCTTGAGTTACGTGTTCACGTTTCAGACCACGTGACGGGGTCTCCCAAGTTGCACCACGCACGCCAGGGATAGACTGTCACACCCGGTTTTTCCGAAGAAACAACCAAGTGAATATCACATGTATGCCAGGATCATTTTCTCATACATGTGATGACAAATAGTGAAGCATCATTTATTACAAGCCAGGTGTCGAATATAAATAAGTCTTACATTGCAAATGTCTCAATGGACACTAATGCTTCATCACAAATAAATAAACTAGCAGCGGAATATTATTCTTTTAGGGCTCCATCACAGGCGTTGCCCGGGGGTCTTCATGAACCTAAAATCCTTCCTCGGATCCAAAATCTTGGTCATTATACACCACCTCATTATCTTGACCTGAGCAGCAATATAAACCAACAAATATGCAAGGTTGAGTACCAATGGTACTCAGCAAGTGTGGGAAAATTATATCATGCATGGCTAGAACAAGGAGAGGTTGAACTCATGGTTAAAGCACTACGCAATTAATACCTATCACCTTAGCTTATTAAGCACCTACATTACTACACAGGTGAAATGGTCCCAAATCTCCCATCCCATCATCATAATCCAATAACCATAACATCATTTCAAATGTTAAGCTCCCCGCTTAACTTTCAAAACCATCAATCCTCTAATCATGAATAAGTCCAGGCCGCTCTTAACCGTGAGCACGGCTGTCAAGACAGTTTTGACTCTGCAGAGTTTGTACCACTGTACCCACAAGTAGTGATTTCATCCCCCGTTGCCGGGTGGACTAAAAGAACCTCCATTATGCCAGTGGCTATGATCCACATTCACACTTCCCAGGTGTGCTGCCAGGAGATCACTACGAAGCCTTTACAAAGGGATTCCCGACAAGCGTGGGCCCACTGAGGTTTCACCCCTAACAGCATACAAGAGGCTCCAACCCCGCTGCAGTGGCCCCCTCTTGAGCCTTGCGGTTCATATGGTAGTCCAGCTGACACCTACTCCCCGCACCATCCAACACACCCATACTACGCCGGGGATACACCTAATTAATTGGCTAAGCTGCCCCATCTCAGCATGTGGTTGGCACTGTAAAGCCGGGTTACATGCTCCATGAACCGGTCCTTAGGATCCAGGCAAGTACTAAACACAAACCCAAGTCTCGTGCACCCAGCACACAACCAAAACATCCAACTTGCCTTGATCCCTACCTCTACATAACTCTCAATAGCTCATTCAAGAGTATGGTAATATAAACTGATGATCTCATTTTCCCAAATATCCCATTCTAAGCATGGCTAAGCAAATGCATGTAAATAAATGACATGACAAAATAAATCCCAACCTAAGCTTCAAGGAAACAAGGTAATGCAATTCTAGGGAAACTTTCCTAGCATGGGTTTCATATTTCATTTGACAATGCAAATAATTCTATCTACACATCCTAGCATAGGATCAAAGTGGTCAAGGACACTTGCCTCCTTCTTGCTGCTCTTGAAATTGGTAGTCCTGATCTTGGAAAGGGTTAACTTGCTCTTGAGCAGGTTCTACTTCATACCATCACACATAGCAAAAGAAAAACAACAATCATAAGACATAGTTCACACTTCTACTTCATACAAACCACACATTTCATATTTATGAAATTCATTCACCCTTATATGTGTTGTGATTTATGTGTGTTAAGTTGTGGCTTGCATGCACTTTTAACCATGTATATATGATTCCTACTTTTGTGTCCCCATTTATACTTGCATACAATGTGCCTTCACAACTTCTATCAACCCTAAACTGAATTCTTTGTATTTTAGAAACTCCATTTATCATTTACTAGTTTCTATATGTTCAGATTTATATTCCTATGCATAATTGTGTATTTTATTATTAAATTAGTAATACACATCACCTAAACAGATTAGGTTCTGGTCCTAAATAATTTAAAATCATATTTTGACCATGGCTTATGATGTATACTATTTCATAATTATTTTTCCCTATTTTTCTATAACTATTCTTTACTTTAAAAATGTGTCCCTAAACTAAATAATGTGATTAATAAATGAAACAGATTCATATCAGCCCAAAAATATATTTTTATCTCACTCCAAAGTTTTCTAAGTACTGAGAAAGTTTTTAATTAATTTTGACAATTATGTTTGTCCCACTTTTTAATTTTTAAACACTAGTTACATATTCAATTTTTTAAATTAAATACTAAACAGGGCTAAAAAGTAAACTCACCCATCACAGGGTCTATAATATTATTTTCATAATTTCCAGGGGTCTAGCTACACTTAACAGAGGTGTTTTTCTTAATTTCTATTAAGTCCAGGGGCTAAAACTGATTTTTAAATGAATTTACATGATTTTCTGAAGTTCCAGGGCTAGATCTGAAGTTTCCGGGGCTAGCTCTCAATTCCAGAGAACCCCAGGGGGTAGCACGTAAGAATTCCAGCCTTTATAATGCGGGGTCGACGTGGACCGTCCGATTCTAAACCGACGGCTGAGATTATAACATCGAACCGGTACGCGGGGATTTAAAGTCTACCGTGCGATTTAAAATAAACGGCGCACAAGCGGCCACGTCGCTCTGATCGAGAGCGGGCGGCGCTGCCGGCGGCGCACGGCGGCGGAAAGCGGCGATCTCGCCGGAAAGTTTCGGATCCTCGAGAATTCTGCCTAGAACTGTGATCTTATGGCCTAGATCGGTAGAGGGGAGGTCAGGGATCTCACCTCGGGGGTTTTCTCGAGCTCGGGGGTCCTGGAAAGTGCTCGGCGGCGAGGTCCGAGGCAAAACCATGGCGAAGCTCGTCGGCGCTGAGTTTACACCGTAAGTCTTCGGGTTTTCTGCACCTGCAAAGTTCCCCGGAGGCGGTGGATCAAAACCAGCGAGTTAGATCAGAGTTTCCGAGCTTAGATCGGCCAGAATTCACCGGCGAAGTCTCGGTGCTCACCGGAGTGAAAATCGGCGATCGCGTGGGAAAAACTGATCGGATCGGGGGTTTTTATAGCCGGGGGAGGGCGGTGGGTCTGTTGTGATCGAGTTGGAGTCCGCTGGGACCAGAATTCGGCTGCGGGACGGGCTTTCCCGATCGGTTGCGATCGCGCGCGCGGGAGAGAGTCCGGGGTCGCGGGGTTAGGGATGACATGTGGGTCCCACCCGTCGGCGAGGGGCAGCGCGGCGCGCGCGGGGGCGGGCTGGCGCGGGGGTTGCTGGGCCGGCTGGCGGTTTCGGCCCACTGGCCAGTTTTTTTTTCCTGTTTTCCTTTTTCTTTTTCCATTTCTTTTCTGTTTTGAGTATAATTTGAATTCCAGTTTGAATTTGAATTTTTGCAAAACATGCAATACGTCCAAAAAATTTTAAATTCCCCTCTGAACATGGTTTTGGGTTTTGAATCAAAATTTGGGGTGTTACAGCTCTACCCCCCTTAATAGAAATCTCGTCCTCGAGATTGGTGTTTCTAAGAAAACAATTCCGGAAATTGTGCCTTAAGCTCATCTTCCCGTTCCCAGGTGGCTTCCTCTTCTGAGTGATGCTTCCACTGCACCTTGCACATCCGGATTCTTTTATTTCTGGTGAGGCGTTCCATCGTCTCCAAAATCTTGTATGGTTGCTCGGCATAAGACAAATCTTCAGCTACATCTACTTCATTCATGGGTAACACCTCCTCAGGCGTCCTCAGGCATTTCTTGAGTTGTGACACATGAAATACATCGTGCACGTCCGATAGATGAACCGGTAACTCTAGTTGGTACGCCACTTCGCCTTTTCTTTCCAAAACTTGAAAGGGTCCGATGTATCGAGGTGACAACTTCCCTTTCACCTTGAACCGACGAAGTCCTCTGATAGGGGACACCTTGAGATAAACATAGTCTCCCACGTTGAAAACGAGTTCTCTTCTTCGTACATCAGCATAACTCTTCTGGCGTGTTTGTGCTATCCTCAAATTGTTGCGAATCTCCCTCACCTTCGCCTCGGCTTCTTGTAGCACTTCTGGACCAAACACTTTACTTTCTCCTGTTTGGTTCCAAAATAGGGGAGTTCTGCACTTCCTTCCATACAAAGCTTCAAACGGTGACATCTTCATACTAGCTTGATAACTGTTGTTATAGGAAAACTCCGCATACGGTAAGTTCTTGTCCCAACTCCTATTGTTTTTGAGTGCACATGCCCTTAACATATCTTCAAGGATCTGATTGGTTCTCTCCGTCTGCCCGTCAGTTTGGGGATGATAGGCAGAGCTGAAATTCAGATGGGTTCCCATGGTTTCATGCAACTTCTGCCAAAACCTCGAGGTGAACTGTGTTCCTCGGTCCGACACTATCTTCTTTGGCACTCCATGGTAACACACAATCCTTGACATGTACAATTCTGCCAATTTGGATCCGCTGTAGCTTTCTTTCACAGGGATGAAATGAGCTACCTTGGTTAGCCTATCAATAATGACCCATATTGAATCATACCCGGATTGGGTCCTAGGCAATCCCACGACAAAATCCATGCTGATTTCTTCCCATTTCCATTCAGGCACTTTGAGTGGTTGCAATAATCCCGCGGGTCGTTGATGTTCTGCTTTCACCAACTGACATGTGTCACATAGGGCAACATGTTCCGCGACATCTCGCTTCATGCCATACCACCAATACCTGCTCTTGAGGTCCTGGTACATCTTCGTACTCCCAGGATGAATGGAATAGTCGGAATCTTGAGCCTCCTTCAAAATTAATTCACGGATCTCCTTTACTTCTGGCACACAGATCCTTTTCCCGTGCCACACCGTTCCTTGTTCATCCTCTCTAAAACCAGGAGCTTTATTTTCCTTGATGAGCTGTCTGATCTCTTGTATCTTCTCATCATTCTTTTGGCCCTCGCGTATGTCTTGCTCGAGTGTGGAGTCCACTTCCATGGCGATGGCTTCACCACTATTTACTAGACATAGATTGAGCCTTATAACCTCGTCCTTCAATTCTGCAGGCATGTCCTTCAAGCTCAACTTATTGACCTGCACTTTCCGACTCAAAGCATCGGCCACGACGTTTGCTTTCCCAGGATGATAGTTGATGCCTATATCAAAGTCATTGATTAGCTCTAACCATCTCCTCTGTCTGAGGTTGAGATCTGGTTGTGTGAATATGTACTTCAAACTCTTATGATCCGTATATATCTCTGTCCTCTTCCCCATCAAATAGTGCCGCCAAATTTTCAACGTGTGTACCACTGCAGCTAGTTCTAGGTCATGTGTAGGATAGTTCTTCTCGTGCTTCCGAAGCTGCCGGGATGCATATGCCACGACATGTCCTTCTTGCATGAGAACACATCCCAACCCATTTCCAGAGGCATCGTAGTACACTGTGAAATTCTTTTGCATATCTGGCATAACCAGCACTGGGGCTGTTGTCAATCTCTTCTTTAGCTCTTGAAAGCTCGTATCGCACTGTGGCGTCCAGGTGAATGTGATTCCCTTTTCCAACAGTTTGGTGAGAGGTCTCGAGATCTTGGAGAATCCCTCAATAAACCGTCGATAGTATCCAGCCAATCCCAAAAAGCTTCGAACTTCCCCGACATTGTCAGGGGTCTTCCACTTCTGGATATCCTCGATTTTGGCGGGATCTACGGAGATTCCTCCCTCCGAGATTATATGTCCTAAAAAGGGAACTCTCTTCAGCCAAAACTCACACTTGCTCAACTTGGCATACAGTTGGTGTTCTCTCAGCCTCTGTAACACCAACCTTAGATGTTTCTCATGTTCTTCTTCATCTTTGGAGAAGACGAGAATATCATCTATGAAAACCACCACAAATTTGTCCAGATATTCCATGAATACCTTGTTCATGAGGTACATGAAATATGCCGGGGCATTGGTTAGCCCGAAAGGCATGACAGTGTATTCATACAGTCCGTACCAAGATACGAAAGCTGTCTTGGGAATATCAGATTGCCTTATCTTGAGTTGGTGGTATCCCGACCCGAGATCAATTTTCGAGAACACACAAGCTCCCCTTAACTGATCAAACAAGTCTTCAATGCGGGGTAATGGGTACTTGTTCTTAATGGTTACCTCATTCAAGGCACGGTAATCCATGCATAACCTTTGGGTTCCGTCTTTCTTAGGCACAAATATCACCGGAGCTCCCCATGGTGAGGAACTAGGGCGAATATACCCCTTCTCCGTCAATTCTCTCAAATGATCCTTGAGCTCTTCTAGCTGCTTGGAGTCCATTCGATAAGGTCTCTTGTATATCGGGGCTGTTCCCGGTACTAGCTCAATTGCGAATTCCACGTCACGGTCGGGAGGCATACCTGGCAATTCCTCCGGAAAAACATCTGGATATTCCCTGATGGTCCTGATTTCCTCCACTTTCACCTCCACTTGATTTAATTTAATGTCCCTCCTAGTCTCGTGTATTGTTATGAACTTTACTCTGGTACCACTGGGGTGAGTTAGTTCCACCGTTCTGGATGAACAATGGATGATTCCTTTATGTTTGGTCAACCAATCCATACCCAAAATAATATCTATCCCTTGTGAATCTATCACTATGAGGTTAGCAGTAAATACTACCCCATTAATGTCTAGGCTCACTTTGGGACACACTTGTCTTGTCCTTATTTCTCCACCTGGAGAGTTTACGGCTAGCATATGGTTCATTTGTGTGGTTGCTAGGTCATGCTTCTTAACAAACCCTTGAGCAATGAACGAGTGGGTAGCACCAGAATCAAACAGCAGAGTTGCAAGGTGTAAATTGGCAGGAAACTTACCAACTACCATGTCGGGTGCTTCTTGTGCTTCCTCCATAGTGATGTGGTTCACCCGTCCTCTCACTACATTCTGCTGTTGTGGCGGCGCAGGCTTCTTCTTTGGGCATTTATGGGCGTAGTGCCCCACTTCACCACAGCTGAAACATTGCACCCCAATCTTAGATGCTTGACCTTTGTTGTCTTGGGGTTGGTTTGGGGGTCCTTGCACTGCTGGTCGAGGTGGATATGCGGGGCGAGGCTGCTGCATAAACTGACGTGGCGGCTGTGCTGGTGCCGCGGGTGGCCTGTAGTTTGGGTTGTACCCTCTTGGTGCTGAATAGGGTACCACAGCACGGCTTGTCTGCCCCGTAGGTTGCTGCATCATACGTGGGCGGGCGTTGCTCCCTGAGGCCTGATGTGACCATCCCGCCTTCCTTTTATTCTCATTTTCCAGGGCCTTTAGCTTCCTTTCCACCACAAACGCTCTGTCCACCATCTTTTGAAAACTTTCATACTCATTGGAGGACATGGCGCACTGCATCTCTGCGGTAAGTCCTTCCACGAAACAATCTTGTTTCTGCTCATCAGTCTCTATGTCTCGTGGAGCATAACGGGATAATTGAGTAAATTTAGTGAGGTATTCCCTCACCGTCATGTTTCCCTGCTGCAGTCTCAGAAACTCTTTCCTCTTGTTTTTGAGTTCACCTCTTGGGATGTAGTGTTTGCGGAAGCTACGCTTGAACTCCTCCCAAGTGATGTTCTCAGGGTCATGATGGGCGGCCACGTAGGCGGTCCACCAATCAGCAGCAGGTCCCTGCAATTGATGAGAGGCAAACAGCACCCTCTCATACCCTTGGCATTGGATTATCCTCATCTTACTTTCAATGGTCTTCAGCCAATCATCGGCCTCTAGAGGTTCAGCAGCACTTGCAAACTTTGGAGGTTGAGTTCCTAGAAACTCACTCAACCTTGGTTGGCGTGGTGCAGCTTGTGGAGGTGGAACTTGATGCAAGTTGGCCACCACTTGAGTCAAGTTCTGGATGAGCTGATTTTGATTCTCCAGCATCTGGTGGAGAGGATCAACTTCTTCACGGCGACCACCCCTGTCTTGGCCTCCAGAAAGATGAGGGTTGCATGCCTCATCGTTGTTGTTGGCGGGGTTGGCAGCACGTCCTTTTCCTCTTCCGGCCATCTGGCAGAATCAACCAATGTCAATTTGAAATCATTTAACATCATCTTACTACTTTCATTTGTTTGTACTTTGAAGTGTTGAGGCTTTGTTAAAATTTTACGAGGGTTTATATCTCACACCAAATAAATGCACTATTATTTCCTGTGGGTTCACACACCAAAGCAAAACAATCTGAAGACGAGGCTGTGGACAATTGCTCATGGCTTCCACAACTCACGTCACACACCAAGCATTATCACACCATTAACTACGTAACGACTCGACTACTCGACCTCTTGCTAGCTAGGGGAAAGACTCTACACTACTCGTCCTCTTGAGCTGGCTCCTCGGGATCTTCCTCCTCATTTCGGCTACCTTCTGACTCTGCTTTGGGTGGGGAGGCTGCTGGTGGAGAAGTGCGACGACGCCTGATCGCTCGGCGATCCGGGGAGTCAGGAGTCCATGGATCACTCACGGTGACACACAGTTCATTCCCATCTCCTCTTTCTCTCGCCTTTAAGCAGGCTCGCAGCAGCGCCTCCGTTTCCTTCAGGGTGTCTCGGACATCCTGAAGCTCTTGTTGACACTCCTGCAGTCGAGTGCTGAGCATAGCAGCATCCTCCAAGCACAAGTCCATGTGCTCATGGGAAGTCCCTTGCTGCACCGGTGGGTACTTGTACTCCGTGGTACCACTCTCACGTTGGAGGACATACATGTACTCAGTTTTGTCCAAGTGGCGACGATAGATGTGACTCTGGCAGGTGATGGCCTCCCAGGTGACATCTTTCTCCGCATCAACTTGTGTTGCTCGACAAGCTGGAGAGTGGTGAATCTTAAGCAGCTGATTCTCGTGTATAATCCTCATCTCCGAACTCCATTCTTCCCTTTTCTCACGGATGGTCCTGGTGGAGTTGTAGTGGATGATGAGCTTGCCCGTATTGCCTGCGGCTTCGAGCATACGCCGAAGACGGCGCAACAAATCTCCTACTGCCAATCCATAGGAAAGGTACGTCACTGGACGACTCTCCTCTCTTTCGGCAAGGGCAACTACGGGAACTCTCCCTTAAATACGTCCATTTCTACCTAGGTCCACGTTCCTACGGGCAACCTTGGCTCTGATACCACCTCTGTCACACCCGGTTTTTCCGAAGAAATAACCAAGTGAATATCACATGTATGCCAGGATCATTTTCTCATACATGTGATGAGAAATAGTGAAGCATCATTTATTACAAGCCAGGTGTCGAATATAAATAAGTCTTACATTGCAAATGTCTCAATGGACACTAATGCTTCATCACAAATAAATAAACTAGCAGCGGAATATTATTCTTTTAGGGCTCCATCACAGGCGTTGCCTGGGGGTCTTCATGAACCTAAAATCCTTCCTCGGATCCAAAATCTTGGTCATTATACACCACCTCATTATCTTGACCTGAGCAGCAATATAAACCAACAAATATGCAAGGTTGAGTACCAATGGTACTCAGCAAGTGTGGGAAAATTATATCATGCATGGCTAGAACAAGGAGAGGTTGAACTCATGGTTAAAGCACTACGCAATTAATACCTATCACCTTAGCTTATTAAGCACCTACATTACTACACAGGTGAAATGGTCCCAAATCTCCCATCCCATCATCATAATCCAATAACCATAACATCATTTCAAATGTTAAGCTCCCCGCTTAACTTTCAAAACCATCAATCCTCTAATCATGAATAAGTCCAGGCCGCTCTTAACCGTGAGCACGGCTGTCAAGACAGTTTTGACTCTGCAGAGTTCGTACCACTGTACCCACAAGTAGTTATTTCATCCCCCGTTGCCGGGTGGACTAAAAGAACCTCCATTATGCCAGTGGCTACGATCCACATTCACACTTCCCAGGTGTGCTGCCAGGAGATCACTACGAAGCCTTTACAAAGGGATTCCCGACGAGCGTGGGCCCACTGAGGTTTCACCCCTAACAGCATACAAGAGGCTCCAACCCCGCTGCAGTGGCCCCCTCTTGAGCCTTGCGGTTCATATGGTAGTCCAGCTGACACCTACTCCCCGCACCATCCAACACACCCATACTACGCCGGGGATACACCTAATTAATTGGCTAAGCTGCCCCATCTCAGCATGTGGTTGGCACTGTAAAGCCGGGTTACATGCTCCATGAACCGGTCCTTAGGATCAAGGCAAGTACTAAACACAAACCCAAGTCTCGTGCACCCAGCACACAACCAAAACATCCAACTTGCCTTGATCCCTACCTCTACATAACTCTCAATAGCTCATTCAAGAGTATGGTAATATAAACTGATGATCTCATTTTCCCAAATATCCCATTCTAAGCATGGCTAAGCAAATGCATGTAAATAAATGACATGACAAAATAAATCCCAACCCAAGCTTCAAGGAAACAAGGTAATGCAATTCTAGGGAAACTTTCCTAGCATGGGTTTCATATTTATTTGACAATGCAAATAATTCTATCTACACATCCTAGCATAGGATCAAAGTGGTCAAGGACACTTGCCTCCTTCTTGCTGCTCTTGAAATTGGTAGTCCTGATCTTGGAAAGGGTTAACTTGCTCTTGAGCAGGTTCTACTTCATACCATCACACATAGCAAAAGAAAAACAACAATCATAAGACATAGTTCACACTTCTACTTCATACAAACCACACATTTCATATTTATGAAATTCATTCACCCTTATATGTGTTGTGGTTACTTTATGTGTGTTAAGTTGTGGCTTGCATGCACTTTTAACCATGTATATATGATTCCTACTTTTGTGTCCACATTTATACTTGCATACAATGTGCCTTCACAACTTCTATCAACCCTAAACTGAATTCTTTGTATTTTAGAAACTCCATTTATCATTTACTAGTTTCTATATGTTCAGATTTATATTCCTATGCATAATTGTGTATTTTATTATTAAATTAGTAATACACATCACCTAAACAGATTAGGTTCTGGTCCTAAATAATTTAAAATCATATTTTGACCATGGCTTATGATGTATACTATTTCATAATTATTTTTCCCTATTTTTCTATAACTATTCTTTACTTTAAAAATGTGTCCCTAAACTAAATAATGTGATTAATAAATGAAACAGATTCATATCAGCCCAAAAATATATTTTTATCTCACTCCAAAGTTTTCTAAGTACTGAGAAAGTTTTTAATTAATTTTGACAATTATGTTTGTCCCACTTTTTAATTTTTAAACACTAGTTACATATTCAATTTTCTAAATTAAATACTAAACAGGGCTAAAAAGTAAACTCACCCATCACAGGGTCTATAATATTATTTTCATAATTTACAGGGGACTAGCTACACTTAACAGAGGTGTTTTTCTTAATTTCTATTAAGTCCAGGGGCTAAAACTGATTTTTAAATGAATTTACATGATTTTCTGAAGTTCCAGGGCTAGATCTGAAGTTTCCGGGGCTAGCTCTCAATTCCAGAGAACCCCAGGGGGTAGCACGTAAGAATTCCAGCCTTTATAACGCGGGGTCGACGTGGACCGTCCGATTCTAAACCGACGGCTGAGATTATAACATCGAACCGGTACGCGGGGATTTAAAGTCTACCGTGCGATTTAAAATAAACGGCGCACAAGCGGCCACGTCGCTCTAATCGAGAGCGGGCGGCGCTGCCGGCGGCGCACGGCGGCGGAAAGCGGCGATCTCGCCGGAAAGTTTCGGATCCTCGAGAATTCTGCCTAGAACTGTGATCTTATGGCCTAGATCGGTAGAGGGGAGGTCAGGGATCTCACCTCGGGGGTTTTCTCGAGCTCGGGGGTCCTGGAAAGTGCTCGGCGGCGAGGTCCGAGGCAAAACCACGGCGAAGCTCGTCGGCGCTGAGTTTACACCGTAAGTCTTCGGGTTTTCTGCACCTGCAAAGTTCCCCGGAGGCGGTGGATCAAAACCAGCGAGTTAGATCAGAGTTTCCGAGCTTAGATCGGCAAGAATTCACCGGCGAAGTCTCGGTGCTCACCGGAGTGAAATCGGCGATCGCGTGGGAAAAACTGATCGGATCGGGGGTTTTTACAGCCGGGGGAGGGCGGTGGGTCTGTTGTGATCGAGTTGGAGTCCGCTGGGACCAGAATTCGGCTGCGGGACGGGCTTTCCCGATCGGTTGCGATCGCACGCGCGGGAGAGAGTCCGGGGTCGCGGGGTTAGGGATGACATGTGGGTCCCACCCGTCGGCGAGGGGCAGCGCGGCGCGCGCGGGGGCGGGCTCGCGCGGGGGTTGCTGGGCCGGCTGGCGGTTTCGGCCCACTGGCCAGTTTTTTTTTTCCGTTTTCCTTTTTCTTTTTCCATTTCTTTTCTGTTTTGAGTATAATTTGAATTCCAGTTTGAATTTGAATTTTTGCAAAACATGCAATACGTCCAAAAATTTTTAAATTCCCCTCTGAACATGGTTTTGGGTTTTGAATCAAAATTTGGGGTGTTACATAGACGTTGCTCGAATACCCCAAACGACATGAAGAGTCGTAGAGGATATCAAAGTGGGTCGGGTTACCTGCCACCCGTGGGGCTCCACCCTTCAGCTTGTGCGCACTGGTGGACAGCGCTTACGTGTACCCCCAAGACATAAACGTCCCGAGATACACGATTTTCTGACATAAACAAATAGGTTAATATGCCACTTTTTATATGCTAATAACATCCTTATATGGGCTACTAACTCGTTCCTCACTGGATTTTTGAAAAAAATGACCTTTGTAGTGCGTTAAACCTCAAGCGAGCTCTGATACCAACGCTGACACGACCCCACGGTCTTGTCGAGCCAGGATCACGCTGAGGGGTGCTGCGTTGCACAGCACCGGATAACACACGTCAAAGGCACAAAGTGGAAGCGAAATTTTATTACATAAACAGGTTTATGAACATGTTTACATCAAAATAAGTTCAGTCTACACTCACGGGTGTAAACTACGCATCAAGTTCACGTTCAGCCCTTGAACGTGTCCTTGCTAGCACACACGCACACTAACTCTGCGGCGTGCACGACTCCCACTCGACGGGGTTCCCCTCCTGGGGTTCCGTCTCCTCTTCGGGAGTCCCTTCCTCATAGAACCCTGCAAAAGCTTCAAACACAAGCAGTGAGCACGAAGGCTCAGCAAGTTTGACCCGTCTCACCTAAACATGGAACTTCTACGTGAGGGGTAATGGGTTACATGAGGTAAAACTCATTTGCAAAGGACTCGCCTAATTAGTGGAACCTTACTTTCAAGTTTTAGCAGCAGTTTGTGGAGAACATCACGCTAAGGCACATGAGAGAGCCGCAATCAAACAAGAAACACATTTCTCTCATGTACTTTGCCCAAAGTTGAAATGAACTTTAGTTAGCTCTAAACTACAGAAAATCATTAGCAATCAGAGTCCATCTTTCAATCAGCAACATTTTGACATGTAACTAGCCTGTTCTTTCTACGTCACGGTACAGTGAACAAGTGGTACTCACTGACCACGAGGGACGGCGATTACAATCGATTTACACCTGCAGGGTTACCCGAACAACCCGTCACGTACGCCCGTACTCGATGTTGCCTAGAACAACCATCACGGACGCCGTACGCAACCACCTTTCGCCCGTCAGCCAAATATTGAACCGGTCCCATCGTCCCGAGCAAGAGGTCTCTGCACGCGCATCTCTGTGCCGCCAGCCGATTTACACCTCGAGCTCTCAACCTACCCTCTGAACGACGGGCAATGCCTCAATACCCAGCTACCCGAGTTACATCGGTTTCCCGGTTCCCATATAGCCGGTAGATCTTCGGTACTGTTCTAGCTTGTTCAACAGGCCCGCACACGGCTCGGTCCTCAATCGACACAAGTGGAGCTATAGCACACAGGCCCCAAAGTCCTGCTGCCCTTACTCTCCGCTCGGTCTCATTTTTCTTGCCATGTGTATCATGCGCTATCTCTACCCGAGTCGAGTGCCTCTAGCCTATGCTCGCGAGTAGTTCCAACTACTCGACTTGTACCGAATTCTACACTATCTTAGCATTGCAGTAGCTAATGGGGTTTGCAATCCTAAACCCAACCCATGGTTTTCTTGGCTATGCAATTGGGTTTCCAAACAAGACTCTAATGCAAGTATTAATGGTACTCAAGTAAGTGCTCAAAACAGTAAAAATTTGTAAAAAGGTTAATGCAAACTGGAGCTTGCCTTGCTGCTCTTGGTCGTAGGCTAGCTGCTCCTCCGGAGTAACGAAGTCTAGGACTTCGGGTTCCTCCTCGACCTTAGCGACTACATGATAGGAGAGGTACATGTATCAATTTAAATGCATTTGTATTAAGTTTGAAGTTGTGAGGTCTATAACTCTAACTAGACAGACCCAATGACTGTGAAACTTATACTGGGGCTTGGTTACAACCTAAACAGAGATTTGGTTAAGTTTTAGTTGCAGCAAAGCTCCTTTGAGCCCTCCACAATTAATCATGTACTTGACCTTAATTGAAGGCTTTTAGGGTGTTCTAAGGATTTTCATGAAACAAACTATGACTTTCTGAAAACCAGATTTTCAGAGGGTTCTAATGGAGTTGGTCTCACTTAATTTGAAGGTTTCTAACTAAAGATATGAGCTAAACAATTTCATAGAAAATTCTGAAAATGTTTCTGAACATTTTCTATTTTCTTTGGAACAGTTCCACTAATCACACCATTAGGTGGATCAAATGAGCTAAAATGGGTCTGAAATTTTTATGGTAGTTCAGGGATATTTTGGTGAACATCCCAGCAAAATTTCAGGATTTCCCCCAAAGGATTCTCCAGTTAAAATTCCTAACAGTTCAAATTTTGAAAAATTAATTCTGTAGAATTAAGGGTTTTCATGAAGTGAAACTTGATTTGCTGGAAAGTGCTCAGAGAGCTGAATCCAGCAAAATTTGGTTCAGTAGATTTGGAGCTTCCTATCCAAAGTTATGAGGATTTGAAGTTTGGAAGAATTCTAAAAATGGGAGAAAAGTTTAAACTCGCGGGGGCCCGCGGGGACACGTGTTGAGCGCGGAGGTGTCCGGCACACCGAGGTCCACAGGGTATTTGCGCGCCAGCACAGCCGATCCCGGCTGCAGCCCGATCCCGATTTAAAATATCGGTCGCTGACAGCTGGGATCCACCCCCTTCTTCAACCTCACGACGCCCGCGCTCTGCCGCCGGGGAACTTCGCTGGAGGGCTCGCCGCCGGCTTCTGTAAAGCTCCAAACTTCACTATTTTGGCTGCCCCTGCCTACTTTCACTCGGGGAACAGGATTCTGGGGTCAGCTCGTCATGACAACGGCCGTCACCTGGTCGGCGACGAGCCGCAGCCTCGGGAGAACTTTGGTCGCGTTGTCCACCCTCCCTAGCACCTCCCCCGATCAAGCTAAGGGCCGTCGAGCATCAGTGGACCATAGGAAAGGTCGACATGAGCTCTACGGAGCTCGGGAAAGGCTGCGTTGGGCTGTCACCGTGTGACCTAGGCCGGAAATCGGGATTTCTACTAAGACTCGAATAACAGCGGTTTCTCTCCACGGTTCTTCGTGGTTCCTGCTCCTATGGACCCGCACGGGCTACTAGAAGTGATCCTCTCCATGAGAGGACGAATGATGAAGTGTGGCTTACGAATTTCTCGGATCAGTGCAAACCTCACTTTTGCACTCCGTCGCGAAAACATGAAATTCCGGCTTGAGCAGCGCTTGTCACGCCGCCGGAGCTTACGGAAAAGAAAGAGAGGTTGAAGGCGAACTTCTTTGTTGCTTACAGCTCCGTGAACAGTGGGCTGTGGTGGCCGGAAGGGCGGTTCCCGCAGCGGCGGTTCGAGCTGAACCGGCAGGGCAAAGATCGCCGCGGTGGAGCTCGGGGAAGGCTGCGCAGGGTCTGGAACCGATGCGAGGGCGTTGAAGATGGCTTGGCGCACACGGTGCTGGTCTCAGATCGCCGGGAGGGTCACTGGATCGGCCGGGCGATGAGGGACCGAAAATTAACTCGGGCGGCGATGAGTTTCAGTCTGTTGGCCGAGAGCGCGCCGGGGTAGGGATGAGGAGCACCGGCGGCTGCTCGGACGCCTAGATAAGGGCCCCTGGAGTCGGTTCAGCGACCGTGGGTGGCAGGCAGGTGGTGGCACGGCGGCCTCCCCTCGGTGGCGCTCTCGGGAGAAGCTCGGGGACCCGAGTACTGAAAGTCCACTTGGTTGATCTCCTTCAGTGGCTGGCATGTGGGTCCCACTTCCAATTTTAACCTCTAAAATTTAATCCTAATCACTGTTGTAAACAGTGAGCCCCAAAATACCCATGGTGATTCAAATTATTCACCCATGAGCCATTTGAATTAGTTAGAATTCAAATGGGGTTTGGTTTGAATGAATTTCAGCACAAGTTCAGTTTGAAATTCAAATAAAGTTTGAATTTGCCCCACTTAGCTCATGTCAAGATCAACTCCAAATGGAGTGAAAATTGGTGTGTGAGCTCACAAAAATGTGCTGAATAAGAATATGCCTCCCACTTTTGAATTCATGGGATAAAAACAGTTTGAATTTGAATATGGTTTTAAACTGCCCTCTTTCTAACTATACCCAAAATGACCTCAAAAAGGTTTTGAATTTGGGTGAAACTTGGCATGGACATCCTTAGCAATGTGTAGGAGTTTTCATATGTCCAGCCCCTCTATATCACATGTGGGAAATACCCCTTTTGCATTATGTGAGTTTGTTCTCTAATGAGCATGTTGATGGTGGTTACTTGCTCTTCATTTGTGTTCATCAACTTTCCTCAAATGAGGTGTGTGGTGTGGTGATGAACACTTCAAATATGTGTCAAAAACTGAGGCCCTTACATGAACCGTCCGTGTTCGAGTCTCCAGGACAGCGCCATGGTATTGTAGCCACGACATCCCTAAGATTGCATCAATCTTTTGCCCCGTAAGGATTATCAAGGTGGTGGGATATAGTTTCCCACCTAAGCACAGAGGTGCCTTTGGGATCATCATATTTGCTGAAATCTTCCCTCCCGGTGAGCAGATCATATAGGTGCAGTCAGTTGGGAAGACTTGCATTTGATGCTTAGCCACATAGGATGCACTTATAAAACTGTGGGTTGCACCAGAGTCAAACAATATGATGATAGCTTGATTGTTGAGAGTGAACGTACCCGCTCTAGGGTACCACAATCTCTCACATGAGTTCAACTGTCATTCCTCTGTCGGAATGACCAGTTTCTACATATCCGAGATTTTGATCTGGTTCTGGGCATTTTCATGACTCAAGCTGAATACCAAAGTTAAAGTTAAATTCAGAATATTTCCAACTAGTACTTATTTGCCCTCATATCAGCTCTGGTTAAAAAGTTATGGTAATTCAAAATCAGCAGAATTTCTGGAAGAATTTTAACAGCACCTCCCTTGGGAAGTTGCTGTTTTCAACTCTGGTTTCCACTGAAATCAGTGCTGAAATTTCAGAAACTTTGAATTGCAAAGATGTAACACATCTTATACCCTTTCTAAAGATGTATCATATGACAATTTTAGATTTTTATACTGGGAGTTATGTTTGAAGAACAGAACAGTCCAGAGAATGTTTAACTCTGTCCTGATTCTGGACAGTTTACATTCCTATGGGATTTAAGCCATCTTAAGGTGTGTTTCAGCTCTGGAAGCCTACAAAAAAGTTGTAAAGTACTCAAATACCTTTCCAGAACTATATACCACACCTCCCTGGGCTACAATACCTGTGAGTTATGCCCTGTTGAAGATCAGCAAACTTGCTGCCCAAAACATAGCACTCTGTTTTTCAATCTTTTGGAACTACACTCATCACTATCCAATTTTTCTACCCATCCAGGGTCCTAGATGTTGAACCTAGTGATTTTAATTCCTTTTTATCATTATTTTCATGCACATGCCTATAATATCTCGGTACTACGTTCCTCACAAAAGAAAATCCTAACCAGATCATACCGGCATATACGTCTCAAGTGTGGCACTAAACGGTCTCTCACACACGTTTACTACACGGATACATACGTGGTTAGTACCAGCAGAAGACCTCACAATAGTGATGCACTCCAAGGTTGTTTCATTTCAGGCAGAACCATATTTGGAATTAAATACAAACGCCCGTATCATTGCCATACGGCCGTCCTTGAGTTAGGTCACGTCTCAAGGTACGTGATCATGTTTCAACACCACACGACGGGGAACCCGAGTATGTCATGAACGGGACATCACGGTTGGGAATGTTATCAACCCAACAGATACCACCTACTGCCCTGCAGGGCACGCCGATGGCAAGCGCTGCGTATGTCCTCCTGGGCTATTTCCAGACGAACACACTCTCGCGTTACTGAGCACGCGATGGGGTCTCCACTTACTCGCCTAATGCACGCTAGGGATCAGCGTTTCATATGAACTCAGGAACATGAAGAGTCCAAGAGCTTCATATTGATGTCTCACACCAAGCTGTGAGACCTATCCCTGAACCACGTTCCTCGTCAAGGGAGCTAACCGAAATTGAACCGCTTTCGGTGGCGTTCCTTACCCTGCTTACAAAGCGTAGGTGCGTCGTTACATAATTGAAATTCAGAATTATAACACATAAGTTAGTTTTTGCCACTTTAAGTAACTAGGCTAATATAGTCCTTACTTCGGCAACTACCGAATCCTCACCCTAACCCTAAGTTTTCCCGTAATACAGTCCTTAAGTACTGTGCTATCCCCAAGGCAGCTCTGATACCAGGCTGTGGCGGACCGGGATCCGCTCATCCAGGATCGCAGAGGGTGGTGCCGCATGATGTGACACCTGACAGCACACATCATAAGGACACATTATATTACATGGGAAAACAACTGAACTGTACAAACAAGTACAAACTTCAGTTACAAACTATTGTCTATGTTACACAGCGGAAGTCTAAATTACACAACTCACGCCCACCTATCTAGTAAAAGTCGGTTGCCCAGCCCTAGGGCAACCCACACTAGCTGCACGTCTCAGCTCAGCGCGGCGTGTACGGCTCCCACTCAGCCGTGGTCCCCGACGGAGGGTAACCCTCGCTGGTGGACTCATACTCCGAGTCCGTGGGTGGCTCCTCAGCTGAAAACACTTAAGCAGCAACCGTGAGCACGATGGCTCAACAAGACATAACCGACTCACCTAGGCATGAAACTCTACATGAGGTGTACAATGAACATAGGATAGTAACAGTGCATCAAATGGACACGCCTACAAGTTCATCCTTAGTTCATCTTTTAGCCACAAGTTAACAGTTCGGGAATCTGAAATTTCGTAAGCAATATTTGGTGGCACACATGTAGCAATACAATTATATCATAACAGCAATATTGAATCATAACATTCCATAAATTATCTACGTTACGACGCAGTGAACAAGCGGTACTCGTCACCGCGAGGGACGGCGAATCGAGTCGATATACACCTGCAGGGAAACCCAAAGAGCACGTCACGTACGCCCACCCGTGGAGCTGCACAGCACGCTCACTCGATGTTGTACGGGACAACCTTTCACCCAACAGCCCAAACGTCAAACTGGTCGCACCGAAACGAGCAGGAGGTTCCCTACACGGAGCATCTCTCTATGCCCGTTAGCAGATTTCCACCTTGCTGCCCTCAGCCTACATCTATAAATCGGTGCGTTATGCCTCGACGCCCGGAGGTTTAGGTTACATCGGTTTATCGGGGCCCATATATCCGATATGCCTTCGGTACATTCAATACTTGTTCAGCAGGGCCGCACACGGATCGGTCCTCAATCGACACGGACAGGGCTGCGCACACAAGACTTTCTCTTGCTGCGCCCTAGCCCCTGCCTAGTCTCATTTTCATTACTAAAGTGATCTCACATCACTCGAACCAAACTCATGTGTCCCAAACCTAACTCGCAAGTAGATTCCAACTACTCGACTTGTACCGAAGTCCTATGAATCATTACGCATAGCCTGTCTACTCGAGGTCTTAGACACTACCCTCACTCTTATGGAAAAGTTCTGGTCATGCAAGTGGGGTTCCATTCATCCTACACCTAATGCACATACACACTTCACACTATGTATGTAAACAAAGTAAAAACTTTATAACAAAGGTTAATGCAAACCGGGGCTTTCTTTGTTGCTGCTGGTCAGTGGTTAGGTCTTCGTCTGGAAGGACGAAGTCAAGTACTTCCGGAGTCTCCTCGCCTTCAGTGACTACACGTTAATGAATATGCACATAAGTTTAATTGTAAAGACTTTGCTACAAGTTCTAATAATAAGTTTTCAAAAACTGGAACTCTGTTTAAGAATTTAAAATGAAACTGGGGCTAGTGGTTTGGGTTTGGAACTAAGCACATGATTAAGTGCTAAGTTGTTTTCCCCCTCTTCCATATTATTCACCTCAAGTGGTTAAACAGAACAGGGGTGATCCAGAGCTCCAATGGAGATGAGAATTTTTATGTGAGTTCCTTGTCACAAGAAAAACCCCTGGACCAAAAAATAGCACTTTTCATTGAGTGCTTTGTTCAGAATGATTTTCTAGGCAATTAAGCAAAGAAGAATTAATTATGAGATAACACCCATGTTCATGCAAAACTTAGTGAACTACAATTTCAATTATAGCTCATAGAGTTTGCATGAATTTTCCTAGCATTTTTGGAGCTAAGATTTGTCCAGAACTGAATTTCCAAGTTTTGGAAATTCTCTGAAAATGTTTCTGTATTCAATTGAACACAGCACTTTCAAATCTCAATTGCACTGATCAAATCAACTCCAAATGGTCTGAAACTTTACAGGGGTTCAATAACATCCTAAAGAATATTCTGGCAAAATTTGAGGACTTTTCGACGACCAAAACTCCCTCTAAAATTCTTTTGCTGAAAAGCTTTAAAGAATTTTCCAGAATTAAATAATGGGTTTCATACAAATTGGGTTGATATTTGTATAGAGCTATGCAAGATGAATACAACCCAATTTGAATCACTAAAGTTGGAGCTTCCTAGCAAAAGTTATGAGGTTCTAAAGTTTGAACTAAATCTGAAAATCTAAATAAACCGGGGAAAAGTTTAAATTCTGACCACGGGCCCATCATACACGTGTCACTGCTGGAGCTGAGCCACACGGGGCCACAGACCCCTTCCCGTGCAGCCACACTGGATCCCAGGGCCGCAATCGATCCGCATTTTAAACCTCCCATCGCTGACATGCGGGGCCCGCCGGTCGTCTTCCTCCTCGGGCCAGTTCCTTTTCCAGCGCCGTCCCCTCGCCGGCACCTCACTGGAGCTCGCCAGACCCGGCTTCCCGGACACCTCTCAGCTGGAAACTCGCCGTCTGGGCCTAAATTCGTGCGCTGAACACGATGGCACCGTCTTCACTGGCCGGCGGTGGCCCTAACCTAGCCGGCGACGGTGCAGCGGCTCGGGGTCACTTTGGCTATGTCACCCGATACTTCTAGCCCGCCAAAACCTTGGTAAAAGTGCTCTACAGCACCGGGAAATCTCATGGAAGGTCGACAGGGCCATGCAACGGCTCAGGGAAAGCTCTAACCTAGCTGTCACCATGAGCCCGATCCTTCCCGCCATAGCCGCGGTTGGAAAAACAGAAAATACGCCGGCTACAGCCATAATCAAGCTAGGGTAATCGACCGCTAGCCAGTCTAGTTCACGTGTGCACGGTCTGGTGGCCTAAGAACGAAGATTAAGGACGAATTCGACGGATTCTTACCCGGAGGTCCGAGTGTATGCGCCGGGAGAAAAATGTCAAATCGACCCTCGATGGTCCACCGTTGGGGCTGTGACTTGGTCAGGAGCAGCGTTACTCTCCGGCGCGTCTCAGAGTGGCCTAGCTCGGCCGTGGAAGTCTTTGGTCCGAGCTGCACACGGTGAGCCGGTGTCGGTTTTTGTTTCAGTTGCCGCGGAGGAGCCGTTTTTCCGGCTAGGAGACCCGTAATTCGGGCTGCTCTTGTGCTGAAGGAGTGAAGGGCGATCAGGCATTGCCGTTTTGCGGTACAGGTGGTGCTGTGCGTGGGGGTTGCAGGCGTTCCCGGTCAGAACCGAGGCGGCGGCGAGCGTGGTGTTTATCGGTCGCGGGGAGGAGAAACGGAGCATGGGTTGCTCGGTTCAGAGGGAATGGATCACGCCGAGGGCAGCGAGGTTTGGTAAGCTGGTTGCAAGCGCGAGAGGTGGCCGCGCGGATGGCTCGGTGTCGAGCGCTGCCGAGGCCCGGTAAACTGAGCTCGCCCGGTGTTTACTTCAATCAGAAGTCTAGCTGACTAGTGGGCCCATTTCTCCCCCTTAATCCTCTCTGTTGTGCAAATATCCCACCTACTCAGACTTGAAAAGGAAACTTAGCCACCAATTCAGAGGGAGAATTTGAATTCATCAGTTTGAAACTGGTTCAGCCACATTCCCTCCATATTTGAATTTGAAATTCCAAATTCAGTTTGAATGTTACAAATTTGGCTCCCGACAAGATAAAGTCCAATGGGAATGAAAATTGGTGGGCTAACTCAGAAAAATATGCTGAGTTTGAATATGAAGCTAACTTTTGAATGTGAGTGATGAAAGTTGCTATAATTTGAATTTACATTCAAATTGGCCTCTTTTTCACTTGCCTCCAAAATTGCCTCAAAAGGGTTGGGTTTGCAAGAAACTTGGCTTGAACCTACCCAAGACTTTTCAAGTCCTAGGGGTGAGATCAACCTCTCATGTTCACGTGTAGAAATCCTACTTTGTGAAAGTTAGGGCTTTCTCCTCTAATCACTCTTTTGATGGAGGTTACTTGCTCTTCACAATTTTTCACAAGCTATCCACAACAAAAACTGTGGTGTTGTGAGGTGATGAAAAGTTTTTGCAAGTCCCTTTTCTTGGGCTTTTACATGGGCAGCGCGGCACTGCTGGCCACGTGGCAGGCCTGAGGCTCACCTCTGAGGAGAGGGGAGGCCCGGCCCCGCAGGACACGTGGTGCCTTCGGAGCTCACCCCTGCGGGGGGGGGGGGGGGGGGATGAGGTCCGGCTCTTGTGGCCACGTGGCTGACCCGGAGCTCTCCTCTGAGGAGAGGCGAGCCCCGGCCCTGCTGGACGTGGCGCCTTCGGAGCTCACCCCTGCGGAAGGGGCGAGGTCCGGCTCTTCTGGCCACGTGGCAGGCCCGGAGCTCTCCTCTGAGGAGAGGGGAGCCCCGGCCCTGCTGGACACATGGCACCTTCGGAGCTCACCCCTGTGGAGGGGGCGAGGTCCGGCTCTCCTGGCCATGTGGCAGGCCCGGAACTCTCCTCTGAGGAGAGGGGAGCCCCGGCCCTGCTGGACACATGGCGCCTTTGGAGCTCACCCCTGCGGAGGGGGCGAGGTCCAGCTCTCCTGGCCACGTGGCTGGCCCGGAGCTCTCCTCTGAGGAGAGGGGAACCCCGGCCCTGCTGGATACGTGGCGCATTTGGGGCTCACCCCTGCGGAGGGGGCGAGGTCCGGCTCTCCTGGCCACGTGGCAGGCCTGCAGCTATCCTCTGAGGAGAGGGGAGCCCCGGCCCTGCTGGACATGTGGCACCTTTGGAGCTCACCCCTGCGGAGGGGGCGAGGTCCTTAGGCGGTTTTCTCCTGTGCGCGGGGGTACCCGGTATTGAGGGTACCGACACCTGGGAACTGCATGGCACAAGAGGGGCCCCGTGGGTGGAGAATGGTGATTCGAGCCTTCCGGTGAAACCTCAGTGAGTCCATACATCTAGTAGCCCTTTGTAAAGGCTATTTTGTGATCTCTTGGCCATACACCGACGGTTGTGTACTGGTATAATGGAGGTTCTGCAGTCACCGACGGGTGACGAAATCATGAATGTGGGTAAAGTGGTGTCACCTCTGCAGAGTGTAAAACTATCATGATAGCCATGCTTCCGGTTACAAGCACCTGCCCAACTTCCACGATTAGAGGGAAAACTTGGGATGGTTATTCGGTATGGTTATGGTCCTTGGGATTGGTTTTGGGACTGTTTTGAGTCATGACAATGAGTTTGGTTTTGGTTATATGAATATGAGATGGATATGAATATTTATGAGCATGAGATGAACTTGAGAAAGATTAATGGCTGGTTGAGACTTGATAAATGGTGAATTATGATGAAAGAATGTTGCTGATTACTTGGTTATATTGGGATTTAATTCATCTAGACTTAGTTGCTGTTTTTAACATGTTTGTGAAATAAAATTTGCTTGCTGCAATGAGCCTTTTTATTTCCTACCTTGTTGAAAGCTACATGACATACTTTTCCCGCACTTGCTGAGTACGACATGTACTCACCCTTGCATTACCACATAAACATCAGCTATAGGAGATGAGTACTTCGAGGACCATGCGGAGTACTAGGCGTGCGAACTACCATCAACATGCCTGTGGAGTTGAATACTGGAGCCTGCTGTTTAGTTATTTTCGCTGTCGTTTAGAGACTTCCGCTGCAAGAATGAGCTAGGGATTCATGAGTGAGACTTTGAGTCATTGTAATAAAGTACTTAAACACTATTTATTCATGGTTATATTCTGAATTCAGTTTGTGGATTACATGTGTATGTGTGATGAACATCCTGGGCACACATATGCATTCACTTGGTTCTATTTTCGGAACCGGGTGTCACAGTCGACGATGGCCTCCTTCTCCTCCAGCACCTCCTCCTGATCCTAAAGCTGCTCTTCCCGAGCCTAAAGCTGCTCCTCCCAAGCCTGTGCCTTCACCCGGGCAGACTAGACCGCTCAGACCTCAGCTCGGCCCACTCCTGCTCGAGCACATCCTGCATCTGGTCGAGGCTCCAGCGGACCGCTCTCACGGCCGTGGGGATCAGGACGGCCTTCGGCATCGCCAGGCGAGGGACTGCCTCGACACGCTACGGCTCTTCGTCCTCCGGTGGGGTTACCACCATGGCGACCTGTGGAGGAAGAGGAGGAGGATGGCAGCTCGTTCAGCAGCAGCCGCGCCGCTACCAGTGGGTCCGCGCCCGCCGGATGGCTGGCCTCGGGGGCCCGGGTGCTGACATCCGGACCCACCCCAGGTGCAGGCTCAGGCACTGCCACCAGCGTCATAGCTTTGGTGGAGAAGGAGCCTTGGCTCCCGGACTGCTGCGGAGGCGGAGGTGTGCTCTGCTGAAGAGCCCTACAAGAAGAAGCATCAAGCATCAACTACGCCATCCAGCAGCTCAGTACACAGCCTGAACTATAAGGTTGAGCTGTACCTGGAAGTATGGAGGTTCCACCCCGCGGGGAGCTTCTTACGTGAAGGGCTAGAGCCACTCCCCCTTGCCGGCGATGAGGTCGCCTCCATCGGCTTTGGAGACGGCGGAACCTCAGGGGTCTTCGTCGCTTAAGACGGTGCAGCAGGAGCCTTCCCTGCTGAGGACCTAGATGCCGATGATACACCCTGTGTCGGGGCTACCCTCGACGGCTGAGGAACCAATGGCGCTGCTCGAACCCTCGTCGCCGCCGACGCCGCTTCAGGAGTCTTCCCCGATGATGGCTTTCGAGCCGGAGACGCGCCCGAGGACTTTTTCTGCATCGTAGGCGCGTCGGGGGCCCTCCTCGAAGCACCAGCAGTGCCAGATGCTCTTCCCGCGGCCGCCGGGGCTGCTCCAGAAGCAGCAGCTCCAGAGCTGCTACTGGCGCCAGTCGCCGAGCCTGGTGCGGGACCGTGGGAAGCTTGGGAACCCCCCGCCGGGGACCCCGAGACGAAGCTTCCGTTAGGACGGACCAGCTTCCTCTTCGGTTCCCTGCTTGACTCCGGGGAATCCTTGGGAGGCGAACGAGGGTGCGCCATAGGTGCAGGACTCCCAATCGACTCCCTCCCTCTGTTTGGGAGTGAGTTCGGCGCAGGCCCCACCTGACCGCTGGCGCCATCTGCTCCGAGGATCTCCATGCCCCGTGAGGCATCACCGACCCGCCGCACTGCGACATCGATGTCGTCCACTGTTGGCAGCTCCTTCAACAGTCTCGACCGCGCCTGCGGGTTGAGGTAGACAGGCTGGCAGCTCGCCGGCAAGGTGATGGAGTCGTCGGTGATCGGGTCACAGGAGAGCTTATGCAGCATTATCCCCAGCATCTCTCGATCCGGCGATGACCCTGCTCTGCACGCCAACCGGGTCATGTCGCCCTCACCGGTGTACTGCCAGGCAGGCCGAAAGCGTTGTTGGAGAGGGGCGATTCGGCGGGATAGGACGTCGGCCAAAACCATCAGCGAGGTCAGGCCTTCCTCTGCCAAGTAGCTGATCCTCTCCAGAACCAGCGTGTAGGCGTCTTGCAGGTCGGGGATCTCATCTCCCATAGCTACCTCGGCCATCGGCGGGCCACCCGGCAGCTCCAGGCGGTCATGGACGTCGGTCTGAGCGATCACCCAGTACTCCCTCCAGTGCTCCCACGTCTTGGAAGTGAAGGACGCGAAGTAGGGCACGGAGTTCCTCCCTCGGTGCTGGAAGTAGTAAGCCCCCAGGTGGCTTGTGCTTCTCCCCGAGGCCCTCAAGAAGAAGAACACCTTGAAGAGCCGCGCCGAAGGCCGCACGCACACGAACATCTCACAGAAGTGGACAAAGATGACCACCAGCGTGAGGGCGTGAGGCGTGAGGTGCTGGAGCTGGAGCCCATACACCTCCAACAGGGTGAGGAGGAAGGACAACGCCGGGAGCGCGAACCTAGACAGCACGTATGAGGTGAAGAGAACTGCCTCGCCAGGATGCATGTCGGTCAGCGGGACCCTCCCGCGACTGATCTTTCCGCTGCAAGCCGAGCAGGCGCCTCACGAGAGCGATGTCGTCATCGCTGCAATGCTTGGAGGAACGGAAGCCGGAAGACATGGTGGAGAGAGAAGGTTGAGAGCGCTGGGGAGTGGAGGCTTCGAGCGTGCAAGAGGAAGACAAAGATCACAAAAGGCAAGAAGCAACCGTCCGTCTCTTGAAGGCTTCCTTTTCTGTGTCTGCAATCTCTGGCAGGGCCACCGGCGTGACATTTGGGTTTCCACCGCCGCGTACTATTCGCTTCCCCCAATGATAGGTAGGCCCAGGTCCACCTGCCAGATACCTGGGGCTAGGCGGGTAGCTTCTCAGGAATGTCCAATGGTTCCCGAGAAAAGCGGCATGGTGGAACTGCAGCAGTCAACCCAAGGGCTGCCGCAGTAAATACCCAGGGGCAACCCCTCGAGCACGTCGCCACGATCCGCCAGTCAAGTGCAGACACACATACACTACGACGATGACGTGTTGCCACTTCGACTGCCAAGTACGGCAATTACGCCATGGACGTGCAACCTTTTCGTCTCCCAAGTACAACCATACAACAACTATTCTAGAATCTCGCAGCTGCTTCGGCTTCAAAAGTGCAGGCTCAAAGCCACCACGTGGGAAAGATGGAGACCCCACTTGTGGGCTCGTTGCCTCCCTCGAGATGGGCCCAGGGGCCACCGTCGGTTCCCTGCAGACCGTGTACCCCCGCGTGGAGGGGAAAAGAAAGCCCAGGCCCGCCTCCCTGCTGAGGCGGGCGCTAGAATAGCCACGTGTCCGTGGCCCCTATGTCAGCCCTGGGGCTGCCACGTGCGCTTGGGCTCTAGAGCCTACACGTGCCCTTGCCTCTGGTTCGAGCCTCCCCTCTGAGGTGAGGTCCGGGGCTGCCATGTGTCGGTGGGCTCTGAACCTCCTCCGTGCTGAGGAGGGATCTACAGCCGACACGTGCCCTTGGCTCTGGGCCGAGCCTCCCCGCTGAGGTGAGGTCCGGGGCTTCCACGTGCCGGTGGGCTCTGAACCTTCTCCCTGCTGAGGAGGGCTTCGGAGCCGACGCATGCCCATGGCTCTGCTCTGAGCCTCCCCGCTGAGGTGAGGTCCGGGACTGCCACGTGTCGGTGACACTGAACCTCCTCCCTGTTGGTGATATGCCCAAGAAGCAATCATAACAATTCGGATAAAGGTCTGATGGATATTTGATCCATAAGAAATTAGGGTACTAATGGGCCTGTGACCTAAAAGCCCATTAGCGCACCTATAAATATGAGGGGTAGGGTTAGGGGCAGATGACTCCACCACATAACAGCCCCAGCCGCCGCCCCTCACAGGCCTGCCGCCGAAACCCCTGTCGCGCGCGCGGTTGCTAGCACACCGACGCACGACGCTCCTCCGTGTACGTGTGGACTCCGTGGAGGCACTGCTGTTACTGCTGCGCTGATCGGCTACGACGCACATCTTCGATCCACTACACTGCGCGTCTAGTGGTAATGATCCATGACCTTCTTACTCGCATGTCTCCTGGGTGATACGGTCGAATTGCTAGAGTAGCGCATCGCCTATTTCCCTACAGTGGTACCAGAGCCGACTTGCGTAGTTTTTGGTCTGGATCTTAGATGCGATCTACTGCAGACAAGTTCATATGATGAATTTTTATAGTTCGGCTTTTGGGGTTTGGAATTGGTTAGAGTAGATTGCCATCATATGACTAAAGGATTAGTTCATGCTCCTTCTCTGCTGTGTGCGCAACCTATCCCTACCGGCTGGAATCACCATCGGGACTAATAGTGTACATAGCTAACAGATTGAGCCAACAGATCACGGTCATGTGTCGCGGTCTTCTTGTGGATAACCGGTCACAATGAAAATTGAGGCATTCTGAATGGCTCAGATTCGGGTTGATTTTATCAATTCGATGAGATTTTCATAGTGATTTCATAGATGCGATCTATGTAATTCCGTTTGGGACCGCCGTTGTTGTCTGCTATAGTGACATCATTAAGTTGTTTCATGATAGACATCGTTCTACGCTTAACTTGTTTTTGCAGGGAATGATGTGAATGGTATGGCCTAAATGTGATGTGATGATTTGTGTGTAAAATTTGTGCAGCCTGCGTGTTGCAAATTTAACACAACCAGGTTGAGGTTGTCACATAATTGTATAACGACCTGCGTGTCGCCCTGTGATGCCTGATCTCTCATGTAATTTATTTGATAGCTATTAGATGCATTAGCTTCTTTTATATTCATTGAGAAACCTCAAGCATGATGGCGATGGTGATCACCATAAGAAGGGAGACATGGCGGTGTAGATCATGATGGAACCATGGTGATGGAAACCACTATGATCCTAAAGGCCATACTATTCACAGATATGATATGATCGTATGCCTGTGATGTTTTACTATTCTTTTCATGCTTTTCATATGGTGGATGTTTTGTCATGATAGAATAGCTTCCCTCGGAAAAGTTGAGTATTTGATGCCATTTACCTATAGCTGCACCTATGTTGTTTTGATCGTTGTATGGTTGGTTTGCCAAAGCAAAATACCGTCATCTATCATAATGAATAGGGTGAATGTTGGACATTCACATGCATAGTATTGGTTTACTCAACAAAGCTATCAAAACGGTTTTGGGCTTTATGGCATAGTGTTGGGAGCCGGGGCATTGGATGTCACCCAACAAACAAGAATCATATAGAGATATGATTAACAAAACCTATGTCACTAATTTCTAGCATTGAAGCCAAAGATCACTAGAAATTAGTGAATATGGATCTTGGACCACTATATGTCGTTAGAGGGAGGACGATGCTCATATAGTGGTGGTGTCTTTTATTAAACTGTTAATAAAAGATTAGTACATAACATAGTGCTAAAACCTTGCATATTTATTTTCTATTGTAGATCATGTCTGCTAGTAACAATTCCGGTTTCAATTTGCGATCTGTGCTTGAGAAAGAAAAGCTCAATGGAGCTAACTTTATTGATTGGTACCGCAACCTGAGAATTGTTCTCAGGCAAGAGAAAATTGAGTATGTTCTTGAGCAACCATACCCCAATGACCTCCCCGATGATGCAAATGCCGCAACTCGCAGGACTTATGAGAAGCACTGCGATGATGCGCTTAATACAAGCTGCCTCATGCTTGCCACAATGTCCCCTGATCTACAGAAACAATATGAGCATGCAGATGCTTATTCTATGATTCAGGGACTACGTGGAATGTTTGAGAACCAAGCAAGGGCTGAGAGGTACAACATCTCAAAGTCCTTGTTCACATGCAAGCTGGCAGAAGGTAGCCCGGTCAGTCCCCATGTAATCAAGATGATTGGTTACATTGAGACTTTGGACAAACTTGGTTCTGAACTGAAGGATGACCTGGCTATTGACGTTATTCTCCAGTCACTCCCACCGAGCTATGAGCCATTTATATTGAATTATCAAATGAATGACATGGAGAAAACGTTGGCTGAATTGCATGGGATGCTTAAAACAGCTGAGGAAAGCATTAAGAAAAACACCACTCATGTGGTGATGGTTCAAAAGGAGAATAAAAAGAGGAAGCGTGTTATGCATCCTAAAGGCAAGGGAATGGTTCCCAATGAGCCTTCAAGCTCAAAGCCAAAGGGTACATCAAGCCCTTCTCCTAATGATGAATGCTTCCACTGTCATGCTAAGGGGCATTGGTCTAGGAACTGCAAGAAGTACTTGGAGGATAAGAAGAAGAAAGGGAGTGGGACTTCCACTTCAGGTATAAATGTTATAGAAATCAATGTTCCTACATCTTCTAGTGAATCATGGTTATTTGATACCGGATCAATGATTCACACTTGCAAATCGTTGCAGGGTCTAAGTGAGAGTAGAAGATTTGCAAAAGGAGAGTTGGATGTTCAGGTCGGCAATGGAGCAAAGGTTGTTTTCATAGCTGTCGGAACTTATCACTTGTCATTACCCTCAGGATTAGTTTTGAAATTAAATAATTTTTATTGCATTCCTTCTTTCAGCAAGAACATTATATCTTCTTCATGTTTGGAAGAAGTTAATGGTTATGAGATTATAATAAAGAACAAATGTTGTTCTATTTATTATAATAATATTTTCTATGCTCAATGTCCATTAGTGAATGGATTATATGTTCTTGATCTTGAGAATAAAACAGTCTATAACATTAATACAAAAAGGGCTCGACGAAATGATCTAAATCCCACTTTTATTTGACATTGTCGGTTAGGTCATATAAATGAGAAACACATTGAGAAACTCCATAAAGATGGTTTGTTAAGTTCATTTTATTTTGAATCACTTGACACATGCGAGTCTTGTTTGCTTGGGAAGATGACCAAAGCACCCTTCACTGGTCAAAGTGAGAGGGCAAGTGACTTGTTGGGACTTATACATACTAATGTATGTGGACCAATGAGTTCGGTAGCTAGAGGTGGTTTTCAGTATTTCATTAGTTTTACCGATGACTTTAGTAGATATGGATATGTCTATCTAATGAGGCACATGTCTGAATCTTTTGAAAAGTTCAAAGAATTTCAGAATGAAGTACAAAATCAGTTGGGCAAGACAATTAAACTTCTACGATCTGATCGTGGGGGTGAATATTTGAGCCATGAATTTTATGATCATTTAAAACAATGTGGAATTGTTCCACAGTTGACTCCACCTGGAACGCCTCAACGGAATGGGGTGTCCGAGCGGAGGAACCGAACCTTGTTAGACATGGTTAGGTCGATGATGAGCCAGACTGATCTTCCACTATCCTTTTGGGGTTATGCTCTTGAAACTGCTGCGTATACACTAAACAGAGTCCCAACTAAGTCTGTTGAGAAGACACCATATGAGATGTGGACCGGGAAACGTCCCGGATTGTCTTTCCTCAAAGTTTGGGGATGTGATGCTTATGTCAAATGTTTGATGTCAGACAAACTTACTCCCAAATCAGACAAATGCTTCTTTGTGGGATATCCTAGGGAAACCAAAGGATATTATTTTTATAATAAAATGGAGGGTAAAGTGTTTACTGCTCACAATGGTGTCTTCTTGGAGAAAGAGTTTCTCTCAAAAGGAGTTAGTGGGAGCAAGGTGCATCTTGAAGAAATTCAAGAAATACCTGAAAATGTTTTGGCACCCTCTAATCCTATACAGGATGTACAAGATGTTGTACAACTACTTGATGAAACACCAGCCCCACGAAAGTCTACAAGGGTACGTCGTGCAACTGAAAAGTTGACACTCCTAACCACAGAACCACAAAACATGGTATTGTTGGACAATAATGAGCCTGTGACCTACACTGAAGCAATATTGGGACCCGACTCTGAGAAATGGCTTGGGGCCAGGGAATCCGAAATAGAATCCATGCATGAGAATCAAGTTTGGAACTTGGTTGATCCAATCGATGGTGTGAGACCGATCGATGGCAAATGGATTTTCAAGAAAAAGACTGATATGTATGGAAAAGTTCACATCTATAAAGCACGATTGGTGGCGAAAGGTTTCAAACAAATTCAAGGTGTTGATTATGATGAAACATTTTCGCCCGTCGCTATGCTAAAGTTTGTTCGGATTCTCCTAGCAATTGCTGCATATTTTGATTATAAAATATGGCAGATGGATGTCAAAAAAACCTTTCTTAATGGGAGTCTGACTGAGGATGTGTACATGACACAACCTGAGGGTTTTGTCGATACTAAAAATGCTAGGAAAATATGCAAACTTCAAAAGTCCATCTATGGATTGAAGCAGGCATCTTGGAGTTGGAATCTACGTTTTGATGAAGTTGTCAAAGGGTTTGGTTTCATCAAGAATGTAGAAGAACCTTGTATTTACAAGAAGGTTAGTGGGAGCACACTTATATTTCTGGTCCTATATGTAGATGATATATTGTTGATCGGAAATGACATTCCAGTACTAGATGTTGTTAAATCCTCATTAAGGAAAAGTTTCTCAATGAAGGATTTAGGAGAGGCAGCGTACATTTTGGGCATAAAAATCTATAGACATAGATCTAAAAGGTTAATTGGATTAATCCAAGACACATATATTGACAAGATATTGAATCGGTTCATATGCAAGATTCTATAAAAGGTTTTTTGCCAATGTCACATGGCATCACTCTAAGCAAAAGTCAGTGTCCTTCGACGCCTGATGAGCAAAAGAGGATGAGAGCGATTCCTTATGCTTCGGCTATTGGATCTATCGTTTATGCCATGTTGTATACATGCCTAGATGTATCCTATGCTCTAAGTGTTACTAGCAGGTATCAATCAGATTATGGTGAGGCTCATTGGACAGTTGTCAAAAACATTCTTAAGTACTTGAGAAGAACTAAGGATGTGTTCCTAGTGTTTGGAGGTGAAGAAGAGCTCGTTGTAAGAGGTTACACCGATGCTAGCTTCCAAACAGACAAGGATGACTCTAGATCGCAATCCGGTTTTGTGTTCTGCCTCAATGGAGGGGCAGTGAGCTGGAAAAATTCCAAGCAAGACACAGTAGCAGATTCAACGACGGAGGCGGAGTATATTGCAGCTTCTGAAGCTGCAAATGAAGCTTTTCGGATTAGAAAATTTGTTTCTGAGTCGGGTGTTGTTCCTAGTGCGTCCGGACCTATGGATCTCTATTGCGACAATAATGGAGCCATTGCACAGGCAAAGGAGCCTAGATCACACAAAAGATCCAAACATATACTATGACGCTACCATCTTATTCGAGAGATTATCGACCGAGGTGATGTGAATATATGCAAGGTGCATACGGATTTGAATATGGCAGATCCATTGACAAAGCCTCTTCCACAATCAAAGCATGAGACGCACACGAGATCTATGGGTATTAGATACTTACATCAGTGATCCTAGTGTGTAGTGGAAGACTTGTGTCATAGCTATGTTTATGTACTATTTGAGTAACTATTATTCACATTGATCATCAAGTATGTGACTTGTTCGTGAGACTCTTTGTTAATTATAATGTTACTCAAAATGATCCCTAGTCTACATCGTTATATGAGATAATGATAGTACGCAGACTAGCACATGTATTAATTGATGATCACGTTTCACGGATCATAGATATGGAGATATCAAATTAATAATGTGAACACATGTTAGTGAACATGGTGTTGGATAGACCCATTCCGAGACACTGTTGGGATTGTTATTTACATATGTGCCATCAGTTGGTCTTGAGTGATACACCTGCTAGATTCTTAGACCTGAGATCGCCATTGTTTCTCACTATGTGTAGTTGTGCACTTTGAAACTATCAAACGCTACTCCGTAACTGGGTGGTCATAAAAATAGTCTTCAGGTATATGATGAAGCATGGAATGAGATGTGTGCGGATCAAGATGGGATTTTCCCCTCCTAAATAACAGGAGAGATATCTCTCGGGCCCTCGAGATAGTTGGATTGAAAGTGCATGGCCATGCCAAAGTGATTAAAGAGTTAATCATTATGACTAAAAGTTAGTCATAGATTGAATCCACTATTTGATCGAGTGAATGGTCGAGCTATCACAAGGATGGCACGTATCTCGCCCTGAGCTTGACTGGTATCGTGTGGCAAAGGAATTAGCATGTGAATGTGTCGAAGTGTTCAGTCGACACTTCCCCCGGGCCTGCACTGGGCAGCCCGCGGAGGTTCTTTTTTCGGTGGGGCTAGTCTCTAGCGGAGAGCTTGCGCAGATGGACGAGTTAGTAAGAGCTTGACACGGCGAGTTTTACGTGGTTCAGGCCGCCGGAGCATAAAACCCTACGTCGACGGCGAGCTATGGAGCTCGCTGTATTGCTTGCTGCTCAGGGCCGGAGGCCTGAGCTTGGGGGTGAGTTACAGCTTGAGAGTGTATGGCTAGCGTATGAGTTGCAAAGTGCGAACCCTTGCTATCGACGCCTACCCGAGCCTTTTATAGTCCAAGGCTCGGGCAGCTTACAAACGGGGGCCGGGACCCGACAGGTGGTCCCGGGAAGATTGTCTATCATCTACCGTATCTGCAGTTATGCCGGTAGTTGCCTCTAGTCGAAGGCTTCTAAGTCTTCATCTTGCCGCCCTGCCCATGCCGCATGCTAGCCGTAGTGGTTGATGACGGCGCAGGTGGCATGGGGTGTCTTGTGTGGTGTTTATTGGCTGGCAGGTTCTGACACCGCGCGCCAGTCTGTGATGCGACTTGGCGCAACGGCACCTGACAGAAGCGTGCTCCGCGTCTCCGCGTCTCTAGAAGACGCGGGCCTTGAATACCTTGTACGGGCAAGGTATGGGGCGCTGCCTATCACTCGGGGGCAGGCAGCGCCGTTCTGCTGCCACGTGGCGGGCCCGGAGCCCTTTCCAGAGGAGAGGAGGGCCCGTTCCTCGGGGCACGTGGAGCCTCCGGACCTCTCCCCGCGGAGGGAGAGGCTCGGCTTCTGTTGGCCATGTGGCGGGCCCGGAGCTCTCCTCTGAGGAGAGGGAGGTCCGGCCCCGCTGGACGCGTGGCGCCTTCGGACCTCTCTCCCGCGGAGGGGGAGGTCCGACTTCTGTATGCCACATGGCGGGCCCAGAGCTCTCCTATGAGGAGAGGGAGGTCCGGCCCCGCCGGACGCGTGGCGCCTTCGGAGCTCTCCCTGCGGAGAAGGGCGAGTTCCTTAGGCATTTTACCCTGTGCGCGGTGGTACCCCATATCTCAGGTACCGACAGTGGCCCCCGGGCCCATCTCGGGGGAGATAGCGAGCCCGAGGTGGGACCTCCGTCTCTTCCGATCCGCGCACTTTCTCTAAGTCCCGAATTGACCGCTGCCGGAGCACGAACGGCCGCGGGATCGTGGGAGCGTGCGCTCAATTGATGGTTGCTTTTACTGCGGCGGTTCCCAAGACCACCACTTCTGCACGTTGCGGCTCTTTCTTCGGGAACTGCCGAAGTGCCTTGCCGGCTTGTCTTCCGGGGCGTTTGACTCCTTGACCCATCGCTTCAGTTGGGCGGCTTGGGTCCACCTTTCATCGGCGCCCGGTCTCGGAGCCAACGAGGTCGCCGATGCGATGTTTCCGGAGGTTTTTGAATTACCTCGAACCATCCCTGGAAAGTTTTAAAAGGGGATCTCACCGGCATCGCGGCTTCCCATCGCATTGCGCTCGTACTTCCCTTGAACTCTTGCGCCCCGGCTCTCCTGCCCTTGCGCCCTCTTTCGCCATGGCTTCCAACTTGCTCCCGACGCGCCTCGTTCGTTCTTCCGAGCTCGGGCCAGTGCGCAGGCTGCTGGGCTGGCGCTCAGAAGAGCAGAAACATCGGCTTCGCCAAGGATCTCTCCCCCTGGTCCTGGAAAAGGGGGAGATAGTCTTCTTCACCGCTTATGCTCTAGCGGGGTTCGTTCCGCCGATTTCTTCCTTCTTTGTCACCCTGCTGGAGACATATGGTCTCCAGCTCCACCATCTTTGCCCCAACTCCTTCGCAATGGCTGCTGTTTTTGTCCACTTCTGCGAGATGTTCGTGGGGGTGCACGCCTCCGTGACGCTCTTCCGCCACTTCTTTGTGCTGCGGACGACTGGGCGCGGCTCAAAGACTCAGATGGGGGCATACTACTTCCAGCATCGCTGCAAAGACCCCAAGGTCTCCGGATACCTTCTGCCCTTCAGCGCATCAAGGTGGGAAAACTGGAGGGAGAGCTGGGTGGTAGTGCAGACCGACGAGCACGATCGCCTACAACTCCCAACCCCCAGCCCAACCACCGATCGCCGCTTCTGGGAGGAGATCCCTGAGCTGGAGCAGGAGTACTCCCCGGTCTTGGAGCGGATCCGGTTCTTGGCCAACGAGGGGCTGACGTCTCTAATGGTGCTGATGGACTTTATGTCACGCCGTATTGCTCCCTTGGAGCAGCGTAGCCGCCCAGCGTGGTACTACACCGGCGAGCAGGACTGTACCAGGCTGGAGAGGGGCCCCGGTTCTGACCCTTCCGACGAGGAGCTGAATGAGATGGTGAGCAAGGTGAGCGGTGACTACATTCCCAGTGGTGACCCCGCCCTTCCACCCTCTGCCACCCCCCTCTTCTTGGAGCCTCAGAGGAGGTCAGAGCTCCTGCGGAAGATGCCGAACCTTGATGATATCGGGATCGCCGTCCGGCAGGTCAGGGATGCCTTCCGGGGTATCACCATTCCAGGAACCGAGCACCCCGGGTCAGGGCATGAGGCATCCGCTGCTGTCAAACCCTCCCCCAGAGCCGACAGAACCCATGCCGCCGACAAAGGTAAAGGAAAAGAGCCGGCCCCCGGGCATCTATAGAAGAAACGCGCCCGGTCTCCTCCGAGGGTGCCGCCTGTGCCGAGTCAGGGTGCCGGAGCTACTTTGCTCCCATCTCCCGGAGGTGCTGGTCCATCGGGTGGCGACCCGAAGAGGTCCCGAGTGTCCCTCCCCGGCGGGTCTCTCCCCAGACAGCAGCCGTCCGAATCAGCCCAAGTACCTCGCCATCCTTCCTCAAGCGGAAGGGCTCCCAGGACGGACGTTGGTGGGGCGACGCCGGCGAGTGCGCCGGGGATCCAGGCGTCCCATTCCGCGACCGTTCTAGCCGCTGGTCCCGGCGGTTCAGCTATAGCCCAGAGGCCAGTGCTGCAAGCTCGTTGGAGCGCTCATGCCGCCCAGTAAGTGTTGCTCTTTCTGGCTTGTAGGAGCAGAGCTCTTGTCTCTTCTCTTATTCTGAGGGCTTCTTCTTCTTGCAGGGACCGACCAGCTGCCGGGGGCGGGCCTCTTATCTGGCCGCCTTCAACCGACGGAAGCTCCGCGCCTCAGCACCTGGGGACCGTGGCGGCTCCCATGGCTCCCAAATCGACGGGGGCACCCTCTGCGCCAGCGGGTTCATTTTCCGCGGTGGCCGCATCTGCTCCTTCCGGCCCTCCTTCACCAGTCCAGAAGCCAGGTCTTGAGACCGGGAGGGCTGCTGTAGGTGCGCCTGCTGGCCCCCTGGCCTCCTTAGGACAGCGCCCCACCGTGGTTGTTGAGGCGCCGGCGCCCCCGCCGGTCTTAGACTCGTCAGGGGGGTCCAGCGGCGCAACTCCTATCCCCCCTGCTCCGGCGCCCGTGTGGGACGCCCTGGGGCGTGTCCAGACCAGCGCCCGGCAGCTCCAATCTTCCTTTGAGCAGGAGCGGAAGGCATTGGCCGGCGAGAGGGAACGCCTTCTCAGCTGGCAGCAGCGGGCCTGGGAGGCTAAGGCGGACCTTGACTCAAGGCAGTCAAGGCTTGGGACCATGAGTGCTCTGCTTGGCACTCAGAAGAAGGCCATTAGCCGCATGGAGTCAGAGGCCCAGCGGGTTCGTGCCACCTACCGCGAGGCTCTGGCCCAAGCTGAAGCCAAAGCCAAGGAGCGTTCCGCCGCCGCGGAGGAGTTGCAGCTGCAGGTAGCCCGTCGGGAGCACACCGTCGCTGATCGGGAACGCGCCGCTGCGGCCGAGGAGGAGAAGACCACCGCCTGGCTCAGGGCCAAGGTGGAGGAGCTAAGGGCTCGGTCCGAGGAGCTGGAGCTCCGTGAGTCGGCTGTCGCCGCGAGGGAGGAGCAGTTCTCCAAGGAGCGCCAGGCGGCAATGGATCACGAGCTGGCGGCTCGCCAAGAGGTAGAGAGGCTCCAGTCCTTGCGGACTGCAGAGGCCCAGGCAGTCTGGTGCTTCATTGCCAAGGCGGGGTCCGCCTTGGCTCCTCTTGGTTTCAACCCTGTACAGGTGGAGACTCCAGCGCGGCCGATGTCCGAAGCGACCCCGGCCCTTGAGTCTCTCGGCGACGAGCTAGGTCGGCTCGAATCAGTGATCGCCGACGAGCTGGAAGCAGAAGGTCGGGGCCTTGCGAAGGAGGTTGCTATGCACATTCTGTCGTGCTTCGTTAGCCGAGACCCTTCCTTTTCTCTGGGGCCGGTTCGTCTAGGACCCATCGCCGATTGGGAGGAAGCTGCCAGGGACGAAGTCGAGGACTTAGCTTCCCTCGTGGCCTCTAGGTTTCATCGGGAGTCCGGGGACTCTTAGGCATCTGCCCTCCTGGCCACAAGGCCCTGTACTTCCTTTTTATTTTTGTTGAGTCTGTAGCCCAGCTCGTGGAGCCTTCGTATGGACAGACTCCTGTTTCTTTCTGTGTCTGCATGTCCTAGTCTTCTTCTTGGCTTTTCCTGACCGAGTCCTTAGCTCCGCAAGGACTCGGAGGCCTTGACCAATCTCGAAGCTCTGCATAGACACCTTCTCTGGGTCCTTACTGTATACTAAGGGTTCCGGGGGTCTCCAGGACCCGCCTCACGAGATCGGAGGGGGGGTCCGGGCCTGTTGGTCACGTGGCGGGCCCGGAGCTCCCGCCTGAGGGGAGGTCCGGGCTTGCGGGGCACGTGGAGTCCTCGGGCCTCTCCCCGCAGAGGGGGGAGGTCCGACTTCTGTAGACCACGCGGCGGGCCCGGAGCTCCCCTCAAGGAGGTGGAAGGTCTGGCCCTGCTGGACACGTGGGGCCTTCGGGCCTCGCCCCTTTGAGGTCTAGTTCTTTGATCTTACCTTGGGGTTTTGGCCTTGCGCGATCCCGTAGTGGCCCCCTGGTAGGTGCGTTCTATTGGATGGATGCGCCTACCATACTCCTGCGGGGAGCTGAGGCTGAGAGGTCCTGCACACAAGTAAGGAAAAAGTAATTCTCCTTGGGGGCTCCCCCCCTCTATCTCTTAGTCTTATCTGGCTTACGGTCCCCGTCCACTTATATGGTGCTTGGGAACTACCGTGCGCGAAGTGCCGGGGGCTTGGGGCCCCCCTGGCTTTCGGTCGGTACCTCCCACGCAACCGCCTTTGGCAGGGCAGCAAATGCCGACTAAAGATGAGAATGAGAAGAGGGAGTTGAACGCATAGTGAGTACGCGCTAGTAGGGTAATCATAAAAATTTAATAAGTAAATTAAATGAGTACCAAAGAAGAGCAACGTAGGGCAGGTTTCTTTTCATATAAATTTCCATATGGGGAAGGCGGGCTGAATATGTAGGCCACGACCGGCCTCAAGGGAAGCAAGACTCTACGCGCTTGGGGTCGGAACCAGGCGAAGCTGAACGTAGTCCTGTACCGTCCCCTGAGGCTTAGCTGCTCCAAGCACTGTTCCTGGACTTTTATGGAATTTATTATAAAAAGAAGGGTCTGTCCTATTGTTGCTCTAGGGGTAGAACTTACAGCGGTGTTATGTGTTCCGAAGGTTCGGGAGCGGGTCCCCATCCTCGGTTCTGGGGAATGGTCCCAGGCCCAGGATGTCCAGCCCCAGTATGGCAAATGGCCATGTGGGCTGGATCATCTGTACCGTCCAAGCCGGTGTATGGATCTGCTTGGCGTGGAACAGGCACGTCTGGCAGCTCTCGACCAGCTCGACGACATCCTGGAGTGTTGCCGGCTAGTAGAAGCCATGCTGAAAGGCTTTACCGACAAGCGTGCGTGAGGAAGAGTGACTCCCACATTCGCCTCCATGGATCTCAGCGAACAAGTCGCAGCCTTCCCCCTGCGTTATGCACCGCAATAGGATGTGGTTGGCGCCACGTCGGTAGAGATCCCCCTCTACCGCCATGTGTCTCTTAGCCATACGCACAATCCGTTCAGCAGATACACATTCATCGGGGAGGATATTGTCTTTCAAGTAGTCCTGGACCTCCGTGATCCATGCATCGGGTCTGACTTGAGCATCTGGATCTTGAGCGCTGGGTTGCACGGAGTCCCCAGTGACGCTTGTGATCCTTGGCGGCGTCCATGGCCGCCGGGACCGCCAGCTTCGGGGTGCTGGTCTAGCCCACTTCGTCCGGCTCGTCGGGCCGGGCTGTGGGCCGCGGCAACGTCCTCTCAAAGCCCCCTTCAGGCACAGTGGCTCCGGTGGGGGTCTTCGTTGAAAGGTCGTCAGCTGCGGCCTTGCTAGCGCACGGTACGTGGTGCAGGTCCAAGGCGAGGAGGTCTGTCTCCACCATCTTGGTTGATAACCAGACTGGGAGTTGCCCTGAGCCAACGACTAGCAAGAAGGATGAGCACTTCATACTTTGCTATGTTGCTGGCTGCCTTGGAATTGAAACGCACCACATACCCAGACTGCCCCCCCCCGATGGCGTGAGGAACAGTACGCTAGCACCGGCCCCCTGCTTTCGCAAGGAGCCGTCGACGAACATCATTCGGTAAGGCCTGATGAAGGTCAGGGCTCAGGGTCCTGGTTCACCGTCTTCGTGGCCCCCTGAGCATGCGTCTACTTCAGCCACAAATCAACTAGTGCTCGGTTGATGTCTGCATGACGGGAAAGGGAGCCTAGGTCAAACTTCAGTAGCTCCGCCGCCCATTTGGCGGCATTGTCCGTCGCGTGGGGGCTGTGAAGGATAGCTTTCAGACTGGGGAGACCGCCGGGTGCTCGATACTCGGAGGTCCCCAGGCTGCTTTGGACCTTCCGGGAAGCTCCGCTGATGTCCCGGGAGCTCCGGGGGGTCCCGTTTGGGAGTCCGGGAGGTCCTGTTGGGCCTCCGGGGGGGGGGTCCTGTTGCACCTCCAGGAGGTCCTGCTGGTCCTCCGGGAGGTTGTGTCGGGGATCCGAGGTCCGGTTTGGGCCTCCGGGGTTTTTTGGTACTTGCTTCTTGGTAGCGAAACAGGTTACGGTGGTATGGGGTCCAGCCACTCTGCGGTGAGGACCACACTCACTTCTGAAGCCATCGCCGTGATGCAGAGCAGGAGATGCTCTTCGGGCTCGGGGGCTCCTGGCCGGATTTACGTAGGGGCTTTAGAGAAGCTTCGCTTTGCTAACCCCGGCATAAACCGACTCGGTGTAGCTAGGGGTCCCGCGAATTTCTGGTCTTCACGCCAATGGCTTTGACCCTCTCTGGGTTAGCCTCAGCTCCTTGGCGTGAGGCCAGGTATTCTAAGGGTTTTCCAGAGGGTATTCTCTGGCGTTTGTCGGGCGGACGAAGACTAAGGCCAGGTTATCTAGTAGGGACGAACCCTTTCTGATCTTGACAATTAATGCCTTCGACACACACCCCAACTGAGTCTTCCATTAGCTCTCCTAAGGCCTTGTGCATTGCACGTACGAAGGTAGGGAGAGCATTCCTTAGGTCATAAGGCATAGGGGCATAACAGTACAGGGCGACTACTGTGGTAAAGGGTGCCCTTCAACTACTCCAGACACAGGGTCTGGTGGGAGCCCTAGTAAGCATTTAGGAAGCACAGCATATCACAGCCTGGCATCGAGTCTACTATTTGGTCTATCATAGGGAGAGAAAATAGGTCTTTAGGGCATGCCTTATTGAGGCTGGTGTAGTCGATGCGCTTCCGGAGCTTCTCGCTGGCCTTCGGGACAACAACACGGTTCGCCAAGCACCGGGGGCGGCGGACTCTCCGTCTTGTCGGACGGCTGGACGTTGGGAAAGACGTTTAAGTAGTGCTCAATCACCTCCCTAGGGATCTCTGGCCTCCGCGACGGCTGTCATGCAGCACATCGACATTGTGCCGGAGGGGGGCAACGAGCGCGCCTTCCTATTTGCTATCCAGGCCCCCGGCTACCCGGGTGGTCTGGGTGGCATCGGCGCTGATTCGGACGAGCCTTGTGGGGACGTCGTCCTCATCGAGGGATTGCACGCGGGGTGCTGTGGTAGAGGCACGGTGGCGTGCACTTGGGTGGAGCTGGTTTGGTTCTGCGCTGCCGAGGGTTGACGCTCTAGTTGCTGTAAGCGCCTGAAGCTTTTCCAAGGCTAACACTGCGGCAGCACGGTCTCCACAAACCTTGAGGACGCCTGTTGGTGTAGGCATCTTCAAGACAAGGTAGCCGTAGTGGGCTACTGCTATGAATTGGTACAGGGCTGGCCTGCCGATTATGGCGTTGAAGGGGAGGTCAATCTCGGCCACGTCGAACAGAACGTACTCTGTCCGGTAGCTGTCCGGTGCCCCAAAGGTCACCGGGAGGCTGATGTGGCCGTAGGGAACGACCTGTCCCGGCCCTACCCCTGAGAACGGGCTCGACGGGGCGAGCTTGGCCATAGGGATCTGCAGCTTCTGGAAGGCTGCGTGACTGATGAGGTTCAGTCCAGCCCCGCCATCCACCAAAATGGGGTACGTCTTCACGTTGGCGATGGTGGGGGCCACCACGAGCGGCAGTTGGACGGCCCCAGCCATGTTCCTGGGGCAGTCGGTGTCATCGAAGCTGATGGGGGTTCCCATCCACCTGAGGTGCGGTGCTGCACCTGCGAGGGGAGCCACCGACGCTACCGCTCGACGCAAGGCCTTAGCCATGCTCCGGGACGGGGGGTCAGCGGACCCGCCGAAGATGACATAGAGCATCTTCCGGTGCTCGTCATCACTGGAGCTGGAGCTCCCATGACTGCGCACTGCCTTTACAGCGTGCTGAAGCTCCTGGAACACCACCTGGCAGTCGACGCCGTCTCGGGCCTCGACCTTCTGCTTGCCCTCCCTTTGATTGTTGGGTGGGGCATCAGTTAGGGGCTGCTTCCCTTTCCGGAAGCGCTCCGCGAGCTTCTGGATTTCCCGGCATTCGGCAGCGGTATGATAACTGGTGCCATGCACAGGGCATAATTCATCCTGGCCCCCGTCTGGGGCCGGTGATTGTCGCGGCCTCTTGTCAGGGCACGGCCCCCGAGCTCCACTGGGCGCCGCCGTTGTGGCAACAGGGACCGCGGCTGATGACTTTATGTTGCTTCCGTACGAAGCGTCGCCGGATCCCGGCTGACCCCCTGGCTTGGGGGCCGGCAGAGAGTGCCAGTTCCGCCCTTCAGCTGCTCTGGCACACCTGTCCGCCAGGCTGAAGAGTTCTGAGACATCGCGGACCTCCCTGGTCGCGAGCTTCTCGAGCATCTTCCTGTCCCGAACGCCTTGCCAGAACGCCACCACAACAGAAGCGTTCTGGATATGTGGGATGGTGTTCCGCACCTGGGAGAACCGCTGGATGAACGAGCACAGCGACTCCCCTGGTTGCTGTTGGATAGCGTGGAGGTCGAGCTCCGTGCCAGGGCGGGTGTATGAGCTGCCGAAGTTGGCGACGAACTGCCAGCAGAGCTCTCCCCAGGAAGTTATGGACCCCTGAGGTAGATTCATGAGCCAAGACCGAGCTGGGCCAGTCAAGGCGACGGGGAAGTAGTTGGCCATGACAGCCTCGTCCCCTCCTGCAGCAAGTACGGCGGTGGAGTAGATCTGGAGGAACTCTGCCGGGTTGACGCTACCGTCGTACTTCTCGGGCAGGTGCGGCCGGAACTTGCGCGGCCACCTTGCGAAGCGAAGGTGGGGTGCAAGGGCCGCACATCCTGCACCTGCTGCTGCAGGTATTGGCACTGCGAACGCTTGGTTCACACTTGGCACCGCGTATCCCAGCATGGACAAGGCTGCACCATAGACCGGGGGCGCTGCTTGCGGCGCATATGGTTGTGGCATATGCTGCGCGGCATATGCCTGAGGCAGGGCTCGCGTGGCGAAGACCTGCCCTTCAGGTTGTGTCGAGGCCGACGACATGCTGTCGCCAGCCTCATGGTTGCGACGCCTTTCTCGGCGTCGCTCGAGGTACACCCGGGCGTCCTGGCCCAAGTGGCACCGTTCCAGCTCCCTTCTCAGGTCCGTCGACAGGAGCCTGGAGGAGCTGGAATCCGCCGTTAGCCCGTCAACCGTGGGCGTGCGCGTCAGCGACACAGCCGGTTGTCCTGGGCGCCGTCCTCGCCGAAACCGAGGGTTCGCGGCGGCGACGACGAGGCGGTCCACCTCGCGGACCCATTGCTGGGTCGCTGAATGGGGCGCATCCCCCGCAGGTGGGTTGCGCAGCAGCGCTCTTGCTGCAGCTAGCGCACCTCCATGGTGTATGCTCAACGCTGCAGAAGATCTCACACTGGTCGGGGCCTGCATCACCGGAGTCGGCATTGCCGGAGTCGGCTGCTGGCTACCAGCTTGTGCCGACACACTCCGTCCTGAGTGTGTCGACATGTACCCCCCAGTGGTCATGGTTCGCCGTGAACGCGGAGGGGGAGAGTTTGCCGCTGAAGGAAGCTTGGTCATCTTCGTCGGCGGAAACTCGTCGCGCTAGGAGAAAAGCGCCCCATCCTGGCGCGCCAAATGTCAAAGTGTTCAGTCGACACTTCCCCCAGGCCTGCACTGGGCAGCCCGCGGAGGTTCTTTTTTCGGTGGGGCTAGTCTCTAGCGGAGAGCTTGCGCAGATGGACGAATTAGTAAGAGCTTGACACGGCGAGTTTTACGTGGTTCAGGCTGCCGGAGCGTAAAACCCTACGTCCACGGCGAGCTATGGAGCTCGCTGTATTGCTTGCTGCTCGGGGCCGGAGGCCTGAGCTTGGGGGTGAGTTACAGCTTGAGAGTGTATGGCTAGCGTATGAGTTGCAAAGTGCGAACCCTTTCTATCGACGCCTACCCGAGCCTTTTATAGTCCAAGGCTCGGGCAGCTTACAAAGGGGGGCCGGGACCCGACAGGTGGTCCCGGGAAGATTGTCTATTATCTACCGTATCTGCAGTTATGCCGGTAGTTGCCTCTGGTCGAAGGCTTCTGAGTCTTCATCTTGCCGCCCTGCCCAAGCCGCATGCTAGCCGTAGTGGTTGATGACGGCGCAGGCGGCATGGGGTGTCTTGTCGCGGTGTTTATTGGCTGGCAGGTTCTAACACCGCGCGCCAGTCTGTGATGCGACTGGGCGCAACGGTACCTGACAGAAGCGTGCTCCGCGTCTCCGCATCTCGGGAAGACGCGGGCCTTGAATACCTTGTACGGGCAAGGTATGGGGCGCTGCCTATCACTCGGGGGCAGGCAGCGCCGTTCTGCTGCCACGTGGCGGGCCCGGAGCCCTTTCCAGAGGAGAGGAGGGCCCGTTCCGCGGGGCACGTGGAGCCTCCGGACCTCTCCCCGCGGAGGGAGAGGCTCGGCTTCTGTTGGCCACGTGGCGGACCCGGAGCTCTCCTCTGAGGAGAGGGAGGTCCGGCCCCGCTGGACGCGTGGCGCCTTCGGACCTCTCTCCCGCGGAGGGGGAGGTCCGGCTTCTGTATGCCACGTGGAGGGCCCGGAGCTCTCCTCTGAGGAGAGGGAGGTCCGGCCCCGCCGGACGCGTGGCGCCTTCGGAGCTCTCCCTGCGGAGAAGGGCGAGTTCCTTAGGCATTTTACCCTGTGCGCGGGGGTACCCCATATCTCAGGTACCGACAGAATGTATCTAGGTTCAGCCGATATGATCTATATGTACATTCGGGAGTCAGTATGTCCTGCTAGGTACCTGTCACACCCGGTTTTTTTTTCCGAAGAACAACCAAGTGAATATCACATGTATGCCAGGATCATTTTCTCATACATGTGATGACAAATAGTGAAGCATCATTTATTACAAGCCAAGTGTCGAATATAAATAAGTCTTACATGGCAAATGTCTCGATGGACAATAATAAGTTCATCACGAATAAACAAACTAGCAGCGGAATATTATTCTTGAGGGCTCCATCACAGGCGTTGCCCGGGGTCTCCATGAACCTAGAAGCCTTCTTCGGGTTCAAAGTCTTGGTCATTATACACCACCTCATTAACTTGACCTGAGCAGCAATATAAACCAACAAAATATGCAAGGTTGAGTACCAATGGTACTCAGCAAGTGTGGGAAAATTATATCATGCATGGCTAGATCAAGGAGAGGTTGAACTCATGGTTAAAGCGCTACGCACTTAATACCTATCACCTTAGCTTATTAAGCACCTACATTACTACACAAGTGAAATGGTCCCAATCTCCCATCCCATCATCATAATCCAATAACCATAACATCATTTCCAATGTTAAGCTCCCCGCTTAACATCCACAACTTCAAAAACCATCAATCCTCTAATCATGAATAAGTCCAAGCCGCTCTTGACCGTGAGCACGGCTGTCATGACAGTTTTGACTCTGCAGAGTTTGTACCACTGTACCCACATGTAGTGATTTCACCCCCCGTCGCCGGGTGGACTAAAAGAACCTCCATTATGTCAGTGGCTACGAACCACATTCACACTTCCCAGGTGTGTAGCCAGGAGATCACTACGAAGCCTTTACAAAGGGATTCCCGACGAGCGTGGGCCCACTGAGGTTTCACCCCTAACAGCATACAAGAGGCTCCAACCCCGCTGCAGTGGCCCCCTCTTGAGCCTTGCGGTTCATATGGTAGTCCAGCTGACACCTACTCCCCGCACCATCCAACACACCCATACTACGCAGGGGATACACCTAATTAATTGGCCAAGCTGCCCCATCTCAGCATGTGGTTGGCACGGTAAAGCCAGGTTACATGCTCCATGAACCGGTCCTTAGGATCCAGGCAAGTACTAAACACAAACCCGAGTCTCGTGCACCCAGCACACAACCAAAACATCCAACTTGCCTTGATCCCTACCTCTATATAACTCACAATATTTCATTCAAGAGTATGGTAAAATAAACTGATGATCTCATATCCCAAATATCCCATTCTAAGCATGGCTAAGCATATGCATAATAATAAATGACATGATAAAATAAATCCCCAATCCCAAGCTACAAGGAAACAAGGTAATGCAATTCTAGGGAAACTTCCTATCATGGGTTTCATATTTAAATTGACAATGCAAATAATTCTAGCTACACATCCTAGCATAGGATCAAAGTGGTCAAGGACACTTGCCTCCTTCCTGCTGCTCTTGAAATGGGTAGTCCTGATCTTGGAAAGGAATAACTTGCTCTTGAGAAGGTTCTACATCATACCATCACACATAGCAAAAGAAAAATAACAACCCATAAGACATAGTTCACACTTCCACTTCATACAAACCACACATTCATATTTATGAAAGTCATTCACCATTATGTGTGTTGTGGTTACTCTATGTGTGTTGATTTGTGGCTTGCATGCACTTTTAATCATGTGTATATGATTCCTACTTTTGTGTTCACATTTATACTTACATACTATATATATGAGTTTCCAATTTAAATAAATTCCTTATATTCAACTACTACACCTTTTTACTACCAAATAAGCATGAAAGGTATTTTCCTTCTCCATATGTGTCTTCATAATTTCTACCAACCCTAAACTGAACTCTTTGGATTTTAGAAACTCCATTTATCATTTACTAGTTGCTATATTTTCAGATTTATTTTCTTATGCATAAATGTGTACTTTATTATGAAAATAGTAAGACACATCATCTAAACAGAATAGGTTCTGGTCCTAAATAATTTAATAACATATTTTGACCTTTGCCTCTGATGTAAAATATTTCACAATTATTTTCCCTATTTTCTAGAACTATTCTTTACTTAAAAATGTGTCCCTAAATGTGAATAATAAATTAAACAGATTCAATTCAGCCCAAAACATGTTTTTATCTCACTCCAAAGTTTTCTAAATACTGAGAAAGTTTTTAATTTAATTATGACAATATGTTTGTCCCACTTTTTAATTTTTAAACACTAGCCACATATTCAATTTCCTAAATTAAATACTAAACAGGGCTAAAAAGTTAAACTTACCCCATTACAGGGTCTATAATATTATTTTCAGAATTCCCAGGGGTCTAGCTACACTTATCAGAGGTGTTTTTCCTAATTTTTATTAAGTCCAGGGGTTAAAACTGATTTTTAAATGAATTTACATGATTTTCTGGAGTTCCAGGGGTTAGATCAGAAGTTTCCGGGGCTAGCTCTTATTTCCCGAGAACCCCAGGGGGTAGCACGTAAGATTTCCAGTCTTTATAACACGGGGCTGACGTGGACCGTCCGATTTTAAACCGACGGCCGAGATTATAACATCGAACCGGTACGCGGGGATTTAAACCCTACCGTGCGATTTAAAATCAACGGCGCACAAACGGCCACGTCGCTCTGATCGAGCGCGGGCGGCGCTGCCGGCGGCGCACGGCGGCGGGAAGCGGCGATCTCGCCGGAGACTTTCGGGTTTTCGAAAATTCTTCCTAGAACTGTGATTTTATGGTATAGATCGGTGGAGGGGAGGTCGGGGATCTCACCTCGGGGGTTTTCTTGAGCTCGGAGGTCCTGGAAGGTGATCGGCGACGAGGTCCGAGGCGAAACAATGGCGAAGCTCGTCGGCGCTGTGTTTACACCGCAAGTCACCGAGTTTTCTGCACCTGCAAGGTTCCCCGGAGGCGGTGGATCAAGACCAGCGAGTTAGATCGGAATTTCCGAGCTTAGATCGGCCAGAATTCGCCGGAGAAGTCTCGGTTCTCACCGGAGTAAAAACAGCCGATCGCGTGGGAAGAACAGAATGAGGCCGGGGTTTTTATAGACGGGGGAGGGCGGCGGGGTGGTTTAGATCATGTCCGCGTCGCCTACGAACAGAATTCGGCGGGGATACGCTGAAATCCCGATCGGTTTTGATTCGGGTGCGAGGGAGTCGGCGCTGTCGCGAGGTAGACGACGATCGGGTGGGCCCCGCCTATCAGTGTGAGGAAGCAGCGCGCGCGGCTGCGGCTGGCGCGGGGGCTGGGTGGGCCGGCTGGTGGGTTTCGGCCCACTGGCCGGTTTTTTTTCTGTTTTCTCTTTTTCTTTTTTTCTATTTCTTTTCTGATTTGAGTTTAATTTGAATTCCAGTTTGAATTTGAATTTTTGCAAAACATGCAACACGTCCAAAAATTTTTAAATTCCCCTCTTAACATGATTTATGGTTTTGAATCAAAATTTTGGGGTGTTACAGCTCTACCCCCCTTAAAAGAAATCTCGTCCTCGAGATTGGTGTTTCTAAGAAAACAATTCCGGAAATTGTGCCTTGAGCTCATCTTCCCGCTCCCAGGTGGCTTTCTCTTCTGAGTGATGCTTCCACTGCACCTTGCACATCCGGATTCTTTTATTTCTGGTGAGGCGTTCCATTGTGTCCAAAATTTTGTATGGTTGCTCGGCATAAGACAAATTCTCAGCTACATCCACTTCATTCATGGGTAACACCTCTTCCGGCGTCCTCAGGCATTTCTTGAGTTGTGACACATGGAATACATCGTGCACATCCGATAGATGAGCCGGTAACTCTAGTTGATACGCCACTTCGCCTTTCCTTTCCAAAACTTGAAAGGGTCCGATGTATCGAGGTGACAACTTCCCTTTCACCTTGAACCGACGAAGTCCTCTGATAGGGGACACCTTGAGATAGACATAGTCTCCCACGTTGAAAACGAGCTCTCTTCTTCGCACATCGGCATAGCTCTTTTGGCGTGTCTGTGCTATCCTAAAGTTATTGCGAATTTCCCTCACCTTCGCCTCGGCTTCTTGTAGTACTTCGGGACCAAACACTTTACTTTCCCCTGTTTGGTTCCAAAATAGGGGAGTTCTGCACTTCCTCCCGTACAAGGCTTCAAACGGCGACATCTTCATACTAGCTTGATAGCTGTTTTTATAGGAAAACTCCGCATACGGTAAGTTCTTGTCCCAACTCCTATTGTTTTTGAGTGCACATGCCCTTAGAATATCTTCAAGGATCTGATTGGTTCTTTCCGTCTGCCCGTCGGTTTGGGGATGGTAGGCAGAACTAAAGTTCAGATGGGTTCCCATGGTTTCGTGCAACTTCTGCCAGAACCTTGAGGTGAACTGTGTCCCTCGATCCGACACAATCTTCTTTGGCACTCCATGGTAACACACGATCCTTGACATGTACAACTCTGCCAATTTGGATCTGCTGTAGCTTTCTTTCACGGGGATGAAATGAGCTACCTTGGTTAGCCTGTCAATGATGACCCATATCGAATCATATCCTGATTGGGTCCTAGTCAATCCCACGATAAAATCCATGCTGATTTCTTCCCATTTCCATTCAGGCACTTTGAGTGGTTGCAATAATCCCGTGGGTCATTGATGTTCTGCTTTCACCAACTGACATGTGTCACATAGGGCAACATGTTCCACGACATCTCGCTTCATGCCATACCACCAATACCTGTTCTTGAGGTCCTGGTACATCTTCGTACTCCCAGGATGAATGGAATAGTCAGAATCATGAGCCTCCTTCAAAATCAATTCATGGATCTCCTTTACTTCTGGCACACAGATTCTTTTCCCGTGCCACACCGTTCCTTGTTCATCCTCTCTAAAACAAGGAGCTTTATTTTCCTTGATGAGTTGTCTGATCTCTCGTATCTTCTCGTCATTCTTTTGACCTTCGCGGATGTCTTGCTCTAGTGTGGAGTCCACTTCCATGGCGATGGCTTCACCACTATTCACAAGGCATAGATTGAGCCTTATAACCTCATCCTTCAATTCTGCAGGCATGTCTTTCAAGCTCAAATTATTGACCTGCACTTTCTGACTCAAAGCATCGGCCACGACGTTTGCTTTCCCAGGATGATAATTGATACCTACATCAAAGTCATTGATTAGCTCTAACCATCTCCTTTGTCTGGGGTTGAGATCTGGCTGTGTGAATATGTACTTCAAACTCTTATGATCCGTATATATCTCAGTCCTCTTCCCCATCAAATAGTGCCGCCAAATTTTCAACGCGTGTACCACTGCGGCTAGTTCTAGGTCATGTGTAGGATAGTTCTTCTCGTGCTTCCGGAGCTGTCGGGATGCATAAGCCACGACGTGCCCTTCTTGCATGAGAACACATCCCAACCCGTTTCCAGAGGCATCACAGTACACCGTAAAGTTCTTTTGCATATCTGGCATAACGAGCACTGGGGCTGTTGTCAGTCTTTCCTTCAACTCTCGAAAACTCGTCTCGCACTGTGGCGTCCAGGTGAATGTGATTCCCTTCTCCAACAGTTTGGTGAGAGGTCTCGAGATCTTGGAGAATCCCTCAATAAACCGTCGATAGTATCCAGCCAATCCCAAAAAGCTTCGAACTTCCCCGACATTTTCAGGGGTCTTCCACTTCTGTATATCCTCGATTTTGGTAGGATCCACTGAAATTCCTCCCTCCGAGATTATATGTCCTAAGAAGGGAACTCTCTTCGGCCAAAACTCACACTTGCTTAACTTGTCATATAGTTGATGTTCTGTTAGCCTCTGCAACACCAACCTTAGATGTTTCTCATGTTCTTCTTCATCTTTGGAGAAGATGAGAATGTCATCTATGAAAACCACCACAAATTTGTCCAGATATTCCATGAATACCTTGTTCATGAGATACATGAAGTATGCCGGGGCATTAGTTTGCCCGAAAGGCATGACGGTGTATTCATACAGCCCGTACCGAGATACGAAAGCTGTCTTGGGAATATCAGATTGCCTTATCTTGAGTTGGTGGTATCCCGACCTGAGATCAATTTTCGAGAACACACAAGCTCCCCTCAACTGATCAAACAAGTCTTCAATGCGGGGTAATGGGTACTTGTTCTTGATGGTTACCTCATTCAAGGCACGGTAATCCACGCATAACTTTTGGGTTCCGTCCTTCTTGGGCACAAATATCACCGGAGCTCCCCATGGTGAGGAACTAGGACGAATATACCCCTTCTCCGACAATTCTCTCAAATGATCCTTGAGTTCTTCCAGCTGCTTGGAGTCCATCCGATAAGGTCTCTTGTATATCGGGGTTGTTTTAGGTACTAGCTCAATTGCGAATTCCACTTCACGATCGGGAGGCATACCTGGCAATTCTTCCGGAAAAACATCTGGATATTCCCGGATAATCCTGATCTCCTCCACTTTCACCTCAACTTGATTTAATTTAATGTCCCTCCTAGGCTCTTGTATTGTTATAAATTTTACTCTTGTGCCGCTAGGGTGAGTTAGTTCCACCGTTCTGGTCGAACAATGGATGATTCCTTTATGTTTGGTCAACCAATCCATACCCAAAATAATATCTATTCCCTGTGAATCTATCACTATGAGGTTAGCAGTAAATACTACCCCATTAATGTCTTGGTTCACTTTGGGACACACTTGCCTTGTCCTTATTTCTCCACCTGGAGAGTTTACAGCTAGCATATGGTTCATTTGTGTGGTTGCTAGGTCATGCTTCTTAACAAACCCATGAGCAATGAACGAGTGGGTAGCACCAGAATCAAACAGCAGGGTTGCAAGGTGTAAATTGGCAGGAAACTTACCAACTACCACGTCGGGTGCCTCTTGTGCTTCCTCCATAGTGACGTGGTTCACCCGTCCTCTCATTACATTCTGCTGTTGTGGCTGCGCAGGCTTCTTCTTTGGGCATTTATGGGCGTAATGCCCCACTTCACCACAGCTAAAACATTGCACCCCAACCTTAGGTGCTTGGCCTTTAGTGTCTTGGGGTTGGTTTGGAGGTCCTTGCACTGCTGGTCGAGGTGGATATGCGGGGCGAGGCTGCTGTATAAACTGACGTTGTGGCTGTGCTGGTGCTGCCGGAGGCCTGTAATTCGGGTTGTACCCTCTTGGTGCTGAGTAGGGTACCGCAGCACGGTTCGTCTGCCCTGCTGGTTGCTGCATCAGACGTGGGCGGGTGTTGCTCTCTGAGGCTTGATGTGACCACCCGGCCTTCCTCTTATTCTCAGTTTCCAAGGCCTTTAGCTTCCTTTCTACCACAAATGCTCTGTCCACCATCTTTTGGAAGCTTTCATACTCATTTGAGGACATTGCACACTGCATCTCTGCGGTAAGTCCTTCCACAAAACAATCTTGTTTCTGCTCATCAGTCTCTATGTCCCGTGGGCCATAACGGGATAGTTGAGTAAATTTAGTGAGGTATTCCCTCACCGTCATGTTTCCCTGCTGCAGTCCCAAAAACTCCTTCCTCTTGTTTTTGAGTTCACCTCTTGGGATGTAATGGTTGTGGAAGCTACGCTTGAACTCTTCCCAAGTGATGTTCTCAGGGTCATGATGGGCGGCCACGTAGGCGGTCCACCAATCAGCAGCAGGTCCATGCAATTGATGAGAGGCAAACAGCACCCTCTCATACCCTTGGTACTGGATGATCCTCATCTTACTTTCAATAGTCTTCAGCCAATCATCTGCCTCCAGAGGTTCGGCAGCACTTGCAAACTTTGGAGGTTGAGTTCCTAAAAACTCACTCAACCTTGGTTGGCGTGGTGCAGCTTGTGGAGGTGGAACTTGATGCAAGTTGGCCACCACTTGAGTCAAGTTCTGGATGAGCTGATTTTGATTCTCCAGCATTTGGTGGAGGGGATCAACTCCTTCACGGCGACCACCCCGGTCCTGGCCTCCAGAAAGATGAGGGTTGCATGCCTCATCGTTGTTGTTGGCGGGGTTGGCAGCACGTCCTTTTCCTCTTCCAGCCATCTGGCAGAATCAACCAATGTTAATTTGAAAGCATTTAGTATCATCTTACTACTTTCATTTGTTTGTACTTTGAAGTGTTGAGGCTTTGTTATTCTTCTCTAAGGGTTCACTTTTCACAAAAAAATAAATGCAATATTATTTCATGTGGGTTCACACACCAAAACAAAACAATCTAAAGACGAGGCTGTGGACAATTGCTCATGGCTTCCATAACTCACGTCACACACCAAGCATTATCACACCATTAACTTATCTTAACGACTCGCCTATTCGACATCTTGCTGACTAAGGGAGGGACTCTAAACTACTCGTTTTCTTGAGCTGGCTCCTCGGGATCTTCCTCATCATTTCGGCTTCCTTCTGACTCTGCTTTGGGTGGGGAAGCTGCTGGTGGAGAAGTGCGACGACGCCTGATCGCTCGGTGATCCGGGGAGTCAGGAGTCCATGTATCATTCACGGTGACACACAGTTCATTCCCATCTCCTCTTTCTCTCGCCCTCAAGCAGGCTCGCAGCAACGCCTCCGTTTCCTTCAGGGTGTCCCGGACATCCTGAAGCTCTTGTTGACACTCCTGCAGTCGAGTGCTGAGCATAGCAGCATCCTCCAAGCACAAGTCCATGTGCTCATGGGAAGTCTCTTGCTGCACCGGCAGGTACTTGTACTCCGTGGTACCACTCTCACGTTGGAGGACATACATGTACTCAGTCTTGTCTAGGTGGCGATGATAGATGTGACTCTGGCAGGTGATGGCCTCCCAGGTGACATCCTTCTCCGTATCGACCTGTGTCGCTCTACAAGCTGGAGAGTTGTGGATCTTAAGAAGCTGATTTTCGTGTATAATCCTCATCTCCGAACTCCATTCTTCCCTCTTCTCACGGATGGTCCTGGTGGAGTTATAATGGATGATTAGCTTGCCCGTATTGCCGGCGGCTTCGAGCATACGCCGAAGACGGCGCAACAGGCCTCCTACTGCCAATCCATAGGAAAGGTATGTCACCGGACGGCTCTCCTCTCTTTCGGCAAGGGCAACTACGGGAACTCTCCCTCCTGTGGACTTGCGAGCGGTGTGAATCATGCGAACCATCTAAAACAAAAAGAATTTAAAATTAGGTTAGATAGACTCTCAAAATCCTATTTTGAATGAAAATTGGGGTAAGATGAAGAAAGTGACTCATTAAATAACACTTTTCAACACACACCTTGTAAAAAAATAGTTTTTAAGAAAATAAGGTCCTTAAATACATCCATTTCTACCTAGGTCCACGTTCTTACGGGCAACCTTGGCTCTGATACCACTTCTGTCACACCCGGTTTTTTTTTCCCGAAGAACAACCAACTGAATATCACATGTATGCCAGGATCATTTTCTCATACATGTGATGACAAATAGTGAAGCATCATTTATTACAAGCCAGGTGTCGAATATAAATAAGTCTTACATGGCAAATGTCTCGATGGACAATAATAAGTTCATCACGAATAAACAAACTAGCAGCGGAATATTATTCTTGAGGGCTCCATCACAGGCGTTGCCCGGGGTCTCCATGAACCTACAAGCCTTCTTCGGGTCCAAAGTCTTGGTCATTATACACCACCTCATTAACTTAACCTGAGCAGCAATATAAACCAACAAAATATGCAAGGTTGAGTACCAATGGTACTCAGCAAGTGTGGGAAAATTATATCATGCATGGCTAGATCAAGGAGAGGTTGAACTCATGGTTAAAGCGCTACGCACTTAATACCTATCACCTTAGCTTATTAAGCACCTACATTACTACACAAGTGAAATGGTCCCAATCTCCCATCCCATCATCATAATCCAATAACCATAACATCATTTCCAATGTTAAGCTCCCCGCTTAACATCCACAACTTCCAAAACCATCAATCCTCTAATCATGAATAAGTCCAAGCCGCTCTTGACCGTGAGCACGGTTGTCATGACAGTTTTGACTCTGCAGAGTTTGTACCACTGTACCCACATGTAGTGATTTCATCCCCCGTCGCCGGGTGGACTAAAAGAACCTCCATTATGCCAGTGGCTACGAACCACATTCACACTTCCCAGGTGTGTAGCCAGGAGATCACTACGAAGCCTTTACAAAGGGATTCCCGACGAGTGTGGGCCCACTGAGATTTCACCCCTAACAGCATACAAGAGGCTCCAACCCTGCTGCAGTGGCCCCCTCTTGAGCCTTGCGGTTCATATGGTAGTCCAGCTGACACCTACTCCCCGCACCATCCAACACACCCATACTACGCCGGGGATACACCTAATTAATTGGCCAAGCTGCCCCATCTCAGCATGTGGTTGGCACGGTAAAGCCAGGTTTCATGCTCCATGAACCGGTCCTTAGGATCCAGGCAAGTACTAAACACAAACCCGAGTCTCGTGCACCAAGCACACAACCAAAACATCCAACTTGCCTTGATCCCTACCTCTACATAACTCACAATATTTCATTCAAGAGTATGGTAAAATAAACTGATAATCTCATATCCCAAATATCCCATTCTAAGCATGGCTAAGCATATGCATAATAATAAATGACATGATAAAATGAATCCCCAATCCCAAGCTACAAGGAAACAAGGTAATGCAATTCTAGGGAAACTTCCTATCATGGGTTTCATATTTAAATTGACAATGCAAATAATTCTAGCTACACATCCTAGCATAGGATCAAAGTGGTCAAGGACACTTGCCTCCTTCCTGCTGCTCTTGAAATGGGTAGTCCTGATCTTGGAAAGGAATAACTTGCTCTTGAGCAGGTTCTACATCATACCATCACACATAGCAAAAGAAAAATAACAACCCATAAGACATAGTTCACACTTCCACTTCATACAAACCACACATTCATATTTATGAAAGTCATTCACCATTATGTGTGTTGTGGTTACTCTATGTGTGTTGATTTGTGGCTTGCATGCACTTTTAATCATGTGTATATGATTCCTACTTTTGTGTTCACATTTATACTTACATACTATATATATGAGTTTCCAATTTAAATAAATTCCTTATATTCAACTACTACACCTTTTTACTACCAAATAAGCATGAAAGGTATTTTCCTTCTCCATATGTGTCTTCATAATTTCTACCAACCCTAAACTGAACTCTTTGGATTTTAGAAACTCCATTTATCATTTACTAGTTGCTATATTTTCAGATTTATTTTCTTATGCATAAATGTGTACTTTATTATGAAAATAGTAAGACACATCATCTAAACAGAATAGGTTCTGGTCCTAAATAATTTAATAACATATTTTGACCTTTGCCTCTGATGTAAAATATTTCACAATTATTTTCCCTATTTTCTAGAACTATTCTTTACTTAAAAATGTGTCCCTAAATGTGAATAATAAATTAAACAGATTCAATTCAGCCCAAAATATGTTTTTATCTTACTCCAAAGTTTTCTAAATACTGAGAAAGTTTTTAATTTGATTATTACAATATGTTTGTCCCACTTTTTAATTTTTAAACACTAGCCACATATTCAATTTCCTAAATTAAATACTAAACAGGGCTAAAAAGTTAAACTTACCCCACTACAGGGTCTATAATATTATTTTCAGAATTCCCAGGGGTCTAGCTACACTTATCAGAGGTGTTTTTCCTAAATTTATTAAGTCCAGGGGTTAAAACTGATTTTTAAATGAATTTACATGATTTTCTGGAGTTCCAGGGGTTAGATCAGAAGTTTCTGGGGCTAGCTCTTATTTCCCGAGAACTCCAGGGGGTAGCACGTAAGATTTCCAGTCTTTATAACGCGGGGCTGACGTGGACCGTCTGATTTTAAACCGACGGCCGAGATTATAACATCGAACCGGTACGCGGGGATTTAAACCCTACCGTGCGATTTAAAATAAACGGCGCACAAGCGGCCACGTCGCTCTGATCTAGCGCGGGCGGCGCTGTCGGCGGCGCACGGTGGCGGGAAGCGGCGATCAAGCCGGAGACTTTCGGGTTTTCGAAAATTCTTCCTAGAACTGTGATTTTATGGTATAGATCGGTGGAGGAGAGGTCGGGGATCTCACCTCGGGGGTTTTCTTGAGCTCGGAGGTCATGGAAGGTGATCGGCGACGAGGTCCGAGGCGAAACCAAGGCGAAGCTCGTCGGCGCTGTGTTTACACCGCAAGTCACCGAGTTTTCTGCACCTGCAAGGTTCCCCGGAGGCGGTGGATCAAGACCAGCGAGTTAGATCGGAATTTCCGAGCTTAGATCGGCCAGAATTCGCCGGATAAGTCTCGGTTCTCACCGGAGTAAAAACAGCCGATCGCGTGGGAAGAACAGAACGAGGCCGGGGTTTTTATAGACGGGGGAGGGCGGCGGGGTGGTTTAGATCATGTCCGCGTCGCCTACGAACAGAATTCAGCGAGGATACGCCGAAATCCCGATCGGTTTTGATTCGGGTGCAAGGGAGTCCGGCGCTGTCGCGAGGTAGACGACGATTGGGTGGTCCCCGCCGGTCAGTGTGAGGAAGCAGCGTGCGCGGCTGCGGCTGGCGCGGGGGCTGGGTGGGCCGGCTGGTGGGTTTCGGCCCACTGGCCGGTTTTTTTTCTGTTTTCTCTTTTTCTTTTTTTTTTCTATTTCTTTTCTGATTTGAGTTTAATTTGAATTCCAGTTTGAATTTGAATTTTTGCAAAACATGCAACACGTCCAAAAATTTTTAAATTCCCCTCTTAACATGATTTAGGGTTTTGAATCAAAATTTTGGGGTGTTACTATACCTCTACTGACTTGTGTTTGAAAAAGATTTTCATTCATAACCGACTGTACATGAACCTAACGGGTCACACACTTAAGGGGATGGAATATTGAAAAACTTGGCTATATGATTGTCTCTAGTGCAAGTGGGAGATTGTTGGTGATATGCCCAAGAAGCAATCATAACAATTCGGATAAAGCCCTGATGGATATTTGATCCATAAGAAATTAGGGTACTAATGGGCCTGTGACCTAAAAGCCCATTAGCGCACCTATAAATATGAGGGGTAGGGTTAGGGGCAAATGACTCCACCACATAACAGCCCCAGCCGCCGCCCCTCACAGGCCAGCCGCTGAAACCTCTATCACGCGCGCGGTGCTAGCACACCGACGCACGGCGTTCCTCCCTGTACGTGTGGACTCCGTGGAGGCGCTTCTGTTACTGCTGCGCTGATCGGCTATGACACGCATCTACGATCCGCTGCGCGTCTAGTGGTAACGATCCATGACCTTCTTACTCGCATGTTTCCTGGGTGATACGGTTGAATTGCTAGAGTAGCGCATCGCCTATTTCCCTACACTCCCCGCCGAGGAGGGCTCCGGAGCCGACACGTGCCCTTGGCTCTGGCCGGAGCCTCCCCGCTAAGGTGAGTTCCGGGGCTGCCACGTGTCGGTAGGCTCTAAACCTCCTCCCTGCTGAGGATGGCTCCGGAGTCGACACATGCCCTTGGCTCCGATCCGAGCCTCCCCACTGAGGTGAGGTCCGAAGCTGCCACGTGTATCCCGGTTTCAAACCTCCTCCCCGCTGAGGAGAGCTTTGGAGCCGCCACGTGTCCCCGATCCATCGATGGCCGTGGGACGACGAAGTCAAGGAGGAAGTGTTCTGCCAGGTCATGCATTCAAGGACCGCGCCTTCCCCAGAACTATGGTGCACGGCGCATGTCTCCGTCCTCCGCCCATTTGCCATAACAATGACAAGACGAGGCGGCGAAGCATGACAGCGGTACAGTGCTGCCCAACGGCACAGAGCTGCTTAGCAAAGCGAGAAGACGTAGTGACAAGATGGCATCTTCATCATCACCTGCCACACGGGCACGGGTGCTCAGAGTGCCAGGCGGCGGAACTTAACTCCTCCACCGACTACTCTCCTCAGAGTGTAAAATCCTAGATCATGTATAGGGTTCATACAGCTTCGGGGCCACCTGTCGGGCCCCAAGCCTCATTGTACCACCCCGGCCTTGCACTATAAAAGGACCGGGGTGTCCATCCGACAAGGGGTTGATCGGTTCGCAACCTTGCGACTCTCACAATCATACGCGCAAGCAATACAACAATCACACCGTGGACGTATGGTATTACGCTCCGGCTGCCCGAACCACGTAAATCTTGGTGTTCACCCGCTCCCTCGAGTTTGATTGCTCTAGGGATGTCAAGCCCCTCCAATCAAAGAACCTCTGCAGGATGCTCTTATAGCAGACCGGGGAAGTGTCGTCTCACACTTCGATAGTCACCCATCCCCAAATTTCTCCAGGCCAAGCACACTTAACCACTAAAGCAATATCAACAATTAACGACGGCTAGAAACCATCATTAATAAAGGGTAAACCATCGTGAATAAGTTATTCACGACGAGAAAGGCTTATTCATGACGGTTTTTGGCCATCACCAATAATTAGTCGTAAATAAGACTGTTAACGACGGGTGCCGTCGTGAATAATCTTATTCGCGACGGCTAAATAATCCCGTCGTGAATAAGTTCCCCGACTGCCGCGTGGCACGGGGAATTATTCACGACGGGGCCATCGTGAATAAGTTTGATACTATTGGCGATGGGACAGGCCATCATAAATAATTCTGGTTTATTTACGATGGCCGTGACCAGAAATCCGTCGTAAATAAGTTATGTAATTTTTAAAAAATGAGAAAATTCTGCCCTGGCTTTGAGGCCAGCCCTGGTTCGATGGCCAGCTCACATGGGCAGTCATAACATTATAAACATCACAGTCATGCATCAACACTAGAGACACACAAAACACTAAGTTTGTCTATATTTGACTAAGTTTGGTGATATTCTAAGAAATTTGGTTAAATGTATCAAATATGGCTATGTTGTGGAAATTTGAACAAATTTGTGCCTCTGCTCTGGTAAACAGGCCCTATGGCTCCTGTGGGGGCTTCCACTGTGAGAAGACGGCCGGCTGCCCTGCCGCCATAGCATATGAACACAAAATATTATGAAATAATCATCATTGATATGTTAGAAATATTAAGTAAAATGACCAGTACATACCTGCATTGCTGCTTGCATCTGTAGCATGAACGAGGCTTGATACTCGTCCCAAGCCCTCTTTTCCGCGTCTTCACGCTCCCTTTCTAGCCGGAGCTCCTTCTGTGTCCTGCAGAGCTCCTCCCAGACACTCTAGAGCTCCAGGGAGCTAGCATGCCTCGATCCTGCCTGTCACGATGAAGAGCCACTCGAGGAAGGTCGTGCCTCCCTACAGTCGACAACTCCATCAAAGATGGCAAACCTACAAACGAAGAAAGATTATTAAATTTTGTATCTCAAATTCATTGACATTAAAAAAATAAGAGAACTCACCGTCCATGCGGTTTCCCGCCTCCAATTGCATATGCGGCTTCTGGGATGATTGGCTCGCTCTGCCAATCAAAGCCTTCATTCTGAAGCCGCTCCGTGTAAAAGCCCAAGAAAAGGGACTTGCAAAAAACTTTTCATCAACTCACAACACCACAGTTTTTGTTGTGAATATCTTGTGGAGAATTGTGAAGAGCAAGTAACCTCCATCAAAAGGGGATTGGTTCAAACTTTCTACACATATGATAACACATGAGAGGTTGTTCTAAAAACCAACTTAGAGTCATTTGCATGTTTGGACCCTAGTTGGATTAAGACCACCGAGTTGAAGTACTCAAGTGCAATGGGAGGGATTGAAAATCAGAATTTGAACTAAATGTCCTACTCAAAATTCAAATGAGTGGAGGACATAATGGTGATTCAAAACTGTTGTATTCAGACTCTTGGTTGCAGCAGCTAACACAAGAATCAAATTGCCTATTTAGATTCCTTAGGTCGAAATTAGTGGGTAGGCAAAGTTTCAGTAATTTTTAAAAAGGTTTGCTACCCATTTTACTAAAAAGGATTCAAATGTGCAAAGAATTCACATACATATTTGAATTTGGGGGAAATTTGTCCAACTATCCAAATATAGCTCAGTTTTAGACTCCAAATATTTGAATTGATCACTTGCCAAGTTTTGGAGATCTTTTGAGGGAGGAGGAGAGGTTGCCTGGTGGGACCCACATGTCATTGGGGAGGTTAAAAATTGCATAAAGATCAGCAGCCTTCGGGATGAAGTTTTCTACTCGAGCAGAGCCGAGGACTCAACGGGCGCCACCGAGACACCCACCGCAGCGCCTCCCGGGGTCGGTATTCTTCACACTGGCGAGCTCCTCGTGGGGGAGAGTTACTCCCGGCCGTGCCCTGTTTTGCCACAGCGCCGAAGGCCACGTTCTACCCCCCTCGCGCGCAAGGACGACACCAAACAGACGCCGCCGCGTTACTCGCTCGTGAAGCTATGTGCCTTCGCGTACAAAGCCGGGCAGTAGCAAAAACAAACCCACGGACTTCACCACAACCTCCTCAGACCACAAACGGGAGCGTTCGGCCTCACCACCCCGCGCACACCAAGTTTTCCGCGGCGGCCGAAACCCAGCTGAACAGATGTCGCGCGTGGACAGCTCGGCAGAGGGTCTTTCACGGCTGAGAAAGAACGGACTTGGACGTGCCAGAACCCGGTGGTTCTCATATCCGAAGCTCAAACCGTGACCTGGTCCACAGAGCGCGAATTTGAAGAAAGTTCCCCGGCGGGCACGAACTGATCTCCCGACACGGTAAACTCAAATTCACCCGCCACCCTTGTTCTTAGGTCGTGAAATCTTGCACATAGGACCGCCACTCGTCGACGATCATTAGCCCTTCACATCCCTAGCTTGAAACTGCCCGTAGGCCGAGTATTTCTAGGTTTTGTTACGGCAATTATGGCGGGGAGGATCGGGCTCACGGTGACAGCTAGGTTAGAGCCTTCCCCGAGCCTTTGCATGGCCATGTCGACGTTCCATGGGATCCTCCGGTGCTGTAGGGCCCTCTCACCGAGGTTTTGGCGGGCTAGAAGAGTCGGGTGACGTAGCCATAGTGATCTCGAGCCGCTGCACCGTCACCGGCTAGGTTAGGGCCACCGCCGGCCGGGGGAGATGGTGCCATCGTGTTCAGCGCACGATTTTAGGCCCTAGCGGTGAGGGAGGGCGCGGGAGCTGGACGGACGGCAAAAATCAGCGCGGCTCCGGCGAGCCCGGCGGCGCGCGGGTGTGGGAGCGCGAGGAAGAAGACGAGTTGGCGGGCGCGCTCGTTAGTCGCCCAGTAAATAGTGTGGGGATCTTCTGTTGCACCGGATCATCTGTGGCAATGCGGAGAACAGTCCTGTGACCCCGTGTGGTGTAGCCGAGGGGGTGACACGTGTGGGCCGGACCCGCTGTCAGGGATTTGAAATTTTCCCGGTTAATTCAAATTCCAGAATTTTCCCAAACTTTAGAACCTCATAACTTTTGCTAGGAAGCTCCAAATTTAGTGATTCAAATTGGGTTGGATTCATATTGAATAGCTCTATCCAAATAATTTGTATGAAACTCATTTTTTAGTTCTGGAAAATTCTTTAAAAATTTTCAGCAAAAGAATTTTAGAGGGAGTTTGGTTAATCCAAAAATCCTCAAATTTTGCCAGAATATTCCCTAGGATGTTATTGGACTCCTGTAAAACTTTCAGACCATTTGGAGTAGATTTGAACAGGGCAATTCAGATTTGAAGGTGCTGTGTTCAATTGAATACAGAAACATTTTCAGAGAATTTCCAAAATTTGGAAATTCAGTTCTGGGCAAATCTTAGCTCCAAAAATGCTAGGAAAATTCATGCAAACTCTATGAGCTATAATTGAAATTGTAGTTCACTAATTTTGGCATGAACATGGGTGTTATCTCAGAATTAATTCTTCTTTTCTTAATTGCTTAGAAAATTATTCTGAACAAACCACTCAATGAAAAGTGCTAATTTTTGGTCTAGAGGACTTTCTTGTGACAAGGAACTCACATGAAAATTCTCAGCCCCATTGAAGCTCTGAATCACCCCTGTTCTGTTTAACCACTTAAGGTGATCAATATAGAAGAGGGGGAAAACCACTTAGCACTTAATCCTGTGCTTAGTTCCAAACCCAAACCACTAGCACCAGTTTCATTTTAAATTCTTAAACAGGGTTCCAGTTTTTGAAAACTTGTTAGTAGAACTTGCAGCAGAATATTTACAATTAAACTTATGTGCATATTCATTAACGTGTAGTCGCTGAAGGCGAGGAGACTCCGGAAGTGCTTGACTTCCTCCTTCCGGACGAAGACCTAACCACTGACCAGCAGCAACAAGGCAAGCCCCGGTTTGCATTAAGCCTTTTATAAAGTTTTACTTGTTTACATACGTAGTGTGAAGGATGTATGTGCATTAGGTGTAGGATGGATGAAAACCCAACTGCATAACCAGAATTTTCCCCCCAAGAGTGAGGGTAGTGTCTAGGGTCTCGAATAGACAGGCTATGCTTAATGATTTATAGGACTTCGGTACAAGTGAGTAGTTGGAATCTACTCGTGAGTTAGGCTTGGGACACACGGGATTGGTTCGAGTGATGTGAGATCACCTTAGTAATAAAAATGAGACTTGGCAGGGGCTAGGGCGCAGCAAGAGGAAGTCTTGTGTGCGCAGACCTGTCCGTGTCGATTGAGGATCGATCCGTGTGTGGCCCACGCTGATCAAGTTTGAACGTACCGAAGGCATATCGGATATATGGGCCCCGATAAACCGATGTAACCTAAACCTCCGGGCGTCGAGGCATAACGCACTGATTTATAGGTGTAGGCTGAGGGCAGCAAGGTGGAAATCTGCTAACGGGCATAGAGAGATGCTCCGTGTAGGGAACCTCCTGCTCATTTCGGTCTGACCGGTTCGACGGTTGGGCTGTTGGGTGAAAGGTTGTCCCGTACGACATCGAGTGAGAGTGCTTTGCAGCTCCACGGGTGGGCGTACGTGACGTGCTCTTTGGGTGTCCCTGCAGGTGTATATCGAGTCGATTCGCCGTCCCTCGCGGTGAAGAGTACCACTTGGTCACTGAGTCACGACGTAGGCTAATGTATGAAATGTGATGATTCAATATTTCTGTTATGATATAATTGTATTGCTACATGTGTGCCACCAAATATTGCTTACTAAATTTCCGATTCCCGAACTGTTAACTTGGTGCTAAAAGATGAATTAAGGATGAACTTGTAGGCGTGTCCATTTGCTGCAATGTTACTATCCTATGTTCATTGTACACCTCATGTAGAGTTTCATGCCTAGGTGAGTCGGTTAAGTCTTGTTGAGCCCTCGTGCTCACGGTTGCTGCTTAAGTGTTTTTCAGGTGAGGAGACACCCACGGACTCGGGTTACGAGTCCACCGGCGAGGGTTACCCTCCGTCGGGGACTACGGCTGAGTGGGAGCCGTACCCGCCACGCTGAGCAGAGGAGTGCAGCTAGTGTGGGTTGCCTAGGGCTGGGCAACCGACTTTTGATAGATAGGCGGGCGTGAGTTGTATAAAAGAAACTTCCTCTGTGTAATAAAGACACTAGTCTGTAACCGACTATTGTACTAGTTTGTACAGTTCCAGTTGGTTTTCCCATGTAATATAATGTGTCCTCATTATGTGTGCTGTCGGGTGTCGCATCGTGCGGCACCACCCTCTGCGATCCTGGATGAGCGGATTCCGGTCCGCCACAGCCTGGTATCAGAGCTGCTTTGGGGATAGCACAGTACTTAAGGACTGTATTACGGGAAGACTTAGGTTTACGGTGAGGATTCGGTAGTTGCCCAAGTAAGGACTATGTTAGCATAGTTACTTAAAGTGGCAAAGACTAACCTATGTGTTATAATTCTGAATTTTAATTATGTAACGACACACCTACGCTCTGGTAAGAATGGTAAGGAACGCCACCGAAAGCGGTTCAATTTCGGTTAGCTCCCCAGACGAGGAACGTGGTTCAGGTATAGGTCTCACAGCTTGGTGTGAGACGTTAATATGAAACTATTGGACTCTTCATGTTCCTGAGTTCATAAGAAATGCTGATCCCTAGCGTGCATTAGGCAAGTAAGTGGAGACCCCATCGCGTGGTCAGTAACGCGAGAGTGTGTTCGTCTGGAAATAGCCCAGGAGGACATACGCAGCGCTTGCCATCGGCGTGCCCTGCAGGGCAGTAGGTGGTATATGTTGGGTTGATAACATTCCCAACCGTGACGACCCATTCATGATATACTCGGGTTCCCCGTCATGTGGTGTTGAAACACGATCACGTACCTTGAGACGTGACTTAACTCAAGGACGGCCGTATGACAATGATACGGGCGTTTGTATTTACTTTTAAATATGGTCCTGCCTGAAATGGAAACAACCATTGAGTGCATCAATATTGTGTGGTCATCTGCAGGTATTAACCACGTATTTATCCGTGTAGTAAACGTGTGCGAGAGACCGTTTAGGGCCACACTTGAGACGTATATGCCGGTATAATCCGGTTAGGATTTTCCTTTGTGAGGAACGTAGTACCGACATAGTATAGGCATGTGCATGAAAGGTAATAATAACAAGGAACTAAAATCACAAGGTTGCAATATTTAGGACCCTGGTTGGGTAGAGAAAAATTTTGTAGCTTATCAGTGTAGTTCCAAAGGGTTGAAGAACAGAGTGCTCTGTTTTGGGCAGCAAGTTTGCTGAACTTTAACAGAGCGTAACTCATAGATCATTTAGCCAATGTAGATGTGGGAGGTAGTTCTGGAAAGGTGTTAAAGCACTCTACAACTTTTTTGTAGACTTCCAGAACTGAATAACACCATAAGATGGCTTAAATCCCAGACGAATGTCAACTGTCCAGAACCAGGACAGATTCAAAACACTCTCTGGACTGTTCTGTTTTTCAAGCATAACATACAGTAGGAAAAATCTAAAATTTTCATATCCTCCATATTTAGAAAGGGAAGGAGATGTGTGACATATTTGTAATTCAAAGTTTCTGTATTTTCAGTACAGAACTCAGTGGAAGCCAGAGTTGAAAACAGCAACTTCCAAGGGAGGTGCTGTTGAAATTCTTCCAAAAATTCTGTTGATTTTGAATTACCATGACTTTTTAACCAGAGCTGACCTGAGGGCCAATAAATATTTGCTGGGAAGATACTGAAGTTAACTTTAACTTTTGTATTCAGCTTGAGTCTTGAAAATGCCCATAGCCAGATCAAAATCTTGGATATGTAGAAAATGGTCAGTCTGATAGAGGAATGACAGTTGAACTCATTTGAGAGATTGTTGTACCCTAGAGGGGGTTTGAGTACTTCCAATGGGGTAGAACATACTCATGAGAGGTTATATTCAACTAGTGGAAGATTTGAGTATGGGTTTTACTCAAGTTTCTTTTGCTAGAGACCATGTTTGTGTCGTATTGAAGATAAAAGGGCGGTATACATGGTGACAAAGCGATAGTAACATCTCGTTGTGACCAAACCTAGTTGTGGTGAGCTTCCAAAGAGGAGGTTCATCAAGTTGGATCTAACTAGCTTGTACTTGGTCTGGTAATGGTGTATCTTGTGCAAAGTTATTACATTATCTGTATACGAGATGTACCGCATGAATTTATTGTCATTATGTTTTTACGCCTATTTCATTTGACTGCATGAAATATGTTGCGGGACTGATGGTTACTATTGTATGGTTGCAGATGGTTCGCACTAGGACCATGCACGAGGTTGGTGGCTCTAGCCAGCAGGGAGGCGATGACTCCCAGCCACCTGCCTACGACAGCACCCCGCAGCAGCAACCACCACCGCCGACTCCGCTTACTCTAGCGGATGTGATAGCGGCACTGGTGGGGGGTCGTGAGGAGCAGACCGACCTGCTCCGCACGATCGTGCAGAATACGTCCCAGGCTGGGAGCGTCAAGAGAGGGGGGCCCCGTGAGCCCCGTGATGTGTCGTACTCGGACTTCATGAGTACGCACCCTCCGGTGTTCACAGAAGCAGAAGAACTACTGGAGGCCAACAACTGGCTGCGGACCATCGAGTCCAAGTTCGGGCTGCTCCAATGTACGGAGCGGCAGAAAACTCTGTTCACGGCGCAGCAACTTCACGGTGCCGCTGGTGCATGGTGGGCGAACTATGTCGCCTCACGTCCGGCTGGCCATGCCATGGAGTGGGAAGAGTTCTGGGAGGCGTTCCGCGCCTATCATATACCTCCCGGGATAATGAAGAGGAAGTTCCAAGAATTCTTCGAGCTGAAGCAGGGCGGGAGGAGTGCCCATGACTACTCCCGTGCCTTCAACCATCTGGCGCAATATGCGTCAGACTACATCTCCACCGTGGAGAAGGGGGAGCACTTCTATCGGGGATTACATCCCGAGATGAAGACACATCTCGTTCAGTGGAATCGAGGCACCTTCAACGACCTCGTCAACGCCGCGATCATGCAAGAGGACGCTCAGCGGGAGTTGGCAGCTGAGCAGCAGAAGCGCAGCGCTCCACCCAGCAGTTGGGGTGGCGCTCCCCAGAAGTACCTCATGGTGTATCGAACACCATCCGGACAGCAGTGGCGTCCACCGGCGCGATCTCAGCAGTTCGGGGGACGTTCTTTCCAAGCACCTCCGTTCCGACCGCCGATGCCACCACCGTGACAGCAGAAGCAGCAACAGACGACACCCCGGGTGTTCCCACCGACACAACGCGCCCTGGGTTTCCGTCCGCCGATCAGCGGAGGACCGCTCCGCTTCACTTGCTTCACATGTGGCCAGGCGGGCCATTTCGCGAAGGACTGTCCCCAGTGGCAGCAGAGCAGCGGACAAGCCCAATTCCAGGGCAGTGCTCGACGCCGACCTCCGGTCAAGAAGGTTGGTCAGCGGACTGGGGGCGTTTGCCACCTCGACAATGGGGACGCCCCAGAAGGAGACAACATGCTGGCGGGTACGTTTACTCTCAACGACCAAGCCATCATCCTACTATTTGATTCTGGTGCAACCCACAACTTCATAAGTGCATCATATGTGGTTAAGCACCAACTGGAAGCCTTTCCATCCGAGTGTTCTTATATGATCTGTGTAACAGTCCCAAAAATGTGTATGAATAAAAACCAAGGTTTGAGTTCATATGTGTGGCAAAGACATGAAAAATGGGACTTGCTAAAACTTTTCTTCATGCAAAGTAATACATGGATGAGCATCCAAAATGAGGTTCACATTTTTTTTATTTGAAAGGGTTGAACCACTAAGGAGTTAAATACCTCTTTGCATGTAAGCTTAAAAATCAGATTTGAAATTCAAGTTCACACATACAGCCCTATAGTTGGATTTATAGGGAAAAGTTTGATCACAAACTTTTCATTTGTAGGGTAGGCTCAAAAGAGAGTTAAAGAGAAGAATTTGCAAATTTCAACCAAATTCAATTTGGCAAGCAAATTCAAACTGATTTGGAAGGATTCAAATTCTAACCCACATTTTAAAACTCAGAATTGTGGGAATTAAGAGGATCAGCTTGAGAAGATATTTGGGGAAGAAATGTGGAGTGGGACCCACATGTCATAGAGATGAAGAGGCTGCCTTACTCACTAAGTCTTACTCTCGGTGGGAAATTTTCCCGAGCAGCTCATGGGAGCCACCGAGGAGCTTGTCGCGCCAGCTCCTGCTGCCTGCCTCCCTGCTGGCGCCCCGGGGTCGGTCCTGACCGCGTCCTCAACGTGATCACATGCCCTCAGACCGAACAAAAGCTCATTTGCCCTCCTCTCTAGCGAGAACGCCGAGAAAACCGAGCTCTCCCCCTCCGCCCTCTCGGTCGGTCAGAAACCGAAGGCACACACGCGTCTTTCCCTCCCCGAGCTGCTAAACATCACCGTGAGCTCGGCCTCCACCTCCCCAACCCAAAAACTTGCAAGCTCCGGCCTCCTTCCATGTGAACGACCTCAACCGCGGCAACCCAACGAAAATAGGTGATCGGCTTCACGTGGACAGCTCTCCACAGGAGCTTTCACGGCCAAGCGAGGGCGGCAACGCGAGCGCACAGCCACTGTGCTTCTCTCACCCAAAGCTCAAGCCGTGCCGTGAGCTATTGACGGCGAATTTCGGGATTTGGCTCCGGCGGCTTCAACCCGAGCATCCGGTACGGGAATCCAAAATTCTCCACTTCTATTCGTTCTTATCTTGTCAAACTTTGCACGTAGGAGCTGGACTAGCTGGCGATCATATTCTCTTGAGCATCTGTCGCATGAAAACCCTTTGGAGTAACGTAATTTGAGGTCTACCAAGCACTTCTCCGGCGGACCAAATCGGGCGCACGGTGACAACCGGCTTGCCGCTGTTCCAGAGCCATTTGGGGGCCATGCCGAGCCTAGCGATCATCCACTGATGCTGTAGAGCTCATTGGTGGAGTGTTTGGCGGGCTAGAACCCACGGCCCACAGCGCCGAAGGGCAACCGAGGCCGCCACACGTCGCGAGCTATTTTCTGGCCACCGGCAGCCCAAGCAGACCCCACCACCGTGTTGCTCGGTGCCCTAAACTCCCTGGCGGCGAGTCCGGGTTCGGATAGTGGCCGGGAAGGCCGGTCCGGTGAGCTTCCGGTTGCTCCGGCGAGGGGGAGCGCACGGGCGTGAGCGAGGAGCCGGAGGAAGAAGACGAGGCGTGGGCCCCGGCTGTCAGCAGCTCAGAATTCAAATCTGGGATCGGGTGTGGCCGGGATCCCGTGTGCTGGCGTGAAAAACCCCGTGGCCCTGGTGTGGCTTCGATTCTAGTGGCTGGGATTTAAAACAGTGGTTCCAGCTGAATTCTCAGTAGGAAAACAATTCCAGAATTGGCTCAAACTTTGGAAATTTATAGCTCCTGATAGGAACCTCCAATTTGAGTGATTCCACTTGGGTTGGATTCATCTTTCCGAGTTCTATCTAATTATGAACTCAGCTTTGTATGAAAGTCAATATTATATTCTGGAAAATTCTTTGAAGGTTTTCTGAAAAAGAATTATTGAGGGAGTTTAGTTTATCCAAAAATCCCCAAATTTTACCAGAATATTCTTTAGTATATTGTTGACCTTCTAGCAAATGTTTAGCTCATTTGAAGATCATTTGAGTAGGAATTTGCTAAATGAAAACTACTGTGTTCAAAGGAGTTCAGAAACATTTTCAGAAAATGTTTCCCACTTCAAAAATCTATTCTTGGCAATCCATAGCTCCAAAAATCATACGAAAACTTAGGTAAGCTCTCTGATACATACTTGAAATTGTAGTGCACTTAATTGAGCATGAAAATGCACATTACCTCAGAATTAATTCTTTTGAGTAGGAATGCTTAAAGAATTGTTCTGCGAAAACTACTCAAGTAAAAAGGCTGAATTTTGGACCCGATTACTCTCATGTGATCAAGAACTCACACGTAAATTATCAGCCCAAGATGAGTCCTTGAACTCCCTGTTCTTATTTTCCATACTTATTTATAGGGGAAAAATACATAAGAGATATTGTGAGAATTTTGGAGGACACAATATGACTCCACATTAGCTACAATTTGGCAAGCTAAATCCTTAGGTAGCATAGAACCTGCTGAAAAAGTTTTGAGGCCATTGGAGTTCTTGTTCTTCAGTTGCACTCAAATCCTTTCAGCTTATCTATTATGTTCATTAGGGAAAATGGTTAGTGTATAGCTAAGGCCTTAAGGTCAATTTAGTTTATTTTTGTTCTTTGCACAACAGAGGCAAACCAAGCCATGCTTGGCTTTTCCACACAACCTCTGTTCCTAAGGGATTAATTCTATAACTTCTTTCCATTACATTCTATAAAACATGTGCATATGCATTTCAATAGGAACCACAACGAAGGGGATTCAAAGGAGCGATTCATCGAAGTGGATCAAGCTCCGGAGAATCAAGGGTGGATCTGCAAGGACACTAACTGTTTATATACGACTACCCTGCAAAACAGGCAAGCTCCGGTTTGCATTTAACAGCCGTTAAGTTTTAATTTTGTATTCACTTCGGTTAAGATTTGAACTGTGCATTAGGTCTAGTGTTTGATACTCCTCTTGCATAGCCAAATGACCCATGGAGTATTGGGTAGGTGTATTTCACCGTGTAGAACTGCCATGCTTAAGTACGGTTCGGTAGAAGTCGAGTGGTGAGATGCTACTCGCGGTTTCAGGAACAACAGGGGCATACGGGATTGGTTCATAAATGAATTAGCAAGTTAAAGTTGAGACCGGAAGGTTGTAGGAGCAGCAGGACGTAGGGGCCTGGGTGCTATAGACCTGTCCGTGTCGGTCAAGGACCGATCCGTACGCGGCCCTGTTGAACAAGTTTGAGTTGTGTACCGGACTCATGCTGTCTATATGGGACCCAGTAAACCGATGTACCTCGGGAAGCTGTCGTTGGGACTTTTCGGGTCGCCTCAGGCGGACGGCCGGTGTGCAGTATGTGGGGAATATTCTCATGACACCTCATGTCGGTAGGTGCACCATGAGAGTAGCTACTGTACGGGGTGACTTGATCGATTCAGCGGGGGTGAAACGGGGGAAAGGCTGCCACGTACGATGTCAGTGATGGTTGTTGTAGGCAACGTCGAGTACGGGCGTACGTGTCGTGTAGTCCGGGTGTTATTGATTCGAATCACCGTCGCTCGCGGAATGGACCGAGCATACTTGTTCTCACCGTCGTGACGTAGTAAGAACATGCATGAGAAAGGAACTAATCATATTGATGTGAAGTATTATACTAGTTTTGTATTGGATCTTGATGAGTAGGCTAGTGCAAACTCGATTCTTTTAGGCCATGAGCAATTTACATCGGGGGAAAGCGTTTCTTGTTTGATTGTGGACTCCCGATGTGGCGTGCCCAAGGTTACTTAAAATGCTGCAATTAGTACCTGAAAGTAAGGATTCACTTTTAGGCGAGTTTAATTATGCTTATGCCATCCTATGTTCGGTTCATAACCTCACTTAGAGTTTCATGTTTAGGGTGATGATTAAGTCTTGCTGAGGGTTATGCTCACGGATGCTATCTGAGTTGTTTTGCAGGTAATTGACTCGATGCTTATGAGAAGGGATGTCGATGAGACTCGGGAACCTCCGAGTGCTTACTCAAGGAGCATCCTCGCCGCTGCAGATTGATCTTCGTGTTGCTAGTAAGAAACGTCCGCGGGCTGGACTGTTTTCTTTGTTGCTAGTTTAGATATGAGTCGTGAGAGAGATAGTCTTCCGCTGTAGTTTACTCTGATATAACTATTTGTAAAACATTCTTGTAGGCTTCCGCTAAACTATTTATGTAATATGATGTGTGTTCATCGACCCGTGTGCTGTTGGGTGCCGCATAACACGGCACCACCCAACGAGGTCCTGTCCCTCACAGTGTGGCACCAGAGCTGTTACACATGGTATCAGAGCTGCGTTGGGAACAGAGCACGGATTGAGCATCATATTATGTCAAAAACTTAGGATACGGTGAGATAACGGTACTAGGCCCACATAAGGACTATTATTAGCATATTATGAAGGTGGCAACCTAACTTATTTGTTATGTCGGAAAATCGTGCATCTCAGGACGGTTTATGTCTTGGGGGGTGCACGTATGCGCTGTCCACCAGTGCGCACAAGCTGAAGGGTGGAGCCTCACGGGTGGCAGGTAACCCGACTCGCTTTATTATCCTCTATGACTCTTCATGTCGTTTGGGGTATTCGAGCAACGTCTGTCCCGGGCGTGCATGGTGCAATTTGGGAGACCCAGTCACGTGGTCAGTAACGTGAACACGTAGCTCAAGGCGTGTTTGGCTTGAGAACACCTGGGCGAGTGATGACGGCCGGGTGTACGAACTGTATGGAGACCGGGTTCGGTGTGCAGTCGAACCTGATGATTGAGTGTGGCTTATGTAGGTACTAACCACGAAAACCTTAGTGCGTGTAGAACACGTTGCGAGTGACCGTTTTAGTGCCACCTAAGGGTACGTATATGCCGGTGTAATCCGGTTAGGTTTTTCTTTGGTGAGGCAACGTAGTACCGTCATATGTCTTACGGTGCATCACCACCGTACTACACTGGATAGTATTCTTACCTATGAAGAAATCATTCATGACTAACTGCCAAACTACAAATGGATGTGATAAAGCACATATTAGTTACGGAGCTCTTCATTTGAACTAAGTTTCAAAGAAGAGACTTGTTAGGCTTCTTTTGATCTCAAAGACAGATTGCTCTGTTCAGACAGAAATTTTTCTGGGCTTTAACAGAGCGTAACTCTGATTAGCTCGACCCTATCTAGGTGTTTGATACAGTTCTGGAAAGGTTATTAAGTGCTCTACAACTTTTCTGTAGAACTCCAGAGCCAAATCCGACACCAACTTGGTTGAATGTCCAGATGAATGCAAACTGTTCAGAAAACAGAGCAGCTGCAAACTTCTCTGGATGTTGCTGTAAATTAGCCGTCACAGTCTGTAGAAAAATTTCTAAGGGTCATATGATACACCGTTGGAAAGGTTAGGAAATTTGCAATAACTTTGTAGTTCATAGTTTCTTCAGAATTGTACCCCATTGTATGTAAAACTGTGATGGAAACAGCCACATACAAAGGAGGTGCTGGCAAATTTTCTCCAGAAATTCTGGCAGCTTTGAACAATCATAACTTTTGTTCAAGAAAAGATCTAGGGGCATATGAGTACTATGAAAACATACTAAAGTTATATTTAACTTTGGTATTCAACTTGAGTTATGAAAATGCTAGTAACTGGATCAAATTCTGGGTTAAGTACAGAAAGGTCTGCTCTGTATAGAAGGAGGGACTGAATATGTTGGTTTTAGGAAGATGTGTAAACATGAAATTTTGTTATGATTTCATAGAGTTTTAGCATGTTCATGTTTTACATACTTTCACATACTGCTGATATCAAGTTTTAACTCCCTTTAAAAATGATTATTTTGCAGTATGGTGCGTACTCATTCTCCGAGTAGGGCTGAAGGTTCTCGCCGAGACGATGATGACTCGACTCCACCACGGGCACCACCATCAATGGTATGGGCGGATATCATGGCTCAGATGGTCGAGTCAAGTTAAGAGAACAAAAGACTACTCCAAGCCTTGGTACAACAGGGCTTACTCCAACGTGCTCAACAGGACGTTCCACCTCGGAACGCCTATTTGGACTTCTTGGCAACACAAACGCCAATCTTCACGGAAGCCAATGAACCAGTGGAAGTGATCAGTGGCTTCGACTTATGGAGTCCAAGTTTGGAGTGTTTGAGTGCGACGAATATCAGAAGACATTATTTGCAGCTCAACAGCTCCATGGAGCCGCCGGAAATTGGTGGTTCACTTATCTTGCCACTGTTCCGGAAGGCCATCAAGTGGAATGGACGGAATTTCGTGAAGCATTCCGTGCTCATCACATTCATATGGGTTTTATTAAGGCCCAACAGCAAGAATTCAGAAACTTGAAGCAGGGGGACATCAGTGTCCTCGATTATGTCAGACGATTCAACCTTCTGCACAATATGCTCCTGCTTATGCGACGAGCGAAGCTGCAATGTGTGACTAATTTTTCTATGGCTTGAGTGCCATACTAAAAGAGAAGTTAGATTTGTTCAATTAAGGAAGTTACACCGAGTTGATCAGTGCTGCTCTGCTGCAAGAACAAGCGACACTTGAGTGTCAAGCAGAGAAGAGGGACTGGGAGGACGTGCAAGAAGACACACCAGTCGTTCCTCGTAAATACCGTGTGGTGTATCACACACCATCCGATGGAAGATGGCAATCACCAGTGAGATCAACTCCGTACAGATTTCCTGCTCAAGAATCTTGTCTTGAAGCAACACCATTGCCGCAGCAACGAATGACACCTGTTGCATCATTGCTGCAGCCAAGTACATCAACTTCTCAACCACAAGTCAACGAAGAACTAGGGAAACCCCCATGTTCTTATTGCCACCGTTCTGGGCATTTTAGGCAATAATGCCGGGAGAAGTTTTTGAACACCAGACAGCCATCATTGTCAGGTGGTATGCCGCCACCTGCTCAAGTCAACATAACAGCCTTGCAATCCGGGAGTGTGCAACATCTTGCTATTGAGGATGTCCCGGAGGGAGCACCGGTGTTAGCAGGCATGTTTACTCTCAAAAACGTGCCTGTGCTGGTACTTTTTGATTCCGGTGCAACCCACAATTTCATCAGCAAATCATGCGTGGATCAGCACCAATTGTCCACCAATACTCCCACAACGAGTTTTCTCATACGTTCACCGGGAGGAAACATGTCTGCCAATCAGATTGTCCCCCGAGCAGCTTTGTGTTTGGGCTGAAAAATATACCCAACATCACTGGTTATGTTGGATAGGCAGAAGATAGATATTATATTGGGGATGTCCTGGTTAAATCGTCACGGTGCCGTTCTCAATATCGGTAACCGGACTGTCCAGATTGACTCGCCGATTCACGGACAGCACACGCTGTTTTTAGACAGCGAAGATCCAGATATGGTAGAGGCCTACCACACGGAAGCGCTGAAGCTTGAAGATATTCCGGTGGTACGTGATTATCCCGACGTTTTTCCCAATGACTTATCAGGCATGCCGCCCGAACGGGACGTCGAGTTCAAGATTGAACTGGCGCCGGGAATGACGCCTATCTCACGAAGGCCTTACAAAATGGCACCTAACGAGCTAGCGGAGTTGAAAGAGCAACTGAATGAACTCATGAGCAAAGGTTTCATACGACCAAGTTCTTCACCTTGGGGTTGCTCAGCGCTGTTCGTTAAGAAAAAGGACGAAACACTACGGCTATGTGTTGATTAGCGTACTCTAAATGCTGTCACGATCAAGAGCAAGTATCCTTTGCCCCGCATCAACATCCTGTTCGATCAACTTGTGGGTGCAAAGGTATTTTTGAAGATGGATCTTCGGTCGGGGTATCATCAAATCAAGATCCGACCGGAAGACATACCGAAGACAGCTTTCTCGACGAGATACAGACTCTATGAGTACCTCGTCATGTCATTTGGATGAACCAACGCTCCGGCACACTTCATGTACTTGATGAATTCTGTATTCATGCCGGAGTTAGACAAGTTTGTCGTGGTATTCATTGACGACATATTGGTTTACTCCAAATCTAAAGAAGAGCACACTGAACATCTGCGTATTGTGCTACAACGGTTGCGGGAGCACCAGTTATATGCCAAGTTCAGCAAGTGCGAGTTCTGGATCGATCAAGTGCCTTTCCTAGGCCATATTATTTCAGCATAGGGCATTGTCGTGGACCCCAGCAAAATTGAACAAGTGCTGAGGTGGGAATCTCCCAAATCTGTCCACGAGGTCCGAAGTTTCCTAGGTTTAGCTGGGTATTATCGGAGGTTCATCCCGAGCTTCTCAAAGATTGCTAAACCAATGACGGAGCTGCTAAAGAAGGGCACTAAATACATGTGGAGTGCAGCATGTGAAGCCGCATTCAAGACCTTGGTGAAACATCTCACAACAGCTCCAGTTCTTGCTCAGCCTGACATGACGAAGCCATTTGATGTATACTGTGATGCATCTGGCATCGGTCTCGGCTGTGTTCTGATGCCAGAAGGGCGTGTAGGCGCCTATGGGTCTCGTCAACTGCAAAACTGCGAGCAGCATTATCCAACTCATGATCTTGAGCTTGCTGCTGTGGTGTTGGCATTGAAGATGTGGAGGCATTACCTACTTGGTAATATTGTTCACCTCTACACCGACCATAAAAGCTTGAAGTATATCTTCACACAGAAGGAGCTGAATATGAGACAACGGAGATGGTTGGAGCTCATCAAAGATTATGAAATTGAGATCTACTATCATCCGGGGAAAGCAAACGTGGTTGCCGACGCGCTTAGTCGGAAAGCCCACGTTCACAACTTAGCGGCTGCTGAGTTGGAAGATGAAGAACCAAGTCTCCGTGTCATCCCGTATGGCGCGCTTTATAATCTCACGCTCATTCCAACGATCCGTGAAGAGATTGTTGAGGCTCAAAGAAGAGACAGAGGTATGTCTCACATACGGAGAATATTAGACAATGGAGAGGTTTAATGTTTCCGGAAGGATGAGAACGGTACAATATGGTTCAACGACCGTATAGTGATACCGCGTATATGAAACTCCGGAAGAAAATATTGGATGAAGCCCACCTGTCGAAGTTTTCCATTCATCCCGGAAGTAACAAGATGTACCAAGATTTGAAACAGAAATTTTGGTGGACGAGGATAAAGAGGGAGATTGCTAAATACGTATCCGAATGCGATACGTGTAGACGGGTCAAGGCTGATCATATGCGGAAAGCCGGGCCTCTACAACCTTTGAAGATACCAGCATGGAAATGGGAGGATGTGAGTATGGACTTCATCGTCGGATTACCGATCACATCCAGGAAGCATGACTCGATATGGGTGATCGTCGACCGGTTGACGAAGTCGGCTCATTTCATACCGGTGAACACTCATTATCGAGCAAGGCAATATGCAGAGTTATTCATCTCCAGAATTATATGCTCACATGGTGTCCCGAAGACCATCATTTCAGATCGAGGTGCACTGTTTGTCGCTCGTTTTTTGGAGCAGCTGCATGCCTCGTTGGGCACCAAGCTGATTAGAAGCTCCGCTTATCACCCTCAAACCGATGGGCGAACTGAGAGGGTGAATCAAATGCTTGAGGATATGTTGAGAGCGTGTGCCATCCACCACGGTAGGAATTGGGACGATTACATACCGCTGGCGGAGTTTTCATACAACAATGGTTATCAAGCGAGTATTAAAATGGCACCGTATGAAGCTCTCTACGGCCGGAAGTGTCGCACACCACTGAATTGGTGTGAGTCCGGCGAAAGAGTTCTGTTTGGGATTGATCTTGTGAATGAAGCCGAAGACCGAGTTCGGTTGATACAAGAGAACTTGAAGGCTGCACAATCTCGACAGAAGAGCTACGCTGATCAACGGTGTAGACCATTGCATTTTGACGTCGGAGAGCACGTGTATCTTCATATATCTCCGATGAAGGGAATTCACTGGTTTGGTGTATAGGGGAAACTCGCCCCCCGTTTTATTGGTCCTTTTGCTATCACGGAGAAGTGCGGACCCGTAGCCTACTGGCTGGAGTTACCGGCAAGTCTAGATGGTGTTCATGATGTATTTCATGTATCACAGCTGCGGAAGTGCCTCAAATTCACCGCTGCTTTCACACCGAGGAAATCGACGAATTGAAACTGGACCTGACCTACACCGAGCGACCGGTTCAGATTTTGGATGAAAAGGTCCGGGTAACCCGGAACCGGACGATCAAATTTTTCAAGGTGCTGTGGAGTAATCACACCGCGGAATAGGCGACGTGGGAAAGTGAAGATTACCTCCGCACCAACTATCCGGAATTTTTAGCTTTGTACAGTTTGTAATTACCTCTCCCGTCTCGTTCCTCTTTTGTAATCTCGGGACGAGATTCTTAAGGGGGGAGGAATGTAAAAGTCCCAAAAATGTGTATGAATAAAAACCAAGGTTTGAGTTCATATGTGTGGCAAAGACATGAAAAATGGGACTTGCTAAAACTTTTCTTCATGCAAAGTAATACATGGATGAGCATCCAAAATGAGGTTCACATTTTTTTATTTGAAAGGGTTGAACCACTAAGGAGTTAAATACCTCTTTGCATGTAAGCTTAAAAATCAGATTTGAAATTCAAGTTCACACATGGGGTGACCAAGAACTTTGAATAAACATACAGCCCTATAGTTGGATTTATAGGGAAAAGTTTGATCACAAACTTTTCATTTGTAGGGTAGGCTCAAAAGAGAGTTAAAGAGAAGAATTTGCAAATTTTAACCAAATTCAATTTGGCAAGCAAATTCAAACTGATTTGGAAGTATTCAAATTCTAAGCCACATTTTAAAACTCAGAATTGTGGGAATTAAGAGGATCAGCTTGAGAAGATATTTGGGGAAGAAATGTGGAGTGGGACCCACATGTCATAGAGATGAAGAGGCTGCCTTACTCACTAAATCTTACTCTCGGTGGGAAATATTCCCGAGCAGCTCACAGGAGCCACCGAGGAGCTTGCCGTCCCAGCTCCTGCTGCCTGCCTCCCTGCGCTGGCGCCCCGGGGTCGGTCCTGACCGCGTCCTCAACATGATCACAGGCCCTCAGACCGAACAAAACCTCATTTGCCCTCCTCTCTCGCGAGAACGCCGAGCAAACCAAGCTCTCCCCCTCCGCCCTCTCGGTCAGTCGGAAACCGAAGGAACACTCACGTCTTTCCCTCCCCGAGCTGCTAAACATCGCCGCGAGCTCGGCCTCCATCTCCCCGACCCAAAAACTCACAAGCTCCGGCCTCCTTCCACGTGAACGACCTCAACCGCGGCAACCCAACGAAAATAGGTGATCGGCTTCACGTGGACAGCTCTCCATAGGAGCTTTCACGGCCAAGCGAGGGCGGCAACGCGAGCGCACGGTCACTGTGCTACTCTCACCAAAAGCTCAAGCCGTGCCGTGAGCTATTGACGGTGAATTTCGGGATTTGGCTCCGGCAGCTTCAACCCGAGCATCCAGTACGGGAATCCAAAATTCTCCACTTCTATTCGTTCTTAGCTCATCAAACTTTGCACATAGGAGCTGGACTAGCCGGTGATCATATTCTCTTGAGCATCCGTCACATGAAAACCCTTTGGAGCAACGTAATTTGAGGTCTACCGAGCACTTCTACGGCGGACCAAATCGGGCGCACGGTGACGACCGGCTTGTGTCTGTTCCAGAGCCATTTGGGGGCCATGCCGAGCCTAGCAATCATCCACTGATGCTGTAGAGCTCATTGGTGGAGTGTTTGGCGGGCTAGAACCCACGGCCCACAGCGCCGAAGGGCAACCGAGGCCGCCACACGTCGCGAGCTATTTTCCGGCCGCCGGCAGCCCAAGCAGACCCCACCACCGTATTCCTCAGTGCCCTAAACTCCCTGGCGGCGAGTCCGGGTTCGGATAGTGGCCGGGAAGGCCGGTCCGGCGAGCTTCTGGTTGCTCCGGCGAGGGGGAGCGCGCGGGCACGAGCGAGGAGCCGGAGGAAGAAGACGAGGCATGGGCCCCGGCTGTCAGCAGCTCAGAATTCAAATCCGGGATCGGGTGTCGCCGGGATCCTGTGTGCTGGCGCGAAAAACCGCGTGGCCCCGGTGTGGCTTCGATTCGAGTGGCTGGGATTTAAAACAGTGGGTCCAGCTGAATTCTCAGTAGGAAAACAATTCCAGAATTGGCTCAAACTTTGGAAATTCATAGCTCCTGATAGGAACCTCCAATTTGAGTGATTCCACTTGGGTTGGATTCATCTTTCCGAGTTCTATCCAATTATGAACTCAGCTTTGTATGAAAGTCAATATTATATTCTGGAAAATTCTTTGAAGGTTTTCTGAAAAAGAATTATTGAGGGAGTTTAGTTTATCCAAAAATCCCCAAATTTTACCAGAATATTCTTTAGTATATTGTTGACCTTCTAGCAAATTTTCAGCTCATTTGAAGATCATTTGAGTAGGAATTTGCTAAATGCAAACTACTGTGTTCAAAAGAGTTCAGAAACATTTTCAGGAAATGTTTCCCACTTCAAAAATCTATTATGGGCAATCCATAGCTCCAAAAATCATAGGAAAACTTAGGTAATCTCTATGAGACATACTTGAAATTGTAGTGCACTTAATTGAGCATGAAAATGCACATTACCTCAGAATTAATTCTTTTGAGTAGGAATGCTTAAAGAATTGTTCTGGTAAAACTACTCAAGTAAAAAGGCTGAATTTTGGACCAGATTACTCTCATGTGATCAAGAACTCACATTTAAATTATCAGCCCAAGACGAGTCCTTGAACTCCCTGTTCTTATTTTCCATAATTATGTATAGGGGAAAAATACATAAGAGATAATTGTGAGAATTTTGGAGGACACAATATGACTCCACATTAGCTGCAATTTGGCAAGCTAAATCCTTAGGTAGCATAGAACCTGCTGAAAAAGTTTTGAGGCCATTGGAGTTATTGTTCTTCAGTTGCACTCAAATCCTTTCAGCTTATCTATTATGTTCATGTAACACCCCAAAACCTGCTAAAGAGGGGAATTTAAAAATTTTTGGACGTATTGCATGTGGTGCAGAAATTCAAATTCAAGCTGGAATTTATATTTGAATCAAACCAGAAAAAAGAAAAGGAAAAAGAAAAAGAAAAAGAAAACCGAAAACGGCCAGTGGGCCGAAAACCCGCCAGCCGGCCCAAGACCCCGCGCCAGCCAGCCCAACCCGCGCCCCCTCTCTCCCTCTCTTTGACGTGTGGGGCCCGCCGTCATCTTCTTCCCCCGTGCGCCCGAACCGACCCCGGTCTCTCTCTCGCACCCGATCAAAACCGACCCCCGGAACCCACGCTCCCATCCCCGATTTCCGGTCCCGGACGCCCCAGCGTGATCTCAACAGACTGCCGCCCTCCCTCGTCCATTTAAACGCCGAAATCCGCCCCTTTTTCCTCTCCGATCGGCCATTTTTCTCTCCGGTGAGAACCGAAGCTTCTACCGCCGATTTCCTTTGATCCTCGCTCAAATTTCCTGATCTAACGTGCTGATCACGTTCCACCGCCACCGGGGAGCCCTGCAGGTGAAGGAAACGACGTGTCTTGCGGCCCAACTGCCACTTCGACGTGCACCGAAGACCATCGCCATTGAAGCTCGCCGCCGACCGACTTCCAGGGCCTCCGAGTACAGGGAAACCCCTAGGTGAGCATCCCCTAACCCTTCACGGCCGATCCGTGCAAAAAGCTGCGAGTTCTAGCGTGTAGCAGCAAAAACCGAGGCTGCGCCGGCGAGATCGCCGCCCCCGCCGCCACGCGCGCGGGCTGGCTCCGGCCAGGGAGACGTGGCCCCTTGAGGTCCGTCTATTTTAAATCGCACGGTAGAAATAAAACTGACGTGTACCCCTTCGGCAATCTAATCTGAGCCATCCGTTTTAAATCCAACGGCCCACGTCAGCCCCGCATTATAAAGGCCGGGATTCTTACGCGCAACCCCCTGGGGATCTCGGAAAACACGAGCTAGCCCCAGAAACTTCTGATCTAGCCCCTGGACCTTCAGAAATTCATGAAGATTCATTTAAAATCAGTTTTAGCCCCTGGACTTAATAAAAATTAGGAAAACCTCTCTGTTTTGTGTAACTAGGCTCCTGAAAATTTAGGAAATAGCAAATTAGACCCTGCAGTAGGGTGAGTTTGCAATTCAGACCCTATAGGATATTAAATTTAGAAATTTGGACATGTGACTAGGATTTAAATTTAAATGGTGAGGCAAACACATGTGCAAATATAAATTTAAACTCTCCTAGCACTTGGAAAACTTTAGAATGAGTTAAAAATAGATTTTAGGCTGAAATGAAATCTGCCTAAGTGTTGCTCATTTTATTATCCCTATAGACACATTTTAGGCTAGGAAATAATTCTAAAAAACTAGTAAAATAAATTTAAATTGTTTCACATCAGAGAGGAAGTTCAAAAATATTTTATTGAACATTTTAGATCAGAACCTATTCTGTTTAAGTGATATGTCTAACTATTTTAATAGTAAAGATTCACTTTTAGGCATAGAAAATAAATCTGAAAATATAGGAAAATAGGTATGCATAATTAGAAAATGATAAATGAAGTCTCCAAATCCAAAAACTTCAATTTAGGATTTTGTAGGAGATCTGAAAACATATTTGGAGTAGGGAATTACCTTTGATGCAAACTTTGTGTCTAAGAAGTGTATTAATTAAATATAAAGAATTTGTTCAAATTAGAAATTCATATATAGTGTGGAAATAGAAATCTGAATACAAAGGTTAGAAATAATATATATATATATATATGTTTAAAAGTGCATGTAGGCCAAAAATCTACACATCTAGGGTAACCACAACACTTAGAAATGTGAATGACTCCCATAGGTATGTATGTGTGGTTTGCATGAGTGAAAGTGTGAACTATGGCTTATGGATTGTTGTTTTCATTTCCTATGTGTATTGGCATGAGTAGAACCTGCCCCAGAGCAAGTTCTCCCCTTCCAAGACCAAGACTTTCCATTCCCAGAGCAGCAGGAAGAAGGCAAGTGTCCTTGACCACTTTGATCCTATACTAGGATGTGTAGTTAGAATTTAATTGCATGGTCAATTTTGGAATATGATACCCATGCTAGAAAGTTTCCCTAGAATTGCATTATCTTGTATCCTTGTAGATTGGGTTGGGATTTATTTTATTATATTATTCATTTACATACTTATGCTTAGCCATGCTTAGAATGGGATAAGTGGGATATGAGATCATAAACTTATTTACCTTACTCTTGAATGAGACATTATGAGTTATGTAGAGGTAGGGATCGAGGCAAGTTGGATGATTTGGTTGGTGCTGGGTGCACGAGACTCGGGTTTGTGTTTAGTACTTGCCTGGATCCTAAGGACCGGTTCATGGAGCATGTAACCTGGCTTTACCGTGCCAACCACATGCTGGGATGGGGCAGCTTGGCCAATGAATTAGGTGTATCCCCACCGTAGTATCGGTGTTTTGGATGGTGCGGGGAATGGGTGTCAGCTGGACTACCATATGAACCGCAAGGCTCAAGAGGGGGCCACTGCAGCGGGGTTGGAGCCTCTTGTATGCTGTTAGGGGTGAAACCTCAGTGGGCCCACGCTCGTCGGGAGTCCCTTTGTAAAGGCCACGTAGTGATCTCCTGGCTACACACCTGGGAAGTGTGAATGTGGTTCGTGGCCACTGGCATAATGGAGGTTCTTTTAGTCCACCCGGCAACGGGGGATGAAATCACTACATGTGGGTACAGTGGTGCAAACTCTGCAGAGTCAAAACTGTCATGACAGCCGTGCTCACGGTCAAGAGCGGCTTGGACTTATTCATGATTAGAGGATGATGGATTGGGAAGTTGTGGATGTTAAGCGAGAAGCTTAACATTGGAGATGAGACTATGTTTACTTGATATTGATGATGGGTTGAGGGATTGGGACCATTTCACCTATGTAGTAATGTAGGTGCTTAATAAGGTAAGGTGATAGGTATTAATTGCGTAGTGCTGTAACCATGAGTCCAACCTCTCCTTGCTCTAGCCATGCATGACATAACTTTACCACACTTGTTGAGTACCTATGGTACTCGAACTTGCTTTTCTGTTGGTTTATATTGCTGCTCAGGTCAAGGGGATGATGTGGTGTTCAATGACCAAGACTTTGGTCCCGAAGAAGGATTCTAGGTTCACGGAGTCCCCCGGGCAACGCCTGTGACGGAGCCCACAAGATTTATATTACGCTGCTGTTTTTATTTATATATTATGAACTTATTATCGTCCATCGAGACATATGCTATGTAAGACTTATTTATATTCGAACACCTGGCTTGTAATATAATGATGCTTCACTATTTTTCATCACATGTATGAGAAAATGATCCTGGCATACATGTGATATTCACTCGGTTGTTCTTCGGAGAAACCGGATGTGACAGTTCATTAGGGAAAATGGTTAGTGTATAGCTAAGGCCTTAAGGTCAATTTAGTTTATTTCTGTTCTTTGCACAACAGAGGCAAACCAAGCCATGCTTGGCTTTTCCACACAACCTCTGTTCCTAAGAGATCAATTCTATAACTTCTTTCCATTACATTCTATAAAACATGTGCATATGCATTTCAATAGGAACCACAACGAAGGGGATTTAAAGGAGCGATTCATCGAAGTGGATCAAGCTCCGGAGAATCAAGGGTGGATCTGCAAGGACACTAACTGTTTATATACGACTACCCTGCAAAACAGGCAAGCTCCGGTTTGCATTTAACAGCCGTTAAGTTTTTATTTTGTATTCACTTCGTTTAAGATTTGAACTGTGCATTAGGTCTAGTGTTTGATACTCCTCTTGCATAGCCAAATGACCCATGGAATATTGGGTAGGTGTATTTCACCGTGTAGAACTGCCATGCTTAAGTACGGTTCGGTAGAAGTCGAGTGGTGAGATGCTACTCGCGGTTTCAGGAACAACAGGGGCATACGGGATTGGTTCATAAATGAATTAGCAAGTTAAAGTTGAGACCGGAAGGTTGTAGGAGCAGCAGGACATAGGGGCCTGGGTGCTATAGACCTGTCCATGTCGGTCAAGGACCGATCCGTATGCGGCCCTGTTGAACGAGTTGTGTACCGGACTCATGCTGTCTATATGGGACCCAGTAAACCGATGTACCTCGGGAAGCTGTCGTTGTGACTTTTCGGGTCGCCTCAGGCGGATGGCCGGTGTGCAGTATGTGGGGAATATTGTCATGACACCTCATGTCGGTAGGTGCACCATGAGAGTAGCTACTGTACGGGGCGACTTGATCGATTCAGCAGGGGTGAAACGGGGGAAAGGCTGCCACGTACGACGTCAGTGATGGTTGTTGTAGGCAACGTCGAGTACAGGCGTATGTGTCGTGTAGTCCGGGTGTTATTGATTCGAATCATCGTCGCTCGCGGAATGGACCGAGCATACTTGTTCTCACAGTCTTGACGTAGTAAGAACTTGCATGAGAAAGGAACTAATCATATTGATGTGAAGTATTATACTAGTTTTGTATTGGATCTTGATGAGTAGGCTAGTGCAAACTCGATTCTTTTACGCCATGAGCAATTTACATCGGGGGGAAAGCGTTTCTTGTTTCATTGTGAACTCCCGATGTGGCGTGCCCAGGGTTACTTAAAATGCTGCAATTAGTACCTGAAAGTAAGGATTCACTTCTAGGCGAGTTTAATTATGCTTATACCATCCTATGTTAGGTTCATAACCTCACTTAGAGTTTCATGTTTAGGGTGACGGTTAAGTCTTGCTGAGCGTTATGCTCACGGATGCTATCCGTGTTGTTTTGCAGGTAATTGACTCGATACTTATGAGAAGGGATGCCGATGAGACTCGGGAACCTCCGAGTGCTTACTCAAGGAGCATCCTCGCCACTGCAGATTGATCTGTTGGTTTATATTGCTGCTCAGGTCAAGGGGATGATGTGGTGTTCAATGACCAAGACTTTGGTCCCGAAGAAGGATTCTTGGTTCACGGAGTCCCCCGGGCAATGCCTATGACGGAGCCCACAAGATTTATATTCCGCTGCTGTTTTTATTTACATATTATGAACTTATTATCGTCCATCGAGACGTATGCTATGTAAGACTTATTTATATTCGAACACCTGGCTTGTAATATAATGATGCTTCACTATTTGTCATCACATGTACGAGAAAATGATCCTGGCATACATGTGATATTCACTCGGTTGTTCTTCGGAGAAACCGGGTGTGACAGAAGTGGTATCAGAGCCAAGGTTGCCCGTAGGAACGTGGACCTAGGTAGAAATGGACGTATTTAAGGACCCTATTTTCTTAAAAACTACTTTACAAAGATGTGGGTTGAAAGTGTTATTTGATCGGGTCATTTTATTTGTTCATCTTGTCCCAACTTTTATTCAAAATACAAGTTTTATTTAATTCTTATCTAACTAAATTTTAAATGCTTTATGTTTTAGATGGTTCGCATGATTTGCACCGCCCGCAAGTCCATCGGAGGGAGAGTTCCTGTAGTTGCCCTTGCCTTGAGAGAGGAGAACCGTCCGGTGACATACCACTCCTACGGATTGGCAGTAGAATGCTTGTTCTGCCGTCTTCGGCGTATGCTCCACGCCGCTGGCAATGTGGGCAAGCTGATCATACACTACAGCTCCACCAGGACCATCCGTGAGAAGCGGGAAGAATGGAGCTCAGAGATGAGGATTATCCATGAAAATCAGCTGCTCAAGATCCACCGCTCTCCAGCTTGTCGGGCGACTCAGGTCGATGCTGAGAAGGATGTCACCTGGGAGGCCATCACCTGCCAGAGTTATATCAACCGTCGCCACCTGGACAGGACTGAGTACATGTATGTCCTCCAGCGTGAGAGTGGCACTGCGGAGTACAAGTACCCGCCAGTGCAGCAGGGGACTTCCCATGAGCAAATGGACCTGTACTTGGAGGATTCTGCTATGCTCAGCACTCGACTGCAGGAGTGCCAGCAGGAGCATCAGGATGTTTGTGACACCCTGAAGGAGACTGATGCATTGCTTCGCGCCAGCCTGAGGGCGATAGAAAAAGGAGAGGGGAATGAACTGTGTGTCACCGTAAATAACACATGGACTCCTGACTCCACGGACCACCGGGCGAGCAAGCGTCGCCGCACTCCTACACCAGCAGCCTCTCCACCTAAAGCAGAATCAGAGGGCAGCCGCAATAATGAGGAAGACCCCGACGAGCCAGCTCAGTGATACGAGTTGTGTAGAGTCATTTCTCTTATTTCAGCAAGTTATTGAGTAGTCGAGTTAATACCCTATTTATTTGTGTGTTAATGTTTGGTGTGTGACGTGAGTTGTGGAAGCCATGGGCATTTGTCCACAACCTCGTCTTTAGCTTGCTTTGCTTTGGTGTGTGAATGAATGTGCATCTAGGGTATCCCTTGTGGGTTTTGGAGAATTGATGACAAGCATATGAGATCCTAATGAAATTATTGAGATGATTGCAGGACAAACAAAGTGAACTAGCTCGGTGCACACAAAAAGGTGAAAAGTAGAGTAGTGTCCGAAAAGGAAGACTTTAATGGAATTTAGAAGAGCAAAGTAGATTTAAATGTATAGGGTGTGTGTGAGAGACACATCCCAAGAGCTCATGACTTTGCGTAAGGGTAAGGGGTTTAAAAATCAACTAAAATCCACTGGACACCGGACTAGTCCGTTCATGGACCGGACTAGTCCGTTTAACTTTCTGGAAGTCGCAGACATAGTGCACCGGACTAGTCCGCCTTGTGAACCGGACTAGTCCGGTCAGCTTACTGGAAAGCACCGGACAATTCCGGTTTTAGACCGGACTAGTCCGCTTAGCCCACTGGAAGTAGACCGGACAAGTCCGAACATACACCGGACTAGTCCGGTATTAGGTTTTACAACGGTAACTTTTTGGAAACCATATAAATTGGTGATCACGGCCTTCCAACAAAACATACACGACTCACACTGCTAGATACTCAAACCCTAGCGCCGCCACCTGTCCCAAGAGCCCAAAAACACATCCCCCCACACATCTAAGGTGCGAAAAAGGTGAAAATCAATTAAACACTTGGATTTGGGATTGGGAGATCGTCGTTCCTTCGTGGTGAGCTCTTGGGGTTTGATCTCTCTACACTCATATTCTGTATTGTAATCTTTTTTAGTGTATTTGATTGCTTTTTCATTGTAATTCTCGTGGGAGCCCTCAACGTGTGAGGTTGCCCCACAAACTCGGTGATTACCCGTGCTAGTGGAGTCAAGTCGGCCTTTTGTGGTGACTTGAAGAGGGAAAGGGTTAGAGACCCGGCTCTGTGTGAGCTTCCTCAACGAGGACGTAGATCTCTTGGTGAGATCGAACCTCGGTAAAATTTGTCTCTCGCGTGCCTCTTCATTTTTGTTGATTAGAACATCTAGTTGCTAAACTTCATAATTTGAATTGCTAAGTTTCATTCACGGGCATAATCACACCTCACATTGTAAACTCAAAATAAAATAACTGTTGTTCTTATTTCCGCTGCTAAACAAGTTAATTTTCCTAAACAACACTTAATACAATCTACACACTTCAGGCACACTGGACTAGTCCGCTCACACAACTGGACTAGTCCGGTCAAGCAAGTTTTTGACAACTACATTAAGTGTGCAGGAAACTCTGTAAGGCATATTCACCCCCCCTCTAGGCCACATTAGATTGGTATCAGAGCAAGGTTCTCCACCAACGAGACTCACATCTCGGAGAGATCAATGGCCTCTGACAAGAACAATGATATCCCGAAGACGAACATCAACGATGAGGAGCAAGAAGCCAAAGCCTTCGATGTGCTGAAAGAAAATCCACATGACGATGAAGAAGTGAGACAGCTAAAGGCACTACTGAGAAAGAAATTAATGGCACAAAAGGGAAAAGAGGAAGAAAAGACGATGGGGAGTGGTCATCACGACTACTCCCGATATCCTTACAACTACAACCGTCTCAATTCGAATAATCACTATCTCTCCATTCCTATGGGAAGGCCCCCGCAGTTTGACGGAAGTTACTATACCATGTGGAAGTACAACATGAAAATGCATCTAATATCCTTGAATCCTAGCCTTTGGCATATTGTCTGCACAGGTATAGATATCCCAGACACGAATGAAGAACTCACTCCGGAACAAGAACAAGAGATTCACAGAAATGCACAAACCGTTGCAGTAAACACATCGTCACTGAGCAGGGAAGAATTCACCAAGATCGATGGACTAGAGAGTGCAAAAGAAATCTGGGATACACTCAAAACAGCTCATGAAGGAAATAGGTCTGTACGTGAAGCCAAAATTGAGATGCTTGAAGGAGAGTTAGGGAGATTTGCTATTGAAGAAGGCGAATCACCTCAAGACATGTGCAACCAGATGAAGGCACTCATCAACAAAATCCGTGCCTATGGAAGTAAGAAATGGACTGATCACGAGGTGGTCAAAAGGATGATTAGAGCCTTCATGCCAAGAAATGTCACACTCAATGATTAGAGGAAGCCCCGGGTTTCACAAAATGACTCCCGATGAGTTATTGGGGAAGATCATAAATCATGAAATGATGGAAAAGGAGGCTCAATACGTCAAAGACTTAGCCGAGCTTACCTCTTCCAAAAAGAAAGAAGTTGCTCTCAAAGCAACGTGCAGACCCAAACTCAAAGAAACCCGTGAAGACCAAGATGACGAAGATACAAGCGACGTGAGTACCGATCTAGATGATGAGGAAATGGTACTCTTTATCAAAAAGTTCAAGAGCATGATGAGGAGAAGACATGGCAACAACTCAAATGAAGGGAAACGCAAGGATAAAGGGAAATCCAAGGCTCGACGTACTTGCTATAATTGTGGAGAGTACGATCACTTCATGGTGGACTGTACTTATGAAAAAAACAAGAAGAAGAAGGAAACAAAAGCACATGAGAAGAAAAATTTCTGAAAAAGGAGACAAGCTCATCAAGCTCACATTGGCAAGGAGTGGGACTCAAACGATGAGTCCTCCTCCGATGAAGAAGAGGAGATGGCCACCATTGCCGTTAAGAAACCCACCATGAGAGCTACACTCTTCCCAAACATGGGAGGACGGGATATGAACAACTATACTTGCATTATGGCTAAAGAAGGCAAGAAAAAGGTTCGACTTACTCCTCCTGCGTTAAATACCTCTATTGATGACTTTGATAGCTCTAGTGATAATGAAGAAATGTTTAGAGGATTAAGTAAAATTGCTTTAAAGAAAATGGAAATGTTGTCGAACGAAATCTTTGAAAAGGAGGAACTTGTCAACCGACAAGAAGATATGCTCATCCGTGAAAGGAAGAGATATCAAGAAGTTGAAAAACTTCTTGAGCTTGAAAGAGAGAAGAACAAGTCACTTGAGTTTGAGCTAGCCTTGAGTAAGGAGACTTACTCAAAGCTAGAGGACTCACATATTGCAATCAAGGATGAGCTTGCTAACTTGTCAAGAGTTAACAAGATCCTTGAGGTGCAAGTTGAGTCGCTCAAGCAAAGTAACTCATCTTCCTCCAAGAGCTCTTCCTCCAAAGATATGAGTTCGACAACAATTGGAACCTGCACATGCTCTAGTAAGAAAAATATCATTTCTAATACTTCAACTTCTCATGATATGCATCCTTCCCAAAATGGCATCTTTGATTAGGAGAAGATCAAATATGCACGTAGTGCATATATGGTCACTAGACCTCCCAACGTCAAAGATGGTCTTGGGTTTGACAGGAACAAACACATGTCCACTCTTAATCATGCAAAGAAAAGAATCACCTTTGTTAAGGAAAAATCACATGAATCTGATTTACAAATATTGTTTCGTACATTTGATGCTTCCTATGTTCTTATGAAAAAACAAATATGGAAAAGTTATTGCTAAATACAAAGGGCCACGTCACGAGAACTCTGTGTGGGTGCCCAAGACTCTTGTGACTAACCTGAGAGGACCCAAGCAAGCTTGGGTACCTAAAACCAAGGAATAATTCTGTTTTGCAGGCTTACTTCTCCGGTGGATCCAAGTGGGTGCTAGATAGCGGATGCACAAATCACATGACCGGGGAGAGAGATATGTTTGTGGAGTACGAGTACAACGAGGATCAAAGTGAAGGCATATACTTTGGAGACAACAGCCAAGGAAAGGTCCTTGGTAGCGGTAACATTGAAATATGTAACATCCCAAAACCTGTTAAATATGTGGTGCAGAAATTCAAATTCAAATCAGAACAGAAAAGAAAAGGAAAAAGAAAAAGAAAAAAAACCCCAACCGGCCAGTGGGCCGAAACCCACCAGCCGACCCAATTTCCACCGCGCCAGCCCAAGACCGTGCACCCCCTCTCTTCCTCTCACTGACACACGGGGCCCGTGTGTCACCTCCTACCTCCCGCGCGCCAACCGACCCGGACACTTCCCTCACGCCCGATCGCAACCGATCTCCAGAAACCCGCGCCCCAGACGATTTCTGGTCCCGTACCCCTCCAACTCGATCTCAACAGACCGCCTCCCTCCCTCGCCTATTTAAATGCTGATAATTGCCCTGTTTTCCCCGCCGATCGGCTGTTCTTCTCTCCGGTGAGAACCGAAGTTTCTACAGCTGATATCTTTCGATCCTTGCTCAAATTCCCTTATCTAACTTGCTGATCACGTTCCACCAACGCCGGGGAGCCCTGCAGGTGAAGGAAACGACGTGTCTTGCGCCCCAATGGCCCCCCCGACGTGCACCAAAGATCGTCGCCGTTGAAGCTCGCCGCCGACCGACTTCCAAGGCCTCCGAGTGCTGGAAAACCCCTCGGTGAGCATCCCCTACCCCTCCGCAGCCGATCCATGCAAAAAGATGCGAGTTCTAACGTGTAGCGGCAAAAGCCGAGGCTGCGCCGGCCAGATCGCCACCCCCCGCCGCCGGGCGCGCGGGCTGGCTCCGGCCAGGGCGACGTGGCCCCTTGAGGGCCGTCTATTTTAAATCGCACGGTAGAATTAAAACCCGCGCGTACCAGTTCGTTGATCTAATCTGAGCCGTCTATTTTAAATCGGACGGTCCACATCAGCCCCGCGTTATAAAGGCCAGGATTCTTACGTGCTACCCCCTTGGGATATCAGAAAATACGAGCTAGCCCCGGAAACTTCTGATCTAGCCCCTGGAACTTCAGAAATTCGTGCAAATTCATTTAAAAATCAGTTTTAGCCCCTGGACTTAATAAAAATTAGGAAAACCCCTCTGTTATGTGTAATTAGACCCCTGGAAATTTATGAAATAGTAAATTAGACCCTGCAGTAGGGTGGATTTACTTTTTTGACCCTATATGATATTAAATTCAGAAATTTGAATATGTGACCAGGATTTAAATTTAAAAGGTAAGGCAAACACATTTGCAAATTCAAGTTTAAACTCTCCTAGCACTTGGAAAACTTTAGAATGAGTTAAAAATAGATTTTAGGCTGAAATGAAATCTGCCTAAGTGTTGTTCATATTTATTAGTTCTAGAAACACATTTTTAGGCTAGGAAATAATTCTGAAAACTGATAAAATCAATTTAAATTAGTTCACATCAGAGGAGAAGTTCAAAAATATATTATTTAATATTTTAGATAGAACCTATTCTGTTTAGATGATATGTCCTACTATTTAATATTAAAACTCACTTTTAGGCATAGAAAATAAATCTGAAAAATATAGGAAAATAGGTATGCATAATTAGAAAATAATAAATGAAGTCTCCAAATCCAAAAACTTCAGTTTAGGATTTGGTAGAAGATCTGAAAACCTATTTGGGGTAGGAAATTACCTTCCATGCAAACTTGGTAGTTAAGAAGTATATTAATTAAATATAAAGAATTTGTTCAAATTGGAAATTCATATATAGTGTGCAAACAGAAATCTGAATACAAAAGTTAGAAATCATATACATATGTTTAAAAGTGCATGTAGGCTAAAAATAAACACATCTAGAGTAACCACAACACTTAGAAATGTGAATGACTATCATATGTATGTACGTGTGGTTTGTATGAAGTGAAAGTGTGAACTATGTCTTATGGATTGTTGTTTTCTTTTGCTATGTGTATTGGAATGAGTAGAACCTGCCCCAGAGCAAGTTCTTCCCTTCCAAGACCAAGACTTTCCATTCTCAGAGCAGCAGGAAGAAGGCAAGTGTCCTTGACCACTTTGATCCTATGCTAGGATGTGTAGATAGAATTATTTGCATTGTCAATTGAAATATGAAACCCATGCTAGGAAGTTTCCCCTAGAATTGCATTATCTTGTTTCCTTGTAGCTTGGGTTGGGATTTGTTTTATTATGTCATTCATTCATATTACTTATGCTTAGCCATGCTTATAATGGGATAAGTGGGATATGAGATCATCAACTTGTTTACCTTACTCTTGAATGAGACATTATGAGTTATGTAGAGGTAGGGATCGAGGCAAGTTGGACGATTTGGTTGGTGCTGGGTGCACGAGACTCGGGTTTGTGTTTAGTACTTGCCTGGATCCTAAGGACCGGTTCATGGAGCATGTAACCTGACTTTACCGTGCCAACCACGTGCTGAGATGGGGCAGCTTGGCCAATTAATTAGGTGTATCCCTGGAGTAGTATCGGTGTGTTGGATGGTGCGGGGAATAGGTGTCAGCTGGACTACCATATGAACCGCAAGGATCAAGAGGGGGCCACTGCAGCGGGGTTGGAGCCTCTTGTATGCTGTTAGGGGTGAAACCTCAGTGGGCCCATGCTCGTAGGGAATCCCTTTGTAAAGGCTACGTAGTGATCTCCTGGCTACACACCTAGGAAGTGTGAATGTGGTTCGCGGCCACTGGCATAATGAAGGTTCTTTTAGTCCACCCGGCAACGGGGGATGAAATAACTACATGTGGGTACAGTGGTGCAAACTCTGCAGAGTCAAAACTATCATGACAGCCGTGCTCACGGTCAAGAGCGGCTTGGACTTATTCATGATTAGAGGATGATGGATTGGAAAGTTGTGAATGTTAAGCGCGGAGCTTAACATTGGAAATGATGTCATGGTTATTTAATTTTGATGATGGGTTGGGAGATTGGGACCATTTCACCTGTGTAGTAATGTAGGTGCTTAATAAGCTAAGGTGATAGGTATTAATTGCGTAGTGCTTTAACCATGAGTTCAACCTCTCCTTGCTCTAGCCATGCATGACATAACTTTCCCACACTTGCTGAGTACACACGGTACTCAAACTTGCTTTTCTATTGGTTTATATTGCTGCTCAGGTCAAGAGAATGATGTGGTGTTTAATGACCAAGACTTTGGCCCTGAGGAAGGATTCTAGGTTCCCAGAGTCCCCCGGGCAACGCTTGTGATGAAGTCCACAAGATTTATATTCCGCTGCTATTTTATTTACATGTCATGAACTTATTATCGTCCATCGAGACATATGCTATGTAAGACTAATTTATATTTGAGACCTGGCTTGTAATAAATGATGCTTCACTATTTGTCATCACATGTATGAGAAAATGATTCTGGCATACATGTGATATTCACTCGGTTGTTCTTTGGAGAAACCGGGTGTGACAGAAGTGGTATCAGAGCCAAGGTTGCCCGTAGGAACGTGGACCTAGGTAGAAATGGACGTATTTAAGGACCCTATTTTCTTAAAAGCTATTTTACAATAGTGTGGGTGGAAGGTGTTATTTAATGGGGTCACTTTATTCATCTTACCCCAACTTTTTTTCAAAATACAATTTTTGTTTAAATCCTATCTAACTTAATTTTAAATGCTTTATGTTTTAGATGGTTCGCATGATCCGCACCGCCCGCAAGTCTACCGGAGGGAGAGTTCCGGTAGTTGCCCTTGCCCTGAGAGAGGAGAATCGTCCGGTGACGTACCACTCCTACGGATTGGCAGTAGGAGGCTTGTTGCGCCGTCTTCGGCTTATGCTCCACGCTGCCGGCAATACGGGCAAGCTAATCATACACTACAGCTCCACCCGGACCATCCGTGAGAAGCGGGAAGAATGGAGTTCAGAAATGAGGATTATCCATGAAAATCAGCTGCTCAAGATCCACCGCTCTCCAGCTTGTCGGGCGACACAGGTCGATGCTGAGAAGGATGTCACCTGGGAGGCCATCACCTGCCAGAGTCACATCAACCGTCGCCACCTGGACAGGACTGAGTACATGTATGTCCTCCAGCGTGAGAGTGGTACAGCGGAGTACAAGTACCCGCCAGTGCAGCAGGGGACTTCCCATGAGCACATGGACCTGTGCTTGGATGATGCTGCTATGCTCAGCACTCGACTGCAGGAGTGCCAGCAGGAGCTTCAGGATGTTCGTGACACCCTGAAAGAGACTGAGGCGTTGCTTCGAGCCAGCTTGAGGGCGAGAGAAAGAGATGGGAATAAACTGTGTGTCACCGTGAATGACACATAGACTCCTGACTCCCCAGACCGCCGGGCGAGCAGGCGCCGCCGCACTTCTCCACCTGCAGCTTCCCCACCCAAAGCGGAATCAGAGGGCAGCCACAATAATGAGGAAGACCCTGAAGAGCCAGCTCAGTGATACGAGTCATTTAGAGTTCTTTCCCTTAGTTCAGCAGGTTATCGACTAGTTGAGTCAATACCTTAGTTATTTGTGTGTTAATGTTGGTGTGTGACGTGAGTTGTGGAAGCCATGGGCATTTGTCCCCAACCTCGTCCTTAGGTTGTTTTGCTTTAATTTGTGAACCCCTATGAATTAAGAGTGCATTTATTTTCGCATGAGACGTGACTCCCAAAAATCTACGTGAAACCCTCAGCAAATGTTTAATATATTAAGGCCTCAAAAGTTTAAGTTTAAACAAGCAATTTGGGAAGTTAATACGTAATGCTTTAAGTTAACATTTTGGTTGATCATGATAGATGGCTGGAAGAGGAAAGGGTCGTGGTGCCAACCCCACCAACAACAACGATGAGGCCAGCAACCCTCATCTTTCTGGAGGACAAGACAGGGGTGGTCGCCATGAAGGAGCTGATCCTATCCACCAGATGCTTGAAAATCAGAATCAGCTCATCCAGAGCCTAACTCAAGTGGTGGCCAACTTGCACCAAGATCCACCCCCACAAGTTGCACCACGCCAACTAAGGTTGAGTGAGTTTCTGGGGACTCAACCTCCAAAGTTTGCAAGTGCTGCAGAACCTCTGGAGGCAGATGACTGGCTAAAGACCATTGAGAGCAAGATGAGGATCATACGATGCCAAGGGTATGAGAGGGTGTTGTTTGCCTCTCACCAATTGCATGGACCTGCTGCTGATTGGTGGACCGCTTATGTGGCAGCCCATCATGACCCCGAGAAGATCACTTGGGAAGAGTTCAAGCGCAGTTTCCGTAACCATTACATACCAAGGGGTGAACTCAAAAACAAGAGAAAGGAGTTCTTGGGACTGCAGCAAGGAAACATGACTGTGAGGGAATACCTCACTAAGTTCACCCAACTATCCCGTTATGCACCACGGGACATCGAAACTGATGAGCAGAAACAGGACTGCTTTGTGGAAGGACTTACTATGGAAATGCAGTGTGCAATGTCCTCCAATGAGTATGAAAACTTCCAAAAGATGGTAGACAGAGCATTTGTCGTGGAGAGGAAGCTGAAGGCCTTGGAAAATGAAAACAAGAGGAAGGCGTGATGGTCACACCAAGCCTCAGGTAGCAACACACGCCCACGTCTGATGCAGCAACCCGCAGGGCAGACGAGTCGTGCTGTGGTACCCTACTCAGCACCCAGAGGGTACAACCCGATTTTCAGGCCTCCGTCAGCACCAGCACAGCCGCAGCGTCAGTTTGTACAGCAGCCTCGCCCCACATATCAACCTCGACCAGTAGTACAAGGGCCACCGAACCAACCCCAAGACAACAAAGGCCAGGCACCTAAGGTAGGGGTGCAATGCTTCAACTGTGGTGAAGTGGGGCACTACGCCCATAAGTGCCCGAAGAAGAAGCCCGTGCAGCCACAACAGCAGAATATGATGCGAGGACGGGTGAACCACGTGACCATGGAGGAAGCGCAAGAGGCACCTGATGTGGTAATTGGTAAGTTTCCTACCAATTTACACATTGCAACCCTGTTGTTCGATTCTGGTGCTACACACTCATTCATTGCTCAAGGGTTTGTTAAGAAGCATGATCTAGCAACAACACAAATGAACCATATGCTAGCAGTAAACTCTCCAGGGGGAGAAATAAGGACAATACAAGTGTGTCCCAAGGTGAATCTAGACATTAATGGGGTAGTATTTACTGCAAACCTCATAGTGATAGACTCACAAGGCATAGATATTATTTTGGGTATGGATTGGTTGACCAAACATAAGGGAATCATCCATTGTTCGACAAGAACGGTGGAACTGACTCACCCTAGTGGCACCAGAGTGAAGTTCATAACTGTACAAGAACCTAGGAGGTACCTTAAACTCAATCACATTGAGGTGGAAGTGGAAGAAATCAGGTTCATCAGGGAATATCCAGACGTTTTTCCGGAGGAGTTGCCAGGCATGCCCCCCGATCGTGAAGTGGAATTCGCAATTGAGCTAGTGCCTGGAACAGCCCCAATATACAAGAGGCCTTATCGGATGGACTCCAAACAGCTGGAAGAGCTCAAGGAACATATAAGAGAGTTGACGGAGAAGGGGTATATTCATCCTAGTTCCTCACCATGGGGAGCTCTAGTTATATTTGTGCCCAAGAAGGACGGAACCCAAAGGTTATGCGTAGACTACCGCGCTTTGAATGAAGTAACCATCAAGAACAAGTACCCATTACCCCACATTGAAGACTTATTTGATAAGTTGAGGGGAGCTTGTGTGTTCTCAAAAATTGATCTCAGGTCGGGATACCACCAACTTAAGATAAGGCAAACTGACATTCCAAAGACAGCTTTCTTATCTCGGTACGGGCTGTATGAATACACCGTCATGCCTTTCGGGCTAACTAATGCCCCTGCATTCTTCATGTACCTCATGAACAAGGTATTCATGGAATATCTGGACAAGTTTGTGGTGGTTTTCATTGATGACATTCTCGTCTGTCGAAGTGTTCGGTCGACACTTCCCCCGGGCCTGCACTGGGCAGCCCGCGGAGGTTCTTTTTTCGGTGGGGCTAGTCCCTTGCGGAGAGCTTGCGCGGATGGACGAGTTAGTAAGAGCTTGACACGGTGAGTTTTACGTGGTTCAGGCCGCCGGAGCGTAAAACCCTACGTCCACGGTGAGCTATGGAGCTCGCTGTATTGCTTGCTGCTCAGAACCAGAGTCCTGAGCTTGGGGGTGAGTTACAGCTTGGGTGTGAATGGCTAGCGTGTGAGTTGCAGAGGTGCGAACCCCTGCTATCGTCGCCTACCCGAGTCTTTTATAGTCCAAGACTCGAGTGGCTTACAAGGGGGGCCCGGGACCCGACAGGTGGTCCCAGGGAGATTGTCTGTCATCTACCGTATCTGCAGTTATGCCGGTAGTTGTCTCGGACGAAGGCTTCTGAGTCTTCGTCTTGCAGCCCTGCCCATGCCGCAGGCTAGTCGTAGTGGATGATGACGGCGGGGGCGGCATGGGATGTCTTGTCGCTGCGTTTATTGGCTGGCAGGCTCTGACACCGCGCGCCAGTCTGTGATGCGACTGGGCGCAACGGCACCTGACAGAGGCGTGCTCCGCGTCTCTGCGTCTTGGGAAGACGCGGGCCTTGAATACCTTGTACGGGCAAGGTATGGGTCGTCTTTACGCCCGCTGCCTATCGCTTGGGGGCAGGCAGCACCGTTCTGCTGGCCACATGGCGGACCCGGAGCCCACCTCAGAGGAGGGGGGGTCCGGCCCCGCGGGACACATGGAGCCTTCGGACCTCTTCCCGCGGAAGGGGAGGTTCGGCTTTCGTCGGTCATGTGGCAGGCCCGGAGCTCCTCTCTGAGGAGAGGGAGGTCCGGCCCCGCCGGATACGTGGCACCTTCGGACCTCTCTCCCGCGGAGGAGGAGGTCCGGCTTCTGTATGCCACGCGGCGGGCCCGGAGCTCTCCTCTGAGGAGAGGAAGGTCCGGCCCCGCCGGATACGTGGCACCTTCGGACCTCTCTCCCGCGGAGGAGGAGGTCCGGCTTCTGTATGCCACGCGGCGGGCCCGGAGCTCTCCTCTGAGGAGAGGAAGGTCCGGCCCCGCCAGATGCGTGGCGCCTTCGGAGCTCTCCCTGCGGAGAAGGGCGATTTCCTTAGGCATTTTCCCCTGTGCGCGGGGGTACCCCATATCGCGGGTACCGACAGTGGCCCCCGGGCCCATCTCGGGGGAGATAGCGAGCCCGAGGTGGGACCTCCGTCTCTTCTGATCCGCGCACTTTCTTTAAGTCCCGCATTGACCGCTGCCGGAGCACGAACGGCCGCGGGATCGCGGGAGCGTGCGCCCACTTGATGGTTGCTTTTACTGCAGCGGTTCCCAAGACTGCCACTTCTGCACGTTGTGGCACTTTCTTCGGGAACCGCCGAAGTGCCTTGCCGGCTCATCTTCTCAGGAGACTGACTCCTTGGCCCACCGCTTCAGTTGGGCGGCTTGGGTCCACCTGTCATCGGCGCTTGGTCTCGGAGCCGAAGCGGTTGCCGATGCGGTGTATTCGAAGAGTTTCGAATTGCTTTGACTCGTACCTGGAAGGTGTGAAAAGAAACCGCCATGTGGGTACGCTCCCCTTATAAGGCTTCCCGCCCTTGCGCCTCCCTCGAGTCTCTGCGGTCTTGTCGTCTTCCATGGCTCCCAACCCGCCTTTCAAGGGGAGAATCGCTCTCGATTTCCCCCAGCAACGGCGTCTGCACCAAGTCTGGGACCCAGGGAGCCTGCCTGCCTTGCCTCTGGAGGTGGCGCCTCCAAGGGGTCTCTGGTTTGTCCTCCCGACGGGGCCCTTCATTGGTGACGGCAGGCAGAAAGTTCCCTGGCATTGCGTCCCTTCTCAGATGGTGGAGTCTTCAAAGAAACCACTGAAGCACCAAGGAGAATCCCAGGTGGCAGAGTCTCCGAGAAGACCGCTGAAGCTGCGGAGGGGGCCTCAGGAGAACCCTTGATGACACCGGCTTTTGTGCCGGTGATGAGGGAAGGGGGCCTCAGGAGCACCCCTGATGACACCGGCTTTTGCGCCGATGATGAGGGAACTTCAGGAGAAGGAAAACTGCCGATGCACCAAGGAGGATCCCAGGCGGCAGAGTCTCCAAGAAGACCGCTGAAGCTGCGGAGGGGGCCTCAAGAGCTCCCTTGATGACACCGGCCTTTGCGCCGGTGATGAGGGAGGCGATTCCTGCGCTCGGGTCATGGAGCAGAAGAGTGCCGCCAGGGCTGAAGCCTGGTGACGCGGCCGTTCTTGCAACTTCTAGACTCTGGTCGTGTCAGGGGACCCTTGGGGCTTGTTTCTTTCTTTTTCATCGAGTTTGTAGCCCAGCTCATGGAGCCATGAATACATGAACTCTTATGACCCTTCGTGCCTGCGATGTTTTCCGTCTTCTTCCTGGTTTTGCCTAACCGAGCACTTAGCTCCGCAAGGTGCTCAGAGGCCTTCACCAATCTCGACGTTCTGCTCCGGCGCCTTCCCTGGGTCCTCATTACATTAAGGGCCCCGGAGGTCCTCGGGCCCCGCCTCACGAGGATGGGGAGGCCCGGGTCAGCCGGCCACGTGGCGGATCCGGAGCTCTCCTCTGAGGAGAGCGAGGTCCGGACCCGCGGTACTCGTGGGGTCTCCAGGCCCCTCCCCTCAGTGGGGGGGGGGGGGGGGGGGTCCGGACCTGCTGGACCCGTGGATCCTTCGGTCTTGCCTTGGAGTTCCGGTCTTGCGTGATCCCGTAGTGGCCCCCTAGCAGGGGTGTCCCATTGGTCAGGTGCTTCTACCACATTCCTGTAGGGATTCGAGGCCGAGAGGTCCTGCACACAAGTAGGGAAAAATTAATTCTCCTTGGGGGCTCCCCCCTCCCTTATCTCATAGTCTTATTTGACTTATAGCCCCTAACCATATGCTCGGTGCTTGGGGACTGTAGGGAGGGGGAGCTGAGCACATGGCAGCCATGCACCGCAAGGGTAGTCATAAAAAACTTAGTACACAATTTGAATGAGTACGAGGAAAGAGCAAAGTAGAACAAGTTTCTTTTCGTATAACTTTCCACAGGAGGAAGGCAGGCTAAACATGGAGGCCACGACCCGCCCCATTAAGAGGGGAAGCAAGACTCTACGTGCTTGGAGTCAGAACCAGGCAAAGCTGAACGTAGTCCTGTACCGTCCCCTGGGGCTTAGCTGCTCCGAGCGCTGTTCCTGGACTCTATGGAGTTTATTACGAAAAGAATGTACTGTCCTATCTTTGCTCTAAGGGTAGAACTTACGGAGGTGTTCTATGTTCCAAGGGTTTGGGAGCAGGTCGCCATCCTCGGTGGAAAGGCGCACGCACCCGGGGCGGCATACTTTCGCGACTCGGAAGGGACCTTCCCAACTAGGGGAGAGTTTGTGGGCCCCTTCGCGAGAAAGTATGCGCCGCAGCACCAGGTCACCTTACTGCAGCTCCCGGGCACGCACAGATCTCTGGCGGTAGCGTCGAAGCGCTTGTCTGTACCGCGCGTTACGGAGAGCTGCATGCAACCGGACCTCGTCGACGAGGTCGATTTCTCCACGCCGGAGGTTGTCTTGCGCGGCTTCGCCGTAAGCCCGGACACAGTGAGACTTCATGGTGATTTCTGGGGGAAGTACAGCTTTGGCCCCATACACCATGAAGAAGGGTGTCTCTCTGGTGGCCCGGCTCTGGGATGTCCGGTTAGCCCATAGTGTGCTCGGAAGCTCATCTACCCAATTGGCACCATGTTTCTTCAGACTGGCGTAGGTGTGAGTCTTGAGGCCCCGGAGAATCTCCGCGTTGGCTCTCTCGGCTTGCCCATTGCTCTTTGGGTGGGCGACAGAGGCATAGCACACCTGAATGCCGAGGTCTTCGCAGTAGTCTTGGAAGGCTGCACTGGTGAACTGGGTCCCGTTGTCGGTGATGATTCTGTTCGGGACCCCGAACCGGCAGAAAATAGACTTGATGAACATCACTGTGGATTGTTTGTTGATGGTGACAACTGGTGTAGCTTCTGGCCACTTGGTGAACTTGTCGACGGCGACATAGAGGTACCGGAATCCCCCGACGGTTCTGGGAAATGGTCCCAAGATGTCCAGCCCCCATACGGCAAATGGCCACGAGGGCGGGATCATCTGTACCGCCTGAGCCGGTGTATGGATCTGCTTGGCATGGAACTGGCACGCCTTGCAGCTCTCGACCAGCTTGACGGCATCCTGTAGTGCTGTCGGCCAGTAGAAGCCATGTCGGAAGGCTTTACCGACAAGCGTGCGTGAGGAAGAGTGACTTCCACATTCACCTCCATGGATCTCAGCGAGCAAGTCGCAGCCTTCCCCCTGGGTTATGCACCGCAATAGGATGTGGTTGGCGCCACGCCGGTAGAGATCCCCCTCTACCAGCGTGTATCTCTTAGCCATACGCACAATCCGTTCAGTGGTTGCATGTTCATCAGGGAGGATGTTGTCCTTCAAGTAGTCCCGGATCTCCGTGATCCATGCATCGGGTCTGACTTGAGCTTCTGGATCTTGAGCGCTGGGTTGCACGGAGTCCCCAGTGACGCTTACGATCCTTGGCGGCATCCATGGCTGTAGGACCGCCGGGACCGCCAGCTTCGAGGTGCTGGTCAAGCCCCCTTCGCCCGGCTCGGCGGGACGGGCTGTGGGCCGCAGCAACGTCCTCTCAAAAACTCCTTCGGGCGCAGGGGATCCGGTGGAAGCCTTCATTGAGAGGTCGTCAGCTGCGGCATTGCCAGCGCGCGGTATGTGGCGTAGGTTCAAGGCGAGGAATTCTTTCTCCAACATCTGCACGTGAAGCAGATACGCAGCTAGCTGTGGGTCATTGCAGGAGCATTCGCCCTTGACTTGCTTGATGACCAGCTGGGAGTCGCCCTGTGCCAACAACTGGCGAGCGCCTAAAGACAGGGCTGTCTGCAGGCCAAAGATGAGTGCTTCATACTCTGCCATGTTGTTGGTTGCCTTGAAATTGAGACGCGCCATGTACCCAAACTGTTCCCCCGATGGCATGAGGAGCAGTACGCCGGCACCGGCCCCCTGCTTTCACGAGGAGCCGTCAAAGAAAAGTGTCCAGTGGGGCTCGGTGAAGATCGGAGCTTGGTGCTCCGGTTCACCGTCTTCGTGGCCCCCTGGGCCAGTCTTCGTTGGTGTCCAATCTGCCACAAAGTCGGCCAGTGCTTGGCTTTTGACTGCATGGCGTGGAAGGAAGTCCAGCTCGAACTCCGCCAGCTCCGCTGCCCATTTAGCAACGTTGCCAGTCGCATGGGGGCTGTGAAGAATTGCCTTCAGCGGATACGAGGTGACTACCGAGACCCGATGGGCCTGGAAGTAATGGCGGAGCTTCCTGGAGGCCACGAGCACCGCATACAGCAGCTTGTGGACTTCTAGGTACCTTGTCTTGGCATCATGAAGTACTTCGCTGATGTAGTAGACAGGCCTCTGGATGGTTCGAACCCTCTCTCTTAGGCCTGGGAGGTCTTCATCCATTGGCCCTGGCCCGCTGGGGGTGAGTGGATCCACGGGGGCCTCCGGGAGCTGGGACTCGGAGGTCCCCAAGCTATCTTGGTCCCCCCGGGGGCCCCGGGGGTCTTGAGGGATCTTCGGGAGGTCCCGTTGGGCCCCCGGGGGGTCCCACAGGACCCTCGGGTGTTTATCTCGGGGGTCTGGGAGACCGCCCTGGACCTCCGGGAGGTTGCCTTGGAGGTCCGAGAGACCATCTTGGTCCTGCGGGGCCTCCTGGCGTCTATCTTCTGCTGCCGGAGCAGGTTGTGAAGATGAGAGGTCCGGCCGCTCTGCGACGAGGACCATACTCACCACTTCAGTTGTCGCCGCGATGTAGAGCAGCAGGTGCTCTCCGGGCTCAGGGGCTACCATGATAGGTAGGGTTGTCAGGAGTTGTTTCAACTCATGGAAAGCCTCTTCTGCCTCGTCGGTCCAGGCAAATGGGCCAGACTTGTGCAGGAGCTTAAAGAAAGGGAGTGCCCGCTCTGCTAGCCTCGGTATAAACCGACTCAGCGCTGCTAGGCATCCCGTGAGTTTCTGGACATCCTTGATGCTGGCAGAAGGCCGCATCAAGTCGATGGCCTTGATCTTCTCTGGGTTGGCCTCAGTCCCCCGGTGCGAGACCAGGAATCCTAAGAGCTTCCCAGAGGACACACCGAACACACATTTGTCGGGGTTCAGCTTGGTGCGCGTAGAGCGCAATTTGTCAAAAACTAAGGCTAGGTTATCTAACAAAGATGAACCCTGCTTGACCTTGACAATGATGTCATCGACGTACACCTCAACTAAGTCTCTTATTAACTCCCCAAAGGTTTTGTGCATCGCTCGCACAAAGGTGGGGAGTGCATTCTTTAGGCCGTAAGGCATAGACACATAACAATAAAGGCCATCTACTGTGATGAAGGAGGTGTGCTCTTCATCCTCCCTAGACATGGGAATCTGATGGAAACCCGAGTAGGCGTCTAGGAAGCACAACATATCACAGCCTGATGTTGAGTCTACTATTTGATCTATTCTAGGGAGAGGGAATGGATCTTTGGGACATGCCTTATTGAGACTGGTGTAGTCGATGCACATCCGGAGCTTCCCGCCGGCCTTCGGGACAACGACGGGGTTCGCCAACCACCGGGGGTGGTGGACCTCCCGTATAAAGCCAGCGTCCAGCAGCTTCTTGATTTCTTCACGGATGAAGTTTTGCCGCTCGATGGACTCCTTGTGGGGCTTCTGTTGAACCGGCTGGGCATCGGGGAAGACTTTTAAGTGGTTCTCGATCACCTCCCTGGGGATCCCCGGCATCTGTGACGGCTGCCATGCAAACACGTCAACATTGTGCCGGAGGAAGGTGACGAGCGCGCCTTCCTATTTGCTATCCAGGCCCCCGGCTACCCGGGTGGTCTGGGTGGCTTCGGCACCGACTTGTACGACCTTTAAGGGGACGCCGTCCTCGTCGAGGGGTTGCACCCGGGGTGCTGTGGTGGAGGCACGGTGGCGTGCGCTCGGGTGGAACTGGTCCAGCTCTGCACCGCCAGGGGCTGGTGCCCCAGCTGTTGCGAGCGCCTGGAGTTTCTCTAAGGCCGACACTGCAGCAGTGCGGTCTCCACGAATCCTGAGGACGCCCGTTGGTGTAGGCATCTTTAGGACAAGGTAGCCGTAGTGGGCTACTGCCATGAATTGGTACAGGGCCGGCCTGCCGATTATGGCGTTGAAGGGGAGGTCGATCTCCGCTACGTCGAACAGAATGTACTCTGTCCGATAGCTGTCCGGAGCTCCGAAGGTCACCGGTAGGCTGATGTTGCCGTAGGGAACGACCTGTCCCGGCCCTACCCCTGAGAACGGGCTCGATGGGGTGAGCTTGGCCATCGGGATCTGCAGCTTCTGGAATGCTGCACGGCTGATGAGGTTCAGCCCAGCTCCACCATCTACCAAAACGTGGTACATCCTCACGTTGGCGATGGTCGGAGCTACCAAGAGCGGTAGTTGGCTGGCCCCAGCCATGTTCCTGGGGCAGTCGGTGGTGTCAAAGCTGATGGGAGTTCCCATCCACTTAAGGTGCGGTGCGGCACTTTGGAGTGGAGCCACCGACGCTACCGCTCGGCGCAGAGTCTTGACTGCGCTTCGAGACGAGGGGTTGGAGGACCCGCCGTATATGACGTAGAGCTTCTTTCGACGATCATCGTCACTGGAGCTGGAGTCCTCATGGCTGCGTACCGCCTTCACGGCGCGCTGAGGCTCCTGGAACTCCACTGTGTGGTCGACACTGTCTGGAACGTCAACCTTCTGCTTGCCCTCCCTTGGACGGAAGGGTGGGGCGTCAGCCCGCTGCTGCTTCCCTTTGCGGAAGCGCTCTGCGAGCTTCCGGATCTCCCGGCACTCGGCAGCAGTGTGGCGACAGCTGCCGTGCACGGGGCATATCTTGCCTTGATCACCTTCCGGGATTGGTGATCTTCGCTGTCTCTTGTCGGGGCGCGGCCCCCGAGCCCCACTGAGTGTCGCTGCTGCGACGACTGGAGCTGCGGTCGGTGATTCTATCTTGCCTCTGCCTCGGCTCTTGGCCTTCTTTCTGCCTCCATAGGGAGTAGGGCCAGATCCGGGCTGTCCTCCTGACTCGGAGGACGGCAGTGAGTGCCAGTTTCGCCCTTCGGCCGCTCTGGCGCACTTGTCTGCCAGGTTGAAGAGCTCGGAGACGTCACGAACCTCTCTGGTCGCGAGCTTCTCGAGCATCTTCTTGTCCCGGACGCCTTGTCGGAACGCCACCACCACAGAAGCATTTTGGATGTGTGGGATGGTGTTCCGCACCTGGGAGAACCGCTGGATGAAGGAGCGCAGCGACTCCCCCGGTAGTTTCTGGATGGCGTGGAGGTCGAGCTCCGTGCCGGGCCGGGTGTAGGAACTGCCGAAGTTGGCGATGAACTGCCGGCAGAGCTCTCCCCAGGAAGTTATGGAACCCTGGGGGAGGTTCATGAGCCAAGACCGAGCTGGACCGGTCAAGGCGACAGGGAAGTAATTGGCCATGACGGCTTCATTTCCCCCTGCGGCAAGTACGGCGGTGGAGTAGATCTGGAGGAACTCCGCCGGGTTGACGCTTCCGTCGTACTTCTCAGGCAGGTGCGGCTGAAACTTGCGTGGCCACTTCGCGAAGCGAAGGTGGGGCGCGAGGGCCGCACATCCTGCCTCTGTTGCCGCAGGTATTGGTGCCGCGAATGCTTGGTTCGCACCGGGCACAGTGTACCCCGGTATGGGCAAGGCTGCGCCATAGGCCGGGGGCGCCGTTTGCAGGACATATGACTGTGGCATATTCTGCACGGCGTAAGCCTGGGGCAGAGATCGCGTGGCGAAAGTCTGCTCTTCAGGTTGAGTCGAGGCTGACGTCATGCTGTCGCCAGCCTCTTTGTTGCGACGCCTTTCTCAGCGTTGCTCGAGGTATACCCGGGCGTCTTGACCCAAGTGACACCGTTCCAGCTCTGCCCTCAGATCCGTCGACTAGAGTCTGGTGGAGCTGGAATCTGCCGTCTGCTCGTCAACCATTGGCGTGCGCATCAGCGTCACAGCTTGTTGGCCGGAGTGTCGTCTCCGCTGAAGTCGAGGGTTTGCAGCGGCGACGACGAGACGGTCTACCTCGCGGATCCACTGCTGGGTCGCTGCCTGAGGCGCGTCCCCAGCAGGTGGATTGTGCAGTAGCGCTCTTGCCGCAGCTAGCGCACCCCCACCGGGTACGCTCAGCGCTACTGAAGATCTGACGCTGGTTGGAGCCTGCATTGCCGGGGTCGGCGCTGCCAGAGCCGGTTGCTGGCTCCCAGCTTGTACCGACACACTCCGTCCTGAGTGTGTTGACATGTACTCCCCCCTGGTCGCGGTTTGCCGCGGACGTGGGGGAGGAGAGTTTGCCGCTGAAGGAAGCTTCGTCATCTTCGTCGGCGGAAACTCGTCGCGCAAGGGGAAAAGTCCCCCTTCCTGGCGCGCCAAATGTCGAAGTGTTCGGTCGACACTTCCCCCGGGCCTGCACTGGGCAGCCCGCGGAGGTTCTTTTTTCGGTGGGGCTAGTCCCTTGCAGAGAGCTTGCGCGGATGGGCGAGTTAGTAAGAGCTTGACACGGTGAGTTTTACGTGGTTCAGGCCGCCGGAGCATAAAACCCTACGTCCACGGCGAGCTATGGAGCTCGCTGTATTGCTTGCTGCTCAGAACCGGAGTCCTGAGCTTGGGGGTGAGTTACAGCTTGGGTGTGAATGGCTAGCGTGTGAGTTGCAGAGGTGCGAACCCTTGCTATCGTCACCTACCCGAGTCTTTTATAGTCCAAGACTCGAGTGGCTTACAAGGGGGGCCCGGGACCCGACAGGTGGTCCCGGGGAGATTGTCTGTCATCTACCGTATCTGTAGTTATGCCGGTAGTTGTGTCTGGTGAAGGCTTCTGAGTCTTCGTCTTGCAGCCCTGCCCATGCCGCAGGCTAGTCGTAGTGGATGATGACGGCGGGGGCGGCATGGGATGTCTTGTCGCTGCGTTTATTGGCTGGCAGGCTCTGACACCGCGCGCCAGTCTGGGATGCGACTGGGCGCAACGGCACCTGACAGAGGCGTGCTCCGCGTCTCTGCGTCTTGGGAAGACGTGGGCCTTGAATACCTTGTACGGGCAAGGTATGGGGCGTCTTTACGCCCGCTGCCTATCGCTCGGGGGCAGGCAGCACCGTTCTGCTGGCCACGTGGCGGACCCGGAGCCCTCCTCAGAGGAGAGGGGGGGTCCGGCCCCACGGGACACGTGGAGCCTTCGGACCTCTCCCTGCGGAAGGGGAGGTTCGGCTTTCGTCAGTCACGTGGCAGGCCCGGAGCTCCTCTCTGAGAAGAGGGAGGTCCGGCCCCGCCGGATACGTGGCACCTTCGGACCTCTCTCCCGCGGAGGGGGAGGTCCGGCTTCTGTATGCCACACGGCGGGCCCGGAGCTCTCCTCTGAGGAGAGGGAGGTCCGGCCCCGCCGGACGCGTGGCGCCTTCAGAGCTCTCCCTGCGGAGAAGGGCGAGTTCCTTAGGCATTTTCCCCTGTGCGCGGGGGTACCCCATATCACGGGTACCGACATCGTCTTCTCAAAAGATGAAGGAGAACATGAGGGACATTTAAGGTTGGTGTTGCAAAAGCTTAGAGAACACCAACTATATGCCAAGCTGAGCAAGTGTGAATTTTGGTTGAAGAGAGTTCCCTTCTTAGGACATATAATCTCGGAGGGAGGAATCTCGGTAGATCCCGCCAAGATCGAGGATGTGCAGAAGTGGAAGACCCCTGAAAATGTCGGGAAAGTTCGAAGCTTCTTAGGATTGGCTGGGTATTATCGACGGTTTATCGAGGGTTTCTCCAAGATTTCGAGACCCCTCACCAAATTGTTAGAGAAGGGAATCACATTCACATGGACACCGCAGTGCGAGACGAGTTTTCAAGAATTGAAGAAAAGATTGACAACAGCCCCAGTGCTAGTTATGCCAGAAATGCAGAAGAATTTTTCGGTGTACTGCGATGCATCTGGACACGGGTTGGGATGTGTTCTCATGCAACAGGGGCATGTCGTGGCGTATGCGTTCCGGCAGCTCCGAAAACACAAGAGGAACTATCCTACACATGACCTAGAGCTAGCCGCAGTGGTACACGCGTTGAAGATCTGGCGGCATTACTTGATGGGGGAAGAGGACAGAGATATATATGGACCATAAGAGCTTAAAGTACATTTTCACACAGCCAGATCTCAACCTCAGACAAAGGAGATGGTTAGAGCTGATCAACGACTTTGATGTGGGCATCAACTATCATCCTGGGAAAGCGAACGTCGTAGCGGATGCTTTAAGCCGGAAAGTGCAGGTCCACATGTTGAGTTCGAAGGACATGCCTATAGAATTAAAGGAAGAGATTGCAAAACACAATCTATGTCTGGTGAATAGTGGTGAGGCCATCGCCATGGAAGTGGACTCCACATTAGAGCAAGACATACGCAACGGTCAGAAGAATGACGAGAAGATACAAGAGATTAGAGAACTCATCAAAGAAAATAAAGCCCCTGGGTTCAGAGAGGATGAACAAGGTACGGTGTGGCACGAGAAAAGAATCTGTGTGCCTGAGGTGAAGGAAATCCGTGAATTGATTTTGAAGGAGGCTCATGATTCCGACTATTCCATCTATCCTGGAAGTACGAAGATGTATCATGACCTCAAGAGCAGATATTGGTGGTATGGCATGAAGCGAGATGTCGTGGAACATGTTGCCCCATGTGACACATGTCAGTTGGTGAAAGCAGAACATCAACGACCCGCGGGATTATTGCAACCACTCAAAGTACCTGAATGGAAATGGGAAGAAATAGGCATGGACTTCATAGTGGGACTACCCAGGACCCAATCGGGATATGATTCGATATGGGTCATCATCGACAGGCTAACCAAGGTAGCTCATTTCATCCCCGTGAAAGAAAGCTACAGCGGATCCAAATTGGCGGAATTGTACATGTCAAGAATCGTATGTTTTCATGGAGTTCCAAAGAAGATAGTGTCAGATCGAGGGACATAGTTCACCTCAAGGTTCTGGCAGAAGCTACATGAAACCATGGGAACTCATCTGAATTTTAGTTCTGCCTATCACCCACAAACTGACGATCAGACGTAACGAACCAATCAGATCCTTGAGGATATGCTGAGACGTGTGCGCTCAAGAACAATAGGAGTTGGGATAAGAACTTACCGTATGCGGAGTTCTCCTATAACAACAGCTATCAGGCTAGTATGAATATGTCACCATTTGAGGCTTTGTATGGGAGGAAGTGCAGAACCCCACTATTTTGGAACCAAACAGGGGAAAGTAAAGTGTTTGGGCCCGAGGTACTAGAAGAAGCCGAGGCGAAAGTGAGGGAAATCCACAACAACTTGAGGATAGCACAGACCCGACAAAAGAGCTATGTCGATGTACGGAGAAGAGAGCTCGTTTTCAACGTGGGGGACTATGTCTATCTCAAGGTGTCCCCTATCCGAGGACTTCATCGGTTCAAGGTAAAAGGGAAATTATCACCTCGATACATCAGACCCTTTCAGATTCTGGAGAGGAAAGGCGAAGTGGCATATCAACTAGAACTACCAGCTCGCCTATCTGATGTGCACGACGTATTCCATGTGTCACAGCTCAAGAAATGTCTGAGGACGCCTGAAGAGATGTTACCCATGAATGAGGTTGACGTAGGAGAGGATCTGTCTTATGCCGAGCAACCGGTCAAGGTTTTGGAGACAATGGAACGCCTCACAAGAAATAAAAGAATTCGGATGTGCAAGGTGCAGTGGAAGCATCACTCGGAAGAGGAAGCCACATGGGAGCGGGAAGACGAGATTAAGGCACAATTTCCGGAATTGTTTTCCTAGAACCACCAATCTCGAGGACGAGATTTCTTTTAAGGGGGGTAGAGCTGTAACATCCCAAAACCTGTTAAAGAGGGGAATTTAAAAAATTTTGGACGTATTGCATGTGATGCAGAAATTCAAATTCAAACTGGAATTCAAATTCAAATCAGAACAGAAAAGAAAAGGAAAAAGAAAAAGAAAAAGAACCCCAACCGGCCAGTGGGCCGAAACCCACCAGCCGGTCCAATTTCCCCCGCGCCAGCCCAAGACCGCGCGCCCCCTGTCTTCCTCTCACTGACACGCGGGGCCCGCGTGTCATCTCCTACCTCCCGCGCGACAACCGACCCGGACACTTCCCTCGCGCCCGATCGCAACCGATCTCCGGAAACCCGCGCCCCCAGCCGATTTCTGGTCCCGCACGCCTCCAACTCGATCTCAACAGACCGCCGCCCTCCCTCGCCTATCTAAACACCGACAATTGCCCTGTCCCCCCCCCCCGATCGACTGTTCTTCTCTCCGGTGAGAACCAAAGTTTCTACAGCCGATATCTTTCCATCCTTGCTCAAATTCCCTGATCAAACTTGCTGATCATGTTCCACCGCCGCCGGGGAGCCCTGCGGGTGAAGGAAACGACGTGTCTTGCGCCCCAATGGCCCCCCCCGACGTGCACCGAAGATCGTCGCCGTTGAAGCTCGCCGCCGACCGACTTCCAGGGCCTCCGAGTGCTGGAAAACCCCTCGGTGAGCATCCCCTACCCCTCCGCAGCCGATCCATGCAAAAAGATGCGAGTTCTAACGTGTAGCGGCAAAAGCCGAGGCTGCACCGGCGAGATCGCCACCCCCTGCCGCCACGCGCGCGGGCTGGCTCCGGCCAGGGCGACGTGGCCCCTTAAGGGCCGTCTATTTTAAATCGCACGGTAGAATTAAAACCCGCGCATACCGGTTCGGCGATCTAATCTGAGCCGTCTATTTTAAATCGGACGGTCCACATCAGCCCCGCGTTATAAAGGCCGGGATTCTTATGCGCTACCCCCTGGGGATCTCGGAAAATACGAGCTAGCCCCGGAAACTTCTGATCTAGCCCCTGGAACTTCAGAAATTCATGCAAATTCATTTAAAAATCAGTTTTAGCCCCTGGACTTAATAAAAATTAGGAAAACCCCTCTGTTATGTGTAATTAGACCCCTGGAAATTTATGAAATAGTAAATTAGACCCTGCAGTAGGGTGGATTTACCTTTTTGACCCTATATGACATTAAATTCAGAAATTTGAATATGTGACTAGGATTTAAATTTAAAAGGTAAGGCAAACACATTTGCAAATTCAAGTTTAAACTCTCCTAGCACATGTAAAACTTTAGAATGAGTTAAAAATAGATTTTAGGCTGAAATGAAATCTGCCTAAGTGTTGTTCATATTTATTAGTTCTAGAAACACATTTTTAGGCTAGGAAATAATTCTGAAAACTGATAAAATAAATTTAAATTAGTTCACATCAGAGGAGAAGTTCAAAAATATATTATTTAATATTTTAGATCAGAACCTATTCTGTTTAGATGATATGTCCTACTATTTAATATTAAAACTCACTTTTAGGCATAGAAAATAAATCTGAAAAATATAGGAAAATAGGTATGCATAATTAGAAAATGATAAATGAAGTCTCCAAATCTAAAAACTTCAGTTTAGGATTTGGTAGAAGATCTGAAAACCTATTTGGAGTAGGAAATTACCTTCCATGCAAACTTGGTAGTTAAGAAGTATATTAATTAAATATAAAGAATTTGTTCAAATTTTAAATTCATATATAGTGTGCAAACAGAAATCTGAATACAAAAGTTAGAAATCATATACATATGTTTAAAAGTGCATGTAGGCTAAAAATCAACACATCTAGAGTAACCACAACACTTAGAAATGTGAATGACTATCATATGTATGTATGTGTGGTTTGTATGAAGTGAAAGTGTGAACTATGTCTTATGGATTGTTGTTTTCTTTTGCTATGTGTATTGGCATGAGTAGAACCTGCCCCAGAGCAAGTTCTTCCCTTCCAAGACCAAGACTTTCCATTCTCAGAGCAGCAGGAAGAAGGCAAGTGTCCTTGACCACTTTGATCCTATGCTAGGATGTGTAGATGGAATTATTTGCATTGTCAATTGAAATATGAAACCCATGCTAGGAAGTTTCCCCTAGAATTGTATTATCTTGTTTCCTTGTAGCTTGGGTTGGGATTTGTTTTATTATGTCATTCATTCATATTACTTATGCTTAGCCATGCTTAGAATGGGATAAGTGGGATATGAGATCATCAACTTGTTTACCTTACTCTTGAATGAGACATTATGAGTTATGTAGAGGTAGGGATCGAGGCAAGTTAGATGATTTGGTTGGTGCTGGGTGCACGAGACTCGGGTTTGTGTTTAGTACTTGCCTGGATCCTAAGGACCGGTTCATGGAGCATGTAACCTGGCTTTACCGTGCCAACCACATGCTGAGATGGGGCAGCTTGGCCAATTAATTAGGTGTATCCCCCCCCATAGTATGGGTGTGTTGGATGGTGCGGGGAATAGGTGTCAGCTGGACTACCATATGAACCGCAAGGCTCAAGAGGGTGCCACTGCAGCGGGGTTGGAGCCTCTTGTATGCTGTTAGGGGTGAAACCTCAGTGGGCCCACGCTCGTCGGGAATCCCTTTGTAAAGGCTACGTAGTGATCTCCTGGCTACACACCTGGGAAGTGTGAATGTGGTTCGCGGCCACTGGCATAATGGAGGTTCTTTTAGTCCACCCGGCAACGGGGGATGAAATCACTACATGTGGGTACAGTGGTGCAAACTCTGCAGAGTCAAAACTGTCATGACAGCCGTGCTCTGGTCAAGAGCGGCTTGGACTTATTCATGATTAGAGGATGATGGATTGGAAAGTTGTGAATGTTAAGCGGGGAGCTTAACATTGGAAATGATGTCATGGTTATTTAATTTTGATGATGGGTTGGGAGATTGGGACCATTTCACCTATGTAGTAATGTAGGTGCTTAATAAGCTAAGGTGATATGTATTAATTAAGTAGTGCTTTAACCATGAGTTCAACCTCTCCTTGCTCTAGCCATGCATGACATAACTTTCCCACACTTGCTGAGTACCCACGGTACTCAAACTTGCTTTTCTGTTGGTTTATATTGCTGCTCAGGTCAAGATAATGATGTGGTGTTTAATGACCAAGACTTTGGCCCCGAGGAAGGATTCTAGGTTCCCGGAGTCCCCCGGGCAACGCCTGTGACGAAGTCCACAAGATTTATATTCCGCTGCTGTTTTATTTACATGTCATGAACTTATTATCGTCCATCGAGACATATGCTATGTAAGACTTATTTATATTCGACACCTGGCTTGTAATAAATGATGCTTCACTATTTGTCATCACATGTATGAGAAAATGATCCTGGCATACATGTGATATTCACTCGGTTGTTCTTCGGAGAAACCGGGTGTGACAAAATATCTCCTCAACACATTTTATCTAATGTTTTACATGTAGACTCCCTAGATTATAACCTTTTGTCAATATCTCAACTATGCGACAAAGGTTATAACTGTTTATTCACTAATGAGGGTGTGACCGTTTTTAGAAGAAGCGATGGCTCGATTGCATTCAAGGGAATGTTGAAGGGAAAGCTTTATCTTGTTGATTTCAACAAAGATAAAGCCGAACTCAACACTTGCATTGTTGCTAAGACCAACATGGGATGGCTGTGGCATAGACGGCTAGCCCATGTTGGGACGAGAAATCTGTAGAAACTTCTAAAAGGTGGTGACATCCGAGGTCTAAAGGATGTGGTTTTTGAGAAAGACAGGCCGTGCAGCGCTTGCCGGGCGGGAAAACAAGTCGGAGCACCACACCCCGCCAAGAACGTAATGACCACTACAAGACCACTGGAACTTCTTCATATGGATCTATTTGGTCCAATTGCTTACATAAGTATTGGCGGCAACAAATACGGTTTAGTAATTGTTGATGATTTTTCAAGATTTACCTGGGTATTTTTCTTGTATGATAAATCAGAAACTCAGGGAATCCTCAAGAAGTTCCTGAAAAGAGCCCAGAACGAATTCTCATCAACCGTGAAGAAATCAGAAGTGACAACGGGACAGAATTCAAGAATACACAAGTTGAAGAGTATCTCGATGAAGAAGGGATAAAGCATGAGTTCTCGGCACCCTACTCTCCTCAACAAAACGGGGTGGCCGAAAGGAAGAACAGAACATTGATTGAAATGGCAAGAACAATGTTGGACTAATATAAGACATCAGATCGATTTTGGGCAGAAGCGGTGAACACCGCTTGTCATGCCACAAATCGGTTGTACCTTCACCGACTACTGAAGAAAACTCCATATGAGCTCCTTACCGGTAAAAAAGCCTAATGTTTCTTATTTCAAAGTTTTTGGTTGTAAATGTTTTATTCTGAACAAGAAACCGAGGGCTTCGAAGTTCGCTTTGAAGTCCGATGAAGGGTTCTTCCTCGGCTATGAATCGAATGCCTACGCCTATCGTGTCTTCTACAAGGTGTCCGGTCTTGTTGAAGTAGCACGTGACGTAGTGTTCGATGAAACTAACGGCTCACAAGTGGAGCAAGTCGATAAGTGTATGCTAGATAAAGAGGAAGCTCCATGTGAAGCACTGAAGAAAATGGCACTTGGTGATATTCTACCACAAGAGCAAACGCAAGACTCAAATGCACAAGGTGAACCTCAACAAGGAAGCAATGATCAAGGGGGGGCTTTTACACAAGATCAAGTGAAGAAAGATCAAGAAGATCAAGATAATCATGGAAGCAATGATCTAGGGGGAGACAATGAACATGAAGATGATGAAGAACAAGCAGCTACACAAGTTCCTCACCCAAGAGTACATCAGAGTGTGCAAAGAGACCATCCTGTCAACAATATCATTGGTGATATTGCTAAGGGAGTAACTACTAGATCTCGCGTTGCAAATTTCTGTGAATGCTATTCTTTTGTCTCTTTTCTGGAACCATACAGGGTAGATGAAGCCTTAAGGGATCCAGACTGGGTGATTGCAATGCAAGAAGAATTGAACAACTTCAAAAGAAATGAAGTGTTGGAGCTGATGGAAAGACCAAGGGCGAACATCGTTGGAACCAAATGGGTCTTTCGGAACAAGCAAGATGAACATGGAGTAGTAACAAGAAATAAAGCGAGGCTGGTGGCCAAGGGTTATTCTCAGGTCGAAGGTTGGGACTTCGACGAAACTTTCGCTCCCGTAGCTAGACTTGAGTTCATTCGTATTTTATTGGCATATGCTACTCACCGTAATTTTAAGTTGTATCAGATGGACGTCAAAAGTGCCTTCCTCAACGGTCCGATAAAGGAGGAAGTTTATGTGTAGCAGCCACCAGGATTCAAAGACCAAGAGTATCCTAACCATGTCTATAAACTGCGTAAGGCTCTCTATGGCCTCAAACAAGCTCCTCGAGCTTGTATGACTGCCTTAGAGATTTTCTAACTTAAAATGGATTCAAAATTGGTAAGGCTGACTATACACTCTTCACTAAACATTTTGATGATCATCTATTTGTATGTCAAATTTACGTTTATGATATTATCTTTGGATCCAGTAACAAGTCTTTCTGTGAGGAATTTAGCAAAATTATGAAAGATAGGTTTGAGATGTCGATGATGGGCGAATTGAAGTTCTTCTTGGGATTCCAAGTGAAGCAACTGAGAGAGGGCACATTTATAAGCCAAACCAAATACACACAGGACATCCTCAAGAAATTCAATATGGACAAAGCCAAGCCCATCAAGACACCCATGGCAATCAACGGACATCTCGACCTCAATGAAGAAGGTCCAAATGTGGACCAAAAGGTATATAGTTCAATGATCGGCTCCTTACTTTACTTATGTGCATCTAGGCCAGATATTATGCTTAGCGTATGCATGTGTGCAAGGTTTCAAGCCGCACCTAAAGAGTGTCACTTAATAGCTGTAAAAAGAATCCTAAGGTATCTTGTGCACACACCTAACTTGGACCTTTGGTATCCCAAAGGATCCATGTTTAACATGATAGGTTATTCTGATGCCGACTATGCAGGATGCAAAGTCGATAGAAAGAGCACTTCAGGGATTTGTCAATTTCTTGGCAGATCCCTAGTTTCTTGGTCATCTAAAAAGCAAAACTCTATTGCTCTTTCAACAGCGGAAGCAGAGTATGTTGCAGCTGGTAGTTGTTGTGCACAATTACTTTGGATGCGACAGAGTCTTAGAGACTACGGCTACAATCTAAATCATATTCCGCTTCTATGTGATAATGAAAGCGCTATAAAAATTGCACACAACCCAGTAGAGCACTCAAGAACTAAGCACATAGATATTCATCATCACTTTCTTAGAGATCATTCATTTAAAGGTGACATTGAAATTTCACATGTTAGAACTGAAAAACAACTAGCAGATATCTTACCAAACCATTAGATGAGAAAAGGTTTTGTGAGCTAAGAAATGAACTTAATATTCTTGACTCTCGAAACGTGGCTTGAAACGTTGCATACCTGGTTGCAACCTCAAATGTTACATTTTGTTGTAAAAACTGCTCCTCATCTCTTTTTCCTCTAAGAAAACAATTTTAATGAAGAAATCTTGCAAAATATGACCATTGTTTTATTGTTGTTTGCCTACTAGTCGTAATTACCAAGATTATTTGCAAAAATTAGTGTCCTTGGATCACTTTTAAACTTTACTATCTGTATCAGGTCTGTTGGAACCGGACTTTTCCGGTTGTCAACCGGACTAGTCTGGACAGACGATATAGTTAGGTTAACTCAGGGGCACCGGACTAGTCCGCTACCATGACCGGACTAGTCCGGTCAGTCGCATATATAAGCGTTTGGCCAGCCCAGACCCCTCCTTCTCCACTCATAAGCATTTGGTCTCCCCTCCTATCCTAAACCCTAGCTCCCAAAGTGATTTTTGGGTTGAGCCATCAAACTCGAAGTTTTCTCCGTGGAAAATCCTCTCCTCGACGAGTGGATTCTCCTCTCCAGACTCATCCGGATAGATTCTTGCTCCTTCAACGCGAATCTTCAATTCTTGGTAAATTCCCCCCTAAAACCTAACTCTCAAACTTTTCAAATTCTAGCTCGTTTCCTTTTATTTCAAAAGGATGTACATTGCCTCTAGAGATGTATTCCTACTACTTTCCTGCCTTTGTGTCTTTAGATAGGAGATTTGATTCAAATGGAAACGTTAGAGTTCTTATGCCAGGCCGGACTAGTACGGCGCGCAGATGCGGACAAGTCCGCACTCTGAAACTGGACAAGTCCGGTCTCTGATAGTTGAACCCCTAGATTCCTATTTGAAGTCGATAATGAGTCCATTCGTATCTAATCCTTGAACTCCTTATCACGCACCATGTCTTCAGGCTCAGATGACAGCTCTTTCCACCTTGATGAAGAGGTTCAACGTGAAAGAGTGAGGAGAGCCAAGGAGAGAGTGATGAAGAAAAGATATGATGTCAATGTCCACTCTCCACCTTCCGATGAAAATTTGCCTATGAAGAGGAAGGTGATTGTGAAGAAGCCTCAAGGAAAGGCTATTGCCGAGAGCTCCTCGGGACCTAAGAGGGCTCCCAATAAAGGGAAGGGGCTTGCTAGTGGCCCCATTGGGCCTCTGAAAATGAAAAATCCCATTCATCGCAACAGGCAACTTTCGAATAATGATTACACTGGAAAAGGGGGTGAACTAGCTGACAAGTTCAGAAAAGTAGAAGTGTATAATCAGCCCAGAGAGTCAGCTGACCCCAGATTTTGGAGTAATTTTCATGCTGACTACTATGAACACGTGTATCGGAAGATGAAGCATCCAGTTGTCGAAAGTCAGTGGGTTGATATTGCTTATCTTCAGTCCAAGAGATGTCAAGCTTATCAGGAGGTTGTGACAACCCTCGAGCTTCACGGGCTGAAAGACCTATTCTCCTTCCAGTGTGACTGGAATGATGAAGTCATCACGCAATTCTACTCTACTCTCTACTTTGCTCGTGATGACAACGACAGGATGATTTGGATGACACATGGGTCTCAGTACAGTGTCACCTATGAAGAATTCGCAAGAATCCTTCATCTTGAGCATACCTTGGACAATGAACTTGTAATTCACAACCTGAAACCACTGGAGAAAGATCAGTTGGACTTTCTCTATGATACGTGAATGCCATTCAAGCCTCCAACCACTAAATACATGAAGCCTTTCTTTGTAGTTCTCAATCGGATATTGAGGAAGACTATAGCTCCCAAAGAGGGAGATGCAGGGACTGTTCAGGGCACCCTCAGAACCTTGATGAAGGTCATAAGCAAGAAGAGGACATTCAATGTGTTTGAGTACATTTACAATGACATGGTCAATATCTCTATCAATCCCATCCGGTCTTGCGGCTATGCACCCTACATAATGTTCATGATTGAAAAAGTGACAGGACTGGAGTTCGTAAAGGATGTGCCTCACACTAGACTTAGGCCCCAGAAACCCACTATATATTCTGCTCCTTCTGCTCCTATCTCACCCGGAGAAGAAAGAAGGTCCAAGAGAGCTCAAGAGGAGACAAGATCTGAGGCTGCAGCTGCCACTCATGCAACCTCATCTACTCGGGAATTCTCAAGTGGCATCTTCAAGATGCTATCTTCTATCTTTGCCTCTTGCCGCAAAGTTGAAGTTAAGCAACATGAAGAGAGATTGGCGAGGAAGAAGCATCAAAGATATGTAAAAGCCAATATCCAGGCCATCTGTGCCAAACTGGAAATTGAGCCACAAGGGTCACTTGAGGTTTCTGAGGACTCAGCTGAAGACTTCACTGAAATGCCAACTTTCACTGACCAAGAGTTGAGCTCCTTTGGTTTGGTGGTGGTTCAGCTGCTAACCCTCTACATGGTCAAGATGATGAAGATCAAGGTGAAGAGGAAGATGAAGATAGGACTGAGAGTGAAAGTGGGAACGGCGATGAGTGATTCCACTCGATTTTTCCCTTTTTTGGTGCCTTGATGCCAAAGGGGGAGAGATTGAGACTAGAATAGCTATCTAGGATAAGTTATTAAGGACTTGTTATCGAGGATTTGTACTTATTTTTAAAACTATTGTAATTTGACTATTCACCTTATGTGTGATGCTTCATAGTATTGTGATGCTTACATCTATGGTTGTTATCTTTTATCCTCGTTCATCACATTTTTGTTGATCACACACTTTTTAGGCACCCCCCATAAGGTGTGCGTATATGAGAGAAGTTTTTCTTGTTAGTTATTCATTATTCTCATATATGCACACTTTATGAAAAAACAATTTTTTCTTCTTAATTGTGATATCTCAAATGGTTGTCATCAATCACCAAAAAGGGGGAGACTGAAAGTGCATCTAGGGTATCCCTTGTGGGTTTTGGAGAATTGATGACAAGCATATGAGATCCTAATGAAATTATTGAGATGATTGCAGGACAAACAAAGTGAACTAGCTCGGTGCACACAAAAAGGTGAAAAATAGAGTGGTGTCCAAAAAGGAAGACTTTAATGGAATTTAGAAGAGCAAAGTAGATTTAAATATATAGGGTGTGTGTGAGAGACACATCCCAAGAGCTCATGAGTTTGTGTAAGGGTAAGGGGTTTAAAAATCAACTAAAAACCACTGGACACCGGACTAGTCCGTTCATGGACCGGACTAGTCTGTTCATGGACCGGACTAGTCCGTTTAACTTTCTGGAAGTCGCAGACATAGTGCACTGGACTAGTCCGCCTTGTGAACCGGACTAGTCCGGTCAGCTTACTGGAAAGCACCGAACAAGTCTGGTTTTAGACCAGACTAGTCCGCTTAGCCCACTGGAAGTAGACCAGACAAGTCCGAACATACACCGGACTAGTCCGGTATTAGGTTTCACAACGGTAACTTTTTTGGAAACCATATAAATTGGTGATCCACGAACTTCCAACAAAACATACACGACTCACACTGCTAGAAACTCAAACCCTAGCACCGCCACCTGTCCCAAGTGACACGACCCCATTGGTCCGGTCGAGCCAGGATCACGCTGAGGGGGGCTGCGTTGCACAGCACCGTATAACACACGTCAAAGGTGCAAAGCGGAAGCGGAAGTTTTATTACATAAACAAGTTTATGAACATGTTTACATCAAAATAAGTTCAGTCTACACTTGCGGCGTAGACTAAGCATCAAGTGCACGTTCAGCCCTCGAACGTGTCCTTGCTAGCACACACGCACACTAACTCTGCGGCGTGCGCGACTCCCACTCGACGGGGTTCCCCTCCTGGGGTTCCGTCTCCTCTTCGGGAGTCCCTTCCTCATAGAACCCTGCAAAAGCTTCAAACACAAGCAGTGAGCACGAAGGCTCAGCAAGTCTGACCCGTCTCACCTAAACATGGAACTTCTACATGAGGGTAATGGGTTGCATGAGGTAGAAATCATTTGCAAGGACTCCGCCTATGTTGTAATGACATAGCCGGTCCCAAGCCCGGGTAAAGGAGGAGGGGGTTGTGATAGGCTTGGCGAGCCAACAACTACACTTAGCCACTCTCATGGAAATGAAACCCAATAGAAATTCGTTGGGGCGTAACCCTCTTAGCGACGCGCCATATCGGAACCCGGGTATGGTGTTAAGTGGGCAAGGGCCGGGTCGCCACCGCCTTAGTGGCGCGCCATATCGGAACCCGGATATGGTGTTAAATGAGCAAGGGCCGGATCGCCATCACCTTAGTGGCGCGCTACATCATCGCCCGGATGTAGTGATAAGTGAGCAAGGGTCTTTGCATCTTACTCGACGGGTGCAAAGCGTAAGGAAGCTAGCCGAGGAACATAGATTTCGGGTGGGTAGTTGGAATGTAGGATCCTTGACGGGGAAGCTACGTGAGTTAGTAGATGTTGCCATTAGGAGACGAGTAAATATCCTTTGTTTACAAGAGACTAGATGGGCGGGTCAAAAGGCGAGAGGAGTCGAGAATACCGGTTTCAAGCTTTGGTATTCTGGTTCGGCTGGGACTAGGAATGGCGTAGGTGTTCTAATAGATAAGAGTCTTAAGGATGGAGTAGTGGATGTTCGAAGACGAGGGGATAGGATCATCTTAATCAAGATAGTAATTGGGGACATTGTCTTGAACGTCATTAGTGCTTATGCCCCACAAGTTGGGCTCAACATGAGTGCTAAGAGGCAATTTTGGGAGGACTTGGAGGATATGGTTAGTAGTGTACCGATAACCGAGAAACTCCTCATAGGGGGAGATCTCAATGGTCATGTGGGTGCAACTAACCTAGGATTTGAAGGAGTACATGGAGGTTTTGGATGCGGCGATAGAAATCAAGAGGGTAAGGACATCCTAGACTTTGTCGTAGCCTATGATCTGTTGATAGCTAACACCCTCTTTAGGAAGAGGCAATCTCACCTAGTGACCTTTAGTAGTGCCCAACACTCTAGCCAGATTGACTTTGTCCTCACTAGGAGAAAGGATAGACGGGAGTGTCTAGATTGTAAGGTGATCCCGGGGGAGTGTGTTGTGACACAACATAAGCTTGTGGTAGCTGACTTTCGCTTCCATACATGTTCTTTGCGGGACAAAGGTGTCAAAATCACAAGAACAAAGTGGTGGAAGTTGAAGGGAGAATCACAAGAATCCTTTAAAAATAGGGTGATCACAGAAGGACCCTGGGCAGAAAATGGAGATGCAGATAGTATGTGGATGAAGATGGCAGCTTGCATTAGGAAGGTAGCTAGTGAGGTGTTCGGTGTGACAAAGGGAAAGAAACTTATAGATAAAGACACTTGGTGGTGGAATGAGGATGTACAAAAGGCCATTAAGGAGAAGAAGGAGTGTTACAAGAGTTGGCATAATGATAGAAGCGGAAGCAACATGATTAAGTACAAAGAGGCTAAGAAGAATGCAAGGCGGGTTGTGAGTAAGGCAAGAGGACAAACCTATGATAAGTTATATGAGAGACTAGGGACAAAAGAAGGTGAAAAAGACATATACAAGGTAGCAAAAATCCGCGAGAGAAAGATGAGGGATCTCAATCAAGTTAAATGCATCAAAGATGAGACTGACCGCATTCTACTGAAGGATGAAGAGATTAAGAATAGATGGCGTGATTACTTTAATGGGCTATTCAATGATGGGAATGAGAGCACTATGGTTGAGTTGGATGACTCCTTTGATGACTCCAACAGGCAGTTCGTGCGGAGGATACAAGAGTTTGAGGTTAAGGAGGCCTTAAAAAGGATGAAAGGAGGAAAGGCCCTCGGCCCTGACGATGTCCCTATTGAGGTGTGGAGATGTCTTGGGGACGTCGCAATAGTATGGCTCACAAAGCTATTCAACCACATTTTTCGGTCAAACAAGATGCCTGAAGAATGAAGGAAAAGTATATTAGTACCTATCTTCAAAAATAAAGGAGATATTCAAAGTTGTACTAATTATCGAGGTATTAAGCTTATGAGTCATACTATGAAGCTTTGGGAGAGAGTGATTGAACACCGCCTGAGGAAAGTGACCAATGTCACTAAAAACCAGTTTGGTTTTATGCCTAGGAGGTCTACAATGGAGGCGATTTTCTTGCTTCGTCAGCTTATGGAGAGATATAGGGAGCAGAAGAAGGACTTGCATATGGTGTTCATCGACTTGGAGAAGGCGTACGACAAGATACCAAGGTCAGTCATGTGGTGGGAACTAGAGAAATATAAAGTGCCAACAAAGTACATTACCCTTATCAAGGATATGTACAATAATGTTAGGACAAGTGTGCGCGTAAGTGATAGTGAGACTGATGCATTTCCTATCACGGTAGGATTACATCAAGGATCAGCTTTGAGCCCATACATCTTTTCCTTGGTCATGGATGAGGTGTCGAAGGATATACAAGGGGATATCCCTTGGTGCATGCTCTTTGCTGATGATGTAGTGCTGGTAGATGAAACTAGAGATGGTGTTGATAAGAAATTAGAGTTATGGAGACAAACCTTAGAGTCCAAGGGGTTTAGACTTAGTAGGACCAAAACCGAGTATATGAGGTGCGACTTTAGTGGTGTTGGTCGTGAAGAGGGAAATGTTAGTCTACAAGGACAAATAGTACCTAGAAGGGACTCTTTCCGATACTTAGGATCAATGTTACAAAGCAATGGCGATATTGATGAGGATGTTTGCCACAGGATCAAGGTAGGGTGGATGAAATGGCGACAAGCCTCTGGAATCCTATGTGATAGGAAAGTCCCACAAAAGCTAAAAGGGAAGTTCTATAGGACGGTGATCAGACCCGCGATGCTCTATGGGGCGGAATGTTGGCCAACTAAACGGCAACATGTCCAACAAATGAGTGTCGCAGAGATGCGCATGCTACGGTGGATGTGTGGGCACACGAGAAGAGACCGAATAAGGAATGAGGCGATTCATGATAAGGTAGGGGTGGCGCCGATTGAAGAGAAGTTAGTCCAACATCGGCTTAGGTGGTTTGGACATATCCAACGGAGACCTCCAGAAGCACCGGTTAACAGTGGGATTTTAAGAGGTAGAGAAAATATTAGGAGGGGTAGAGGACGACCAAGGTTGACCTGGGAGGAGGCGGTAAAACGAGATTTGAGAGATTGGAATGTATCCAGAGACTTAGCTCATGATAGGACCTCATGGAAAGTAGCAATTCATGTGCCAGAATCGTAGTCTTGTTTTTTTTCTTTTTTTCTTTTCTCTTTTTCTTTTCCTTTTTTCTTATTTCTTTTCTCTTTTCTCTTTTTCCTTTTTCTTTTTTTCCTTTTTTCCCTTGTTCTCATATCTCTTCCTCTGTTTTACTTCATTGATATTGGGTTTCATGTCTAGCCGACCCCAACAGGCTTGGGATAAAGGCTTGGTTGTTGTTGTTGTTGTTGTTACTTTCAAGTTTTAGCAGCAGGTTGTGGAGAACCTTACGCTAAGGCACATGAGAGAGCCGCAATCAAACAAGAAACGCATTTCTCTCATGTACTTTGCCCAAAGTTGAAAAGAACTTTAATTAGCTCTAAGCTACAGCATATCATTAACAATCAATGTCCAGCTTTCAATCAGCAACATTTTAACATGTAACTAGCCTGTTCTTTCTACGTCACGGTACAGTGAACAAGTGGTACTCACTGACCGTGAGGGACGGCGATTATAATCGATTTACACCTGCAGGGTTACCCGAACAACCCGTCACGTACGCCCGTACTCGATGTTGCCTACAACACCCATCACGGACGCCGTACGCGACTACCTTTCACCCGTTAGCCAAATATTGAACCGGTCCCATCATCCCGAGCAAGAGGTATCTGCACGCGCATCTCCGTGCCGCCAGCCGATTTACACCTCAAGCTCTCAACCTACCCTCTGAACGACGGGCAATGCCTCAATAACCAGCTACCCGAGTTACATCAGTTTCCCGGTTCCCATAGCCGGTAGGTCTTCGGTACTGTTCTAGCTTGTTCAACAGGCCCGCACACGGCTCGGTCCTCAATCGACACAAGTGGAGCTACAGCACACAGGCCCCAAAGTCCTGCTGCCCTTACTCTCCGCTCGGTCTCATCTTTCTTGCCAGGTATATCATGTGCTATCTCTACCCGAGCAATGTGCCTCTAGCCTATTCTCGCGAGTAGTTCCAACTACTCGACTTGTACCGAATCCTACTCTATCCTAGCAATGCAGTAGCTAACGGGGTTTGCAATCCTAAACCCAACCCGTGGTTTTCTTGGCTATGCAGCTGGATTTCCAAACAAGACTCTAATGCACAGAACAAAGGAAACAAGTATGTGCTCAAAACAATAAAAATTTGTAAAAAGGTTAATGCAAACCGGAGCTTGCCTTGCTGCTCTTGGTCGTAGGCTAGCTGTTCCTCCGGAGTAACAAAGTCTAGGACTTCGGATTCCTCCTCGACCTTAGCGACTACATGATATAAGAAACATATGTATCAATTTAAATGCATTTCTATTAACTTTGAAGTTGTGAAGTCTATAACCCTTGCTAGACAGACCTAATGACTGTGAAACTTTTACTGTGGCTTGGTTACAACCTAAACAGAGACTTGGTCAAGTTTTAGTTGCAGCAAAGCTCATTTGAGCCCTCCACAATTAATTATGTCCTTGACCTTAATTGGAACTCTTAGGGTGTTCTAGGAATTTTCAGGAAACAAACTATGACTTTCTGAAAACTAGATTTTCAGAGGGTTCTAATGGAGTTGGTCTCACTTAATTTGGATGTCTCTAACTAAAGATATGAGCTAAACAATTTCAGAGAAAATTCTGAAAATGTTTCTGAACATTTTCTATTTTCTCTGGAACAGTTTCACTAATCACACCATTAGGTGGATTAAATGAGCTCAAATGGATCTGAAATTTTTATGGTAGTCCAAGGATATTTTGGTGAACATCTCAGCAAAATTTCAGGATTTTCCTCCAAAGGATTCTCCAGTTAAAATTCCTAACAGTTTAAATTTGAGGAATTAATTCTGGAGAAATAAGGAATTTCATGAAGTGAAACTTGATTTTCTGGAAGGTACTCAGAGAGCTGAATCCAGCAAAATTTGGTTCACTCAATTTTGAGCTTTCTAGCTAAAGTTATAAGGATTTGAAGTTTGAAGGAAATCTGAAAATCGGGGAAAAGTTTAAACTCGCGCGTGGGCCCAGGGGACACGCGTCGCACGCCTAGGCGATGGCACATCGCGGCCAACAAGGATTTTGCGCGCCAGCACACCCGATCCTGGCCGCAGCCGGATCCCGATTCAAAATATCGGCCGCTGACAGCTGGGGTCCACCCCCTTCTTCAACCTCGCGACACCCGCGCCCCGCCGCCGAGGGATCTCGCCGGAGAGCTCGCCGCCGGCTGCTGTACAGCTCCAAACTTCTCGATTCTGGCCGCCCCTGCCTACTTTTACTCGGGGAACAGGATTTTAGGGTTAGCTGCTCATGACAATGGTCGGAGCATGGTCGGCGACGAGCCGCCACCTCAGAACGATTTCGGCCATGTCGGCTGACTACCCTAGCACCTCAGCTACTTGGGAAATCGGTCGGGGAGCATCAGTGGACCTCAGAGAAGGTCGACATGAGCTCGAGGCAGCTCGGGGAAGGCCCGAAATAGGTCCTCACCGTGCGCCCGATGCCGCCCGTTCGTTCCGCCATTAGTAGACCTTAAATTACGCCGGGCACAGAGGTTCTCCGGCCCAGAGTTGTGAAGACAACTTGTGCGTTACCGTGTCTAGCTCGTGTAAGAGCGGCCTGAGGCCCTCTAATCCTTTCTAGAGCACGAATTAAACAGAACCGTACCCGAAGGTCGTTCTGCACACAGAAAGGGGAAAAGTGGAAATTCGCCGCCGGTGAGCAACCACTCGAGCTGTGGCTCGGGGATGAGCAGCATCGGTCACCCGCGCGTCCAAGGGTGCCTTGTCTCGGGCGTGACAACGCCCTGGTTGGGCTGTCCACGAGAGCCCGAGGTGCGGCGGTTCCAAGTTCCGATTTTGATCTTTCGGCACAGCCGATATCACTCGGTTTCAATCGAATTCTAGCAACGGGGAGGATGGAGGAAGGTCTCTAGTACCTTGCTGGGGCTCTGGAGTGGAAGGAGGGAGCTGCGATCGGCGTTCTCCGATCAAGTCCGAGCTGCGGAAGTTTTCGGCCGGCGCTGAGTTCTTGCGGGGAAGAACGGTGGTGCCTCGGCCGAGGAGGGGGCAGGCGCCTTAAGAAGGCTCTGCACCGCCTCATGCCCGCGCGTGGGCAAGCAGCTGGTGGCACGGCGGCTGGCCTCGGTGGCGATCAACGCTGCGGCTCGGCGACCCGAGTGAGAAAGTCTCAGTCGGTTTGATCTGAGCAGTGGCTGACATGTGGGTCCCACCTCCAGTTTTAACCTCTGAAATTTACTCCTAATCACTGTTGTAAACAGTGAACCCCATACTACCCTTGGCAATTCAAATTATTCACACATGAGCCATTTGAATTGATCAAAGTTCAAATGAGGTTTGGTTTGAATGAATTTCAGCACAAGTTCAGTTTGAAATTCAAATAAAGTTTGAATTTCTCCCACTTAGCTCATGTCAAGATCAACTCCAAATGGAGTGAAAATTGGTGTGTGAGCTCACAAAAATGTGCTGAGTAAGAATATGCCCCCCACTTTTAAATTCATTGGATAAAAACAGTTTGAATTTGAATATGGTTTCAAACTGCCCTCTCCCTAACTATAACCAAACTGACCTCAAAAAGGTTTTGAATTTGGGTGAAACTTGGCATGGACATCCTTAGTAAAGTGTAAGAGTTTTCATATGTCCAGCCCATCTATATCACATGTGGGAAATACCACTTTTGCAATGTGTAAGTTTGTTCTCTAATGAGCATGTTGATAATTGTTACTTGCTCTTCATTTGTGTTCATCATTCTTCCTCAAATGAGGTGTGTGGTGTGGTGATGAACACTGCAAATGTGTGTCAAAAACTGAGGCCCTTACACCAAGAGTCCAAAAACACATCCCCCCACACATCTAAGGTGCGAAAAAGGTGAAAATCAATTAAACACTTGGATTTGGGATTGGGAGATCGTTGTTCCTTCATTGTGAGCTCTTGGGGTTTGACCTCTCTACACTCATATTCTGCATTGTAATCTTTTTGAGTGTATTTGATCGCTTTTTCATTGTAATTTTCATGGGAGCCCTCAACGTGTGAGGTTGCCCCACAAACTCGGTGATTACCCGTGCTAGTGGAGTCAAGTCGGCCTTGTGTGGTGACTTGAAGAGGTGAATGTGGCCTAGAGGGGGGGTGAATAGGCCTTTAAAGATTCCTGCACACTTAATAAAGTTATCAGAAACTTGACTGACCGGACTAGTCCGGTTGTGTGGGCGGACTAGTCCGGTGTGCTGAATTATTTGAGTTAATTAAGTGTGTCTCACAAATTTAATCTTTCAGCAGCGGAATGAGAACAACAGTTTTTATAAATTAAATTTATTGTATGGATGCACGTGCAAACTTATAAGGAACTCAAACGATGACTAGCAAACTAGTGATCTAATGTATCAAAATGTAAAACAAATGAGAGACAAGAGACACGAATTTTTACCGAGGTTCGATCTCAACAAGAGATCTACGTCCTCGTTGAGGAAGCTCACACAGAGCCGGGTTCCCAACCCTTTCCCTCTTCAATGACACGACCCCATTGGTCCTGTCGAGCCAGGATCACGCTGAGGGGTGCTGCGTTGCACAGCACCGTATAACACACGTCAAAGGTGCAAAGCGGAAGCGGAAGTTTCATTACATAAACAAGTTTATGAACATGTTTACATCAAAATAAGTTCAGTCTACACTCGCGGGCGTAGACTAAGCATCAAGTGCACGTTCAGCCCTCGAACGTGTCCTTGCTAGCACACACGCACACTAACTCTGTGGCGTGCATGACTCCCACTCGACGGGGTTCCCCTCCTGGGGTTCCGTCTCCTCTTCGGGAGTCCCTTCCTCATAGAACCCTGCAAAAGCTTCAAACACAAGCAGTGAGCACGAAGGCTCAGCAAGTCTGACCCGTCTCACCTAAAGATGGAACTTCTACATGAGGGTAATGGGTTGCATGAGGTAAAAATCATTTGCAAGGACTCGCCTAATTAGTAGAACCTTACTTTCAAGTTTTAGCAGCAGGTTGTGGAGAACCTTACGCTAAGGCACATGAGAGAGCCGCAATCAAACAAGAAACGCATTTCTCTCATGTACTTTGCCCAAAGTTGAAAAGAACTTTAGTTAGCGCTAAGCTACAGCATATCATTAACAATCAATGTCCAGCTTTCAATCAGCAACATTTTAACATGTGACTAGCCTGTTCTTTCTACGTCACGGTACAGTGAACAAGTGGTACTCACTGACCGCGAGGGACGGCGATTATAATCGATTTACACCTGCAGGGTTACCCGAACAACCCGTCACGTACGCCCGTACTCGATGCTGCCTACAACAACCATCACGGACGCCGTACGCGACTACCTTTCACCCGTCAGCCAAATATTGAACCGGTCCCATCGTCCCGAGCAAGAGGTCCCTGCACGCGCATCTCTGTGCCGCCAGCTGATTTACACCTCGAGCTCTCAACCTACCCTCTGAACGACGGGCAATGCCTCAATACCCAGCTACCCGAGTTACATCAGTTTCCCGGTTCCCATATAGCCGGTAGGTCTTCGGTACTGTTCTAGCTTGTTCAACAGGCCCGCACACGGCTCGGTCCTCAATCGACACAAGCGGAGCTACAGCACACAGGCCCCAAAGTCCTGCTGCCCTTACTCTCCGCTCGGTCTCATTTTCTTGCCATGTGTATCATGTGCTATCTCTACCCGAGCAATGTGCCTCTAGCCTATTCTCGCGAGTAGTTCCAACTACTCGACTTGTACCGAATCCTACTCTATTCTAGCAATGCAGTGGCTAACGAGGTTTGCAATCCTAAACCCAACCCATGGTTTTCTTGGCTGTGCAGTTGGGTTTCCAATCAAGACTCTAATGCAAAGAACAATATTCAAAGATGTGCTCAAAACAATGAACATTTGTAAAAAGGTTAATGCAAACCGGGGCTTGCCTTTCTGCTCTTTGTCGTAGGCTAGCTGTTCCTCCGGAGTAACGAAGTCTAGGACTTCGGGTTCCTCCTCGACCTTAGCGACTACATGATAGAAACATTACATGTATTAATTTAATGCATTTGTATTAAGTTTGAAGTTGTGAAGTCTATAACCTTTGCCAGATAGACCTAATGACTGTGAAACTTTTACTGTGGCTTGGTTACAACCTAAACAGAGACTTGGTCAAGTTTTAGTTGCAGCAAAGCTCATTTGAGCCCTCCACAAATAATTATGTCCTTGACCTTAATTGGAACTCTTAGGGTGTTCTAGGAACTTTCATGAGACAAACTATGACTTTCTGAAAACTAGATTTTCAGAGGGTTCTAATGGAGTTGGTCTCACTTAATTTGGAAGTCTCTAACTAAAGATATGAGCTAAACAATTTCAGAGAAAATTCTGAAAATGTTTCTGAACATTTTCTATTTTCTCTGGAACAGTTTTACTAATCACACCATTAGGTGGACTAAATGAGCTCAAATGGATATGAAATTTTTATGGTAGTTCAAGGATATTTTGGTGAACATCTCAGCAAAATTTCAGGATTTTCCTCCAAAGGATTCTCCAGTTAAAATTCCTAACAGTTTAAACTTTAAGGAATTAATCCTGGAGAATTAAGGAATTTCATGAAGTGAAACTTGATTTTCTGGAAAGTACTCAGAGAGCTGAATCCAGCAAAATTTAGCTCACTCAATTTGGAGCTTTCTAGCCAAAGTTATAAAGATTTGAAGTTTGAACTAAAACTGAAATTCGGGGAAAAGTTTAAACTCTGGCTTGTGGGCCCCGCACACAGTGCGTCGTCTCCCTCCTCGCGCCAACTGCGCGGCGGCGGCGTTCTCCGGCGACCCTCGCCGGAACTGAGTTCCCGGCCAACTCCCGGCCCGAAACTTGCCGCCTGCCCCTTTACTGACCCCCTGGACTCGATGGTGGGGTCGCTGGCCGCCGGCGATGACCGGAAACCCGTGCGCACCGATGACAGCACCTGCTAGGGTTCCGGTGAGGTCGGTCCCGCTCTCCCGTGCACCAAATCGACCGGAAATCGGTCGGAGAGCATCAGTAGAGCATGGGAAACCCGAACCAGGGCTGGGTGGAAGCTAGAAATGCCGGCAACTAGGCTCTCGACGGTGAGCCGAGGTGTTTAGCCATGGCGGCGGGGAAAACAGCCATATCATGGCCGATTCTCGATGGTTTTCTCTAATTCCAGTTCGAGCATGGACGCTATCGTGCGTAGAAGCTACTAGGTAACGAGCTCGTCCAACCTTCGTGCATAGAGCACGAATTTCACCCGAAGGTGAGCTCGGTTCTTATGAACTGATCAAGAGTAAATTTGGAAATTCTCGGCCGAGGGTTGATCAATCGCCAAACGGCTTTCGGCTACTCCATCTACACACAATCACGCACCTTTCTTGTGTAGAGAAGAGGACGTGACAACGGCTGTGCCGTGCTGTCCACGGGAGCCCGATCGGCGGCGATGTTTGGCTCGCCGGAGAAATGGCTCGTACAGCTCGAGGAAGCTTGCTCACAGGCCAACACGGAGTCTGGGAGGTTGCTCACGATCTCTTGGTGCCGTTTTGCTGTGGAGGAGGCTGTGCTCGCGAGTGATCGGCTTGATCAAGCGTGAGCTCGAGCGGCGGTGATGGCAGTGGAAAAACGGCCGAGTATGCCGGCAGCTCGGGGAATGAGTGATCGGAGCACGCCGGGGAGGGAATAAATAGCCCGGCGGCTGGTCTCCGGCTTGGGGCGCGCAGCAGGAGCTGGCGCCGGCTGCCCCCCCTCGGTGGCGCGCGCACGCTGCACCCGGGAACCGACTGAACTGGGTTTCAGTCGGTTTGTGTTGAGGTAGAGGCTGACATGTGGGTCCCACCCCCCCTTTTAACCTCTGAAATTTACTCCTAACAACTGTGGTAAACAGTGAATCCTATACTACCCTTGGCCATTCAAATTATTCACCCATGAGCCATTTGAATTGATCAAAGTTCAAATGAGGTTTGGTTTGAATGAATTTCAGCACAAGTTCAGTTTGAAATTCAAATAAAGTTTGAATTTCTCCCACTTAGCTCATGTCAAGATCAACTCCAAATGGAGTGAAAATTGGTGTGTGAGCTCACAAAAATGTGCTGAGTAAGAATATGCCTTCCACTTTTAAATTCCTGGGATAAAAACAGTTTGAATTTGAATATGGTTTCAAACTGCCCTCTTCCTATCTATACCCACAATGACCTCAAAAAGGTTTTGAATTTGGGTGAAACTTGGCATGGACATCCTTAGAAAAGTGTAGGAGTTTTCATATGTCCAGCCCATCTATATCACATGTGGGAAATACCACTTTTGCAATGTGTGAGTTTGTCCTCTAATGAGCATGTTGATAATTGTTACTTGCTCTTCATTTGTGTTCATCATTTTTCCTCAAATGAGGTGTGTGGTGTGGTGATGAACACTGCAAATGTGTGTCAAAAACTGAGGCCCTTACATTCCTTCCCCCTTAAAAGAATCTCGTCCCGAGATTATAAAGTGAAAAGGAGAGAGAGGACGGTGGAAAATTACCGGATATGCGACGTGAAAAAGTCGGGGTAGTTAGTGCGAAGGAATTCTTCGCTCTCCCATGTCGCTTCGTCCATGGAGTGATTACTCCATAGAACTTTGTAGAACCACAGCGTACGGTTGCGTGTGGTTCGGGCCTTTTCATCAATAATCTGCACCGGTTCCTCCCGATAGGTGAGATCCGGTTGCAGTTCTTCAATGTCTTCCAGCTGAACGGTAGTTGATAGCTTGAGACACTTCCTCAGCTGGGAAATGTGAAAGATGTCGTGCACACCGGAAAGTGCTTCTGATAATTTCAGCCGGTATGCCACCGATCCACATCTTTCGGTAATCTGGAATGGACCGATGAAGCGGGGTGCTAACTTTCCCCTCACCCCAAATCTATTTACACCCTTCATTGGAGACACCCGTAGATATACGTGGTCCCCAACTTCGAATTGTAATGGGCGCCTTCTCCGGTCCGCATACTGTTTCTGACGGGATTGAGCGGCTTTTAGGTTCGCTTGAATTAGTGGAACCTTTTCTTCCGCGTTGTTGACAAGGTCAATCCCGAAGGTAACTCTTTCGCCAGACTCACACCAGTTCAATGGTGTGCGGCATTTTCTTCCGTATAGCGCCTCGTAGGGCGCCATCTTGATGCTAGCTTGGTACCCATTGTTGTACGAGAACTCGGCTAACGGCAAGTGATCATCCCAATTCTTGCCGTGGTCGATAGCGCAAGCTCGTAGCATGTCTTCTAGAATCTGATTTACCCGCTCGGTTTGTCCATCCGTCTGCGGGTGGTAGGCTGAACTACGGATCAGCTTCGTCCCCAAGGCAGCGTGTAGCTGCTCCCAAAAACGGGACACAAATAAAGTGCCCCGGTCCGATACGATGGTACGGGGTACGCCGTATAAGCATAGGATCCGTGAGATGTACAGTTCAGCGTACTTCTTGGCGTTGTAGTTGGTGTTGACCGGGATGAAATGGGCAACTTTGGTGAGCCGATCGACGATCACCCATACTGAATCATGTTTCTGTAAAGTGGTGGGTAAACCGACGATGAAGTCCATGCTCACGTCCTCCCACTTCCAGGCAGGAACGCCCAGTGGTTGCAGCAGTCCCGGTTTCCGCATATGGTCTGCCTTCACCCTTCGGCATGTATCACACTCGGACACGTATTTTGCAGTCTCTCGCTTCATCCGTGTCCACCAAAACTTTCTTCTGAGTTCTTGATACATTTTGTTGCTGCCGGGGTGAATAGAAAATTTTGATAAGTGAGCCTCATCAAAGATTTTCTTCCGTAGCTCCGGGTTTCGGGGTACGACAATCCGGTCCTTGAACCATAGGACGCCGTCTCCGTCCTTCCGGAAACATTTCAACTCCCCACTGTCTACACGTCTCCGCAAATGTGACATGCCCTTGTCATTCTTCTGGGCTGCCGCTATCTCTTCACGGATGGTGGGGATCAAAGTTAGGTTGTAGAGAGCTCCGTGTGGAATCACATGTAGTGGTGGTTCGCTCTCTTCCAACGGTGTGATGGTCAGATTACTGACGTGTGACTTGCGGCTCAGCGCATCTGCCACAACGTTTGCCTTGCCCGGATGATAATGGATCTCTATCTCGTAATCCTTTATCAGTTCTAACCATCTTCGTTGCCTCATATTCAGCTCCTTCTGAGTGAATATGTACTTGAGGCTTTTGTGGTCGGTATATAAATGTACGAGGTTACCGAGTAGGTAGTGCCTCCACATCTTTAGTGCAAGTACCACGGCAGCGAGCTCCAAGTCGTGAGTTGGATAATTTTGCTCATGATTCCTAAGCTGCCGTGATCCATACGCGACCACTCTTCGGTCTTGCATCAGCACACATCCGAGCCCAATGCCGGATGCATCGCAGTACACATCGAACGGTTTTGTTGTGTCTGGCTGCGCCAAAACCGGTGCTGATGTCAGGTGCTTGACTAAAGCCTTGAATGCTGCTTCACATGCTGGACTCCAAACATATTTGGTAGCCTTCTTCAGCAGCTCTGTCATTGGCTTGGCAATCTTCGAGAAGTTCGGAATGAACCTCCGATAATATCCCGCGAGTCCGAGGAAACTCCGTACCTCATGAACAGTTCTCGGGGATTTCCAATTCAGCACTTGCGTGATCTTGCTCGGGTCCACAGCGATACCCTCTGCTGAGATGATATGCCCGAGGAAAGGCACTTGCGATATCCAAAACTCGCATTTGCTGAATTTTGCGTATAACTTGTGATCCCGCAGCCGTTGCAAGACTATACGCAGATGTTTCTTGTGATCTTCCTCCGACTTGGAGTATACTAGGATGTCGTCGATGAAGACCACGACAAACTTGTCCAGCTCCGGCATGAACACCGAGTTCATTAAGTACATGAAGTGAGCTGGAGCATTGGTGAGGCCAAAGGACATGACCAGGTACTCATAAAGTCCATACCTTGTCGAGAAAGCTGTCTTTGGAATGTCCTCCGCCCTTATCTTAATCTGATGGTACCCGGATCTTAAATCCATCTTGGAAAAGATTTTTGCCTCGACCAACTGATCAAACAACATGTCGATCCGTGGCAACGGGTACTTGTTCTTGATGGTTACGGCATTTAACGGACGATAGTCCACGCAAAGCCGCAACGTTTCATCCTTCTTCTTGACAAATAATGCCGAACAGCCCCATGGCGAGGAGCTCGGCCTAATAAAACCCTTCCCCAGAAGGTCCGTGATCTGAGTCTTCAGTTCAGCCAACTCCTTGGGCGCCATCTTGTACGGACTTCGGGATATTGGCATGGTTCCCGGTGCAAGTTCAATCTTGAACTCCACCTCTCTATCGGGTGGCATCCCCGGCAAATCGTCCGGGAATACATCCGGGAACTCTCGGACCACTGGAATGTCTTCCAATCTGATGGTTGTGGCTTGATAGACACTTGGGAGCTTTATTTCTGGACTGTCCAGAAATAATGAGTGAGAACCGTGCACCTCTGAGTTTAAGTGCACGACTCGAAGGACGGTGTCTAAAACAGTGCCATGGTGGGTTAACCACGACATCCCTAGGATGACATCGACCTTCTGTCCCTCTAAGATAATGAGAGACGTGGGGTACACTCTACCCGCTAAGCATAATGGTGCTTTGGAGACCATTACGCTTGCTGAAATCTTCCCACCCGGTGAACAAATTAGATATGGACTATCGGTGGGTAATATTGGCAAGCTGTGTTTAGCAATGAAAGCTTGGCTAATAAAATTATGCGTGGCGCCTGAATCAAATAGTACTATAGCGGGATGCTGGTGGAGTTGGAACATACCCGCAAGGATTGGCTCGCCCTCCGGCACGTCCTCAATTGCAAGCTGGTGGACAGTGCCGGGCCTAGGGTTTGCCCGCCGCGCATTAGTAGGGTTCCGGGGTTGATTCCTCCCTGGAAACTGTGGTGCCACTCCGCCGCCTTGCCTCTCCGGGCAACTGCTCGCGAAGTGTCCTGGACGACCACACTTGTAACATGTGGCCGCTGCTGGTGGAGTACTCGGGGGACGAAAGCCCGGCATGCGTTGCGGAGGTGCAAACGCACGCGGCATCGCCCGCTGCTGCTGCTGTTGTTGCGGTGGTACTGGCAGTGCCGGCCGGAATGCCGGTGAAGAGTACGGCCGACCGCGGAACGGCATCGACCGCTGTGGTGGTTGCCAGCGTGGACCTGATGGTGGGCGATTCACCATCCGAAACTTCTGAGAAGGACCACCTCCTTCTCCGCTGCTCTGCGGCGCGCTTTGCTTTCGCTCTGCCGCCGCCAACTCCTTGCCGGAGTCCTCCTGAACAATCGCAGCATCAATGATGTCGTTGAGGCTGCCGCGATTGAACATCGCCAACTTGTCCTTCAGGAGCGGGTTAAGCCCCTGGTAAAAGTGGTCCCGCCGCTTCTCGTCCGTATCTGCGTGATACGACGCGTAGAGCGCGAGATCGTTGAACGCCCTGGAATATTCCAGCGCGTTCCGGCTCCCTTGTTGCAGGTGTAGGAACTCCTGCGTCTTCCTCTTCATCAAACCGGGCGGTATATGATAGGCCCTGAAGGCCGTCCGAAACTCCGCCCAGGTCATCACTCGGTCGGTGGGCTGGGAAGCACAGAAGTTGGCCCACCACGCGCTCGCGGATCGTTGGAGCTGCTGGACCGCGAACTGAGTCTTGCGCTGCTCGCTGATTTGGAGCAGCCCGAATTTCATCTCTATGGCGCGGAGCCAGTTGTCCACGTCAAGTGGTTCATCTGCCCTTGAGAATACAGGGGGATGAGTCGCCAGAAAGTCGGAGTAGGAGCTCTGTTGGCGCTCCTCACGATCTTGACGTCTCTCTGGGCGAGACGTATTCGCAATTAACGTTTGCAGCAGCTCTGTGTGCTGCTGATGTGAACCCGCCATTGCCGCGACAATGTCGGCCAATGTAACCGTTGGCAGTGGCGGTGGCGGTGTTTGCTGTTGCTGTTGCTGCTGCTGTCCCAAGGAGTCCTCGGGAGGCGGTTGGGAGGTCTCTCCCCCTTGGCTAGTACCTCCAACATCAGGGTTGGCATGAGTACGCGTCATTCTGAAATTCAACACAGCAGCAATTAGCACATGTCTTACTCAAAATTCCATAAACAGCAGTAGGTATTGAGGCGACGCATGATTAACTTGCACAACATTCACATATATTGATAAAGCATAAACTTTATATAAGATACATTATTCTCGGATCTCCGAGAAGTCGTGCTCATGTCGTCCTACCTATACATACGCTACTGCCTACACGACATGTCACCGATTACAAAAGTTGGGTTACGCTACCCTAGCTGCCCTACTTGGCAACCGTAACCCCCTACTCGGAGTAGAATTCAACCTCCTGTGGGTCGTCCTCCTCCGGTACTTCTTCTGGTGGCTCTGGATCTACCACCTCTTCTCCCATTCCGGGTTCTCCCATTGCTGGAAGACCCAAGACCACCGGTATGCCTAACACCGGGGGCACGAGGTCCTGCAATGCATGCACCTCGTCCACAGCCTGGTTGTAGTCCTCTTCCCAGCCTTGTCCTTCCTCCATAGCGTCGTCCCGTTCTTGAGCAAGGTCCTCATTCTGCTGGGTTAGGGTCTGCACCAGCTCTTGCAACGCCGCGATGTCAACACGGCTCTTCTTCTTTGCCTTCTTCAGACGACGCAACTGATTGTGTTGTTCATTCAGTCGCTTGATCGTCGGAAGGAGCACATTGCGGAGTGCACTGTGAGCACTCTCAAAATGATCTCCACGGCTTGTGCTCTCCTTGAGCTTGGTGGCGAGATGTTCCGTATGAACAGCTTGGCTGTCCATCACAGCGTTTCCCGCCCTCATTTGGAGACTGAGATTTGCCTCCGCGGGGTTGTACCTTGGGCAACTCGGGTCTGTTGCCTCCAGGTACCTCTCTTCCCACACATGCTGAGCTCGTCCCTCCACCGGAATGAGTGCGTATGGAGTTCCCTCCATAGCCTGCACGTGTAGTTGGCAGAAACGTGACATAGTGTCACGGGCTGCCATTTGCCACATCCCTTCCGGTTGTCTTCCTCTCACCGTGACGGTGAACGGCACCCAACCGGGTGGCGTAGGCCCTGCAGGAACCTCGACATGGATCATCCATGTCTTGTTCCTCTCTTCGCCTTCTTCCTTGGCGATGTATTGCGGCATCTGGTTGTACCCGAAATATTGGAGCATTTGCCACAATGCTTCCGGGTAGCCGCTACGGTCAGAGCAGTGGGAAACTACCCACCCGTTCTCCAACCGTTTATCTGCTGCCATCTGTAAAAATATATTTGAGAAATGTCAAATATTCATTTAAACAGTAAACCATTGAGTTATAACATAAGATATGTCATTGAACCCCTAAAACATGGAAACATAGTTCAAATTTTGAACAAATTTGACTGCTGATCTGCTGTTCCCATGACAGCCTTGACCAGTTTCCACATCAACCTGATTTAGGCCATGTTAAAGGCAAAACCAATTCTGGAGCTCAACATCAAAGTTAAAGTTAACTTCAATAGCTTTCCAGAAAGTATTTGGTTGACCTAAGATATGCTCTGGTTCAAAAGTTAGGAGATGTCAAAGTTAACAGAATTTCTGGAATCAATTGGACAGCACCTCCCTGCCTTAGGTACTGATTTGATCCAAGAATCCTAGTTAATTCTGTTCCTAATCTGACAAAACTTTCTGTTACAAAGTTGTAACCCATCTCATAAGATTTCCAGAACTACCTCATTTCCTATTTTTGGATTTTTAAGCAGGAAGTTATGCTTAATTTACAGAGAGTTTACAGAGAGTCTTTGCTCTGTCCTGTTTTCTGGACAGTTTCAACTCTACTGCATTTTTCGAGTGGTTAAGGGATGAAACACCTCTGGACCTCAACAGAAGAGTTGTAAATCTCTTCCAACGCTTTCCAGAAATGTATCATACGACCCCAACCTCGAAAGAACTCAACCTCTAACCTCTGATTATCCTCAGCCTTGATTCAGCTGAAAACAGAGTGCTCTGTCCTTAACATCCTATAAGTTGAAAACTTGTTAACTTTGAATATCCTGTATAAGGGAAGGAGTTACATCAAGTTTTACTACTTGGGATCAAAACCTTCAAGTTTTCAAATGAAGTTGTTCATTTAGTTAGATGTGACGTCGATGCGTCACCAGATTATGTCGGTACTACGTCCTCACAAAGGAAAAACCTATACCGGACTTAGCCGGCTTCGTTAGTTCAGTGGCACTACTCGTCACTCGCACACGGATGCTACACGTCTACCATTTCGTGGTAAGGCTACCTGCAGAAACTCAAACAATCATCAGACTCGGCTGCATACCGAGCCCGGAATACATACAGTTAGTTCACCCGGCCGTCATCACTCGCCCGGATGTTCTCAAGCCAACCACGCCTTGAGTTACGTGTTCACGTTTCAGACCACGTGACGGGGTCTCCCATATTGCACCACGCACGCCCGGGACAGACGTTGCTCGTATACCCCAAACGACATGAAGAGTCGTAGAGGATACTAAAGCGGGTCGGGTTACCTGCCACCCGTGGGGCTCCACCCTTCAGCTTGTGCGCACTGGTGGACAGCGCTTACGTGCACCCCCCAAGACATGAACGTCCCGAGATGCACGATTTTCCGACATAACAAATAGGTTAACAAGCCACTTTCTATATGCTAATAACATCCTTATACGGGCTACTAACTCGTTCCTCACTGGATTTTTGAAAAAGAAGACCTTTGTACTGTGTTAAACCTCAAGCGAGCTCTGATACCAACGCTGACACGACCCCATTGGTCCTGTCGAGCCAGGATCACGCTGAGGGGTGCTGCGTTGCACAGCACCGTATAACACACGTCAAAGGTGCAAAGCGGAAGCGGAAGTTTCATTACATAAACAAGTTTATGAACATGTTTACATCAAAATAAGTTCAGTCTACACTCGCGGGCGTAGACTAAGCATCAAGTGCACGTTCAGCCCTCGAACGTGTCCTTGCTAGCACACACGCACACTAACTCTGCGGCGTGCACGACTCCCACTCGACGGGGTTCCCCTCCTGGGGTTCCGTCTCATCTTCGGGAGTCCCTTCCTCATAGAACCCTGCAAAAGCTTCAAACACAAGCAGTGAGCACGAAGGCTCAGCAAGTCTGACCCGTCTCACCTAAACATGGAACTTCTACATGAGGGTAATGGGTTGCATGAGGTAAAAATCATTTGCAAGGACTCGCCTAATTAGTAGAACCTTACTTTCAAGTTTTAGCAGCAGGTTGTGGAGAACCTTACGCTAAGGCACATGAGAGAGCCGCAATCAAACAAGAAACGCATTTCTCTCATGTACTTTGCCCAAAGTTGAAAAGAACTTTAGTTAGCGCTAAGCTACAGCATATCATTAACAATCAATGTCCAGCTTTCAATCAGCAACATTTTAACATGTGACTAGCCTGTTCTTTCTACGTCACGGTACAGTGAACAAGTGGTACTCACTGACCGCGAGGGACGGCGATTATAATCGATTTACACCTGCAGGGTTACCCGAACAACCCGTCACGTACGCCCGTACTCGATGCTGCCTACAACAACCATCACGGACGCCGTACGCGACTACCTTTCACCCGTCAGCCAAATATTGAACCGGTCCCATCGTCCCGAGCAAGAGGTCCCTGCACGCGCATCTCTGTGCCGCCAGCTGATTTACACCTCGAGCTCTCAACCTACCCTCTGAACGACGGGCAATGCCTCAATACCCAGCTACCCGAGTTACATCAGTTTCCCGGTTCCCATATAGCCGGTAGGTCTTCGGTACTGTTCTAGCTTGTTCAACAGGCCCGCACATGGCTCGGTCCTCAATCGACACAAGCGGAGCTACAGCACACAGGCCCCAAAGTCCTGCTGCCCTTACTCTCCGCTCGGTCTCATTTTCTTGCCATGTGTATCATGTGCTATCTCTACCCGAGCAATGTGCCTCTAGCCTATTCTCGCGAGTAGTTCCAACTACTCGACTTGTACCGAATCCTACTCTATTCTAGCAATGCAGTGGCTAACGAGGTTTGCAATCCTAAACCCAACCCATGGTTTTCTTGGCTGTGCAGTTGGGTTTCCAATCAAGACTCTAATGCAAAGAACAATATTCAAAGATGTGCTCAAAACAATGAACATTTGTAAAAAGGTTAATGCAAACCGGGGCTTGCCTTGCTGCTCTTGGTCGTAGGCTAGCTGTTCCTCCGGAGTAACGAAGTCTAGGACTTCGGGTTCCTCCTCGACCTTAGCGACTACATGATAGAAACATTACATGTATTAATTTAATGCATTTGTATTAAGTTTGAAGTTGTGAAGTCTATAACCTTTGCCAGATAGACCTAATGACTGTGAAACTTTTACTGTGGCTTTGTTACAACCTAAACAGAGACTTGGTCAAGTTTTAGTTGCAGCAAAGCTCATTTGAGCCCTCCACAAATAATTATGTCCTTGACCTTAATTAGAACTCTTAGGGTGTTCTAGGAACTTTCATGAGACAAACTATGACTTTCTGAAAACTAGATTTTCAGAGGGTTCTAATGGAGTTGGTCTCACTTAATTTGGAAGTCTCTAACTAAAGATATGAGCTAAACAATTTCAGAGAAAATTCTGAAAATGTTTCTGAACATTTTCTATTTTCTCTGGAACAGTTTTACTAATCACACCATTAGGTGGACTAAATGAGCTAAAATGGATCTGAAATTTTTATGGTAGTTCAAGGATATTTTGGTGAACATCTCAGCAAAATTTCAGGATTTTCCTCCAAAGGATTCTCCAGTTAAAATTCCTAACAATTTAAACTTTAAGGAATTAATACTGGAGAATTAAGGAATTTCATGAAGTGAAACTTGATTTTCTGGAAAGTACTCAGAGAGCTGAATCCAGCAAAATTTGGCTCACTCAATTTGGAGCTTTCTAGCCAAAGTTATAAAGATTTGAAGTTTGAACTAAAACTGAAATTCGGGGAAAAGTTTAAACTCTGGCTTGTGGGCCCCGCACACAGTGCGTCGTCTCCCTCCTCGCGCCAACTGCGCGGCGGCGGCGTTCTCCGGCGACCCTCGCCGGAACTGAGTTCCCGGCCAACTCCCGGCCCGAAACTTGCCGCCTGCCCCTTTACTGACCCCCTGGACTCGATGGTGGGGTCGCTGGCCGCCGGCGATGACCGGAAACCCGTGCGCACCGATGACAGCACCTGCTAGGGTTCCGGTGAGGTCGGTCCCGCTCTTCCGTGCACCAAATCGACCGGAAATCGGTCGTAGAGCATCAGTAGAGCATGGGAAACCCGAACCAGGGCTGGGTGGAAGCTAGAAATGCCGGCAACTAGGCTCTCGACGGTGAGCCGAGGTGTTTAGCCATGGCGGCGGGGAAAACAGCCATATCATGGCCGATTCTCGATGGTTTTCTCTAATTCCAGTTCGAGCGTGGACGCTATCGTGCGTAGAAGCTACTAGGTAACGAGCTCGTCCAACCTTCGTGCATAGAGCACGAATTTCACCCGAAGGTGAGCTCGGTTCTTATGAACTGATCAAGAGTAAATTTGGAAATTCTCGGCCGAGGGTTGATCAATCGCCAAACGGCTTTCGGCTACTCCATCTACACACAATCACGCACCTTTCTTGTGTAGAGAAGAGGACGTGACAACGGCTGTGCCGTGCTGTCCACGGGAGCCCGATCGGCGGCGATGTTTGGCTCGCCGGAGAAATGGCTCGTACAGCTCGAGGAAGCTTGCTCACAGACCAACACGGAGTCTGGGAGGTTGCTCACGATCTCTTGGTGCCGTTTTGCTGTGGAGGAGGCTGTGCTCGCGAGTGATCGGCTTGATCAAGCGTGAGCTCGAGCGGCGGTGATGGCAGTGGAAAAACGGCCGAGTATGCCGGCAGCTCGGGGAATGAGTGATCGGAGCACGCCGGGGAGGGAATAAATAGCCCGGCGGCTGGTCTCCGGCTTGGGGCGCGCAGCAGGAGCTGGCGCCGGCTGCCCCCCCTCGGTGGCGCTCGCACGCTGCACCCGGGAACCGACTGAACTGGGTTTCAGTCGGTTTGTGTTGAGGTAGAGGCTGACATGTGGGTCCCACCCCCCCTTTTAACCTCTGAAATTTACTCCTAACAACTGTGGTAAACAGTGAATCCTATACTACCCTTGGCCATTCAAATTATTCACCCATGAGCCATTTGAATTGATCAAAGTTCAAATGAGGTTTGGTTTGAATGAATTTCAGCACAAGTTCAGTTTGAAATTCAAATAAAGTTTGAATTTCTCCCACTTAGCTCATGTCAAGATCAACTCCAAATGGAGTGAAAATTGGTGTGTGAGCTCACAAAAATGTGCTGAGTAAGAATATGCCTTCCACTTTTAAATTCCTGGGATAAAAACAGTTTGAATTTGAATATGGTTTCAAACTGCCCTCTTCCTATCTATACCCACAATGACCTCAAAAAGGTTTTGAATTTGGGTGAAACTTGGCATGGACATCCTTAGCAAAGTGTAGGAGTTTTCATATGTCCAGCCCATCTATATCACATGTGGGAAATACCACTTTTGCAATGTGTGAGTTTGTCCTCTAATGAGCATGTTGATAATTGTTACTTGCCCTTCATTTGTGTTCATCATTTTTCCTCAAATGAGGTGTGTGGTGTGGTGATGAACACTGCAAATGTGTGTCAAAAACTGAGGCCCTTACATTCAAGTCACCACAAAGGCTGACTTGACTCCACTATCACGGGTAATCACTGAGTTTGTGGGGCAACCTCACACGTTGAGGGCTCCCACAAGAATTACAGTGAGAAGGTGATCAAATACACTCAAAAAGATTACAATGCAGAATATGAGTGTAGAGAAATCAAACCCCAAGAGCTCACAATGAAAGAACGACGATCTCTCAATCCCAAATCCAAGTATTTGATTGATCTTGGCCTTTTTGCACCTTAGATGTATGGAGAGATGTGTTTTTGGGCTCTTGGGTCAGGTGGCGGCGCTAGGGTTCAAGCTTTTGACAATATGTGTCGTGTCCTCTCAGGGAAAAGACAAAGGACCTCTTTTTATAGGCTTTCCCAAAAAGTTACCGTTGTTAAACCTACTACCGGACTAGTCCGGTATGTGATCGGACTTGTCCGGTACACTTCCAGTGGGTTAACCGGACTAGTCCGGTCCAGAACCGGACTTGTCCGGTGCTATGTAAAGTGGAGTTCCAGAAAGTTTAGCGGACTAGTCCTGTCGCATGGATGGACTAGTCCGCAGTCCTCTAAAGACAACAACAGAAACATGAGCGGACTAGTCCGGTCTAAAACCGGACTTGTCCGGTTGCATTCCAGTGAGCTGACCGGACTAGTCCGGTTCACAAGGCAGACTAGTCCGGTGCACTATGTTTGCGTCTTCAAGAAAGTTAAATGGACTAGTCCGGTCCATGAACGGACTAGTCCGGTTTTCAGTGGATTTTAGTTGATTTTTAAACCCCTTATGCAAAGTCATGAGCTCTTGGGATGTGTCTCTCACACACACCCTATACATTTTCATATACTTTGTTCTTCCAAATTCTACTTAAGTCTTCCTTTTCGGGCACCACTCTATTTTTCATCTTTTTGTGCGCACCTAGCTAGTTCACTTAGTTTGTCCTGCAATCATTTCGTTAGGATCTCATATGCTTGTCATCAATTAGCCAAAACCCACAAGGAATTTCCTAGATGCACTTTCAATCTCCCCCTTTTTGGTGATTGATGACAACCATTTGAGATATCACAATTGAGAATAAAAGGTTGATTTTCATAAGGTGTGCACATATGAGAATAATAAAGAATTCACAAAAAAAGCTTCTCACATATGCACACACCTTATGGTGGGGTGCCTAACAAGTGTGTGATAAACAAAATGTGATAGAATAAAGACAAATAATAGTGAACATATAGTGCATCACACATAAGATAAGAAATAGTGCATTACAAGATTTTAAAATAGGTACATGTCCTTGACCACAAAAGAGCTTAATAACTAATACTAGATAGAAATAGGTACATGTCCTTGACCACAAAAGAGCTTAATAACTAATACTAGATAGAAATAGTCCAAATCTAATCTCAATCTTCCCTAATCTCAATCTCTCCCCCTTTGGCATCAAGGCACCAAAAAGGTAAAAATTGAGGGGAATCACTCATCGCTGCCTCCTCCGTCAGTCGCAGTCTGATCTTCATCTTCAGCATCCACGGGAGCAGGATCTTCTTCTGAGTCCTTGGAGGCGGGTGGTGATCCAACGGGTTCAATCTCAAGCTTTGCACAGATAGACTTGATATTGGCATTGACGTACCGTTGATGTTTCTTCCTTGCAAGCTTTTCTTTGTGCTGCTTGTCTTCGATCTTACGGCAGCAGGCAAAGATGGAGGAGAGCATCTTGAGGATGCCGCTGGATGATTCTTGGGCAGGTGGAGATCCAGGAGGAGCAGTTGCAGATCTAGTGTCATCATGAGCTTGCTTTGATCTCCTCTCCACTGGTGGAGAGGACGGGGCAGTTGGAGCCGGAGGGAGAGTGTACTCGGTGGGTTTTTGCGGCTTCAACCCCGTATGCTTGACATCCTTGACAAACTCGAGTCCCGTCACTTTCTCAATCATGTACATGATATACGGTGCGTATCCACAGGACCTATTGGGGGTAATTGAGATGTTCACAATGTCGTTGTAGATATACTCAAAGACACTGAATGGTCTCCTCCCACTAATGACCTTCATGAGAGTCCTCAAGGTCCCTTGTATAGTTCCTGCATCTCCATCCTTCGGAGCTATAGTCTTTCTCAAGACTCTATTTAGGACCACAAAGAAGGGCTTTAGATATTTGATGGTGGGAGGAACCTATGGCATCCTTGTGTCATAGAGAAATTCAAGTTCCTCCTTCTCCAGGGGTTTCAGATTATGAATGACCAGTTCATGATCCAAAGTGTGTTGGAGGTGAAGAATCCTAGCAAATTCATCATACGTGACACTATACCTTGAACCATGAGTCATCCAAGTAAGACTGTCTCCATCATCATGAGCAAAGTACAGAGTGGAGTAAATCTGGGTAATTACTTCATTGTTCCAGTCATACTCAAAGGATAGCAGGTCCGTCAGACTGTGCCTCTCTAACGCTTCCACCATCTCACGAAAGGCAGGATACCTCTTCGACTTCAGATATTCAACATTTAGCCATTGACTCTCTACTACAGGGTTCTTCATCTTCATGTACACATGCTCGTAGTAGTCTGCATGGAAGTTGCTCCAGAACCTTGGATCAGAGCATTGCTTAGGTCGGTCGTACACTTGAATCTTCCTGAAATTATCAGCTAGCTCACTCCCTTTTCCAGTGAAATCCTCACTTGAAGGCTGCCTGTTGCGGTGAATAGGGTTTTTCATCTTCAAGGGCCCAAGGGGACCACTAGCAAGTCCCTTCCCTTTATTGAGAATTCTTTTTGGCCCTGACGAGCCCTCAGCAGCATCTTTCCTTAGAGGCCTTTTGCCAATGACTTTCCTCTTCTTAGGTAGATTGTTGTCGGAGGGTGGAGAGTGGACATTGACATCATGTCTCTTCTTCATAACTCTCTCCTTGGTCCTCCTCACTTTCTCGCGTTGAACGTCTTCATCAATGTGAAAGGAGCTGTCATCTGAGCCTGAAGACATGATGCCTGATAAGGAGTTCAAGGATTAGATGCAAATGGACTCATTATCGACTTCAAATGGGAACGTAGGGGTTCAACTGTCAGAGACCGGACTTGTCCGATTTCAGAGTGCGGACTTGTCTGGTGGACCGGACTTGTCTGCCTCTATGCGCCGGACTAGTCCGGCCTGGCATAAGAACCCTAATGTTTCATTTGAATCAAATCTCCTATCTAAGGGCACAAGGGTAGGAACATGGTAGGAATACATCTATTGAGGCAATGTACATCCTTTTGAAATCAAAGAAAACTAGCTAGAACTAGAAAAGTTGAGATTTTGGTTTAAAGGGGGAAATTTACCAAGATTTGAAGATTCACGTCGAAGAAGTGGAAATCAGTCCGGATGAATCCGGAGGAGGGAGACCACTCGTCAAGGGGAGTCTTTTTCGCGGAGAAAACCTCTACTTTGAGGGTTCAACCCGAAAATCACTTTGGGGGCTAGGGTTTGGAAGAGGAAAGGGAGAGAAAGTCTAATGAGGGGTGAGGGAGAGGTCTGGTCCGGCCAAGTGCTTCTATATGCGACTGACCGGACTAGTCCGGTCATGGTAGCGGACTAGTCCGGTGCCCCTGAATTAACCTAATTGTGGTCTGTCCGGACTAGTCCAGTCGACAACCGGACAAGTCCGGTTCCAGCAGACTTGATGCAGATAGTAGAGTTTAGAGGTGATCCAAGGACACTAATTTTGCAAATAGTCTTGGTGATTACGACCAGTAGGCAATCAGCAATCAAACAATGGTCATAATCCTCAAGATTTCTTTATAAAAATAGTTTTCTGAGTAGAAAAGGAGAGGAGGAGCATTTTTGACAATACGGAGGAACATTTTAAGTTGCAACCAGGTATGCAATGTTTCAAGCCACGTTTCGAGAGTCAAGAATGTTTAGCTCATTTCTTAGTTCACAAAACCTTTTCTCATCTAATGGTTTGGTAGAAATATCCGCAAGTTGTTTTTCAGTCCTAACATGTGAAATAGCTATGTCACCTTTTAATGAATGATCTCTAAGAAAGTGATGACGGATATCTATGTGCTTAGTTCTTGAGTGCTCTACAGGGTTGTGTGCAATCTTTATAGCACTTTCATTATCGCATAGAAGCGGGATATGACTTAGATTGTAGCCGTAGTCCCTAAGAGTTTGTCGCATCCAAAGTAGTTGCGCACAGCAACTACCGGCTGCAACATACTCCGCTTCCGCTGTGGAAAGAGCAATGGAGTTTTGCTTTTTAGATGACCAAGAAACTAGGGACCTACCAAGAAATTGTCAAGTCCCTGACGTGCTCTTTCTATCGACTTTGCATCCTGCATAGTCGGCGTCGGAATACCCTATCAAGTTAAACTTGGATCCTTTGGGATACCAAAGGCCCAAGTTGGGTGTGTGCACAAGGTACCTTAGGATTCTTTTTACAGCAATTAAGTGACACTCTTTAGGTGCGGCTTGAAACCTTGCACACATGCAAACACTAAGCATAATATCTGGCCTAGATGCACATAAGTATAGTAAGGAGCCAATCATGGACTGATATACCTTTTGGTCCACATTTGGACCGTCTTCATTGAGGTCGAGATGTCCGTTGATGGCCATGGGTGTCTTGATGGGCTTGGCTTTGTCCATATTGAATTTCTTGAGAATATCTTGTGTATATTTAGTTTGGCTTATAAATGTACCTTCTCTCAGTTACTTTACTTGAAATCCCAAGAAGAACTTCAATTCACCCATCATTGACATCTCGAACCTGTCTGTCATTATTTTGCTAAATTCCTCACAGAAGGACTTGTTAGTGGATCCAAAGATAATGTCATCAACATAAATTTGACATACGAATAAATGATCCTCAAAATGTTTAGTAAAGAGTGTATAGTCAGCTTTACCAATTTTGAATCCATTTTGAATCAGAAAATCTCTAAGGCACTCATACCAGGCTCGAGGAGCCTGTTTGAGGCCATAGAGAGCCTTACGCAGTTTATAAACATGGTTGGGATACTCCTGATCTTCGAACCCCGGTGGCTGCTCCACATAGACTTCCTCCTTTATCGGACCATTGAGAAAGGCACTCTTGACGTCCATTTGATACAACTTAAAATTATGGTGAGTAGCATATGCCAATAAAATGCGAATGGACTCAAGTCTAGCTACAGGAGCGAAGGTTTCATCGAAATCCAAACCTTCCACTTGAGAATAACCTTTGGCCACCAACCTCGCTTTATTTCTTGTCACTACCCCATGTTCATCTTGCTTGTTCCGAAAGACCCATTTGGTTCCAACGATGTTCGCCCTTGGTCTTTCCACCAGCTCCCACACTTCATTTCTTTTGAAGTTGTTCAGCTCCTCTTGCATCGCAATCACCCAGTCTGGATCCCTTAAGGCTTCTTCTACCCTGTATGGCTCCAGAAAAGACACAAAAGAATAGTGCTCACAAAAATTTGCAATTTGAGATCTAGTAGTTACTCCCTTAGCAATATCTCCAATGATATTGTTGACAGGATGGTCCCTTTGCACACACTGATGTACTCTTGGATGTGGAATTTGTATAGTTGCTTGTTCTTCATTGTCTTCATGTGTCATGTCTCCCCCTAGATCATTGCTTCCATGATCATCTTGATTTTCTTGATCTTCCTCAACCTGATCTTGTGTAGGAGCTCCCCCTTGATCATTGCTTCCTTGTTGAAATTCATCTTGTGTCTCCTCTCGTGGTAGGATATCACCAAGTGCCATTTTCTTCAGCGCTTCACATGGAGCTTCCTCCTTATCCTTGAGAAGCTCATATGGAGTTTTCTTCAGTAGTCGATGAAGGTACAACCGATTTGTGGCATGACAAGCGGTGTTCACTGCTTCTGCCCAAAATCGGTCTAACGTCTTGTATTCATCCAACATTGTTCTCGCCATTTCGATCAATGTTCTGTTCTTCCTTTCGGCCACCCCGTTCTGTTGAGGAGAGTAGGGTGCCGAGAATTCATGCTTTATACCTTCTTCATTGAGATATTCTTCAACTTGGGTGTTCTTGAATTCTGTCCCATTGTCACTTCTGATATTCTTTACGGTTGATGAGAATTCATTTTGAGCTCTTTTCAAGAACTTCTTGAGGATTCCCTGAGTTTCTGATTTATCATACAAGAAAAATACCCAGGTAAATCTTGAAAAATCATCAACAATTACTAAACCATATTTGTTACCGCCGATGCTGATGTACGCAATTGGACCAAAGAGATCCATGTGGAGAAGTTCCAGCGGTCTAGCAGCGGTCATCACATTCTTCGCGGGGTGTGGTGCTCCAACCTGTTTTCCTGCTTGACAAGCGCTGCATGGCCTGTCTTTTTCAAAAACCACATCCTTAAGACCACGGATGTGACCACCTTTTAGAAGTTTCTGCTGATTTCTCATTCCAACATGGGCTAGCCGTCTATGCCACAGCCATCCCATGTTGGTCTTAGCAACCAAGCAAGTGTTGAGTTCGGCTTTATCTTTGTTGAAGTCAACAAGATAAAGCTTTCCCTTCAACAATCCCTTGAATGCAATCGAGCCATCGCTTCTTCTAAAGACGGTCACACCCTCATTAGTGAATAAACAGTTGTAACCTTTGTCGCATAGTTGAGATATTGATAAAAGATTATAATCTAGAGAGTCTACATGTAAAACATTAGATAAGGTGTGTTGAGAGGATATTTCAATGTTACCACTACCAAGGACCTTTCCTTGGCTGTTGTCTCCAAAGTATATACCTTCACTTGGATCCTTGTTGCACTCGTATTCCACAAACATACCTCTCTCTCCGGTCATATGATTTGTGCATCCGCTATCTAGTACCCACTTAGATCCACCGGAGGAGTAAGCCTGCAAAATAGAATTATTTCTGGGTTTTAGGTACCCAAGCTTGCTTGGGTCCTCTCAGGTTAGTCACAAGAGTCTTGGGCACCCACACACAAGTTTTTAAGTTCTTGTGGTGTGGCCTTGTATATTTAGCAATGACTTTTCCATACTTGTTTTTCATGAGAACATAAGAAGCATCAAATGTATGGAACAGTGTTTGTAGCTCAGATTCATGGGATTTTTCTTTAACAAAAATGATTCTATTCTTAGCATGATTAGGAGTAGACATGTGTCTGTTCCTGTCAAAGCCAAGACCATCTTTGACATTGGGAGGTCTAGTGATCATATATGCACTTCGTGCATATTTGATCTTCTCCTTATCAAAGATGCCGTTTTGAGAAGAATGCATGTCATGAGAGGTTGAAGCATTAGAAATTACATTCTTCTTACTAGAGCAAGTGCAGGTTCTTATTGTTGTCGAGCTCATATCTTTGGAGGAAGAGCTCTTGGAGGAAGAGGAGTCACTTTGTTTGAGCGACTCAACTTGCACCTCAAGGATTTTGTTAACTTTTGACAAGTTAGCAAGTTCTTCCTTGATTGCAATGTGTGAGTCCTCTAACTTTGAGTAAGTTTCCTTACTCAAGGCTAGCTCTAACTCAAGTGACTCATTCTTCTCTCTTTCAAGCTCAAGAAGCTTTTCAACTTCTTGATATCTCTTCCTCTCACGGATGAGCATATCTTCTTGTCGATTGACAAGTTCTTCCTTTTCAAAGATTTCGTTCGACAACATTTCCATTTTCTTTAAAGCAATTTTACTTAGCCCTCTAAATAATTCTTCATTATCACTAGAGCTATCAAAGTCATCAATGGAGGAATTTAGTATAGGAGGAGTAAGTCTAACCTTTTTCTTACCTTCCTTAGCCATAAGACAAGTGTGGTTGTTCATGTCCCATCCTCCCATGTTCGGAAAGAGTGTGGCTCTCATAGTTGGTTTCTTGACTGCGATAGTGGCCATCTCTTCTTCTTCATCGGAGGAGGACTCGTCGTTTGAGTCCCACTCCTTCCCAATGTGAGCTTGATGGGCTTGTCTTCTTTTTCTGAAATTTTTCTTTTCTTGGGATCTTGTTTCCTTCTTATTTTTGTTTTCTTCATAAGTACAGTCCACCATGAAGTGACCATACTTTCCGCAGTTGTAGCAAGTACGTCGAGCCTTGGATTTTTCTTTATCCTTGATTTTGCCTTCATGTGAATTGTTGCCGTGTCTTCTCTTCATCATGCATTTGAACTTTTTGATGAAGAGTACCATTTCTTCGTCATCAAGATCGGTGCTTTCGTCGCTTGTATCTCCATCGTCTTGGTCTTCACGAGTTTCTTTGAGTTTGGGTCTGCACGTTGCTTTGAGAGCAACTTCTTTCTTTTTAGAAGAGGTGAGCTCGGCTAAGTCTTTGACGTATTGAGCCTCTTTCTCCATCATTTCATGATTTATGATCTTTCCCAATAACTCATCGGGAGTCATTTTGTGAAACCCGGGGCTTTCTCTAATCATTGAGCAAAGTGTGACGTTTCTTGGCATGAAGGCTCTTATCATCCTTTTGACTACCTCGTGATCAGTCCATTTCTTACTTCCATAGGCACGATTTTGTTGATGATGTGAGGACCCACTGTCCCGATCATTCACGGGGACGGGGCACCTCGCCCGGGAATCGCATTGGGTGGTGTCGTGCGATGCGGCACCCAACAGCACACATAATAAAGCATCATATTACATAGATCAGGCGGAAGCTTACAAAGTGTAAATTTTACACATACTTCTCAAAATGAACTACAGCGGAAGACTATTACAACTCACGTCTCATACCTATGCTAAGCAACAGAGAAGGTGTCCAGCCCGCGGACCCTTCTCGCTAGCAACACTGTCATAATAGCAGCGGCAGGGGTTACCCTGAGTTCATCCCTCGGAGAACTCCGAGTCTCATCAGGTACCCGTACATCTCAGCGTACAGTTACTACCTGCAAAACAACTTATGCAGTATCTGTGAGTACGAAGCTCAGCAAGACTGACCCGTCACCCTAGTCATGAAACTCTACATGATGGAAATAGAGGGCTGATTATAGCATTTTGCATAAACGATGAACTTGAGCTAAAGGAGAGTCCTTACTTCCAGTTTTAATCAACTTTTATAGACCTCGCGCAACTTACATCGAGACTCCACAATCAAACAAGAAACGCTTCATCTCGATGTCACTTGCCCGAGTGAAAGTAACTTTAGTGAACTACCCTAGACTCATACAGACCTTGCGCCATCAACGTCGAGACTCCACAATCAAACAAGAAACGCTTTGCCTTGACGCTTCTAGTCCAAGGTGGAAATTAAATTTAGTGAAGTGTTGATCGTTCCTCATCTCCATTATGAGGATTACCCACGAAGCATATTAAATATTTCCCGGTTTATTACTACGTCACGACGCAGAGAACAAGTATGCTCACTACCGCGAGCGACGGTGATTGCAATCAAAAACACCCGGCTGACACGACATGTACGCCCGTACTCGACGTTGCACACAGCAACCGTCACTGACGTCGTACGTGGCCACCTTTCACACGACACCCAAATGTCGAACCGGTCCCACCGACTGGGATTAAGTCTCTCTACGGCAAACCCTCCTAGAGCCAACTTCTCTATCCTTTCAGCATCGGCATCAGACGGTGAGGTATGCCTCGACACCCAGGTTAACATGTTACATCGGTTTCCTGGGTCCCATATAGCCAGTATGCATCCGGTACACAACTCAAACTTGCCCAACAGGCCGCACACGAGAACGGGCCTTAATCGACTCAGACATAGACTAGGCTCACAGGACCACGTCCTTGACCTTCCATCCACTGCCCGGTCTCCATTCCCACTAATAGGATCAATTCCCAACTCTTCCGATTGATCCCCGTAAATCCCTGTTCACGAGTAGGAATCTGCCCACTCGAGGTTTGCTTCTTTTAATCCACTTTTGTTGAGATCAGCAGTTATAATGAATTGATAACATATCCTACATTAAACTCCAGGGTTTTCTGGGTCATGCATTTGGGGTTTCATACCATCTAGACGTAATGCAATAAATATAATACTAGACGTATGAAGTGAATACAAATAAAAACTTGTAAATTTGATGCAAACCGGGGCTTGCCTTTGTTTTGCAGGTGACTTATATATATGCAGTTAGTGAATACCACTTGGTGCTTGATCAACCTCTTTCCTCCTTCCTTGATTTCTACTCCGATGACTTCAACTCCTCCACGTAGATACTATACGTGATGAATATGCATATCGTTTAATTGTGAAGACTTTGCTACAAGTCCTAATAACAAGTTTTCAAAAACTAGAACTCTGTTTAAGAATTTAAAATTACACTGGTGCTAAGGTTTTGTGTTTGGATCTAAGCACATGATTAGTGCTAAGTGGTTTTCCCCCTCTTCTATATTGATCACCTAAAGAGGTTACAAAGCACAGGGGTGATCCAGGGCTCCAATGGAGCTGAGAATTTTCATGTGAGTTCCTTGCCACAAGAAAGTCCTCTGGACCAAAAATTAGCACTTTTCATTGAGTGGTTTGTTCAGAATAATTCTCTGAGCAATTAAGCAAAGAAGGATTAATTCTGGGATCCCACCCATGTTCATGCAAAAATTAGTGAACTATAATTTCAATTATAACTCATAGAGTTTGCACGAATTTTCCTAGCATTTTTGGAGCTAAGATCTGCCCAGAACTGAATTTCTAAGTTTTGGAAATCCTCTGAAAATGTTTCTGTATTCAATTGAACACAGCATCTTTAAATATGAATTGCCCTGAACAAATCAACTCCAATTGATCTGAAACTTTTACAGGGGTTCACTAACACCCTAAAGACTATTCCGGCAACATTTGAGGATGTTTGGATTAGCCAAACTCCCTCTAAAATTCTTTTGCTGAAAAGTTTTAAAGAATTTTCCAGAATTAAATAATGAGTTTCATACAAATTGGGTTGTAGATTTGGACAGAGCTATTCAATAGGAATCCAACCCAATTTGAATCACTAAATTTAGGGCTTCCTAGCAGGAGTTATGAGGTTCTAAAGTTTGGGAAAAATTCTGAAATTGACCTCTGTTTATTTTCCCATTTTCAGAGACATAAGGAATTAACACCACATTTGGCCAAGCAAATGAGGTCCAATACTTCTGAAAATTTTACTTGGGTTCTGATATTTTTGGAGGAATCCCCTGCCCAAATTTGGGGATTTTCCAATACACAGAACTCCTGGAAAAATTCCCACAAGGTTTTTCTTCTATGAATTAATGAGCCAAAACCAGGGGTTTTCTTAATTATTGGGTTGTACCCCTGGATAGTACTCTTTCAGATAAATCCAGCAAAATTCGTTTGACAATTTTCGGACATTCCTACACCAAGTTGTGGCTATTTAAACTTTCAACTGAATTCTGAAAACAGATAAAAGTTCAAATGCCTGCTGCTGGGCCCAGGCCACGTGTCACCCTCTGAGACAAAACCACACAGGGCCACACAGTCCCAGCCACGCAGTCACACCGGATCAAATAGCCACAGAGGATCGGCTTTAAACCTTTTCCCTCACTGACTGCTGGGACCCGGTACTCTTTCTTCAACCTCGGGCTGTTCCCGCGCCCGCGTGCCCGCGCCGCCGCCCTCGCCGCAGATCGCCAGAAACCGGTCTTCCGGCCTTTGCCCGAGCTCCGGCTCACCGCCAAGGCCTAAACTGCCACGCTGGGCACGATGGTGAGGTTTCCCCGAGCCGGTGAAGCCTCTACGGTAGCTAGCGGCGATGCGGTAGCTCGGCGCATCATCGGCGACGTCGGCCGGCCATCCTAGTGCGCTAAAAGCTCGGCAAAACGGTGCTACAGCACCAGTGAATGATGGGGGAGCTCGACCTAGCCTCAAAAACGTTCGAGAACGATGGCAAACATGCTTTCACCGTGCGACCGCGGTCCCCTGGTTCGGTCGCCGGTAGAAACCCATGAAATACTCGGTCTATGTGCAGTTTTAGGCTAGAACCGTGAAGGGCAAAGGATCGCCTATCACTTTGGGCCCTTCGTGCAAACTTTGACGAACAAAGATTGAGAATTGGGAAGGAATTCGGGATTACCGTGCCGGAAGGTCATATGGAGTACGCCGGAGCAACTTTTCAAAATTCACTCCCGGCGGTGCATGGCATGGGCTGATCTTGGGAGGAGAGCAGCACGGTGCCTTGGCGCGTCCAGGAGTGCCGGTACTTGGTCGTGACATTCACCAGGTGGAGCTGTCCACGGACGCCTCCTAATCTGTCCTTGTTCGGCCGCCGCGCGGACGCGGTGTCCCCGGGGTAGGAGGGCCGAGCTCGGTCGGTGGCGCGTCGTGGAGGACGAGGGTGAGGCCCTGGTGCCGTTTTGCTACTCACTGGCCTTGGTTCGTGATCACCCGAGCCGGCTGCCGATCGAAGGAGTGTGGCGGCAGCGGCTCTGTTTAGGGCGCGGGGGTGGAAGAAGAACAGAGCGGCTCCTCGTGGTTGTGGCAAGGGGACTCGGCCGAGGTGATAAGGAGGGGGGAAAACCAGCTGCCAGCACGAAGGTCGCGAGGGGGAGGTGGCTTCGGCCTGCCCCTGTGTCGCACGGTGAGAAAACCCGAGGTTGTCTCGGTGGCGCGGTGACTTCGCGGGGAGGAGGAAAAACAGGGACTGTATACTGCCTAAACTGAAGATCTTTTGCACACTCACTTCCCCAATGACATGTGGGCCCCACTGTTTCCCCCTTATCCTTCTTCTATTTTCCCACAAATATCTCTTCAGTTTAGCAAATAATCCATTCAAATGTTTGAAGTTGCAAATTGAATTGCATTTGGAGAGTTGGGCAAATTTCATCCAAATTCAAATGTGTATTTGAATTCTTTGCACATTTAAATCCTTTTGGGAGAAATGGATAGCAAATCTTTTCAAAAATTGATGAAATTTTGCCTACCCCCTAATGTGGACTCAAGGAATCCAAATGTGAACTCTGATCATTGATTTGGCTGCTGCAAATGAGGTTTTTAATACAACAGTTTGAAAACCCTTGTGTTACTCTCATTTGCATTTTTGAATCGCACAATTGGTTCTCAAAATCTGACTTTGGCTTCCTCACACTTATGGGAAAACTTCCCAACTTGGTTTTAGATCCCACTTGGGTTCCAAGTCTTCAAGCAAATGTTTGAACTTGTGTGAAGAAAGCTCTCATGTGTATTATCACATGTGAAAAAAAAAGTTTTAACAAGTCCCATTGTTCATACATGTGAAACCAACTTTGTACACACAAGAGTTTCTTTGTATGCATATTTTGGGACCTTTACAATCCTCCCCCCTTAAAAGAATCTCGTCCCGAGATTACCGGGTAACAATGAGAGGAAGGATGGTGGAAAATTAACTAACATGCGACGTCAAGAGTTGAGATGATTGACACGAAGAAATCCTTCGCTCTCCCATGTCGCTTCAACCTGGGAGTAAGCACTCCCTAAAACTTTATAGAACCACAACGTATGGTCGCGTGTGGTTCCGTCCGTTATGTCGATGATCTGAGCCAGTCCCTCCTGATGTGTGAGATCGGGCTTCAGTCCTTCGATATTTCCCAGCTGAATGGTGATTGAACACTTGAGGCACTTCCTCAGCTGAGAAATGTGGAAGATGTCATACACACCGGTGATACTTCCAGCCGGTATGCAACGGGTCCACATCTTTCCATAACCTGGAATGGACCAACGAATCGAGATGGATAGAAACCATGACAAGTGAGCTCGTCAACAATCTTTCTCCCTCGACTCTAAGTTACAAGGTACGACGATTGTGTCCTTAACTGCAGGATGACGTCTCCGCCTTTCCGGAAATACTTCCATTTACCCCACTGTCTATGCATCTCCGCAAATGTGACATGCCCTTATCACGTTTCTGGGCTGCCACCTTTTCTTCACGGATGGTGGGGATGAAAGCTAAATTGTAGAGAGCTCTAGGGTGAACCATACGTAATGATGGCTCGCTCTCTTCCAACGGGGTGATGGTTGGATTACAAACGTGTGACTTGCGACTCCCGCATTCGCCCACGTTAACCTTGCCGGGGTGATATTGGATCTCTATTTCGTAATCTTTTATCATCTCCAACCATCTTTGCTGCCTCATGTTACACTCCTTCTGAGTGAATATGTACTTGAGGCGTGGGGTCGGTATATAAATGCACGAGGTTACCGAGTAGGTAGTACCTCTACATTTTGAGTGCGAGCACCACGGCAGTGAGTCCTAAGTCATGAGTCGGATAGTATTGCTCATGATTCCTAAGTTTGCCGCGATCCATACACGACCACACTTCAGTTTTGCATCAGCACACATCCTAGCTCAATGCCAGATGCATCGCAGTACACAACGAACGGTCCTGTTGTGTTTGGCTGCGCCAAAACCGGTGCTGATGTTAAGTGTTTTATTAATGCCTTGAACGCTGCCTTACAAGTTGGACTCCAAACCTCGTTGGTAGCCTCCTTCAGCAGCTATGTCATAGGCTTGGCAATCTTCGAGGAGTTCGAAATGAACCTCCGATAATATCCCGCGAGTCCGAGAAATTTTTCCCGTACCTCGTTAATAGACCGCGGGGACTTCCAATGCAGCACTGGTGCGATATTACTCGGGTCTACAGCGATGCCCTTCGCTGAGATGATATGCCCGAGACAAAGTACTCGTGATATCTAGGATTTCGCACTTGCTGAATTTCACGTATAGCTTGTGATCCCGCAGCCGTTGCAAGACTATACGCAGGTGCTTCTCGTGTGCTTCCTCCGACTTGGAATAAACCAGTAGGTCGTCGATGAAGACCACGACAAACATATCCAGCTCCGGCATGAATACCGAGTTCCTTAAGTACATGAACTGAGCTGGAGTGTTGGTAAGGCCAAGGAACATGACAGGTACTCATAAACTCCGTACCTTATCGAAAAACTGTCTCCAGAATAGCCTCGGCCCATATCTCAATCTGATGGTACCCTGATCCTAAGTCCATCTTGGAAAAGATCCTTGCTTTGACCAACTGATCAAACAATATGTCGATCTGTGGTAACGGGTACTTGTCCTTGATTGTCACAATGTTAAGCGGACGAAAATCAACACTAATCCATAGTGTTTCGTCCTTCTTCCTACTACACAGCACAGAGCAACCCCAAGATCCTGAGCTTGGTCGTATAACTCATTTATTCATGGGTTCACTTAGTTGCTCCTTCAACTGTTCTCTTTGCTGTGAAGAACCGACTCTTCTGTTATAACCTAGATTTTGATCCATTTAGAAGCATTTTGATAACACATGTTGAATACCAAAGTTAAAGTTAACTTTAATATCTTTCCAACGAGTATCCAAATGCCTCCATACCACTTCTGGATCACAAGTTATGATTGCTCAAAGTTGACAGACTTTCTGGATAAAATTTGCCAGCATCTCCTTTGTATGTGGCTGACTTATCACTGTTGTATATGAAAATACTACAAGAATCTGAACAACCTTTGAACTACAACAATGTTGCATATCTCATAACCTTTCCAACGGTGTATCACAGGCTCCCTAGGGATTTTTCTACAGGAAGTTATGGCTTAAAAACAGAAAGGTCCAGAGAGGTTCTGCTACTGTCCTGGTTCTGAACAGTTTGCCTTCAACTGGACTTTTCACCAACTTAACTTATGATTTTGCTCTGGAGATCTACAAGAGAGTTGTAGAGCACTTGAAATTCTTTCCAGAACTGTATCATACGCCTTAATTGGATCAATCTACTCAGAGTTATGCTTTGTTAAAGTCCAGCAAAAATTTCTGCCAGAAACAGAGCACTGTTTTTGAAATCTTAAAAACCTAGACACTCCCTCATTTGAATCTTAGTTCAAAATAAGAGTTCAGTAACTAATATTTGTTTCAAACTTCCATTTTTAGTTGAAAGTTAGCTCATGAATCATTTCTTCATAGGGAAGAGGTTATTATGTGTAGTACGGTGTCGATGCACCGTAAGAAACATGTCGGTACTACGTTGCCTCTCCAAAAGAAAATCCTAAACCGGATTATACCGGTATATCCGTTTAATCAGTGGCACTAAGACGGTCTCTCTCACACGTGTACTACACGGGATACGTACGTGGTTAGTACCTGCAGAAGATCACTCAATAGTGGTGCACTCAAAGTTTTTCTCATTTCAGGCAGTTCTATAATTGAAAGTAAATACAAACGCCCGTATCATTGTCATATGGCCGTCCTTGAGTTAAGTCACGTCTCAAGGTACGTGATCGTGTTTCAACACCAGACGACGGGGAACCCGAGTATGTCATGAACGGGTCGTCACGGTTGGTAATGTTATCAACCCAACGGATACCACCTACTGCCCTGCAGGGCACGCCGATGGCAAGCGCTGCGTATGTCCTCCTGGGCTATTTCCAGCAGACCATACTATCGCGTTACTGACCACACGATGGGGTCTCCACTTACTTGCCTAATGCACGCTAGGGATCAGCGTTTCATATGAACTCAGGAACATGAAGAGTCCAAGAGTTCATATTAACGTCTCACACCAAGCTGTGAGACCTTTCCCTGAACCATTTTCCTCGTCAGGGGAGCTAACCGAAATTGAACCGCTTTCGGTGCCGTTCCTTACCATTCTTACCAGAACGTCGGTGCGTCGCTACAGAATCAAAATTCAGAATTATAACACATAAGTTAGTTATGCCACTTTAAGTAACTATACTACTATAGTCCTTATGTGGGCCTACTATCGTTTCCTCACCGTATCCTAAGTTTTTGTCGTAATACAATCCTTATTCCGTGTGCTATTACCAATGCGGCTCTGATACCACGCTGTGAGGACCCACCGTCCCGATCATTCACGGGGACGGGGCACCTCGCCCGGGAATCGCATTGGGTGGTGCCGTGCGATGCGGCACCCAACAGCACACATAATAAAGCATCATATTACATACATCAGGCGGAAGCTTACAAAGTGTAAATTTTACACATACTTCTCAAAATGAACTACAGCGGAAGACTTTTACAACTCACATCTCATACCTATGTTAAGCAACAGAGAAGGTGTCCAGCCCGCGGACCCTTCTCGCTAGCAACACTGTCATAATAGCAGCGGCAGGGGTTACCCTGAGTTCATCCCTCGGAGAACTCCGAGTCTCATCAGGTACCCGTACATCTCAGCGTACAGTTACTACCTGCAAAACAACTTATGCAGTATCTGTGAGCACGAAGCTCAGCAAGACTGACCCGTCACCCTAGTCATAAAACTCTACATGATGGAAATAGAGGGCTGATTATAGCATTTTGCATAAAGGATGAACTTGAGCTAAAGGAGAGTCCTTACTTCCAGTTTTAATTAACTTTTATAGACCTCGCGCAACTTACATCGAAACTCCACAATCAAACAAGAAACGCTTCATCTCGATGTCACTTGCCCGAGTGAAAGTAACTTTAGTGAACTACCCTAGACTCATACAGACCTTGCGCCATCAACGTCGAGACTCCACAATCAAACAAGAAACGCTTTGCCTTGGCGCTTCTAGCCCAAGGTGGAAATTAAATTTAGTGAAGTGTTGATCGTTCCTCATCTCCATTATGAGGATTACCCACGAAGCATATTAAATATTTCCCGGTTTATTACTACGTCACGACGCAGAGAACAAGTATGCTCACTACCGCGAGCGACGGTGATTGCAATCAAAAACACCCGGCTGACACGACACGTACGCCCGTACTCGACGTTGCACACAGCAACCGTCACTGACGTCGTACGTGGCCACCTTTCACACGACACCCAAATGTCGAACCGGTCCCACCGACTGGGATTAAGTCTCTCTACGGCAAACCCTCGTAGAGCTGACTTCTCTATCCTTTCAGCATCGGCATCAGACGGTGAGGTATGCCTCGACACCCAGGTTAACATGTTACATCGGTTTCCTGGGTCCCATATAGCCAGTATGCATCCGGTACACAACTCAAACTTGCCCAACAGGCCGCACACGAGAACGGGCCTTAATCGACTCAGACATAGACTAGGCTCACAGGACCACGTCCTTGACCTTCCATCCACTGCCCGGTCTCCATTCCCACTATGAGGATCAATTCCCAACTCTTCTGATTGATCCCCCTAAATCCCTGTTCACGAGTAGGAATCTGCCCACTCGAGGTTTGCTTCTTTTAATCCACTTTTGTTGAGATCAGCAGTTATAATGAATTGATAACATATCCTACATTAAACTCCAGGGTTTTCTGGGTCATGCATTTGGGGTTTCATACCATCTAGACGTAATGCAATAAATATAATACTAGACGTATGAAGTGAATACAAATAAAAACTTGTAAATTTGATGCAAACCGGGGCTTGCCTTTGTTTTGCAGGTGACTTATATATATGCAGTTAGTGAAGACCACTTGGTGCTTGATCAACCTCTTTCCTCCTTCCTTGATTTCTACTCCGATGACTTCAACTCCTCCACGTAGATACTATACGTGATGAATATGCATATCGTTTAATTGTGAAGCCTTTGCTACAAGTCCTAATAACAAATTTTCAAAAACTGGAACTCTGTTTAAGAATTTAAAATGACACTGGTGCTAAGGTTTTGGGTTTGGATCTAAGCACATGATTAGTGCTAAGTGGTTTTCCCCCTCTTCTATATTGATCACCTAAAGAGGTTACAAAGCACAGGGGTGATCCAGGGCTCCAATGGAGCTGAGAATTTTCATGTGAGTTCCTTGCCACAAGAAAGTCCTCTGGATCAAAAATTAGCACTTTTCATTGAGTGGTTTGTTCAGAATAATTCTCTAAGCAATTAAGCAAAGAAGGATTAATTCTGGGATCCCACCCATGTTCATGCAAAAATTAGTGAACTATAATTTCAATTATAACTCCTAGAGTTTGCATGAATTTTCCTAGCATTTTTGGAGCTAAGATCTGCCCAGAACTGAATTTCCAAGTTTTGGAAATCCTCTGAAAATGTTTCTGTATTCAATTGAACACAGCATCTTCAAATATGAATTGCTCTGAACAAATCAACTCCAATTGATCTGAAACTTTTACAGGGGTTCACTAACACCCTAAAGACTATTCTGGCAAAATTTGAGGATTTATGGATTAGCCAAACTCCCTATAAAATTCTTTTGCTGAAAAGCTTTAAAGAATTTTCCAGAATTAAATAATGAGTTTCATACAAATTAGGTTGTAGATTTGGACAGAGCTATTCAATAGGAATCCAACCCAATTTGAATCACTAAATTTAGGGCTTCCTAGAAAGAGTTATGAGGTTCTAAAGTTTGGGAAAAATTCTGAAATTGACCTCTGTTTATTTTCCCATTTTCAGAGACATAAGGAATTAACACCACATTTGGCCAAGCAAATGAGGTCCAATGATTCTGAAAATTTTACTGGGGTTCAGATATGTTTGGAGGAATCCCCTTCCCAAATTTGGGGATTTTCCAATACACAGAACTCCTGGAAAAATTCCCACAAGGTTTTTCTTCTATGAATTAATGAGCCAAAACCAGGGGTTTTCTTAATTATTGGGTTGTACCCCTGGATAGTACTCTTTCAGAGAAATCCTGCAAAATTCGTTTGACAATTTTTGGACATTCCTACACCAAGTTGTGGCTATTTAAACTTTCAACTGAATTCTGAAAACAGATAAAAGTTCAAATGCCTGCTGCTGGGCCCAGGCCACGTGTCACCCTCTGAGACAAAACCACACAGGGCCACACAGTCCCAGCCACGCAGTCACACCGGATCAAATAGCCACAGAGGATCGGCTTTAAACCTTTTCCCTCACTGACTGCTGGGACCCGGTACTCTTTCTTCTACCTCGGGCTGTTCCCGCGCCCGCGTGCCCGCGCCGCCGCCCTCGCCGGAGATCGCCGGAAACCGGTCTTCCGGCCTTTGCCCGAGCTCCGGCTCGCCGCCAAGGCCTAAACTGCCACGCTGGGCACGATGGTGAGGTTTCCCCGAGCCGGTGAAGCCTCTACGGTAGCTAGCGGCGATGCGGTAGCTCCGCGCATCATCGGCCACGTCGGCCGGCCATCCTAGTGCGCTAAAAGCTCGGAAAAACGGTGCTACAGCACCAGTGAATGATGGGGGAGCTCGACCTAGCCTCAAAAACGTTTGAGAACGATGGCAAACATGCTTTCACCGTGCGATCGCGGTCCTCTGGTTCGGTCGCCGGTAGAAACCCATGAAATACTCGGTCTATGTGCAGTTTTAGGCTAGAACCGTGAAGGGCAAAGGATCGCCTATCACTTTGGGCCCTTCGTGCAAACTTTGACGAACAAAGATTGAGAATTGGGAAGGAATTCGGGATTACCGTGCCGGAAGGTCAGATGGAGTACGCCGGAGCAACTTTTCAAAATTCACTCCCGGCGGTTCATGGCATGGGCTGAGCTTGGGAGGAGAGCAGCACGGTGCCTTGGCGCGTCCAGGAGCGCCGGTACTTGGTCGTGACATTCACCAGGTGGAGCTGTCCACGGACGCCTCCTAATCGGTCCTTGTTCGGCCGCCGCGCGGACGCGGTGTCCCCGGGGTAGGAGGGCCGAGCTCGGTCGGTGGCGCGTCGTGGAGGACGAGGGTGAGGCCCTGGTGCCGTTTTGCTACTCACTGGCCTTGGTTCGTGATCACCCGAGCCAGCTGTCGATCGAAGGAGTGTGGCGGCAGCGGCTCTGTTTAGGGCGCGGGGGTGGAAGAAGAACAGAGCGGCTCCTCGTGGTTGTGGCAAGGGGACTCGGCCGAGGTGATAAGGAGGGGGGAAAACCAGCTGCCAGCGCGAAGGTCGCGAGGGGGAGGTGGCTTCGGCCTGCCCCTGTGTCGCACGGTGAGAAAACCCGAGGTTGTCTCGGTGGCGCGGTGACTTCGCGGGGAGGAGGAAAAACAGGGACTGTATACTTCCTAAACTGAAGATCTTTTGCACACTCACTTCCCCAATGACATGTGGGCCCCACTGTTTCCCCCTTATCCTTCTTCAATTTTCCCACAAATATCTCTTCAGTTTAGCCAATAATCCATTCAAATGTTTGAAGTTGCAAATTGAATTGCATTTGGAGAGTTGGGCAAATTTCATCCAAATTCAAATGTGTATTTGAATTCTTTGCACATTTAAATCCTTTTGGGAGAAATGGATAGCAAATCTTTTCAAAAATTGATGAAATTTTGCCTACCCCCTAGTGTGGACTCAAGGAATCCAAATGTGAACTCTGATCATTGATTTGGCTGCTGCAAATGAGGTTTTTAATACAACAGTTTGAAAACCCTTGTGTTACTCTCATTTGCATTTTTGAATGGCACAATTGGTTCTCAAAATCTGACTTTGGCTTCCTCACACTTATGGGAAAACTTCCCAACTTGGTTTTAGATCCCACTTGGGTTCCAAGTCTTCAAACAAATGTTTGAACTTGTGTGAAGAAAGCTCTCATGTGTATTATCACATGTGAAAAAAAAAGTTTTAACAAGTCCCATTGTTCATACATGTGAAACCAACTTTGTACACACAAGAGTTTCTTTGTATGCATATTTTGGGACCTTTACAATCCTCCCCCCTTAAAAGAATCTCGTCCCGAGATTACAGGGTAACAATGAGAGGAAGGATGGTGGAAAATTAACTAACATGCGACGTCAAGAGTTGGGATGATTGACACGAAGAAATCCTTCGCTCTCCCATGTCGCTTCAACCTGGGAGTAAGCACTCCCTAAAACTTTATAGAACCACAACGTATGGTCGCGTGTGGTTCCGTCCGTTATGTCGATGATCTGAGCCAGTCCCTCCTGATGTGTGAGATCGGGCTTCAGTCCTTCGATATTCCCCAGCTGAATGGTGATTGAACACTTGAGGCACTTCCTCAGCTGAGAAATGTGGAAGATGTCATACACACCGATGATACTTCCAGCCGGTATGCAACGGGTCCACATCTTTCCATAACCTGGAATGGACCAACGAATTGAGATGGATAGAAACCATGACAAGTGAGCCTCGTCAACAATCTTTCTCCCTCGACTCTAAGTTACGGGGTACGACGATTGTGTCCTTAACTGCAGGATGCTGTCTCCGCCTTTCCGGAAATACTTCCATTTACCCCACTGTCTATGCATCTCCGCAAATGTGACATGCCCTTATCACGTTTCTGGGCTGCCACCTTTTCTTCACGGATGGTGGGGATGAAAGCTAAATTGTAGAGAGCTCTAGGGTGAACCATACGTAATGATGGCTCGCTCTCTTCCAACGGGGTGATGGTTGGATTACAAACGTGTGACTTGCGACTCCCGCATTCGCCCACGTTAACCTTGCCGGGGTGATATTGGATCTCTATTTCGTAATCTTTTATCATCTCCAACCATCTTTGCTGCCTCATGTTACACTCCTTCTGAGTGAATATGTACTTGAGGCGTGGGGTCGGTATATAAATGCATGAGGTTACCGAGTAGGTAGTACCTCTACATTTTGAGTGCGAGCACCACGGCAGTGAGTCCTAAGTCATGAGTCGGATAGTATTGCTTATGATTCCTAAGTTTGCCGCGATCCATACACGACCACACTTCAGTTTTGCATCAGCACACATCCTAGCTCAATGCCAGATGCATCGCAGTACACAACGAACGGTCCTGTTGTGTTTGGCTGCTCCAAAACCGGTGCTGATGTTAAGTGTTTTATTAATGCCTTGAACGCTTCCTTACAAGTTGGACTCCAAACCTCGTTGGTAGCCTCCTTCAGCAGCTATGTCATAGGCTTGGCAATCTTCGAGGAGTTCGAAATGAACCTCCGATAATATCCCGCGAGTCCGAGAAATTTTTCCCGTACCTCGTTAATAGACCGCGGGGACTTCCAATGCAGCACTGGTGCGATATTACTCGGGTCTACAGCGATGCCCTTCGCTGAGATGATATGCCCGAGACAAAGTACTCGTGATATCTAGGATTTCGCACTTGCTGAATTTCACGTATAGCTTGTGATCCCGCAGCCGTTGCAAGACTATACGCAGGTGCTTCTCGTGTGCTTCCTCCGACTTGGAATAAACCAGTAGGTCGTCGATGAAGACCACGACAAACATATCCAGCTCCGGCATGAATACCGAGTTCCTTAAGTACATGAACTGAGCTGGAGTGTTGGTAAGGCCAAGGAACATGACAGGTACTCATAAACTCCGTACCTTATCGAAAAACTGTCTCCAGAATAGCCTCGGCCCATATCTCAATCTGATGGTACCCTGATCCTAAGTCCATCTTGGAAAAGATCCTTGCTTTGACCAACTGATCAAACAATATGTCGATCTGTGGTAACGGGTACTTGTCCTTGATTGTCACAATGTTAAGCGGACGAAAATCAACACTAATCCATAGTGTTTCGTCCTTCTTCCTACTACACAGCACAGAGCAACCCCAAGATCCTGAGCTTGGTCGTATAACTCATTTATTCATGGGTTCACTTAGTTGCTCCTTCAACTGTTCTCTTTGCTGTGAAGAACCGACTCTTCTGTTCTAACCTAGATTTTGATCCATTTAGAAGCATTTTGATAACACATGTTGAATACCAAAGTTAAAGTTAACTTTAATATCTTTCCAACGAGTATCCAAATGCCTCCATACCACTTCTGGATCACAAGTTATGATTGCTCAAAGTTGACAGACTTTCTGGATAAAATTTCTAGCAGCGGAAGTCTTGTAACTGTGCGGAAGCAATCTAAGCAGCAGCAGCGGCTCCATCTATACCCCATCCCCACAGGCAAGGTTGAGGATAGATTACACGCCTAATCCTCCATGTGGTCTTTATAGTACTCCTCTCCTGTTGCTGATGATGAAGTAATAATGCAAGTTTGAGTACAATGATGTACTCAGCAAGTGCGGGAAAATATGATATGTAGCTGACAACAAGGAAAGTATAAAAAAGGCTTATTGCAGAAAGCAAAGTTTATTTCTCAAAACACAATAAAAACAGCAACTTAACCTTAAGTGAATGTAATCCCAACATGTATTAAAATACCAACATACCTCCATTATGTTTCATCCCATCCATGTCTCAACCAGTCATTGCTCATGATTACCATCTCGTATTCACTACCATCTCACGAATACCATCTCGTATTTGCTACCATCTCACGAATACCATCTCGTATTCGCTACCATTTCAATTCTATCTCATTCCGAAACCAAATCTCGTTGCCATGACTCAACAGTCATGCAACCAATCTCATTACCCGGACTCAACCGTCCCAAAACCATAACCAAACCATAACAAAAACCATCCCAAAATCCATCCTAACTAATCATGTGGGTTGTCCAAGCGCTCGTGACCGTAAGCTCGGCTATCATGATAGTTTTAACACTCTGCAGAGTTTGCACCTCTTTACCCACAAGTTTGTGATTTTGTCACCAGTCGGCGACTACAGAACCTTCATTATACCAGTACACAACCATCGGTGTATGGTCAAGAGATCACAAAATAGCCTTTACAAAGGGGTTACTAGATGTATGGACTCACTAAGGTTTCACTGGTGGGCTAGAATCTCCAATTCTCCCACCCATGGGCCCCCCTCTTGTGCCATGCAGTTCCCAGGGCAGTCCTCACTCAACTCCCATTCCCCACGCCTTCCACGGTCCATAACAATCTAGCAACTTACCTAATTACTCAGCTAAGCCGCACCCATACTTGGCCTTGTGGTGGCACTGTTATCCTGGCATGGCTCACATGAACCGGTCTTTAGATCTATGGCAAGTAACCACCATCTCGTGCTATCTCATTCACAAACCCAGGCTTGCCTAGATCTCCCTCCGAATCATGTTCATTAACAACATCAGTTTTCTCATTATTCTTATGAGTGTAGTTAGCTAGACACATCTATCTCGCATCCCATAATCCCGTGGACTCAGCAAAGCATAAAAGCAAAAACCATACCCGACTCATAAACTTCCCTGGCGACAAGGGTGGTTTGACAAAACTAGTAAACTCCTATAAAAGGCTTCCCATCATATTGACTCAAGCACACACACCTTTTCACAAACAAAACAGTTTTCCCGAAAACATGGGATCAATATGGTCAAGGGGCACTTGCCTTGTTCTTGCGGTTCCGGTTGCTCTTGGATCTCGAAACCTTGTTGTTGCAGCTCATCGTAGACAGCTCACTGAGCTTGTCCTTCTATACGTGATCACGCACATACAAGATTCATAGAAATCAATACCATGCACAAACTTTAACCAGATGTGATGATGCATATGCATGCAAATCCTATGATGCCGTTTTTATTAGATCGGTTTGTATGTGTTCTTGCATGTTTGCATGGCTTTTACGATGAACAAAGGTGTAAAGATCAATTGTGGACGTGGCGATGATCTTGACTTAAGATCTAGATCAGACCGATCAACACGTGATCTGTCCACGAACAAGCTTCTGTTCGAATGGAATCAAAGAACTGATGCAAAGAAAACGCGATGATGTCGTAAGGTGGTATTAGAGACCTACCTTACGTTCTTCATGGTCTCGGGGTCCTTCTCCTAGCAAGACAGATCGTCGGCTCTCCTCCGGCGATGGCAATTGTGATCCAGGCTCGTCGGCAGTCTCTCCGGCGGTTGTACTTTGGCGAAGGGGTTTACTCGGCGAGCTGGGGGCTAGGGCTCTAAGTTGTCGGCTCAGGAGGTGGAAAAGAAGTTCGTGGTTGCCGCCAAAGGTTTTCGGTTCTATTTATAACTGGGAAGAGAAGAGTCCTAATCTGATCGGAATTCAAATAAGAGTCATATTCAAATGGTTTTTGAATCTTAACAACTTATCTTTAGTTGATTTGGTGCGGTAGCAACGTGGAATTCGTGTCGGTTTCCTCCCGTACCGGTATTCCCGTGCGTACAGAAGCAAAACTGCTTCAAATCTCGTCACCCTCGCGGCGATGAGCTCCGGAAGCTCCACGTGTCCAGCAGGGGCCTGAGCTTCCCTTTTCCGCAGAGGCGAGCTCTGGTTGTGCCGCGTGTTAGCCGGGCGAGAACTCCCTCCTACTCAGAGGCGAGCTCCGCGTGCGCCACGCGTCCTTGTGGGCGGGACCTCCCCTCTCTCCAGAGACGAGCTCCGCGTGCGCCACGCGTCTGGCAGGTCGCGACCTCCCCTCTCAACAGAGGCGAGCTACGTGAACGCCACGTGTCAGTTCCGAACCTTCCCCTCTCTTCGGAGGTTGCTCCGGGGTGCCATGTGTCAATTCTGGTCCTCCCCTATCTTCGGAGGTGAGCTCTGAGAATGCCACGTGTCAAGTAGCGCCGGACTTCCTTTCTTCTTGGAGATGAGCTCCGAGGTCGACACGTGTCCAATAGTGAGGGGCTTCCCGGAGATGATCTCCGGAAGTGACACGTGTCCGATAGTATCGGACCTCCCGGGGTGAGCTCCGGGGGTGACACATGTCCAGTAGGACCGGACCTCTGAGAGATGAACTCCAAGAGCGACACGTGTCTAGCGGGGCCGGACCTCTCGGAGGTGAGCTCCGAGAGCGACACGTGTCCCGTGCGGCTGGTGTGGCGGACCGGAATCCGCTCATCCAGGATCGCGGAGGGTGGTGCCGCACGATGTGACACCCGACAGCACACGTCATAAGGGCACATTATATTGCACGGGAAAAACAAACTGAATGTACAAACGGTACAATATTCAGTTACAAACTATTGTATTTATTACACAGCGGAAGTCTACTTTTCTACAACTCACGCCCGCCTATCTAGCAAAAGCCGGTTGCCCAGCCCTAGCGCAACCCACACTAGGTGCAGTCCTCAGCTCAGCGCGGCGTGTACAGCTCCCACTCAGCCGTGATCCTCGACGGAGGGTAGCCCTCGCCGGTGGACTCGTACTCCGAGTCCGTGGGTGGCTCCTCACCTGAAAAACACTTAAGCAGCAACCGTGAGCACGATGGCTCAACAAGACTTAACCGACTCACCTAGGCACGAAACTCTACATGAGGTGTACAATGAACATAGGATAGTAACGTTGCAGCAAATGGACACGCCTAACGGTTCATCATTAATTCATCTTTTTAGCAACAAGTTAACAGTTCGGAAATCTGAAATTTAGTAAGCAATATTTGGTGGCACACATGTAGCAATACAATTATATCATAACAGAAATATTGAAGTGACACGACCCCATTGGTCCTGTCGAGCCAGGATCACGCCGAGGGGTGTTGCGTTGCACAACACCGTATAACACACGTCAAAGGTACAAAGCGGAAGCAGAAATTTTATTACATAAACAGTTATATGAACATGTTTACATCAAAATAAGTTTAGTCCACACTCGCGGGCGTGGACTAAGCATCAAGTGCACGTTCAGCCCTTGAACGTGTCCTTGCTAGCACACACGCACACTAACCCTGCGGCGTGCACGACTCCCACTCGACGGAGTTCCCCTCCTGGGGTTCCGTCTCCTCTTCGGGAGTCCCTTCCTCATAGAACCCTGCAAAAGCTTCAAACACAAGCAGTGAGCACGAAGGCTCAGCAAGTCTGACCCGTCTCACCTAAACATGGAACTTCTACATGAGGGTAATGGGTTACATGAGGTAAAATCTTTTGCAAGGACTCGCCTAATTAGTAGAACCTTACTTTCAAGTTTTAGCAGCAGGTTGTGGAGAACCTTACGCTAAGGCACATGAGAGAGCCGCAATCAAACAAGAAACACATTTCTCTCATGTACTTTGCCCAAAGTTGAACAGAACTTTAGTTAGCACTAAGCTACAGCATATCATTAACAATCAATGTCCAACTTTCAATCAGCAACATTTTAACATGTAACTAGCCTGTTCTTTCTACGTCACGGTACAGTGAACAAGTGGTACTCACTGACCGCGAGGGACGGCGATTATAATCGATTTACACCTGCAGGGTTACCCGAACAACCCGTCACGTACGCCCGTACTCGATGTTGCCTACAACAACCATCACGGACGCCGTACGCGACTACCTTTCACCCGTTAGCCAAATATTGAACCGGTCCCATCGTCCCGAGCAAGAGGTCTCTGCACGCGCATCTCCGTGCCGCCAGCCGATTTACACCTCGAGCTCTCAACCTACCCTCTGAACGACGGGCAATGCCTCAATACCCAGCTACCCGAGTTACATCAGTTTCCCGGTTCCCATATAGCCGGTAGGTCTTCGGTACTGTTCTAGCTTGTTCAACAGGCCCGCACACGGCTCGGTCCTCAATCGACACAAGCGGAGCTACAGCACACAGGCCCCAAAGTCCTGCTGCCCTTACTCTCCGCTCGGTCTCATTTTCTTGCCATGTGTATCATGTGCTATCTCTACCCGAGCAATGTGCCTCTAGCCTATGCTCGCGAGTAGTTCCAACTACTCGACTTGTACCGAATCCTACTCTATCCTAGCAATGCAGTGGCTAACGAGGTTTTCAATCCTAAACCCAACCCATGGTTTTCTTGGCTATGCAGTTGGGTTTCCAATCAAGACTCTAATGCAAAGAACAATATTCAAATATGTGCTCAAAACAATAAACATTTGTAAAAAGGTTAATGCAAACCGGGGCTTGCCTTGCTGCTCTTGGTCGTAGGCTAGCTGTTCCTCCGGAGTAACGAAGTCTAGGACCCTGGAGTGGAAGGAGGGAGCTGCGATCGGCTTGATCAAGTGGGAGCTCGAGCGGCGGCGATGGCAGTGGAAAAACAAGTCGTGTGCGTCGGCAGCTCGAGGAATGGCGACTGAAGCACGCCGGGGAGGAAATAAATAGCCCGGCGGCTGGCCTCCGGCTTGGGGCGCGCAGCAGGAGCTGGCGCCGGCTGCCCCCTTCGGTGGCGCGCGCACACAGCAGCCGGGAACCGACTGAACTGTGTTTCAGTCGGTTTGCTTTGAGGCTGAGGCTGACATGTGGGTCCCACCCCTCTTTTAACCTCTGAACTTTACTCCTAACAGCTGTGGTAAACAGTGAACCCTATTCTACCCTTGGCAATTCAAATTATTCACCCAAGGGCCATTTGAATTGATCAAAGTTCAAATGAGGTTTGGTTTGAATGAATTTCAGCACAAGTGCAGTTTGAAATTCAAATAAAGTTTGAATTTATCCCCCTTAGCTCATGTCAAGATCAACTCCAAATGGAGTGAAAATTGGTGTGTGAGCTCACAAAAATGTGCTGAGTAAGAATATGCCTTCCACTTTTAAATTCATGGAATAAAAACAGTTTGAGTTTGAATATGGTTTCAAATTGCCCTTTTCCTATCTATACCCAAAATGACCTCAAAAAGGTTTTGAATTTGGGTGAAACTTGGCATGGACATCCTTAGCAAAGTGTAAGAGTTTTTATATGTCCAGCCCATCTATATCACATGTGGGAAATACCACTTTTGCAATGTGTGAGTTTGTTCTCTAATGAGCATATTGATAATTGTTACTTGCTCTTCATTTGTGTTCATCATTCTAGCTCAAATGAGGTATGTGGTGTGGTGATGAACACTGCAAATGGGTGTCAAAAACTGAGGCCCTTACATGAAGCATAACATTTCATAAATTATCTATGTTACAACACAGTGAACAAGCGGTACTCGTCACCGCGAGGGACGGCGAATCGACTCGATATACACCTGCAGGGAAACCCAAAGAGCACGTCACGTACGCCCACCCGTGGAGCTGCACAGCACGCTCACTCGATGTCGTACGGGGCAACCTTTCACCCAACAGCCCAAACGTCGAACCGGTCACACCGAAACGAGCAGGAGGTTCCCCACACGGAGCATCTCTCTATGCCCGTTGGCAGATTTCCACTTTGCTGCCCTCAACCTACACCTATAAATCGGTGTGCTATGCCTTGACACCCGGAGGTTTAGGCTACATCGGTTTATCGGGGCCCATATATCCGATATGCCTTCGGTACGTTCAATACTTGTTCAGCAGGGCTGCACACGGATCGGTCCTCAATCGACACGGACAGGGTTGCGCACACAAGACTTCCTCTTTCTTCTAGTCTCATTTTCATTACTAAAGTGATCTCACATCACTTGAACCAAACCCGTGTGTCCCAAACCTAACTCGCGAGTAGATTCTAACTACTCGACTTGTACCGAAGTCCTATGAATCATTAAGCATAGCCTGTCTACTCGAGGTCTTAGACACTACCCTCACTCTTATGGAAAATTTCTGGTCATGCAAGTGGGGTTTTCATCCATCCTACACCTAATGCACATTCCCACTTCACACTACGTATGTAAACAAAGTAAAAACTTTATAAAAGGCTTAATACAAACCGGGGCTTGCCTTGTTGCTGCTGGTCAGTAGTTAGTTCTTCTTCCGGAAGGAGGAAGTCCAGCTCCTCCGGAGTCTCTTCGCCTTCAGCGACTACACGTTAATGAAATACTACATGTCAATTTAAATGCAATGTGTAAACCTGAATACATAATTACTAATAACTCGAGCTAGCCCTCCCCTTTGGTTCTGAAATTTTTATGGTGGCTTGGTAGGGTCCTAAACAGAGTCTTGACCATGTTTCATTTGAAATAAAGTTCATTTGAACCTTGTACAAATAAAAGCTTATTTGGTCATTATTTGAGCCTCTAAGTAATTCCAGGGGTTTTCATGGCTCCAACCATTACTTTCTTGAAACTAGAACTTAAGATGGTTCTAATGGAATTGGTTTCATGTCATTTGAAGAATTTTACTGAAATTTATGCCCTAATTAAGATTTGAGAAAATCTGAAAATTTTTTCTGTACATTTTTCTATTTTCTCAGGGCAGTTCTCTTAATCACCCAATTAGGGGGACAAAATGAACTTGGATGAGTCTGAAAATTTTACTGTGACTCAAGTATTTTCCAGTTACCTCTCAGCCAAAATTCAGCATTTTTCATAAAGTAATTCTCCAGATAAAAATTTCCCACAGTTTAAACTTTAGGGAATTAATTCCGGAAAACTATTAGGTTTCATGAGCTGAAATTGGTATTGTTGGAAAGTACTCAGAATTCTGGGTTCAGCAAAATTTGGTTCATTGAATTTGGAGTTTCCTAGCAAAAGTTCTATTCATTTGAAGTTTGAACTAAAACTGGAAATTCCCAAAATGTTTAAATTCTGCGGGTGGGTCCATTGCACACGTGTCGACCGCTGGAGCCGAGCCACACGGGGCCACAGACTCCTTCCTGTGCAGCCACACTGGATCCTGGACTACAGAAAGTCCCGCATGTTTACTCCCAGCCGCTGACGAGTGGGGGCTCCCCCCTTCGTCTTCCTCCAGCCACCCGCGCGGCCCCGCCGCCAGCTCACCGGAGCTCTCGCCGGGACGGAGTTCCGGCCCCCGGAACTTGCTGATTTTCGCCGCCACTGCACATTTTTTCGCAAGGAACACGTTGCCGGCCTTAACTCGGATCGAGGATGGCCGGAAACCTAGGCGCGACGGCGACAGTAGCTGTGGTAACTTCGGCGGCGTCGCTAGGGCACTGCACTGCCCCAATCTTGCTCCGGTTAGCTCCTACAGCATCGCCACGATCTAGGGAGCAATGTCCAGGGCTCTGATCTCGTGAGAAACGTTGGCAACTAGGGGCTCACCGTGCGACCTAGGGCGATTTCGGGGAAAACTGGAAAAACATGAAGAACTGTGTGCTTCCTCAACGGTTCTCCCCCGTTCTTGATCCCACGTGCTCGCACGAACGTCTACACCTAGGTTTCCAGGCCTGGTGAGGAGTGGTTCGGTGTGTGAGGCGAATTTGCCGAGTTTCTCCCCTCGGTTATTATTGCATGTCGCCGGTAGAAATGGAATTCCGGCGAGCACCGTCTGAGACAGGCAGCCGGGGTTGCGGTGGAGCAAGACGGTTCACAGGCGCACCTTTTCGCTTTTACAGCACGACGGAAGATTCTCTGTGGTGGCCGGGCGGCGAGTTTCTGTCGCGGCGGCTCCCCTCAGTTCCGTGGAGGAAGATCAGCTCGACGCCGACGTTCCGACGGAGCTAGCGCCCGGTTCTTGCTTCTGCCACGCTAAGAGAGGCCCGGCGGTGCTGCGGGGCAGCTTAGCTCGTCGTGCCACGGGGTGGAGCAGTCCGGCGGCGGTGAACCGACGACGCTCCTCCGGGCGGTCGCGTTTATCGCCGAGGACACACACTGATTGTTTAGCAGCGGCTGTGAGGCAGTGTGGGGCGCTGTGCTCTCGGTGGAGGTGATAAGAGCAGAGAAAAATCGATCCCCTAAGCAGCTCGGGAGGTGCTTCCGGGTCTTCGGTCGACAGCGCGGTGGCAGCTCGCGGGAGAGAGCAGCGCGCTCGGGTGTGAACCGTGGAACCGGCTGACTTAGGCAGTAAGTTTTATCCCTCCTCTCTCAATGACAATTGGGGCCCACAGCTCCCCTCTGTCCCAAAAGATCTCCAAATTTTGGCACATTGCAAATTCAGCTATGAGGGATCCAAATTCAAAAACCATTTGGCCATTTGACAATTTGTGCCACAGTTTCAAATTTGAATTCCAATTTCAATGAAAATTCACAAATCTATTTGATATACCTATCAAAGGACCTCCAAATCTTCTAAAAATTTGCCTCCCTCATAATTTGAACCTGGAGAGTTTGAATATGCCCTCTGATCTTTGAGCTGGTCATTGCAAATACCACTGCTTGAACCACAGTTTGAATTTTTCCTTTTTGAAAATGGCCCTCCTCTCCTTGGAGTGAGCTTTTTAGTTCAAACTGAATGTAAAGTTTTATTGCACATGCCAACACTTTCATTAACATACAAAAGTTTTTGCAAGTCCTATTTCTAGGGCTTTTACAGCTGGACCTTTCTTTTCCGTGGTGACTAGCTCCGGTGACGACACGAGTCCTGCGGGACTGGCCTCGCTCCTCTGCCGAGGCTAGCTCCGGGGGCAACACGTGTCCCACTGGGTCGGACCTCTCCCCCGTTGCGGGAAGGAGCCCGAGCCTGCTATGTAGCCAGTTTAGCGGCGGACCTCTCCCCATTTGCGGAGATGAACTCCGAACACGCCACGTGGCCAGTGAGCCGCGGGGGTTGTCTTTGGCGCTCTCTGTAAACTTGAATTTTCTCTTTTTGGCTAACTTTTTGATTCTTTCTCGGTTTCAACTTATTTTAAAAGTGTTTTTTCTACATGAAACATGAATACATGCAGAACCCGAAAATGAGGGTGTCACAAATCTACCCCCCTTAAATTGAATCTCGCCCTCGAGATTCGTTAATAGAGAATAGATGAGGGAATTCCACCTTGATATCGTCCTCACGCTCCCATGTAGCTTCGGCTTCTGTGTGATGGCTCCATTGCACCTTGCACCAACGGATCACTTTGTTCCTCGTGACCCTTTCCTTTACGTCCAAAATTCGGACAGGGTGCTCTGCATAGGACAGATCTTCTTGAAGTTCTAGCTCTTCCATTGGTACTTGCTCTTCAGGTACCCTCAAGCACTTCTTGAGATGGGATACATGAAACTTCTCGGGAACATGCGGCGGTTCCCGAAAAAAGCGGTGCGGTGGAACTACAGCGGCGACCCAAGAGCTGCCATGGTAAATACCCGGGGCAACCCCTCGAGCACGTCGCTATGACGCACCTGTCAGGAGGAAACACGTGTCCACTACGCCGACGAAGTGCTGCCGCTTTGACTAGCGAATGCGCCCACTACGCCAAAGAAGTGCAACCTTTTCGTCTCCCAAGGTACAACCACTTGTCCGCTACGCAAAAATCTCGCCATCACTTTGGTCTCCAAAAGTGCAGGCTCAAAATCACAACGAGGGAGAGATGGAGGCTCCACCTACGGGTTCCTTGCCTCCTGCGAGATGGGCCGGCAGCCACTGTCGGTACCCTGCAGACCAGGTACCCCCGCATAGAGGGTAAAGACAACCTGGGCCCCGCCTCCCTGTTGAGGCGGGCCCCGGCGTATCCACGTATCATTGGCCCCGAGGTCAGCCCTGGGTCTGCCCCGTGCCCTTGAGTTCTAGAGCCGACGCGTTCCCTGGGCTCCGACCTAAGCCTCCCCGCTGAGGTGAGGTCCGGAGCTGCCATATGTCTCTAGGCTCAGAACCCGCTCCCAGCTAAGGAGGTTCTCCGGAGCTGACACGTGCCCTGGGCTCTAGTCCAAGCCTCCCTGCTGAGGTGAGGTTCGGCGATGCCACGTGTATCTAGGCTTAGAGCCACCTCCCTGCTGAGGAGAACTCCGGAGCAGACACGTGCCCTGAGCTCCGGTCCGAGCCTCCTGGCCGAGGTAGGGTCCGGAGCTGCCACGTGTCTCCTGGCTCAGAGCCTCCTACCTGCTGAGGACAGCTCCGGGGTTCACACGTGCCCTGGGCTCCGGTCGGAGCCTCCCCGCTGAGGCGAGCTCTAGAGCTGCCACGTGTCTCCTTGCTCAGAGCCTCCTCCCTGTTGAGGATAGCTCCGGAGCTGACACGTGCCCTGGGCTCCGGTCCGAGCCTCCCTGCCGAGGTGAGGTACGGAGCTGCCACTTATCTCCTGGCTCAGAGCCTCCTCCCTGCCGAGGAAGGCTCCGGAGCTGACACGTGCCCTGGGCTCCGGTCCGAGCCTCCCCGCTGAGGTAAGGTCCGGAGCTGCCACGTGTCTCCTGGCTCAGAGCCTCCTCCCTGCTAAAGAAAGCTCAAGAGCTGACACGTTCCCTGGGCTCCGATCCGAGCCTCCCCGCTAAGGTGAGGTCCGGAGCTGCCACGTGTCTCTTGGCTCCAAACCCGTCGATGAGAGCTTCGAAGCCGCCACGTGCCTCATGATCCTTCGTGGGCTGTGGGTCGACGAAGTCAAGGTAGAAGTGTGATGTCGGGCTGCGCATTCAAGGTCCGCGCCTTCCATTAAAGCATGGCGCACTACACACACCTCCGTCCTCTGCCCGTTCGCCATTACGGTGACAAGACAGGACGACGAGACGTGACAGCGGTATAGTGCCGTCCAACGGCACTGTGCCACCCAAGACAAGCGAGAAGACGCGGTGACAAGATGGTGTCTTCATCATCACCTGGCACACAGACAGGGGCGCTCAGCACGCCAGGTGGCAGGACTTAACTCCCCCTCCGACTACTCTACTCAGAGGACAAAACCCTAGATCATGTATAGGGTTCGCATAGCTTCAGGGCCACTTGTCGGGTCCTAAGCCACATTGTAACCACCCTGGCCTTGGACTATAAAAGGACCAGGGTGACCACCCGACAAAGGGTTCCGCATTCGCAACCCTGCAACCTCTCACGTACATACAAGCAAACAATACAACAAGCACTCCCGTGGACATAGGGTTTTACGCTCCGGCGGCCCGAACCACGTAAATCTTGGTGTTCATCCACTCCCTCGAGGCCGATAGGAGTGTCGCAGCTCACACACTCCGACAGAACCGTTTCATCTTGCAAACAAAAAACGCATTGTTTATCTCCTTTCCAATCCACCTAAGCAAATTATCCTTAGTAAGGACTACCCCTCTTGATAAATACCACATAAGGATTTTGATCTTTAATGTTAATTTTTATTTCCATAACCACTTGTTCCATCGCCCATTGGCTATCAATAAACTATATATTGAATGCATCATAAAAACACCACTGTGAAGAAATTTCCATCTAAATCTGTCCTTCAAATTATTCAAGTGAATATGAGCTATTCGTGCTACAAACCTGTTCCATTGAATCAAATTATAATCTACCAGTCAGGCCAGATAGAAACATTATATGGCACGGTACTGAAAACAGTAGCAATTGTTGCATGTTTACATCTATCTATATTATAAATTGAAGGAAACATGTGTTCTAATGAGAAGTTTCCCAACCACTTGTCTATCTTCATTATTTACTCGGAACATCCCAAGATTAAGGAAACATTCCTTATCTTCATCAAGCTAGACCAAAAATGAGAATCACCCAGTCGCTTTTGAACCTGACCAATATTCTGTTATTTAGATACTTCCTTTTAATAAATCTTGCCAAAACCCATCCTCATTTATTAGACTAAATAACCATTTAGTAAGTATTGGTTTTGTATATCAATATTATGTTGTGGCGCCCGGTCCCATGATAACGGAACCCAGCTGATGCATATGTGTGCCCAGGATGTTCATCACACATACACATGTAATCCACAAACTGAGTTCAGAATATAACCACGAATAATAGGGTTTAAGTACTTTATTACATCAATCTCTAACTTACTCTTGCAGCGGAAGTCTCTATTCTAGCAGCGGAAGTCTCTAAACGATAGCGGAAGCAAACTAAACACGGCAGCGGCTCCATCTCCAACTCCACAGGCAAGTTGACGGTAGATCGCACGCCTAGTACTCCACATGATCTTCGAAGTACTCCTCTCCTGTTGCTGATGATCGTATGATAATGCAAGGGTGAGTACATGCCGTACTCAGCAAGTGCAGGAAATGTATGACATGTAGCTTCCAACAAGGTAGGAACAAAAAGGCTCATTGCAGAAAGCAGAGTTTATTTCTCAAACATGATAAAAACAGCAACTAACTTTAAGTGAATTTAATCCCAACATATATCCAATTAAAACATCACCATACCTCCTTTATGATTCACCACCTTTGATGTCTCAACCAACCATAAATCTTTCTCAACTTTCATCTCATGCTCATGATATCCATAACCATCTCATTTTCATGATATCCATAACCATCTCATATTCATATCTTCCGAAACCAAACTCATTGTTACGACTCAACAGTCCCAAAAACCAATCCCAAAGACCATACCATAATCAAACCAATAAACATCCATCCAAAATCTTCCCTCTAATCACGGAAGTTGGCCAGGTGCTTGTTACCAGAAGCACGGCTATCATGATAGTTTTACACTCTGCAGAGGTGGCACCACTTTACCCACAAGTTTGTGATTTCGTCACCCGTCGGCGACTGCAGAACCTACCAGTATACAATCGTCGGTGTATGGCCAATAGATCACAAAATAGCCTTTACAAAGGGGCTACTAGATGTATGGACTCACTAAGGTTCAACCAGCAGGCTCGTATCTCCATTCTCCCGCCTACGGGCCCCCTCTTGTGCCATGCAGTTCCCAGGGCAGTCTTCTCTCGACTCCCATTCCCCACGCCTTCCACGGTCCATAACAATCTAGCAACTTTCCCAATTAGTCAGCTAAGCCGCACCCATACTTGGCCTTATGGTGGCACTGTTTTCCTGGCATGTGCTTGCATGAACCGGTCCTTAGATCTACGGCAAGTAAACCACCATCTCATTCTACCACTTCCACGAACCAAGCTTGCCTAGATCTCCCCCGATTCATGTTCATTGTCATCATCAAGTTCTTATTATCATTGTTCATATGAGTGCAGTAGCTAGACACATTCTATCTCGCTTCCCATATCCCGTGGACTCAGCGAAGCAAAAGCAGAAACGACCATACCCGACTCATCAACTTTCCCGGCGACAAGGGTGGTTAACAAAACTAGTAAACTCCTATGAAAGGGTTTCCCATCAAGTTGAATCAAGCATACACATTTTTGCAAACAAAACAGTTTTCAAAACATGGGATCAATATGGTCAAGGGGCACTTGTCTTGTTCCTGTGGCTTTTGTTGCTCACGTGTCTCGAAGTTCTGGTGATGTAGTCCTTCGTAGATGGCTTCCTGAGCTTGTCCTTCTACTCACGACCACGCACATACAAAATCATAGCAATCTATCATCATGCACAACTCTACTCAAGATGCAATGGTGTAGGTGCATGCTGATCCTATGGTGCAGTTTAGTTTGTACGTGTTCTTGCATGTTTTAATAGGCTTGCATGGGATTTTCGATGAACAAGGATGTAAAGATCAAGTGTGGACGTGGTGATGATCTTGACTCATGATCTAGATCAATTCCACCGTCAAAAACCGATCAACACATGATCTGTCCACACAAAACAGCTTCTGTTCAAAGGGAACGAAGAAAACAGATGCGAAGAAACCGCGATGATGTCGTAAGGTGGTAACAAAGACCTACCTCGGCCTTCCTCCTAGTAATGGCAGTAGGACAGTTCGTCGTCTTTCCTCCGGTGATGGCGAACGTGACAGGGCTCGTCGGCGGTCTCACCGGTGGTTGAACTCCGGCGAAGGGGGTTAACTTGGCGAGTTGGGGGCTAGGGCCTCTAAGTCGTCGACTTGAAAAGGTGTTACGGCCAAGGGGTGTTTCGAGTTCTATTTATAAGGGGTGAAAGAAGAGTCCTACTCCGATTGGATTTCAAATAAGAGTCCTATTCAACTTGTTTTGGATCTTAACAACTTATTTTCAATCGATTCGGTGTGGTAGCACTGTAGAAATCGTGTCGGTTTCCTCAGTACCGGGTATTCCCGCGCATACAGGAGAAAAACCTCTTAGGATCTCTTCACCTCCGCATTGATGAGCTCCAGAGGCTCCACGTGTCCAGCGGGGGCCGGGCTTCCCTTGTCCGCAGAGGCGGGCTCCAGTTGTGCCGCGTGTCAGGCGGGCGGGACCTCCCTCTCCTCAGAGGCGAGCTCCGCGTGCGCCACGTGTCTTGGTGGGCGGGACCTCTCCTCTCCCTTAGAGGCGAGCTCCGCGTGCGCCACATGTCAGTGCCGTACCTCCCCTCCTCTTCAGAGGCGAGCTCCGAGAGTGCCACGTGTCAGTTCCAGACCTCCCCTCTCTTCAGAGGAGAGCTCCGAGAGTGCTACATGTCAGGCAGCGCCAAACTTCCTTTCTTCTCCTCCGAGACGAGCTACAAAGTCGACACGTGTCCAACAGTGTTGGACCTCTCTTCTCCTCGGAGACAAGCTCCAAGGTCGACACGTGTCTAGCAGTGTCGGACCTCCCGGAGACGAGCTCCGAGGGTGACACGTGTCCAGCGGGGTCAGACCTATCGGAGGCGAGCCCCGAGGGTGACACGTGTCCCGCAGTGTCTTCTCCTCGGAGGTGAGCTCCGAGGATGACACGTGTCTAGTAGGACCGGACCTCACTCCCTCCGCAGGGGTGAGCTCCGAGAGCGACACGTGTCCCGCGGGGTTGGGCCTTGCTTTTCCGCAGCGACTAGCTCCGGTGGGGACACGTGTCCTATGGGGCTGGACCTCGCTTCTCTGCAGAGACAAGCCCCGGAGGCAACACGTGTTCAGCGGGTCGGACCTCGCCCCTTCCACAGAGGCTAGCTCCGAACCTGCCACGTGTCCGGCGATGCCAGACCTCACCCTTTCGCAGGAATGAGCTCCAAAAACGCCATGTGGCCAGCAGGCCGCGGGAAGTGTCGACAGTGCTCCTTGGTGAACTGGAATTGTCTCTTTTCGGCTATATTTCTGATTCTTTCTCTGTTTCTACTTCTTTTAAAATGTTTCTTTATATGAAATATGCATGCATGCGTGATTATGAAATTGAGGATGTTACATCTGTATTCCTAAAACACCTTGATCTTTTGGCTAGCACAAAATATTCCATTTGGCCAACCTGTATTTCTTATAGCTATGAGCCTGCCAAAAAAATGAGACTAGTAGTCCAATTTTTCAAGTACACCTCTAGGTACTTCAAAGAAATAAAGCATAACCATTGACAGATTTGTCAGCACTGAATTGATCAAAACCGTTCTACCACCTATTGATAGATGCTTTCCTTTCCAACTGCTCAGTTTTTTTCTCAAACCTCTGCTCTATTATCTTCCAATCACTGTTATTTAGTTTCCTAAAGTGTATTTGAATACCTAGATATCTAAAAGGGTAAGTACCAAGTTTACACCCGAATAATAGGAGTACAGCCTACAAGCTAGAACATCAATTGTGGTTGCTTGGTGCGAAGGAATTCAATCGCTTAGCTCAATATGTCCCTGACTATGTGAAATCACCAGCCATGAAGGGTTATCATTTCTACCGAGGGCTGACTGCTAGGCTGCGATGTGAATTGGCTCAAGTTAGCCAAGAGAATTTTGATGAGTTTGTGAGCTGTGCTATCGCTCAAGAATATTATTCCAACCTCTACCTCAAGGAAAAGAGGGAGATGGACTCATCACAAGATGAAGACAATCGTCTACCTCAGAAGTATCGGTTGGTAATCCGTTCACCTTCCGGTCGAGAGATTCCACAAGAGGTGCAATCATTCTGGGAGTGTGACGACTCTTCTACTCCACAGAGGTCTTATTCACCTCCACCGCAGCAGCAACTTATTTCTTATGCACCCCAGTATCAACAAGGTGCACTAGAATATTATTACCCTCAAGAGGCTGAAGATGAACAAGGTGATTTCTCAGTTGAACCGAGTGCTGTCCCACTTCATGTTGACAACAAGCTCAATGTCAATGAAGCAACTGAACCGAGCAGTAACATTGTGTCTGCGGGTCCAGTTCCAAAAAGTGATCTTGGGCAGCCCAGAAAAGCTATGTCAAAAGTGGGAACAGTCAATTATATGTCAGTCGATGATCTGCCAAAGGGAGGACCTCTTCTTGCCGGCAGGTTCACCTTAAATGACAAGCCGGTTGTCGTTTTATTCGACTCTGGTGCGACACATAACTTCATTAGCAGGGCAACGGTGATCCGGGATCAGATCTCCACCACTATCACCAAAGGTTCTTACCTTATTCATTCACCAGGTGGAGACATATCAACTAATGAAGTCGTTTCACGAGCACCACTTTGTTTGGGTGGAAATATTTATCCTACCACCCTCATCATTCTCGAAGACCAAGGAATCAATGCCATATTGGGAATATCGTGGCTGACCTTCCATAAGGCTGTTCTGGACATCGAAAACAGGAGTGTTCACTTGGACTCTCCACTTCACGGACGTCAAACATTGTACCTCGGCGAAGCGATTTCTAAAGACCCGGAAGTATGTAACGCCGAGGCGTGCAAGTTAGAAGACATTCCGGTAGTCCGTGAATATCCGGACGTGTTTCCCGAAGATCTTCCAGGCTTACCACCTGAGCGCGAGGTGGAATTCAAAATAGAATTGATGCCGGGAACTACGCCAATCTCTCGGAGACCATACAAAATGGCTCCGAACGAATTAGCCGAGCTGAAGGAGCAACTCAAGGATCTAATGGACAAGGGGTTTATTCGTCCAAGTTCATCACCATGGGGTTGCTCAGCTTTATTTGTGAAGAAGAAGGATGGGACGCTGAGGCTATGCGTCGATTATCGTCCTTTGAATGCTGTGACCATAAAGAACAAGTATCCACTACCAAGAATTGATATCCTCTTCGATCAGCTAGTGGGTGCTAAAGTCTTTTCTAAGATGGACTTAAGGTCGGGATATCATCAAATCAAGATTCGCGCGGAAGATGTCCCGAAAACAGCATTCTCGACAAGATATGGGCTCTATGAATATCTTGTCATGTCATTTGGGTTGACCAATGCTCCGGCCCACTTTATGTATCTTATGAACTTGGTGTTCATGCCGGAGCTGGATCAGTTCGTCGTGGTATTCATCGACGACATCTTGGTCTACTCCAAATCTGAAGAGGAACACGCTAAACATTTGCATATTGTGCTCCAACGATTGAGATATCACAAGCTCTATGCAAAGTTTAGTAAATGTGAATTCTGGATCAACCAAGTGCCGTTTCTTGGACATATTATTTCAGCGGAAGGCATTGCTGTTGATCCAAGCAAGATTGATCAAGTGCTGAAATGGAAGTCTCCAACATCAGTCCATGAAGTTCGTAGCTTCTTGGGTTTGGCGGGATATTACCGGAGGTTCATCCCGAGCTTCTCAAAAATCTCCAAACCTATGACAGAGCTACTGAAGAAGGGCATCAAATATGATTGGAGCAAACCATGTGAGGAAGCTTTTCAAGCATTGGTGAAACACCTCACAACAGCCCCGGTTCTAGCTCAACCGGATACAACCAAGCCTTTTGATGTTTATTGTGATGCGTCCGGCATCGGACTTGGTTGTGTACTCATGCAAGGAGGACGTGTGGTTGCATATGGATCACGGCAGTTACGGAATCATGAGCAACATTATCCAACTCATGATCTCGAGCTTGCTGCCGTGGTACTAGCTTTGAAGATGTGGAGACATTACCTATTGGGAAATCTGGTTCATCTCTACACCGACCACAAAAGTTTAAAGTACATATTCACTCAAAAGGAGTTGAATATGCGGCAACGGCGATGGTTGGAGCTGATCAAGGACTATGAGATTGAAATTCATTATCATCCGGGCAAGGCAAATGTGGTTGCCGATGCACTCAGCCGGAAGTCTCATATTCATAACCTAACCATCACGCCGATAGAAGAGGAAGAACCAAGTCTCTACTTGGTTCCCTATGGGGCCCTACATAACCTAGCTCCCATACCCACAATAAGAGAGGAGGTCATGGAAGCTCAAAGGAGAGACAAGTGCATGGCTCATATCAAAAGGAGGTTGAAGAACGGGGAGATGAAATGTTTCCGGTTAGATGATGAAGATACCTTGTGGTTCAAGGACCGGATAGTCGTACCCCGTGATATGAGGCTGCGGAAGAAAATTTTGGATGAGGCTCACTTATCCAAATTTTCTATTCATCCTGGCAGCAATAAAATGTACCAAGACCTCCGGAAGAAGTTTTGGTGGACACGTATGAAACGTGAAGTTGCAAAATACGTTTCAGAATGTGATACGTGTCGAAGAGTTAAGGCCAACCATGTGAAGAAGTCGGGCCTGCTGCAACCGCTACAAATACCGGCATGGAAGTGGGAAGACTTGAGTATGGATTTCATCGTTGGGTTGCCGATGACCTCCCACCACCATGACTCGATTTGGGTAATCGTTGATCGATTGACCAAATCGGCACGTTTCATTCCGGTGCATACCAACTACAGCGCCAAGCAGTACGCGGAGTTGTACATAGCACGGATCTTATGCTTGCATGGAGTTCCCCGTACCATTGTCTCCGACAGAGGATCGCTGTTCGTATCCCGCTTCTGGGAACAGCTACACATATCCTTGGGAACTAAATTGATTCGAAGCTCCACGTATCACCCTCAAACCGATGGACAAACGGAGAGGGTGAATCAAATACTTGAAGATATGCTGAGAGCATGTGTCATCCATCACGGTAAGAGCTGGGATGATCACTTACCATTGGCAGAGTTCTCATATAACAACGGGTATCAATCAAGTATCAAAATGGCGCCTTATGAAGCTCTCTACGGCCGGAAATGCCGCTCACCCTTGAACTGGTGTGAATCTGGCGAGAGGGTTATTTACGGGATTGATCTCGTAAATGAAGCGGGAGAGCGGGTAAGGCTTATTCAAGCAAATCTGAAAGCCGCTCAGTCCAGATAAAAGAGCTATGCGGATAGGAGACGTCGTCCTCTGAATTTCCATGTTGGGGACCACGTATACCTCCGCGTATCTCCGATGAAGGGCATTCACCGATTTGGAGTGAAAGGAAAATTAGCTCCACGTTTTATCGGTCCCTTCATTATCATTGAAAGGTGTGGACCCGTGGCATACCGTTTGGAGCTACCGGCAGCCTTAGCCGGAGTTCATAAGGTCTTGCACATATCTCAGTTGTTGAAGTGTTTAAAAGTTCCAACGGAGATTCTCACGGGAGACATAGAAAATTTGAAGCCGGACCTCACGTATGTTGAGCGACCAACCCGGATAATTGATGAAAAGACTCGCGAAACCATGAATCGGACGCTGCGATTTTTCAAGGTGCTATGGGAAAATCACACGTCCGACGAAGCTACATGGGAAAGCGAGGAGTATTTGCAACGCAATCATCCTGAGTTGTTAGAGGCTTATATGTAGTAGTTGTCCTCTCCACCTTGTCCTTAATCATGAATCTCGGGACGAGATTCTTTTTAAGGGGGGAGGAATGTAAAAGTCCCAAAACTTGTGAATAGAAAACTTGAGCTATGAATAAAGTTGAGTTTATATGCAAGAAATGGGACTTACAAAAACTTATGTTTACTCATGAAAGTGTTGGCATGAGCGATAAAAACTTTGAATTCAGTTTGAATTAAGAGGGTCACTTCCAAATGAGGAGGGGCCATCTCCAAAGAGGAAAAATGCAAACTGATGTTTACAAAGTTGTATTTGCAATGACCAACTCATAGATCAGAGGGCATATTCAAACTCCCCAGGTTCAAATTTTAGAGGGGGCAAATTTGGAGGTGCTTTGATAGGAATATCAAAGGAACTTGTAAATTTCATCCAAATTTGAATTTAAACTCAAAACTGGGGAATAACTTATCAAATTGCCAAATGACTATCGGATTTAAGTTCCTCAGAGCTGAAGTTTACAATGTGCCAAAAATTGGGATATTTAGGAGAGGAGGTGGTGGGGCCCAATTGTCATAGAAGAGGAGGGAAAAACTTAGCACATAAGTCTTTGCTCTCGGGTTAGACCGAGCTCCCGGCGCCACCGAGGCGGCAGCCACCGCCACCTCCTGCTCGAGCTGCCCCCCCCCCACGCGCGGGCGTCAGAGGCGGTTCATCCGACGCTTATCCCTCCCACCGAAGCAAATACGAAGCCTCTCACTCGTACCGTGGCCTCCTTTTGCTTCCGCGCCCGAAAAACAACCGCCGGCGACGCCTCCGTTTTCCTCGGTTGTCCACCAGCTCGCGCCCTCTTCTGTTCGAGCCGTCCACACAAAAAGGGAGCGCAATCGAGTGCACAAGATCCTCCACAGCTCGGCCCCGTCGTTCCTGGCTCGTGGGGCGCCCAAATCAACGATCAACGTGAGGTACTAACGCTCACCGGCGAAAGGGCAACTCGGGTCACCGTGGAAAGCTCATACCGAGGCTTTTCACGGCCGAGCAAGAACCCTCCGAGACGCGCCGGGACGTCACGCTGCTCTCCCCCGAGTTTCAGCCTAAGCCGTGCAACGTAGCTTGGGAATTTCAAGTTTTTCCCTCGGACGAGGAAAATCTACCCGCAGGTAAGAACTGTTGAAACTAGCGCTTAATTCTCGGTTAAAGTTGTTCATTTTGCGCACACCAGAGCTAGCGAGGATAGGGAACCTTTTTCCTCCACAATCCTAGCTAGAAACACCGTGGTTACAGCTAATTTTGAGCTTTTCGGTCGGCGGCCATGGCGGGAACGCGCGGGCGCACGGTGACAACCGGTTTGCCGTCGTTTCCGAGCCAGGTTGAGGCCACGCCGAGCTTGCCTGACCTCCACTGATGCTTTAGAGCGGATCCGCCAAGCTTTTGGCGGGCTAGTGTGCTCGGGCGACGGTGCCGATCATCACCGAAGGCCACGGCTCGTCGCCGGCCTACTTCCGGCTACCGGCAGCCCGAGCCAACCCCGTAGACATGTTCCCCGACCCTGAAAACCCCCAGGCGGCAAGTACCGAGCCGGGAGACGGCCGGGAAGCCGACTCCGGCGAGCCCCGATGAGTTGCCGACGAGGGGGCGGCGCGGGAAAAAAGGGGACGGGCCGAGGTTGAAGACGACCGGCCGGTCCCACCTGTCAGCGGCGATATTTTAAATCTTCGATCCGCTGCGGCCCCGGATCTGGTGTGGTGGCGCGGGAAAAGGGCTGTGGCCCCGTGTGGCTCGTGTTTCAGCGGTCGACACGTGGCCCTGTGGCCCACAGGCAGAGTTTGAACTTTTCCCGAATTAATTTGAATTCCAGATTTGGTTCAAACTTTGGATCTGCATAACTTTTGCTAGAGAGCTCCAAATTTAGTGATTCAAATTGGGTTGGATTCAGGATGAAATGCTCTATCCAAATATGCAACCTAATTTGCATGAAAACCAATTAAAAATTCTGGAAAATTCTTTAAATCTTTTCAGCAAAAGAATTTTAGAGGGAGTTTGGTTCATCCAAAATTCCCCAAATTTTGCCAGGATATTCTTCAGGATATTAGGGGACTCCTGTAAAAGTTTCAGCTCATTTGGAGTTGATTTGGTTATGCTAATTCTAATTCCAATTTTCTGTATTCAAATAAATACAGAAGCATTTTCAGAGGATTTCCAAAACTTGGAAATTCAGTTCTAGCCATTCCTTAGTTCCAAAAATCCTAGGAAAATTTAGGCATACTCTCTGAGCTATGTAGGAAATTATGGTTCACTTAGATTTGCATGAAAGTGCAAGTTTAATCAGAATTAATTCCTTGATGCTTAAATGCTTAGGGAATTGTTCTGGGTGACCTAATCAGTGAAACATTCTGAATTTTGGTCCAGAGGACTTTCTTGTGACAAGGAACTCACAAGAAAATTTTCAGCTCCATTGGAGCCCTGGATCATTATGTCCTGTTCAACCTCATTAGGTGATCACCACCCAAGTGATGAACCTCACCTCTCACTTGAGGATAGTGCTTAGACACACATCCAAACCACCATCCCAGTGTCATTTTAAATTCTTAAACAAAGTTCCAGTTTTAAACTTGTCTGTAGCACTTGCTAGCAAAAGTTTTATAATTAAACATGGATGCATATTCATAACGTGTAGTGATAAAACGTGGAAAGTGAAGAAGGAGAAGTTGAGCTTGGATCAAGGAGCAAGAAGGGCAGGAGTTGAACTTCAAGACATCAGCAACTAACCCATATTATCTGACTCTAGTCACCTGCAAAACCAAGGCAAGCCCCGGTTTGCACTTAAGTTGTTTTTAAAGTTTTTCCTTTGTTCACTACTATTGGTCAAGGTTTGTATGTGCATTAGGTCAAGGATGTGTGATACTCCACTTGCATAACCAAACATGAACCCTGAGGTCAAGGGTAGAAATGTGTCATCGCTGTAGAATAGGGCAATGCTAAATAGACTAGGGCATCCGGTAGAAGACGAGTAGTTGGAAACTACTCGTGAGCTATAGTTTAGAATATCATAAGTGTGGTTGGGAAAGGAAGCAAACTAAAGTTTACATTTCTAAAGATGAGACCGGGCAGAGGGGTTAGGCTGCGACAAGACGAGGTCTTGGTCGAGTAGCTCTGCCTGTGTCGGTTAAGGACCGATGCGTATGCCGCGTCCAGGAGCAAGTATTGAGTTGTGTACCGGATGCTTACTGATATATGGGAACCAGGAAACCGATGTACCAGGTTCACTGGATTGTAGAGGCATACCACATCGTCTCGTTAGACCTATGAGCCCGAGACGGCGCGACCGGTTCTACAGTTTAGTGTCCTGAGAAAGGTTGCCACATACGACGTAATGAAGGACGCCAGAGTTCGGTCTTCAGAGGCGGGCGTATGTGTCGAGTTATCCGGGTAGTGTTTGATTCGAATCACCGTCCCTCGCGGTTATTGAGTACCGCTTGCTCCCATGTTGTGACGTAGTTAATCAACTTGTGTGGAAACAGTTTGCAAAAAGTATAATTGCTGTTGTGATTATGTTAAGTTGCATGAAAACCATGTTTGAAGTAGAGATAGAGCAAACTAAATTTATTTTTCACCTTGGGACAAGTAACATTGGAATGAAGCGTTTCTTGTTTGATTTTGGAGTTCCAATGTTGCTGGGCGCAAGGTCACTACTATTATGGCTAAAATCTGAAAGTTAAGGATGAACTCGTAGGCGAGTCTTTTCGCAAAGGACAGGCTTAGGTCTTAGGTTACTTTCATATAGAGTTCCATGCTTTAGGAGAGACGGTTAAGTCTTGCTGAGCCTTTGTGCTCACTCTTGCTATATAAGTGGTTTTGCAGGTAAATATCGACACTATAAAGAAGGTTGTCCGGTGAGACTCGGGAACTTCCGAGTCATGTCACCCTTGGAGAACCTAGCCGCTGCCATGTCTTCGTGTTGCTAGCGAGAGGAGTCCGTGGGCTGGATCTCTTCTCGAGTGCTTCTTAGATATTCATCATGAGCTGTTTATAGACTTCCTCTGTAGCTATTTTACGTAAATTATTTACAAAGAACAGTTGTAAGCTTCCGCTTTGATTTATGTAATACTGTGTTCCTTATATGTGTGCTGTTGGGTGCCGCATAACACGGCACCACCCAATGCGATTCCTCGGGCAAGGCGGCACGGCCCCGTAATCGGGATCGGTCCCCCTTACTCAATAACACTCATGCCCCCTTGCTTCAGACTCCAGAACTCATCCAGACTGGTTTGCATTATGCCCGCAGGGATGAAACGAGCACGAAATGCAGCCTGGAACTCCGCCCATGTGACACGATGCCCTGCTGGTTGGACAGCAAGGTAGTCTGCCCACCATGCTCCAGCAAAGCCGTGAAGCTGCTGAGCGGCATATAGATTCTTTGAGAATTCATCACATTGGATCAACCCAAGCTTGGACTCAAGGACATGTAACCAGTGATTTGCTTCACAATGGTCAGCCGCCTCGGAGAATACCGGTGGTTGTGTCGCCAAGAAATCCAGATACGTGCTCTGGGTTGGCATGTGACGTTGAGCTTCTCGATCTATGCCTTGGTGAACTAGAGTTTGGAGAGTTTCATTCATCTTCGCCATAATTTCAGCCAATCCGGTTGGCGATGGCTCTTGTGATGAAGTCGAGTCATTCCCACCTCGACTTGAACCTCCAAGCTCCATTTGAGAACGTGTGCGTACCATACTGTACGAAACAAAATTTTGAGCCAATCAAAATTCTATATCAGTAGTAAGTAAAGATAAGTAAAACATGAACATGTCATGAACTTTATGAAAGCATAACCACATTCATGTTTAAACAAATCTTATGTACGCTAAGCTAATCAGCGGGACTACCCTGACCAGTTCACACAAACTCCAAATTTTACTCAAGTTATCAACAGATTCTTGACTTGAGTTCAATACCAAAGTTTTAGTAAACTTTAGTAGCTCTCCAACAAGTACTTATGTGCTCCTTAAGGATTTTTCTACAGGAAGTTATGGCTTAAAAACAGAAAGGTCCAGAGAGGTTTGTGGTACTGTCCTGGTTCTGAACAGTTCGCCTTCAACTGGACTTTTCACCAACTTAACGTGTGATTTTGCTCTGGAGGTCTACAAAGAAGTTGTAGAGCACTTAAAGATCTTTCCATAACTGTATCATACACTTTAATTGGTTAAAGCTACTCAGAGTTATGCTCTGTCAAAGTCCAGCAAGAATTCCTGCCAGAAACAGAGCACTCTGTTTTTGAAAACTTTGATACCTAGTTATACTCTCATTTGAATCTTAGCTCAAAATAAGAGTTCAATAACTAATATTTGTTTCAAACTTCCATTTTTAGTTGAAAGTTAGCTCATGAATCATTTCTTCATAGGGAAGAGGTTCTTATGTGTGGTACGGTGTCGATGCACCGTAAGAACAATGTCGGTACTACGTTGCCTCACCAAAACAAAACCCTAAACCGGATTATACCGGCATATCCGTTTTATCAGTGGCACTAAGACGGTCTCTCGCACACGTGTACTACATGGGATACGTACGTGGTTAGTACCTGCAGAAGAACACTCAATAGTGGTGCACTCAAAGGTTGTTTCATTTCAGGCAGTTCCATATTTGAAAGTAAATACAAACGCCCGTATCATTGTCATATGGCCGTCCTTGAGTTAAGCCACGTCTCAAGGCACGTGATCGTGTTTCAACACCACACGACGGGGAACCCGAGTATGTCATGAACGGGTCGTCACGGTTGGGAATGTTATCAACCCAACGGATACCACCTACTGCCCTGCAGGGCACGCCGATGGAAAGCGCTGCGTATGTCGTCCTGGGCTACTTCCAGACGAACACACTATCGCGTTACTGACCACACGATGGGGTCTCCACTTACTTGCCTAATGCACGCTAGGGATCAGCGTTTCATATGAACTCAGGAACATGAAGAGTCCAAGAGTTTCATATTAACATCTCACACCAAGCTGTGAGATCTAACCCTGAACCACTTTCCTCGTCAGGGGAGCTAACCGAAATTGAACCGCTTTCGGTGGCGTTCCTTACCATTCTTACCTGAACGTAGGTGCGTCGTTGCATAATCAAAATTTCAGAATTAAAACACATAAGTTAGCAATGCCACTTTAAGTAACTATACTACTATAGTCCTTATGTGGGCCTAATATCGTTTCCTCACCGTATCCTAAGGTTTTGTCGTAATACCATCCTTATTCCGTGTGCTATTACCAATGCGGCTCTGATACCACGCTGAGGGGGCCCGATCCCGATCACGGGGCCGTGCCGCCTTGCCCGAGGAATCGCATTGGGTGGTGCCGTGTTATGCGGCACCCAACAGCACACATATAAGGAACACAGTATTACATAAACCAAAGCGAAAGCTTACAACTGTTCTTTGTAAATAATTTATGTAAAATAGCTACAGCGGAAGTCTATAAACAGCTCACGATGAATATCTAAGAAGCACTCGAGAAGAGATCCAGCCCGCGGACTCCTCTCGCTAGCAACACGAAGACATGGCAGCGGCTAGGTTCTCCAAGGGTGACATGACTCGGAAGTTCCCGAGTCTCACCGGACAACCTTCTTTATAGCGTCGATGTTTACCTGCAAAACCACTTATATAGCAAGAGTGAGCACAAAGGCTCAGCAAGACTTAACCGTCTCTCCTAAAGCATGGAACTCTATATGAAAGTAACCTAAGACCTAAGCCTGTCCTTTGCAAAAAGACTCGCCTACGAGTTCATCCTTAACTTTCAGATTTTAGCCATAATAGTAGTGACCTTGCGCCCAGCAACATTGGAACTGCACAATCAAACAAGAAACGCTTCATTCCAATGTTACTTGTCCCAAGGTGAAAAATAAATTTAGTTTGCTCTATCTCTACTTCAAACATGGTTTTCATGCAACTTAACATAATCACAACGGCAATTATACTTTTTGCAAAATGTTTCCACACAAGTTGATTAACTACGTCACAACATGGGAGCAAGCGGTACTCAATAACCGCGAGGGACGGTGATTCGAATCAAACACTACCCGGATAACTCGACACATACGCCCGCCTCTGAAGACCCAACTCTGGCGTCCTTCATTACGTCGTATGTGGCAACCTTTCTCAGGACACTAAACTGTAGAACCGGTCGCGCCGTCTCGGGCTCATAGGTCTAACGAGACGATGTGGTATGCCTCTACAATCCAGTGAACCTGGTACATCGGTTTCCTGGTTCCCATATATCAGTAAGCATCCGGTACACAACTCAATACTTGCTCCTGGACGCGGCATACGCATCGGTCCTTAACCGACACAGGCAGAGCTACTCGACCAAGACCTCGTCTTGTCGCAGCCTAACCCCTCTGCCCGGTCTCATCTTTAGAAATGTAAACTTTAGTTTGCTTCCTTTCCCAACCACACTTATGATATTCTAAACTATATCTCGCGAGTAGTTTCCAACTACTTGTCTTCTACCGGATGCCCTAGTCTATTTAGCATTGCCCTATTCTACAGCGATGACACATTTCTACCCTTGACCTCAGGGTTCATGTTTGGTTATGCAAGTGGAGTATCACACATCCTTGACCTAATGCACATACAAACCTTGACCAATAGTAGTGAACAAAGGGAAAACTTTAAAAACAACTTAAGTGCAAACCGGGGCTTGCCTTGGTTTTGCAGGTGACTAGAGTCAGATAATATGGGTTAGTTGCTGATGTCTTGAAGTTCAACTCCTGCCCTTCTTGCTCCTTGTTCCAAGCTCAACTTCTCCTTCTTCACTTTCCACGTTTTATCACTACACGTTATGAATATGCATCCATGTTTAATTATAAAACTTTTGCTAGCAAGTGCTACAGACAAGTTTAAAACTGGAACTTTGTTTAAGAATTTAAAATGACACTGGGATGGTGGTTTGGATGTGTGTCTAAGCACTATCCTCAAGTGAGAGGTGAGGTTCATCACTTGGATGGTGATCACCTAATGAGGTTGAACAGGACATAATGATCCAGGGCTCCAATGGAGCTGAAAATTTTCTTGTGAGTTCCTTGTCACAAGAAAGTCCTTTGGACCAAAATTCAGAATGTTTCACTGATTAGGTCACCCAGAACAATTCCCTAAGCATTTAAGCATCAAGGAATTAATTCTGATTAAACTTGCACTTTCATGGAAATCTATGTGAACCATAATTTCCTACATAGCTCATAGAGTATTCCTAAATTGTCCTAGGATTTTTGGAACTAAGGAATGGCTAGAACTGAATTTCCAAGTTTTGGAAATCCTCTGAAAATGCTTCTGTATTTATTTGAATACAGAAACTTGGAATTAGAATTACCCTAACCAAATCAACTCCAAATTAGCTGAAACTTTTACAGGGGTCCCCTAATATCGTTAAGAATATCCTGGCAAAATTTGGGGAATTTTGTATGAACCAAACTCCCACTAAAATTCTTTTGCTGAAAAGCTTTAAAGAATTTTCCAGACTTTTCTATTGGTTTTCATGCAAATTAGGTTGCATATTTGGATATATAATTTCATCCTGAATCCAACCCAATTTGAATCACTAAATTTGGAGCTCTCTAGCAAAAGTTATGCAGATCCAAAGTTTGAACCAAATCTGGAATTCAAATTAATTCGGGAAAAGTTCAAACTCTGCCTGTGGGCCACAGGGCCACGTGTCGACCGCTGAAACACGAGCCACACGGGGCCACAGCCCTTTTCCCGCACCACCACACCGGATCCGGGGCCGCAGCGGATCGAAGATTTAAAATATCGCCGCTGACAGGTGGGACCGGCCGGTCGTCTTCAACCTCGCCGGCAACTCATCGGGGCTCGCCGGAGTCGGCTTCCCGGCCGTCTCCCGGCTCGGTACTCGCCGCCTGGGGGTTTTCAGGGTCGGGGAACATGTCTACGGGGTTGGCTCGGGCTGCCGGTAGCCGGAAGTAGGCCGGCGACGAGCCGCGGCCTTCGGTGATGATCGGCACCGTCGCCCGAGCACACTAGCCCGCCAAAAGCTCGGCGGATCCGCTCTAAAGCATCAGTGGAGGTCAGGCAAGCTCGGCGTGTCCTCAACCTGGCTCGGAAACGACAGCAAACCGGTTGTCACCATGCGCCCGCGCGTTCCTGCCATGGCCGCCGACCGAAAAGCTCAAAATTAGCTGTAACCACGGTGTTTCTAGCTAGGGTTGTGGAGGAAAAAGGTTCCCTATCCTCTCTAGCTCTGGTGTGCGCAAAACGAACAACTTTAACCGAGAATTAAGCGTTAATTTCAACAGTTCTTACCCGCGGGTAGGTTTTCCTCGTCCGAGGGAAAAACTTGAAATTCCCAAGCTACGTTGCACGGCTTGGGCTGAAACTCGGGGGAGAGCAGTGTGACGTCCCGGAGCGTCTCGGAGGGTGCTTGCTCGGCCGTGAAAAGCCTTGGTATGAGCTGTCCACGGTGACCCGAGTTGCCCTTTCGCCGGTGAGCGTTAGTACCTCACGTTGATCGTTGATTTGGGCGCCCCACGAGCCAGGAACGACGGGGCCGAGCTGTGGAGGATCTTGTGCACTCGTTTGCGCTCCCTTTTTGTGTGGACGGCTCGAGCAGAAGAGGGCGCGAGCTGGTGGACAACCGAGGGAAACGGAGGCGTCGCCGGCGGTTGTTTTTCGGGCGCGGAAGCAAAAGGAGGCCACGGTACGAGTGAGAGGCTTCGTATTTGCTTCGGTGGGAGGGATAAGCGCCGGGTGAACCGCCTCTGGCGCCCGCGCGTGGGGGGCAGCTCGAGCAGGAGGTGGCGGTGGCTGCCGCCTCGGTGGCACCAGGAGCTCGGTCTAACCCGAGAGCAAAGACTTATGTGCTAAGTTTTTCCCTCCTCTTCTATGACAATTGGGCCCCACCACCTTCTCTCCTAAAATTCCCAATTTTTGGCACATTGTAAACTTCAGCTCTGAGGAACTTAAATCCAAAAGTGTTTGGCAATTTCATAAGTTATTCCCCAATTTTGAGTTTAAATTCAAATTTGGATGAAATTTACAAGTTCCTTTGTTATTCCTATCAAAGCACCTCCAAATTTGCTCCAAATTTGCCCCCTCTAAAATTTGAACCTGGGGAGTTTGAATATGCCCTCTGATCTATGAGTTGGTCATTGCAAATACAACTTTTTAAACATCAGTTTGCATTTTTCCTCTTTGGAGATGGCCCCTCCTCTTTTGGAAGTGACCCTCTTCATTCAAACTGAATTCAAAGTTTTTATCGCTCATGCCAACACTTTCATGAGTAAACAAAAGTTTTTGTAAGTCCCATTTATTGCATATAAACTCAACTTTATTCATAGCTCAAGTTTTCTATTCACAAGTTTTGGGACTTTTACACTTGGTTCGCTGCAATGTCATTATCCACATGTAACGTCATGTAGGCAAAACATGACATGATTTAGTTTATGCTCCGATCCCTAGGGTCTGCTTGGTGCGCTGCAAGAGAAAAACCACCATCGTACACTTGTGGCTGGCATTCGTGCCTAAGCCAAGAAACATAATATGGTCCAATCCAAACACGACCTGGTATCTTGTATTTATTTGATACTTCGTATAAATACTGTTCATCCATTTGGTTAGAAGATGAGTTGAACTGATTTCTTTCTCCGCTCTCCCATGTCATGTCTATCTTAATCTCTAAGCTAGAAATTCCTCGACTCCCCAACCATCTCGTTGCTCCATTATCACATCTTTGAAGACCCAAGCTATGTTCAGTTATTCCCCTCTCTAAAAAGATTTGGAGGGGATTGATTGAGATTAAATCCCTGGCAAATCAGTTACGGATTCAATCCACATCATTCCCATCCAATCCCCCCTTAATCCGTTGGAACCAAACATGGCCTCAATGAGATCTCCCGTAGTCCAAACCCATTATGTTACGTTCGCACCTAAATCATATCACCCCTACTAACGGTGCTACTAGTGGTAGTAAGAAGGCGGTGTTACTGACCATAGTTGCACGCAGGACGAAGAAATTAGTGCTCGTGCAAATATGATGTTCGAACAAATGCTTTCAATTAATCAAAGAAAGTACAAGCACTAAAGGAAAAAATACACCATTTATGACGGCTAGACTTATTTACGATGGCCTTGGGAAAGACCGTCGTAAATAAATTTATTTATGACAGCCTAATCTGGCCGTCGTAAATAGAGGCTAACTTATGATGATTTGGTGGCGGCCTCCTAAGTTAGTCTCTATTTACAACGGCCAACCCTAAGTCCATCATAAATAATGCAGCCGTCGTAAATATACTTTATTGATAAAGTATATTTACGACGGTTGCATTATTTACGATGGCCTTAAGGTGGGCCGTCGTAAATAATGGGTTTATACCCGTCCGGGCCGTGGTCGACGCGGGCATTCACGCCCGCGCAGACCCCGACCCGCCGCTGCCCGCGCCACCAGTGGTCCTCCTCTGCCACCGCCGCCCGCTCCCCAGCCCGCCTTCCCCGCCGTTGAAGCCTCCGGGAGCTGCCTCTCGGGCTCCCCCGCTGCTGCCGTTTGCGCGCCACCCCGTGCGCTGCCTCTCGGCCTCGTCCGCACCGGTGCCGCCCCCGTCCTCCCCGGCCCGCGCCGAGCCACCCCGGTGCGCCTCCGGCACCCCGCGCCACCACCGCCGCTCGGCTCTGAGTCCGCCCCGCGGTTCGCGCCACTTCGAGGTAAATACGTGTAATCTAATTTTTACTTAATTTAGTTACTTAATTTTAGTTTATGTTTTAATTAAGTTTGTTTAGTATTTATTTAGTTTATTATTAAATTAGTTTATTATGTATTTAGTTACTTTATTAGTTAGTTTACTTGAATAATCTTAGTGATTCTTTATTTGTTTAATTAGTTAGTTGTATGGTTATTTTGTTATTTAAACTACTTAGTTCATTAATTAGTTAGTTATTTAATTATTTAGTTGTAAATTTCTTTGTTTATTATATAGTGTGTTCATTTGTTAATTATTTGTTTAATTTTATTATTTAGTTGATGATTGTTATAAAATTGAGTGTAATTATTTGCTTCATAACGGTTAATTAGTTATATATACCGTTATGAGAGAACGAAGCATATGTTATGTAGAACGGTAGTAGGATAGTAGTTAGTACGGCAACCGTCGAGGCGGGCTCGGAGGCGAACAAGACCGGTGATGTAACACCCTCAATTTCATATCCATGCATTGCATATAGAGAAACATTATAATAGAAGTAGACGGGGGAAAGGAATCATAAAAATGGTGGGGAATGGGAGAAAGATAGCTGAAAAGAGCTAATTCCAATCCGCCGAAGAGAGCCGTCGACACTTCCTGCGACCTGCTGGCCACGTGGCGCCTTCGGAGCTTATCCCTGCAGAAGGGAGCGAGGTCCGGCACCACGGGACACGTGGCGCCCGCGGAGCTCACCCGTGCGGAACAAGTGTCACCCTCAGAGCTCGCCTCCGAGAGGTCTGGCCCCGCTGGACAAGTGTCTCCTTCGGAGCTAGTCTCTACGGAGAAGCGAGGCTCAGCCCCGCGGGGCACGTGTTGACTTCGGAGCTAGTCTCTGCGGAGAAGCGAGGCTCAGCCCCACGGGACACGTGTTGACTTCGAAGCTAGTCTCTGTAGATAAGCGAGGCCCAGCCCCGCGGGACATGTGTCGCTCTCGGAGCTCGTCTCTGAGGAGAAAGGAGGTCCGGCGCTGCTGGACATGTGGCACTCTCGGAGCCAACCTCCGAGGAGAGGGGAGGTCCGGCACTAACACGTGGCACCCCCAGAGCTCGCCTCTGAGGGAGAGGGAGGTCCGACCCTGCCAGACACATGGCGCATGCGGAGCTCGCCTCTAAGGAGAAGGGAGGTCCCGCCCGCCAGACACGTGGCGCACACGGAGCTCGCCTCTGAGGAAAAGGGAGGCCCGGCCACCGCTGGACACATGGCGCCTCTAGAGCTCACCCTGCAGAGGTGAAGAGATCCTTAAGCGGTTTTTCTCCTGTGCGCGCGGGAATACCCGGTACTGAGGAAACCGACATGATTTCTACATTGCTAACGCACCAAATCAATGGAGATAAGTTGTTAAGATCCAAAACAAATTGAATATGACTCTTATTTGAAATCCAATTGGAGTAGAACTCTTCTTTTCCTTTTATAAATAGAACCCGAAAACCCCCTTGGCCATAACACCTTTCCCAAGTCGACAACTTAGAGGCCCTAGCCCCCAACTCGCCAAGTTGAACCCCCCTGCCGGAGTTCAGTCGCCGGTGAGCCCCACCGGTGAGCCCGCCGATGAGCGCGTCGCGCCTCACCGTCACTGCTGCCATTGCTAGGAGGAAGGCCCCGCCACCAAAGAGAAATGAGGTAGGTCTTTGTACCCATCTTACGACCTCGTCGCGGTTTCTTCGCATCTGTTTTCTTTGTTCCCTTCGAACAGAAGCTATTTCGTGTGGACAGATCACGTATTGATCGGTTTTTGACAGTGGAATTGATCTAGATCTTGAGTTAAGATCATCACCACGTCCACACTTGATCCTTACACCCTTGTTCACCATAAAACCACATGCAAGCCCAGTAAAATATGCAAGAACACGTACAAACCGGTCTAATAAAACAACATCATAGGATTTGCACTATTGCATCTTGAGTAAAGTTTGTGCATGATGTTTGATTGCAATAATTTTGTATGTGCGTGGTCGTGAGTAGAAGGACAAGCTCAGGAAGCCATCTACGAAGAACTACAGCACCGAGACTTCAAGACACGTGAGCAACAAGAGCCACAGGAGCAAGGCAAGTGCCCCTTGACAATATTGATCCCATGTTTTGGAAACTGTTTTACTTGCGAAAACATGTATGCTTGAGTCAACTTGATGGGACACCCTTTTATAGGAGTTTACTAGTTTGTTAACCACCCTTTCGCCAGGGAAGTTGATGTGTCGGGTATGGTCGTTTTTCCTTTTTGCTTCGCTTAAGCTACGGGATACGGGAAGGTGAAGTAGAACATGTCTAAGTACTGCACTCATACGAATAATAATGATGAGAACTTGATGATAATAATGAGCATAGAATCGGGGGAGATCTAGGCAAGCTTGGTTCGTGGATGTGGTAGAATGAGATGGTGGTTTACTTGCCGTAGATCTAAGGACCGGTTCATGCCAGCACATGCCAGGAAAACAGTGCCACCACAAGGCCAAATATGGGTGCAGCTTAGCTGACTAATTAGGTAAGTTGCTAGATTGTTATGGACCGTGGAAGGCACGGGGAACGGGAGTCAAGAGAGGACTGCCCTGGGAACTGCATGGCACAAGAGGGGGCCCGTAGGTGGGAGAATGGTGATTCGAGCCTGCTGGTGAAACCTTAGTGAGTCCATACATCTAGTAGCCCCTTTGTAAAGGCTATTTTGTGATCTCTTGGCCATACACCAACGGTTGTGTACTGGTATAATGGAGGTTCTGCAGTCGCCGGCGGGTGACGAAATCACAAACTTGTAGGTAAAGTGGTGCCACCTCTTAAGAGCGTAAAACTATCATGATAGCCGTGCTTACGGTCACAAGCGCCTGGCCAACTCACATGATTAAAGGGAAACTTGGGATGGTTATTTGGTTATGGTTATGGTATGGTTATTGGGATTGGTTTCGGGACTGTTGAGTCATGACAATGAGTATGGTTTTCGGTTATATGATTATGAGATGGATATGAACATGAGGTGGTTATTATGAGCATGAGATAAAGTTGAGAAAGATTAATGGTTGGTTGAGACATGAAAAGTGGTGAATTATGAAGGGGGTATGTTGCTGTTTTACTTAAATATATGTTGGGATTAAATTCACTTAAAGATAGTTGCTGTTTTTATCATGTTTGTGAAATAAATTTTGCTTTCTGCAATGAGCCTTTTTATTCCCTACCATGCTGTAAGCTACATGCCATACTTTTCCCGCACTTGCTGAGTATGACATGTACTCACCCTTGCATTATCATACAAACATCAGCAACAGGAGAAGAGTACTTTGAGGATTATGTGGAGTACTAGGCGTGCGAACTACCGTCAACATGCCTGTGGAGTTGAGGATGGAGCCGCTGCTGCTTAGTTAATTCCGCTGTCATTTAGAGACTTCCGCTGCAAGAATAACTTAGAGATTTATGTAATAAAGTACTTAAACCCTATTATTCATGGTTATATTCTGAATTCAGTTTGTGGATTACATGTGTATGTGTGATGAACATCCTGGGCACACATATGCATTAGCTGGGTTTCGTGTTTTACGGGACCGGGCGTCACAGATTGGTATCAGAGCCACGTTGACCGTAGTACGCAAGCCTAGGTAGAATGGACACTCTAGAACACATAGGAACACTCCTCTAAACTTCTATTTTCGAAGATTGCTTGCTGCTGCACTTCCTTGTCAATTCAGCCACCGCAAAGTGTTATTTTCAGCCCCTCTTTTCTCTTCTTTTGGACAGCCACACCTTTGCTTTCTTGCTCCATAACTTCTGAAGTTTTGAAGTTAATTCTTCCTTCTCAAAGTTTTCTCATCTCCCATTTATATATGGCGCTGGTGTTCCCGATCAACGCCATCTAACCCTACATGGACTGCCGACTCACCATGGCGTGCGCCCATGTATGGACCATCTCCGTCACATGGCAGGAACAGCACTAGTTCACATGATTAAGTTTAGGATCCCCATTGAATAAGATGTAATGGGAACGTTTAAATTGTAGTAGCTTGAATAGGAGTGGTGTGTTGAACTTTTTTGATGATTGCTTGTGATAGTGTGAGTTGTGGGACGCTTCTGCGAAAGTCCACATCCACACATAATAGAGAGATGTGAGATGCTTCGGCATGTGTTCACATCCTCATTAAGAAGTTATTTAGTTCATACCCCTTGATGCATATAGTTAGGGGGATCAACCTAAACTCTTATTCTATTCAACTCTCTCTCACAGATGGTGAGAGAAAACGCCAGCCGACAAAGGAGGAACGTTCATGGCAACCAGTAACCACAAGAGGATGGCCACGTTGAACTTCCTGAGAATGTTAACCCCGGGGCTAGTGCAAACAACCTTGAACGGTTGATGGCTATGCAGAACCAGCTCATGCAAACTATGATCCAAACTTTGGGTCAGCTGCAAGCAAACAACAACAACAATCGTAACCCCGTTCCTGCACCACCACCACCGCCACCACCGCCGACTCACAACAGATTGGGAGAGTTCATGAGGACTCGACCGCCTACTTTTGCACAAGCTAATGACCTGTGGAGGCTAATGATTGGTTGAAGACCATGGAAAAGAAGCTTGCTATAGTTCAGTGCAATGATCGGGAGAAAGTTCTCTTCGCATCGCACCAACTTATGGGAGCAGTCGCTGACTGGTGGAACGCTCTTTGCAATGCTCATGACAACCAGGAGACTATCACTTGGACTGAGTTCAAAGAGAGTTTCCGCACTCATTACGTCCCTGCTGGAGTCATGATGCTTAAAAGGCAAGAGTTCGAAGGTCTCCGCCAAGGAAAGAAGAGCGTGAAAGAGTACCTCAACAAGTTCACGCAGCTTTCAATGTACACTCTAGAAGATGTCAACTCGGATCAAAGGAAGCAATACTTATTCATGAGGGGGTTGAACAATGAGATCCAAGTTCAGCTGCTCAACAACGATTATGCAAACTTCCAGAAACTTGTTGACAAGGCTATAGTGGTTGAGAGCAAGATCCGTGAGATTGAGCAAGAGGGCAAGAGGAAGATGCCATACCAGCCACAAGGGAGCAATGTACGTCCCCGTTTCATGCCCCCAGCTGCACCACAGTATGGCTTGTCCGCTTCTACTTTCCGTCCTACAAACCCACCTCGCCCTAATCCACCACCGCAGCAATGTCCTTTTGTGCAAGCACCTCGTGTGCCTTTGCCTTCTGCACCCCGTCCCAACATGGGCGCATATGCTCAAAACCACCCTCGCCCCAACGTTCCTGCTGTCTTGGGCAACAAGGCATGCTTTGCATGTGGAGAGGCGGGACACTTTGCAAGTCAGTGCCCGAGGAACGGCCTTGGACAGTTGACCAACACGCCCAAGAAGAACCCACGGCCGAACGGAGGAGCTAATCAAGGTAACCATGGACAGCAGAACTACGCTCGTGGCAACGTGAATCATGTCTCTGATGAGGAGGTGCAACAGGCTGAGTACATCGTGATTGGTATGTTCCTTGCCAACTACAACCCAGCTACTATTTTATTTGATTCCGGAGCATCGCATTCATTCATATCATCCAAGTATGTTGCCAAGTATAATCTGCCCATATCACACATGAAATATACTATGTTGGTTAATTCTCCCGGTGGAGAGATTAGGACTAATATAGTATGTCCAAAAGTAAACCTTAAAACAAGGGGGTAGACTTCCTTGCCAACCTTATTGTCTTGGATTCTCAAGGGCTTGATATAATACTTGGAATGGATTGGTTAAGCAAGCACAACGGAGTGATCCAATGTGCTGAGAGGAGCGTGCAGTTGACAAATAAGCACAGTACTCGTATTGAGTTCGAGTCGGCCCAACCAGCAACCGAGAAGGCAACGTTGAACCACATCGAAGAAGCAACATTGGAAAGCATTCCGGTGGTTCAAGAATTTTCAGATGTGTTCCCAGAAGAACGTCCTGGTATGCCACCTGACCGGGACATTGAATTTGCCATTAATTTAGTACCTGGAACTGCACCTATAGCAAAAAGGCCATATAGGATGCCCGTAAATGAACTAGTGTAACTTAAGAAGCAAATTCAGGAGCAGCTAGAAAAAGGTTTTATACGCCCAAGCTCGTCACCCTGGGGAGCTCCCGTGCTCTTCGTAGACAAGAAGGATGGGACCCAAAGGATGTGTGTGGATTATAGGTCTCTCAGTGAGGTGACGATCAAGAATAAATACCCGCTGCCCCGTATAGAGGACCTGTTCGACCAAATGAAAGGTGCCCGAATTTTCTCCAAGATTGATCTTCAGTCGGGATACTTCCAGCTGAAGATAAAGCCCTCCGACATACCCAGGACTGCATTTCGAACACGGTATGGTTCGCATGAATATACCATTATGTATTTTGGGTTAACGAATGCACCCTCATATTTTATGTACCTCATGAATAAGGTCTTCATGGAGTACTTGGACAAGTTCGTCGTGGTTTTCATCGACGATATCATGGTGTATTAGAAAAGCGAGGAAGAACATGAAGAACATTTGAGATTGACATTACAGAAACTGCGAGAGCATCAATTGTATGCCAAGTTCAGCAAATGTCAATTTTGGCTAAAGGAGATATCGTTCCTAGGACACATCATCTCCAATAGAGGAGTATCGGTTGATCCCGCAAAAGTGGGAGATGTTCTGAAGTGGAACCAACCGCTGAACGTGAGGGATATTCGGAGTTTCCTTGGGATGGCTGGATACTATCGCCGGTTCATCAAGGATTTCTCCAAAATAGCGAAGCCTATGACTGAATTGCTAATGAAGGGAAAAGAATTTTAGTGGACACCAGCGTGTCAAGGAATTTTTGAGGAGCTCAAGAAAAGGCTAACCACAGCGCCGGTTTTGGTATTGCCGGACGTGAGCAAGAGTTTGGACTTATATTGTGACGCATCAAGACAAGGGCTTGGATGTGTGCTCATGCAAGAAGGACAAGTGGTAGCCTATGCATCGAGACAAATAAAGAAACAAGAGCTGAATTACCCCACACATGACTTGGAACTCGCAGCCGTGGTACATGCCTTGAAGATTTGGAGGCATTATATCCTTGGCTACCGATGTGAGATCTATACGGATCACAAAAGCCTCAAGGAAATATTCACGCAAATGGATCTGAATTTGAGGCAACGTCGATGGTTGGAACTCATCAAGGATTATGATGTTGGAATCAATTATCACCCCAGAAAGGCCAATGTAGTAGCTGATGCGTTGAGCCGAAAGGGAGCATGTCACCAACTCACGGTTCGGGAGCTACCGCCCGAGCTGCGCAAGGAGTTCGAACGGTTACATCTCGGATTCTTGAATGAGATGGAAGTGATAGAACTCAACTCCTCGCTGGAACAAGAGATACGAGATGGCCATGCAACGGATGAGGAAATCAAGGAAAGAATCCGACAAGGCATAGAAAAGGATTTCAAGGAGGACGGGAAGGGTATGCTTTGGTTAGGGAAAAGGATTTGTGTGCCTAACATGAAGCACATCCGCGACACGATATTAAAGGAGGCACGTGACTCACCTTATTCCATACATCCCGGCTGTACAAAGATGTACAAGGACCTGAAAACTTGCTATTGGTGGGATGGTATGAAAAGGGACATAGCTGAGTATGTTGCCTTATGCGACACGTGCCAACGGGTGAAGGCCGAACATCAAAGACCCGCTGGACTGTTGCAACCATTGAAAGTACCCGAGTGGAAGTGGGAAGACATTAGCATGGATTTCATCGTCGGATTACCACGTACTCGGTCAGGTTACGACTCCATCTTGGTTATTGTGGACCGATTGACGAAAACTGCCCATTTTCTTCCTGTTAGAACCACGTACTGCATTGCAGAACTAGCTGAGCTGTACATGGAGCAAATCGTGTACCGTCATGGAGTTCCGAAGAGGATAGTTTCAGATCGGGTTACCCAATTTACCTCTAGGTTCTGGAAGAAGCTGCATGAAGCTATGGGTACACGACTGGATTTCAGCTCCGCTTATCACCCGCAAACCGACGGGCAAACTGAGAGGACAAATCAAATTTTAGAAGACATGTTGAGAGCCTGCGCCTTGAAACATGGACGCAGTTGGGATAGGAGCTTGCCGTATGCTGAGTTCTCATACAACAATAGCTATCAAGCCAGCTTGAAGATGTCACCTTTCGAAGCATTGTATGATAGATGGTGTAGAACGCCGCTGTTCTGGAATGAGACCGGAAAGAACCAAGTGTTTGGACCCGAAGTGCTGCAAGACGCCGAGAAGCAAGTCCAAACAATATGGGAGAACTTGAAGGCTGCTCAGTCACGACAAAAAGGTTATGCGGATAATAGGCGAAGAAAGTTGACCTTTGAAGTAGGAGACTTCGTGTACCTTAAGGTATCGCCTATCCGTGGCCAACGACGTTTCAATGTCAAAGGCAAGTTAGCACCTCGCTACATTGGGCCATTTAAGATTTTGGGCAAGCGAGGAGAGGTAGCTTATAAAATAGAGCTCCTAACGCACCTCTCCAACATGCATGACGTATTTCACGTATCCCAGCTCAAGAAGTGCTTGAGAGTACCAGAAGAACATGTACCGATGGATGAGCTCGAGCTTCAAGAGGATCTGATCTACGTAGAGCACCCTGTCCAAATTTTGGACGTGAAGGAAAGGGTCACGAGGAACAAAGTGATCCGTTGGTGCAAGGTACAGTGGAGCCATCACACGGAAGCCCGAGGCTACATGGGAGCGTGAGGAAGACCTCAAGGCAGAATTTCGAGGGCGAGATTCAGTTTAAGGGGGGTAGGTTTGTAACACCCTCAATTTCATATCCAGCATTGCATATAGAGAAACATTATAAAAGAAGTAGAACGGGAGAAAGAATCATAAAAATGGTGGGGAATGAGAGAAAGATAGCTGAAAAGAGTCAATCCCAATTCACCGAGGAGCGCCGTCGACACTTCCCGTGACCTGCTGGCCACGTGACTCCTTCGGAGCTCATCCCTGCGAAAGGGAGCGAGGTCCGGCACCAAGGGACACGTGGCGCCCGCGGAGATCACCCCTGCGGAAGGGATGAGGTTCGGCCCCGCAGGACACGTGTCGCCCTCGGAGCTCGCCTCCGAGAGGTCCGGCCCCACTGGACACGTGTCACCTTCGGAGCTAGTCTCTGCAGAGAAGCGAGACTCAGCCCCGCTGGACACGTGTTGACTTCGGAGCAAATCTCTGCAGAGAAGTGAGGCCCAGCGCCGCGGGACACGTGTCGCTCTCGGAGCTCGTCTCTGAGGAGAAAGGAGGTCCGGCGCTGCTGGACACGTGGCACTCTCGGAGCCCACCTCCGAGGAGAGGGGAGGTCCGGCACTGACACGTTGCGCCCCTAGAGCTCACCTCTGAGGGAGAGGGAGGTCCGACCCTGCCAGACACGTGGCGCACCTTTGTAGTTTTTACCATGTCTAGTAATTGGAATAATTACTTACACTAAATCTGGTGATGGTCGAACTTTCTTGCTGTTTTGAACTTGTTGCATGCTCACAAGTGCTTTTAATCATAATGAATTAATCAAGTAATCAACTCACATGTTTTAGTTTTTATGTTCAAATAAAAAATGAGAAAATATCAAGAGAATATGCATGCATCGCACTTCTTCTTTTGAGATGGCTTATCATTGCACTTAGATATGAACTTGAAAGGAGTTGTGTATGACTAAAACCATGTCCTTAAGCTTCTGACTGTCAAAATGACATAGGCTTGGCTTGGTTGGTTAGAATAAGGCTGATGCTGCATATAATCTCTTTCAAATGTCATAAGATCAAAATTTGTGCTTTAAATGATAAATAAAATGCAGCAACAAGTGTCATGTTTTCAGGTCTTGAAATAGTTAAGTTTGTGGGATCATGACTTGCTTAAATTGAAAATTATACTTGATCTCTAGCATGGCTTACACTACTTTATGTATCTCATTGATGTGATAGTGTAAGTTACTTGATAGTATGATTTTGATGAGCTTTGTTTTATATGTATATGTTATAATGTGCTCATAACAAATTAAAATTTCTCTTTTCTACCTTGCTGAATACATTGTCAAAGGGGGAGAAATTGATCACACATTGCACACATTCACAAATGTTTTGGCACAATTCTTCTCAGTGGGAGAATTTTTGGTATTTTTGTTTTTCTTCTCATTTTATTTCTGATTTACAAAGGGGGAGAAATTGTTTTCAAAACATTTCATGTGAATAAGCTAATGTTCGGATTTTAAGTGGTGTTGACAATGCATTCATCAAGGGGGAGATTGTGATACCTATGTGTGCTAAATACATTGGCTTTGACGATAAAAGTTTTGAATACTACCAAAACACCTTTTTAACAAGGTCCGACTCTAGGTCCGAGCTCCTGCAAGGTCCGACGATAGGTCCGACTTGTTTTGGGTGGCTCCGGCAAGGTCCGATGTAAGGTCCAACTTGCTTTGTCTAGGTCTGACTTATTTTGGCTAGGTCCGACTTGTTTTTGCTAGCTCCAGTGCTAGCTCCGACTAGCTTTAGTAAGTTCCATGCTAGGTCCAACTAAGCTTTAGTAAGCTCCGGCGCTGGGTCCGACTAGCTTTTGTAAGCTCTGGTTCAAGGTCCGGTTAGCTTTGGTAAGGTTCGGAGCTTGATTGCGATGGTTCTGCTTTTAACTTGCAATGTTTTGAACTTGCTTTACTCTTATGGAAAGTTTGCTTAGTATTATTTTACTAAGTTTTTGGTGTGTTTTGGTGGTTATGGCTGATATCATTTTGCTATGGTTTACAACATGCTTATGTGAGGTGCTCACGTAAGATTTTGTAGTTTCGGAACTAACGAGAGTCAAGTCGAGGACTTGTGCTCGGAAGTATTGGTTGTTTATTCATGTGTAGGTGTTGCTTGAGTTCAAGACATGGCTGGTGACGGGATCCATTGAACTAGTCTTAGGGAGAAGATGAGGTTCAACAACCAAGTTTGGGAGGAATTGTGGTTGAGTTGATCGGGAGGTCGCGCAGCATGTTTGGATCAAGAACAATGCATATGAAGGTATCGTTATCGGTACCCTCAATAAGGGGTACCCCCGCGCACAGGGGAAACTGCCTAAGGACCTCGCCCTTCTCCGCAGGGAGAGCTCCGACGGCGCCATGTGTCCAGCGGGGCCGGACCTCCCTCTCCTATGAGGATAGCTCCGGGCCCGCCACGTGGCCAACTGAGCCGGACCTCCCCCCTCCGCGGGGAGAGCTCCGAAGGCTCCACGTGTCCAGCGGGGCCGGACCTCCCTCTCCTTAGAGGAGAGCTCTGGGCTCGCCACGTAGCCAGCAGAGCCGAACCTCCCCCCTTCGCGGGGAGAGCTCCGAAGGCTCCACGTGTCCCGCAGGGCCGGACCTCCCTCTCCTCAGAGGAGAGCTCCGGAACCGCCACATGGCCAGCAGAGCAGCGCTGCCTGCCCCCGCGCGGTAGGAAGCAGGAGTAAAGACGCGACATACCTTGACCGTACAAGGTATTCAAGACCCGCGCCTTCCAAAGGCGCGGAGACGCCGAGCACGCCTCTGTCAGGTGCCGTTGCGCCCAGTCACATCGCAGACTGGCACGCTGCGTCAGAGCCTGCCCGCCAATAAACACAGCGACAAGACATCCCCTGCCGCCCCTGCCAACCACTATGACTAGCTTGCGGCATGGGCAGGGCGGCAGAATGAAGACTCTGAAGCCCTCACCAGAGACAACTACCGGCATAACTGCAGATACGGTAGATGGCAGGCAATCTCCCCGGGACCACCTGTCAGATCCTGGGCCCACCTTGTAAGCCGCCCGAGCCTTGGACTATAAAAGGCTCGGGTAGGCAACGTTAGCAAGGGTTCGCACTCCAGCCATTCGCATCCTTAGGTTCAACTCATCCTCAAGCTCAGGACTCCAGTTCTGAGCAACAAGTAATACAACGAGCAACTCTGCTCACCGTGGACATAGGGTATTACGCTCCGGTGGCCTGAACCACGTAAAAATCCCCGTGTCAAGCTTCTCCCTCGATCGTCCCTAACGCTGAAGCTCTCCGTGAGTGACTAGCCCCTCCGAAAAAGAACCTCCGCGGGCTGCCCAGAGCAGGCCCAGGGGAAGTGTCGGCTACACACTTCGACATTTGGCGCGCCAGATAGGGGGCTTTTCCCTTGCGCGACGAGTTTCTGCCGACGAAGATGACGAAGCTTCCTTCAGCGGCAAGCTCTCCCCGCCCACGTTCGCGACGAACGGTGACCAGCGGGGACTACGTCTCGACACACTCAAGACGGAGTGTGTCGGTGCAAGCTGGAAGCCAGCAGCCTACTCCGGCAGCGCAGGCTCCAGCGAGCATGAGATCCACTGCAGCGCTGAGTGTCTCCCACGGGGGCGCACTAGCTGCAGCACGAGCGCTACTGCACAATCCACCTGCTGGGGACGCGCCTCAGTCAGCGACCCAGCAGTGGATTCGCGACGTAGACCGTCTCGTCGTCGCCGCCGCCAACCCTCGACTTCGGCGGGGACGACGCCCCAGTCAAACGGCTGTGTCGCTGACGCGCACGCCAACGGTTGATGGGCAGACGGCAGATTCCCGCTCCACCAGGCTCCCATTGGCGGACCTGAGGTCGGAGCTGGAACGATGCCACTTGGGCAAAGATACCCGAGTGTTCATTGAGCGACGACGAGAAAGGCGTCGCAACCAGGAGGCCGGCGACAGCATGTTGACCGCCTCGACCCAGCCTGAGGCGCAGACGTTCGCCACGCGATCTCTGCCCCAGGCATACGCCACGCAGCATATGCCCCAGCCATATGCCCTGCCAATGGTGCCCCCGGTATATGGTGCAGCCTTACCCATACCGGGGTACACAGTGCCAGCAGCGAACCAAGCGTTCGCGGCACCAACGCCTGCAGCAACAGGAGCAGGATGTGCGGCCCTGGCGCCACACCTTTGCTTCGCAAAGTGGCCGCGCAAGTTCCGGCCGCACCTGCCCGAGAAGTACAATGGCAGCGTCAACCCGGTGGAGTTCCTCCAGATCTACTCCACCGCCATCCTTGCTGCAGGAGGGGACGAGGCCGTCATGGCCAACTACTTCCCCGTTGCCTTGACCGGCCCAGCCCGGTCTTGGCTCATGAATCTTCCCCAGGGGTCTATAACCTCCTGGGGAGAGCTCTGCCGGCAGTTCACTGCTAACTTCGGCAGCTCCTACAACCGGCCTGGCACGGAGCTCGACCTCCAAGCCATCCAGCAACAACCTGGAGAGACGCTGCGCTCCTTCATCCAGCGGTTCTCCCAGGTACGGAACACCATCCCGCATATCCAAAATGCTTCTGTGGTGGTGGCGTTCTGGCAGGGTTTACGGGACAAGAAGATGCTTGAGAAGCTCGCGACCAGAGAAGTTCGCGACGTCTCAGAGCTCTTCAGCCTAGCGGACAAGTGCGCCAGGGCAGAAGAAGGTAGGAACTGGCACTCGATGCCAGCCTCCGAGTCAGGAGGACAGCCTGGATATGGCGCTGCTTCCCATGGAAGCGGCAAGAAGATCAAGAACTGGGGCGGTGGCAAGATGAAGCCTCCGACCTCAGCTCCCGTTGCTGCAGCAGCAGCACCCAGCGGAGCTCGGGGGGCACGCCCCGACAAGAGGCAGCGACAGTCGCCGGCTCCAGATGGTGACCAAGGCGAACCATGCCCCGTGCATGACACCAGCAGCCATACTGCTGCTGAGTGCCGGGAGATTCAGAAGCTCGCGGAGCGCTTCCGCAAGGGGAAGCAACCGCGTGCTGACGCCCTTTCCTCTTGTCAAAGGGAGGGCAAGCAGAAGGTCGACACCCAAGACAACGTCGACCGCCAAGTGAAGTTCCAGGAGCCTCAGCGCGCCGTGAAGGCGGTGCGCAACCATGAGGACTCCAGTTCCAGCAATGACGAGCGCCGGAAGATGCTCTACATCATCTACGGTGGGTCTGCTGACCCCTCGTCCCGAAGCGCGGTTAAGACACTGCGCCGAGCGGTAGCGTCGGTGGCTCCTCTCCCAAGTGCCGCGCCGCACCTCAAGTGGATGGGAACCCCCATCAGCTTTGATGCCACCGACTGCCCCAGGAACATGGCTGGGGCCGGCCAACTACCGCTCTTGGTAGCACCCACCATGGCCAACGTGAGGATGTACCACGTTCTGGTAGATGGCGGGGCTGGGCTGAACCTCATCAGCCGCGCAGCTTTCCAGAAGCTGCAGCTCCCGATGGCCAAGCTCACCCCATCGAGCCCATTCTCAGGGGTAGGGCCGGGACAAGTCATTCCCTACGGCAACATCAGCCTTCCGGTGACCTTTGGGGCACCGGACAGCTATCGGACAGAGTACATTCTGTTCGACGTAGCGGAGATCGACCTCCCCTTCAACGCCATAATCGGCAGGCCAGCCCTTTATCGATTCATGGCAGTAGCCCACTACGGCTACCTTATCTTGAATATGCCTACAACAACAGGCATCCTCAAGATTCGTGGAGACCGCACTGCTGCAGTGTCAGCCTTGGAGAAGCTCCAAGCACTTGCAACAGCTCGAGCACCAGCCCCTAGCAGTGCAGAACCGGACCGGCTCCACCCGAGTGCACGCCACCGTGCCTCTACCGCAGCACCCCGCGTGCAACCCCTCGACAAGGGCGACGTCCCCCTGAAGGTCGTCCAAGTTGGCGCCGATGCTGCCCAGACCACCCGGGTAGCGGGGGGCCTGGACAGCAAATAGGAAGGTGCGCTCATCACCTTCCTCCGGCACAACGTCGACGTGTTTGCATGGCAACCGTCGCAGATGCCGGGGATCCCTAGGGAGGTGATCGAGCACCACCTGAAGATCTTCCCCGACGCCCGGCCAGTCCAACAGAAGCCTCGCAAGCAGTCTGTCGGTACCCTCAATACCGGGTACCCCCGCGCACAGGGTGAAACCACCTAAGGACCTCGCCCCCTCCGCAGGGGCGAGCTCCGAAGGCACCACGTGTCCGGTAGGGCTGGAGCTCTCCTCTCCTCAGAGGATAGCTCCGGGCCTGCCACGTGGCCCAGAAGGCCGGACCTCGCCCCCTCCGCCGGGTCGAGCTCCGAAGGAGCCACGTGTCCAGTAGGGCCAGAGCTTCCCTCCCCTCAGAGGATAGCTCTGGGCCTGCCACATGGCCTAGAAGGCCAGAACTCACCCCCTCCGCGGGGGTGAGCCCCGAAGGCGCCATGTGTCCAGCGGGGCCAGACCTCCCTCTCCTCAGAGAAGAGCTTCGGACCCGCCACGTGGCCAACTGAGCCGGACATCCCCCCTCCGCGGGGAGAGCTCCGGAGGCTCCACGTGTCCTGCGAGGCCGGACCTCCCTCTCCTCAGAGGAGAGCTTCGGGCCCGCCACGTGGCCAGCAGCAGCCGGACCTCCCCCCTCCGCGGGGAGAGCTCCGAAGGCTCCACGTGTCCCGTGGGGCCGGACCTCCCTCTCCTCAGAGGAGGGCTCCGAGCCCGCCACGTGGCCAGCGGAGCAACGCTGCCCGCCCAGCATGGAAGGCAGCAGGAGTAAAGGCGCACCATGTCTTTACCGTTCAAGGCATTCAAGACCCGCGCCTTCCCAAGATGAAGAGGTGTGGCGCACGTCTGTCAGGAGGCGCTGTGACCAGTCACGGTCAAGATAGGCGTATAGTGTCAGAAGCTGCAGACCATTGAAGAAAGCGACAAGACATGGACAAGACGTGCCCTGCCGCCCCTGCCATCACCAACGGCTACACCTAGCCTACGGCATGGACAGGGTGGCAGGACGATCACCTCAAAGCCAGCGCCAAGACTATGTAGCTGGTAGGAAATCACCCCTGGGCCACCTGTCGGGTCCCCGGGGCCCACCTTGTAAGCCGCCCAAGCCTTGGACTATAAAAGGCTCGATTAGGCAACGTTACAAAGGGTTCGAACTCTGGTGAACTCACACTCTAGACATCACTCACCCTCAAGCTCAAGACTCCGGTTCTGAGCAGCAAGCAATACAGCGAGCACCTCTGCTCACCGTGGACATAGGGTTTTACGCTCCGGCGGCCTGAACCACGTAAAACTCCCCGTGTCAAGCTTCTCCCTCACTCGTCCCTAACGCTGAAGCTCTCCGCAAGTGTCTAGCCCCTCCGAAAAAGAACCTCCGCGGGCTGCCCAGAGCAGGTCCGGGGGAAGTGTCGACTACACACTTCGACATTTGGCGCGCCAGGAAGGGGGCTTTTCCCTTGCGCGACGAGCTTACGCCGATGAAGATGACGAAGCTTCCTTCAGCGGTAAGCTCTCCTCGCACACGTTCTCGATGAACGGTGACCAGCGAGGACTACGTCTCGACACACTCAGCACGGAGTGTGTCGGTGCGAGATGGAAGCCAGCAGCCGACCCTGGCAACATGAACTCCATCAACCTCAAGGTCTACCGCGGCGCAGAGTGCCGCTAAAGCAAGCGCGCTAGCCGCCGCAGAAGCGCTCCTGGACAATCCGCCTGCTGAAGACGCCCTCCACGGGGCCACCCAGCAGTGGATCCACGACGTCAACGACCTCGACGCTGCTGCCGTCAATCCTCCGCTCCAGATCGCGCGGTACCGGCAGACGCCCTGGTGCCACCGGTCCGTGCATGGGAGCCCAAGACAGGCGCTCCGACGCTACCCCAGTAAGTTCACCATGCTTACTTAGGTGTTCATTTGAATTACACATTAATTTATATGATCACCTCCCCACGCTCTAGACAGTGTACATCCATTGTACACTCAGTTCCTCTTTCCTGCTCTCATGCATAGTCGATATTTGCCATCCTGCCGAAGGCGGTAGTGCTTGGGGTACCTGCCAGAGGCTCGGGGGCCTTTTGGACCTCCCCCTGTAAGGTCACTGTAACGCCAGTTGGTCTCCTCCAGGAAAAGACCTACGCAGACCGGGGGGTCAGGAGCCTTGCTTTGCCCGGTCCTGCACCCAAAGCATGCGCACTCTGCCCCCCAGCGCTACGGTCTGAGTACTAGGGGGCCGGGCGGTTACACCCTGACTAGGGCTGGGGGCCAGACCTCCGGGATCAAGTGCACTGGATTACCCAAGCCCCGTATTCCGGCCTGGGACAGTAAGCCAAATGAGACTAAGGGACAGGAAAGGGAGGGCCCCTGAGCAGCGCCGGACCTCACCCCCTCAGTAGGGGTGAGCTACCAAGCCGGACCGTGCGCCCTACATTGGGCTAAGGTTTGATGCCGGACGACTCCCCTATCGCAGGGGTGATCTCCGAAGCCGGTCGCCACCCCCAGGGGTGAACACCGAAGCCGGACCGTGTGCCCTACACTGGGCTGAGGTCAGATGTCGGATGACTCTCCTATCGCAGGGGTGACCTCCGAAGCCGGTCGCCACCCCCAGGGGTGAACACCGAAGCCGGACCGTGTGCCCTACACTGGGTTGAGGTCCGATGCCGGACGACGCCCCTATCGCAGGGGCGATCTCCTAAGCCGGTCGCCACCCCCTAGGGGTGAACACCAAAGTCGGATTGTGCGCCCTACACTGGGCTAAGGTCCGATGCAGGACGACACCCCTATCACAGGGGCAATCTCCGAAGCCGGTCGCCACCCCCCAGGGGTGAACACCGAAGCCGGACCGTGTGCCCTACACTGGGCTAAGGTCCGATGCCGGACGACACCCCTATCGCAGGGGCGATCTCCGAAGTCGGTCGCCACCCCCCAGGGTGAACACCGAAGCCGGACCGTGCGCCCTACACTAGGCTTAGGTCCGATGCCGGACGACACCCCTATCGCAGGGGCGATCTCCGAAGCCGGTTGCCACCCCCCAGGGGTGAACACCGAAGTCGGACCGTGTGCCCTACACTGGGCTGAGGTCCGATGCCGGACGACACCCCTATCACAGGGGCGATCTCTGAAGTCGGTCGCCACCCCCCAGGGGTGAACACCGAAGCCGGACCGAGTGCCCTACACTGAGCAAAGGTCTGATGCCGGACGACACCCCGATCGCAGGGGCGATCTCCGAAGTCGGTCGCCACCCCCCAGGGGTGAACACCGAAGCCGGACCGTGCGCCCTACACTGGGCTAAGGTCCGATGTCGGACGACGCCCCTATCGCAAGGGCGATCTCCGAAGCCGGTCGCCACCCCCGAGGGGTGAACACCGAAGCCGGACCGTGTGCCCTACACTGGGCTAAGGTCCGATGCCGGACGACACCCCTATCGCAGAGGCAATCTCCGAAGTCGGTCACCACCCCGTCAGCAGGGGTGAACAACGAAGTCAGACCTTGCGCCCTACACTGGGCTGAGCTATGAAGACGCACATCACCCCTCCGCAGGGGTGAGCCCTGATGCCGGACCTCACGCCCTCCGTGGGCCTAAGCTCCGATGACTTCCGGACCTCCGCCCCCACAGCTAGGCCGAGCTCCGAGGCCAGCCCTTGCCCTCCTTTCAGAGGCGAGCCCTGATGCCAGACCTCACGCCCTCCATGGGCCTGAGCTCCGATGACTTTAGGACCTCCGCCCCCACAGCTGGGCCAAGCTCCGATGCCAGCCCTTGCCCTCCTTTCAGAGGCGAGCCCTGATGTCGGACCTCACGCCCTCCATGGGCCTAAGCTCCAATGACTTCCGGACCTCCGACCCCACAGTTGGGCCGAGCTCCGAGGCCAGCCCTCGCCCTCCTTTCAGAGGCGAGCCATGATGCCGGACCTCACGCCCTCCGTGGGCCTGAGCTCCGATGACTTCCGGACCTCTGCCCCCACAGCTGGGCCGAGCTACGATGCCAGCCCTCGCCCTCCTTTCAGAGGTGAGCCCTTATGCCGGACCTCACGCCCTCTGTGGACCTGAGCTCTGATGACTTCTGGACCTCCGCCCCCACAACAGGGCTGAGTTCCGATGCCAGGATTCACCCTCTCCTCAGAAGCTGAACTCTGAAGCCGTCGAGACCCTATCAGCATAGGGAATACTCAAGACAAGGAAGTGCGCAGAAAGAAGAAGGCCCCACCCCGGGATCGTTACCTCCCCCGAGGTGGGCCTGGGGGCCACTATCGGTACCCTCAATACCGGGTACCCCCGCACACAGGGTGAAACCGCCTATGGACCTCGCCCCCTCCGCAAGGGCGAGCTCTGAAGGCACCACGTGTCTGGTAGGGTCGGAGCTCTCCTCTCCTCAGAGGATAGCTCCGGGCCTGCCACGTGGCCCAGAAGGCCGGACCTCGCCCCCTCCACCGGGGCGAGCTCCGAAGGAGCCACGTGTCCAGTAGGGCCGGAGCTTCCCTCCCCTTTGAGGATAGCTCCGGGCCTGCCACGTGGCCTAGAAGGCCAGACCTCACCCCCTCCGCAGGGGTGAGCCCCGAAGGCGCCATGTGTCCAGCGGGGCCGGACCTCCCTCTCCTCAGAGAAGAGCTCCGGACCCGCTACGAGGCCAACTGAGCCGGACATCCCTCCTCCGCGGGGAGAGCTCCGGAGGCTCCACGTGTCCTGCGAGGCCGGACCTCCCTCTCCTCAGAGGAGAGCTTTGGGCCTGCCACGTGGCCAGCAGCAGCCGGACCTTCCCCCTCCGCGGGGAGAGATCCGAAGGCTCCACGTGTCCTGCGGGGCCGGACCTCCCTCTCCTCAGTGGAGAGCTCCGGGCCCGCCACGTGGCCAGCGGAGCAACGCTGCCCGCCCGGCATGGAAGGCAGCAGGAGTAAAGGCGCACCATGCCTTTACCGTACAAAGCATTCAAGACCCGCGCCTTCCCAAGATGAAGAGGCGCGGCGCACGTCTGTCAGGAGGCGCTGTGACCAGTCACGGTCAAGACAGGCGTACAGTGTCAGAAGCTGCAGACCATTGAAGGCAGCGACAAGACATGGACAAGACGTGCCCTGCCGCCCCTGCCATTACCAACGGCTACACCTAGCCTACGGCATGAACAGGGTGGCAGGACGACCACCTCAAAGCCAGCGCCAAGACTATGTAGCTGGTAGGAAATCACCCCGGGGCCACCTGTCGGGTCCCCGGGGCCCACCTTGTAAGCCGCCCAACCCTTGGACTATAAAAGGCTCGAGTAGGCAACGTTACAAAGGGTTCGAACTCTGGTGAACTCGCACTCTAGACATCACTCACCCTCAAGCTCAGGACTCCGGTTCTGAGCAGCAAGCAATACAGCGAGCACCTCTGCTCACCGTGGACGTAGGGTTTTAAGCTCCGGTGGCCTGAACCACGTAAAACTCCCCGTGTCAAGCTTCTCCCTCACTCGTCCCTAACGCTGAAGCTCTCCGCAAGTGTCTAGCCTTTTCAAAAAAGAACCTCCGCGGGCTGCCCAGAGCAGGTCCGGGGGAAGTGTCGACTACACACTTCAACACAGTCCATCGAGCAGCAGAACTTCATCCAAGAAGAAATCAAGAAGCTGTTGGATGCTGGCTTCATACGGGAAGTCCACCACCCCCGGTGGTTGGCAAACACCGTCGTCGTCCCGAAGGCCGGCGGGAAGCTCCGGATGTGCATCGACTACACCAGTCTCAATAAGGCATGTCCCAAAGATCCATTCCCCCTCCCTAGAATAGATCAAATAGTAGACTCGACATCAGGCTGTGATATGCTATGCTTCCTAGACGCTTACTCTGGTTTTCATCAGATCCCTATGTCTAGAGAAGATGAAGAGCACACTTCCTTCATCACAGTAGACGGCCTGTATTGTTATGTCTCTATGCCTTATGGCTTAAAGAATGCTCTCCCCACCTTTGTATGTGCAATGCACAAAACCTTTGGAGAGCTAATAAGAGACTTAGTCGAGGTGTATGTCAATGACATTGTTGTCAAAGTCAGGCAGAGTTCATCCTTGTTAGATAACCTGGCCCTAGTCTTTGACAAACTACGCTCCACGCGCACCAAGCTGAACCCCGACAAGTGTGTGTTTGGCATATCCTCTGGGAAGCTCCTAGGATTCCTGGTCTCACACCGAGGAATTGAGGCCAACCCAGAGAAGATCAAGGCCATCGACCTGATGCGGCCCCCCACCCGCATCAAAGATGTCTAGAAACTCACGGGATGCCTAGCCGCGCTGAGTCGGTTCATACCAAGGCTAGCAGAGCGAGCGCTCCCCTTCTTTAAGCTCCTGCGCAAATCCGGTCCATTTGCTTGGACCGACGAAGCAGAAGAAGCTTTCCAGGAGTTGAAGCAGCTCCTGACGACCCTACCCATCATGGTAGCCCCCGAGCCCGAAGAGCATTTGTTGCTCTACCTCGCGGCAACAACTGAGGTGGTGAGCATGGTCCTTGTCGCAGAACGGCCGGACCCCTCGTCACCGCAGCCTGCTCCGATAGCAGAAGTGTAACACCCCAAATTTTGATTCAAAACTCTAAACCATGTTCAGAGGGGAATTTAAAAATTTTTGGACGTGTTGCATGTTTTGCAAAAATTCAAATTCAAACTGGAATTCAAATTATACTCAAAACAGAAAAGAAATGGAAAAAGAAAAAGAGAAACGGGAAAAAAACCGGCCAGTGGGCCGAAACCCGCCAGCCGGCCCAGTTTTCCCCGCGCCAGCCTGCCCCCGCGCGCCCGCGCTGTCTCTCACAGACTGGTGGGACCCACATGTCATCCCTAACCCCCGCTCGCGCCGACCCCGGACTCTCTCCCGCGCGCGCGATCGCAACCGACCGGATTTCCGCGTCCCGCAGCCCGAATTCTGGTCCCAAACGACTCAAACTCGATCGCAACAGACCCACCGCCCTCCCCCGGCTATAAAAACCCCAGCCCCGATCGGTTTTTCCCACGCGATCGCCGATTTTCACTCCGGTGAGCACCGAGATTTCGCCGGTGAATTCTGGCCGATCTAAGCTCGGAAACTCTGATCTAACTCGCTGGTCTTGATCCACCGCCTCCGGGGAACTTTGCAGGTGCAGAAAACTCGGAGAGTTACGGTGTAAATCCAGCGCCGACGAGCTTCGCCGTGGTTTTGCCTCGGACCTCGCCGCCGATCACTTTCCAGGACCCCCGAGCTCGAGAAAACCCCCGAGGTGAGATCCCTGACCTCCCCTCTACCGATCTATGCCATAAGATCACAGTTCTAGGCATAATTCTCGCGGATCCGAAACTTTCCGGCGAGATCGCCACTTTCCGCCGCCGTGCGCCGCCGGCAGCGCCGCCCGCGCTCGATCAGAGCGACGTGGCCGCTTGTGCGCCGTTTATTTTAAATCGCACGGTAGGGTTTAAATCCCCGCGTACCGGTTCGATGTTATAATCTCAGCCGTCGGTTTAAAATCAGACGGTCCACGTCAGCCCCGCATTATAAAGACTGGAATTCTTACATGCTACCCCCTGGGGTTCTCTGGAATTGAGAGCTAGCCCCGGAAACTTCAGATCTAGCCCCTGGAACTCCAGAAAATCATGTAAATTCATTTAAAAATCAGTTTTAGCCCCTGGACTTAATAAAAATTAGGAAAAACACCTCTGATAAGTGTAGCTAGACCCCTGGAAATTATGAAAATAATATTGTAGACCCTGTAATGGGGTGAATTCATTATTTTAGCCCTGTTTAGTATTTAATTTAGAAAATTGAATATGTAACTAGTGTTTAAAAATTAAAAAGGGGGATAAACCTAATTTTCAAAATTAATTAAAAACTTTCTCAGTACTTAGAAAACTTTGGAGTGAGATAAAAATATATTTTTGGGCTGAAATAAATCTATTTCATCTATTATTCACATTTATTAGTATAGGGACACATTTTTAAGTAAAGAATAGTTATAGAAAAATAGGGAAAATAATTATGAAATAGTCTGCATCAGAAGCCAAGGTAAAAATATGTTATTAAATCATTTAGGACCAGAACCTATACTGTTTAGATGATGTGTATTACTAATTTCATAATAAAATACACAATTATGCATAGGAATATAAATCTGAAAATATAGCAACTAGTAAATGATAAATGGAGTTTTTAAAATCCAAAGAGTTCAGTTTAGGGTTGATAGAAATTGTGAAGGCACATATGGAGAAGAAAAATACTTTTCTTACATACTTGGTAGTTTAATGTAAGGAATTTATTTAAAACTGAAACACACACATATATATGTATAAATATAGTATGTAAGTATAAATATGAACACCAAAGTAGGAATCATATACATATAAATAAAAGTGTATGCAAGCCACAGATCAACACACATAGAGTAACCACAACACATATAATGGTGAATGAATTGCATAAATATGAATGTGTGGTTTGTATGAAGTGGAAGTGTGCACTATGTCTTATGGATTGCTGTTTTTCTTTTGCTATGTGTGATGGTGTGATGTAGAACCTGCTCAAGAGCAAGTTATTCTTTTCCAAGACCAGGACTACAAATTTCAAGAGCAGCAAGAAGGAGGCAAGTGTCCTTGACCACTTTGATCCTATGCTAGGATGTGTAGATAGAATTATTTGCATTGTCAAATGAAATATAAAACCCATGCTAGGAAAGATTCCCTAGAATTGCATTACCTTGTTTCCTTGTAGCTTGGGTTGGGATTCATTTTGTCATGTCATTTATTTACATGCATATGCTTAGCCATGCCTAGAATGGAATATTTGGGACATGAGATCATCAGTTTATATTACCATACTCTTGAATGAGACATTGTGAGTTATGAAGAGGTAGGGATCAAGGCAAGTTGGATGTTTTGGTTGTGTGCTGGATGCACGAGACTTGGGTTTGTGTTTAGTACTTGCCTGGATCCTAAGGACCGGTTCATGGAGCATGTAACCCGGCTTTACAGTGCCAACCACATGCTGAGATGGGGCAGCTTGGCCAATTAATTAGGTGTATCCCCGGCGTAGTATGGGTGTGTTGGATGGTGCGGGGAGTGGGTGTCAGCTGGACTACCATATGAACCGCAAGGCTCAAGAGGGGGCCACTGCAGCGGGGTTGGAGCCTCTTGTATGCTGTTAGGGGTGAAACCTCAGTGGGCCCACGCTCATCGGGAATCCCTTTGTAAAGGCTTCGTAGTGATCTCCTGGCTGCACACCTGGGAAGTGTGAATGTGGATCGTAGCCACTGGCATAATGGAGGTTCTTTTAGTCCACCCGGCAACGGGGGATGAAATCACTACTTGTGGGTACAGTGGTACAAACTCTGCAGAGTCAAAACTGTCTTGACAGCCGTGCTCACGGTTAAGAGCGGCCTGGACTTATTCATGATTAGAGGATTGTTGGTTTTGGAAGTTAAGCGGGGAGCTTAACATTGGAAATGATGTTATGGTTATTGGATTATGATAATGGGTTGGGAGATTGGGACCATTTCACCTGTGTAGTAAAGAAGGTGCTTAATAAGCTAAGGTGATAGGTATTAATTGTGTAGTGATTTAACCATGAGTTCAACCTCTCCTTGTTCTAGCCATGCATGATATAATTTTCCCACACTTGCTGAGTACCATTGGTACTCAACCTTGCATATTTGTTGGTTTATATTGCTGCTCAGGTCAAGATAATGAGGTGGTGTATAATGACCAAGACTTTGGACCCGAGGAAGGTTTTTAAGTTCATGAAGACCCCCGGGCAACGCCTGTGATGGAGCCCTAAAAGAATAATATTCCGCTGCTAGTTTATTTACTTGTGATGAACTTATTATTGTCCATCGAGACATTTACTATGTAAGACTTATTTATATTCGACACCTGGCTTGTAATAAATGATGTTTCACTATTTGTCATCACATGTATGAGAAAATGATCCTGGCATACATGTGATATTCGCTTGGTTGTTCTTCGGAAAAACCGGGTGTGACAAGAAGACAAGCACCAGGAGACCCCGGAGGTCCAAGATGACCTCCCGGACCTCCAATACAACCTCCTGGTGGTCCGACGGGACCTCCCAGACCTCCAAGACAATCTCCCGGAGGTCCAACAGGATCTCCCGGAGCTCCAGGATAATCTCCGGAGGCCCAAGACGGCCTAGGAGCCTTCGAGTTCCAGCTCCCGGAGGCTCCCCCGGACCCATCTACCTCCGGTCGGCCTGAGCCAATGGATGAGGACATCTCAGGCCCGGGAGGGAGGGTCCGGACCATCCATAGGCCTGTCTACTACATCAGCGAAGTCCTCCACGACGCCAAGACAAGGTACCTGGAGGTCCACAAGCTGCTGAATGCAGTACTCCTGGCATCCAGGAAGCTCCGCCACTACTTTCAAGCCCACCGGATCTCGGTGGTCACCTCCTACCCGTTGAAGGCGATCCTTCACAGCCCCAACGCGACCGACAATGTCGCTAAATGGGCAGAAGAATTGGCGTAGTTTGAGCTGGACTTCCTTCCTCGCCATGCAGTCAAGAGCCAAGCACTAGCTGACTTCGTGGCCGAGTGGACGCCAACGAAGGCTAACCCAGGGGGCCACGAAGACGGTGAACCAAAGCCCCGAGCTCCGGTCTTCACCGGGCCTCACTAGACGCTCTTCTTCGACGGCTCCTTGCGAAAGCAGGGGACCGGTGCTGGCGTACTGCTTCTCATGCCATCGGGGGAGCAGTTTGGGTACATGGTGCGTCTCAACTTCAAGGCAACCAACAACATGGCAGAGTATGAAGCGCTCATCTTTGGCCTAAAGACAGCCCTATCTCTAGGTGCTCACCAGTTGTTGGCACAGGGCGACTCCCAGCTAGTCATCAAGCAAGTTAAGGGTGAATGCTCCTGCAATGACCCACAGCTAGCTGCTTATCTGCTCCACGTGCAGATGTTGGAGAAAGACTTCCTCGCCTTGGACCTGCGCCATGTACCTCGCGCTGGCAATGCCGCAGCCGACGACCTCTCAACGAAGGCCTCCACCGGAGCCCCTGTGCCCGAAGGAGTCTTTCAGAGGACGTTGCTGTGGCCCACAGCTCTGCCTGCCGAGCCGGGCGAAGGGGGCTGGACCAGCACCTCGAAGCTGGCGGTCCCGACGGCCCTACAGCCATGGACGCTGCCAAGGATCATAAGCGTCACTGGGGACTCCGTGCAACCCAGCGCTCAAGATCCAGAACCTCAAGTCAGACCCGATGCATGGATCGCGGAGATCCGGAACTACTTGAAAGACAACATCCTCCCTGATGAACGTGTATCCGCTGAACGGATCGTGTGCATGGCTAAAAGGTACGCGCTGGTAGAAGGGGATCTCTACCGGCATGGTGCCAACCACGTCCTATTGCGGTGCATAACCCAGGGGGAAGGCTGCGACTTGCTCGCTGAGATCCATGGAGGGGAATGTGGGAGTCACTCTTCCTCACGCACGCTCGTCGGTAAAGCCTTCCGGCATGGCTTCTACTGGCCGACAGCACTCCAGGATGCCATCAAGCTGGTCGAGAGTTGCAAGGCGTGCCAGTTCCACGCCAAGCAGATCCATACACCGGCTCAGGCGGTTCAGATGATCCCGCCCTCATGGCCGTTTGCCGTATGGGGGTTGGACATCCTAGGGCCATTCCCAAAAGCCGTCGGGGGATTCTGGTACCTCTACGTCGCCATCGACAAGTTCACCAAGTGGCCGTAAGCCACACCTGTCGTCACCATCAACAGGCAATCCGCAGTAAAGTTCATCAAGTCGATCGTCTGCCGGTTCGGGGTCCCAAACAGAATCATCACCGACAACGGGACCCAGTTCACCAGCACAGCGTTCCAAGAGTACTGCGAAGACCTCGGCATCCAGGTGTGCTATGCCTCCATTTCTCACCCAAAGAGCAATGGGCAAGTCGAGAGGGCCAACACCGAGATTTTTCGGGGCCTCAAGACTCGCACCTATGCCGGCTTGAAGAAACATGGCGCCAAGTGGGTGGACGAGCTTCCGAGCACACTATGGGCTAACCGGACATCCCAGAGCCGGGCCACCGGAGAGACACCCTTCTTCATCGTGTACGGGGCCGAGGCTGTGCTTCCCCCAGAGATCACCATGGGGTCCCTCCGTGTCCGAGCTTAGGACGAAGCCGCGCAGGACAACCTCCGGCGTGAAGACATCGACCTCGTCGACGAGGCTCAATTACATGCAGCACTCCGCAATGCACGGTACCGACAAGCGCTTCGGCGCTACCACCAAAGGTATGTGCGTGTTCGAGAGCTGCAGGAAGGTGACCTGGTGTTGCGGCGCATACTTTCTCGCGAAGAGACCGACAAACTCTCCCCCAGCTGGGAAGGTCCTTTCCGAGTTACGAAAGTTTGCCGCCCCGGGTGCATACGCCTTTCCACCAAGGATGGGGATCCGCTCCCGAACCCTTGGAACATAGAACACCTCCGCAAGTTCTACCCCTAGAGCAATAGTAGGGCAGTCTTTTCTTTCTGTAATACATTCCATAGAGTCCAGGAACAGCGCTCGGAGCAGCTAAGTCTCAGGGGACGGTCCAGGACTACGTTCAGCTTGGCCTGGTTCCGACCCTAAGCGCGTAGATTCTTGCTTCCCTTCTTAATGGGGCGGGTCGTTGCCTCCATGTTTAGCCTGCCTTCCTCCTATGGAAATTTATATGGAAAGAAACCTGTCCTGCTTTGCTCTTCCCTTGTGCTCATTTAAATTACGTATTAATTTTTATGACCGCACTTCCTGTGTATGCTCACCATGAACTCAACTTCCTTTTCCCATTCTCACCCCTAGTTGGCATTTGCTATCCTACCGAAGACGGTCGCGTTTGAGGCACCTGCCAATGGCCAGGGGGCCTCGAGCCCCTGGCACTTCGCGCACTAAAGTTCCCAAGCCTCGTATACCGGATCAGGATCGTAAGCCAAATAAGACTATGAGATAGGGAAGGGGGAGCCCCAAGGAGAATTACGTTTCCCTTACTTGTGTGCAGGACCTCCCGGCCTTAGCTCCCCCGCAGGAGTATGGTAGGTTCGCCCAAACAATTGGCCACACCTACCAGGGGGCCACTACCGGACCGCGCAAGACCGGAGCTCCAACACAAGACCGAAGGATCCGGACCTCGCCCCCTCCGCAGGAGCGGGCTCTGGAGGGCCCACGTGTCCGGCGGGGCCGGAGCCCCCCCCTCTCCTCAGAGGGTAGCTCCGGGCCCACCGCGTGGCTGGCAGAGCCGGGCCTCGCCCCCTCCGCAGGGTTGAGCTCCGAAGGCCCCACGTGTTCCGCGGGATCGGATCTCCATCTTCTCAGAGGAGAGCTCCGGGCCCGCCACGTGGCCAGCGGATCTGGACCTCCCCGTCCTCACGGGACGAGCTCCGAAGATCCCTTGGGCCCTTAATGCAATAAGGACCTGAGGAAGGTGTCTGTACCAGACTTCAAGGTTGGTGAAGACCTCTGAGTACCTTGTGGAGCTAAGGACTCGGCCAGGCCAAGCCAAGGAGAAGATAAAAATATACAGACACGGAAAATAACAAGAGTCTATTCATTCAAAGCTCCATGAGCTGGACTATAGACTCAACAAAAGCAAAAAAAAATAGAAGAGATACAGGGCCTCCTGGCCACGGGGGCGGCTGCCTAAGAGTCCCCGGACTCCCGCTGGAACCTAGAGGCCACGAGGGCGGCCATGTCCCCGACTTCGGCCCTGGCAGCTTCCTCCCGCTCGACGGCGGGGCCTAGTTGCACTGGTTCCAGAGAGAAGGAAGGGTCTTGGCTCCGGAAGCACGCTAGCACATGCGTGGCGACCTCCTTCACCAGGCCTCGTCCCTCCACCTCAAGCTCGTCGGCAATCACCGCTTCGAGCCTGCCCAGCTTGGCACCGATGGACTCAAGCGCCGGGATTGCCCCCATACACCTCCTGCGCTGGAGCCTCCATCCGCACCGGGCTGAAACCGAGGGGAACCAGGGCGGACCCCGCCTCAGTGACAAAGCTCCAGACCACCCGGGCCTCGAAAGACCGCGAAGCCTAGAGCTTCTCCACCTCTTGGCGGGCCGCCAGCTCGCGATCCAGCGCCGCCTGGCGCTCCCGGGAGGATTGCTCCTCCCTCGCGGCAGCAGCCGACTCACGGAGCTCCAGCTCCTCGGCCCGAGCCCTCAGCTCGCCCTCGCTGGCCACCATCCGTGCAGCGACCTTCTCCTCCTCGGCCACCACGGCACGCTCCCGATCTGCGACGGCGCACTCTCGGCGAGCTACCTGCAGCAGCAACTCCTCCACGGCAGTGGAGCATGCTTCGGCCCTGGCCTGAGCTTCGCGGAAAGCAGCGCGGAGCCGCCAGGTCTCTGAGCCCAGGCGGTCGACGGCCCTCTTCTGAGCATCAAGCAGTGCCCCCATGGCATCAAGCCTCGACTGCCTTGAATCGAGCTCTGCCTTAGCCTCCTGGGTCCGCTGCTTCAGGAGATGCTCCCAGCTAAGGAGGCGCTCCTTCTCTCCAGCCAGCACCTCCCGCTCCCGCTCAAAGGTGGCCTGGACCTGCCCGACGCCAGCCTGAGCATGCCCCAAGGCATCCCATATGGGCAGCGGGGCGGTGGGGGCAGGAGCCGCGCCCCTGACCTCCCTCGTCGCGTCCACGACCGGTGAAGGTGCCGGTGCCTCGGCAACTGAGGCGAGGCGCTGACCCGGGGGAGCCAGGGGCCAGCAGCTGCGCCCGCAGCGGCCCCTCCAGCCTCAGCACCGGACTTCCGGGCTGGCGAAGGAGGACGAGAAGGTGCTGCCGCCGCCACCGCGGGGGGCAAACCCGCCGGCACAGAAGAAGCCCCTGCCGACTTCGGGGCCGTCTGAACCGCCACAGTTCCCAGATGCTGCGGCACAGAGCCTCCGCTGGCTGGAGATGGTCGGGGAATAGACTTGCCCCCGGCAGCCGGTGAGTCCCTTCTGACAAAAGAAGCTCTCAGGCTAAGAAAGGAGAAAGGAACGCTACTTCTAAAAGCCAGAAAGAGCAACACTTACTGGGCGGCGTGAGCGCTCCAACGGGCTTGGAGCCCCGACCTCTGGGCCGGAACAGAACCGCCAGAACCTGCAGCCGGAACGCTGACTGGCTGTGGCATCTGAGCCCCCGGCACACCCCAGGGCGTCGCCCCACCGGCGTCCTTCCTAGAAGCCCCCCCCGCCTGAGGAAGGGTGGCGAGACGCCTGGGGCTCCTCGGACTGCCGCTGTCCAAGAAGAGACCCGCCAGAGTGGGAGACCCGGGGTCTATTTGGGTCACCACCCGACGAACCAGCGCCTCCGGGAGATGGGCGCAAAGGTACCCTGGCCCCCTGGCTCGGCGCAAACGACGCCCTCGGAGGGGACCGGGCACGTTTCTTCTCTGGCTGCCCGGGGGCTGTCTCCTTTCCCTTCCCCTTGTCGACGGTCTGAGCCCCGTCGACCCTCGGTGCGGGTTGGACAGCGATAGACGCCTCGCGCTCTGCCCCGGAGCGCTCGATCCCGGGAATCGAGATCCCCCGGAGGGTATCCCCAACCTGACGAACGGCGATCCCGATGTCGTCAAGATTCGGCATCTTCCGCAGCAACTCCACCCTCCTATGCGGCTCCAAGAAGAGGGGACTGCCAGAGGCCGGGAAGGTCAGGTCGCCGCCGGTGACGTAGTCACTGCTCACCTTGGCCACCATCTCGTACAGCTCTTCCTCAGAAGGATCGGAGCCGAGACCCCTCTCCACCCTGGTGCAGTCGAGCTTGCCGGTGTAGTACCACGCCGGGCGGTTGCGTTGCTGCAAGGGCACAATACGGCGCGACAGGAAATCTATCAGCACCATCAGGGACGTCAGCCCCTCGTTGGCCAGGAACCGGATCCGCTCCAAGACCGGCGCGTACTCCTGCTCCAGCTCCGGGATCTCCTCCCAGAAGTGACGCTCGGTGGTCAGGCCGGCAGTTGGGAGCTGCAGGCGATCATGCTCGTCGGTCTGCACGATCACCTAGTTCTCCCTCCAGTTTTCCCACCTCGACGCACCAAAAGGTAGAAGGTATCCAGAGGCCTTCGGATCCTTGCAGCGATGCTGGAAGTAGTACGCTTCCAGCTGGGTCTTCGAATTGCGCCCGGTCATCCGCAACATGAAGAAGTAGAGGAAGAGTGTCACTGAAGCGTGCACCCCCACGAACATCTCGCAGAAGTGCACGAAGACGGCGGCCATCGCGAAGGAGTTGGGGGAAAGGTGGTGGATCTGGAGACCGTACGTCTCCAGCAGCGTGACGAAGAAGGAAGAAATTGGCGGGACAAACCCCGCCATGGCGTAGGCAGAGAAGAAGACTATTTCCCCCTTCTCCAGGAGCAGGGGGAGAGATCCCTGCCGGAGCCGGCACTTCTGCTCCTCCGCGTGCCAGCCCAGCAGCCTGCGAACTGACCCGAGCTCGGCCGACCGAGCGAGACGCGGCGGAGGCAAGTTGGAAGCCATGGCAGATGGGGATTCAAGGACAGGGAAGACAAGGGAGCAAGAGCTCAAGGAAGATGCAAGCGCTTGGAAGTGCGAAGGGAAGCCGCGATGCGGGTAAGATCCCCTTTTAAACTTCCCAGGCGCGATTCAAAGCGATTCAAAACTCTTCGAATACGCCGCTTGGACAACCGCTTCGGCTCCAAGACCAAGCGTCGATGACAAGTGGACCCAAGCCGTCCGGCTGAAGCGGTGGGCCAAGAAGTCAGTCTCCTAAGGAGACGAGCCGGCGAGACACTTCGGCGGTTCCCAAAAAGGCGCGGCGACGTGCAGAAGTGGCAGCCTTGGGAACCGCCGCAGTAAAAGCAGCCATCAAGTGGGGCACACGCTCCCACGATCCCGCGACTGTTCGTGCTCCGACAACGGTCAATGCGGGTCTCCGAGAAGGTGCGCGGGGCGGAAGGGATTGGGGCCCCACCTCGGGCTCGCTATCTCCACCTCGGAGAGAGGTCCGACCCTGTGGGACATGTGTTGCCCCCTGAGCTAGCCTCTGCAAAGAAGCGAGGCCAGTCCTGCAGGACACATGTCGGATGCGAAGCTATTCACTGCGGAAAAGAAAGGTCCAGTCACGTGGGACACGTCTCGCTCTCGGAGCTCATCTCCGAGAGGTCCGACCCACTGGACACATGTCGCTCTCGGAGCTCACCTCCGAGAGGTCCGGTCCTATTGGACACGTGTCACCTCCGAAGCTCATCTACGGGAGGTCCGTCACTGTTGGACATGTGTCAACCTCGGAGCTCGTATCTTTGAAGAATGGAAGTCTGGCGCTATTGGACACGTGACACTCACGGAGCTCACCTCCGAAGTGAGGGAGGTCCGGAATTGACACGTGGCACTCAGGAGCTCACCTCCGAAGTGAGGGTGGTCCAGAATATACACGTGGCACTATCGGACCTCCGAAGAGAGGGGAGGTCCGGAATTGACACATGGCACACTCGGAGCCACCCCTGAAGAGAGGGGAGGTCTGGAACTTGTGAGACCTATGTGTGCTGAATACATTGGCTTTGACGATAAAAGTTTTGAATACTACCAAAACACCTTTTTAACAAGGTCCGACTCTAGGTCCGAGCTCCTGCAAGGTCCGACGATAGGTCCGACTTGTTTTGGGTAGCTCCGGCAAGGTCCGACGTAAGGTCCGACTTGCTTTGTCTATGTCTGACTTATTTTGGCTAGGTCCGACTTGTTTTTTCTAGCTCCGGTGCTAGGTCCGACTAGCTTTGGTAAGTTCCGTGCTAGGTCCGACTAAGCTTTAGTAAGCTCCGGCACTGAGTCCGATTAGCTATGGTAAGCTCCGGTTCAAGGTCCGGTTAGCTTTGGTAAGGTTCGGAGCTTGATTGCAATGGTTCTGCTTTTAACTTGCAATGTTTCGAACTTGCTTTACTCTTATGGAAAGTTTGCTTAGTATTATTTTACTAAGTTTTTGGTGTGTTTTGGTGGTTATGGCTGATATCATTTTGCTATGGTTTACAACATGCTTATGTGAGGTGCTCACGTAAGATGTTGTAGTTTCGGAACTAACGAGAGTCAAGTCGAGGACTTGTGCTCGGAAGTATTGGTTGTTTATTCATGTGCAGGTGTTGCTTGGGTTCAAGACATGGCTGGTGATGGGATCCATTGAACTAGTCTTAGGGAGAAGATGAGGTTCAATAACCAAGTTCGGGAGGAATTGTGGTTGAGTTGAACGGGAGGTCACGCAGCATGTTTGGATCAAGAACAATGCATATGAAGGTATCGTTGTTGGTACCCTCAATAAGAGATACCCCCGCGCATAGGGGAAATTGCCTAAGGACCTCGCCCTTCTCCGCAGGGAGAGCTCCGAAGGCGCCATGTGTCCAGCGGGGCCGGACCTCCCTCTCCTCAGAGGATAGCTCCGGGCCCGCCACGTGGCCAACTGAGCCAGACCTCCCCCCTCCGCGGGGAGAGCTCCGAAGGCTCCACGTGTCCAGCGGGGCCGGACCTCCCTCTCCTCACAGGAGAGCTCCGAGCCCGCCACGTGGCCAGCAGAGCCGGACCTCCCCCCTCCGCGGCGAGAGCTCCAAAGGCTCCACGTGTCCCGCGGGGCCGGACCTCCCTCTCCTCAGAGGAGAGCTCCGGACCCGCCACGTGGCCAGCAGAGCAGCGCTGCCTGCCCCCGCGCGGTAGGCAGCAGGAGTAAAGACGTGCCATACCTTGCCTGTACAAGGTATTCAAGACCCACGCCTTCCCAAGGCACGGAGACGCGGAGCACGCCTCTGTCAGGTGCCGTTGCGCCCAGTCACATCGCAGACTGGCACGCCACGTCAGAGTCTGCCCGCCAATAAACACAGCAACAAGACATCCCCTGCCGCCCCTGCCAACCACTACGACTAGCTTGCGGCATGGGCAGGGCGGCAGAACGAAGACTCTGAAGCCCTCGCCAGAGACAACCACCGGCATAACTGCAGATACGGTAGATGGCAGGCAATCTCCCCGGGACCACCTGTCGGGTCCCGGGCCCACCTTGTAAGTCGCCCGAGCCTTGGACTATAAAAGGCTCGGGTAGGCAACATTAGCAAGGGTTTGCACTTCAGCCATTCGCATCCTTAGGTTCGACTCATCCTCAAACTCAGGACTCCGGTTCTGAGCAACAAGTAATACAACGAGCAACTCTGCTCACCGTGGACGTAGGGTATTACGCTTCGGTGGCCTGAACCACGTAAAAATCTCCGTGTCAAGCTTCTCCCTTGATCGTCCCTAACGCTGAAGCTCTCCGTGAGTGACTAGCCCCTCCGAAAAAGAACCTCCGCGGTCTGCCCAGAGCAGGCCCTGGGGAAGTGTCGGCTGCACACTTCGACAATCGTGGATGTTGTTGGAAGGTGTTTGCACGTGTGCAAGGAGTGCATGGATGTGGAAAAATAGTTCCAAGGCATGGTGAAGAGATATGGAAGTGGAGATATGGTTGAAAAGGTTCAACCGGCTGGATTTTGCGCTCAGGCTGCGGCTGAGGCGGTTATGGTTTGTTTGTGGAAAGTTTCGAGTTGGTTATAACAGGATTTCGTGTTAGGCATGAAGTAGGGTTGTTTTAGGAATGTTTGGGACGTTCCTAAGGTGTTTGGAAGTCTTAATATTGCTTCTACCTGCGTATAGAAGAGTCTTGAGCAGTATTGGAAAGTTACAGTTTGAATCCAAGTAGGAGTAGGAGTCCTAGTTTGAATTGGATTGGCCATAGAGCTGGTTATATAAGCAAAGGAGGCCAAGGATCGTGAAGAGCACGACTTTGGGGCTGTTCCTCTTATGTTTTGATAAATAAAATTCGTATTCTAAAGGAACTTTTGTGCCTTGTTCGTCTGACTTGTTTCAGACAAGTTTTTCTCGTCGAGTTTCTGTTCAGCACTACCTTGCTTCGGTGGTTTTGTCATAACTCGAGTTTTACAGATCCAATTGATGTGATTATTTTTGGGTTATCTTCAAAACTTGATTATATATCATCTGTAAAAATTTCACGGTCATTGAATTTGTGGTTTCTGATCTACACGAGTTTCTTTGCAGTATTCCAGAACTGTTTTTCTTGCGTAGGACAGATTGACCTTTGTTCGATCTTTCGATCGTAACTTGAGTTTATCTCAACGGATTTTCATGATTCTTGTTGTGACGTCTTCATGACTTGATTCTCTACAATCTATACTAGTTTTGTCACAGTTAAACACGTTTAGATTAGTCACACACACGGTTTCTTTAACAGATCAGTTTTCTGCTGAGGGGTGTTTTGTTGCTTCCGCTGAAAAGTTTTTATCTACCATTCACCCCCCCCCTCTGGTAGCTTTACATGTGTACTTCGATCCTACAATTGGTATCAGAGCAAGGTTGCTCTAATCTTTGTGATTTGCACATGTTTTTACTAATCATCATGGAGAAATACTCCGCCAAACCTTGTGTGTTTAGTGGTATTGATTTTCAGGTTTGGAAGGCACGCATGGAAGCTTTCATCCAGGGGCAAGGCTTTGCAATATGGGAAAAGGTGTACAAGCCTTACGATGTGCCTTCAAACGATCAAGTAACGGCTACAAACATGAGAGATGTCGACAACAACAACAAGGCTCGGAACTTGATCATCCAAGGACTAACTCAGAGCGACTTCGATCGTGTTGCACACCTCCGATCGGCGTACGATGTGTGGAGAGCACTTTGTGAATACCACGAAGGATCCAACATGATCAAGGAGGTAAGACAGGATATGTTCAAGAAAGTATACATGCGCTTTGAGATGCAACCCGGTGAGTCCATTGATGACCTCTTTGCTCGCTTTAATAAAATTCTCAGCAACTTGCATAGCGTCAATGTTAATTTTTCAGATGCTGAAAATGCTAGGCAATTACTAAGTGCATTAGATATGTCAATTTGGGAGATGCAAGTAACATCCATACGTGAATCCACTGTCATGAGTACTCTTACATTAGATGTGCTTTATTCTAAGTTAAAAACTCATGAAATTGATATTATATCACGTAAGAACCCAAATAAGACTATTGCATTTGTCTCACAACGTGATATGCCTAGCTCCGGCCAATCATCTAGCAATACACTTGCTTTGCTATCTTCACTAACCCTGGAACAGATTGAGGAGTTTCCAGAGGAGGAGCTAGTACTTCTTTCTACTAGGTTCTCAAAAGCATTGCAAAATGTGAGAACTAGAAGGAGAGGAAGCTCCGGACCTCAACGATGCTTTGAATGTGGTAATACAGGACACTTTCGTACAGATTGACCTAACCTTTCAGGTCCTTCTAACTGTGATGAAAAGCAGAATAAAGTCAAGTCCTCTTTTGGCAACACCAACAAGAAAAAGAAGGGTTTTACAGGACGCAAACTGATAAACAGTTTCACCACCGCACTTCAAGAACTTGGCTCGAGTGATGTAGACATTGGAAGTGATGAAGATGAAGATGATCTGGCAAACTTGTGCTTCATGGCGGGCAAATCAAAATCAAGTATGGAGGATGCAGAACACAACATTGACAACGAAGAGGTATGTCCTACTTGTGAAAAAATGTGTGATGCTATTTGTTGTGCCACTATTATTGTTAAGAAAAAGGACAAAAAGCTTAAGGACAATGCTGTTAAAATTGAGTCACTAGAATCTGAAATTAATCGTTTAAAATCCTTGATTCCTAGGGATGATTCTTGTTCCTCATGTGATTTAATATATGAACAATTGTCCTCTCTAAGAAGTGCACACACCTCCACACTTGATAAACTTGAACTTGAAATCGAAAAGAACAAAAAGCTTGCTGCACTTAATGATAAAAACTTGAAAGATGCTTGTTGTTCTACAATTGATTTGCATTGTTCTACTTGCGATGATCTTGATAAGAAACTACAATATGCTATGAAAGAAATTTCTATATTGAACAATGATTTACGTTCTCATGAAGTTAAATATTGTTCCAATTGCAAATTAAAAGGAAAAACATCTAAGATTGACCTTGCAGAAGTTGCGTGAGCATCAATTGTATGCCAAGCTCAACAAGTGTCAATTTTGGCTAAAGGAAATATCTTTCCTAGGACACATTATCTCCGAAGAAGGGGTATCGGTTGATCCTGGAAAGGTGAAAGATGTTCTGAAGTGGGACCAACCGAAGAGCGTGAGGGATATTCGGAGTTTCCTTGGGATGGCAGGATACTATCGACGCTTCATTAAAGACTTCTCTAAAATAGCAAAACCTATGACGGAGTTGCTAATGAAGGGAAAGGTCTTCCAATGGACACCAACCTGCCAAGAAAGTTTTGAGAAACTCAAGAAAAGGCTAACCACAGCACCAGTTCTGGTATTGCCAGACGTAAGCAAGAGCTTTGACATATATTGTGACGCATCCAGACAGGGGCTCGGATGTGTGCTCATGCAGGAAGGACAAGTGGTAGCCTATGCCTCACGGCAATTAAAGAAGCAAGAGCTTAATTATCCTACACATGACTTGGAGTTAGCAGCAGTAGTGCATGCATTGAAGATTTGGAGACATTATATCCTCGGCCATCGATGTGAGATCTATACGGATCATAAAAGCCTCAAGTACATATTTACCCAAACGGATTTGAATTTGAGGCAACGTCGATGGTTGGAACTCATCAAGGATTATGATGTTGGAATTAACTATCACCCCGGGAAGGCCAACGTGGTAGCTGATGCATTGAGCATAAAGGGAGCATGTCACCAACTCACGATTCAGGAACTACCACCCGAACTACGTAAGGAGTTCAAACGGTTACACCTCGGATTCTTGAACAACATGGAAATAATGGAGATCCACTCCTCATTGGAGCAAGGGATAAGAGAGGGCCAAGCAACGGATGAGGAGATCAAGGAGATCAAGGAAAGAATCTGACGAGGAATAGAGAAGGATTTCAGGGAGGATGAGAAGGGTACGCTTTGGCTAGGAAAAAGGATTTGTGTGCCGAACATAAGACACCTCCGCGACATGATATTGAAGGAGGCACATGACTCACCCTATTCCATACATCCCGGAAGCACCAAAATGTACAAGGACTTGAAAACTTGTTATTGGTGGGATGGTATGAAAAGGGATATAGCCGAATATGTTGCCCTATGCGACACATGCCAACGGGTGAAGGCCGAACATCAAAGACCCGCTGGATTCTTGCAACCCTTGAAGATACCCGAATGGAAGTAGGAGGATATCAGTATGGATTTCATCGTCGGATTGCCACGTACTCAGTTGGGTTATGACTCCATCTGGGTTATCGTGGACCGATTGACGAAAACCACCCATTTTCTCCCTGTAAAGGCCAGTTACAACGTTGCACAATTAGCCGAGTTGTACATGGAACAGATCTTGTGCCGTCATGGAGTCCCGAAGAGGATAGTCTCAGATCAAGGTTCTCAGTTTACCTCTAGGTTCTGGAGGAAGCTGCAGAAAGCCATGGGTACACGACTGGATTTTAGCTCCGCCTATCACCCACAAACTGATGGGCAAATCGAAAGGACAAACCAAATTCTGGAGGACATGTTGAGAGCTTGCGCCTTGAAACGTGGGCATAGTTGGGATAGGAGTTTACCGTATGCCGAGTTCTCCTATAACAACAGCTATCAAGCTAGTTTGAAGATGTCGCCTTTCGAAGCATTATATGGTAGACGGTGTAGAACGCCACTGTTTTGGAACGAGACTGGAGAGAACCAGGTGTTTGGACCCGAAGTGCTACAAGAAGCTGAAAAGCAAGTCCAAACGGTACGGGAGAACTTAAAGGCTGCTCAGTCACGACAGAAAGGCTATGCGGACAATAGGCGTAGGAAGTTGACCTTCGAAGTAGGAGACTTCGTATATCTTAAGGTGTCTCCTATCCGAGGCCAACAACGTTTTAACGTCAAATGCAAGCTAGCACCTCGCTACATCGGACCATTTAAGATTTTGGACAAGCGAGGAGAAGTAGCCTATCAACTAGAGCTCCCAACCCACCTCTCTGACGTACATGACGTGTTTCATGTATCCCAGCTCAAGAAGTGCTTGAGAGCACCAGAGGAACAAGTATCAATAGGAGAGCTTGAACTTCAAAAGGACCTGACTTATGCGGAACACCCTGTCCGAATCTTGGACGTGAAGGAAAGGGTCACCCAGAACAAGGTGATTCGATGGTGCAAGGTCCAATGGGGCCATCACACCGAAGCTGAAGCCACATGGGAACGTGAAGAGGATATCAAGGCAGAATTTCCCCACCTATTTTCTACTAACGAATCTTGAGGGCGAGATTCAATTTAAGGGGGTAGATTTGTGACACCCTCATCTCGGGTGTCAGCATATGTTCATGTTTTATGAAGAGGAAACACTTTAAGAAAAGTAGGGACAGAGAAAAATATCAAAAGGATAGCCAATAAGAGCCGAATCCAGCTCTCAGAAAGCGCCAAAGACAACTTACCGCGGCCGCTGGCCACGTGGCGTGTTCGGAGCTCATCCCTGCGAAGTGGGGACAGACCGCCGCCAAGCTGGCTACGTGGCAGGCTCGGGGCTCGTCTCCGCAAAGAGGAGAGGTCCGATCTTGTGGGACACGTGTTGCCCACGGAGCTAGCCTCTGCGGAAGAAGCAAATGCATTTCCGCAGGACACGTGTCATCCTCGGAGCTAGTCCTCGCGGAAATCAGAGGACCAGTCGCGCGTGATACGTGTCGATCTCGGAGCCCACCTCCGAGAGGTCCTGTTCTATTGGACACGCGTCGTCACCGGAGCTTATCTCCGGGAGGTCTGTCGCTACTGGACACGTGTCAACCTTGGGGCATGTCCCTGAAGAAAGAAGAGAGGAAAGACCGGCGCCAACACGTGGCGTGCGCGGAGCTCACCTCCAAAGGAGGGGGAGGTCTCACTCGTTGACACGCGGCACAACCGGAGCTCGTCTCTGCGGAGAAGGAGATACCAGGCCCCAGAAGGACACGTGGAGCCTCCGGAGCTCATCGCCGTGAAGGTAACAAGTTCTGGAGCGGCTGTTACGCGTAAGAATATCGGTACGTAAAGGAAACCGACCTGAATTCCACAACGTTACCGCACCAAATCAACTAAAGATAAGATGATAGGATCCAACGATGATCTGAATAAGACTCTTATTCGGGATACAATCATATTAGGACTCTTCTATTCCTGATTCTAAATAGAACCCAGAACCTCTGGCCGAAACCACAAACTTCTTTTCCAACTCCTGAGCCGACGACTTAGAGCCCTAGCCCCAACTCGCCGAGAAAGCCATCGCCGGAGCGCGGCAAGGGAGATCATCGGAGGAGAACCGAGCGGTCTGAGGAGGACCTTGAAGACCGAGAGGAACGTAAGGTAGGCCCCAATACCACCTTACGATATCATTGTGTTTTCTTTGCATCTGTTCTTTGATTCCTTTCGAACAGAAGCCTTCTCGTGGACAGATCACTTGATGATCAGGTTGATCTAAAGACAAGATCATTGCTACATCCACCTTTGATCCGAACACCTCTGTCCATGCAAGCCATGCAAGAACACACCAATCTAATAAAAAGATCATAGGATAGCATGCATGTGCATCATCGTATCTAGTTTAAGGATTGTGTATGATATTGATTGTTGTAAATCTTGTATACACGTGATCCTACCTAGCAGGACAAGCTCAAGGAGTTGTCTACGACGAACTGCAGCAACAAGGTTTTGGGATTCAAGAACAACCGGAACCGCAAGAACAAGGCAAGTGCTCCTTGACCATATTGATCCTATGTTTTGGGTAAAATTGTTTTGTTTTGCGAAAAGGTGTGTGTACTGAGTCAAACATGATGGGAAACCCTTTTATAGGAGTTTATTTGTTTTGGTTAAACCACCCTTGTCGCCAGGGAAGTTTACGAGTCGGGTATGATTTTTGCTTTATGCTTCGCTGAGTCCATGGGATTGGGAAGCGAGATAGATGTGTCTAGCTAACTGCACTCGTAATGATAATGAGGAACTGACGTTAATAATGAACATGGATTGGAGGGAGATCTAGGCAAGACTAGGTTTGTGAATGAGGTAGCATGAGATGGTGGTTTACTTGCCATAGATCTAAGGACCGGTTCATGCATGCACATGCCAGGATCACAGTGCCACCACAAGGCCAAGTATGGGTGCGGCTTAGCTGAGTTATTAGGTAAGTTGCTAGAGTGTTATGGACTGTGGAAGGCGCGGGGAATGGGAGTCGAGTGAGGACTGCCCTGGGAACTGCACGGCACAAGAGGGGGCCCGTGGGTGGGAGAATTGGAGATTCTAGCCTGCCGGTGAAACCATAGTGAGTCCATACATCTAGTAACCCCTTTGTAAAGGCTATTTTGTGATCTCTTGACCATACACCGACGGTTATGTACTGGTATAATGGAGGTTCTGCAGTCGCCGACGGGTGACGAAATCACAAACTTGTGGGTAAAGAGGTGCAAACTCTGCAGAGTTACTAAAACTATCATGATAGCCGAGCTTACGGTCACGAGCACCTGGCTAAACTGCCATGATTAGTTGGGATGGTTATTGGGAAGGTTCTTGGTTATGGTTATTGGTTTGGTTGTTGGGACTGTTGAGTCCGGGTGATATGATGGTTGCATGACTGTTGAGTCATGGCCACGAGTTTGATCTCAGTGTGAGACGAAGTTGTTTTATGATGGTAGCGAATACGGGGAGGTATTCGTGAGATGGTAGCGAATACGAGGAGGTATTCGTGAGTAAGAATGAGGTTGGTTAATGTTCGGGCGGAATATGGAAAGCGATGGAGGTATGTTGGTAATTTGATACATGTTGGGATTATATTCATCTAAAGTTAAGTTGTTGTTTCATCATGGTTTTATAAATCTGCTTTTCTGCAAATAAGACTTTTAATACCTACCTTGTTTATGAGCTGCATATCATGTGTTTTCCGCACTTGTTGAGTACATCATTGTACTTAAACTTGCATTATTATTTCATCATCAGCAGCAGGAGAAGCCTACTATGAAAACCAAGTGGAGCATTACGGCGTGTGATCTGTTCTCAACCTTGCCTATGGAGGGAGTAGAGATGGAGTCACTTCTGCTTAGATTTGCTTCCGCATTAGCTAAATTGCTTCCGCTTTAGAATAAAGACTTCCTCTGTGAGCATGAGTCCAAGACTCATTGTAATAAACTCTGTTATTCGTGGTAATATATAATCTGAGTTCAGTTTGTGGAACGTATGTGTATGTGTGATGAACATCCTAGGCACACATATGCATTAGTTCTCGGTTCCGTGGTTTTTCCCACAGAATTGAGGGCGTCACACCGTGTTAGTGTGTGTGCGTGCTAGCGGGGACACGTTTACGGGCTGAACGTGAACTCGATGCGTAGTCTACGCACGTGAGTGTAGAATGGACATATTTTATTGTAAAAATGTTCATACACTGGTTTATGTAATAAAACTTTGCTTCCGCTTTGTACCTTTGATGTGTGTTATCCGGTGATGTGCAACGCAGCACCCCTCAGCGTGATCCTGGCTCGACAAGTCCGTGGGGTCGTGTCAGATATTTTATATTTTGGATGTGTATATAAACTGTTCTGTGAGCTGACCATCGTGTCAGTTATCCTAATTCTGTTTATAATAAATTAAAAACTTATTTACGACGGCCAGCTATACAGGGCCATCGTAAGTTAACCTAATTAACTTACGACGGCCAGGGTCCTGGCCGTCGTAAGTAAGGCGTCGAGCCCACCACGTGGCACGGCCATGGGTGACGGCCAATTGTTTACGGCGGCTAAAAACGGTCGTCGTAAGTTATATTTATGACCAATAACCGGAAACGGCTAGAAACCGTTGTAAATAACTGAAAATCGTCGTAAGTTAGTTATTTACGACGGTTTTCCCTAATTTACGACGGTTTTCCCTAATTTACGACGGTTCCTGACCGTCGTAAATTTGCTACATTCCTGTAGTGAAGATTAAAATAATCAGGACAATATATGTGTCTGACTAAAATATCACATAAGAGTTGTGTAGGATGGAGGGGCAATATTATTTTAGGTCTGTTATTTATAATTATGACGTGTGGAAACAAGAGCAGCCAACGATGATTTAGAGAAAGATTAATGAGCATATTTGGGAGATGGGTCTGGAAGAGGTGGAGGTAAATGAGAAGGCCGCATCAGATCCTATGTTAGATCTTAGAAAATATGGACATGTGTCCAAAACCGCCATGAAAATCACAGAGATTATCAGTGACCAATATCAAGTGATGGAAGAACAAACCAAGAAGCGTATTTTACTCTTACAAACAACCCGCTGCCCATTGGACCCTTGAACAAAATTTTGATCCGATTTACTTCCTTAAATTATGAAAAACAGCGCAATATTACCCCTATTAGAATTTGTTTTTTTATTTCTCAATGTAAAAGCAAATTGTTGGTTTCAAAATTTTCAGGGTGATAGACAATATCATTCCTTGTTCTAGAAAAATTATTGATAATCTTTAAGGATATTTTGCATATATTTTTATATGTATATTGTTAAGACAGTTTTAGGTGCCACTAAACTATAAAACAAATCATGAAAAATAAATTATATTTTAACATATATTACTATGTCAGCTACCATCATGCAAAATTTGATCTATAAATTCAAATTGTAAATAGAGAAACGAAAATAACAAATTGTATAAGAGAGTATATTGTATCAACTTGAATGGTTTAAGGGACTAAATTGAGCAAAAAATTTATCCAGGTCGAATAGGGAAAGTGAATCCGATCTTAGCATAGGGCGACCCCGATGAAGGTGACCCTGACCCCTAAGAACATCGCAACCACGACCTTGCAGAAACAACTCAAAGCAGAGAGGATTCCTGGTCTTTTGCGACCAAATCCGTCAAATCCGGGAGAGTGAGTGGGCCAAGAGGAGCTCCCTAGCCCAGCGATGCCTCTGGTTGCAGCTTGTAAGGGGGTCAACGGAGAGAGATGGAGCTGTGGGTGGCACCTGAGCGAGTGAAGCGGTTGGTGGAGGCGGCGAGGACCATAGCTTGGGTTGATCTAATGTGGAGATGGAGGGGTAAATGCAGGGGTTTATTTTATTAAAGCTCACCTCGTACTCTAGCTTGAGATACAAGGTCTTATTGTTGTCATCTCATTCTCCAGCTTGCCGAATGGAGTGAAGACAACACAAAGACTCACATAGTATACAAATACAGGAATAATAAAGGCCATGTAAAGCATTGTTGCCACCAGATAATTTTATAAATAGATCACAGATCCATCTAATCAGACATGGTAAACATACAACGACGAATTTACTACTGGACAGCTGGAGGTGGCAAGATCATGACTGGAACTTGCACGGATAAGATTTTGCTTATAATATAAAAAATCGAAGGAATGCCCTGCTCTAAACCTAAATGAGCACAACACTACAATTAGTTTACGACATCTACTGGAAATAAGGAAGCATTGTAAAGATACTACCCTATAAACCTAGTCAAATATCAAAACCTGGCTGCATTCTGACATAGAATGTCAGCTTATACAAAGTATAATGTTAACTGAAACAACACAGATGATACATCTTTGTATTTGGAGCAGGCATCTTCATAACTAACAAGCAGCTTATGCACCAGCCACAGCAGAATGCATCACGCCATTTGCATTGCCACCATGTCCTCTGCCTCTGGCTGGGCCCCTCCCTTGGCCACGACCTCGACCACGGCCTGCTTCCAAATTCCATAAGATTAATGATGGTATTACTGTGTATACAATCTATTAAACAAGCAAGGCAGACTGCCCACCTCGGGTTGGAGCTGGAATCGGAGCCTCATCATAATAGCCTCCATCCTGTTGGTAGTCAGGCTGGCCACCATAGCCGCCTCTCCTGCCACGGCCCCTGAAACCATGGCCCCTTCCACGGTTGTAACCATTACCCATATATGCCGGTGCATGGTCATTGTCCCAACCACCAGCAGCATAGTCGTTGTACCCATTTCCTAAAACTTCTTATGTAAGGAAAATTTCTTATCCAACATTGTTTTGATATGAAATGGTACTGGCAGCAATCAGCCTCACCACGTCCACCTCTTCCCCTTCCCCGGCCCCGACCACTCCCTCGGCCTCCACGACCCCTCCCTCGTCCAGCAGGAGAGTGCATATCTGCAGTTTTCAGTTACAAGGAATTAAGAAGCCATACAGAAAATTTAAATGTTAGGAAGAAATAACAAAAGTGAATCTTACCTTCATGATTTTCATAATCAACCAAAGGCTTTACAACTTCAGCAGGCAAAGGAGATTGATATCTGCACAAAATTATTCAGAATATGATAGATTGTATGTATACTTCTGTTTTGCAAATTCATGAATCGATATATCCGGCTCCTCATATTGTATACAAACACAGGAATAGTAAAGGCACTCCCAGGAAAAGGTACAGATATAACGATGAAAGAAACGCAACAAATAAAACACGACACATACCCGACGTAGGACGTGTCTAGCTCCTTCTTTGAAAGTGTTATAGTGATCATAGAGACATGCCTTGTTGTCTCAAGCCTGCAGAGAGAATTTCAGATAGAGTAGCAAGAAAAATTACAGATCTGCACGTACATAAAGATCTATTCTAAAACAAAAGAAGTCACTTACGGGAGCAGGCCTTCCTCCAACGGCTCCCACATATCTGTAATATCAGTAGATCCGGTTGTGGTATTCTGATGGAGACCAACAATCCTCCTCTGCACAATGGTGTAACCAGTTAGAATGAAGTGACAGGTAATATTTAGCAAGCACTGGGACCATCTAAATCACCTTGATTAATTCAGCAATCATGACAGTTTTGTTGATAGCCCTCCCCATGGCCTTAAACACAACCTCATCTGAACCTTTGTCCTTCATGGAAGCAATAAATATGTTGCAAAATATCAGCCCAGCAAGAATAAACATTTTAGAAAGAAAAAATGATCATACAAATGTGTTGTGGAATACTAACGTTGCAGAAAGTGAGCAAGCCATCATTTTTGTTAAATAGGCAGCATCTTTCTCAAAGAAAAAAAGAAGAGAAACATAGTAGTCACTAGTACCTGGTACACTTAAAAAAAGACAAAAAAGCAGACATGCATAACTAAAAAGGATATATACTATTGAGGAGAGTTGGATTCTAAATGGTACACGTCTTGAGCAAATGACCAAAATGGAATAGCAGTTATGTGATGGTATGGACACCATCAACTGCTAGAATACTGACGGAAACAATTTGAAATTGCAACAATTGAAGTGTGCAAGTGATTGGAAGCTGATGATTGTTTCTCTGTTTTCCTAAACAGGACTGAACGTACACAGCGTGTATAAGCGAGAACATCTGTGTGTTCCTAAATGGGATTGGATCCGTGTACACAGTGTGCAACAGCTACATGAGGAACAGCTGTGTTTGCCTAAACAGCCGTGTAGCCCCACTTATCGGACATGTGCTCCAATTAGTCACCCTGTATCTCAGATTTGGCTAAACAGAAGTTGGCATGCCATTTAGCGTTTACCATCTATAAAAACACTATGTTTGCCAACAAAGTTTAGAAGTAGAGAGCAACAGTATGATATCAAACCAGACAACTATCGGATAATCGATTTGAAGTTACTGCATTATGGATGGGTATGGATGCCAGTACGACATCAATCAAGAAAGCGTGTTACGTCGAGTCCTCACGAAACGTTTGTTGGCAATCAACGTGGACTCACGGTCCTACTACCAAGCAAAGCATTAAGTATAGCCCCCTCATACCTCCAGATTGCATTGGAAAAGCTAATCTTTATTGCATGTGTCACCGACTCGTACGGCCCAATCATTTGATTTACTTTTTATTCACTGCCCTGAACGCCCGGTAATCTTCGACCACGCCACCAACGTACTACCACTCGTACAAAACTTTATGGCGCTAATACGCGAATTCAAATATCGCAACGGCATTGAGACACACTCCATGGCGCAGGAGCGAGCGTGCGGGCGGTACCTGGAGTAAAGTGGTGGCATAGGTGATGTAGTTGCGCATCCTCCCCTGCGTGGTGATGCGGATCTCATTGTCCTTGATGGGAGACTCCTCCCTCGGCTTCTCCACCCTCTGGTACCGGTCCATCTTTGTCTCGCCTCCCCTTGTCTGCACGGGCAACACAATGCCTCAGATCCGAGACGCTTCACCGTCGTGCTTGTGCGACTGCGCAAGCGCAACGGATATCGATGGAGCGGCAGCGCGCGCTGTTGCGGCGAGAGTGGTGCGGGGGCGGTTGCCGGCGGTTACCTGCGCGGCGGTTGCTCCCGACGTAGATGCGTGCGGTGGTGAGGCAACGGACGGATGGGTGGGAAGATGAGAGTTTTATACGGCCGCCTCCGTTCGGGCCGGGAAGAGAAGCGACCCCGTCGGCTGCCGCGCGCGCGTCTAGGGTTTACCAGGGTGCAGTTACGGAAGTGCCCCTGCAGGTTGCGGGGTTCCGCAGGCACATGGGTGCTGTATGGACGGGCGGTGTTGCGATGGACGGCTGGGATTCGCTTTGGGTAGAGGTTGAGCGAGGAGGTATTCGGACTCCGTGGGCCTCTACTCAATGGATTTCGGTTTGAGTCCAATGGGCATCACTGTTTGATATGAATTTTTTAATTTTAGCCCTGTTTAATAATCTTTTAATATTAATAGTCTGCCAAAACTTTTTTTTGCCAAAATAACCACCAAATTGTCCACGGCGTGGACGATTTGTGTACGTGAACAAGAAATCGTCCATGCCGTGGATGATAGTCCGTCCACGCGGTGGATGACAAAGGCCTATCAGCCAATCGTCCACCGCTTCGACGATTAGATTCCTGTCGTATGCGACAGGAAATCTAGAAATGAGTGATATTAGAACTTTGAATCTGATTTTAAAATATTTTGAGACATATTTAGAAAGTGTTTTTATGGAAGTAAACGTAGTAGAGTTTGTTATGATTTTATGTAATGCGAAAAATAAAGTTTTTGTTTAAGAGGTGAATTGTTATGTAATTTTAAAATATGCATTACGATCATAAGTTTGAATATTCAAATGTGTTAGTTTGAATTCATTTTTGAAGCGTTTTTTAAGAATGCTTAGAGACATATTCGAAAGAATATTTTATGGAAGTAAATGTAGCACAATAGCACAATTACTTGATTAAAAAACTCGGCATTTGATACATTACACGGTTTATTAAATGGCAAATGTAGATTCTACTGTGTGCAACGGGGTATTTTCCCTTGCGCAATGCATCCGGACCGGCATCCCTTATGCGACGTGCTCTCTCGCGTAACCACTCCCGCTCATCCTCTCTAGCCTGACGAGCAATACGTTCCTCCTCCTGAGCCTTGCGACGATACTTTTTCTCGACTCTTTGAAGTTCTTCCTCACGCTTGCGCCGACGCTCCTGTTCAGCTCTCTCCTTCCTCTCCTGCTCAACCCGCTTTTCGTACTCCATCTCGTAGTGTAATTTACTCCAAGCAGCTCTATGCATCGCGTGTACGTACTCGACGTCTTGCGGTGTTGTTCATGGTCGATGTACTGTGTAAACTCACAAATAGGCGATGGAGACTGCATGATTCATGATGTGTCATTATGAACATTCAAAATGAAATGTGAATGTGAAATCGATATATTCCTGAAGTATATATGTTACCTGGCGTCTACCATTTGGGAAAAATGACGTGGTCCTATGAGAGGGATCATATTCATAGTTGTTGCACATGCATAGTCTCAAATCATAGGAAATCCCCAATCTAAGATCTCTTACAAACTGATAATCAGTGCCGCATAGACACATTGGGGGTTGTAATCCCTCGTGAATGTGAACTCTCTCTTTTTATTTTGGTGGTGAGTAAGGTGACTCCATGGTAACACGATGTATTGAATGAGAGTGTTTCTAGCGAGAGGTGAATTTGTCAACTGCGGATGTGACGAATGTGCGGGGTAGCTCTTAAATAGACGATTGAAACATGTCATCACCAGGTGGACGAGTCGACGAATCGTCCATCAAGTGGACAACCCGTCTATCAAATGGACGACTCGTCTATCAGGTGGATGACTTGTTTATCGGGTGGACGACTCGTCAATCAGATGGACGACTCGTCTATTAGGGGGATGACTCGTCTATCAGGTGGACGCCTCGTCAATCAGGTGGACGACTCGTCCATCGTGTAGAGGAGTCGTCCACTTGATTAGACGACTCTTTTTACAGAGGATCTTGATGGTTCCTTGCAGAACTTTTCTAGCCTTTCCACACTCAGCTTAAAGTCGCTTGTGATTGGTTAATTGAAATTTTTTATTTCAAACCACCGTTAACGGTTGATTTTCCTGTAATGTGGACTTCATAGAACACTGCCCTTAATGTTTATTAAATTTGAAGGTCCAAGATCATACATTGCAAGGATACATTGTGAGCATACATTAGTAGCATACATTGCAAACAATAGTCAGAACTAGTTTTAAATAGTAGGTTTTGGTTTATGATGAGAACATTCGAAATTCACGTTATTGCACATGGGTCTAGTACCTATGTACTCGAATAGCCGTGACTCCATTTCTACAAGTTCAACAATCATTTCTCGGTTTCGATCTTCTAAATATTTAATGTAATCTTCAGTTGGCTTGGTTGGTGGTGGGTTAACCCACAGTGTGTATCTGCAGTTATCATCATTGAAGTAGCACTACGGAAACAGAAATGAAGGTCAAAACATGACAATAGGTCAGCTCATAAATACTACGTAATTTAAACTTACTCCACCGTCAGTACAACGAAAGAATCGACGACCGCTGCCATCTCTTCCATCCATCATTTGCACAACATAACCAAGGCCACAATGGCTCTTAGACCACTCTTCTTTGGTACTAACATATGGACAAAGAGGATCGAACAAACCAAAATCACTCTTGCTTCGATCAGGAACTTGACGAGTGGTGGTTCATACCACTCAGGACCACCCACCAAATAGTCCTGACGCACCACTCTAATATTTTCCACTTCTATCCTACCACGACCTCTGCTCGCCATTGTTTTAGTACTCGTTTCTGTCACTCTCAGTTAGGGTTGGCGACTCTCGCGGCATTGCGACCTTTATAGGCTGACTGTCGTACAACCCGTAGACGACTCGTTCACCACGTGGATGACTTGTCCACGACTTGGAGGACTCGTCCACCTCATCGACGACTCTCCACGTCCGTCAAACGGCCCGTAACATCATTTTCATGCACTAAAGAAGCTTCATCATTTTCATGTATTGATGATTCTGAAACCATGATAAGAATAACACTTAATAGTAAGGAGACTAAAGTATCGTACAACAAGTAGACATAAAAATAAATTATCATTCGAAATATCATACATAAAGTTAAACAAAATACACATGATACAACACATCAACGCCTAGCGCGCTTGCCACACTCCCCTCCTCCTAGTAGCCCTCCGCGCCGCTCGAACATGGTTTGCAGCGTATGTTAGCGGGTCAGGCGGGTTCCTTGGTCTAGGTGCTCCTATCGGCATCGCGTCCTGCACTAGATGTGTCGGCTCCGGAGCTCCTTGCATTTGAGGAAGTGTGTCTGCCATAGCATCGGCAACATATGCTTCTCTGTCAAAGGAAACTCCCAAATCCTGTTGTGTCGCATCGGAACCGTATGACGGGTCAAAACCTACAAAATTTATTGTTTGTCAGTTTTATAAATAATTAATAATGTTAATAATATTTATGAAACTTACACTTACCACTGCACCAGTCGAATGTCCCAACAATATCATCCGGACGCGTAGGACGAACGAACGTGAGATGTTGACGGCGCTGTACAGAAAATAGTTTACATTGGTACATTTACATTTTAGTAAAAGTTAAAGGTATTCGTATAACTTACCTAGTGTCTCAAAAGATGATGGTTGTTGTACGGAGTAGTCTTGAAGACAATACTCTGTGCACGATAGAGCAATGTTCTTCAAGACATTCGTAATGTAGTTTTCTATCTTCTTAAAAGCCGAAGCCAACTCTTCTTGGGGGATATGTGTGACACCCTCATTCCTGGTGTCAGCATATATTCATGTTTTATGAAGAGAAAACATTTTAAGAAGAAGTAGGAACAGAGAAAATATCAAAAGGATAGCCAATAAGAGCCGAATCCAGTTCACCGAGAGCGCCGAAGACAACTTACCGCGGTCGCTGGCCACGTGGCGTGTTCGGAGCTCATCCCTGCAAAATGGGGAGAGGTCCACCGCTAAACTGGCTACGTGGCAGGCTCGGGGCTCATCTCCACAAAAGGGGGAGAGGTCCGACCCTGTGGGACACGTGTTGCCCCGGAGCTAGCCTCTGCGGAAGAAGCAAAGGCATTTCCGCAGGACACATGTCACCTTCGGAGCTAGTCACCGCGGAAATCAGAGGACCAATCACGCGGGATACGTGTCGATCTCGGAGCTCAACTCCGAGAGGTCCGGTTCTATCGGACGCGTGTCGCCACCGGAGCTTATCTCCGGGAGGTCCGTCATTGTTGGACACGTGTTAACCTCGGAGCTCGTCTCTGAGAAGGGAGGAAAGGTCCGACACTGACACGTGGCGTGCGCGGAGCCACCTCCGAATAAGAGAGGAGGTCCTGACCGCCAGTATACGTGACGCACGCGGAGCTTGCCTCCGAAAGAGAAGGGAGGTCTCGCTCGCTTGACACGCGGCACAACTGGAGCTTGTCTCTGCGGAGAAGGATATACCAGGCCCCAATGGACACGTGGAGCTTCCAGAGCTCATCACCGAGGAGGTAACAAGTTGTGGAGTGGTTTTTGGATTCTGTACGCGTAGAAATACCGGTACGGAAGAGAAACCGACCTGAATTCCACAATGATATCGCACCAAATCAACTAAAGATAAGTTGTAGGATTCGACGACAAATTTGAACAGGACTCTTATTCGGGATACAATCAGATTAGGACTCTTATCTTCCCGATTATAAATAGAACCCAGAACCTCTGGCCGAAACCACAAACTTCTTTTCCAACTCCTGAGCCGACGAATTAGAGCCCCAGTCCTAACCCGCCGAGTAAACCATCGCCGGAGCACGGCAGGGAAGATCGCCCGGAGGAAAGCCCAACGATCTGAGGAGGACCTCGACACCGAGAAGAACGTAAGGTAGGTCTCCAATACCACCTTACGACATCGTTATGTTTTCTTTGCATCTGTTCTTTGATTCCTTTCGAACGGAAGCCTTCTCGTGGACAGATCACTTGATCCGAACACCTCTGTCCATGCAAGCCATGCAAGAACACGTACAAACCAATCTAATAAAACTAATCATAGGATAGCATGCATATGCATCATCGCATCTAGTTTAAGGTTTGTGCATGATATTGATTGCTGTGAATCTTGTATGCACGTGATCCTACAAAGAAGAACAAGCTCAGGGAGCTTTCTACGACGAACTGCAGCAACAAGGTTTTGAGATCCAAGAACAACCGGAACCGCAAGAACAAGGCAAGTGCTCCTTGACCATATTGATCCTATGTTTTGGGTAAAACTGTTTTGTTTGTGAAAAGATGTGTGTGCTGAGTCAAACATGATGGGAAACCCTTTTTACAGGAGTTTACTAGTTTTGGTCAAACCACCCTTGTCGCCAGGGAAGTTTATGAGTCGGGTATGGTTTTTGCTTTATGCTTCGCTGAGTCTATGGGAATGGGAACCGAGATAGATGTGTCTAGCTAACTGCACTCGTAATGATAATGAGAAACTGATGATGTTAATGAACATGGATTGGGGGGAGATCTAGGCAAGCCCGGGTTTGTGAATGAGGTAGCATGAGATGGTGGTTTACTTGCCGTAGATCTAAGGACCGGTTCATGCATGCACATGCCATGATAACAGTGCCACCACAAGGACAAGTATTGGTGCGGCTTAGCTGAGTAATTAGGTAAGTTGCTAGAGTGTTATGGACTGTAGAATGTGCGGGGAATGGGAGTCGAGTGAGGACTGCCCTAGGAACTGCATGGCACAAGAGGGGGCCCGTGGCTGGGAGAATTGGAGATTCTAGCCTGCCGGTGAAACCTTAGTGAGTCCATACATCTAGTAACCCCTTTGTAAAGGCTATTTTGTGATCTCTTGACCATACACCGACGGTTGTGTACTGGTATAATGGAGGTTCTGCAGTCGCCGACGGGTGACGAAATCACAAACTTGTGGGTAAAGAGGTGCAAACTCTGCAGGGTTCTTAAAACTATCATGATAGCCGAGCTTACGATCACGAGCGCCTGGCCAACTGCCATGATTAGTTGGGATGGTTATTGGGATGGTTCTTGGTTATGGTTATTGATTATGGTTATGGTTTTGTTTTGGTACTGTTGAGTTCGGGTGACAAGATGGTTGCATGACTGTTGAGTCATGGCAACGAGATTGGTCTCGGTGTGAGACTAAGTTGTTTATGAGATAAGATGGTAGCGAACACGAGAAGGTATTCATGAGATGGTAGCGAATACGAGGAGGTATTCGTGAGCAAGAATGAAGTTGGTTAATGTTCGGGTGGAACATGGAAAGTGATGGAGGTATGTCGGTAATTTAATATATGCTGGGATTACATTCATCTAAAGTTAAGTTGCTGTTTTATCAAGGTTTTATAAATCTGCTTTTTCTGCAAATGAGTTTTTTTATACCTACCTTGTTATGAGCTACATATCATGTTTTTCCCGCACTTGCTGAGTATATCATTGTACTCAAACTTGCATTATTATTTCATCATCAGCAGCAGAAGGAGATTTCTATGAAGACCAAGTGGAGCATTAGGCGCGTAATCTGTTCTCAACCTTGTCTGTGGAGGGAGTAGAGATAGAGCCACTTCTGCTTAAATTTGCTTCCGCATTAGTTAGATTGCTTCCGCATTAGAATAAAGACTTCCGCTGCATAGAAATATAGACTTCCGCTGTGAGCATGAGTCCAAGACTCATGAGATATTGTAATAAACTCTGTTATTCGTGGTAATATATAAATCTGAATTCAGTTTGTGGTACTTATGTGTATGTGTGATGAACATCCTGGGCACACATATGCATTAGTTCTCGGTTCCGTGGTTTTCCACAGAATTGAGGGCGTCACAATATGCAACCTTAGCTCCGTCTTTTGGGCCATTGCCCTAGCATTGATTTGTGCACTCCGAAGCATATCAACCTGCATACAAATATAATTTAAATCATATGTATTACAATAAAACTTACGTGATTTGAAATAAAAATAATGCCAAGCTTACCATAAGTAAGGTGTTACGATCCCGGTGTCTAGGGTACGTGTCGGTAGTAGACGCGACGTGTACCTCCGGCTCTGCTAGGACGTACGTAACTCTCGTACGTGTACGATCCCGTACCATTGTAGATACTCCGCGTAGGAATCCGGGGTGAACGGAAATGCGTTCGCAATTATATCCAGAGTTGCATCTGACTGCTGCACCCAAGTTTCCATACGAGGCCAGAACACGGTGAGATGGGCCTACCAACTGAGACAGGCCCGTGTTGTGCGGCACCCAACAGCACACATAAAAGGAACAATGTATTACATAAAACAATAGCGGAAGCTTACAAATTTTCCTTTGTAAATAATTTACATTACATAACTACAGCGGAAGTCTATAACAACTCACGTCGAATAACTAAGAGCACTCGAGATGAAGTCTAGCCCACAGACTCCTCTCGCTAGCAACACGAAGACAACAGCAGCGGCTGGGTTCTCCCTATGTTAAACGACTCGGAAGTGTCCGAGTCTCAACGGACAACCTTCTTCCTAGCGTCGATGTTAACCTACAAAACCACTTATATAGCAAGCGTGAGCATATACGCTCAGCAAGTCTGACCCGTCTCTCCTAAACAAGAAACTCTACATGAATGACGGTTACAATTGGGTCGGCTAGATTTGCATAAAGGACTCGCCTAAAGTTGATCCTTAACTTTCAGATTTTTAAGCCTCATTGTGCGGACATTGAGCCGAAAAGCATCGCAACTCCACAATCAAACAAGAAACGCTTTGTTGCGATGCTCCTTGCACAAAGTGAAAGTAAAGTTTAATGAGCCTATCTCTAAATCAATCATGGTTGAAATACAATTACATCACAGTCTTATCAAGTTCAAAAGATAACCAATTTCAGTTCTTACTACGTCAAGACGCAGTGGGCAAGTATGCTCATATGACCGCGAGCGACGGTGATTCGAATCAGTACACGCCCGGACTACACGACACGTACACCCGTACTCCGAGTTGCCGGCAGCAACCTCGACTGACGTTGTACATGGCCACCTTTCCCAAGATCTTCCACATTGGACGCAGTCCAACTGTCCCGAGTATGCAAGCTCCCTCAAGGTACATACCCGCAGTGGTATGTTCTTAAGCGAGTTACCTCCTGCTACCCTGACGCCGAAAGCCTAAGGCAGTTGGAAAAGTTCCACTATGGATCTCCCAAGGTACATCGGTTTCCTGGGTCCCATATAGCCAGTATGCGCCCGGTACACAACTCAAACTTGTCCAACAGGGCCAAGCACGGACGGGCCTTAACCGACACAGGCAGGGCTATGCACGCACGGCCTGCAACCTGCTGCATCTAAACCTCCCTGCCCGGTCTCCATTTCTTATTTGTGAACTTTCCTCATCTTTTCTAATTCGGACCCGTTCCGAGTAAACCAGCCCTAAACTCGCGAGTAGCTTCCGACTACTCCACTTCTACCGGAACTTTCCTACTAACATTTAGCGTAGCCAAATCCACTCGAGGAGGTGCTATTCTACCCTTTCTCTCTTAGGTATTTTTGGTCATGCAAGTGGGGTTTTCAATATCATCTAGACTTAATGCAATCAACGATGCACAGCTATGATCTCTAAAGATGGAAATGCTTGTAAAACTGTTCAAATGCAAACCGGGGCTTGCCTGTTTTGCAGGTGACTAAGATTACAATCAGTTAGTGACGATCACTTGGAGTTTGATCACTTGCCTTCCCTTCCTTCTTGATATTCACTTTAAGCCCTTCTCCCTTCTTCACGTATATGCTACACGATATGATCATGCATATGTATTTAATTGAAAAGATTTTGCTAATAAGATCTAAGGACAGTTTTACAACTGGAACTCTGTTTAAGAATTTAAAATGACACTGGTGCTAGTGGTTTGGGTTGGGCTTAAACACTAAGATCAAATGTTAAGTGCTTTTCCCACTTAAGTGTTCATCACCTTAAGAGGTTACACATAACAGTGGTGATCCAGAGCTCCAATGGAGCTGGGAATTTTCATGTGAGTCCCCTGTCACAAGAAAGTCCTCTGGACCAAAATTTAGCACTTCTCATGGAATGGTTTATTCAGAATAATTCTCTAAGTGTTTAATCAAAGATGAATCTGAGGTAACACCCCATGTTCATGTCAAACTCAGTGAACCACAATTTCAATTATAGTTCATAGAGTCTACATGAATTTTTCTAGGATTTTTGGAGCTAAGAATTGCCCAGAACTGAATTTACAAGTTTTGGAAATTCTCTGAAAATGTTTCTGTATTCAATTGAACACAGCAACTTACAATCTGAATTACCCTGATCAATTCAACTCCAAATGAGCTGAAACTTTTACTGGAGTCTAATAACACCCTAAAGAATATTCTGGCAAAATTTGAGGATTTTGGGATTAACCAAACTCCCTCTAAAATTCTTTTGCTGAAAAGCTTTAAAGAATTTTCCAGAATTAAATAAAGACTTTCATACAAATTGTGTTGCATATTTAGATAGAGTTTGTCAATCTGAATCTAACCCAATTTGAATCACTAAATTTGAAGGTTTCTAGCAAAAGTTATGCTCTTCTAAACTTTGGGGAAATTTTGGAATTTGAATAATTCCGAGAAATGTTTAAACCTGACTGTGGGACCAAGGGGGCACGTGTCAGTTATCGGGAGCGCGCCACACGGGGTCACAGGGTTATTTTCCACGCTGTTACAGCCGATCCCGCGCCACAGAATATCCAGCCCCCTCTCCCGAGTCGCTGACAGGCGGGACCAGCGAGGTCATCTTCCACCTCTCGCTCCCGCGCGATACCGCCGGCGGGCTCGCCAGAGTTCGCCGGTTTTCGTCGCTCTGGCCAACTCCCGAGCTGCTATTCACCGCCAGGCCCTACTTTAACTCGAGGAACACGATGGTGTGGCTTCTACATACCGGCGAAGATCCTAAACCACCCCGCACCGGTGCAGCGGCTCTGAGGGGGTCCGGCGACGTCACCCTGACGCTATAGCCCACCAAAAGTTCCCTGGAAAGGTTCTACAGCACCAGTGGAGGTCGGCAAAGCTAGGAATGGTCGCACATGGGCTTGGGAACGGCCCCAAACCAGGGTTCACCGTGTATCCGATGCTCCTTATTGCGGTAGCCGTCGGAAAAGCTTGGAGCAAGCCTTCTATCATGGGTTTCATGCGACGCTTTGTGAAGAAGAAAGGTTGCTATGCCAGTATAGGTTCTGTGTGCGAAATTTGCAGAGCTCTAAACCACCATAGCATGAGAATTTAAGCGATTCTTATCCGCGGGTCCGTTTACACCGGCCGGAGGAAATTTCCAAAATTCGTCGTCGAGAGGCAGAGACAAGCTCTGTGCTTCGGGTGGAAGCTGCAGGGAGCTCCTGTGCGTCCCAGGGCCCTCTTGCTTGGTCGTGAAAACCGCTCTGTGGTGCTGCCCACGAGAGCGCCTCGTCGCTGTTGTGTGACGGCCGCCGCGGAAACCGGGTTATCTCGGTGTGGAGAGCACGAATTCCCTCGGTGAGGGCACGAGGAGGTCGTGGGAAGGTCTAGGGTGTAGTTTGGCTGCTCAGACGAAGTTTTTCATGTGAACTCAGGTTTGGCCGAGCGATCAACGCATGGCGGTAGCGGCTCGGCCTGTCTCGTGCGCGAGGGGAGAAGAACAGGGCCGAGGCTTCGGGGCTTCAGTGATGAGGATGAAAGGGAGCCCGGCAGGGGGTAATAACGCCTTGGATGAGGCGGTTCCCCTGGGAGGCGGTCGTCCGAGGCGGTGAGCGCCGCTGTATGTAGGATCGAAGAGCACGTGAAAAGCTACCAGAGGGGGGGTGAATGGTAGATTAAAACTTTTCGCAGCGGAAACAACAAAAACCCCTCAGCAAAAATCAATCGGTTAAAGAAACCGTGTGTGCAAGTGTTTTCAAACGTGTTCAACCGTGACAAATCAAGTAGAGAGGTAGAGAATCAAGTCACGGATCTAATGCAACAAGAATCACTTGAAAACACAAAGTAAAACTTGAGATACGATCAAAACATTAAACGAAGATCAATCTGTTCTACCCGATATAAAACAGATCTGCAACGCTGCAAAGAAACTCGTGTATCTCAAAAACTACAGATCCGAAGCTCGTGAAAATTTCACAGATTATAGATAATTGAGTTGTGAAGACAACCCAAAAAGAATCACGTCAATCGGATCTGTAAAACCCGAGTTATGAACGAAACACCGAAGCAACATCGGTCTATCCAGAAACTCGGCGAGAAAGACTTGACGAAAAACAAGTTGGACGAACAAGGCACAAAAGCTCCTCGAAACTATGAACTTTATTCAATAGAAACACAAGAGGAACAGCCCAAAGTTCTCTACCCACGAGAGCTCTGGCTCCCTTGCTTTTATAGCCAGCCCTCAGGCTAAACAATCCAATCTAGGACTCCTACTCCTAATTGGACTCGTATCCTAACTTAGCATAACTGCTCAGGACTCTCCTATTCGCAGATAGAAGCAATCGTGAGACTTACAAACACCTTAGGAACGTCCTAAACATTCCTAAAACAACTCAACTTCGTGCCTAGCATGAAATCCTATCATAACCAACTCAAATCTTCCATATTTGAGTCATATCCGACTCAGCCTCAGCCAGAGTACGCAATCCAGCCGGTTGGACCTTTCCGACCAATTCTTTACGTCCACTTCTCTTCATCACGCCTTGGAACAATGTTGCCACGTACATGCACTCCTTGCACACGTGCAAACACCTTCCAACGACGTACACGCAACCTTCATATGCACTGCCCTTGATCCAAACATGCTGCGCGACCTCCCGATCAACTCAACCACATCTCCTCCCGAACTTGGTTGTTGGAACCTCATCTCCTCCCTGAGACTAGTCCAAGGATCCCGTCACCAGCCATGTCTTGAACTCAAGCAACACCTGCACATGAATAAACAACCAATTCTTCCGAGCACAAGTCCTCGACTTGACTCACATTAGTTCGAAAACCACAACACCTTACATGAGCACGTCACATAAGCATGTTGCAAACCATATCAAATGATAACAGCCATAACCACCAAAACACACCAAAAACTTAGCAAATTAATACTAAGCAAACCTTCCCATAAAGCAAGTTTGAAACATTGCGAGTTAAAAGCAAAAACAAGACATTGCAGTTCTACGAGTTGAACTTCACGGGAGCTCCCTAAAAACAAGCTCCGGACCTCACAGAAGCTCTTTGGACCTTGCAGGAGCTCTCCGGACCTTGCGTCGGACCTTGCCAACACTTGGTGGACCTAACAAAGAACTTGTCGGACCTTGCCACAGAAGAATGTTTTGGCAATATTCAAAACTTTGAATGTTAATGCTAACTTTTATCCTAATTGCCAATGTATTCAACACACATAGGTCTCACATTCTCCCCCTTGACGAATGCATTGGCAACACCAATTAAAATCCGAACATTGGCTTATGAAAAGTTTTGAAAAGCTTTGAAAACTTATTTCTCCCTATTTATTAATTTCTCCCCATTTTTTAAAATCAGAGAAGGAAGAAAGTGTATAACATATGCAAAGTGTAAAAAAATCTCTCACTATACATATTTCTCCCCCTTTGACAATGTATTCAGCAAGGTTCAAAAGAGAAATTTTTAAATGTTATGAGCATATTATAACATATACATACAAAACAAAGCTCATCCAAGTCATACTATCAGGTTACTTACACTATCACATCAATGAGATACATAAATTAGTGTAAGCCATGCTAGAGATCAAATGTATTTTTCAGTTTAAGCAAGTCATGATCTCCCTTACTCAACTATTTCAAAACCTGAAAACATGACACTTGTTGCTGCATTTTTATTATTCATAACCATTTAAGGCACAAAGTTGATCATATGATATTTGCAAGAGATTATATGCCGCATCAGCCTTATTCTAACCAACCAAGCCAAGACTATGTCATTTGACAATCAGAAGCTTAAGGACATGGTTTTAGTCATACACAATTCCTTCCAAGTTTATATCTTAGTGCAATGATAAGCAATCTCAAAAGAAGAAGTGTGATGCATGCATATTCTCTTGATCTTTTCTTAATTTTTTATTTGAAAACTCAACATGTGAGCTGATCACTTGATTAATTTTTTATGATTAAAAGCACTTGTGAACACGCAACAAGTTCAAAACAGTAAGAAAGTTCGATCATGACCAGATTTAGTGTAAGTAATTATTACAATTACTAGTCATGGAAAAAACTACAAAATGTATAACATGAGTAATGTAGTAAGAACTTTCAGCCTGTAAAAGGAATCACAAAGTCATATATGTATGAAATACTATGCTCATATTATTTTGGTTTCAGATTCACACATAGACTTTCAAAGTTTCAAAAACTCCCCCTCAATTTAAGCCATGAGGATGCATAATCCCTATTTCACTATGAATGAAACAAAAACGAGTGAAATCCAAAGGTTTTGTAAAAATATCAGGCAATTGTTGTTCGGTATCGACATGGTGAAGCACAATGTTTCCTTTTTCAACATTATCACGAAGAAAGTGATACCTAATGTCAATGTGCTTAGTTCTAGAGTGTTTCACGGGGTTTTTAGCAATACAAATTGCACTAGTGTTATCACAAAACAGTGGAACACTATCTAAATCAACCCCATAGTTCTTAAGTGTTTGAACAATCCAAAGAATTTGTGAGCAAGCGCTAGCCGCAGCTACATATTCAGATTCGGCCGTGGATTGTGCAACTGAACTTTGTTTTCTAGAGGACCAAGCAACAAGTGAATTACAAAGAAAATGACAAGCACCCGAAGTACTTTTCCTATCAATCCTACAACCCCCAAAATCAGCATCCGAAAAAGCTTTCAAAGAAACGGTTGAGGAAGAAGGAAGAAAAATGCCAAATTCTTGAGTTCGATGTAGGTACCTGAGAATCCTTTTGATGGCTTGGCGATGTGAAGCACGTGGAGAAGCTTAAAAACGTGCACAAAGACATACGCTGAATTGTATGTCCGGTCTTGACGCCGTGAGATACAAAAGTGATCCAATCATACTTCTGTATTCTTTTTTATCGACCGGGTCACCATCTTCGTCAAGTTCAAGTGTTGTTGCTGTTCCCATTGGTGTCCGAAGAGGCTTGCATTTGTCCATGTTGAAGCGCTTAAGAAGGTCCTTTGTATACTTAGTTTGATGCACAAAAGTTCCTTCTTTTGTTTGCTTGATTTGCAGCCCCAAAAAGTATGTGAGTTCTCCCATCATACTCATCTCAAATTCTGAACTCATCATAGCTGAAAACTTGGACACGAGATCATGAGAAGCACAACCAAAGATAATATCATCCACATACACTTGAACGAATAATGAGTCATTGCCATGCTTAAGTACAAAAAGAGTTTTATCAACCTTGCCCATGGTAAACCCCTTTTCAAGTAAGAATGTTTTTAACATATCATACCATGCTCTAGGGGCTTGTTTTAGACCGTACAAGGCTTTGGACAGTTTGTAAACATGATTAGGAAAATTTGGATTTTCAAAACCCGGTGGCTGCTTAACATAAACCTCCTCCTCTATGTAGCCATTAAGAAAAGCACTTTTAACATCCATTTGATATAACTTGAAACCTTTAGATGCAGCAAATGCTAATAAAATTCTTATAGCTTCTAATCTAGCAACAGGAGCAAATGTTTCATCAAAATCTAGACCTTCAATTTGAGTGAAACCTTGAGCAACCAACCTAGCTTTATTCCTAACCACAACCCCATCCTCACTTTGCTTATTTTTAAATACCCGTTTAGTTCCAATTAATGTGTGACCTTGAGGTGGAGGTACAAGTTTCCAAACATTATTTCTTTCAAAATTTTCTAACTCTTCTTGCATGGCATTAATCCAAGATTCATTAGTGAGTGCGTGTGATATATCCTTGGGTTCAAAAGAAGCAACAAAAGCAGAATGAGCATGAGAGTTTGGATCGCAAAACCTGGACCGAGTGACTCGTTCATGCAAGCTTCCAATGATTTGTTGTGGAGGATGACTTTTGAGTACTCGGAGGGGAGTAGACACTTCACAAGCACCTTCTTCTTCATGTTCGGACCTTTGATTAGGAGAGCTTGTTGATTGAGGAAGGTTCGAACCAGCAGTAGTGACTGTTGGTGCTGGTTGTGGTGCAAAATCAGCAGCTTGATCGTTATTTACTTCCGAGTTTTCGGGCAGCAGCACCACTTCTTCATCTTCTTCAATAAAAATACTCTCCCCCTGCGGATATGGATCTGACCTGCAATATCGGAGCTAGTACTTGGGCTAGCTTCATCAAAAGAAACCTCGCAAGTCTCCACAATTTTGTTAGTGTCAAGTAAAAGCACACGGTAGCCTCTAGTATGAGATGGATAACCAAGAAACATGCCATCAACAGATCTAGCTTCAAATTTATAAAGATTACCATGTTTCTTAACAAAGCATTTGCAACCAAAAACCCTAAAGTGTGTAACACTAGGCCTATGTCCAAACCGGAGCTCATATGGGGTTTTTCCAAGCTTAGCACGCAAGAAAACATGATTTGAGACATAACAAGCGGTTGCAATTACATCAGCCCAAAATTTCCTAGGAGTTTGATATTCATCAAGCATAGTCCTAGCCATCTCAACTAAGGTCCTGTTCTTTCTTTCTACGACACCATTTTGTTGTGGTACATAGGGTGAAGAGTATTGATGATCTATTCCATTTTCAGCACAAAAGTGATCAAAGGATTGGTTTTTAAATTCAGTTCCATTATCACTTCTAATTGCTTTTAGTGATCCTGGGTGATCAATAGATAATCTAAGAAATAAAGTTCTAAAATGACTAAAAGCTTCATTCTTAGATGCCATAAAATAAACCCAAGAATATCTGGAATAATCATCAACAATCACAAGCACATACCATTTACCTCCGAAGGATTGAACACGTGCCGGACCTACTGTGTCAAGATGTAAAAGTTGTCCCGGTTCAGCTGTCATGGTCATTGTGAGAGGAGCATGTGAACCTGCAACAAACTTAGCATGTCTACAAGAAGAGCACACAATATCATTGTCCTTTTTAAGCTTCGGCAGCCCACGTATGTGATCGAGAGCACTAACACGAGTGAGATGAACAAAGCCTATGTGACCAAGTCTACAATGCCAAAAATATAGATCCTACCGATGCTTAGAAGTTGACAAATCAAAATCAGCTTTAAAAACTCTTCCAAACCTAGACATGTTAAACAAAAGCTCACCTTTTGAATCTACAACCTTGCAGCAATTTTTAGCAAATCTAACCTCTAGATTTTCATCTAGCAATTGTGAAACCGAAAGCAAGTTGTATTTCAAATTTTTAACAAGTGCCACGTCTTTCAAAGTGTAGAGATTGTTTACTCTAACCGAACCTTTAGCAATTATGGGAGTAGAAGAGTTATCGGCGAAAGTAACATTTTCTACACGTGACACAAAAGAGAGAGAGGAGAACCATTCTTTGTTACCGGTCATGTGGCGTGAGCAACCTGAATCCACAATCCAAATGTTCTCCTTCCTCAAACGTGAAACCTACACAGCAGCACAATACGTCGATGACTCAATACTGGGGTTAGTTAAAAGACTTTTAGGAATCCAGTACTGAGTCACACGACGTCCAGCAGGAATAACACGCGAAAGCTGAGAAGGTACAGCAGGTTTATGAGCCAAACATCAAAATTTTTTGTTCCCAACTACTGACTTAGAAGATGTGTTATATGTAGCACAAAAAACAGTAGGTCCGGGAGCAAGTTTTTGACTCATTATAGCAGGTTGCAAGCTCCGAACATTCGGTCTAGCAGATTTTGCTTGGTTGTTATATGATCTAGCAAGTATTCTTTGTTTCTTATCGTGTTTAGCTAGTCTATAACAAAAATCCATGACATGACCATCTCTACCACAGTAGGTACAATGAAAAATAACCGTATTATCATGTCTAGATGAGCAAGCAACACGTTTATTAGAACCCGAATGGGACAGTACTCCTGCAGATTTGAAAATCACCTCTTTTTGTCTAGGAGCTGTTTGAATCAAACCGCTTCCTAATGACTTTACAACTTTAGGTGGGTGTGCCTTAGCATGAGCATGAGAATTAAAACCTAAACCAGTTTTATCATTACAAGACTTGGAAGAATTCAGCAGCAAGTTTAGGTTCTTATTTGCATTAGAAAACCGATCTAGTGTCCTATGCATGTCATCAAGTTTATTGGACAGATCAAAGCAGTTTTCACATGAAGTTTTTCCTTTTAGTTTGCAATTTGAACATATTTAACTTCATGCACACGTAAAGCATTGTTCAAAATAGAAATCTCATTCATAGCATCATTTAGTTTCTTATTCAGATCATCACATGAAGAACAATGCAAATCAATTGTAGAAAAACAAGCATCTTTCAAATTTTTTTCATTAAGTGCAGCAAGCTCTTTGTTCTTTTCAATTTCAAGTTCAAGTTTATCAAGTGTAGATGCGTGTGCACTTCTTAAAGAGGATAATTGTTATAAATTAAATCACATGAGGAACAAGAATCATCACTAGGAATAAAAGTTTTTAAACGATTAATTTTAGATTCTAGTGATTCAATTTTAACAGCATTGTTCCTAAGTTTTTTATCCTTTTTCTTTAATATAACAGCGGCACGAGAAATAGCATCACACATTTCTTCGCAAGTGGGACATACCTCTTCATCGTCGCTGTTGTGTTCTGCCTCCTCGGAGCTTGAACTTGACTTGCTCGCCATGCAGCACATATTTGCCATAGCTTCTTCATCTTCATCACTACCGGTGTCCACATCACTTGAGCCGAAATCTTAAAGTGCAGAGATCATACTATGCACTATGTTGCGCATTGATAAATCTTTCTTCTTCTTATTCTTTGCAAACGATTTCTTCGGCCTTGTTTGCTTTTCTTCACGTGAAGTCGGACCTGAAAGGTTAGGGCACTCCGTACGAAAATGTCCTGTATTACCACATTCAAAACATCGTTGAGGTCCGGAGCTTCCTCTCCTTCTAGTTCTCACATTTTGCAATGCTTTTGAGAACCGAGTAGAGATGAGTGCAAGCTCCTCCTCTGGAAACTCTTCAATCTGTTCAAGGGTTAGAGAGGACAGCAAAGAGAGTGCACCACTAGATGATGATTGACTAGAACTAGACATGTCACGTTGCGAAACAAATGCAATAGACCTGTTGGGGTTTTTACGTGAGATGATGTCAATTTTATGAGTTTTCAATTCAGAATAAAGCACGTCTAAAGTAAGAGAACTCATGACAGTAGATTCACGTATAGATGTAACTTTCATATCCCAAATTGACATATCTAATGCTCCTAACAATTGTCTAGCATTTTCAGCATCTGAAAAGTTAACATTGACACTACGCAAGTTGCTGAGAATTTTATTAAAGCGAGCAAAAAGGTCGTCAATTGACTCACCGGGTTGCATCTCAAAACGCATGTATTCTTTCTTGAACATATCTTGCCTTACCTCCTTGATCGTATTGGATCCTTCATGGTAGTCACAAAGAGCTTTCCAAACATCATATGCAGATCGGAGGTGTGCAACATGGTCGAAGTCGCTTTGAGTCAATCCTTGGATGATCAAGTTGCGAGCCTTGTTATTGTTGTCAACATCTCTCATGTTCGCAGCCGTAACTTGATCGTTGGGTGGTACATCGAAGTTCCGGTAGACCTTTTCCCATATGGCGAAGCCTTGCGCCTGTATGTAGGCCTCCATCCGCGCCTTCCAAACCTGAAAATCGATGCCATTGAACACACAAGGTTTTGTGGAGTACTTCTCCATGATGGTTAGTCAAAACACGTGCAAATCACAAAGATTAGAGAACCTTTGCTCTGATACCAATTGTAGGATCAAAGGGCACGTGAAAAGCTACCAGAGGGGGGGTGAATGGTAGCTTTAAAACTTTTCGCAGCGGAAACAACAAAAACCCCTCAGCAAAAATCAATCGGTTAAAGAAACCATGTGTGCAAGTGTTTTCAAACGTGTTCAACCGTGACAAATCAAGTAGAGAGGTAGAGAATCAAGTCATGGATCTAATGCAATAAGAATCACTTGAAAACACGAAGTAAAACTTGAGATACGATTAAAACATTAAACGAAGATCAATCTGTTCTACCCGATATAAAACAGATCTGCAACGCTGCAAAGAAACTCGTGTATCTAAAAAACTACAGATCCGAAGCTCGTGAAAATTTCACAGATGATAGATAATTGAGTTGTGAAGACAACCCAAAAAGAATCACGTCAATCGGATCTGTAAAACTCGAGTTATGAACGAAACACCGAAGCAACGTCGGTCTGTCCAGAAACTCGGTGAGAAAGACTTGACCAAAAACAAGTCGGACGAACAAGGCACAAAAACTCCTCGAAACTATGAACTTTATTCAATAGAAACACAAGAGGAACAGCCCAAAGTTCTCTACCCACGAGAGCTCTGGCTCCCTTGCTTTTATAGCCAGCCCTCAGGCTAAACAATCCAATCTAGGACTCCTACTCCTAATTGGACTCGTATCCTAACTTACCATAACTGCTCAGGACTCTCCTATTCGCAGATAGAAGCAATCGTGAGACTTTCAAACACCTTAGGAACGTCCTAAACATTCCTAAAACAACTCAACTTCGTGCCTAGCACGAAATCCTATCATAACCAACTCAAATCTTCCATATTTGAGCCATATCTGACTCAGCCTCAGCCTGAGTACGCAATCCAGCCAGTTGGACCTTTCCGACCAATTCTTTACGTCCACTTCTCTTCATCACGCCTTGGAACAATGTTGCCACGTCCATGCACTCCTTGCACACGTGCAAACACCTTCCAACGACGTACATGCAACCTTCATATGCACTGCCCTTGATCCAAACATGCTGCGCGACCTCCCGATCAACTCAACCACAGCTCCTCCCGAACTTGGTTGTTGGAAGCTCATCTCCTCCCTGAGACTAGTCCAAGGATCCCGCACCAGCCATGTCTTGAACTCAAGCAACACCTGCACATGAATAAACAACCAATTCTTTCGAGCACAAGTCCTCGACTTGACTCACGTTAGTTCGAAAACCACAACACCTTACATGAGCACGTCACATAAGCATGTTGCAAACCATATCAAATGATAACAGCCATAACCACCAAAACACACCAAAAACTTAGCAAATTAATACTAAGCAAACCTTCCCATAAAGCAAGTTTGAAACATTGCGAGTTAAAAGCAAAAACAAGACGTTGCAGTTCTACGAGTTGAACTTCACGGGAGCTCCCTAAAAACAAGCTCCGGACCTCACAGAAGCTCTTCGGACCTTGCAGGAGCTCTCCGGACCTTGCGTCGGACCTTGCCAACACTTGGCGGACCTAACAAAGAACTTGTCGGACCTTGCCACAGAAGAATGTTTTGGCAATATTCAAAACTTTGAATGTTAATGCTAACTTTTATCCTAATTGCCAATGTATTCAGCACACATAGGTCTCACACTGTCGGCTCGCCCTCTGCTGTCGAGCGCATATTAGAAGCAAAACAGAGACTGTGTTGTGAAGATCTTTTGCAAATTTTCAGTTCTCCCACTGACATGTGGGCCCCGCAGCTCAGTGCCTCCTTATCCTATAAAATATCTTCTAAAGTTTGAATATGATGGAATTCAATTGTGGAAGTTTAAATCTGAGAGGCATTTGGATAATTGGGCAAGTTTTATCCAAATTCAAATATGCATTTGAATTCTTTGTTATTTAAAGTCCATTTTAGAAAATGGGTTGCAAATAATTTCCATAAATCATGAAACTTTGCACACCCCCTAATTTGGACCCAAGGAACTCAAATATGAAATCTGATTTTAAAGTTGACTGCTGCAAATGAGATTTTCAGCACAACAGTTTTGAATTCAATTGTGTTGCTCTCATTTGAATTTGAGTTTGAACAAGTTATTCCAAATCTGTTTTTTGTTTTCTCCCACATATGGGAACTTCCCATCTTGGTTTTAGACCCCTCTAGGGTTCCAAGTTCTCAAATAAACATTTGACTTGTGTGAAGAAGGCCCTCATGTGTGTCATCACATGTGGGGGAAAGTTTTAACAAGTCCCAAATTTCACTCATATGAAACAAAACTTTTGCAAACCAGAGTCTCTTTGTATTCATATTTTTGGGACCTTTACACATGGCCGTAGAGAAACCCTTACATGTGTGCCTGTATGCAACATATAACGTTATTGAGCCATTTAATGTAAAGTACTTTAGATATAGAAATGTAGAAAACAACTTACGTGTGTGCAGTAGGCCGAACAGTGAGGCCCCTAGAAACTGGGAAGACCTATTGTCGCCCAAATTGTCGCATAACACGGTGAGGGGAGTACTCCTCCACGCAAGTGTCATACACGAGAGACTTCCGTGTCCACCACACGTCCGCATCTCTCGTGCACAACGACAGCAATCCAGCGGGTGTGCGACACTCCACAGGCTCGTAGGAATACGGAGTCCATACGATGTCGCTGCCCGCTTGTAGGCGGTCGAACGACACCGTATATTCTGGGTAACCCCTATGCACTGTATCGTCACCCCAGGTACTCTGCAAAATAAAAATCATTGTAATGTAACAAATACGTTGCTTAAGATTAAACATATATGAAATAGAACTTCACTTACCCTGCGCTGAGTCCACAATGTGCCTATGGTTGGTCTGTCCTCCTTAGGTGTTCCCGTAGAAGGTGTCGCCGTAGGGGGTGACGTCCACTACAGGCCGACCAAACGGGAACCGCTCGTACGCCCACAGGATCAGAAGCAAAGGGCATCCAGTCAATATCCCATCCGCCGCGACCTATTTACAATAGAAATATTACAAGTAACTTGATTAGGACATGTCAATTTAACAAATATTTAAACAAGTTAATGTTAGTAAATTACCTTTGTGCACACCATACACATACCTCAATACATACCCGCTAGCACAGCTGAACCCAAACTATATTGCGGAACTACGTGGGGGGGGGATTGTCCGCTATCTCTCTCGCGACGTTGACAAGGCGTTTGTCGATCGTGTCCCCGTGTGAATCTGTGAACATGATCCACCCGAAGAGCCACAGAAGATACGCCTCCAAGTGTCTCGAGATAGCATACTCATCCGCGTCCGGGTGGATGTTCTCGGGCTGAAACGAACAACAAAGAAATATATTTATTAATACATTTATTACTTATGAATGAATAATGTAAGTGAAATCCAACGACACTTACCGCGTACTGCTGCAACCAAGTCTTCGGTGGACCGTGCTCTTGTCTCTCTAGAATTGGTTTTATTTGACCGTTCCTCTCAGTGTACCTCGGGTGAGGTACGACGCTAGAGAAATGAGCCTCTAGGTCCTCACACCAGCTGTCCGTGAAGTCTAGCCTACAGACTACCTGCCCTGCGAGTTGAAGACCTAACAGATAGGGCACATACTGGAGCGTCACTGTGACGCCCTCGTTTCTGTAGAATACAGAACCGAGAACTGATGTGTTTGTGTGCCCAGGATGTTCATCACACATACACATATACTTCACAAACTGAATTCAGAATATATATATAACCACGAATAACGGGGTTTATTACAATGTTTCATGAGTCTTGGACTCATGTTGGCAGCGGAAGTCTTATTCTAGCAGCGGATGTCTTTATTCTAGCAGCGGAAGTCTTCTAAACTATTGCGGAAGCAAACTAAGCAGCAACAGCGGCCCCATCTCTACTCCATTCCCACAGGCAAGTTGATGGTGGTTCACACTCCTAGTACTCCACGTGGTCTTCATAGTACTCCTCTCCTGTTGCTGATGATGTATGATAATGCAAGTTTGAGTACATGATGTACTCAACAAGTGCGGGAAAATATGATATGTAGCTCACAACAAGGCAGGTATAAAAAGGCTCATTGCAGAAAGCAAAGTTTATTTCTCAAAGCACGATAAAACCAACAACTTAGCTTTAAGTGAATGTAATCCCAACATGTATTTAAACATTAACATATCTCCATTATGATTCATCCCTTTCCATGTCTCAACCAGACATTAATCTTTCTCAACTATGCTCATAATACCATCTCGTATTCAATACCATTTCATCTCATATTTAATTCCGTCTCATTCTGAGACCAAATCTCGTTGCCATGACTCAACAGTTATGCAACTAATCTCATTACCCGGACTCAACAGTCCCGAAAACCAAATCCAATGACCAAACCATAACCAAAACCAAACCATCCAAAACCATCCCAAAAACCATCCCATCTAATCATGTGAGTTGTCCAGGCGCTCGTGACCGTAAGCTCGGCTATCATGATAGTTTTAGACTCTGCAGAGTTTGTACCACTTTACCCACAAGTTTGTGATTTCGTCACCCGTCGACGACTGCAGAACCTCCATTATACTAGTACACAACCGTCGGTGTATGGCCAATAGATCACAAAATAGCCTTTACAAAGGGGCTACTAGATGTATGGACTCACTAAGGTTTCACCAGCAGGCTAGAATCTCCAATTCTCCCACCCATGGGCCCCCTCTTGTGCCATGCAGTTCCTAGGGCAGTCCTCACTTGACTCCCATTCCCCGTGCCTTCCACGGTCCATAACATTCTAGTAACTTACCTAATTACTCAGCTAAGCCGCACCCATAGTTGGCCTTGTGGTGGCACTGTTATCCTGGCATGGCTGACATGAACCGGTCCTTAGATCTATGGCAAGTAACCACCATCTCATTCTACCTCATTCACAAACCAGGCTTGCCTAGATCTCCCCCCGATTCATGTTCATTAACAACATCAATTTCTCATTATTCTTACGAGTGCAGTTAGCTAGACACATCTATCTCGCTTCCCATATCCCATGGACTCGGTGAAGCATAAAAGCAAAACCATACCCAACTCATTAACTTTCCCGAGGACAAGGCTGATTAACAAAACTAGTAAACTCCTATAAAAGGGTTTCCCATCAAGTTGACTCAAGCATGCACACCTTTTCGCAAACAAAACAGTTTTCTGAAAACATGGGATCAATATGGTCAAGGGGCACTTGCCTTGTTCTTGCGGTTCCTGTTGCTCAAATTCTTGCTGTCATGGTCCGTCGTAGGTAGCTCCCTGAGCTTGTCCTTCTATACGCGATCACGCACATACAAGATTCACAACAATCAATATCATGCACAAACTCTACTTTAAGATGCAATGATGCATATGCATGCTAATCCTATGGTGCAGTTCTATTAGATCGGTTTGTACGTGTTCTTGCATGGCTTGCATGGGTTTTACGATAAACAAAGGTGTTCGGATAAAATGTGGGCGTGGCGATGATCTTGACTTTAGATCAAACCAATCAACACGTGATCTGTCCACGAAAAAGCTTCTATTCGAAATGATCGAAGAGAACAGATGCAAAGAAAATGCAGTGATGTCGTAAGGTGGTATTGGAAACCTACCTTACGTCCTTTGGGTCCTTCTTCCTAGCAAGAACAGATCGTCGGGGCTCTCTTCCAGCGGCGGCAATCGTGTCTGGGCTCGTCGGCAGTTTCTCCGGGGGTCAAACTCCGTCGAAGGGGTTTAGCTCGGCGAGTTTGGGGCTAGGGCTTCTAAGTTGTCGGCTTAGAAAAGATGTTACGACCAAGGGGTTGTTTCGGGTTCGATTTATAATCGGGAAAAGAAGAGTCCTACTCTGATCGGAATTCGAAAAAGAGTCCTATTCAAATTCATTTTGAATCTTAAGAACTTATCTTTAGTTGATTTGGTGCGGTAGCAACGTGGAATTCGTGTCGGTTTCCTAAGTACCGGGGATTCCCACGCGTACAGAAGAAAAACCGCTTCAAATCTCGTTACCTTCGCGGCGGTGAGCTCCGGAAGCTCCACGTGTCCAGCCGGGGCATGGTCTCCCTTTTCCACAGAGACAAGCTCCAGTTGTGCCGCGTGTCAGGCGGGCGAGACCTCCCTCTCCTCAGAGGTGAGCTCCGCGTGTGCCACGCGTCCTGGCGGGCGGGACCTCCCTCTCCCTCAGAGGCGAGCTCCGCGTGCGCCACATGTCAGTGCCGGACCTCCCCTCTCTTTGGATGTGAGCTCCGAATGTGCCACGTGTCAGAGCTGGACCTACCCTCTCTTCGGAGGTGGGCTCCGAAAATGCCACATGTCCAGTAGTGTCATACTTCCTTTCTCCTTAGAGACGAGCTCCGAGGTCGACATGTGTCCATCAGCGTCGAACCTCCTGGAGGTAAGCACCGGAGGTGACATGTGTCCAACAGTGACGGACCTCCCGGAGGTGAGCTCCGGAAGTGACACGTGTCCGGTAGGATCGGACCTCTCGGAGGTTAGTTCCAAGAGCGACATGTGTCTGACGGGGCCAGACCTCTTGGAGGTGAGCTCTGAGAGCGACACGTGTCCCGTGCGGCGGGTCCTCTCTTTTCCGTAGTGACTAGCTCCGAAGGCAACACATGTCCTGCAGAGCTGGCCTCGCTCCTCCGCAGAGGCTAGCTCCGGGGGCAACACGTGTCCCACGGGGTCGGACCTCTCTCCCTTCGAGGGGATGAGCCCCGAGCCTGCCACGTAGCCAGTTTAGCGGCGGACCTCTCCCCCTTCGCATGGATGAGCTACGAACACGCCACGTGGCCAGCGGCTGCGGGAAGTTGTCTTCGGTGCTCTCTGTGAATTGGAATTGCTTTTTTTGGCTATCTTTTTTATTCTTTCTCGGTTTCAACTTATTTTAAAATGTTTCTCTACATCAAATATGAATATATGCATAAATAAAAAATGAGGGTGTCACAGTCACATTCATCTCCCCGCAAGGCATGTGGAAAGTGTGTGTCTCCGGTCTCCATCGGTCCACCAACGCAATAAGCAGAGACCGGTCATAGGTTAGTTGCATGGACTTTTGTTTATACCATTCTATTATCTGGTGCTCTAACATCCTACATAGTGGAAGGAGTCCCACTGCACTGAAACTGTATTATAAAATAGCAAATTAATATGAAACCATCTAACAATATTTTAACTATTTAATTGAAAAACATACATACCGATCAATCCATCTATTGTCCAAGTGTAACAACGTCTTGGACACTCTCGGTCGCAATGTGTTAAGTTCGACACCTCGAACACTTCTCAAGTACGAGCGGTGTCGAGCGTCAAACTGAGCATCCAAGAGCTTCAGAGTGCCATGATCACCTGCAGCCATGACTACAGGTTTACAATATATTAACTTGTTAGTCATTGAAACGTAGAGTGCTGGCAAATGAAATAACATAATTTGTAGCAACGAAAAAATTATTAATATATGTAACTTCGTAACTTAAGATGGTGTTCTTTACAACATTCATAATACATGATGCAGGTAAATCGAAAGATTAAAGGAAACGAAATTGACTCAAAATCAAATCATTGTTGATCCCGCCATGAGCGACGATCACGAGGACGTCTTCCGTCAACCGGATTTCCTGAAGGTCCCGCTTCAGCTGCTCCCGTAACATTACGCTGAACGCAATTCTTGTAACTGTGGCCAACTACGTTACAATTGGTACATCTAATTTGTTGTGAAGATGAGCACTTATCCGTATCATTTCTTATACGTCTCGTTTTACACCGACCACGACTCTGCTTCAACCGCAAATAATCAGGAGCTCTTTCAAATTCTGGTCCTCGATCTTTGGTTAATGAACCAAAAAATCGATAACCAAATATCTCAGCATGCCAGGTTATCTGCAAAGTCTCCTTCAAAAAGTATTGTAAGACATATATGGTTGGAGATAATTGACTTCGACTGCAGGCAGCAATGACATGATAGCAAGGCCTATGGAGAAGCTTTGACTTCAAACAAGTATATATGGTCGAGTTCTCATGAAGAACGCACTCGTGCACCGTCCTTTCATTTTGGCACAACGTGTGTCTCTGTCCCTGCATGTGATCTCGAACATGTTCTGCAAAGTCCTTATTTTTTCACACTATGTAAATGAACCTTCTTAACCACCTCGTCCATGTAGTAAGAAATAAATTTTGAGAAAACTAAATTAGGACCAGTCATCAGTAGAGAAGATTTTGCAAAATGCACACGAAAGTACTTCATCGCTCCATTCAAGGTTCCTTGAACAATACCAACCAGTGGTAAAACTCTTGACCCACGTAGGATAAAGTTGTAAACCTATAGGAAAATTGCATTAATTTTAGTACTACTAACGTTAAAGATAACTGAAAATAGCACACACGGTTACATACCTCGGCTAAATTAGTTGTCATAATTCCATACCTAGCACCCTTTGTGTCATATTGTGGCGCCCTCAATTCTGTGGAAAAACCACGGAACCGAGAACTAATGCATATGTGTGCCCAGGATGTTCATCACACATACACATACGTTCCACAAACTGAATTCAGATTATATATTACCACGAATAACAGAGTTTATTACAATACCTCATGAGTCTTGGACCCATGCTCACAGCGGAAGTCTTTATTCTAAAGCAGAAGCAATTTAGCTAATGCGGAAGCAAATCTAAGCAGAAGTGGCTCCATCTCTACTCCCTCCACAGGCAAGGTTGAGAATAGATCACACGCCTTAATGCCCCACTTGGTCTTCATAGTAGGCTTCTCCTGCTGCTGATGAGGAGATAATAATGCAAGTTTGAGTACAATGATGTAATCAGCAAGTGCGGGAAAATACATGATATGCAGCTCATAAACAAGGTAGGTATAGGCTTATTTGCAGAAAATCAGATTTATAAAACCATGATAAAACAGCAACTTAACTTTAGATGAATGTAATCCCAGCATGTATTAAATTACCAACATACCTCTATCGCTTTCCATGTTCCACCCGAACATTAACCAACCTCATTCTTACTCACGAATACCTCCTCGTATTCGCTACCATCTCACGAATACCTCCCCGTATTCGCTACCATCTCAAAACAACTTCGTGTCACACCGAGACCAAACTCGTTGCCATGACTCAACAGTCATGCAACCATCTTATCACCCGGACTCAATAGTCCCAAACCAAACCATAACCAAACCAATAACCATAACCAAGAACCTTCCCAATAACCATCCCAACAAATCATGGCAGTTTAGCCAGGTGCTCGTGACCGTAAGCTCGGCTATCATGATAGTTTTAGACTCTGCAGAGTTTGCACCTCTTTACCCACAAGTTTGTGATTTCGTCACTCGTCTGCGACTGCAGAACCTCCATTATACCAGTACACATCCGTCGATTTATGGTCAAGAGATCACAAAATAGCCTTTACAAAGGGGTTACTAGATGTATGGACTCACTAAGGCTTCACCGGCAGGCTAGAATCTCCAATTCTCCCACCCACGGGCCCCTCTTGTGCCATGCAGTTCCCAGGGCAGTCCTCACTCGACTCCCATTCCCCGTGCCTTCCACAGTCCATAACACTCTAGCAACTTACCTAATTACTCAGCTAAGCCGCACCCATACTTGGCCTTGTGGTGGCACTGTTATCCTGGCATGTGCATGCATGAACCGGTCCTTAGATCTATGGCAAGTAAACCACCGTCTCATGCTACCTCATTCACAAACCCAGTCTTGCCTAGATCTCCCTCCGATCCATGTCCATTAGTTTCTCATTACCATTATGAGTGCAGTTAGCTAGACACATCTATCTCGCTTCCCAATCCCATAGACTCAGCGAAGCATAAAGTAAAAACCATACCCGACTCATAAACTTCCCAGGCGACAAGGGTGGTTCAACCAAAACTAGTAAACTCCTATAAAAAGGGTTTCCCATCATGTTTGACTCAGCACACACACCTTTTCGCAAAACACAATAGTTTTACTCAAAACATAGGATCAACATGGTCAAGGAGCACTTGCCTTGTTCTTGCGGTTCCGGTTGTTCTTGGATCTCAAAACCTGGTTGCTGCAGTTCGTCGTAGACAACTCCCTGAGCTTGTCCTGCTAGGTAGGATCATGTGCATACAAGATTCACAGCAATCAATATCATGCACAAACCTTAAACTAGATGCGATGATGCATATGCATGCTATCCTATGATTTTTATTAGATTGGTGTGTTCTTGCATGGCTTGCATGGACAGAGGTGTTCGGATCAAAGGTGGACGTGGCAATGATCTTGTCTTTAGATCAATCTGATCATCAAGTGATCTGTCCATGAGAAGGCTTCTGTTCGAAAGGAATCGAAGAACAGATGCAAAGAAAACACAACGATATCGTAAGGTGGTATTGGGGCCTACCTTACGTTCCTATCTGTCTTCGAGGTCCTCCTCAGACCGCTGGGCTTTCCTCCGGCGAACTTCCTTGCCGCGCTCCGGCGATGGCTTTCTCGGCGAGTTGGGGATAGGGCTCTAAGTCGTCGGCTCAGGAGTTGGAAAAGAAGTTTGTGGTTTCGACCAGAGGTTCTGGGTTCTATTTATAATCGGGAAGAGAAGAGTCCTAATCTGATTGTATCCTGAATAAGAGTCTTATTCAGATCATCGTTGGATCCTATCATCTTATCTTTAGTTGATTTGGTGCGGTAACGTTGTGGAATTCAGGTCGGTTTCCTTTACATACCGGTATTCTTACGCGTAACAGCTGCTCCAGAACTCGTTACCTTCGCGGCGATGAGCTCCGGAGGCTCCACGTGTCCTTCCGGCCTGGTCTCTCCTTTTCCACAGAGACGAGCTCCGGTTGTGCCGCGTGTCAACTAGCGAGACCTCCCCCTCCTTTAGAGGTGAGCTCCGCGCACGCCACGTGTTGGCGCCGGTCTTTCCTCTCTTCTTTCTTCAGGGACATGCCCCGAGGTCGACACGTGTCCAGCAGCGACAGATCTCCCGGAGATAAGCTCCGGTGACGATGCGTGTCCAATAGAACAGGACCTCTCGGAGGTGGGCTCCGAGATCGACACGTATCCCGCGTGACTGGTCCTCTGACTTCTGCGAGGACTAGCTCCGAGGATGACACGTGTCCTGCGGAAATGCCTTTGCTTCTTCCGCAGAGGCTAGCTCCTTGGGCAACACGTGTCCCACAGGATCGGACCTCTCCCCTTTGCGGAGACGAGCCCCGAGCCTGCCACGTAGCCAGCTTGGCGGCGGCCTCTCCCCACTTTGTAGGGATGAGCTCCGATCACGCTACGTGGCCAGCGGCCGCGGTGAGTTGTCTTTGGCGCTTCCTGAGAGCTGGATTCGGCTCTCATTGGCTATTCCTTTGATATTTTTCTCTGTTCCTTCTTTTCTTAAAATGTTTCCTCTTCATAAAACATGAACATATGCTGACACCCGAGATGAGGGTGTCACAAATCTACCCCCCTTAAATTGAATCTCACCCTCGAGATTCGTTAGTAGAAAATAGATGGGGAAATTCTGCCTTGATATTATCTTCACACTCCCATGTGGCTTCAGCTTCGGTGTGATGGCTCCATTGTACCTTGCACCATCGAATTACTTTGTGTCGGGTGACCCTTTCCTTTACGTCCAAGATTCGGACAGGGTGTTCCGCATAAGTCATGTCCTTTTGAAGTTCAAGCTCTCCCATTGATACTTGTTCCTCTGGTACTCTCAAGCACTTCTTGAACTGGGATACATGAAACACGTCATGTACGTCAGAGAGGTGGTTTGGGAGCTCTAGTTGATAGGCTACTTCTCCTCGCTTATCCAGAATCTTAAATGGTCCGATGTAGTGAGGTGCTAGCTTGCCTTTGACATTGAAACGTCGTTGGCCTCGGATAGACGATACCTTAAGGTATACGAAGTCTCCTACTTCGAAAGTCAACTTCCTTCGCCTATTGTCCGCATAGCCTTTCTGTCGTGACTAAGCGGCTTTTAAGCTCTCCCGTACCGTTTGGACTTGCTCTTTGGCTTCTTGTAGCACTTCGGGTCCAAACACCTGGTTTTCTCCGGTCTCGTTCCAAAACAGTGGCGTTCTACACCGTCTACCATATAATGCTTCGAAAGGTGACAGCTTCAAGCTAGCTTGATAGCTGTTGTTATAGGAGAATTTGGCATACGGTAAACTCCTATCCGAACTACGCCCACGTTTCAAGGCGCAAACTCTCAACATGTCCTCTAAAATTTGGTTTGTCCTTTCGGTTTGTCCATCTGTTTGTGGGTGATAGGCGGAGCTAAAATCCAGTCGTGTACCCATGGCTTTCAGCAGCTTCCTCCAGAATCTAGAGGTAAACTGAGAACCTCGATCCGAGACTATGCTCCTCGGAACTCCGTGACGGCACACGATCTGCTCCATGTACAATTCTGCCAATTGCGCAACGTTGTAACTGGTCTTTACAGGGAGGAAATGGGCGGTTTTCGTCAATCGGTCCACAATGACCCAGATGGAGTCGTATCCCGACTGAGTACGTGGCAATCCGACGATGAAATCCATACTGATGTCCTCCCACTTCCATTCAGGTATTTTCAAAGGTTGCAACAATCCAGCGGGTTTTTTGATGTTCGGCCTTCACCCGTTGGCATGTGTCACATAGGGCAACGTATTTGGCTATATCCCTCTTCATACCATCCCACTAATAACAAGTTTTCAAGTCCTTGTACATTTTGGTGCTTCCGGGATGTATGGAATAGGGGAAATCATGTACCTCCTTCAATATCATGTCGCGGAGGTGTCTTATGTTCGGCACACAAATCCTTTTTCCTAGCCAAAGCGTACCCTTTTCATCCTCCTTGAAATCCTTCTCTATTCCTTGTCGGATTCTTTCCTTGATCTCCTTGATCTCCTCATCCGTTGCTTGGCCCTCTCTTATCCCTTGCTCTAATGAGGAGTGGATCTCTATTATTTCCATGTTATTCAAGAATCCGAGGTGTAACCGTTTGAACCCTTAAGTAGTTCGGGTGGTAGCTCCCGAACCGTGAGTTGGTGACATGCTCCCTTTATGCTCAATGCATCAGCTACTACATTGGCCTTCCCGGGGTGGTATTTGATTCCAACATCATAATCCTTGATAAGCTCTAACCATCGACGTTGCCTCAAATTCAAGTCCATTTGTGTGAATATGTACTTGAGGCTTTTATGATCCGTATAGATCTCACATCGATGACCAAGGATATAATGTCTCCAAATCTTCAATGCATGCACTACTGCTGCTAACTCCAAGTCATGTGTAGGATAGTTAAGCTCGTGCTTCTTTAATTGCCGTGAGGCATAGGCTACCACTTGTCCTTCCTGCATGAGCACACATCCGAGCCCTTCTCTCGATGCGTCACAATATATGTCAAAGCTCTTGCTTACGTCTGGCAATACCAGAACTGGTGCTGTGGTTAGCCTTTTCTTGAGTTCCTCAAAACTTTCTTGGCAGGCTGGTGTCCATTGAAAGACTTTTCCCTTCATTAGCAACTCCGTCATAGGTTTTGCTATCTTAGAGAAGTCTTTAATGAAGCGTCGATAGTATCCTGCCATCCCAAGGAAACTCCGAATATCCCCCACGCTCTTCGGTTGGTCCCACTTCAGAACATCTCTCACCTTTCCAGGATCAACCGATACCCCTTCCTCGGAGATAATGTGGCCTAGGAAAGATATTTCCTTTAGCCAAAATTGACACTTGTTGAGCTTGACATACAATTGATGCTCACACAACTTCTGCAAGGTCAATCTCAGATGTTCTTCATGCTCCTTCTCACTTTTTGAATACACCATAATGTCGTCGATGAAAACCACGACGAACTTGTCCAAGTACTCCATGAAGACCTTGTTCATAAGGTACATGAAGTACGCGGGTGCATTTTTCAACCCAAACGACATAACGGTATATTCGTACGAACCATACCGTGTCCGAAAGGCTGTCTTAGGTATATCGGAGGACTTAATCTTCAGCTGGAAGTATCCCGACCGAAGATCAATCTTGGAGAACACTCGGGCTCCTTTCATTTGGTCGAACAGGTCCTCTATACGGGGCAGGGGGTATTTGTTCTTGATTGTTACCTCGTTGAGAGACCTATAGTCCACGCACATCCTTTGGGTTCTATCCTTCTTGTCTACGAAGAGCACCGGAGCTCCCCATGGTGACGAGCTTGGACGGATAAAACCCTTTTCCAACTGTTCTTGATTTTGCTTCTTGAGTTCAACTAGCTCGTTGACGGGCATCCTATAGGGTCTCTTGGCTATGGGTGCAGTTCCGGGTACCAAATCGATGGCAAACTCGATGTCCCGGTCAGGCGGCATACCTGGAAGCTCTTCCGTGAATACGTGCGAAAATTCCTGAACCACTGGAATGCTTTCCAATGTTGTTCCTTCGACCTTGTTCAAATTTGCCCGTTTGGTTGTTTGCTGGGCTGACTCAAACTCGACACGAATACCGTGCTCGTTTGTCAACTGCACGCTCCTTTCAGCACATTGGATTACTTTGTCGTGCTTGCTTAGCCAATCCATTCCTAGTATGATGTCAATCCCTTGGGAGTCCAAGACAATAAGGTTGGCAAGGAAGTCTACCCCCTTTATTTTAAGGCTTACTTTAGGACATACTATATTAGTCCTCATTTCTCCTCCGGGAGAATTAACTAACATAGCACATTCTAAGTGGGATACGGGTAGATGATGTTTGGCAACGTATTTGGATGATATGAAGGAATGCGATGCTCCAGAATCAAATAAGATGGTGGCTGGGTTGGAGTTGGCAAGGAACATACCAATTACAACGTCCTCAGCCTGTTGTGCTTCCTCGGCAGTGACATGGTTCACGTGGCCGCGAGCATAGTTCTGCTGTCCACGGTTCCCTTGATTGTCTCCTCTGTTCGGTCGCGGGTTCTGCTTGGGCACGTTACCTTGCTGTCCAGGGCCTCTCCTCGGGCACTGGTTCACGAAGTGGCCTACTTCCCCGCATGCAAAGCATGCCCTGTTGCCTACGGCAGCAGGTACGTTGGGGTGGGGTGTGTAGACCCCGCCGTCCCGATCACTCACGGAGACGGGACACCTCGCCCGGGAATCGCATTGGGTGGTGCCGTGCGATGCGGCACCCAACAGCACACATAATAAAGCATCATATTACATAAAACAAGCGGAAGCTTACAAAGTGTTGATTTTACAAATACTTCTCAAAATAAACTAAAGCGGAAGACTATTACAACTCATGTCTCATAGCTATGCTAAGCAACAGAGAAGGTGTCCCGCCCGCGGACCCTTCTGTAACACCCCAAAAATATTGTTAAGACCCTAAATCATGTTAAGAGGGGAATTTAAAATTTTTTGGACGTGTTGCATGTTTTGCAAAAATTCAAATTCAAACTGGAATTCAAATTAAACTCAAATCAGAAAAGAAATAGAAAAAAAGAAAAAGAGAAAACAGAAAAAAAACCGGCCAGTGGGCCGAAATCCACCAGCCGGCCCACCCAGCAACCACGCCAGCCCGCAGCCGCGCGCGCTGTTTCCTTCCGCTGACAGGTGGGACCCACCAGCTCGTCTTCTACCTCGCGCCGCGCCGGGATTCTCTCACCCCGGATCAAAACCGACCCGGATTCCTGCGCATCCCTGCCGAATTCCATTCGTAGGCGACGCAGACTTGATCTAAACCACCCCGCCGCCTTTCCCCGTCTATAAAAACCCCGGCCTCGTTCCGTTTTTCCCACGCGATCCGCCGATTTTCCTCCGATGAGAACCGAGACTTCTCCGGCGAATTCTGGCCGATCTATGCTCGGAAATTCCGATCTAACTCGCTGGTCTTGATCCACCGCCTCCGGGGAACCTTGCAGGTGCAGAAAACTCGGTGACTTGCGGTGTAAACACAGCGCCGACGAGCCTCGCCGTGGTTTCACCTCGGACCTTGTCGCCGATAACTTTCCAGGACCTCCGAGCTCAAGAAAACCCCCGAGGTGAGATCCCCGACCTCCCCTCTACCGATCTATGCCATAAAATCACAGTTCTAGGAAGAATTCCCGAAGATCCGAAAGTTTCCGGCGAGATCGCCGCTTCCCGCCGCCGTGCGCCGCCGGCAGCACCGCCCGCGCTCGATCAGAGCGACGTGGCCGCTTGTGCACCGTTTATTTTAAATCGCACGGTAGGGTTTAAATCCCCGCGTACCGGTTCGACATTATAATCTCAGCCGTCGGTTTAAAATCGGAAGGTCCACGTCAGCCCCGCGTTATAAAGACTGGAAATCTTACGTGCTACCCCCTGGGGTTCTCGGGAAATAAGAGCTAGCCCCAGAAACTTCTGATCTAGCCCCTGGAACTTCAGAAAATCATGTAAAATCATTTAAAAATCAGTTTTAGCCCCTGGACTTAATAAAAATTAGGAAAAACCCCTCTGATAAGTGTAGCTATACCCCTGGAAATTCTGAAAATAATATTATAGACCCTGTAGTGGGGTGAGTTTACCTTTTAGCCCTGCTTAGTATTTAATTTAGGAAATTGAATATGTGGTTAGTGTTTAAAAATTAAAAAGTGAGACAAACATATTGTCAAAATTTAATTAAAGACTTTCTAAGTATTTAGGAAACTTTGGAGTGAGATAAAAACATATTTTGGGCTGAATTGAATCTGTTTAATTTATTATTCACATTTAGGGACACATTTTTAAGTAAAGAATAGTTATAGAAAATAGGGAAAATAATTGTGAAATATTTTACATCAGAGGCAAAGGTCAAAATATGTTATTAAATTATTTAAGACCAGAACCTATTCTGTTTAGATGATGTGTCTTACTATTTTCATAATAAAGTACACATTTATGCATAAGAAATTAAATCTGAAAATATAGCAACTAGTAAATGATAAATGGAGTTTCTAAAATCCAAAGAGTTCAGTTTAGGGTTGGTAGAAATTATGTAGACACATATGGAGAAGGAAAATACCTTTCATGCTTATTTGGTAGTAAAATGGTGTAGTAGTTGAATATAAGGAATTTATTTAAATTGGAAACTCATATATATAGTATGTAAGTATAAATGTGAACACAAAAGTAGGAATCATATACACATGATTAAAAGTGCATGCAAGCCACAAATCAACACACATAGAGTAACCACCACACACATAATGGTGAATGACTTTCATAAATATGAATGTGTGGTTTGTATGAAGTGGAAGTGTGAACTATGTCTTATGGGTTGTTATTTTTCTTTTGCTATGTGTGATGGTATGATGTAGAACCTGCTCAAGAGCAAGTTATTCTTTTCCAAGATCAGGACTACCCATTTCAAGAGCAGCATGAAGGAGGCAAGTGTCCTTGACCACTTTGATCCTATGCTAGGATGTGTAGATAGAATTATTTGCATTGTCAAGTTAAATATGAAACCCATGCTAGGAAGTTTCCCTAGAATTGCATTATCTTGTTTCCTTGTAGCTTGGGTTGGGATTTATTTTATCATGTCATTTATTATTATGCATATGCTTAGCCATGCTTAGAATGGGATGTTTGGGATATGAGATCATCAGTTTATTTTACCATACTCTTGAATGAGATATTGTGAGTTATGTAGAGGTAGGGATCAAGGCAAGTTGGATGTTTTGGTTGTGTGCTGGGTGCACGAGACTCGGGTTTGTGTTTGGTACTTGCCTGGATCCTAAGGACCGGTTCATGGAGCATGTAACCTGGCTTTACAGTGCCAACCACATGCTGAGATGGGGCAGCTTGGCCAATTAATTAGGTGTATCCCCGGCGTAGTATGGGTGTGTTGGATGGTGCGGGGAGTAGGTGTCAGCTGGACTACCATATGAACCGCAAGGCTCAAGAGGGGGCCACTGCAGCGGGGTTGGAGCCTCTTGTATGCTGTTAGGGGTGAAACCTCGTGGGCCCACGCTCGTCGGGAATCCCTTTGTGAAGGCTTCGTAGTGATCTCCTGGCTACACACCTGGGAAGTGTGAATGTGGTTCGTAGCCACTGGCATAATGGAGGTTCTTTTAGTCCACCCAGCAACGGAGGATGAAATCACTACATGTGGGTACAGTGGTACAAACTCTGCAGATTCAAAACTGTCATGACAGCCGTGCTCACGGTCAAGAGCGGCTTGGACTTATTCATGATTAGGGGATTGATGGTTTTGGAAGTTGAGGATGTTAAGCGGGGAGCTTAACATTGGAAATGATGTTATGGTTATTTGGTTATGATGATGGGATGGGAAATTGGGACCATTTCACCTGTGTAGTAATGTAGGTGCTTAATAAGCTAAGGTGATAGGTAATAATTGCGTAGTGCTTTAACCATGAGTTCAACCTTCCCTTGTTCTAGCCATGCATGACATAACTTTCCCACACTTGCTGAGTACCATCGGTACTCAACCTTGCATATTTGTTGGTTTATATTGCTGCTCAGGTCAAGATAATGAGGTGGTGTATAATGATCAAGACTTTGGACCCGAAGAAGGTTTCTAGGTTCATGGAGACCCCGGGCAACGCCTGTGATGGAGCCTACGAGAATAATTATTCCGCTGCTAGTTTATTTACTTGTGATGAACTTATTATTGTCCATCGAGACATTTGCTATGTAAGACTTATTTATATTCGACACCTGGCTTGTAATAAATGATGCTTCACTATTTGTCATCACATGTATGAGAAAATGATTCTGGCATACATGTGATATTCACTTGGTTGTTCTTCGGAAAAACAGGGTGTGACAGAAGTGGTATCAGAGCCAAGGTTGCCCGTAGGAACGTGGACCTAGGTAGAAATGGACGTAGTTAAGGGCCCTATTTTCTTAAAAAATATTTTACAAGGTGTGTGTTGAAAAGTGTTATTTAATGAGTCACTTTCTTCATCTTACCCCAACTTCCATTCAAAATAGGATTTTTGTTTGAGAGTTTATCTAACCTAATTTTAAATTCTTTTTGTTTTAGATGGTTCGCATGATTCGCACCGCTCGCAAGTCCACAGGAGGGAGAGTTCCCGTTGTTGCCCTTGCCGAGAGAGAGGAGAGCCGTCCGGTGATGTACCTTTCCTACGGATTGGCAGTAGGAGGCTTATTGCGCCGTCTTCAGTGTATGCTCGAAGCCGCCGGCAACACGGGCAAGCTAATCATCCACTATAACTCCACCAGGACCATCCATGAGAAGAGGGAAGAATGGAGTTCAGAGATGAGGATTATACACGAAAATCAGCTGCTTAAGATTCACCACTCTCCAGCTTGTCGAGCAACACAGGATGATGCGGAGAAAGATCTCACCTGGGAGGCCATCACCTGCCAGAGTCACATCTATCGTCGCCACTTGGACAAAACTGAGTACATGTATGTCCTCCAACGTGAGAGTGGTACCACGGAGTACAAGTACCCTCCAGTGCAGCAAGGGACTTCCCATGAGCACATGGACTTGTGCTTGGAGGATGCTGCTATGCTCAGCACTCGACTGCAAGAGTGTCAACAAGAGCTTCAGGATGTCCGGGACACCCTGAAGGAAACGGAGGCATTGCTGCGATCCTGCTTAAAGGCAAGAGAAAGAGGACATGGGAATGAACTGTGTGTCACCGTGAATGATACATGGACTCCTAACTCCCCGGATCGCCGAGCGATCAGGCATCGTCGCACTTCTCCACCAGCAGCCTCCCCACCCAAAGCAGAATCAGAAGGCAGCCGAAATGATGAGGAAGATCCCGAGGAGCCATCTCAAGAAAATGAGTAGTGTAGAGTCCCTCCCTTAGTCAGCAAGATGTCGAATAGGCGAGTCGTTAAGTTAAGTTAATGGTGTGATAATGCTTGGTGTGTGACGTGAGTTGTGGAAGCCATGAGCAATTGTCCACAGCCTCGTCTTTAGATTGTTTTGCTTTGGTGTGTGAACCCACATGAAATAATATTGCATTTATTTTTGTGTGAAAAGTGAACCCTTAGAGAAGTATAACAAAGCCTCAACACTGCAAAGTACAAACAAATGAAAGTAGTAAGATGATACTAAATGCTTTCAAATTAACATTGGTTGATTCTGCCAGATGGCCGGAAGAGGAAAAGGACGTGCTGCCAACCCCGCCAACAACAACGATGAGGCATGCAACCCTCATCTTTCTGGAGGCCAGGACCAGGGTGGTCACCGTGAAGGAGTTGATCCCCTCCACCAAATGCTGGAGAATCAAAATCAGCTCATCCAGAACTTGACTCAAGTGGTGGCCAACTTGCATCAAATTCCACCTCCACAAGCTGCACCACGCCAACCAAGGTTGAGTGAGTTTCTAGGAACTCAACCTCCAAAGTTTGCAAGTGCTGCTGAACCTCTGGAGGCAGATGATTGGCTGAAGACCATTGAAAGCAAGATGAGGATCATCCAGTGCCAAGGGTATGAGAGGGTGCTGTTTGCCTCTCATCAATTGCATGGACCTGCTGCTGATTGGTGGACCGCCTACGTGGCTGCCCATCATGACCCTGAGAACATCACTTGGGAAGAGTTCAAGCGTAGCTTCCGCAACCATTACATTCCAAGAGGTGAACTCAAAAACAAGAGGAAGGAGTTTTTGGGACTGCAGCAGGGAAACATGACGGTGAGGGAATACCTCACTAAATTTACTCAACTATCCCGTTATGCCCCACGGGACATAGAGACTGATCAGCAGAAACAGGATTGTTTCGTGGAAGGACTTACCGCAGAAATGCAGTGTGCAATGTCCTCCAACGAGTATGAAAGCTTCCAAAAGATGGTGGATAGAGCGTTTGTGGTAGAAAGGAAGCTGAAGGCCTTGGAAAATGAGAATAAGAGGAAGGTCGGGTGGTCACATCAAGCCTCAGGGAGCAACACCCGCCCACGTCTGATGCAGCAACCAGCAGGGCAGACGAACCGTGCTGCGGTACCCTACTCAGCACCAAGAGTGTACAACCCGAACTATAGGCCTCCGGCAGCACCAATACCGCCACAAAGTCAGTTCGTACAGCAGCCTCGCCCCGCATATCCACCTCGACCAGCAGTGCAAGGACCTCCAAACCAACCCCAAGACAACAAAGGCCAGACACCTAAGGTTGGGGTGCAATGTTTTAGCTGCGGAGAAGTGGGACACTACGCCCATAAGTGCCCAAAGAAGAAGCCCACGCAGCCACAACAGCAGAATGTAATGAGAGGACGGGTGAACCACGTCACTATGGAGGAAGCACAAGAGGCACCCGACGTGGTAGTTGGTAAGTTTCCTGCCAATTTACACATTGCAACCCTGCTGTTTGATTCTGGTGCTACCCACTCATTCATTGCTCAAGGGTTTGTTAAGAAGCATGACCTAGCAATAACACAAATGAACCATATGCTAGCCGTAAACTCTCCAGGTGGAGAAATAAGGACAAGACAAGTGTGTCCCAAAGTGAACCTAGACATTAATGGGGTAGTATTTTCTGCTAACCTCATAGTGATAGATTCACAAGGGATAGATATTATCTTGGGTATGGATTGGTTGACCAAACATAAAGGAATCATCCATTGTTCGACCAGAACGGTGGAACTAACGCGCCCTAGTGGCACAAAAGTAAAGTTTATAACAATACAGGAGCCTAGGAGGGACATTAAATTAAATCAAGTTGAGGAGATCAGGACCATCAGGGAATATCCAGATGTTTTTCCGAAGGAGTTGCCAGGTATGCCTCCCGATCGTGAAGTGGAATTCGCAATTGAACTAGTGCCTGGAACAGCCCCGATATACAAGAGACCTTATCGGATGGACTCCAAGCAGCTGGGAGAACTCAAGGATCATTTGAGAGAATTGACGGAGAAGGGGTATATTCGTCCTAGTTCCTCACCATGGGGAGCTCCGGTGATATTTGTGCCCAAGAAGGACGGAACCCAAAGGTTATGCGTGGATTACCGTGCCTTGAATGAGGTAACTATCAAGAACAAGTACCCATTACTCCGCATTGAAGACTTGTTTGATCAGTTGAGGGGAGCTTGTGTGTTCTCGAAAATTGATCTCAGGTCGGGGTACCACCAACTCAAGATAAGGCAATCTGATATTCCCAAGACAGCTTTCGTATCTCGGTACAGACTGTATGAATACACTGTCATGCCTTTCGGGCTAACTAATGCCCCGGCATACTTCATGTATCTCATGAACAAGGTATTCATGGAATATCTGGACAAATTTGTGGTGGTTTTCATAGATGACATTCTTGTCTTCTCCAAAGATGAAGAAGAACATGAGAAACATCTAAGGTTGGTGTTGCAGAGGCTAAGAGAACACCAACTATATGCCAAATTGAGCAAGTGTGAGTTTTGGCTGAAGAGAGTTCCCTTCTTAGGACATATAATCTCGGAGGGAGGAATCTCCGTAGATCCCGCCAAAACCGAGGATATACAGAAGTGGAAGACCCCTGAAAATGTCGGGGAAGTTCGAAGCTTTTTGGGATTGGCTGGATACTATCGACGGTTTATTGAGGGATTCTCTAAGATCTCGAGACCTCTCACCAAACTGTTGGAGAAGGGAATCACATTCACATGGATGCCGCAGTGCGAGACGTGTTTTCAGGAGTTAAAGGAAAGATTGACAACAGCCCCAGTGCTCGTTATGCCAGATATGCAGAAAAACTTTACGGTGTACTGTGATGCCTCTGGAAACGGGTTGGGATGTGTTCTCATGCAAGAAGGGCATGTCATGGCATATGCATCCCGACAGCTTCAGAAGCACGAGAAAAACTATCCTACACATGACCTAGAACTAGCCGCAGTGGTACACGCGTTGAAAATTTGGCGACACTATTTGATGGGGAAGAGGATGGAGATGTATACGGATCATAAGAGTTTGAAGTACATTTTCACACAGCCAGATCTCAATCTCAGACAAAGGAGATGGTTAGAGCTAATTAATGACTTTGATGTGGGCATCAACTATCATCCTGGGAAAGCAAACGTCGTGGCCGATGCGTTAAGTCGGAAAGAGCAGGTCAATAAGTTGAGCTTGAAGGACATGCCTGCAGAATTGAAGGACGAGGTTATAAGGCTCAATCTATGCCTGGTAAATAGTGGGGAAGCCATCGCCATGGAAGTGGACTCCACACTAGAGCGAGACATACGCGAGGGTCAAAAGAATGACGAGAAGATACAAGAGATCAGACAACTCATCCAGGAAAATAAAGCTCCGGGTTTTAGAGAGGATGAACAAGGAACGGTGTGGCACGGGAAAAGAATCTGTGTGCCAGAAGTAAAGGAGATCCGTGAATTGATTTTGAAGGAGGCTCATGATTCTGACTATTCCATTCATCCTGGGAGTACGAAAATGTACCAGGACCTCAAGAGCAGGTATTGGTGGTATGGAATGAAGCGAGATGTCGCGGAACATGTTGCTCTATGTGACACATGTCAGGTGGTGAAGGCAGAACATCAACGACCCGCGGGATTATTGCAACCACTCAAAGTGCCTGAATGGAAATGGGAAGAAATCAGCATGGATTTCATCGTGGGATTGCCTAGAACCCAATCAGGATATGATTCGATATGGGTCATCTTGATAGGCTAACCAAGGTAGCTCATTTCATCCCCGTGAAAGAAAGCTACAGCGGATCCAAATTGGCAGAGCTGTACATGTCAAGGATCGTGTGTTACCATGGAGTGCCAAAGAAGATTGTGTCGGATCGAGGGACACAGTTCACCTCAAGGTTCTGGCAGAAGCTGCACGAAACCATGGGAACCCATCTGAACTTTAGTTCTGCCTATCATCCCCAAACTGATGGGCAGACGGAAAGAACCAATCAGATACTTGAAGATATGCTGAGGGCATGTGCACTCAACAACAATCGGAGTTGGGATAAGAACTTACCGTATGAGGAGTTTTCCTATAACAACAGCTATCAAGCTAGTATGAAGATGTCACCGTTTGAAGCTTTGTACGGGAGGAAGTGCAGAACTCCCCTATTTTGGAACCAAACGGGGGAAAGTAAAGTGTTTGGTCCCGAAGTACTACAAGAAGCTGAGGCGAAGGTGAGGGAAATTCGCAACAATTTGAGGATAGCACAGACACGCCAAAAGAGCTATGCCGATGTACGAAGAAGAGAGCTCGTTTTCAACGTGGGAGACTATGTCTATCTCAAGGTGTACCCTATCCGAGGGCTCCGTCGGTTCAAGGTGAAAGGGAAGTTGTCACCTCGATACATCAGACCCTTTCAAGTTCTGGAGAGGAAAGGCGAAGTGGCGTATCAACTGGAATTGCCGGCTCGCCTATCGGATGTGCACGATGTATTCCATGTGTCACAACTCAAGAAATGCCTGAGGACGCCTGAAGAGGTGTTACCCATGAATGAAGTGGACGTAGCTGAGGATTTGTCTTATGCCGAGCAACCATACAAGATTTTGGAGACAATGGAACGCCTCACCAGAAATAAAAGAATCCGGATGTGCAAGGTGCAGTGGAAGCATCATTCAGAAGAGGAAGCCACCTGGGAGCGGGAAGATGAGCTCAAGGCACAATTTCCGGAATTGTTTTCTTAGAAACACCAATCTCGAGGACGAGATTTCTTTTAAGGGGGGTAGAGCTGTAACACCCCAAAATTTTGATTCAAAGCCCTAAATCATGTTAAGAGGGGAATTTAAAAATTTTTGGACGTGTTGCATGTTTTGCAAAAAATCAAATTCAAACTGGAATTCAAATTAAACTCAAATCAGAAAAGAAATAGAAAAAAAGAAAACAGAAAAAAAACCGGCCAGTGGGCCGAAACCCACCAGCCGGCCCACCCAGCAACCGCGCCAGCCCGCAGCCGCGCGCGCTGTTTCCTTCCGCTGATAGGTGGGACCCACCAGCTCGTCTTCTACCTCGCGCCGCGCCGGGATTCTCTCACCCCGGATCAAAACCGACCCGGATTCCTGCGCATCCCCGCCGAATTCCGTTCGTAGGCGACGCAGACTTGATCTAAACCACCCCGCCGCCTTTCCCCGTCTATAAAAACCCCGGCCTCGTTCTGTTTTTCCCACGCGATCCGCCGATTTTCCTCCGGTGAGAACCGAGACTTCTCCGGCGAATTCTGGCCGATCTAAGCTCGGAAATTCCGATCTAACTCGCTGGTCTTGATCCACCGCCTCCGGGGAACCTTGCAGGTGCAGAAAACTCGGTGACTTGCGGTGTAAACACAGCGCCGACGAGCCTCGCCGTGGTTTCACCTCGGACCTCGTCGCCGATCACTTTCCAGGACCTCCGAGCTCAAGAAAATCCCCGAGGTGAGATCCCCGACCTCCCCTCTACCGATCTATGCCATAAAATCACAGTTCTAGGAAGAATTCCCGAAGATCCGAATGTTTCCGGCGAGATCGCCGCTTCCCGCCGCCGTGTGCCGCCGGCAGCGCCGCCCGCGCTCGATCAGAGTGACGTGGCCGCTTGTGCGCCTTTTATTTTAAATCGCACGGTAGGGTTTAAATCCCCGCGTACCGGTTCGACGTTATAATCTCAGCCGTCGGTTTAAAATCGGACGGTCCACGTCAGCCCCGCGTTATAAAGACTGGAAATCTTACGTGCTACCCCCTGGGGTTCTCGGGAAATAAGAGCTAGCCCCAGAAACTTCTGATCTAGCCCCTGGAACTTCAGAAAATAATGTAAATTCATTTAAAAAATCAGTTTTAGCCCCTGGACTTAATAAAAATTAGGAAAAAACCCTCTGATAAGTGTAGCTATACCCCTGGAAATTCTGAAAATAATATTATAGACCCTGTAGTGGGGTGAGTTTACCTTTTAGCCCTGCTTAGTATTTAATTTAGGAAATTGAATATGTGGTTAGTGTTTAAAAATTAAAAAGTGAGACAAACATATTGTCAAAATTTAATTAAAGACTTTCTCAGTATTTAGGAAACTTTGGAGTGAGATAAAAACATATTTTGGGCTGAATTGGATCTGTTTAATTTATTATTCAAATTTAGGGACACATTTTTAAGTAAAGAATAGTTCTAGAAAATAGGGAAAATAATTGTGAAATATTTTACATCAGAGGCAAAGGTCAAAATATGTTATTAAATTATTTAGGACCAGAACCTATTCTGTTTAGACGATGTGTCTTACTATTTTCATAATAAAGTACACATTTATGCATAAGAAATTAAATCTGAAAATATAGCAACTAGTAAATGATAAATGGAGTTTCTAAAATCCAAAGAGTTCAGTTTAGGGTTGGTAGAAATTATGAAGACACATATGGAGAAGGAAAATACCTTTCATGCTTATTTGGTAGTAAAAAGGTGTAGTAGTTGAATATAAGAAATTTATTTAAATTGGAAACTCATATATATAGTATGTAAGTATAAATGTGAACACAAAAGTAGGAATCATATACACATGATTAAAAGTGCATGCAAGCCACAAATCAACACACATAGAGTAACCACCACACACATAATGGTGAATGACTTTCATAAATATGAATGTGTGGTTTGTATGAAGTGGAAGTGTGAACTATGTCTTATGGGTTGTTATTTTTCTTTTGCTATGTGTGATGGTATGATGTAGAACCTGCTCAAGAGCAAGTTATTCTTTTCCAAGATCAGGACTACCCATTTCAAGAGCAGCAAGAAGGAGGCAAGTGTCCTTGACCACTTTGATCCTATACCAGGATGTGTAGATAGAATTATTTGCATTGTCAAGTTAAATATGAAACCCATGCTAGGAAGTTTCCCTAGAATTGCATTACCTTGTTTCCTTGTAGCTTGGGTTGGGATTTATTTTATCATGTCATTTATTATTATGCATATGCTTAGCCATGCTTAGAATGGGATGTTTGGGATATGAGATCATCAGTTTATTTTACCATACTCTTGAATGAGATATTGTGAGTTATGTAGAGGTAGGGATCAAGGCAAGTTGGATGTTTTGGTTGTGTGCTGGGTGCACGAGACTCGGGTTTGTGTTTGGTACTTGCCTGGATCCTAAGGACCGGTTCATGGAGCATGTAACCTGGCTTTACAGTGCCAACCACATGCTGAGATGGGGCAGCTTGGCCAATTAATTAGGTGTATCCCCGGCGTAGTATGGGTGTGTTGGATGGTGCGGGGAGTAGGTGTCAGCTGGACAACCATATGAACCGCAAGGCTCAAGAGGGGGCCACTGCAGCAGGGTTGGAGCCTCTTGTATGCTGTTAGGGGTGAAACCTCAGTGGGCCCACGCTCGTCGGGAATCCCATTGTAAAGGCTTCGTAGTGATCTCCTGGCTACACACCTGGGAAGTGTGAATGTGGTTCGTAGCCACTGGCATAATGGAGGTTCTTTTAGTCCACCCAGCAACGGGGGATGAAATCACTACATGTGGGTACAGTGGTATAAACTCTGCAGAGTGAAAACTGTCATGACAGCCGTGCTCACGGTCAAGAGCGGCTTGGACTTATTCATGATTAGGGGATTGATGGTTTTGGAAGTTGAGGATGTTAAGCGGGGAGCTTAACATTTGAAATGATGTTATGGTTATTTGGTTATGATGACGGGATGGGAAATTGGGACCATTTCACCTGTGTAGTAATGTAGGTGCTTTAACCATGAGTTCAACCTTCCCTTGTTCTAGCCATGCATGACATAACTTTCCCACACTTGCTGAGTACCATCGGTACTCAACCTTGCATATTTTGTTGGTTTATATTGCTGCTCAGGTCAAGATAATGAGGTGGTGTATAATGATCAAGACTTTGGACCCGAAGAAGGTTTCTAGGTTCATGGAGACCCCGGGCAACGCCTGTGATGGAGCCTACGAGAATAATTATTCCGCTGCTAGTTTATTTACTTGTGATGAACTTATTATTGTCCATCGAGACATTTGCTATGTAAGACTTATTTATATTCGACACCTGGCTTGTAATAAATGATGCTTCACTATTTGTCATCACATGTATGAGAAAATGATTCTGGCATACATGTGATATTCACTTGGTTGTTCTTCAGAAAAACCGGGTGTGACACCTTCTCGCTAGCAACACTGTCATAATAGCCGCGGCAGGGGTTGCCATGAGTTCACCACTCGGGGAGTTCCGAGCCTCATCGGGCACCCGTACATATCAGCCTACAGTTATTACCTGCAAAACAACTTATGCAGTATCTGTGAGCACGAAGCTCAGCAAGACTGACCCGTCACCCTAGCCATGAAACTCTACATGATAGAAATGGAGGGCTGGTTACAGAGGTTTGCACAAACGATGATTTTGAGCTAAAGGAGAGTCCTTACTTCAAGTTTTAAGCAACTTTTATAACCCTCACGCAATTTACATCGAGACTCCACAATCAAACAAGAAACGCTTCATCTCGATTTCACTTGGCCGAGGTGAAAGTAACTTTAGTGAGCTACCCTAGACTCATACTGACCTTGCGCCATCAACGTCGAGACTCCACAATCAAACAAGAAACGCTTTGCCTCGACGCTTCTAGCCCAAGGTGGAAATTAAATTTAGTGAAGTGTTGATCGTTCCTCATCTCCATTATGAGGATTACCCACGAAGCATATTAAATATTTCCCGGTTTATTACTACGTCACGACTCAGTGTACAAGTATGCTCACTACCGCGACCGACGGTGATTGCAATCAAAAACACCCGGCTGACACGACACGTACGCCGGTACTCGACGTTGCACACAGCAACCGTCACTGACGTCGTACGTGGCAACCTTTCACACGACACCCAAATGTCGAACCGGTCCCACCGACTGGGATTAAGTCTCTCTATGGCAAACCCTCGTAGAGCTGACTTCTCTATCCTTTCAGCATCGGCATCAGACGGTTAGGTATGCCTCGACACCTAGGTTAACATGTTACATCGGTTTCCTGGGTCCCATATTGCCAGTATGCATCCGGTACACATCTCAAACTTGTCCAGCGGGGCCGCACATGAGAACGGGCCTTAATCGACTCAGACATAGACTAGGCTCACAGGACCACGTCCTTGACCTTCCATCCACTGCCCGGTCTCCATTCCCAACTATGAGGATCAATTCCCAACTCTTCCGATTGATCCCCCTTAACCCCGTTACACGAGTAGGAATCTGCCCACTCGAGTTATGCCTCTTTTAATCCACTATTGTTGAGATAAGCAGTTATAATTAATTGATAACATATCCTACATTAAACTCCAGGGTTTTCTGGGTCATGCATTTGGAGTTTCATACCATCTAGACGTAATGCAATAAATACAATGCTAGACGTATGAAGTGAATACAATAAAAACTTGTAAATTTGATGCAAACCGGGGCTTGCCTTTGTTTTGCAGGTGACTTATATAAATATGCAGTTAGTGAAGGCCACTTGGTGCTTGATCAACCTCTTTCCTCCTTCCTTGATTTCTACTCCGATGACTTCAACTCCTCCACGTAGATACTACACGTGATGAATATGCATATCGTTTAATTGTAAAGACTTTGCTACAAGTCCTAATAACAAGTTTTCAAAAACTGGAACTCTGTTTAAGAATTTAAAATGACACTGGTGCTAGTGGTTTACGTTTGGATCTAAACACATGATTAAATGCTAAGTGGTTTTCCCCCTCTTCTATATTGATCACCTAAAGAGGTTAAAAGCACAGGGGTGATACAGGGCTCCAATGGAGCTGAGAATTTTCATGTGAGTTCCTTGTCACAAGAAAGTCCTCTGGACCAAAAATTAGCACTTTTCATTGAGTGGTTTGTTCAGAATAATTTTCTAAGCAATTAAGCAAAGAAGAATTAATTCTGAGATCCCACCCATGTTCATGCAAAAATTAGTGAACCACAATTTCAATTATAGCTCATAGAATTTGCATGCATTTTCCTAGCATTTTTGGAGCTAAGATCTGCCCAGACCTGAATTTCCAAGTTTTGGAATTCTCTGAAATGTTTCTGTATTATTTGAATACAGCATCTTCAAATCTAAATTTCCCTGATCAAATCAACTCAAATTGAGCTGAAACGTTTTTAGGGGTTCGCTAATACCCTAAAGACTATTCTGGCAAAATTTGAGGATTTCTGGATTAACCAAACTCCCTCTAAAATTCTTTTGCTAAAAAGCTTTAAAGAATTTTACAGAATTAAATAAAGGGTTTCATACAAATTGGGTTCCATATTTGGATAGTACTCTATCAGAGGAATCCAATAAAATTTGTTTGACAATTTTTGGATTGTCCTACCCAAAGTTGTGGCTGTTTAAACTTTGAACTGAAATCTGAAATTCCCCAAAATGTTCAAATACTGTCAGTGGGTCCAGGGCACAGGTGTCACTCGTCAGGGCGAGCCACACGGGGCTACAGGGTATTTCTCACGCCGCCATACCAGATCCCCCGCGCCACAGCCGATCAGGGATTTGAAACACCGTCGCTGACAGGCGGGACCCACCGGGTCGTCTTCTACCTCCGGCCCCCGCGCCCGCGCGCCGCCGTGCTCGCCGGAATTCGACGGATTCCGGCCTCCCGGCCATCCCCCGAGCCCTCCCTCGCCGCTAGGGCCTAATTTCACGTGCTGAACACGATGGAACCCTCTTCCCCGGCCGGCGATGGCTCTAACCTAGCTGGCCACGGCGCGGCAGCTCTGGACTGGTTCGGTAACGTCGCCCGGTCATCCTAGCCTGCCCAGACCTCAGTGGAACGGCGCTACAGCACCAGTGGACGCCAAGGAGGATCGTCCGGGTGGTGAAGCAGCCTGGAAATGGCCCTAACCTAGCTCTCATCGGGAGCCCGAACCGCCCCACCATAACCGCCGTGCAAAAAGTGTGAAATACGTCGTGCACAATGGTTTTCAGGCATTGGTTGCAAAAGGGCAAATGATCGCCGGCTAGCCCAGCTCGTGTGTGCAAGATTTGACAAGCTACAGAGGATTGGAGAGCGAGAATTTTGGCGGCGATTACCGGATGCTCTGTTGGAGGTCGCCGGGACAAAATCTCCGAATTGGCCGCCGATCCTCCACGGTTTGCTCCAGGCTTTGGAGGAGAGCAGCAGCACGATAACGCGCTCCCGTGGCCAGGCTTGCTCGGACGTGACAACCCTTGTGGAAGGCTGCTCGCGTGCGCCCGATCGTCGGCTGGCTGTGGTTCGCCGCGGGTGAGGCGTTTAACGCTCGAAACACACCCCGGATGGCTAGCTCTCGCGCTCAGAAGGTGCGGAACGATGGCACAGCATCGTTGTGCAGCTCGGGGAGGCGCTGTGGCGCGGTTTAGCCGGCTCCTGATGGCTTTCAAGAGGGGCGGCGAGCTCGGTTCCGTTCTCTGGATATCACGCGCGTGAGGAGAAGAAACCCGGATGGTCGTCTCGGTCACGCGGGAGGGTCACGTAAGAGGCACCGCCGACTCCCGTGCTGCCAGCGGCCCGAGCGAAGAGCAGGAGGTGGCTCGTTTTTGCCCCCGCGGTGACACCCGGTGAGACCCGTTCGGTGGGGAGACTTACGGCTGAAGTAAAGGGGAGATTTTTCAGTGTTTAACCTCCCCCATGACAGGTGGGGCCCACTCAATTTCCCTGCAAAAAGATCTCCATAATTTGACAACTTTTCAATTCCAATTATTTGAAAGTTGGAAACTGAGCTGCATTTGCATAGTTGGACAAGTTCCATCCAAATTCAAATGTTTATTTGAATTCTTTGCACATTTGACTCCATTTGGAAAAATGGGCAGCAAAGCTTTTCAAAAATTAATGAAACTTTGCCTCCCCACTTATTTGGACCTAAGGAATCCAAATATGCAATTTGATTCTTGTGTTAGCTGCTGCAAACATGAGTTTGAGCACAACAGTTTTAAATCCCTATTGTGTCCTTCCTCATTTAAATTTGGTTTGGTCTTTTAGTTCCAAATCTGATTTTTAAATCCTTCCTTTGCACTTGAGTTCTTCATTTCTGTGGTTTTAATCCACATGAGGTCCATCCATGCAGTGACCCTAAGTTTGTTTAGAAGAATCTCACATATGTTATCATATGTGGAAAAAGTTTCAACTAAGCCCCTTTTTCATACACACGACTCCAACATTTGTGCAAACTCATGTTTCTTTGTATTCACATTTTTGGGACCTTTACAATCCTCCCCCCTTAAAAGAATCTCGTCCCGAGATTACAAAAGAAAGATGAGACGGAAGGTAATTACAACAACTACGACAAAAGTTCCGAATAGTTCTTGTGGAGGTAATCTTCACTCTCCCAAGTCGCTTCTTCCGGTGTGTGATTACTCCACATGACTTTGTAAAATTTCGAAGTCCGATTTCGAGTGATCCGGCTCTTTTCGTCGATAATCTTGATGGGCTTCTCGGTGTAGGTGAGGTCCGGGTGCAATATTTCCATGTCTTCCGAAAGGATCTCCGTCGGTCTCTTTAAACACTTTCTGAAGTGTGAGACATGGAAGACGTCGTGGATGCCCGATAAGGATGGCGGCAGCTCCAAACGGTAGGCCACTGGTCCACACCGTTCTGTAATAAGGAACGGACCCACAAAGCGAGGAGCTAGCTTTCCCTTGACCCCGAATCGATGAATTCCCTTCATCGGGGATACTCGGAGATAGACATGATCTCCGACTTCAAAACACAAGGGTCGGTGTCGCTGGTCCGCATAGCTCTTCTGGCGAGATTGAGCGGCCCTGAGATTTTCTTGAATCAGTTGGACCCGCTCTTCAGCATCTTTTACAAGATCAATGCCGAAAATCACCCTCTCGCCAGATTCACACCAATTGAGTGGTGTGCGGCACTTCCTGCCATAAAGTGCTTCGTATGGTGCCATTTTAATACTGGATTGGTAACCATTGTTGTAAGAGAATTCTGCTAATGGCAAATGGTTATCCCAGTTCTTTCCATGATCTATGGCACATGCCCTCAGCATATCTTCCAAAATCTGGTTCACCCTCTCCGTTTGACCGTCAGTCTAGGGATGGTATGCTGAGATTCTGATTAATTTTGTTCCCAGAGATCCATGAAGTTGCTCTCAGAATCGAGCAACAAATATTGAACCTCGGTCTGATATGATGGTCTTGGGGACACCATGCAAGCACACAATTCTGGAGAGATACAACTCTGCATATTGTTTAGTATGGAATCCCGTATTCACTGGGATGAAGTGGGCTGATTTGGTTAAGCGATCAACAATCACCTAAATGGAGTCATGCTTTCTAGATGTGAGAGGCAGTCCGACAATAAAGTCCATGCTGATGTCCTCCCACTTCCATGCTGGAATACTTAACGGTTGGAGCATTCCTGCTTTCTTAATATGATCAGCTTTGACTCGCCGACATGTATCACACTCGGATACATATTTGGCAACTTCTCGCTTCATCCGAGTCCACCAAAATTTTGTTTTAAGATCTTGATACATCTTATTACTTCCTGGATGTATCGAGTACTTGGACATATGAGCTTCGTCCAAGATCTTCTTCCTTAACTTCAGGTTCCGGGGTACCATGATACGGTCGTTAAACCATAACACGCCTTGATTATCTTCCCGGAAACATTTCATCTTATCCTCTTTAATCCTTGCTCGTATATTCCGCATCCCTCTATCTCTCTTCTGGGCTTGTACAATCTCCTCTCTAATGGTAGGCACAAGAGCAAGATTATACAACGCCCCATACGGAATCACTCGCAAGCTTGGTTCTTCCTCCTCCTCCGGAACAACTGCCAAGTTATTAACATGGGACTTACGACTGAGTGCATCAGCCACCACGTTAGTTTTGCCCGGATGGTAATGGATCTCAAGCTCATAGTCTTTAATTAATTCCAGCCATCTCCGCTGCCTCATATTAATATCCTTCTGAGTGAATATATATTTGAGGCTCTTGTGGTCGGTGTAGAGGTGCACTAAATTTCCAAGTAAATAGTGCCTCCACATCTTCAACGCAAGCACCACCGCAGCGAGCTCTAGGTCATGAGTGGGGTAGTGCTGCTCATGGTTGCGGAGTTGTCGAGACCCATACGCGATCACGCGTCTATCTTGCATTAAGACGCAGCTAAGTCCAATGCCTGAGGCATCACAATAAACATCAAATGGCTTTGTTGTATCCGGTTGGGCTAACACCGGTGCCGTTGTGAGATGTTTCTTTAAGGTTTGGAATGCCTCTTCACAGGCCTCTGTCCACACATACTTGCTGCTTTTCTTCAATAACTCTGTCATTGGTTTAGCCACCTTCGAGAAGCTGGGAATAAACCTCCGATAATAACCCGCTAGCCCCAGAAAACTGCGGATTTGATGAACAGATGTTGGAGACTCCCACTTTAAGACTTGCTCAATTTTAGTTGGATCCACGGCCACACCCTCCGCTGAAATAATGTGGCCTAAGAAGGGTACCTTGCTGATCCAAAATTCACATTTTCTGAATTTGGCATACAGCTTATGTTCCCGTAAGCGTTGGAGCATAATATGAAGATGTTTGGTGTGCTCCTTCTCCGATTTGGAGTATATGAGAATGTCGTCGATGAAAACCATGACGAACTGATCCAACTCTGGCATGAATACATAATTCATGAGATACATGAAGTGTGCGGGTGCATTTGTTAGCCCGAAAGACATGACTAGATACTCAGAGCCCGTATCTAGTCGAGAAAGCCGTCTTCGGTATATCCTCCACTCCGATTTTTATCTGATGATAACCAGACCTTAAGTCCATCTTTGAGAATACCTTGGCACCCACTAACTGATCAAATAATATATCTATCCGCGGCAACGGATATTTATTTTTGATCGTCACTGCATTCAGCGGCCGATAATCCACACATAATCGAAGTGACTCATCCTTTTTCTTCACAAAGAGGGCTGAACAGCCCCATGGCGATGAGCTTGGTCGGATGAACCCTTTGTCCATTAAGTCCTCTAGCTGTTCTTTTAGTTCAGCTAATTCCTTCGGAGACATTTTGTACGGCCTCCGAGATATTGGTGTGGTTCCCGGTGCTAACTCGATCTTGAATACCACATCCCTCTCAGGCGGCATCCCTGGAAGATCGTCGGGAAACACATCTGGGTACTCACGGACCACTGGAATGTCCTCCAGTTTCGTGGTCACGCTGTGGTACACCACTGGATTTTTAGAATCCACGGCTTCAAGTATGAGCGTTTGGAGACCGTAGATCGGAGAGTCCAAACTAACAATCCGTGGACCGATGTCAAGAACAGCCCCGTGGTAGTTCAGCCACGCCATTCCTAGAATCACGTCAATCTTCTGCCCCTCTAACACAATGAGAGTTGTGGGGTATACGTTTCCACCTAAGCACAAGGGTGCTTTGATCACTACTTCATTAGCAGCTATATTTCCACCCGGTGAGCGGATAAGGTAGTGATCCTTCGGTGTAGAGGTGGAGAGCTCAGCTTTGCACACAAATGACCTGCTGATGAAATTGTGTGTAGCTCCAGAGTCAAATAAAATTAACACGGGCAGTTCATTGAGGGTGACCATTCCCGCTAGTACAGGTGCCCCATCTGGCACATCCTCTAGAGCTGTATGATAAATGCACCCGGATTTTGGTGCAGTTCCTTGAAGCTGAGCACGGGGTTGATTTATACCCTGCCCCGGTCTAGTTTCTCTACGGTGTATCCTTTCTGGACACTTCCTGCTGATGTGACCCAAGTACCCGCACGTGAAGCACGGTTTCTCAGCCGGTTCCTGGTTGCTCTGTGCATGGACATTAGTGGTATTCTGCTGCGGCAAGAACACTTGAGGAGCAGAATAACGTGGTTGCCTATACCGTTGTTGCAGCTGTCCGAATTCAGAGTATTGGGACGGACGACCAGAATATTGCTGGAGTCGTCGAGCCGGCTGCATCAGCTGGCAGTTCAAGGTACTGTCTACCACCCTATATTTCTGCGGAGTATTACTGCTACTCTCCGGTGGTATATGGTCCTTTCTTTTCTCAGCCTGAACTTCCCACTGAGCATCTTCAACCATGATGGCAGCACTCATCAATTCGTTGAAGTTCTTTCGATCAGCTAAGACGAGTCTCTCCTTTAGCTTGGGATTGAGGCTGCGGAAAAACCACTCGCACTTTTGTGCTTCGGTGTTCACATGTTGAGGCGCATACTGCGCCAGCTTGTTGAACACTCGCGAATGCTCGTATGCACCCCTCCCTCCTTGTTTTAAGGCCAGAAACTCCTCGAGTTTCCGCTGAATTATTCCGGAAGGAACATGATACGCGAGAAACGCCTTCCGGAATTCTGCCCATGAAACGTCATGTCCATCTGGTAAGGAGGCGAGTTGATTTGCCCACCATGCACTGGCGGACCCGTGAAGTTGTTGCGCTGCGTATAAAACCTTCTGCTGTTCGGTGCATTGAAGCAACCCGAACTTAGATTCAATGGTACGGATCCAGCTATCCGCCACCATAGGATCCTCAGATTCAATGAAAACCGGTGGTTGAGTTGCCAAGAACTCAACATAGGAATTCAGTTGAGGTTGGCGCAAGTCTTCGTCTTGACATCCCCCTTGACGGGATGTATTCATCACCAGGGTGCGGAGCAAGTCGGTTCGCTCATCGCTTGCACCCGTCATGGCGGCCAGAATGTCCGCCATTGTGACCGTGGGTGAAAGTCCTGGTGGCGGCTGCTGTTGCGGAGCTCGCTGCTCCCGCTGTGGAGAGTTATCACCACGACCGCCACTGGAACCACCCACCTCACTCATGGAACGAGTTCGCACCATTCTGCAATTGCAAGAGTTCATTATCAGCTCAACACTATAACTTTATTTATTCCATGAACAAAGTAGTGCAACACTGATAATGAAATCTTAACATGTAAGCAAAATGATTTAATCGCCAACTGATGTAGCTAACAGCAAGGATTTAAAAACCGATCGACCGGTCCTTAAACAAACCAGATTTCGATCCAGTTAAAAGCATTTTCATAACTCATGTTGAATACCAAAGTTAAAGGTAACTTCAATATCTTTCCAACGAGTATCCGCATGCCTTCATATCACTTATGGATCAAAAGTTATGATTTCGCAAAGTTGACAGACTTTCTGGATAAAATTTACCAGCATCTCCTTTGTATGTGGCTGACTTATCACAGTTGTATATGAAAATACAACAAGAGTCTGAACAACCCTTGCACTACAACAAGGTTGCATATCTCATAACCTTTCCAACGGTGTATCACAGGCTCCTTAGGGATTTTTCTACAGGACGTTATGGCTTAAAAACAGAAAGGTCCAGAGAGGTTTTTGCTACTGTCCTGGTTTTGAACAGTTTGCTTTCAACAGGACTTTTCACCCATGTAACGTGTGATTCTGCTCTGGAGGCCTACAAGGAAGGTTTAGAGCACTTGAAAATCTTTCCAGAACAGTATCATACACCTTATTTGGGTCAAGATAATCAGAGTTATGCTCTGTTAAAGTCCAGCCAAAATTTCTGCCAGAAACAGAGCACTCTGTTTTTGAAATCTTTAAAACCTAGACACTCTCTCATTTGAATCTTAGTTCAAAATAAGAGTTCAGTAACTAATATTAGTTTCAAACTTCCATTTTTAGTTGAAAGTTAGCTCATGAATCATTTCTTCATAGGGAAGACGTTATTATGTGTGGTACGGTGTCGATGCACCGTAAGAAGCATGTCGGTACTACGTTCCTCACCAAAAGAAAAATCTTAATCCGGATTTTACCGGCATATACGTGTTATCAGTGGCACTTAGACGGTCTCTCGCACACGTGTGCTACACGGGATACGTACGTGGTTAGTATCTGCAGAAAAACACTCAATAGTGGTGCACTCAAAAGTTGTTTCATTTCAGACAGTTCCATATTAGAAAGTAAATACAAACACCCGTATCATTGTCATACGGCCGTCCTTGAGTTAAGTCACGTCTCAAGGTACGTGATCGTGTTTCAACACCATACACGGGGAACCCGAGTATGTCATGAACGGGTCGTCACGGTTGGGAATGTTATCAACCCAACAGATACCACCTACTGCCCTGCAGGGCACGCCGATGGCAAGCGCTGCGTATGTCCTCCTGGGCTATTTCCAGCAAACCATACTATCGCGTTACTGACCACACGATGGGGTCTTCACTTACTTGCCTAATGCACGCTATGGATCAGCGTTTCATATGAACTCAGGAACATGAAGAGTCCAAGAGTTTCATATTAACATCTCACACCAAGCTGTGAGATCTAACCCTGAACCACTTTCCTCGTCAGGGGAGCTAACCGAAATTGAACCGCTTTCGGTGGCGTTCCTTACCATTCTTACCTGAGCGTAGGTGCGTCGTTACATAATGAAAGTTCAGAATTAAAACACATATGTTAGTCTTGCCACTTTAAGTAACTACACTACTATAGTCCTTATGTGGGCCTAATATCGTTTCCTCACCGTATCCTAAGTTTTTGTCGTAATACGATCCTTATTCCGTGCGCTATTACCAATGCAGCTCTGATACCACGCTGTGAGGACCCCACCGTCCCGATCACTCACGGAGACGGGACACCTCGCCCGGGTATCGCATTGGGTGGTGCCGTGCGATGCGGCACCCAACAGCACACATAATAAAGCATCATATTACATAAAACAAGCGGAAGCTTACAAAGTGTTGATTTTACAAATACTTCTCAAAATAAACTAAAGCGGAATACTATTACAACTCACGTCTCATACCTATGCTAAGCAACAGAGAAGGTGTCCCGCCCGCGGACCCTTCTCGCTAGCAACACTGTCATAATAGCCGCGGCAGGGGTTGCCATGAGTTCACCACTCGGGGAGTTCTGAGCCTCATCGGGCACCCGTACATATCAGCCTACAGTTATTACCTGCAAAACAACTTATGCAGTATCTATGAGCACGAAGCTCAGCAAGACTGACCCGTCACCCTAGCCATGAAACTCTACATGATAGAAATGGAGGGCTGATTACAGAGGTTTGCACAAACGATGATTTTGAGCTAAAGGAGAGTCCTTACTTCAAGTTTTAAGCAACTTTTATAACCCTCGCACAATTTACATCGAGACTCCACAATCAAACAAGAAACGCTTCATCTCGATGTCACTTGCCCGAGGTGAAAGTAACTTTAGTGAGCTACCCTAGACTCATACTGACCTTGCGCCATCAACGTCGAGACTCCACAATCAAACAAGAAACGCTTTGCCTCGACGCTCCTAGCCCAAGGTGGAAATTAAATTTAGTGAAGTGTTGATCGTTCCTCATCTCCATTATGAGGATTACCCACGAAGCATATTAAATATTTCCCGGTTTATTACTACGTCACTACTCAGTGTACAAGTATGCTCACTACCGCGACCGACGGTGATTGCAATCAAAAACACCCGGCTGACACGACACGTACGCCCGTACTCGACGTTGCACACATCAACCGTCACTGACGTCGTACGTGGCAACCTTTCACACGACACCCAAATGTCGAACCGGTCCCACCGACTGGGATTAAGTCTCTCTACGGCAAACCCTCGTAGAGCCGACTTCTCTATCCTTTCAGCATCGGCATCAGACGGTGAGGTATGCCTCGACACCCAGGTTAACATGTTATATCGGTTTCCTGGGTCCCATATTGCCAGTATGCATCCGGTACACATCTCAAACTTGTCCAGCGGGGCCGCACACGAGAACGGGCCTTAATCGACTCAGACATAGACTAGGCTCACAGGACCACGTCCTTGACCTTCCATCCACTGCCCGGTCTCCATTCCCAACTATGAGGATCAATTTCCAACTCTTCCGATTGATCCCCCTTAACCCCGTTTCACAAGTAGGAATCTGCCCACTCGAGTTATGCCTCTTTTAATCCACTATTGTTGAGATCAGCAGTTATAATTAATTGATAACATATCCTACATTAAACTCCAGGGTTTTCTGGGTCATGCATTTGGAGTTTCATACCATCTAGACGTAATGCAATAAATACAATGCTAGACGTATGAAGTGAATACAATAAAAACTTGTAAATTTGATGCAAATCGGGGCTTGCCTTTGTTTTGCAGGTGACTTATATATATATATATATATATATATATATATATATATATATATATATATATATATATATATATATATATGCAGTTAGTGAAGGCCACTTGGTGCTTGATCAACCTCTTTCCTCCTTCCTTGATTTCTACTCCGATGACTTCAACTCCTCCACGTAGATACTACACGTGATGAATATGCATATCGTTTAATTGTAAAGACTTTGCTACAAGTCCTAATAACAAGTTTTCAAAAACTGGAACTCTGTTTAAGAATTTAAAATGACACTGGTGCTAGTGGTTTAGGTTTGGATCTAAACACATGATTAAATGCTAAGTGGTTTTCCCCTCTTCTATATTGATCACCTAAAGAGGTTAAAAGCACAGGGGTGATCCAGGGCTCCAATGGAGCTGAGAATTTTCATGTGAGTTCCTTGTCACAAGAAAGTCCTCTGGACCAAAAATTAGCACTTTTCATTGAGTGGTTTGTTCAGAATAATTTTCTAAGCAATTAAGCAAAGAAGAATTAATCCTGAGATCCCACCCATGTTCATGCAAAAATTAGTGAACCATAATTTCAATTATAGCTCATAGAGTTTGCATGAATTTTCCTAGCATTTTTGGAGCTAAGATCTGGCCAGAACTGAATTTCCAAGTTTTGGAAATTCTCTGAAATGTTTCTGTATTATTTGAATACAGCATCTTCAAATCTAAATTTCCCTGATCAAATCAACTCAAATTGAGCTGAAACTTTTTTAGGGGTTCGCTAATACCCTAAATACTATTCTGGCAAAATTTGAGGATTTTTGGATTAACCAAACTCCCTCTAAAATTCTTTTGCTAAAAAGCTTTAAAGAATTTTACAGAATTAAATAAGGGTTTCATACAAATTGGGTTCCATATTTGGATAGTACTCTATCAGAGGAATCCAATAAAATTTGTTTGACAATTTTTGGATTCTCCTACCCAAAGTTGTGGCTGTTTAAACTTTGAACTGAAATCTGAAATTCCCCAAAATGTTCAAATACTGTCAGTGGGTCCAGGGGACAGGTGTCACTCGTCGGGGCGAGCCACACGGGGCTACAGGGTATTTCCCGCGCCGCCATACCAGATCCCCCGCGCCACAGCCGATCAGGGATTTGAAACACCGTCGCTGACAGGCGGGACCCACCGGGTCGTCTTCTACCTCCGGCCCCCGCGCCCGCGCGCCGCCGGGCTCGCCGGAGTTCGACGGATTCCGGCCTCCGGTCCATCCCCCGAGCCCTCCCTCGCCGTTAGGGCCTAATTTCACGTGCTGAACACGATGGAACCCTCTTCCCCGGCCGGCGATGGCTCTAACCTAGCTGGCCACGGCGCGGCGGCTCTGGACTGGTTCGGTAACGTCGCCCGGTCATCCTAGCCTGCCCAGTCCTCGGTGGAACGGCGCTACAGCACCAGTGGACGCCAAGGAGGATCGTCCGGGTGGTGAAGCAGCCTGGAAATGGCCCTAACCTAGCTCTCATCGGGAGCCTGAACCGCCCCACCATAACCACCGTGCAAAAAGTGTGAAATACGTCGTGCACAATGGTTTTCAGGCATTGGTTGCAAAAGGGCAAATGATCGCCGGCTAGCCCAGCTCGTGTGTGCAAGATTTGACAAGCTACAGAGGAATGGAGAGCGAGAATTTTGGCGGCAATTACCGGATGCTCTGTTGGAGGTCGCCGGGACAAAATCTCCGAATTGGCCGCCGATCCTCCACGGTTTGCTCCAGGCTTTGGAGGAGAGCAGCAGCACGATAACGCGCTCCCGTGGCCGGGCTTGCTCGGACGTGACAACCCTTGTGGAAGGCTGCCCGCGTGCGCCCGATCGTCGGCTGGCTGTGGTTCGCCGCGGGTGAGGCGTTTAACGCTCGAAACACACCCCGGATGGCTAGCTCTCGCGCTCAGAAGGTGCGGAACGATGGCACAGCATCATTGTGCAGCTCGGGGAGGCGCTGTGGCGCGGTTTAGCCGGCTCCCGATGGCTTTCCAGAGGGGCGGCAAGCTCCGTTCCGTTCTCTGGATATCACGCGCGTGAGGATAAGAAACACGGATGGTCGTCTCGGTCATGCGGGAGGGTCACGTAAGAGGCAACGCCGACTCCCGTGCTGCCAGCGGCCCGAGCGAAGAGCAGGAGGTGGCTCGTTTTTGCCCCCGCGGTGACACCCGGTGAGACCCGTTCGGTGGGGAGACTTACGGCTGAAGTAAAGGGGAGATTTTTCACAGTGGTTAACCTCCCCCATGACAGGTGGGACCCACTCAATTTCCCTGCAAAAAGATCTCCATAATTTGACAACTTTTCAATTCCAATTATTTGAAAGTTGGAAACTGAGCTGCATTTGCATAGTTGGACAAGTTCCATCAAAATTCAAATGTTTATTTGAATTCTTTGCACATTTGACTCCATTTGGAAAAATGGGCAGCAAAGCTTTTCAAAAATTAATGAAACTTTGCCTCCCCACTTATTTGGACCTAAGGAATCCAAATATGCAATTTGATTCTTGTGTTAGCTGCTGCAAACATGAGTTTGAGCACAACAGTTTTAAATCCCTATTGTGTCCTTCCTCATTTAAATTTGGTTTGGTCTTTTAGTTCCAAATCTGATTTTTAAATCCTTCCTTTGCACTTGAGTTCTTCATTTCTGTGGTTTTAATCCACATGAGGTCCATCCATGCAGTGACCCTAAGTTTGTTTAGAAGAATCTCACATATGTTATCATATGTGGAAAAGTTTCAACTAAGCCCCTTTTTCATACACATGACTCCAACATTTGTGCAAACTCATGTTTCTTTGTATTCACATTTTTAGGACCTTTACACGGGGGTTTTGAACAGGGGCGCCATTGTTAGGTCGGGGCGCAGGAGGCATGGGCACACGAGGTGCCGGTGCAACGAATTGTTGCTGTGGTGGATGACCAGGGCGGTATGCAGGAGTGGTCGATCCATACTGCGGTGCAGGGGGCATGTACCTAGGTCGTACGTTGCTCCCTTGGGGCTGGTATGGCATCTTCCTCTTGCACTCTAGCTCGATCTCTCGGATCTTGTTTTCAACCACTATGGCCTTGTCAACCAGCTTCTGGAAGCTTTCGTAGTCATTGTTGAGGAGCTGAACCTGGATCTCATTGTTCAACCCTCTCATGAACAGGTACTGCTTCCTCTGATCTGAGTTGACATCTTCGGGGGCATACCGGGACAGTTGTATGAACTTGTTGAGATACTCATTCACACTTTTCTGTCCTTGGCGGAGACCTTCGAACTCCTGCCTTTTGAGCATCATCACACCAGCAGGGATGTAGTGAGAGCGGAAACTTTCCTTGAACTCAGTCCAAGTGATTGTCTCCGGTTGGCATGAGCGTTGCTCGGGGCATCCCACCAGTCAGCAGCGGCTCCCGTAAGTTGGTGCGATGCAAAGAGAACCTTCTCTCGGTCATTGCACTGTACTATGGAAAGCTTCTTCTCCATGGATTTCAACCAGTCGTCGGCCTCCATGGGGTCACTAGCTTGAGCAAAGTTGGGTGGTCGAGTCCTCATGAACTCTCCCAGTCTATTGTGAGCCGGCGGTGGTGGTGGCGGCGGTGCCGGAACGGGGTTGTTGTTGGCCTGCAACTGACCCAAAGTTTGGATCATAGTTTGCATAAGCTGGTTTTGCATGGCCATCAACCTTTCCAGGTTGTTCTCGCCAGCTCCGGGGTTAACAGGAACTTCATCGTTATCATCCTCTTGGTTGTCACGGACATTCCTTCGGCCGGTGTTTCCCCTCACCATCTGTGAGAGAGATCGAAATAGAATAGAATGTTAGAAGGTTAGGTAGATTCCCTCTAACTATATGCATCAAGGTGAGTTGGACTATGTATATATTAGCCCATATGAGGATGTGAGCAAGTGCCGAAACATCTCACACCTCTTTCTTCTTATGTGTGGATATGGACAACGGTTTGAGACGTCCCACAACTCACACTAAGCACACAATCACAAATAATCATCACAAGGGCCCACACAACTCCTATTCAAGGATGGTTCCCTATGCCAAGATGGTTTCAAGGCCAACCTAAGCTATTCACCCTAGGACGCTTCCTTTGGTCAGTGTGGCTTAGCTACCTACGACTCCTATTTAGGGGTGTAACTTGCTGTTAACCCGTGGCTCTAATATCAATCTAAGGTTTCTATCTAGGCGTGTAACCTACTGTCAACCCGTGGCTCTGATACCAATCTGTGGCGCCCTCAATTCTGTGGAAAAACCATGGAACCGAGAACTAATGCATATGTGTGCCCAGGATGTTCATCACACATACACATACGTTCCACAAACTGAATTCAGATTATATATTACCACGAATAACAGAGTTTATTGCAATACCTCATGAGTCTTGGACCCATGCTCACAGCGGAAGTCTTTATTCTAAAGGGGAAGCAATTTAGCTAATGCGGAAGCAAATCTAAGCACAAGTGGCTCCTTCTCTACTCCCTCCACAGGCAAGGTTGAGAATAGATCACACGCCTTAATGCCCCACTTGGTCTTCATAGTAGGCTTCTCCTGCTGCTGATGAGGAGATAATAATGCAAGTTTGAGTACAATGATGTACTCAGCAAGTGCGGGAAAACACATGATATGCAGCTCATAAACAAGGTAGGTATAAAAAGGCTTATTTGCAGAAAAGCAGATTTATAAAACCATGATAAAACATCAACTTAACTTTAGATGAATGTAATCCCAGCATGTATTAAATTACCAACATACCTCCATCGCTTTCCATGTTCCACCCGAACATTAACCAACCTCATTCTTACTCATGAATACCTCCTCGTATTCGCTACCATCTCACGAATACCTCCCCGTATCCGCTACCATCTCAAAACAACTTCGTCTCACACCGAGACCAAACTCGTTACCATGACTCAACAATCATGCAACCATCTTATCACCCGGACTCAACAGTCCCAAACCAAACCATAACCAAACCAATAACCATAACCAAGAACCTTCCCAATAACCATCCCAACTAATCATGGCAGTTTAGCTAGGTGCTCGTGACTGTAAGCTCGGCTATCATGATAGTTTTGGACTCTGCAGTGTTTGCACCTCTTTACCCACAAGTTTGTGATTTCGTCAACCGTCGGCGACTGCAGAACCTCCATTATACCAGTACACATCCGTCGGTGTATGGTCAAGAGATCACAAAATAGCCTTTACAAAGGGGTTACTAGATGTATGGACTCACTAAGGTTTCACCGGCAGGCTAGAATCTCCAATCCTCCCACCCACGGGCCCCCTCTTGTGCCATGCAGTTCCCAGGGCAGTCCTCACTCGACTTCCATTCCCCGCGCCTTCCACAGTCCATAACACTCTAGCAACTTACCTAATTACTCAGCTAAGCCGCACCCATACTTGGCCTTGTGGTGGCACTGTTATCCTGGCATGTGCATGCTTGAACCGGTCCTTAGATCTATGGCAAGTAAACCATCGTCTCATGCTACCTCATTCACAAACCCAGTCTTGCCTAGATCTCCCTCCGATCCATGTCCATTAGTTTCTCATTACCATTACGAGTGCAATTAGCTAGACACATCTATCTCGCTTCCCAATCCCATAGACTCAGCGAAGCATAAAGCAAAAACCATACCGGACTCATAAACTTCCCAGGCGACAAGGGTGGTTCAACCAAAACTAGTAAACTCCTATAAAAAGGGTTTCCCATCATGTTTGACTCAGCACACACACCTTTTCGCAAAACACAATAGTTTTACTCAAAACATAGGATCAACATGGTCAAGCAGCACTTGCCTTGTTCTTGCGGTTCCAGTTGTTCTTGGATCTCAAAACCTGGTTGCTGCAGTTCGTCGTAAACAGCTCCTTGAGCTTGTCCTGCTAGGTAGGATCACGTGCATACAAGATTCACAGCAATCAATATCATGCACAAACCTTAAACTAGATGCGATGATGCATATGCATGCTATCCTATGATTTTTATTAGATTGGTGTGTTCTTGCATGGCTTGCATGGACAGAGGTGTTCAGATCAAAGGTGGACGTGGCAATGATCTTGTCTTTAGATCAATCTGATCATCAAGTGATCTGTCCACGAGAAGGCTTATGTTCAAAAGGAATCAAAGAACAGATGCAAAGAAAACACAACGATATTGTAAGGTGGTATTGGGGCCTACCTTACGTTCCTCTCGGTCTTCGAGGTCCTCCTCAGACCACTGGGCTTTCCTCCGGCGATCTTCCTTGCCGCGCTCCGGCGATGGCTTTCTCGGTGAGTTGGGGCTAGGGCTCTAAGTCGTCGGCTCAGGAGTTGGAAAAGAAGTTTGTGGTTTCGGCCAGAGGTTCTGGGTTCTAATTATAATCGGGAAGAGAAGAGTCCTAATCTGATTGTATCCCGAATAAGAGTCTTATTTAGATCGTCGTTGGATCCTATCATCTTATCTTTAGTTGATTTGGTGCGGTAATGTTGTGGAATTCCGGTCGGTTTCCTTTGCGTACCGGTATTCTTACGCGTAACAGCTGCTCCAGAACTCGTTACCTTCGCGGCGATGAGCTCCGGAGGCTCCACGTGTCCTTCTGGCCTGGTCTCTCCTTTTCCGCAGAGACGAGCTCCGGTTGTGCCGCGTGTCAACTAGCAAGACCTCCCCCTCCTTTGGAGGTGAGCTCCGCACACGCCACATGTTGGCGCCGGTCTTTCCTCTCTTCTTTCTTCAGGGACATGCCCCGAGGTCGACACGTGTCCAACAGCGACAGACCTCCCGGAGATAAGCTCCGGTGACGACGCGTGTCCAATAGAACAGGACCTCTCGGAGGTGGGCTCCGAGATCGACACGTATCCCGCGCGACTGGTCCTCTGACTTCTGCGAGGACTAGCTCCGAGGATGACACGTGTCCTGCGGAAATTCCTTTGCTTCTTCCGCAGAGGCTAGCTCCGTGGGCAACACGTGTCCCACATGATCGGACCTCTCCCCTTTGCGGAGACGAGCCCCGAGCCTGCCACGTAGCCAGCTTGGCGGCGGCCTCTCCCCACTTTGTAGGGATGAGCTCCGATCACGCCACGTGGCCAGCGGCCGCGGTGAGTTGTCTTTGGCGCTTCCTGAGAGCTGGATTCGGCTCTCATTGGCTATTCTTTTGATATTTTTCTCTGTTCCTTCTTTTCTTAAAATGTTTCCTCTTCATAAAACATGAACATATGCTGACACCCGAGATGAGGGTGTCATACATATAACAATGACCATTTCTCTTTTGTCTCATTATGAATCCAATGCGAGAAACATCTGATAGAAGATCCATCCCTACGAGAAATTGTATGTTCGGTTGATGGAAGAGTAGAGAGTGCTATAGAAGTATCTTTATTACTATCCCGTCCAAGTACCTCCTCGGTCTGTTTCTTTGTCAGCTCATCAAGAAGCCGTCACAAAGCATTAAACTTCTTCTTTTAATTCTGACTACAAAGACGCTTAAACATATTCATCAATTGTTTGTTCTTAAAGTGACTGTAAAAATTTGTAGCCAAGTGCCTCATACACCACCTTGATTCTATATCCGGCCAAACTGGGGGGAGACAACTCTCCGCACAACCGTATTTGATATTCGATATTGCCTTCAACAAACCAGCATGACGATCATGTATGACACATACATTTTCTCCGTCTTGCACTACATCAACTCTAACCCGTTTGAGAAACCAGTATCAACTGTCAGCATTTTCACTCTCCACGAATGAAAAGGCCACGGGCAAAATTTGATTGTCGGCATCAATTCCAATAGTTGTAAGAATTTACCTTTGTACTTTCCGGTTAGGAACGTACCATCCATACACAGAATAGGCCTACAATATCGAAATGCGTTTATGCATTGACCAAGTGAAAAGAATGCACGATGAAGAATAAGCTTCTTAGGAAGCCTGGGGTTTGGAACATCCATGATATCCACAGCCATGCCAACATTCCGACTTCTGATCGTATGTAGTAACATTGGAAGATTATCATAAGTTGCTTCATAAGTACCAAATCTTGCATCAATAACTTTCTGTTTTGCTTTCCAAGCTTTATAGTAGCTTATTGTTTACTTAAAATCTTTCTCAATTGTGTTGATAATAGATTTTGGCTAAAAAAATATTATCAACCACACGAGCATACATGTGATTTGCAACAAACTGTGATATAAGGGCAGCATTGCATTTCTCAAGATGATGCAACTCACACGCATGATCAATCACAATAAAACACTTTCAAAGGCTACTCCATCTCTGCATGTCCGCGGACACGAAAGGGGCAAGTTGTTGATAAGCAACCGACATCATAAAGTTTCTTAGTGGATCCAGAAACTTTAAAAGATCTCTTCAATGAAAGGGACCAATATTTAACAACATCTCGCAATGCTTCTTTACTTTTGAAAAGAAACATGCTGTTATTGTATTCCCATGGTAATCCAATGGCAAATGATACCCTTTAGTGACTCTTAAGTTTTCAAAATTTGGATTACTCCAATCGGACTGGAGGTTGATCTTCACTATCGGATGAATCATATTTAGGAACATTACTATAATCAGTATCCTCAACAACCAACAGTTGAACTATGTGTTCAATATGCTCTCCTACATCTGATTGACACGTCGTCTCACTGACAATAGTACGTGCCACTTTATCATCATTTTCTTCTTCCGTATCATCACCATCATTATCATCCTTATCATGAACTTCCTCCTGTGTCTCGGCAACTACCTCCTTTGCTTCAACCCTAACTAGAAGTATCAAAGGTCACTCATATTGTAGAGCCTTTGCAACGTAAGTACGTCAAACATGTGTTCACTTTAGTGACAGTAGTTCCCAAAAGTGTCCATCCCTTGCATGGCTGATAACTCTAATTATCTTCAACTCATACTGATCATCATCAATTTAAAATTTTTTAGCAACCATCTATAAACACCCATAAATTTCTGTTCCGTTGGACTAGGTAGTCCCCATTAATTTCTCCATCCCCATAAAATATCTGAAATTCTATTTTGTTGGACATACCTAACATACTTATATATGGAATTCAATAATTACAAACAAAGAAGTGTAAATACATGAAGTATAGAAATTTAAAAACATAAATGGAAATATGCAAAATGAAATTTAAATACGAAAATGTAAATAACTATGTATTTAACATTAACATACAATAGTAGTTGTCGGTACCCTGCGAACCGGGTACCCCGCGTAGTGGATAAAAAGCATGTGGGCCCTGCCTTCCCAGCTTAGGTGGGCCCCAGCGGTAGCCACGCGCTCTGGGCCCCATGGGCTGTCCCAGGGTCGCAACATATCTTTGACTCCGAGCCTGAATACCGGCCGTGGGGTGGCTAGGGTCCAACAAGTGTCCAGTAGTGTCGGACCCCATTCTCCGCCAAGGAGGGCTTCGGCACTACCACGTGCCTGGAACCTCCGAGTTACACCTACCAAACAGAGAGGGATCTAGAGGTGCCATGTGTCCTGCAGCTCCAGATCTGACCTCTAGCATGGAGGCCTCCGGTGCTACCACGTGGGCAGCAACGGTGTACCTTCCCCCTAGGGGAGGCTCCGGATGTGCCACGTGTACTGTAGCTCCGGATCCGACCTCCAGCATGGGGGGCCTCCGGTGCTACCGCATGCCCAACAACTCCGGACTGCCCACTACTCCTCAAGACGGCTCTAGTGGAGACGCGTGTCTCGGGGGCCATTCGCCCGCACGTCACTCCGACGAGCAACGGGCGGATGGCCAATGAGTAAAGGGGAAGGAACCCCGCCAGGCCAAGCATTGAAGGCTCGCGCCTTCCCAAGAAGCATGGCGCATGACGCACGCCTCCAACCCCCGTTTGCGCACCATTACGATGAAAGTTAGGGCGGCGAGGCGTGACGGCGCAACAGTGCCGCCCAACGGTACAGAGCCTTCTAAAAGGATGAGGAGACGCGGCGACAAGACGGGGACTTCATCATCACCTGCTACCCGGGCAGAGGCGCCCGACGGGACATGCGCCACACCGTAACTCCGTCGATAGTGACAATACATGTATCTGTAACTACCCATAGTTTATATAGGAGACAGCCGCGGGGCCACATGTCGGGCCCCGGGCCACCTTGTAACTACTGTCACACCCGGTTTCTCCGAAGAACAACCGAGTGAATATCACATGTATGCCAGGATCATTTTCTCATACATGTGATGACAAATAGTGAAGCATCATTTATTACAAGCCATGTGTCGAATATAAATAAGTCTTACATAGCAAATGTCTCGATGGACAATAATAAGTTTATCACAAGTAAATAAATTAGCAGCGGAATATTATTCTTGTGGGCTCCATCACAGGCGTTGCCCGGGGGACTCCATGAACCTAGAAACCTTCTTCGGGTCTAAAATCTTGATCATTAAACACCACTTCATTATCTTGACCTGAGCAGCAATATAAACCAACAAATATGCAAGGTTGAGTATCGATGGTACTCAGCAAGTGTGGGAAAGTTATGTCATGCATGGCTAGAGCAAGGAGAGGTTGAACTCTTGGTTAAAGCACTACGCAATTAATACCTATCACCTTAGCTTATTAAGCACCTACATTACTACACAAGTGAAATGGTCCCAATCTCCCATCCCATCAGCATAATCAAATAACCATAACCTCATTTTCAATGTTAAGCTCCCCGCTTAACATCCCTAACTTCCAAAACCATCACTCCTCTAATCATGAATAAGTCCAAGCCGCTCTTGACCGTGAGCACGGCTGTCATGACAGTTTTGACTCTGCAGAGTTTGCACCACTGTACCCACATGTAGTGATTTCATCCCCCGTTGCCGGGTGGACTAAAAGAACCTCCATTATGCCAGTGGCCACGAACCACATACACACTTCCCAGGTGTGTAGCCAGGAGATCACTACGAAGCCTTTACAAAAGGATTTCCGACGAGCGTGGGCCCACTAAGGTTTCTGTAACACCCCAAAATTTTGATTCAAAGCCATAAATCATGTTAAGAGGGGAATTTAAAAAATTTTGGACGTGTTGCATGTTTTGCAAAAATTCAAATTCAAACTGGAATTCAAATTAAACTCAAATCAGAAAAGAAATAGAAAAAGAAAAAGAGAAAACAGAAAAAAAACCGACCAGTGGGCCGAAACCCACCAGCCGGCCCAGCCAGCGCCCGCGCCAGCCCGCAGCCGCGCGCGCTGCTGCCTCACACTGACAGGCGGGACCCACCCGATCTTCGTCTACCTCGCGCCGCGCCGGACTCCCTCGCACCCGAATCAAAACCGATCGGGATTTCGGCGTATCCCCACTGAATTCTGTTCGTTGGCGACGCGGACATGATCTAAACCACCCCGCCGCCCTCCCCCGTCTATAAAAACCCCGGCCTCGTTCTGTTTTTCCCACGCGATCGCCGATTTTTCCTCCGGTGAGAACCGAGACTTCTCCGGCGAATTCTGGCCGATCTAAGCTCGGAAATTCCGATCTAACTCGCTGGTCTTGATCCACCGCCTCCGGGGAACCTTGCAGGTGCAGAAAACTCGGTGATTTGCGGTGTAAACGCAGCGCCGACGAGCTTCGCCGTGGTTTTGCCTCGGACCTCGTCGCTGATCACCTTCCAGGACCTCCGAGCTCAAGAAAACCCCCGAGGTGAGATCCCCGACCTCTCCTCTATCGATCTATGCCATAAAATCACAGTTCTAGGAAGAATTCCCGAAGATCCGAAAGTTTCCGGTGAGATCGCCGCTTCCCGCCGCCGTGCGCCGCCGGCAGCGCCGCCCGCGCTCGATCAGAGCGACGTGGCCGCTTGTGCGCCGTTTATTTTAAATCGCACGGTAGGGTTTAAACCCCCGCGTACCGGTTCGATGTTATTATCTCAGCCGTCGGTTTAAAATACCTCCCCGTGTCAGGATTGGGTAATTTGCGCGAAAGTTGGGGGCTCGAAGACGATCAGATACCGGACGGTCCACGTCAGCCCCGCGTTATAAAGACTGGAATTCTTACGCGCTACCCCCTGGGGTTCTCGGGAAATAAGAGGTAGCCCCGGAAACTTTTGATCTAGCCCCTGGAACTTCAGAAAATCATGTAAATTCATTTAAAAATCAGTTTTAGCCCCTGGACTTAATAAAAATTAGGAAAAACACCTCTGATAAGTGTAGCTAGACCCCTGGAAATTCTGAAAATAATATTGTAGACCCTGTAATGGGGTGAGTTTACCTTTTTAGCCCTGTTTAGTATTTAAATTAGGAAATTGAATATGTGGCTAGTGTTTAAAAATTAAAAAGTGGGACAAACATATTGTCATAATTAAATTAAAAACTTTCTAAGTATTTAGAAAACTTTGGGGTGAGATAAAAACATATTTTGGGCTGAATTGAATCTGTTTAATTTATTATTCATATTTAGGGACACATTTTTAAAGTAATGAATAGTTTTATAAAATAGGGAAAATGATTGTGAAATAATTTACATCAGAGGCAAAGGTCAAAATATGTTATTAAATTATTTAGGATCAGAACCTATTCTGTTTAGATGATGTATATTACTAATTTCATAATAAAGAACACATTTATGTAGAGGAAAATAAATCTGAAATTATAGCAACTAGTAAATGATAAATGGAGTTTCTAAAAATCAAAGAATTCAGTTTAAGGTTGGTAACAAGTCTAAAGGCACATATGGAGAAGAAAAATACTTTTCATACATACTTGGTAGTAAAAAGGTGTAGTAGTTGAATATAAGGAATTTATTTAAATTGGAAACTCACATATAAATAGTAGGTAAGTATAAGTGTGAACACAAAAGTAGGAATCATATACACATGATTAAAAGTGCATGCAAGACACAACTCAACACACATAAAGTAACCACAACACATATAATGGTGAAGGACTTTCATAAATGTGAATGTATGGTTTGTATGAAGTAGAAGTGTGAACTATGTCTTATGATTGTTGTTTTTCTTTTGCTATGTGGGATGGTATGATGTAGAACCTGCTCAAGAGCAAGTTATTCCTTTCCAAGACCAGGACTACCCATTTCAAGAGCAGCAAGAAGGAGGCAAGTGTCCTTGACCACTTTGATCCTATACTAGGATGTGTAGATAGAATTATTTGCATTGTCAAATGAAATATGAAACCCATGCTAGGAAGTTTCCCTAGAATTGCATTACACTGTTTCCTTGTAGCTTGGGTTGGGATTTATTTTATCATGTCATTTATTATTATGCATATGCTTAGCCATGCTTAGAATGGGATATTTGGGATATGAGATCATCAGTTTATTTTACCATACTCTTGAATGAGATATTGTGAGATATGTAGAGGTAGGGATCAAGGCAAGTTGGATGTTTTGGTTGTGTGCTGGGTGCACGAGACTCGGGTTTGTGTTTAGTACTTGCCTGGATCCTAAGGACCGGTTCATGGAGCATGTAACCTGGCTTTACAGTGCCAACCACATGCTGAGATGGGGCAGCTTGGCCAATTAATTAGGTGTATCCCCGGCGTAGTATGGGTGTGTTGGATGGTGCGGGGAGTAGGTGTCAGCTGGACTACCATATGAACCGCAAGGCTCAAGAGGGGTTCACTACAGCGGGGTTGGAGCCTCTTGTATGCTGTTAGGGGTGAAACCTCAGTGGGCCCACGCTCGTCGGGAATCCCTTTGTAAAGGCTTCGTAGTGATCTCCTGGCTACACACCTGGGAAGTGTGAATGTTGTTCGTAGCCACTGGCATAATGGAGGTTCTTTTAGTCCACCCGGCAACGGGGGATGAAATCACTACATGTGGGTACAGTGGTACAAACTCTGCAGAGTCAAAACTGTCATGACAGCCATGCTCACGGTCAAGAGCGGCTTGGACTTATTCATGATTAGAGGATTGATGGTTTTGGAAGTTGTGATGTTAAGCGGGGAGCTTAACATTGGAAATGATGGTTATTGGATTATGATGATGGGATGGGAGATTTGGACCATTTCACCTGTGTAGTAATGTAGGTGCTTAATAAGCTAAGGTGATAGGTATTAATTGCGTAGTGCTTTAACCATGAGTTCAACCTCTCCTTGTTCTAGCCATGCATGATATAATTTTCCCACACTTGCTGAGTACCATCGGTACTCAACCTTGCATATTTTGTTGTTTTATATTGCTGCTCAGGTCAAGATAATGAGGTGGTGTATAATGACCAAGACTTTGGACCCGAAGACGGTTTCTAGGTTCATGGAGACCCCCCGGGCAACACCTGTGAAGGAGCCCTCAAGAATAATATTCCGCTGCTAGTTTATTTACTTGTGATGAACTTCTTATTGTCCATCGAGACATTTGCTATGTAAGACTTATTTATATTCGACACCTGACTTGTAATAAATGATGCTTCACTATTTGTCATCACATGTATGAGAAAATGATCCTGGCATACATGTGATATTCACTCGGTTGTTCTTCCGAAAAACCGGGTGTGACAGAGGTGGTATCAGAGCCATGGTTGCCCGTAGGAACGTGGACCTAGGTAGAAATGGACGTATTTAAGGGCCCTATTTTCTTAAAAACTATTTTACAAAGGTGTGGATTGAAAAGTGTTATTTAAATGGGTCACTTTCTTCATCTTACCCCAACTTTCATTCAAAATAGGATTTTTGTTGAGAGTTTATCTAACCTAATTTTAAATTCTTTTTGTTTTAGATGGTTCGCATGATTCGCACCGCTCGCAAGTCCACAGGAGGGAGAGTTCCCGTAGTTGCCCTTGCCGAGAGAGAGGAGAGTCGTCCGGTGACGTACCTTTCCTACGGATTGGCAGTAGGAGGCTTATTGCGCCGTCTTCGGCGTATGCTCGAAGCCGCCGGCAATACGGGCAAGCTAATCATCCACTATAACTCCACCAGGACCATCCGTGAGAAGAGGGAAGAATGGAGTTCAGAGATGAGGATAATACACGAAAATCAGCTGCTTAAGATCCACCACTCTCCAGCTTGTAGAGCGACACAGGTCGATGCGGAGAAGGATGTCACTTGGGAGGCCATCACCTGCCAGAGTCACATCTATCGTCACCACCTGGACAAGACGGAGTACATGTACGTCCTCCAACGTGAGAGTGGTACCGCGGAGTACATGTACCCGCCGGTGCAGCAGGGGACTTCCCATGAGCACATGGACTTGTGCTTGGAGGATGCTTCTATGCTCAGCACTCGACTGCAGGAGTGTCAGCAGGAGCTTCAGGATGTCCGAGACACCCTGAAGGAAATGGAGGCGTTGCTGCGAGCCCGCTTAAGGGCGAGAGAAAGAGGAGATGGGAATGAACTGTGTGTCACCGTGAACGATACATGGACTCCTGACTCCCCAGATCGCCGAGCGATCAGGCGTCGTCGCACTTCTCCACCAGCAGCCTCCCCACCCAAAGCAGAGTCAGAAGGCAGCTGAAATGATGAGGAAGATCCCGAGGAGCCAGCTCAAGAAAACGAGTAGTGTAGAGTCCTTCCCTTAGATAGCAAGATGTCGAATAGTCGAGTCGTTACGTTAAGTTAATGGTGTGTTAATGCTTGGTGTGTGACGTGAGTTGTGGAAGCCATGAGCAATTGTCCACAGCCTCGTCTTCAGATTGTTTTGCTTTGGTGTGTGAACCCACATGAAATAATAGTGCATTTATTTGGTGTGAGATATGAACCCTCGTAAAAGTATAACAAAGCCTCAACACTTCAAAGTACAAACAAATGAAAGTAGTAAGATGATACTAAATGCTTTCAAATTAACATTGGTTGATTCTGCCAGATGGCCGGAAGAGGAATAGGACGTGCTGCCAACCCCGCCAATAACAACGATGAGGCATGCAACCCTCATCTTTCTGGAGGCCAGGAACGGGGTGGTCACCATGAAGGAGTTGATCCCCTCCACCAAATGCTGGAGAATCAGAATCAGCTCATCCAGAACTTGACTCAAGTGGTGGCCAACTTGCATCAAGTTCCACCTCCACAAGCTGCACCACGCCAACCAAGGTTGAGTGAGTTTCTAGGAACTCAACCTCCAAAGTTTGCAAGTGCTGCTGAACCTCTGGAGGCAGATGATTGGCTGAAGACCATTGAAAGCAAGATGAGGATCATCCAGTGCCAAGGGTATGAGAGGGTGCTGTTTGCCTCTCATCAATTGCATGGACCTGCTGCTGATTGGTGGACCGCCTACGTGGCCGCCCATCATGACCCTGAGAACATCACTTGGGAAGAGTTCAAGCGTAGCTTCCGCAACCATTACATCCCAAGAGGTGAACTCAAAAACAAGAGGAAAGAATTTTTGGGGTTGCAGCAAGGTAACATGACTGTGAGGGAATACTTCACTAAATTTACTCAACTATCCCGTTATGCCCCACGAGACATAGAGACTGATGAGCAGAAACAAGACTGTTTCGTGGAAGGACTTACCGCGGAGATGCAGTGTGCAATGTCCTCAAATGAGTATGACAGCTTCCAAAAGATGGTGGACAGAGCATTTGTGGTAGAAAGGAAGCTAAAGGCCTTGGAAAATGAGAATAAGAGGAAGGCCGGTTGGTCACATCAAGCCTCAGGGAGCAACACTCGCCCACGTCTGATGCAGCAACCTGCAGGGCAGACGAACCGTGCTGCGGTACCCTACTCAGCACCGAGAGTGTACAACCCGAACTACAGGCCTCCGGCAGCACCAATACAGCCACAACGTCAGTTCGTACAGCAGTCTCGCCCTGCATATCCACCTCGACCAGCAGTGCAAGGACCCCCAAACCAACCCCAAGACAACAAAGGCCAGGCACCTAAGGTTGGGGTGCAATGTTTTAGCTGCGGTGAAGTGGGACACTATGCCCATAAGTGCCCAAAGAAGAAGCCCGCGCAGCCACAACAGCAGAATGTAATGAGAGGACGGATGAACCACGTCACTATGGAGGAAGCACAAGATGCAACCGACGTGGTAGTTGGTAAGTTTCCTGCCAATTTACACCTTGCAACCCTGCTGTTTGATTCTGGTGCTACCCACTCGTTTATTGCTCAAGGGTTTATTAAGAAGCATGACCTAGCAACAACACAAATGAACCATATGCTAGCAGTAAACTCTCCAGGTGGAGAAATAAGGACAAGACAAGTGTGTCCCAAAGTGAACCTAGACATTAATGGGGTGGTATTTACTGCTAACCTCATAGTGATAGATTCACAAGGGATAGATATTATCTTGGGTATGGATTGGTTGACAAAACATAAGGGAATCATCCATTGTTCGACCAGAACGGTGGAACTAACTCACCCTAGTGGCACAAGAGTAAAGTTTATAACAATACAAGAGCCTAGGAGGGACATTAAATTTAATCAAGTTGAGGTGAAAGTGGAGGAGATCAGGATTATCCGGGAATATCCAGATGTTTTTCCGGAAGAATTACCAGGTATGCCTCCCGATCGTGAAGTGGAATTTGCAATTGAGCTAGTGCCTGAAACAGCCCCGATATACAAGAGACCTTATCGGATGGACTCCAAGCAGCTAGAAGAACTCAAGGAGCATTTGAGAGAATTGACGGAGAAGGGGTATATTCGCCCTAGTTCCTCACCATGGGGAGCTCCGGTGATATTTGTGCCCACGAAAGACGGAACCCAAAGGTTATGCGTGGATTACCGTGGTTTGAATGAGGTAACCATCAAGAACAAGTACCCATTACCCCGCATTGAAGACTTGTTTGATCAGTTGAGGGGAGCTTGTGTGTTCTCGAAAATTGATCTCAGGTCGGGATACCACCAACTCAAGATAAGGCAATCTGATATTCCCAAGACAACTTTCGTTTCTCGGTACGGACTGTATGAATACACCGTCATGCCTTTCGGGCTAACTAATGCCCCGGCATACTTCATGTATCTCATGAACAAGGTATTCATGGAATATCTGGACAAATTTGTGGTGGTTTTCATAGATGACATTCTCGTCTTCTCCAAAGATGAAGAAGAACATGAGAAACATCTAAGGTTGGTGTTGCAAAGGCTGAGAGAACACCAACTATATGCCAAGTTGAGCAAGTGTGAGTTTTGGCTGAATAGAGTTCCCTTCTTAGGACATATAATCTCACAAGGAGGAATCTCCGTAGATCCCGCCAAAATCGAGGATATCCAGAAGTGGAAGACCCCTAAAAATGTCAGGGAAGTTCGAAGCTTCTTGGGATTGGCTGGATACTATCGACGGTTTATTGAGGGATTCTCTAAGATCTCAAGACCCCTCACCAAACTGTTGGAGAAGGGAATCACATTCACATGGACGCCACAGTGCGAGACGAGTTTTCAGGAGCTGAAGAAAAGGTTGACAACAGCCCCAGTGTTGGTTATGCCAGATATGCAGAAGAATTTCACGGTGTACTGTGATGCCTGTGGAAACGGGTTGGGATGTGTTCTTATGCAAGAAGGGCATGTCGTGGCTTATGCATCCCGGCAGCTTCGAAAGCACGAGAAGAACTATCCTACACATGACCTAGAACTAGCCGCAGTGGTACACGCGTTGAAAATTTGGCGGCACTATTTGATGGGGAAGAGGACCGAGATATATACGGATCATAAGAGTTTGAAGTACATATTCACACAGCCAGACCTCAACCTCAGACAAAGGAGATGGCTAGAGTTAATCAATGACTTTGATGTGGGCATCAACTATCATCCTGGGAAAGCAAACGTCGTGGCCGATGCTTTGAGTCGGAAAGTGCAGGTCAATAAGTTGAGCTTGAAGGACATGCCTGCAGAATTGAAGGACAAGGTTATAAGGCTCAATCTATGTCTAGTAAATAGTGGTGAAGCCATCGCCATGGAAGTGGACTCCACACTCGAGCGAGACATACGCGAGGGCCAAAAGAATGATGAGAAGATACAAGAGATCAGACAACTCATTAAGGAAAATAAAGCTCTGGGTTTTAGAGAGGATGAACAAGGAACGGTGTGGCACGGAAAAAGAATCTGTGTGCCTGAAGTAAAGGAGATCCGTGAATTGATTTTGAAGGAGGCTCACGATTCCGACTATTCCATTCATCCTGGGAGTACGAAGATGTACCAGGACCTCAAGGGCATGTATTGGTGGTATGGCATGAAGCGAGATGTCGCGGAACATGTTGCCCTATGTGACACATGTCAGTTGGTGAAAGCAGAACATCAACGACCCGCGGGATTATTGCAACCACTCAAAGTGCCTGAATGGAAATGGGAAGAAATCAGCATGGATTTCATCGTGGGATTGCCTAGGACCCAATCCGGATATGATTCAATATGGGTCATCATTGACAGGCTAACCAAGGTAGCTCACTTCATCCCCGTGAAGGAAAGCTACAGCGGATCCAAATTGGCAGAGTTGTACATGTCAAGGATCGTGTGTTACCATGGAGTGCCAAAGAAGATTGTGTCGGATCGAGGGACACAGTTCACCTCAAGGTTCTGGCAGAAGTTGCACGAAACCATGGGAACCCATCTGAACTTTAGTTCTGCCTATCATCCCCAAACTGATGGGCAGACGGAAAGAGCCAATCAGATCCTTGAAGATATGCTAAGGGCATGTGCACTCAAAAACAATAGGAGTTGGGACAAGAACTTACCGTATGCGGAGTTTTCCTATAACAACAGCTATCAAGCTAGTATGAAGATGTCACCGTTTGAAGCTTTGTATGGCAGGAAGTGCAGAACTCCCCTATTTTGGAACCAAACAGGAGAAAGTAAAGTGTTTGGTCCAGAAGTGCTATAAGAAGCCGAGGCGAAGGTGAGGGAAATTCGCAACAACTTGAGGATAGCACAGACACGCCAAAAGAGCTATGCCGATGTACGAAGAAGAGAGCTCGTTTTCAACGTAAGAGACTATGTCTATCTCAAGGTGTCCCCTATCAGAGGACTTCGTCGGTTCAAGGTGAAAGGGAAGTTGTCACCTCGATACATCGGACCCTTTCAAGTTTTGGAAAGGAAAGGTGAAGTGGCGTATCAACTAGAGTTACCGGCCCATCTATCGGATGTGCACGATGTTTTCCATGTGTCACAACTCAAGAAATGTCTGAGGACGCCTGAAGAGGTGTTACCCATGAATGAAGTGGATGTAGCTGAGGATTTGTCTTATGCCGAGCAACCATACAAGATTTTGGAGACAATGGAACGCCTCACCAGAAATAAAAGAATCCGGATGTGCAAGGTGCAGTGGAAGCATCACTCAGAAGAGGAAGCCACCTGGGAGCAGGAAGATGAGCTCAAGGCACAATTTCCGGAATTGTTTTCTTAGAAACACCAATCTCGAGGACGAGATTTCTTTTAAGGGGGGTAGAGCTGTAACACCCCAAAATTTTGATTCAAAGCCCTAAATCATGTTAAGAGGGGAATTTAAAAATTTTTTGGACGTGTTGCATGTTTTGCAAAAATTCAAATTCAAACTGGAATTCAAATTAAACTCAAATCAGAAAAGAAATAGAAAAAGAAAAAGAGAAAACAGAAAAAAACCGGCCAGTGGGCCGAAATGCACCAGCCGGCCCAGCCAGCGCCCACGCCAGCCCGCAGCCGCGCGCGCTGCTGCCTCACACTGACAGGCGGGACCCACCCGATCTTCGTCTACCTCGCGCCGCGCCGGACTCCCTCGCACCCGAATCAAAACCGATCGGGATTTCGGCGTATCCCCGCTGAATTCTGTTCGTAGGCGACGCGGACATGATCTAAACCACCCGGCCGCCCTCCCCCGTCTATAAAAACCCCGGCCTCGTTCTGTTTTTCCCACGCGATCGCCGATTTTTCCTCCGGTGAGAACCGAGACTTCTCCGGCGAATTCTGGCCGATCTAAGCTCGGAAATTCCGATCTAACTCGCTGGTCTTGATCCACCGCCTCCGGGAAACCTTGCAGGTGCAGAAAACTCGGTGATTTGCGGTGTAAACGCAGCGCCGACGAGCTTCGCCGTGGTTTTGCCTCGGACCTCGTCGCCGATCACCTTCCAGGACCTCCGAGCTCAAGAAAACCCCCGAGGTGAGATCCCCGACCTCTCCTCTACCGATCTATGCCATAAAATCACAGTTCTAGGAAGAATTCCCGAAGATCCGAAAGTTTCCGGCGAGATCGCCGTTTCCCGCCGCTGTGCGCCGTCGGCAGCGCCGCCCGCGCTCGATCAGAGCGACGTGGCCGCTTGTGCGCCGTTTATTTTAAGTCGCACGGTAGGGTTTAAACCCCCGCGTACCGGTTCGACGTTATAATCTCAGCCGTCGGTTTAAAATCGGATGGTCCACGTCAGCCCCGCGTTATAAAGACTGGAATTCTTACACGCTACCCCCTGGGGTTCTCGGGAAATAAGAGCTAGCCCCGGAAACTTCTGATCTAGCCCCTGGAACTTCAGAAAATCATGTAAATTCATTTAAAAATCAGTTTTAGCCCCTGGACTTAATAAAAATTTGGAAAAACACCTCTGATAAGTGTAGCTAGACCCCTGGAAATTCTGAAAATAATATTGTAGACCCTGTAATGGGGTGAGTTTACCTTTTTAGCCCTGTTTAGTATTTAAATTAGGAAATTGAATATGTGGCTAGTGTTTAAAAATTAAAAAGTGGGACAAACATATTGTCATAATTAAATTAAAAACTTTCTCAGTATTTAGAAAACTTTGGAGTGAGATAAAAACATATTTTGGGCTGAATTGAATCTGTTTAATTTATTATTCATATTTAGGGACACATTTTTAAAGTAATGAATAGTTTTAGAAAATAGGGAAAATAATTGTGAAATAATTTACATCAGAGGCAAAGGTCAAAATATGTTATTAAATTATTTAGGATCAGAACCTATTCTGTTTAGATGATGTATATTACTAATTTCATAATAAAGAACACATTTATGTAGAGGAAAATAAATCTGAAATTATAGCAACTAGTAAATGATAAATGGAGTTTCTAAAAACCAAAGAATTCAGTTTAAGGTTGGTAACAAGTCTAAAGGCACATATGGAGAAGAAAAATACTTTTCATACATACTTGGTAGTAAAAAGGTGTAGTAGTTGAATATAAGGAATTTATTTAAATTGGAAACTCACATATAAATAGTAGGTAAGTATAAGTGTGAACACAAAAGTAGGAATCATATACACATGATTAAAAGTGCATGCAAGCCACAACTCAACACACATAAAGTAACCACAACACATATAATGGTGAAGGACTTTCATAAATGTGAATGTATGGTTTGTATGAAGTAGAAGTGTGAACTATGTCTTATGATTGTTGTTTTTTTTGCTATGTGGGATGGTATGATGTAGAACCTGCTCAAGAGCAAGTTATTCCTTTCCAAGACCAGGACTACCCATTTCAAGAGCAGCAAGAAGGAGGCAAGTGTCCTTGACCACTTTGATCCTATACTAGGATGTGTAGATAGAATTATTTGCATTGTCAAATGAAATATGAAACCCATGCTAGGAAGTTTCCCTAGAATTGCATTACCCTGTTTCCTTGTAGCTTGGGTTGGGATTTATTTTATCATGTCATTTATTATTATGCATATGCTTAGCCATGCTTAGAATGGGATATTTGGGATATGAGATCATCAGTTTATTTTACCATACTCTTGAATGAGATATTGTGAGATATGTAGAGGTAGGGATCAAGGCAAGTTGGATGTTTTGGTTGTGTGCTGGGTGCACGAGACTCGGGTTTGTGTTTAGTACTTGCCTGGATCCTAAGGACCGGTTCATGGAGCATGTAACCTGGCTTTACAGTGCCAACCGCATGCTGAGATGGGGCAGCTTGGCCAATTAATTAGGTGTATCCCCGGCGTAGTATGGGTGTGTTGGATGGTGCGGGGAGTAGGTGTCAGTGGACTACCATATGAACCGCAAGGCTCAAGAGGGGGCCACTGCAGCGGGGTTGGAGCCTCTTGTATGCTGTTAGGGGTGAAACCTCAGTGGGCCCACGCTCGTCGGGAATCCCTTTGTAAAGGCTTCGTAGTGATCTCCTGGCTACACACCTGGGAAGTGTGAATGTGGTTCGTAGCCACTGGCATAATGGAGGTTCTTTTAGTCCACCCGGCAACGGGGGATGAAATCACTACATGTGGGTACAGTGGTACAAACTCTGCAGAGTCAAAACTGTCATGACAGCCGTGCTCACGGTCAAGAGCGGCTTGGACTTATTCATGATTAGAGGATTGATGGTTTTGGAAGTTGTGATGTTAAGCGGGGAGCTTAACATTGGAAATGATGGTTATTGGATTATGATGATGGGATGGGAGATTTGGACCATTTCACCTGTGTAGTAATGTAGGTGCTTAATAAGCTAAGGTGATAGGTATTAATTGCGTAGTGCTTTAACCATGAGTTCAACCTCTCCTTGTTCTAGCCATGCATGATATAATTTTCTCACACTTGCTGAGTACCATCGGTACTCAACCTTGCATATTTTGTTGGTTTATATTGCTGCTCAGGTCAAGATAATGAGGTGGTGTATAATGACCAAGACTTTGGACTCGAAGACGGTTTCTAGGTTCATGGAGACCCCCCGGGCAACACCTGTGAAGGAGCCCTCAAGAATAATATTCCGCTGCTAGTTTATTTACTTGTGATGAACTTCTTATTGTCCATCGAGACATTTGCTATGTAAGACTTATTTATATTCGACACCTGACTTGTAATAAATGATGCTTCACTATTTGTCATCACATGTATGAGAAAATGATCCTGGCATACATGTGATATTCACTCGGTTGTTCTTCAGAAAAACCTGGTGTGACAGTTTCACCCCTAACAGCATACAAGAGGCTCCAACCCCGCTGCAGTAGCCCCCTCTTGAGCCTTGCGGTTCATATGGTAGTCCAGCTGACACCTATTCCCCGCACCATCCAACACACCCATACTACGCCCGGGATACACCTAATTAATTGGCCAAGCTGCCCCATCTCAGCATGTGGTTGGCACGGTAAAGCCAGGTTACATGCTCCATGAACCGGTCCTTAGGATCTAGGCAAGCACTAAACACAAACCCGAGTCTCGTGCACCCAGCACCAACCAAAGCATCCAACTTGCCTTGATCCCTACCTCTACATAACTCATAATATCTCATTCAAGAGTATGGTAAAATAAACTGATGATCTCACATCCCAAATATCCCATTCTAAGCATGGGTATGACATGATAAAATGAATCCCAACCCAAGCTACAAGGAAACAAGGTAATGCAATTCTAGGGAAACATCCTAGCATGGGTTTCATATTTTCAATTGACAATGCAAATAATTCTATCTACACATCCTAGTATAGGAACAAAGTGGTCAAGGACACTTGTCTTCTTCTTGCTGCTCTGGGAATGGGTAGACCTGATCTTGGAAAGGAAGAACTTGCTCTGGAACAGGTTCTACTCATACCATCACACATAGCAAAAGAAAACAACAATCCATAAGACATAGTTCACACTTCCACTTCATACAAACCACACATTCACATTTATGAAAGCCATTCACATTTCTATGTGTTGTGGTTACTCTATGTGTGTTGATTTTGTCTTACATGCACTTTTAAACATGTGTATATGATTTCTACTTTTGTATTCACATTTATGTTTGCATACTATATATGAGTTTCCAATTTAAATAAATTCCTTATATTCAATTACTACACCTCTTAGCTACCAAGTATGCATGAAAGGTATTTTCCTACTCCATATGTGTCTTCAGACCTTCTACCAACCCTAAACTGAATTCTTTGGATTTTGGAAACTTCATTTATAATTTTCTAGTTATTCATACCTAGTTTGCTATATTTTCAGATTTATTTCCTATGCCTAAATGTGAACTTTATTATGAAAATAGTAAGACACCTCATCTAAACAGAATAGGTTTTGGGTCTAAAATATTAAATAATATATTTTTTAACTTCTCCTCTGATGTGAACTATTTTACATTTATTTTACTAATTTTCAGAATTATTCTCTACTTAAAATGTGTCCCTATAACTAATAAATGTGAATAATCAATTAAACAGATTCATTTCAGCCAAAAATCTATTTTTACTCACTCCAAAGTTTTCCAAGTACTAGGAAAGTTTTTAATTTGAATTTGCAATGTGTTTGTCCCATCTTTTAAATTTTAAATACTAAACACATAGTCAAATTCCTAAATTTAATATCACATAGGGTTAAAAAGGTAAATTCACCCCACTACAGGGTCTATTATATTATTTTAAGAATTTCCAGGGGTCTAACTACACATAACAGAGGGATTTTGCTAATTTTTATTAAGTCCAGGGGCTAAAACTGATTTTTAATTGAATTTACATAAATTTCTGAAGTTCTAGGGGTTAGATCAGAAGTTTCCGGGGCTAGCTCGTATTTTCCGAGAACCCCAGGGGGTAGCGCGTAAGAATTCCGGCCTTTATAACGCGGGGCTGACGTGGACCGTCCGATTTAGAACAGGCGGCTAAGATTATAATGTCGAACCGGTACGCGGGGATTTAAATTCTACCGTGCGATTTAAAATAGACTGACACGACCCCAAAGGTCCTGTCGAGCCAGGATCACGCTGAGGGGTGCTGCGTTGCACAGCACCGGATAACACACTTCAAAGATACAAAGCGGAAGCAGAATTTTATAACATAAACAGGTTTATGAACATGTTTACATCAAAAATAAGAGTAGTCTACACTCGCGGGCATAGACTACGCATCAAATCCACGTTCTGCCCTCGAACGTGTCCTTGTTAGCACACACACACACTAACTCTGCGGCATGCACGACTCCCACTCGACGGGGTTCCCCTCCTGGGGTTCCGTATCCTCTTCGGGAGTCCCTTCGTTATAGAGCCCTGCAAAAGCTTCAAACACAAGCAGTGAGCACGAAGGCTCAGCAAGTCTGACCCGTCTCACCTAAACATGGAACTTCTACATGAGGGGTGATGGGTACATGAGGCAAAAATCATTTGCAAAGGACTCGCCTAATTAGTGGAACCTTACTTTCAAGTTTTAGCAGCAGGTGGTGGAGAACCTTACGCTAAGGCACATGAGAGAGCAGCAATCAAACAAGAAACGCATTTCTCTCATGTACTTTGCCTAAAGTTTGAAAAGAACTTTAGTTAGCCCTAAGCTACAGCATATCATTAACAATCAATGTCCATCATTCAATCAGCAACATTTTAACATGTGACTAGCCTGTTCTTTCTACGTCACGGTACAGTGAACAAGTGGTACTCACTGACCGCGAGGGACGGCGATTATAATCGATTTACACCTGCAAGGTTACCCGAACAATCCGTCACGTACGCCCGTACTCGATGTTGCCTACAACAACCATTACGGACGCCGTAGGCGACTACCTTTCACCCGTTAGCCAAATGTTGAACCGGTCCAATCGTCCCGAGCAAGAGGTCTCTGCACGCGCATCTCAGTGCCGCCAGTCGATTTACACCTCGAGCTCTCAACCTACCCTCTGAACGACCAGCTATGCCTCAACACCCAGCTACCCAAGTTACATCAGTTTCCCGGTTCCCATATAGCCGGTAGGTCTTCGGTACTGTTCTAGCTTGTTCAACAGGCCCGCACACAGCTCGGTCCTCAATCGACACAAGCGGAGCTATAGCACACAGGCCCCAAAGTCCTGTTGCCCTTACCCTCCACTTGGTCTCATTTTCTTGCCATGTGTTTCATGTGCTATCACTACCCGAGTCGAGTGCCTCTAGCCTATGCTCGCGAGTAGTTCCAACTACTCGACTTGTACCGAATCCTACACTATCTTAGCATTGCAATAGCTAACGGGGTTTGCAATCCTAAACCCAACCCATGGTTTTCTTGGCTATGCAATTGGGTTTCCAAAAAAGACTCTAATGCGAAGGATCATAATAATCAAGTAAGTGCTCAAAACAATGAAAATTTGTAAAATGGTTAATGCAAACCAGAGCTTGCCTTGCTGCTCTTGGTCGTAGGCTAGCTGTTCCTCCGGAGTAACGAAGTCTAGGACTTTGGGTTCCTCCTCGACCTTAGCGACTACATGATAAAAGGAATACATGTATCAATTTAAATGCATTTGTATTAAGTTTGAAGTTGTGAAGTCTATAACCCTTGCTAGACAGACCCAATGACTGTGAAACTTTTACTGGGGCTTGGTTACAACCTAAACAGAGATTTGGTCAAGTTTTAGTTGCAGTAAAGCTCATTTGAGCCCTCCACAATTAATCATGTACTTGACCTTAATTGAAGGCTTTTAGGGTGTTCTAAGAATTTTCATGAAACAAACTATGACTTTCTGAAAACTAGATTTTCAGAGGGTTCTAATGAAGTTGGTCTCACTTAATTTGAATGTTTCTAGCTAAAGATATGAGCTAAACAATTTCAGAGAAAATTCTGAAAATGTTTCTGAACATTTTCTATTTTCTCTAGAACAGTTCCACTAATCACACCATTAGGTGGATTAAATGAGCTCAAATGGATCTGAAATTTTTATGGCAGTTCAAGTATATTTTGGTGAACATCCCAGCAAAATTTCAGGATTTTCCTCCAAAGGATTCTCCAGTTAAAATTCCAAACAGTTTAAGCTTTGAGGAATTAATTCTGGAGAATTAAGGAATTTCATGAAGTGAAACTTGATTTGCTGGAAATTGCTCAGAGATCTGAATCAAACAAAATTTGGTTCACTCGATTTGGAGCTTTCTAGCCAAAGTTATAAGGATTTGAAGTTTGAACTGAAACTGAAATTCGGGGAAAAGTTTAAATTCCTGCCCGTGGCGGCGATCTCCGGCGACCTTCGCCGGAACTGAGTTCCCGGCCACCCCCCGGCCCGAAACTCGCCGCCTGCCCCTTTACTGACCCCCTGGACTCGATGGTGGGGTCGCCGGCCACCGGCGATGACCGGAAACCCGTGCGCACCGGTGACAGCACCTGCTAGGGTTCCGGTGAGGTCGGTCCCGCTCTCCCGTGCACCAAATCGACCGGGAATCGGTCGGAGAGCATCAGTAGAGCATGGGAAACATGAACCAGGGCTGGGTGGAAGCTAGAAGTACCGGCAGCTATGCTCTCGACGGTGAGCCGAGGTGTTCAGCCATGGCGGCGGGGAAAACGGTCATATCATGGCCGATTCTCGATAGTTTTCTCTAATTCCAGTTTGAGCGTGGGCGCTATCGTGCGTAGAAGCTACTATGTAACGAGCTTGTCCAACCCTCGTGCATAGAGCACGAATCTCACCCGAAGGTGAGCTCGGTCCTTATGAACTGATCAAGAGTAAATTTGGAAATTCTCGGCCGAGGGTTGATCAATCGCCAAACGGCTTTCGGCTACTCCATCTACATACAATCACACACCTTTCTTGTGTAGAGCAGAGGACGTGACAACGGCTGTGTTGTGCTGTCCACGAGAGCCCGATCGGCGGCGATGCTTGGTTCGCCGGAGAAATGGTTCGGTACAGCTCGAGGACGCTTGCTCACTGGCCAACACGGTGTCTAGGAGGTTGCTCACGATCTCCCGGTGCCGTTTTGCTGCAGAGGAGGCTGTGCTCGCGAGTGATCGGGCTTGATCAAGCGTGAGCTCGAGCGGCGGCGGTTGCAGTGGAAGAACAGGCCGAGTACGTCGGCAGCTCGGGGAATGGGCGATCGGAGCACGCTGGGAGGGGATAAGTATCCCGGCGACTGGTCTCCGGCTTGGGGCGCGCAGCAGGAGCTGGCACCGGCTGCCCCCCGGTGGCGCGCGCACACTGCACCCAGGAACCGATTGAGCTGTGTTTCAGTTGGTTTGTGTTGAAGTGGTGGCTGACATGTGGGTCCCACTTCCAGTTTTAACCTCTGAAATTTACTCCTAATCACTGTTGTAAACAGTAAGCCCCAAAATACCCCAAGTGATTCAAATTATTCACCCATGAGCCATTTGAATTGAATAGAATTCAAATTTGGGTTTGGTTTGAGTGAATTTCAGCACAAGTTCAGTTTTGAATTCAAATAAAGTTTGAATTTGTCCCACTTAGCTCATGTAAAGATCAACTCCAAATGGAGTGAAAATTGGTGTGTGAGCTCACAAAAATGTGCTGAGTAAGAATATGCCTCCCACTTTTAAATTCATGGGATAAAAACAGTTTGAATTTGAATATGGTTTCAAACTGCTCTCTTTCTAACTATACCCAAAATGACCTCAAAAAGGTTTTGAATTTGGGTGAAACTTGGCATGGACATCCTTAGAAAAGTGTAGGAGTTTTCATATGTCCAGCCCACCTATATCACATGTGGGAAATACCACTTTTGCAATGTGTGAGTTTGTTCTCTAATGAGCATGTTGATGGTGGTTACTTGCTCTTCATTTGTGTTCATCATCTTTCCTCAAATGAGGTGTGTGGTGTGGTGATGAACACTTAAATTTTGTGTCAAAAACTGAGGCCCTTACATTCCTCCCCCCTTAAAAGAATCTCGTCCCGAGATTATAAGGTGAAAATGAGAGAGAGGACGGTGGAAAATTACCGGATATGCGACGTGAAAAAGTTGGGGTAGTTAGCGCGAAGAAATTCTTCGCTCTCCCATGTCGCTTCGTCCATGGAGTGATTACTCCATAGAACCTTGTAGAACCACAACGCACGGTTGCGTGTGGTTCGGGCCTTTTCATCAATAATCTGCACCGGTTCCTCCCGATAGGTGAGATCCGGTTGCAGTTCTTCAATATCTTCCAGCTGAACGGTAGTTGATAGCTTGAGACACTTCCTCAGATGGGAAATGTGAAAGACGTCATGCACACAGGAAAGTGCTTCTGGTAATTTCAGCCGGTATGCCACTGATCCACATCTTTCGGTAATCTGGAAGGGACCGATGAATCGGGGTGCCAACTTTCCCCTCACCCCAAATCTGTTTACGCCCTTCATTGGAGACACCCGTAGATATACGTGATCTCCAACTTCGAATTGTAATGGGCGCCTTCTCCGGTCCGCATATTGTTTCTGTCGGGATTGAGCGGCTTTTAGGTTCGCCTGAATCAGTCGAACCTTTTCTTCCGCGTTGTTGACAAGGTCAATCCCGAAGGTAACCCTTTCGCCAGACTCACACCAGTTCAATGGTGTGCGGCATTTCCGCCCATATAGCGCCTTGTAGGTCGCCATCTTGATGCTGGCTTGGTATCCATTGTTGTATGAGAACTCGGCTAACGGCAAGTGATCATCCCAATTCTTGCCGTGGTTGATAGCGCAAGCTCGTAGCATGTCTTCTAAGATCTGATTTACCCGCTCGGTTTGTCCATCCGTCTGCGGGTGGTATGCTGAACTACGGATCAGCTTCGTCCCCAAGGCAGCGTGTAGCTGCTCCCAAAAACGGGACACAAATAAAGTGCCCCGATCCGATACGATGGTACGGGGTACGCCGTACAACCATAGGATCCGTGAGATGTATAGTTCAGCGTATTCTTGGCGTTGTAGTTTGTGTTAACCGGGATGAAATGGGCAACTTTGGTGAGCCGATCGACGATCACCCACACAGAATCATGCTTCTGAAAAGTGGTGGGTAAACCAACGATGAAATCCATGCTCACGTCCTCCCATTTCCAGGCAGGAATGCCCAGTGGTTGCAGCAGTCCCGGTTTCCGCATGTGGTCTGCCTTCACCCTTCGACATGTATCACACTCGGACACGTATTTTGCAGTCTCTCGCTTCATCCGTGTCCATCAAAACTTGCTTCTGAGTTCTTGACACATTTTGTTGCTGCCGGGGTGAATAGAAAATTTTGATAAGTGAGCCTCATCAAAAATTTTCTTCCGTAATTCCGGGTTACGGGGTACGACGATCCGGTCCTTGAACCATAGGACGCCGTCTCCGTCCTTCCGGAAACATTTCAGTTCCCCACTGTCTACACGTCTCCGCAAATGTGACATGCCCTTGTCATTCTTCTGGGATGCCGCTATCTCTTCACGGATGGTGGGGATCAAAGCTAGGTTGTAGAGAGATCCGTGTGGAATCACATGTAGTGGTGGTTCGCTCTCTTCCAACGGTGTGATGGTCAGATTGTTGACGTGTGACTTGCGGCTCAGCGCATCTGCCACTACGTTTGCCTTGCCCGGATGATAATGGATCTCTATTTCGTAATCCTTTATCAGTTCTAACCATCTTCGTTGCCTCATGTTCAGCTCCTTCTGAGTGAATATGTACATGAGGCTTTTGTGGTCGGTATATAAATGTACGAGGTTACCAAGTAGGTAGTGCCTCCACATTTTCAGTGCAAGTACCACGGCAGTGAGCTCCAAGTCGTGGGTTGGATAATTCTGCTCATGGTTTCTAAGCTGCCGTGATCCATACGCGACCACTCTTCAGTCTTGCGTCAGCACACATCCGGGCCCAATGCCGGATGCATCGCAGTACACATCGAACGGTTTTGTTGTGTCTGGCTGCGCCAAAACCGGTGCTGATGTCAGGTGCTTAACTAAAGCCTTGAATGCTGCTTCACATGTTGGACTGCAAACATATTTGGTAGCCTTCTTCAGCAGCTCTGTCATTGGCTTGGCAATCTTCGAGAAGTTCGGAATTAACCTCCGATAATATCCCGCGAGTCCGAGGAAACTCCGTACCTCGTGAACAGTTCTCGGGGATTTCCAATTCAGCACTTGAGTGATCTTGCTCGGGTCTACAGCGATACCCTCCGCTGAGATGATATGCCCGAGGAAAGGCACTTGCGATATCCAAAACTCGCATTTGCTGAATTTTGCGTATAACTTGTGATCCCGCAGTCGTTGCAAGACTATACGCAGATGCTTTTTGTGATCTTCCTCCGACTTGGAATATACTAGGATGTCGTCGATGAAGACCACGACAAACTTGTCCAGCTCCGGCATGAATACCGAGTTCATTAAGTACATGAAGTGAGCTGGAGCATTGGTGAGGCCGAAGGACATGACCAGGTACTCATAAAGTCCGTACCTCGTCGAAAAAGCTGTCTTTGGAATGTCCTCCGCCCTTATCTTAATATGATGGTACCCGGATCTTAAGTCCATCTTCGAAAAGATCTTTGCTTCGACCAACAGATCAAATAACATGTCGATCCGTGGCAAAGGGTACTTGTTCTTGATGTTTATGGCATTTAATGGACGATAGTCCACGCAAAGCCGCAACGTCTCATCCTTCTTCTTGACAAATAACACCGAAAAGCCCCATGGCAAGGAGCTCGGCCTAATAAAACCCTTCTCCAGGAGGTCCGTGAGCTGAGTCTTCAGTTCAGCCAGCTCCTTGGGCGCCATCTTGTATGGCCTTCGGGATATTGGCATGGTTCCCGGTGCAAGTTCAATCTTGAACTCCACCTCTCTATCGGGTGGCATTCCCGGTAAATCATCCGGGAATACATCAGGGAACTCTCGGACCACCAGAATATCTTCCAACCTGATGGTTGTGGCTTGATAGACACTTGGAAGTTTTATTTCTGGACTGTCCAGAAATAATGAGTGAGACTTGTGCACTTTTGAGTTCAAGTGCACGACTCGGAGAACGGTGTCTAAAACAGCGCCGTGGCGGGTTAACCACGACATCCCTAAGATGACATCGACCTTTTGTCCCTCTGTGACACCCTCATCCCGGGTGTCAGCATATGTTCATGTTTATGAAGAATAAAAACATTTTTAGAAAAGAGGGAACGGAGACAAGTATCAAAAGGATAGCCAGTAAAGCTCTCCGAGAGTGCTGAAGGCAACTTCCACAACCAGCAGACCACGTGGTGTGTTCTGAACTCATTCCCGAGAGATAGGGAGAGGTCCGACGCTAAACTGGATACGTGGCAGGCTCGGGGGTCACCTCCGCAATTGGAAAGAGGTCCGACTCTGTGGGACACGTGCTGCCCGCGGAGATAGCCTCTGCGGAAGAAGCAAAGGCATTTTTCATAGGACACGTGTCATCCGCGGAGCTAGTTCTCGCGGAAATAAGAGGGCCAGTTACGGGGGATACGTGTCAGTCTCGGAGCTCATCTCAGAAGTCCGGATCTATTGAACACGTGTCGCCACCGGAGCTTATCTCCGGAGGTCCGTCGCAGCTAAACACGTGTCGACCTCGGGGCATGTCCCTAAGGAAAGGAGAGCGGAAAGACCGGCACCAAAATGTGGCATGCGTGGAGCTTACCTCCGAGGAAGAGGGAGGTCTCGCTCGTGACACGCGGCACAACTGGAGCTCGTCTCTGTGGGAGAAGAGATACCAGGCTCGGAAGGACACGTGGAGCTTCCGGAGCTCATCATCACGGAGGTAACGAGTCTGGAGCAGTTTTTACGCGTAAAGATACCAGTACGCAACGAAAACCGATCCAAACTCCACAATGTTACCAAAGATAAGACGTCAGGATCCAACAAGATCTGAATAAGACTCTTATTTGGGATCCAATCAGATTAGGACTCTTCTCATCCCGATTATAAATAGAACCCAAAACCTCTGGCCAAAACCACGAACTTCTCTTTCAACTCCTAAGCCGACGACTTAGCGCTCTAGCCCTAATCGCCGAGCACAACATCGCCGAAAGCACAACAAGGGAGATCATCGGAGAAGAACCAAGCGGTCTGAGGAGGACCTCGAAGACAAGAAGAGCGTGAGGTAGGACTTCAATACCACCTTACGACATCATGGTGTTCATCTCTTGCATCTGTTCTTCAATTCCTTTCGAACAGAAGCTTTTTCGTGGACAGATCACTCGATGATCAGTTTGATCTAAAGACAAGATCATCGCCACAACCACCTTTGATCCGAACACCTCTGACCATGCAAGCCATGCAAGAATACGTACAGATCAATCTAATGAAACTAATCATAGGATAGCATGCATGTGCATCATCGCATCTAGATTAGGGTTTTGTGCATGATATTGATTGCTGTGAATCTTGTATGCACGTGAATCCTACGTAGCAGGACAGGTTCAAGAAGCTGTCTATGACGAACTACAACAACCAGGTTTTGAGAATCAAGAACAACCGGAACCGCAAGAACAAGGCAAGTGCTCCTTGACCATGTTGATCCTATGTTTTGGGTAAAACTATTTTGTTTTGCGAAAAGGTGTGCGTGCTGAGTCAAACATGATGGGAAACCCTTTTATAGGAGTTTACTAGTTTTGATTAAACCATCCTTGTCACCTGGGAAGTTTATGAGTCGGGTATGGTTTTTGCTTTATGCTTCGCTGAGTCCATGGGATTGGGAAGCGAGATAGATGTGTCTAGCTAAATGCACTCGTACTGATAATAAGTAATTGATGAGGTTAATGAACATGGATCAGAGGGAGATCTAGGCAAGCCTGGGTTTGTGGATGAGGTAGCATGAGATGGTGGTTTTACTTGCCGTAGATCTAAGGACCGGTTCATGCATGCACATGCCAGGATAACAGTGCCACCACAAGGCCAAGTATGGGTGCGGCTTAGCTGAGTAATTAGGTAAGTTGCTAGGGTGTTATGGACTGTGGAAGGCGCGGGGAATGGGAGTCGAGTGAGGACTGCCCTGGGAACTGCATGGCACAAGAGGGGGCCCGTGGGTGGGAGAATTGGAGATTCTAGCCTGCCGGTGAAACCTTAGTGAGTCCATACATCTAGTAACCCCTTTGTAAAGGCTATTTTGTGATCTCTTGACCATACACCGACGGATGTGTATTGGTATAATGGAGGCTCTGCAGTCGCCGACGGGTGACGAAATCACAAACTTGTGGGTAAAGAGGTGCAAACTCTGCAGAGTTATTAAAACTATCATGATAGCCGAGCTTACGGTTACGAGCACCTGGCTAAACTGCCATGATTAGATGGGATGTTTACTGGAATGGTTATTGGGAAGGTTATTGGTTATGGTTTGGTTTGAGATTGTTGAGTCCGGATGATGAGATGTTTGCATGACTGATGGGTCATAACATGAGATTGGTCTCAGTGTGAGACGAGGTTGTTTTATGAGATGAGATGGTAGCGAATACGAGGAGGTATTCGTGAGTATGAATAAAAGATTGGTTAATGTTCGGATGGAACATGGAAAGCGATGGAGGTATGTTGGTAATTTAATACATGCTGGGACTACATTCATCTAAAGTTAAGTTGCTGTTTTATCATGATTTTATAAATTTGCTTTTCTGCAAATAAGCCCTTTATACCTACCTTGTTTATGAGCTGCATATCATGTGTTATTCCCGCACTTGCTGAGTACATCATTGTGCTCAAACTTGCATTATTATTTCATCAACAGCAAAAGAAGGCTATTATGAAGACCGAGTAGAGCATTATGGCGTGTGATCTGTTCTCAACCTTGCCTGTGGAGGGAATAGAGATGGAGCCACTTCTACTTAGTTTTGCTTCCGCATTAGTTTTTGCTTCCACATTTAAGTAAGATTTCCGCTGCGTAGAAATAAGGACTTCCGCTGTGAGCATGAGTCCAAGACTCATGAGGTGTTGTAATAAACTATGTTATTCGTGGTAATATATAATCTGAATTCAGTTTGTGGAACGTATGTGTATGTGTGATAAACATCCTGGGCACACATATGCATTAGTTCTCGATTCCGTGGTTTTCCACAGAATCACAGATTGGTATCAGAGCCACGGGTTGATAGTAGGTTACACGCCTAAAGATAGAAGCTTTAGATTGATATTAGAGCCACGGGTTGACAGCAAGTTACACCCCTGAATAGGAGTCATAGGTAGCTAAGCCACACTGACCAAAGGAAGCATCCTAGGGTGAATAACTTAGATTGGCTTTTGAAACCACCTTGGCATAGGGAACCATCCTTGAATAGGAGTTGAGTGGGCCCTTGTGATGATTATTTGTGAATATGTGCTTAGTGTGAGTTGTGGGACGTCTCAAAAACGTTGTCCATATACACACATAAGAAGAAGGAGGAGTGAAATGCTTCGGCACTTGATCACATCCTCATAAGGACTAATATATATAGTCCAACTCCCCTTGATGCATATAGTTGAAAGGACCTATCTAACCTTCTATTCTATTTCGTTTCCCCTCACAGATGGTGAGAGGAAACGCCAGCCGAAGGAACGTCCAGGAAGATGACCACGAGGAAGTTCCTGCTAACCCCGGAGCTGGCGAAAACAACCTAATAAGGTTGATGGCCATGCAAAACCAGCTTATGCAAACCATGATCCAAACTTTGGGTCAGTTGCAGGCCAACCAAAACTCCGTTCCGGCACCACCGCCGCCACCATCGCCGGCTCATAACAGGTTGGGAGAGTTCATGAGGACTCGACCACCCACCTTTGCTCAAGCAAGCGATCCAATGGAGGCCGATGATTGGTTGAAATCCATGGAGAAGAAGCTTGCCATTGCTCAGTGCAACGACCGAGAGTAGGTTCTCTTTGCGTCGCACCAACTGATGGGAGCAGCTGCTGACTGGTGGGATGCCTTGAGCAACGCCCATGCCAACCCGGAGACAATCACTTGGACTGAGTTCAAGGAAAGTTTCCGCTCCCACTACATCCCTGTTGGCGTAATGATGCTCAAGAGGCAGGAGTTTGAAGGTCTCCGCCAAGGGCAGAAAAGTGTGAACGAATACCTCAACAAGTTCATACAACTGTCCCGGTATGCCCCCGAAGATGTCAACTCAGATCAGAGGAAGCAGTACCTGTTCATGAGAGGGTTGAACAATGAGATCCAAGTTCAGCTCCTCAACAATGACTACGTAAGCTTCCAGAAGCTGGTTGATAAGGCTATTGTGGTGGAAAACAAGATCCGAGAGATCGAGCGCGAGTGCAAAAGGAAGATCCCATACCAGCCCCAAGGGAGCAACGTACGACCTAGATACATGCCCCCTGCACCGCAGTGTGGATCGACCACTCCTACGTACCGCCCTGGTCAGCCACCACAGCAACGGCCCGTTGCACCGGCACCTCGTGTGCCCATGCCTCCTGCGCCCCGGCCTAACAACGGCGCTCCTGTTCAAAACCCCTGCCTCAACGTACCTGCTGCCGTAGGCAACAGGGCATGCTTTGCATGCGGGGAAGTAGGCCACTTTGCTAACCAGTGCCCGAAGAGAGGCCCTGGACAGCAAGGTAACGTGCCCAAGCAGAATCAGCGACCAAATGGAGGGGACAACCAAGGGAACCGAGGACCGCAGAACTATGCTCGTGGCCACGTTAACCATGTCACTGCTGAGGTAGCACAACAGGTTGAGGACGTCGCAATTGTTATGTTCCTTGCCAACTCCAACCCGGCCACCATTTTATTTGATTCCGGAGCATCGCATTCCTTCATATCATCCAAATATGTTGCCAAACATCATCTACCCGTATCCCACCTAGAATGTGCTATGTTAGTTAATTCTCCCGGAGGAGAAATGAGGACTAGTATAGTATGTCCTAAGGTAAGCCTTAAAATAAGGGGGGTAGACTTCCTTGCCAACCTTATTGTCTTGGACTCCCACGGAATTGACATCATACTCGGAATGGACTGGTTAAGCAAGCACAATGGAGTAATCCAATGCGCTGAGAGAAGCGTGCAATTGACAAACGAACATGGTATCCGTGTCGAGTTTGAGTCAGCCCCGCAAGCGACCGAACGAGCGGATCTGAACCATGTTGAAGGGGTAGCATTGGACAACATTCCAGTGGTTCAGGAATTTTCGGATGTGTTCCCGGAAGAACTTCCAGGTATGCCACCTGACCGGGATATTGAGTTTGCCATAGATTTGGTACTTGGAACTGCACCCATAGCTAAGAGACCATATAGGATGCCCGTCAACGAGTTAGTTGAACTAAAGAAGCAAATTCAAGAACAGTTGGAGAAAGGTTTTATCCGTCCAAGTTCGTCACCATGGGGAGCCCCGGTACTCTTCGTGGACAAGAAGGACGGAACCCAAAGGATGTGCGTGGACTACAGGTCTCTCAACGAGGTAACAATCAAGAATAAATACCCTCTGCCCCGTATAGAGGACCTGTTCGATCAAATGAAAGGAGCCCAAGTGTTCTCCAAGATGATCTTCGGTCGGGATATTTCCAGCTGAAGATTAAGCCCTCCGATATACCTAAGACGGCCTTTCGGACGCGGTATGGTTCATATGAATATACCGTTATGTCTTTTGGATTGACGAATGCACCCGCATACTTCATGTACCTTATGAATAAGGTTTTCATGGAGTACTTGGACAAGTTCGTCGTGGTTTTCATCGACGACATTATGGTGTATTCAAAAAGTGAGGAGGAGCATGAAGAACATCTGAGATTGACCTTGCAAAAGTTGCGAGAGCATCAGTTGTATGCCAAGCTCAACAAGTATCAATTTTGGCTAAAGGAAATATCCTTCCTAGGCCACATCATCTCCAAGGAAGGGGTATCGGTTGATCCTGGAAAGGTGAGAGATGTTCTGAAATGGGACCAACCGAAGAGCGTGAGGGATATTCGGAGTTTCCTTGGAATGGCAGGATACTATCGGCGCTTCATTAAAGACTTCTCTAAGATAGCAAAACCTATGACAGAGTTGCTAACGAAGGGAAAAATCTTTCAATGAACACAAGCCTGCCAAGAAAGTTTTGAGGAACTCAAGAAAAGGCTAACCACAGCACCAGTTCTGGTATTGCCAGACATAAGCAAGAGCTTTGACATATATTGTGACGCATCCAGACAAGGGCTCGGGTGTGTACTCATGCAAGAAGGACAAGTGGTAGCCTATGCCTCACGACAATTAAAGAAGCATGAGCTTAACTATCCTACTCATGATTTGGAGTTAGCAGCAGTGGTGCATGCATTGAAGATTTGGAGACATTATATCCTTGGTCATCGATGTGAGATCTATACGGATCATAAAAGCCTCAAGTACATATTTACACAAACGGACTTGAATTTGAGGCAACGTCGATGGTTAGAACTCATCAAGGATTATGATGTGGGAATCAACTACCACCCTGGGAAGGCCAATGTGGTCGCTGACACATTGAGCAGAAAGGGAGCATGCCACCAACTCACGGTTCGGGAGCTACCACCTGAACTACGTAAGGAGTTCGAACGGTTACACCTCAGATTCTTGAATAACATTGAAATGATAGAGATCCACTCCTCATTGGAGCAAGAAATAAGAAAGGGACAAGCAACGGACGAGGGGATCAAGGAGATCAAGGAAAGAATCCGACAAGGGATAGAGAAGGATTTCAAAGAGGATGAAAAGGGTACGCTTTGGCTAGGAAAAAGGATTTGTGTGCCAAACCTAAGACACCTTCACGACATGATATTGAAGGAGGCACATGATTCACCCTATTCCATACATCCAGGGAGCACCAAAATGTACAAGGACTTGAAAACTTGCTATTGGTGGGATGGTATGAAGAGGGATATAGCCGAACACATTGCCCTATGCGACACATGCCAACGGGTAAAAGCCGAACATCAAAAACCCGCTGGATTGTTGCAACCTTTGAAAATACCTGAATGGAAATGGGAGGACATCAGTATGGACTTTATTGTCGGATTGCCACGAACTCAGTCAGGATACGATTCCATCTGGGTCATTGTGGACCGGTTGACAAAAACCGCCCATTTTCTTCCGGTAAAGACCAGTTACAACGTTACACAGTTGGCAGAATTGTACATGGAGCAGATCGTGTGCCGTCATGGAGTTCCGAAGAGGATAGTATCAGATCGAGGTTCTCAGTTTACCTCTAGATTCTGGAGGAAGCTGCAGAAAGCCATGGGTACACGACTGGATTTTAGCTCCGCCTATCACCCACAAACAGATGGGCAAACCGAGAGGACGAACCAAATTTTGGAGGACATGCTGAGAGCTTGCGCCTTGAAACGTGGGCGTAGTTGGGACAGGAGTTTACCGTATGCCGAGTTCTCCTATAAACAACAGCTATCAAGCTAGCTTGAAGATGTCACCTTTCGAAGCCTTATATGGTAGACGGTGTAGAACGCCACTGTTCTGGAACGAGACTGGAGAGAACCAGGTGTTTGGACCCGAAGTACTACAAGAGGCTGAAAAGCAAGTCCAAACGATACGGGAGAACTTAAAGGCTGCTCAGTCACAACAGAAAGGCTATGCGGACAACAGGCGTAGGAAGTTGACCTTTGAAGTAGGGGACTTCGTATACCTTAAGGTATTGCCTATCCGAGGCCAACGACGTTTTAACGTCAAAGGCAAACTAGCGCCTCGCTACATCGGACCATTTAAGATTTTGGACAAGCGAGGAGAAGTAGCCTATCAACTAGAGCTCCCAAACCACCTCTCTGACGTACATGACGTATTTCATGTATCTCAGCGCAAGAAGTGCTTGAGAATACCAGAGGAACAAGTGTCAATGGGAGAACTTAAACTTCAAGAGGACCTGACTTACGCAGAACACCCTATCCGAATCTTGGACGTAAAAGAAAGGGTCACCCGAAACAAAGTGATTCGATGGTGCAAGGTACAATGGAGCCATCACACTGAAGCTGAAGCCACATGGGAGCGTGAAGAGGATATTAAGGCTGAATTCCCCTATCTATTTTCTACTAACAAATCTCGAGGGCGAGATTCAATTTAAGGGGGGTAGATTTGTGACACCCTCATCCCGGGTGTCAGCATATGTTCATGTTTATGAAGAAGAAAAACATTTTTAGAAAAGAGGGAACGGAGACAAGTATCAAAAGATAGCCAGTAAAGCTCTCCGAGAGTGCCGAAGGCAACTTCCACGACCAGCAGACCACGTGGTGTGTTCAGAACTCATTCCCGAGAGATAGGGAGAGGTCCGACGCTAAACTGGATACGTGGCAGGCTCGGGGGTCACCTCCGCAATTGGAAAGAGGTCCGACCCTGTGGGACACGTGCTGCCCGCGGAGATAGCCTCTGCGGAAGAAGCAAAGGCATTTTTCATAGGACACGTGTCATCCGCGGAGCTAGTTCTCGCGGAAATAAGAGGGCCAGTTACGGGGATACGTGTCAATCTCGGAGCTCATCTCAGAAGTCCGGATCTATTGAACACGTGTCGCCACCGGAGCTTATCTCCGGAGGTCCGTCGCAGCTAAACACGTGTCGACCTCGGGGCATGTCCCTAAGGAAAGGAGAGCGGAAAGACCGGCACCAACACGTGGCGTGCGTGGAGCTTACCTCCGAGGAAGAGGGAGGCCTCGCTCGTGACACGCGGTACAACCGGAGCTCGTCTCTGTGGGAGAAGAGATACCAGGCTCGGAAGGACACGTGGAGCTTCCGGAGCTCATCATCACGGAGGTAACGAGTCTGGAGCAGTTTTTACGCGTAAAGATACCAGTACGCAACGAAAACCGATCCAAACTCCACAATGTTACCAAAGATAAGACGTCAGGATCCAACAAGATCTGAATAAGACTCTTATTCGGGATACAATCAGATTAGGACTCTTCTCTTCCCGATTATAAATAGAACCCAAAACCTCTGGCCGAAACCACAAACTTCTCTTTCAACTCCTAAGCCGACGACTTAGCGCTCTAGCCCTAACTCGCCGAGCAAAACATCGCCGAAAGCACAACAAGGGAGATCATTGGAGAAGAACCAAGCGGTCTGAGGAGGACCTCGAAGACAAGAAGAGCGTGAGGTAGGACTTCAATACCACCTTACGACATCATGGTGTTCATCTCTTGCATCTGTTCTTCAATTCCTTTCGAACAGAAGCTTTTTCGTGGACAGATCACTCGATGATCAGTTTGATCTAAAGACAAGATCATCGCCACAACCACCTTTGATCCGAACACCTCTGACCATGCAAGCCATGCAAGAATACGTACAGATCAATCTAATGAAACTAATCATAGGATAGCATGCATGTGCATCATCGCATCTAGTTTAGGGTTTTGTGCATGATATTGATTGCTGTTAATCTTGTATGCACGTGAATCCTACGTAGCAGGACAGGTTCAAGAAGCTGTCTACGATGAACTACAGCAACCAGGTTTTGAGAATCAAGAACAACCGGAACCGCAAGAACAAGGCAAGTGCTCCTTGACCATGTTGATCCTATGTTTTGGGTAAAACTATTTTGTTTTGCGAAAAGGTGTGCGTGCTGAGTCAAACATGATGGGAAACCCTTTTATAGGAGTTTACTAGTTTTGATTAAACCATCCTTGTCGCTTGGGAAGTTTATGGGTCGGGTATGGTTTTTGCTTTATGCTTCGCTGAGTCCATGGGATTGGGAAGCGAGATAGATGTGTCTAGCTAACTGCACTCGTACTGATAATAAGTAATTGATGAGGTTAATGAACATGGATCGGAGGGAGATCTAGGCAAGCCTGGGTTTGTGAATGAGGTAGCATGAGATGGTGGTTTTACTTGCCGTAGATCTATGGACCGGTTCATGCATGCACATGCCAGGATAACAGTGCCACCACAAGGCCAAGTATGGGTGCGGCTTAGCTGAGTAATTAGGTAAGTTGCTAGGGTGTTATGGACTGTGGAAGGCGCGGGGAATGGGAGTCGAGTGAGGACTGCCCTGGGAACTGCATGGCACAAGAGGGGGCCCGTGGGTGGGAGAATTGGAGATTCTAGCCTGCCGGTGAAACCTTAGTGAGTCCATACATCTAGTAACCCCTTTGTAAAGGCTATTTTGTGATCTCTTGACCATACACCGACAGATGTGTACTGGTATAATGGAGGTTCTGCAGTCGCCAACGGGTGACGAAATCACAAACTTGTGGGTAAAGAGGTGCAAACTCTGCAGAGTTATTAAAACTATCATGATAGCCGAGCTTACGGTTACGAGCACTTGGCTAAACTGCCATGATTAGATGGGATGTTTACTGGGATGGTTATTGGAATGGTTATTGGGAAGGTTATTGGTTATGGTTTGGTTTGAGATTGTTGAGTCCGGATGATGAGATGTTTGCATGACTGATGGGTCATAACATGAGATTGGTCTCAGTGTGAGACGAGGTTGTTTTATGAGATGAGATGGTAGCGAATACGAGGAGGTATTCGTGAGTATGAATAAAAGATTGGTTAATGTTCGGATGGAACATGGAAAGCGATGGAGGTATGTTGGTAATTTAATACATGCTGGGACTACATTCATCTAAAGTTAAGTTGCTGTTTTATCATGATTTTATAAATTTGCTTTTCTGCAAATAAGCCCTTTTATACCTACCTTGTTTATGAGCTGCATATCATGTGTTATTCCCGCACTTGCTGAGTACATCATTGTGCTCAAACTTGCATTATTATTTCTTCATCAACAGCAAAAGAAGGCTATTATGAAGACCGAGTAGAGCATTATGGCGTGTGATCTGTTCTCAACCTTGCCTGTGGAGGGAATAGAGATGGAGCCACTTCTGCTTAGTTTTGCTTCCGCATTAGTTTTTGCTTCCGCATTTAAGTAAGATTTCCGCTGCGTAGAAATAAGGACTTCCGCTGTGAGCATGAGTCCAAGACTCATGAGGTGTTGTAATAAACTATGTTATTCGTGGTAATATATAATCTGAATTCAGTTTGTGGAACGTATGTGTATGTGTGATAAACATCCTGGGCACACATATGCATTAGTTCTCGATTCCGTGGTTTTCCACAGAATTGAGGGCGTCACACCCTCTAAGATTATGAGAGACGTAGGGTAAACTCTACCCTCTAAGCACAATGGCGCTTTTGGGACCATCATGCTTGCTGAAATTTTCCCACCCGGTGAACAGATCACATAAGGACTATCGGTGGGTAGTATTTGCAATCTATATTTATCAATGAAAGCTTGGCTAATGAAGCTATGCGTGGCGCCTGAATCAAATAGTACTATAGCGGGATGCTGGTGGAGTTGGAACATACCCGCAAGGATTGGCTCGCCCTCCGGCACGTCCTTAATGGCAAGCTGTTGGACGGTGCCGGGCCTAGGGTTTGCCCGCAGCGCATTAGTAGGGTTCCGGGGTTGATTCCGCCCCGGAAACTGCGGTGCCACTCCGCCGCCTTGCCTCTCCGGGCAACTGCTCGCGAAGTGTCCTGGACGACCACACTTGTAACATGTGGCCGCTGCTGGTGTAGTGCTCGGGGGATGAAAGCCCGGCATGCGTTGCTGAGGTGCATACGCACGCGGCATTGCCCGCTGCTGCTGTTGTTGCGGAGGTGGTACTGGCAGTGCCGGCCTGAATGCCGGTGAAGAGTACGGTCGACTGCGGAACAGCATCGACCGCTGTGGTGGCTGCCAGCGTGGACCTGATGGTGGGCGATTCATCATCCGAAACTTCTGAGAAGGACCGCCTCCTTCTCCGCTGCTTTGCGGCGCGCTTCGCTTTCGCTCCGCCGCCGCTAACTCCTTGCCGGAGTCCTCCTGAACAATCGCAGCATCAATGATGTCGTTGAGGTTGCCGCGATTGAACATCGCCAACTTGTCCTTCAGGAGCGGGTTAAGCCCCTGGTAGAAGTGATCCTGCCGCTTCTCGTCAGTATCTGCATGATATGACGCGTAAAGCGCGAGATCGTTGAACGCCCTGGAATATTCCAGCGCGTTCCGGCTCCCTTGCTGCAGGTGCAGGAACTCCTGCGTCTTCCTCTTCATTAAACCTGGCGGTATATGATAGGCCCTGAAGGCCGTCCGAAACTCCGTTCGGGTCATCACTCGGTCGGTGGGCTGTGAAGCACATAAGTTGGCCCACCACGCGATTGCGGATCCTGGGAGCTGCTGGACCGCGAACTGAGTCTTGCGCTGCTCGCTTATCTGGAGCAGCCCGAACTTCATCTCTATGGCGCGGAGCCAGTTGTCCGCGTCAAGTGGTTCATCCGCCCTTGAGAATACCGGGGGATGAGTAGCCATGAAGTCGGAGTAGGAGCTCTGTTGACGCTCCTCACGATCTTGACGTCTCTTTGGGCGAGACGTATTGGCGATTAGAGTTTGCAGCAACTCCGTGTGCTGCTGATGTGAACCTGCCATTGCCGCGACGATGTCGGCCAATGTAACCGTTGGCAGTGGTGGTGGCGGTGTTTGCTGTTGCTGCTGCTGTCCCGAGGAGTCCTCGGGAGGCGGTTGGGAGGTCTCTCCCCCTTGACTGGTACCCCCAACATCCGGGTTGGCACGAGTACGCGCCATTCTGAAATTCAAAACAGCAGCGATTAGCACATGTCTTACTTAAAATTCCATATGTAACAGTAGGTATTGAAGTGACACATGATTAATTTGCACAACATTCACATATATTGATAAAGCATAAACTTTATACAAGATACATTATTCTCGGGTCTCTGAGAAGTCGTGCTCATGTCGTCACTACCCATACATATGCTACTGTCTACACGACATGTCACCGATTACAAAATTTGGGCTACACTGCCCTGGCTGCCCTACATGGCAACTGTAACCCCCTACTCGGAGTAGAACTCGACCTCCTGTGGGTCGTCCTCCTCCGGTACCTCTGCTGTTGGCTCTGGATCTACCACCTCTTCTCCCATCCCGGGTTCTCCCATTGCTGGAAGACCCAAGACCACCGGTATACCCAATACCGGAGGCACGAGGTCCTGCAAAGCATGCACCTCGTCCATAGCCTGGTTGTAGTCTTCTTCCCAGCCTTGCCCTTCCTCAATAGCGTCGTCCCGCTCTTGAGCAAGGTCCTCGTTCTGCTGGGTCAGATTCTGTACCAGTTCTTGTAACGCCGCGATGTCGACACGGCTCTTCTTCTTTGCCTTCTTCAGACGATGCAACTGATTGTGTTGTTCATTCAGTCGCTTTATCGTCGGAAGGAGCACATTGCAGAGTGCGCTGTGAGCACTCTCGAAATGGTCTCCACGGATTGTGCTCTCCTTGAGCTTGGTGGCGAGATGCTCCGTATGAACAGCTTGGCTGTCCATCACAGCGTTTCCCGCCCTCATCTGGAGGCTGAGATTTGCCTCCGCGGGGTTGTACCATGGGCAACTCGGGTCCGTTGCCTCCAGGTACCTCTCTTCCCACACATGCTGAGCCCGTCCCTCCACCGGAATGAGCGCGTATGGAGTACCCTCCATAGCCTGCACGTGTAGTTGGCAGAAACGTGACATAGTGTCACGGCCTGCCACTTGCCACATCCCTTCCGGTTGTCTTCCTCTCACCGTGACGGTGAACGGCACCTAACCGGGTGGCGTAGGTCCTGCAGGGACTTCGACATGGATCGTCCACGTCTTGTTACCCTCTTCGCCTTCTTCCTTGGCGAAGTATTGCAGCATCTGGTTGTACCCGAAATATTGGAGCATTTTGCCACAATGCTTCCGGGTAGCCGCTACGGTGAGAACAGTGGGATACCACCCACCCGTTCTCCAACTGCTGATCTGCTGTCATCTGTAAAAATATATTTGAGAAATGTCAAATATTTATTTAAACAGTAATCCCTTGAGTTATAACATAAGACATGTCATTGAACCCATAAAACTTGGAAACATAGTTCAAATTTTAAACAAATTTGACTGCTGATCTGCTGTTCCCATGACAGCCCTGACCAGTTTCCATTTCAACCTGATTTAGGCCATGTTAAAGGCAAAACTAGTTCTGGAGCTCAACATCAAAGTTAAAGCTAAGTTCAATAGCTTTTCAGAAAGTATTTGCTTGACCTAAGATCTGTCCTGGTTCAAAAGTTATGAGATGTCAAAGTTAACAGAATTTCTGGAGAAAATTGGACAGCACCTCCCTGCTTTAGGTACTGATTTGATCCAAGAATCCCAGTTAATTCTGTTCCTAATCCGACAAAACTTTCTGTTACAAAGTTGTAACCCATCTCATAAGCTTTCCAGAAATGCATCCTATGACCCCAACCTCGAAAGAACTCAACCTATAACCTCTGATTAACTTCAGCCTTGATTCAGCTGAAAACAGAGTGCTCTGTCCTTAACAACCTATAAGTTGAAAACTTGATAACTTTGAATACCCTGTTCAAGGGAAGGAGTTACATCAAGTTTTACTACTTTAGATCAAAATCTTCAAGTTTTAAATGAAGTTGTTCATTTAATGGGGTGTGACGTTGATGTGTCACCAGATTGTGTCAGTACTACGTCCTCACAAAGAAAGACCTATACCGGACTTAGCCGGCTTCGTTAATTCAGTGGCACTAAACGTCACTCGCACACGGATGCTATACGTCTACCGTTTCGTGGTCAGGCTACCTGCATGTAAAGGTCCCAAAATTATGAATACAAAGAAACACTTGTTTGCAAAGTTTTGTTTCGTGTGTGTGAAATTTGGGACTTGTTAAAAACTTTTTCCCACATGTGATAACACACATGAGGGCTTTCTTCACACAAGTCAAATGTTCATTTGAGAACTTGGAACCCTAGAGGGGTCTAAAACAAGGATGGGAAGTTCCCATATGTGTGAGAAAACAAAAATCAGATTTGGAACAATTTGTTCAAACAAAAATTCAAATGAGAAAAACACAATGGAATTCAAAACTGTTGTGCTAAAAATCTCATTTGTAGCAGCCAAATAAAAATCAGATTTCATATTTGAATTCCTTGAGTCCAAATTAGGGGGTGTGCAAAGTTTCATGATTTATAGAAATAGTTTGCAACCCATTTTGCAAAATGGACTTTAAAAGACAAAGAATTCAAATACCTATTTGAATTTGGATGAAACTTGCCCAATTATCCAAATGCATACCAGATTTGAATTCCCACAATTGAATTCACTCAACATTCAAACTTGGGAGATATTTGGAGAGGGGATAAGGAGGACTGATCAGTGGGTCCCACATGTCATTGTGTGAACTGAAAACTTGCAAAAGATCTCAGTGTTGGGTCTCTGTTTTGCCTCCCCGGGTGATCGACACCGGGCAGCGCCGAGCCACCACCTGCTTCGCCGGTGGGCGCCTGGCAAGCTGCTTTCTTCTCCTTATTACCTCGGCCGAGTTCCCTTGCCACAACCACGAGGAGCCGCTCTGTTCTTCTTCCACCCCCGCGCCCTAAACAGAGCTGCTGCCGCCACACTCCTTCGATCGGCAGCCAGCTCGGGTGATCACGAACCAAGGCCAGTAAGTAGCAAAACGGCACCAGGGCCTCACCCTCGTCCTCCACGACGCGCCATCGACCGAGCTCGACCCTCCTACCCCGGGGACACCGCGTCCGCGCGGCGGCCGAACAAGGACCGATTAGGAGGCATCCGTGGACAGCTCCACCTGGTGAGGGTCACGACCAAGTACCGGCGCTCCTGGACGTGCCAAGGCACCGTGCTGCTCTCCTTCCAGGCTCAGCCCATGCCATGCACCGCCGGGAGTGAATTTTGAAAAGTTGCTCCGGCGTACTCCATCTGACCTTCCGGCACGGTAATCCCGAATTCCTTCCCAATTCTCAATCTTTGTTCGTCAAAGTTTGCACGAAGGGCCCAAAGCGATAGGCGATCCTTTGCCCTTCACGGTTCTAGCCTAAAACTTGTAACAGCGCTCAGATGCCACGCTGAGACGGCCCCACGGGACCTCGTCGGGTGGTGCCGTGTTATGCGGCACCCAACAGCACACGGGTCGATGAACATACATCATATTACATAAATAGTTTGCGGAAGCGTACAAGATTGTTTTACAAATAAGTATATCAGAGTAAACTACAGCGGAAGACTATCACTCTCACGACTCATATCTAAACTAGCAACAAAGAAACGGTCCAGCCCGCGGACGTTTCTTACTAGCAACACGAAGACAATCTGCAGCGGCGAGGATGCTCTTAGAGTAAGCACTCGGAGGTTCCCGAGTCTCATCGGCACCCCTTCTCATAATCAGCGAGTCAATTACCTGCAAAACAACTCGGATAGCATCCGTGAGCATAACGCTCAGCAAGACTTAACCGTCTCCCTAAACATGAAACTCTAAGTGAGGTTATGAACCTAACATAGGATGGCATAAGCATAATTAACTCGCCTAAAAGTGAATCCTTACTTTCAGGTATTAATTGCAGCATTTTAAGTAACCCTGGGCACGCTACATCGGGAGTCCACAATCAAACAAGAAACGTTTTCCCCCGATGTAAATTGCTCATGGCATAAAAGAATCGAGTTTGCACTAGCCTATTCATCGAGATCCAATACGACACTAGTATAATACTTCACATCAATATGATTAGTTCCTTTCTCATGCAAGTTCTTACTACGTCACGACTGTGAGAACAAGTATGCTCGGTCCATTCCGCGAGCGACGGTGATTCGAATCAATAACACCCGGACTACACGACACGTACGCCCGTACTCGACGTTGCCTACAACAACCATCACTGACGTCGTACGTGGCAGCCTTTCCCCCGTTTCACCCCCGCTGAATCGATCAAGTCGCCCCGTACAGTAGCTACTCTCATGGTGCACCTTCCGACGTGAGATGTCATGAGAATATTCCCCACATACTGCACACCGGCCGTCCGCCTGAGGCGACCCGAAAAGTCCCAACGACAGCTTCCCGAGGTACATCGGTTTACTGGGTCCCATATAGCCAGCATGAGTCCGGTACACAACTCAAACTTGTTCAACAGGGCCGCATACGGATCGGTCCTTGACCGACACGGACAGGTCTACAGCACCCAGGCCCCTATGTCCTGCTGCAACTACAACCTTCCGGTCTCAATTTTAACTTGCTAATTCAATTACGAACCAATCCCGTATGCCCCTGTTGTTCCTAAATCTGCGAGTAGCATCTCACCACTCGACTTCTACCGAACCGTACTTAAGCATGGCAGTTCTACACGGTGAAAGACACCTACCCAATACTCCATGGGTCATTTGGCTATGCAAGAGGAGTATCAATCACTATACCTAATGCACAGTTCATATCTTGACCGAAAGTGAGTACAAAATAAAAACTTAACAGCTGTTAAATGCAAACCGGAGCTTGCCTGTTTTGCAGGGTAGTCGTATATAACAGTTAGGGTCCTTGCAGATCCACCCTTGACTCTCCGGAGCTTGATCCACTTTGATGAATTACTCCTTTGAGTCCCCTTCGTTGTGGTTCCTATTGAAATGCATATGCACATATTTTATAGAATGTAATGGAAAGAAGTTATAGAATTACTTTCTTAAGAACAGAGGTTGTGTGGAAAAGCCAAGCATGGCTTGGTTTTCCTCTGTTGTGCAAAGAGCAGAATTAAACTAATTTGACCTTAAGGCCCTTAGCTATACATTAACCCTTTTCTCTAATGAACATAATAGATAAGCTGAAAAGATTCGAGTGCAACTGAAGAACAAGAACTCCAATGGCCTCAAAACTTTTACAGCAGGTTCTATACTACCTAAGGATTTAGCTTGCCAAATTGCAGCTAATGTGGAGTCATATTGTGTCCCCCATAATTCTCACAATATCTCTTATGTATTTTTCCCTTATACATAAGTATGGAGAATAAGGACAGGGAGTTCCAGGACTCATATTGGGCTGATAATTTACATGTGAGTTCTTGATCACATGAGAGTCATCTGGTCCAAAACTCAGCCCTTTTACTTGGGTAGTTCGCCCAGAACAATTCTTTAAGCATTTGTACTCAATAGAATTAATTCTGTAGAAATGTGCATTTTCATGCCCAACTAAGTGAACTACAATTCCAATTATGTCCCAGAGAGCTTGCCTAAATTTTCCTATGATTTTTAGAGCTATGGATTGCTCAGAACAGATTTTTGAAGTGGGAAACATTTTCTGAAAATGTTTCTGGACTCTTATGAACACAGCAGATTGTTTTTAGCAAATTCTTATTCAAATGATCTTCAAATGAGCTGAAAATTTGCTAGTAGGTCAACAATATGCTAAAGAATATTCTGGCAAAATTTGGGTATTTTTGGATAAACTAAACTCCCTCTATAATTCTTTTTCAGAAAAACTTCCAAGAATTTTCCAGAATTAAATAATTCGTTTCATACAAATTGGGTTGTACCTCTGGATAGTACACTCTTAAAGGAATCCAACAAAATTTATCTCACTATTTTTGGAGCTTCCTACACCAAGTTATGCATTTTACAAGTTTGCACAACTCTCTGTTTGATTTTAAACAGCACAATCACGCGTGGGGCCCACGGGTCAGATGCTTCTTCAACCTCCCGCCAGAGCCCGCGGTGCACACCAGCAGAAAACTTGGCATGGCTCGTTCTCCCCCATTTCTCCACCAAATGGGCTCCGGTTTCGCCCTACATGCTCCGGGGAACGTGGCGCAGCTGCCGGGCAAGGTTTTCCCGCATGAAAATGGCTATAGGTGGGTCGGCACCGGCGGGGCGGCTCGGGAGCTCGACATGGACGCGTTCCAGCGTGTCCAAGGCATCTCCCGGCGAGCTATGATGTCCTACAGCATCCCTATGGTTCTAGGAACATGGAACGGGGATCAGATCATGCAGAAAGTGGCTGCAACCTAGTCCTCACCGTGGACCATGGCAGTTTTGGCCGCCGGCGATGATTTCTCGTCGCCCGGGGCCTAGGAGGGTCGGTTTCCTTTGGTTTTCGGCGTGGGAGGGCGCTAGGGAACCTAGTTGCTGTGGTTTGAATTGTAGGAGGTGTGATCAATCGGTTTGGGAGAATTTCCCGAATTAAACACATGCTGTTTTATTCGTGCACCGGTGCCAAAACTCGAATTCCGGCGAGCCGGCGTCGGGGGAGAGCAAGAGGACGACGGGATGAGGATCAGTACCTCCTGGCGCACCTCTGTGACCTCTTGAGCCTGCCGGAGAGGCGCTGGGCTGGCCGGGAGACAGGGGCAATGGAGCAGCGCCGACGAGGTGTTCTGCTCTCGGTTTGTTTGCGAGGAGGAGAAAGCAATTGTGCTTTGCTTCGGCCGGGGGGCACGTTATCACGTTGGGGGTGCGGCCAGGACCGACCCCAGGGCGCCAACGCATGGAGACCGGCAGCAGGAGCTGTCACCGGCAAGCTGCTCGGTGGCGCTCGCGAGCTGCTCGGGAAAAGTCCCCACCGAGAGCAAAACTTAAGGAGTAAGTCTCCTCCTTTAGCTCTATGACCTGTGGGTCCCACCCCCCATTTTTTCAGCAAATATCTTTTCAAGCTGATCTTTTCAATCCCCAGAATGCTAAAATTTAAAAAGGTGGGCTAGAATTTGAATTCTTCAAATTCAGTTTGAATTTGCAAGACTAAACCTGAATTTGGTTTAAGTTTGCAAATTCTCCTCTTTAACTCCTTTTTGAGCCCACCCTAAAATTGAAAAGTTGGTGATAACCTTTTCCCTAAAAACTCAACTATATGGCTGCATGTTAATTCAAAGTTTTTGGGTCACCATATGTGTGAACTTTGAATTTTCAAATCTGAATTTTAAACTCGCATGCAAAGAGGTATTTAACTCCTTATTGGTTCAACATTTTTTAAGTAAAAAGGTGAACCTCATGTTGGATGTTCATCCATGTATAACCTTGCATGAAGAAAAGTTTTAGCAAGTCCCATTTTTCATGTATTTGCCACACATATGAACTCAAACTTTAGTTTTTTATTCATACACGTTTTTGGGACTTTTACAAAACTGCACATAGACCGAGTATTTCATGGGTTTCTACCGGCGACCGAACCGGGGGACCGCGGTCGCACGATGAAAGCATGTTTGCCATCATTCTCGAACGTTTTTGAGGCTAGGCCGAGCTTCCCCATCGTTCACTGCTGCTGTAGCACCATTTTGTCGAACTGTTGGTGCACTAGGATGGCCGGCCGTCGTCGCCGATGAAGTGCCGGGCTGCCGCAGCGTCGCTAGCTACCATAGAGGTTTTGCCGGCTCGGGGAAACCTTACCATCGTGCTCAGCAGGGCAGGTTAGGCTCTGGCGGCGAGCAGGGGCTCGAGCAGAGGCTGGGAGATCGAGTTCCGGCGATCTCCGGCGAGGGCGGCGGCGCGGGCATCCGGAGCGTGGGAACTGACCCGAGGTAGAAGAAGGGGTCGGCGGGCCCAGTCGTCAGTGAGAGAGAGTTTAAAACCCTGATCCTCTGTGGCTGTGGGATCCCATGTAACTGCACAGAGGGATCTGTGTGGCCCCGTGTGCCTTTGATTCTGTAAGTGACACGTGCCCCATGGCCCACAGTCAGGTTTAAACTTTTCCGCGGATTTATTCAAATCCCAGATTTTTCCCCAAACTTTAGAAGAGCATAACTTTTGCTAGGAACCTCCAAATTTAGTGATTCAAATTGGGTTAGATTCAGATTGACAAACTCTATCCAAAAATGCAGCCTAATTTGTATGAAAGTCTTTATTTAATTCTAGAAAATTCTTTAAAGCTTTTCAGTAAAAGAATTTTAGAGGGAGTTTGGTTTATCCAAATATCCTCAAATTTTGCCAGACTATTCTATAGGGTGTTATTAGACTCCTGTAAAAGTTTCAGCTCATTTGGAGTTGAATTGATCAGGGTAATTCAGATTGTAAGTTCCTGTATTCAAATGAATACAGAAACATTTTCAGAGAATTCCCAAAACTTGTAAATTCAGTTCTGGGAAATTCCTAGCTCAAAAAATCCTAGGAAAATTCATGTAGACTCTATAAACTATAATTGAAATTGTGGTTCTCTGAGTTTGACATGAACATGGATGTTACCTCAGAATTAATTCATCTTTGACTGAACACTTAGAGAATTATTCTGAATAAACCATTCCATGAAATTTGCTAAATTTTGGTCCAGAGGACTTTCTTGTGACAAGGAACTCACATGAAATTTCTCAGCTCCATTAGAGCTATGGATCACCACTGTCATGTGTGATCTCTTAAGGTGATCAACACTTAAGTGGGAAGAAGCACTCAACACTCGATCTTAGTGTTTAAGCCCAACCCAAACCACTAGCACCAGTGTCATTTTAAATTCTTAAATAAAGTTCCAGTTTTAAAATGGTCTTTAGATCTTATGAGCAAAAGCTTTTCAATTAAATACATATGCATGATCATATCGTGTAGCATATACGTGAAGAAGGTGAGAAGGACTTGAAGTGAAGATCAAGGAGGAAGGAGAACAAGTGATCAAGCTCCAAGTGATTGTCACTAACTGATTGTAACAGTAGTCACCTGCAAAACAGGCAAGCCCCGGTTTGCATTTGAACCGTTTTATAAAGCATTTTCATTTGTAGGGATCATAGCTTTGCATCGTTGATTGCATTACGTCTAGATGATATTGAAAACCCCACTTGCATGACCAAAAACACCTAAGAGAGAAAGGGTAGGATAGCAACTCCTCGAGGGAATTTGGCTACGCTAATGTTAGTAGGAAAGGTCCGGTAGAAGACGAGTAGTTGGAATCTACTCACGAGTTTAGGGCTGGTTTACTCGGAACGGGTCCGAATTAGAAAAGATGAGGAAAGTTCACACATAAGAAATGGAGACCGGGCAGGGAGGTTTAGATGCAGTAGGTTGCAGGCCGTGCGTGCATAGCCCTGCCTGTGTCGGTTAAGGCCCGTCCGTGCTTGGCCCTGTTGGACAAGTTTGAGTTGTGTACCGGGCACATACTGGCTATATGGGACCCAGGAAACCGATGTACCTTGGGAGATCCATAGTGGAACTTTTCCAACTGCCTTAGGCTTTCGGCGTCAGGGTAGCAGGAGGTACCTCGCTCAAGAACATACCACAGCGGGTATGTACCTTGAGGGAGCTTGCGTACTCGGGGCAGTTGGACTGCGTCCAATGTGGAAGATCTTGGGAAAGGTGGCCGCGTACAACGTCAGTCGAGGTTGCTGCCAGCAACTCGGAGTACGGGTGTATGTGTCGTGTAGTCCGGGCGTGTACTGATTCGAATCACCGTCGCTCGCGGTTATATGAGCATACTTGCCCACTGCGTCTTGACGTAGTAACAACTGGAATTGTTTATCTTTGAACTTGATAAGGCTGTGCTATAACTCGTATTGCAACCATGATTGAATTAGAGATAGGCTCATTAAAGTTTACTTTCACTTTGTGCAAGGAGCATCGCAACAAAGCGTTTCTTGTTTGATTGTGGAGTTGCGATGCTTTTCGGCTCAAGGTCTGTACAATGAGGCTTAAAATATGAAAGTTAAGGATCAACTTTAGGCGAGTCCCTTATGCAAATCTAGCCGACCCATTTGAAACCATCGTGCATGTAGAGTTTCTTGTTTAGGAGAGACGGGTCAGACTTGCTGAGCCTATGTGCTCACGCTTGCTATATAAGTGGTTTTGCAGGTTAACAACGATGCTGAAAAGAAGGTTGTCCGGTGAGACTCGGGAACTCCCGAGTCAGGTAACACATGGAGAACCGAGCCGCTGCTGCTTGTCTTCGTGTTGCTAGCGAGAGGAGTCCGCGGGCTGGACTTCATCTCGGGTGCTCTTAGTTATTCGACGTGAGTTGATAAAGACTTCCGCTGTAGTTACTTGATGTAAAGTATTTACAAAGAAAAACTTGTAAGCATCCGCTATTGTTTTATGTAATACATTGTTCCTCATATGTGTGTTGTTGGGTGCCGCATAACACGGCACCACCCAATGCGATTCCCGGGCGAGTGGCCTGTCTCGGTTGAGCGGGTCACGTCAGCGTGGTATCAGAGCCGCATTGGTAATAGCACACGGAATAAGGATGGTATTACGACAAAAATTTAGGGTACGGTGAGGATACGGTACTAGGCCCACATAAGGATTACTATTAGCTTAATATAAAGGTGGCAACCTAACTTATTTGTTATGTCGGAAAATCGTGCATCTCGGGACGATTTATGTCTTGGGGGTGCACGTAAGCGCTGTCCACCAGTGCGTACAAGCTGAAGGGTGGAGCCCCACGGGTGGCAGGTAACCCGATCCGCTTTAGTATCCTCTACGACTCCTTATGTAATTTGGGGTACTCGAGCAACGTCTGTCCCAGGCGTGCGTGATGCAATTTGGGAAACCCCGTCACGTGGTTAGTAACGTGAACACGTAGCTCAAGGCGTGTTTGGCTTGAGAACACCTGTGCGAGTGATGACGGACGGGTGTAAGAAATGTATGGATACTGGGTTCGGTGTGCAGCCGGACCTGATGATTGAGTGTGACTTATGCAGGATTAACCACGAAACCGTAGTACGAATAGTACACGTTTGCGAGTGACCGTTTTAGTTCCACCTAAGATACGTTATACCGGTATAATCCGGTTAGGATTTTCTTTTGGTGAGGCTACGTAGTACCGACATGCTTCTTACGGTGCATCGACGCCGTACTAAACATAATAATCCCTTTCCTTTGAAGAAATGACTCATGAACTAACTTTCAAATAAAAATGGAAGTTTGAAACAAATATTAGTTACTGAACTCTTATTTTGAGCTAAGATTCAAATGAGAGGAAGATTAGACTTCAAAGATTTCAAAAACAGAGTGCTCTGTTTTCGGCAGGAATTTGTGCTGGACTTCAAAGAGCATAACTCTGAGTAGCTTGACCCAATTAAGGTGTAAGATACAGATATGGAAAGATTTTCAAGTGATCTACAACTTCTTTGTAGACCTCCAGAGCTAAATCACATGCTAAATGGGTAGAAAGTTCAGAGTAAGGTAAACTGTCCAGAACCAGGACAGCAACAAAACCTCTCTGGACCTTTCTGTTTTTAAGCCATAACTTTCTGTAGATAAACCCTTAAGAAGCCTATGATACACCATTGGATAGGTTATGAAATGTGCAACATTGTTGTAGTTCAAAGTTTGTTCAGGTTCTTATTGTATTACATATACAACTGTGATAAAATCAGCCACGTACAAAGGAGGTGCTGGCAAATTTTATCCAGGAATTCTGTCAAACTTTGGAAAATCATAACTTTTAATCCGGAGATGATCTGGGGGCATATGAGTACTCATTGGAAAGATACTGAAGTTAACTTTAACTTTGGTATTCAACTCGAGTTATGAAAATGCTCTTACCTAGATCAAAAGTCTGGAGGATGTGCATAAAGGTCTATTCTGTACAGATAGGCTGAATAGCTATGCCTACTAAGGAGTTTTGTAAACATGAATTTTGTTACTGCTTTCATAAAGTTTTGACATAATCATGATTCCATTAGTCTCACATACTGCTGAGTTCTTGCTTAACTCATCTCAACTACATTTTGCAGTATGGTTCGTAATCGCTCTAGGAGTAGGGCCGGAAGTTCTCGTCGAGGCGGTGATGCTTCAATTCCACCGTCGGAACCACCATCCACGGAATGGATGGATCTTATGACTCGAGTTGTCGAGTCTAATCAAGAGAATGCTAGGCTACTCCAAGAAGCAACACAAGAACAAACACGCTTACTCCAAGCTTTGGTACAGCAAGGCGTACTCCAGAACACGCAACAAGTCGTTCCACCTCGGAACGCTTATCTGGACTTCTTGGCGACTCAACCGCCTATCTTTACTGAAGCCACCGAACCTGTGGAAGCAGATCAATGGCTTCGTGTCATGGAGTCAAAATTTGGAGTATTCCAGTGTGATGATTGCCAGAAGACAAAGTTTGCCGCTCAACAACTCCATGGAGCCGCCGGAAACTGGTGGGTGGATTATCTTGCCACCATTCCGGAGGACCATCAAATAACGTGGAGTGAATTTTGTGAAGCCTTTCGCACTCGTTACATACCATTAGGTATTGTCAAGGCAAAGCGGGAGGAATTTTTGTGCTTAAAGCAAGGGGACATCAGTGTCCTGGAGTATGTCAGGAGATTTAATCTTTTGGCCCAATATGCTCCCGAATATGTGGCGAAAGAAGAAGCACGGTGTGACCTATTCTTCCATGGCCTGAGTGGCATATTACGGGAGAAGCTGGCCGTACATAATAACGGCAGTTACACCGACATGGTCAATGCAGCTTTCATTCAAGAGAAGCCGACACTTGAGTGGCAAGCAGAGAAGAGAAAGATGAGTAAGATCGAGCAGGCTAGCACAAGTTATGTGCCTCAGAAGTACCGTTTGGTGTATCAAACGCCATCCGGTGAAAGATGGAGGCCACCTGTATGATCAACTCCTCAGAGATTGATTGCTGGTCAAGATCTACAACTTGCACCACCTCCGCAGCCGCAGCATCAGACGGTGGTTTGTGCTCCATCGCTGCAGCCATATGTACCTAGCAGTCCACCGCAAGTCAACAAAGAACCGGAGAGGCATCCGTGTCTTACTTGTGGGCGTAAGGGCCATTATGCTAGGCAATGTCTGGAGGGAATTCGAAGCTACGGGTCGCCATATTTACAACAATACGATCCGTACCTTAATCTGCAGATAGGAGGGCAGATAAGGGGCAATATTCACTATACTGTGATTGATGATGTTCCGGAAGGAGAAGCCACTTTAGCAGGGATATTTTCTCTGAATCAGCTACCAGTTTTAGTTCTCTTTGATTCCGGTGCCACACACAACTTCATTAGCCAATCTTTTGTGGCTCAACATCAGCTCCAAACCGTTTATACAAAGAGGCAATACCTCATATCTTCGCCCGGGGGCAGCAGTACCGCAAGCGAGGTTGTCTCCCGAGCACCTCTTTGTTTGGGGGGTAAAATATACCCTACGACCCTCATTATTCTTGAAGGTCTGAAGATCGACATCATTTTGGGGATGTCGTGGTTGAATTACCACAGAGCGGTTCTTAACATCAGCTCCAGGACAGTTGAGCTCAACTCCCCACAGCACTGTCTTCACATATTAATTCTGGGCGCCAGACGGCAGCAGATTGCAACAGTGAACCACACGGAAGCTGTCAAGATAGAGGACATTCCGGTGGTACGTGAGTACCCGGATGTGTTTCCCGAGGATTTACCGGGCATGCCGCCCGAACGAGACGTTGAGTTCAAGATCGAACTTATACTGGGAACCACACCGATATCACGAAGGCCGTACAAGATGGCACCCAATGAACTGGCAGAATTGAAAACACAGCTGAATGACCTAATGAGCAAGGGCTTTATACGACCAAGTTCATCACCTTGGGGTTGTTCAGCGTTGTTTGTCAAGAAGAAGGACGAAACACTACGGCTTTGTGTTGATTATCGTCCTTTGAACGCCGTTACCATCAAGAACAAGTATCCACTACCTCGCATTGATATGCTCTTCGATCAATTAGTGGGTGCGAAGGTATTTTCAAAGATGGATCTTCGGTCCGGATATCACCAGATTAAAATCCGGGCAGAAGATATTCCGAAGACGGCATTCTCAACGAGATACGGGCTGTATGAGTATCTCGTTATGTCTTTTGGTTTGACCAACGCCCCGGCACACTTTATGTACCTGATGAATTCAGTGTTCATGCCGGAGTTGGATAAATTCGTCGTTTTCTTCATCGACGATATCTTGGTGTACTCCAAGTCAGAGGAAGAACATGCTGAACATCTGCATATTGTGCTACAAAGATTGCGAGATCATCAGCTCTATGCAAAATTCAGCAAGTGTGAATTCTGGATTAATCAAGTACCTTTTCTCGGACACATCATTTCAGCGGAGGGCATCGCTGTAGATCCGAGTAAAATTATCCAAGTACAGAAGTGGGAGTCACCAAAGTCAGTACATGAAATCCGAAGCTTCCTCGGTTTAGCGGGTTACTACCGGAGGTTTATTCCGAGTTTCTCCAAGATTGCTAAACCGATGACGGAATTATTAAAAAAGAATACCAGATTTGTGTGGGGTGCTGCGTGTGAACAAGCTTTCAAGACCTTAGTGAAGCATCTCACAACAGCCCCAGTTCTTGCTCAGCCAGATACAACGAAGCCATTCGACGTTTATTGCGATGCATCTGGCATCGGCCTTGGCTGCGTGCTGATGCAAGAAAGACGAGTGGTCGCTTATGGATCTCGTCAACTCAGAACTCACGAGCAGCAATATCCAACTCATGATCTTGAGTTAGCTGCCGTGGTCCTTGCTTTGAAGATGTGGAGGCATTACTTGCTCGGAAATCTTGTACACCTCTACACCGACCACAAGAGCTTGAAGTACATCTTCACTCAGAAAGAATTGAACATGAGGCAACGAAGATGGCTAGAGCTCATTAAGGACTATGAACTAGAGATTCATTATCATCCAGGAAAGGCGAATGTGGTCGCCGATGCGCTCAGTCGTAAGGCGCATATTCATCACCTGACTATTACCGAAATGGATGATGAAGAACCAAGTCTCCGTGTCATCCCGTATGGAGCTCTCTATAATCTTGCTCTCATTCCTACCATCCGAGAGGAGATCATTGAGGCTCAACAAAAAGACAAGGGTATGTCTCACATACAACGAAGATTAGACAACGGAGAAATGAAGTGCTTCCGGAAGGACGATGAGGGTACTTTGTGGTTTAACGACCGGATTGTAGTACCCCGGGATATGGGACTACGGAAGAAAATTTTGGATGAAGCTCATTTGTCCAAGTTTTCCATTCATCCGGGCAGTAATAAAATGTACCAAGACCTCCGGAAGAAGTTTTGGTGGACACGTATGAAACGTGAAGTTGCAAAGTACGTTTCAGAGTGTGATACGTGTCGAAGAGTCAAGGCCGACCATATGAAGAAGTCAGGCCTGTTGCAGCCACTGCAAATACCGGCATGGAAGTGGGAAGACTTGAGTATGGATTTCATCATCGGGCTGCCGATGACCTCCCACAACCATGATTCGATTTGGGTAATTGTGGACCGATTAACCAAATCAGCACATTTCATCCCTGTGCATACTAGGTACAATGCAAAGCAGTATGCGGAGCTGTATATAGCACGGATCGTGTGCTTACATGGAGTTCCCCGCACCATTGTGTCAGATAGAGGATCGCTGTTCGTAGCCCGTTTCTGGGAACAGCTACATACCTCCTTGGGGACAAAGTTGATTAGAAGCTCTGCATATCACCCTCAAACCGATGGGCAAACTGAGAGGGTGAATCAAATACTAGAGGATATGCTAAGAGCATGTGCCATCCACTACGGTAAGAGATGGGATGATCACTTACCGCTGGCGGAGTTCTCGTACAACAACGGATATCAGACGAGCATTAAGATGGCACCATATGAAGCTCTATACGGCCGGAAGTGCCGTACGCCATTGAATTGGTGCGAATCCAGTGAACGAGTGACGTTCGGGGTTGATCTTGTCAATGAAGCCGAAGAGAGAGTTCGGATAATACAAGAGAACCTCAAGGCGGCCCAATCTCGTCAAAAGAGCTACGCGGACCAGAGACGTCGACCGCTGCATTTCGAAGTCAGAGAGCATGTGTATCTTCGTGTCTCTCCGATGAAGGGGATTCATCGGTTCGGTGTCAAGGGGAAACTTGCTCCCCGATTCATCGGTCCGTTTACTATCACGGAGAAGTGCGGAACTGTAGCCTACCGGCTGGAACTACCGGCAAGCCTTGCCGGTATTCATGACATATTTCACGTGTCCCAGCTGTGGAAGTGCGTCAAGTTTACAGCTGCCATCCGCACCGTAGACATCGACGAGTTGAAGCCGGATCTCACCTATATCGAGCAACCTGTACAGATTATCGACGAAAAGACCCGGACCACTAGGAACCGGACTTTGAAATTTTACAAAGTCCTGTGGAGTAATCATACCCTGGAAGAGGCGACGTGGGAAACCGAAGATTACATCCACAAGAATTATCCGGAGCTTTTGTCATAAACCTTGTAATTACCTCCCACCTCGTTCTTCTTTTGAATCTCGGGACGAGATTCCTTTTAAGGGGGAAGGAATGTAAAGGTCCCAAAATTATGAATACAAAGAAACACTTGTTTGCAAAGTTTTGTTTCGTGTGTGTGAAATTTGGGACTTGTTAAAAACTTTTTCCCACATGTGATAACACACATGAGGGCTTTCTTCACACAAGTCAAATGTTCATTTGAGAACTTGGAACCCTAGAGGGGTCTAAAACAAGGATGGGAAGTTCCCATATGTGTGAGAAAACAAAAATCAGATTTGGAACAATTTGTTCAAACAAAAATTCAAATGAGAAAAACACAATGGAATTCAAAACTGTTGTGCTAAAAATCTCATTTGTAGCAGCCAAATAAAAATCAGATTTCATATTTGAATTCCTTGAGTCCAAATTAGGGGGTGTGCAAAGTTTCATGATTTATAGAAATAGTTTGCAACCCATTTTGCAAAATGGACTTTAAAAGACAAAGAATTCAAATACCTATTTGAATTTGGATGAAACTTGCCCAATTATCCAAATGCATACCAGATTTGAATTCCCACAATTGAATTCACTCAACATTCAAACTTGGGATATATTTGGAGAGGGGATAAGGAGGACTGATCAGTGGGTCCCACATGTCATTGTGTGAACTGAAAACTTGCAAAAGATCTCAGTGTTGGGTCTCTGTTTTGCCTCCCCGGGTGATCGACACCGGGCAGCGCCGAGCCACCACCTGCTTCGCCGGTGGGCGCCTGGCGAGCTGCTTTCTTCTCCTTATCACCTCGGCCGAGTTCCCTTGCCACAACCACGAGGAGCCGCTCTGTTCTTCTTCCACCCCCGCGCCCTAAACAGAGCTGCTGCCGCCACACTCCTTCGATCGGCAGCCGGCTCGGGTGATCATGAACCAAGGCCAGTAAGTAGCAAAACGGCACCAGGGCCTCACCCTCGTCCTCCACGACGCGCCATCGACCGAGCTCGACCCTCCTACCCAAGGGACACCGCGTCCGCGCGGCGGCCGAACAAGGACCGATTAGGAGGCATCCGTGGACAGCTCCACCTGGTGAGGGTCACGACCAAGTACCGGCGCTCCTGGACGTGCCAAGGCACCGTGCTGCTCTCCTTCCAGGCTCAGCCCATGCCATGCACCGCCGGGAGTGAATTTTGAAAAGTTGCTCCGGCGTACTCCATCTGACCTTCCGGCACGGTAATCCCGAATTCCTTCCCAATTCTCAATCTTTGTTCGTCAAAGTTTGCACGAAGGGCCCAAAGCGATAGGAGATCCTTTGCCCTTCACGGTTCTAGCCTAAAACTGCACATAGACCGAGTATTTCATGGGTTTCTACCGGCGACCGAACCGGGGGACCGCGGTCGCACGGTGAAAGCATGTTTGCCATCATTCTCGAACGTTTTTGAGGCTAGGCCGAGCTTCCCCATCGTTCACTGGTGCTGTAGCACCATTTTGTCGGACTGTTGGTGCACTAGGATGGCCGGCCGTCGTCGCCGATGAAGTGCCGGGCTGCCGCAGCGTCGCTAGCTACCATAGAGGTTTTGCCGGCTCGGGGAAACCTTACCATCGTGCTCAGCAGGGCAGGTTAGGCTCTGGCGGCGAGCAGGGGCTCGAGCAGAGGCCGGGAGATCGAGTTCCGGCGATCTCCGGCGAGGGCGGCGGCGCGGGCACCCGGAGCGTGGGAACTGACCCGAGGTAGAAGAAGGGGTCGGCGGGCCCAGTCGTCAGTGAGAGAGAGTTTAAAACCCTGATCCTCTGTGGCTGTGGGATCCCATGTAACTGCACAGAGGGATCTGTGTGGCCCCGTGTGCCTTTGATTCTGTAAGTGACACGTGCCCCATGGCCCACAGTCAGGTTTATACTTTTCCCCGGATTTATTCAAATCCCAGATTTTTCCCCAAACTTTAGAAGAGCATAACTTTTGCTAGGAACCTCCAAATTTAGTGATTCAAATTGGGTTAGATTCAGATTGACAAACTCTATCCAAAAATGCAACCCAATTTGTATGAAAGTCTTTATTTAGTTCTAGAAAATTCTTTAAAGCTTTTCAGTAAAAGAATTTTAGAGGGAGTTTGGTTTATCCAAAAATCCTCAAATTTTGCCAGACTATTCTATAGGGTGTTATTAGACTCCTGTAGAAGTTTCAGCTCATTTGGAGTTGAATTGATCAGGGCAATTCAGATTGTAAGTTCCTGTATTCAAATGAATACAGAAACATTTTCAGAGAATTTCCAAAACTTGTAAATTCAGTTCTGGGAAATTCCTAGCTCCAAAACTCCTAGGAAAATTCATGTAGACTCTATAAACTATAATTGAAATTTTGGTTCACTGAGTTTGACATGAACATGGATGTTACCTCAGAATTAATTCATCTTTTACTGAACACTTAGAGAATTATTCTGAATAAACCATTCCATGAAATGTGCTAAATTTTGGTCCAGAGGACTTTCTTGTGTCAAGGAACTCACATGAAAATTCTCAGCTCCATTAGAGCTCTGGATCACCACTGTCATGTGTGATCTCTTAAGGTGATCAACACTTAAGTGGGAAGAAGCACTCAACACTCGATCTTAGTGTTTAAGCCCAACCCAAACCACTAGCACCAGTGTCATTTTAAATTCTTAAATAAAGTTCCAGTTTTAAAATGGTCTTTAGATCTCATGAGCAAAAGCTTTTCAATTAAATACATATGCATGATCATATCGTGTAGCATATACGTGAAGAAGGTGAGAAGGACTTGAAGTGAAGATCAAGGAGGAAGGAGAACAAGTGATCAAGCTCCAAGTGATCATCACTAACTGATTTTAACAGTAGTCACCTGCAAAACAGGCAAGCCCCGGTTTGCATTTGAACCGTTTTATAAAGCATTTTCATTTGTAGGGATCATAGCTTTGCATCGTTGATTGCATTACGTCTAGATGATATTGAAAACCCCACTTGCATGACCAAAAACACCTAAGAGAGAAAGGGTAGGATAGCAACTCCTCGAGGGAATTTGGCTACGCTAATGTTAGTAGGAAAGGTCCGGTAGAAGACGAGTAGTTGGAATCTACTCGCGAGTTTAGGGCTGGTTTACTCGGAACGGGTCCGAATTAGAAAAGATGAGGAAAGTTCACACATAAGAAATGGAGACCGGGCAGGGAGGTTTAGATGCAGCAGGTTGCAGGCCGTGCGTGCATAGCCCTGCCTGTGTCGGTTAAGGCCCGTCCGTGCTTGGCCCTGTTGGACAAGTTTGAGTTGTGTACCGGGCACATACTGGCTATATGGGACCCAGGAAACCGATGTACCTTGGGAGATCCATAGTGGAACTTTTCCAACTGCCTTAGGCTTTCGGCGTCAGGGTAGCAGGAGGTACCTCGCTCAAGACCATACCACAGCGGGTATGTACCTTGAGGGAGCTTGCGTACTCGGGGCAGTTGGACTGCGTCCAATGTGGAAGATCTTGGGAAAGGTGGCCACGTACAACGTCAGTCGAGGTTGCTGCCAGCAACTCGGAGTACGGGTGTACGTGTCGTGTAGTCCGGGCGTGTACTGATTCGAATCACCGTCGCTCGCGGTTATATGAGCATACTTGCCCACTGCGTCTTGACGTAGTAACAACTGGAATTGTTTATCTTCGAACTTGATAAGGCTGTGCTATAACTCGTATTGCAACCATGATTGAATTAGAGATAGGCTCATTAAAGTTTACTTTCACTTTGTGCAAGGAGCATCGCAACAAAGCGTTTCTTGTTTGATTGTGGAGTTGCGATGCTTTTCGGCTCAAGGTCTTTACAATGAGGCTTAAAATATGAAAGTTAAGGATCAACTTTAGGCGAGTCCCTTATGCAAATCTAGCCGACCCATTTGAAACCATCGTGCATGTAGAGTTTCTTGTTTAGGAGAGACGGGTCAGACTTGCTGAGCCTATGTGCTCACGCTTGCTATATAAGTGGTTTTGAAGGTTAACAACGATGCTGAAAAGAAGGTTGTCCGGTGAGACTCGGGAACTCCCGAGTCAGGTAACACATGGAGAACCGAGCCGCTGCTGCTTGTCTTCGTGTTGCTAGCGAGAGGAGTCCGCGGGCTGGACTTCATCTCGGGTGCTCTTAGTTATTCGACGTGAGTTGATAAAGACTTCCGCTGTAGTTACTTGATGTAAAGTATTTACAAAGAAAAACTTGTAAGCTTCCGCTATTGTTTTATGTAATACATTGTTCCTCATATGTGTGTTGTTGGGTGCCGCATAACACAGCACCACCCAATGCGATTCCCGGGCGAGTGGCCTGTCTCGGTTGAGCGGGTCGCGTCACTGCAGAAACTCAAACAATCATCAGACTCGGCTGCACACCGAGCCCGGAATCCATACAGTTCGTACACCCGGCCGTCATCACTCGCCCGGATGTTCTCAAGCCAAACACGCCTTGAGTTATGTGTTCATGTTTCGGACCACGTGACGGGGTCTCCCAAGTTGCACCACGCACGCCAGGGACAGACGTCGCTCGAATACCCCAAACGACATGAAGAGTCGTAGAGGATATCAAAGCGGGTCGGGTTACCTGCCACCCGTGGGGCTCCACCCTTCAGCTTGTGCGCACTGGTGGACAGCGCTTACGTGTACCCCCCAAGACATAAACGTCCCGAGATACACGATTTTCTGACATAGACAAATAGTTTAGTATGCCACTTTCTATACACTAATAAAATCCTTATACGGGCTACTAACTCGTTCCTCACTGGTTTTTTGAAAAAGATGACCTTTGTAGTGCGTTAAACCTCAAGCGAGCTCTGATACCAACGCTGACACGACCCCAAAGGTCCTGTCGAGCCAGGATCACGCTGAGGGGTGCTGCGTTGCACAGCACCGGATAACACACTTCAAAGATACAAAGCGGAAGCGGAATTTTATTACATAAACAGGTTTATGAACATGTTTACATAAAAAATAAGAGTAGTCTACACTCGCGGGCGTAGACTATGCATCAAGTCCACGTTCTGCCCTCGAACGTGTCCTTGCTAGCACATACGCACACTAACTCTGCGGCGTGCACGACTCCCACTCGACGGGGTTCCCCTCCTGGGGTTCCATCTCCTCTTCGGGAGTCCCTTCCTTATAGAACCCTGCAAAAGCTTCAAACACAAGCAGTGAGCACGAAGGCTCAGCAAGTCTGACCCGTCTCACCTAAACATGGAACTTCTACATGAGGGGTGATGGGTACATGAGGCAAAAATCATTTGCAAAGGACTCGCCTAATTAGTGGAACCTTACTTTCAAGTTTTAGCAGCAGGTGGTGGAGAACCTTACGCTAAGGCACATGAGAGAGCCGCAATCAAACAAGAAACGCATTTCTCTCATGTACTTTGCCTAAAGTTTGAAAAGAACTTTAGTTAGCCCTAAGCTACAGCATATCATTAACAATCAATGTCCATCATTCAATCAGCAACATTTTAACATGTGACTAGCCTGTTCTTTCTACGTCACGGTACAGTGAACAAGTGGTACTCACTGACTGTGAGGGACGGCGATTATAATCAATTTACACCTGCAGGGTTACCCGAACAACCCGTCATGTACGCCCGTACTCGATGTTGCCTACATCAACCATCACGGACGCCGTACGCGACTACCTTTCACCCGTTAGCCAAATGTTGAACTGGTCCAATCGTCCCGAGCAAGAGGTCTCTGCACGCGCATCTCAGTGCCGCCAGCCGATTTACACCTCGAGCTCTCAACCTACCCTCTGAACGACCAGCTATGACTCAACACCCAGCTACCCGAGTTACATCAGTTTCCCGGTTCCCATATAGCCGGTAGGTCTTCGGTACTGTTCTAGCTTGTTCAACAGGCCCGCACACGGCTCGGTCCTCAATCGACACAAGCGGAGCTATAACACACAGGCCCCAAAGTCCTGTTGCCCTTACCCTCCACTTGGTCTCATTTTCTTGCCATGTGTTTCATGTGCTATCACTACCCGAGTCGAGTGCCTCTAGCCTATGCTCGCGAGTAGTTCCAACTACTTGACTTGTACCGAATCCTACACTATCTTAGCATTGCAATAGCTAACGGGGTTTGCAATCCTAAACCCAACCCATGGTTTTCTTGGCTATGCAATTGGGTTTCCAAACAAGACTCTAATGCGAAGGATCATAATAATCAAGTAAGTGCTCAAAACAATGAAAATTTGTAAAACGGTTAATGCAAACCAGAGCTTGCCTTGCTGCTCTTGGTCGTAGGCTAGCTGTTCCTCCAGAGTAACGAAGTCTAGGACTTCGGGTTCCTCCTCGACCTTAGCGACTACATGATAAAAGGAATACATGTATCAATTTAAATGCATTTGTATTAAGTTTGAAGTTGTGAAGTCTATAACCCTTGCTAGACAGACCCAATGACTGTGAAACTTTTACTGGGGCTTGGTTACAACCTAAACAGAGATTTGGTCAAGTTTTAGTTGCAGTAAAGCTCATTTGAGCTCTCCACAATTAATCATGTACTTGACCTTAATTGAAGGCTTTTAGGGTGTTCTAAGGATTTTCATGAAACAAACTATGACTTTCTGAAAACTAGATTTTCATAGGGTTCTAATGGAGTTGGTCTCACTTAATTTGAATGTTTCTAGCTAAAGATATGAGCTAAACAATTTCAGAGAAAATTCTGAAAATGTTTCTGAACATTTTCTATTTTCTCTAGAACAGTTCCACTAATCACACCATTAGGTGGATTAAATGAGCTCAAATGGATCTTAAATTTTTATGGTAGTTCAAGGATATTTTGGTGAACATCCCAGCAAAATTTCAGGATTTTCCTCCAAAGGATTCTCCAGTTAAAGTTCCAAACAGTTTAAATTTTGAGGAATTAATTCTGGAGAATTAAGGAATTTTATGAAGTGAAACTTGATTTGCTGAAAAGTGCTCAGAGAGCAGAATCCAACAAAATTTGGTTCACTCGATTTGGAGCTTTCTAGCCAAAGTTATAAGGATTTGAAGTTTGAACTGAAACTGAAATTCGGGAAAAAGTTTAAATTCCTGCCCGTGGGCCCCGCACACAGAGCGTCGTCTCCCGCCTCGCGCCAACAGCGCGGTGGCGGCGATCTCCGGTGACCTTCGCCCGAACTGAGTTCCCTTTCACCCCCCGGCCCGAAACTCGCCGCCTGCCCCTTTACTGACCCCCTGGACTCGATGGTGGGGTCGCCGGCCGCCGGCGATGACCGGAAACCCGTGCGCACCGGTGACAGCACCTGCTAAGGTTCCGGTGAGGTCGGTCCCGCTCTCCCATGCACCAAATCGACCGGGAATCGGTCAGAGAGCATCAGTAGAGCATGGGAAACACGAACCAGGGCTGGGTGGAAGCTAGAAGTACCGGCAGCTATGCTCTCGACGGTGAGCCGAGGTGTTCAGCCATGGCGGTGGGGAAACGGTCATATCATGGCCGATTCTCGATAGTTTTCTCTAATTCAAGTTCGAGCGTGGGCGCTATCGTGCGTAGAAGCTACTATGTAACGAGCTTGTCCAACCCTCGTGCATAGAGAACGAATTTCATCCGAAGGTGAGCTCGGTCCTTATGAACTGATCAAGAGTAAATTTGGAAATTCTCGGCCGAGGGTTGATCAATCGCCAAATGGCTTTCGGCTACTCCATCTACATACAGTCACGCACCTTTCTTGTGTAGAGAAGAGGACGTGACAACGGCTGTGTTGTGCTGTCCACGAGAGCCCGATCGGCGGCGATGCTTGGTTCGCCGGAGAAACGGTTCGGTACAGCTCGAGGACGCTTGCTCACTGGCCAACACGGTGTCTAGGAGGTTGCTCATGATATCCCGGTGCCGTTTTGCTGCAGAGGAGGCTGTGCTTGTGAGTGATCAGGCTCGATCAAGCGTGAGCTCGAGCGGCGGCGGTTGCAGTGGAAGAACAGGCCGAGTACGTCGGCAGCTCGGGGAATGGGCGATCGGAGCAATGCCGGGGAGGGGATAAGTAGCCCGGCGACTGGTCTCCGGCTTGGGGCGCGCAGCAGGAGCTGGCACCGGCTGCCCCCCGGTGGCGCGCGCACACTGCACCCGGGAACCGATTGAGCTGTGTTTCAGTCGGTTTGTGTTGAAGTGGTGGCTGACATGTGGGTCCCACTTCCAGTTTTAACCTCTGAAATTTACTCCTAATCACTGTTGTAAACAGTAAGCCCCAAAATACCCCAAGTGATTCAAATTATTCACCCATGAGCCATTTGAATTGAATAGAATTCAAATTTTGGTTTGGTTTGAGTGAATTTCAGCACAAGTTCAGTTTTGAATTCAAATAAAATTTGAATTTGTCCCACTTAGCTCATGCCAAGATCAACTCCAAATGGAGTGAAAATTGGTGTGTGAGCTCACAAAAATGTGCTGAGTAAGAATATGCCTCCCACTTTTAAATTCATGGGATAAAACAGTTTGAATTTGAATATGGTTTCAAACTGCCCTCTTTCTAACTATACCCAAAATGACCTCAAAAAGGTTTTGAATTTGGGTGAAACTTGGCATGGACATCCTTAGAAAAGTGTAGGAGTTTTCATATGTCCAGCCCACCTATATCACATGTGGGAAATACCACTTTTGCAATGTGTGAGTTTGTTCTCTAATGAGTATGTTGATGGTGGTTACTTGCTCTTCATTTGTGTCCATCATCTTTCCTCAAATGAGGTGTGTGGTGTGGTGATGAACACTTAAATTTTGTGTCAAAAACTGAGGCCCTTACATAGACGGCGCACAAGCGGCCACGTCGCTCTGATCGAGCGCGGGCGGCGCTGCCCGGCGGCGCACGGCTGCGGGAGGCGGCGATCTCGCCGGAGAGTTTCGGATCTTCGTCAATTCTTTCTAGAACTGTGATTTTATGGCATAGATCGGTAGAGGGGAGGTCGGGGATCTCACCTCGGGGGTTTTCTTGAGCTCGGAGGTCCTGGAAAGCGGTTGGCGACAAGGTCCGAGGTGAATTCACGGCGAGGCTCATCGGCGCTGTGTTTGAGCCGCAAACCACCGAGTTTTCTGCACCTGCGCGGTTCCCCGGAGGCGGTGGATCAAGACCAGCGAGTTAGATCAGAAATCCCGAGCGAAGATCGAGCAGAATTTGCCGGAGAAACCTGGGTTCTCACCGGAGAGAAAAACGGCGGATCATGGGGGGGAAAACGGGATGATGCCGGGGTTTTTATAGACTGGGGATAGCGGCTTGTTAGTTTAGATCGAGTTGGAGTCCTCCGGAACCAGAATTCGGCTGGGAACGCGCGGTTTTCCGGGTTAGTTTCGATCGGGTGCGCGCGCGGAGGAGTCCCGGGTTCGGACGAGCGGGAGGTCGGGGATGACAGGTGGGTCCCGCCTGTCTGCGAGAGGTGCGCGGGCGCGCGGCTGCGGGCTGGCGTGGGGTTTGGGTGGGCCGGCTGGTGGGTTTCGGCCCACTGGCCGGGAAGGTTTATTTTTTCTTTTTCTTTTTCTTTTTCATTTCTGTTTTGAGTTTAATTTGAATTCCAGTTTGAATTTGAATTTTTGCAACACATGCAATACGTCCAAAATTTTTTAAATTCCCCTCTTAACAGGATTTTGGGGTGTTACAGCTCTACCCCCCTTAAAAGAAATCTCGTCCTCGAGATTGGTGGTTCTAAGAAAACAATTCCGGAAATTGTGCCTTAAGCTCATCTTCTCACTCCCAGGTGGCTTCCTCTTCCGTGTGATGCTTCCACTGCACCTTGCACATCCGGATTCTTTTATTTCTGGTGAGGCGTTCCATTGTTTCCAAAATCTTGGATGGTTGCTCGGCATAAGACAAATCCTCAGCTACGTCAATCTCATTCATGGGTAACACCTCTTCAGGCGTTCTCAGACATTTCTTGAGCTGTGACACATGGAATACATCGTGCACATCCGATAGGCGAGCCGATAATTCTAGTTGATACGCCACTTCGCCTTTCCTCTTCAGAACTTGAAAGGGTCCGATGTATCGAGGTGACAACTTCCCTTTCACCTTGAACCGACGAAGTCCTCGGATAGGGGACACCTTGAGATAGACATAGTCTCCCACGTTGAAAACGAGCTCTCTTCTCCGTACATCGGCATAGCTCTTTTGTCGTGTCTATGCTATCCTCAAGTTGTTGCGAATTTTCCTCACTTTCGCCTCGGCTTCTTGTAGTACTTCGGGACCAAACACTTTACTTTCCCCTATTTGGTTCCAAAATAGGGGAGTTCTGCACTTCCTCCCGTACAAAGCTTCAAACGGTGACATCTTCATACTAGCCTGATAGCTGTTGTTATAGGAGAACTCCGCATACGATAAGTTCTTATCCCAACTCTGATTGTTTTTGAGTGCACACGCTCTCAGCATATCCTCAAGAATCTGATTGGTTCTTTCTGTCTGCCCGTCAGTTTGGGAATGATAGGCAGAGCTAAAATTCAGATGGGTTCCCATGGTTTCATGCAACTTCTGCCAGAACCTTGAGGTGAACTGTGTCCCTCGATCCGACACTATCTTCTTTGGCACCCCATGGTAACACACAATCCTTGACATGTACAACTCCGCCAATTTGGATCCGCTGTAGCTTTCTTTCACGGGGATGAAATGAGCTACCTTGGTTAGCCTGTCGATGATGACCCATATCGAATCATATCCTGATTGGGTCCTAGGCAGTCCCACTATGAAATCCATACCGATTTCTTCCCATTTCCATTCAGGCACTTTGAGTGGTTGCAATAATCCCGCGGGTCGTTGATGTTCTGCTTTCACCAACTGACATGTGTCACATAGGACAACATGTTCTGCGACATCTCGCTTCATGCCATACCACCAATACCTGCTCTTGAGGTCCTGGTACATCTTCGTACTCCCAGGATGAATGGAATAGTCGGAATCGTGAGCCTCCATCAAAATCAATTCACGAATCTTCTTTACTTCTAGCACACAGATTCTTTTCCCGTGCCACACCGTTCCTTGTTCATCCTCTCTGAAACCAGGGGCTTTATTTTCCTTGATGAGTTGCCTGATTTCTTGTATCTTCTCGTCATTCTTTTGACCCTCGCGTATTTCTTGCTCTAGTGTGGAGTCCACTTCCATGGCGATGGCTTCACCACTATTCACAAGGCATAGATTGAGCCTTATAACCTCGTCGTTCAATTCTGCAGGCATGTCCTTCAAGCTCAACTTATTGACCTGCACTTTACGACTTAAAGCATCTGCCACGACATTTGCTTTCCCAGGATGATAGTTGATGCCCACATCAAAGTCATTGATTAGCTCTAACCATCTCCTTTGTCTGAGGTTGAGATCTGGCTGTGTGAAAATGTACCTTAAACTCTTATGATCCGTATATATCTCTGTCCTCTTCCCCATCAAGTAGTTCCACCAAATTTTCAACGCGTGTACCATTGCGGCTAGTTCTAGGTCATGTGTAGGATAGTTCTTCTCGTGCTTCTGGAGCTGCCGGCATGCATAAGCCACGACATGCCCTTCTTGCATGAGAACACACCCAAACCCGTTTCCAGAGGCATCGCAGTACACCGTAAAGTTCTTCTGCATACCTGGCATAACTAGTACTGGGGCTGTTGTCAATCTTTTCTTTAACTCCTGAAAACTCGTCTCGCACTGCGGCGTCCATGTGAATGTGATTCCCTTCTCCAACAGTTTGGTGAGGGGTCTCGAGATCTTAGAGAATCCCTCAATAAACCGTCGATAGTATCCTGCCAATCCCAAGAAGCTTCAAACTTCCCCGACATTTTCAGGGGTCTTCCACTTCTGTATATCCTCGATTTTGGCGGGATCCACGGAGATTCCTCCCTCCGAGATTATATGTCCTAAGAAAGGAACTCTCTTCAGCCAAAATTCACACTTGCTCAACTTGGCATATAGTTAGTGTTCTCTCAGCTTCTGCAACACCAACCCTAGATGTTTCTCATGTTCCTCTTCATCCTTGGAGAAGACGAGAATGTCATCTATGAAAACCACCACAAATTTGTCCAGATATTCCATGAATACCTTGTTCATGAGATACATGAAGTATGCCAGGGCATTCGTTAGCCCGAAAGGCATGACGGTGTATTCATACAATCCGTACCGAGATACGAAAGCTGTCTTTGGAATATCGGCTTGCCTTATCTTAAGTTGGTGGTATCCCGACCTGAGATCAATTTTCGAGAACACACAAGCTCCCCTCAACTGATCAAACAAGTCTTCAATTGTAACACCCCAAAATTTTGATTCAAAACACTAAACCATGTTCAGAGGGGAATTTAAAAATTTTTGGACGTGTTGCATGTTTTGCAAAAATTCAAATTCAAACTGGAATTCAAATTATACTCAAAACAGAAGAGAAATGGAAAAAAGAAAAAGAGAAACGGGAAAAAAACCGGCCAGTGGGCCGAAACCCGCCAGCCGGCCCAGCTTCCCCACGCCAGCCCGCCCCCGCGCGCGCCGCGCTGTCTCTCACAGACAGGTGGGACCCGCCTGTCATCCCTAACCCCGCGACCCCGGACTTTTCCCCGAGCGCGCGCGATCTTAACCGATCGGAAAACCCGTCCCGCAGCCCGAATTCCGGTCCTAGAGGACTCCAACTCGATCACAACAGACCCACCGCCCTCCCCCGGCTATAAAAACCCCAGCCCCGATCGGTTTTTCCCACGCGATCGCCGATTTTTACTCCGGTGAGCACCGAGACTTCGCCGGTGAATTCTGGCCGATCTAAGCTCGGAAACTCTGATCTAACTCGCTGGTCTTGATCCACCGCCTCCGGGGAACTTTGCAGGTGCAGAAAACTCGGAGAGTTACGGTGTAAACGCAGCGCCGACGAGCTTCGCCGTGGTTTTGCCTCGGACCTCGCCGCCGATCACTTTCCAGGACCCCCGAGCTCGAGAAAACCCCCGAGGTGAGATCCCTGACCTCCCCTCTACCGATCTAGGCCATAAGATCACAGTTCTAGGCAGAATTCTCGAGGATCCGAAACTTTCCGGCGAGATCGCCGCTTCCCGCCGCCGTGCGCCGCCGGCAGCGCCACCCGCGCTCGATCGAAGCGACGTGGCTGCTTGTGCGCCGTTTATTTTAAATCGCACGGTAGACTTTAAAACCCCGCGTACCGGTTCGATGTTATAATCTCAGTCGTCGGTTTAAAATCGGACGGTCCACGTCAGCACCGCGTTATAAAGACTGGAATTCTTACGTGCTACCCCCTGGGGTTCTCTGGAATTGAGAGCTAGCCCCGGAAACTTCAGATCTAGCCCCTGGAACTTCAGAAAATCATGTAAATTCATTTAAAAATCAGTTTTAGCCCCTGGACTTAATAGAAATTAAGAAAAACACCTCTGATAAGTGTAGCTAGACCCCTGGAAATTATGAAAATAATATTATAGACCCTGTAATGGGGTGAGTTTACTTTTTAACCCTGTTTAGTATTTAATTTAGAAAATTGAATATGTGACTAGTGTTTAAAAATTAAAAAGGGGGACAAACATAAGTGTCAAAATTAATTAAAAACTTTCTCAGTACTTAGAAAATTTTGGAGTGAGATAAAAGTATATTTTTGGGCTGAAATAAATCTGTTTCATCTATTATTCACATTTATTAGTATAGGGACACATTTTTAAGTAAAGAATAGTTATAGAAAAATAGGGAAAATAATTATGAAATGGTCTACATCAGAAGCCAAGGTCAAAAGATGTTATTAAATCATTTAGGACCAGAACCTATACTGTTTAGATGATGTGTATTACTAATTTCATAATAAAATACACAATTATGCATAGGAATTCAGTTTAGGGTTGGTATTACTAGTAAATGATAAATGGAGTTTCTAAAATCCAAAGAATTCAGTTTAGGGTTGGTAGAAATTCTGAAGGCACAAATGGAAAAGAAAAATACTTTTCATACATACCTGATAGTGAAAAGGTGTAGTAGTTTAATATAAGGAATTTATTTAAAACTGAAACACAACACATATAATGGTGAATGAATTTCATAAATGTGAATGTGTGGTTTGTATGAAGTGTAAGTGTGAATTATGTCTTATGGATTGTTGTTTTTCTTTTGCTATGTGTGATGGTATGAAGTAGAACCTGTTCAAGAACAAGTTATTCATTTCCAAGACCAGGAATACCCATTTCAAGAGCAGCAAGAAGGAGGCAAGTGTCCTTGACCACTTTGATCCTATGCTAGGATGTGTAGATAGAATTATTTGCATTGTCAAATGAAATATGAAACCCATGCTAGGAAAGTTTCCCTAGAATTGCATTACCTTGTTTCCTTGTAGCTTGGGTTGGGATTTATTTTGTCATGTCATTTATTTACATGCATTTGCTTAGCCATGCTTAGAATGGGATATTTGGGAAATGAGATCATCAGTTTATATTACCATACTCTTGAATGAGACAGTGTGAGTTATGTAGAGGTAGGGATCAAGGCAAGTTGGATGTTTTGGTTGTGTGCTGGGTGCACGAGACTTGGGTTTGTGTTTAGTACTTGCCTGGATCCTAAGGACCGGTTCATGGAGCATGTAACCCGGCTTTACAGTGCCAACCACATGCTGAGATGGGGCAGCTTGGCCAATTAATTAGGTGTATCCCCGGCGTAGTATGGGTGTGTTGGATGGTGCGGGGAGTAGGTGTCAGCTGGACTACCATATGAACCGCAAGGCTCAAGAGGGGGCCACTGCAGCGGGGTTGGAGCCTCTTGTATGCTGTTAGGGGTGAAACCTCAGTGGGCCCACGCTCGTCGGGAATCCCTTTGTAAATGCTTCGTAGTGATCTCCTGGCTGCACACCTGGGAAGTGTGAATGTGGATCGTAGCCACTGGCATAATGGAGGTTCTTTTAGTCCACCCGGCAACGGGGGATGAAATCACTACTTGTGGGTACAGTGGTACAAACTCTGCAGAGTCAAAACTGTCTTGACAGCCGTGCTCACGGTTAAGAGCGGCCTGGACTTATTCATGATTAGAGGATTGATGGTTTTGGAAGTTAAGCGGGGAGCTTAACATTTGGAAATGATGATTATGGTTATTGGGTTATGATGATGGGATGGGAGATTGGGACCATTTCACCTATGTAGTAATGAAGGTGCTTAATAAGCTAAGGTGATAGGTATTAATTGCGTAGTGCTTTAACCATGAGTTCAACCTCTCCTTGTTCTAGCCATGCATGATATGATTTTCCCACACTTGCTGAGTACCATTGGTACTCAACCTTGCATATTTGTTGGTTTATATTGCTGCTCAGGTCAAGATAATGAGGTGGTGTATAATGACCAAGATTTTGGACCCGAGGAAGGATTTTAGGTTCATGAAGACCCCCGGGCAACGCCTGTGATGGAGCCCTAAAAGAATAATATTCCGCTGCTAGTTTATTTACTTGTGATGAAGCATTAGTGTCCATTGAGACATTTGCGATGTAAGACTTATTTATATTCGACACCTGGCTTGTAATAAATGATGCTTCACTATTTGTCATCACATGTATGAGAAAATGATCCTGGCATACATGTGATATTCACTTGGTTGTTTCTTCGGAAAAAACCGGGTGTGACATCAATGCGGGGTAATGGGTATTTGTTCTTGATGGTTACCTCATTCAAGGCATGGTAGTCCATGCATAACCTTTGGGTTCCGTCCTTCTTGGGCACAAATATCACTGGAGCTCCCCATGGTGAGGAACTAGAACGAATATACCCCTTCTCCGTCAATTCTCTCAAATGATCCTTGAGTTCTCCCAGCTGCTTGGAGTCCATCCGATAAGGTCTCTTGTATATCGGGGCTGTTCCAGGCACTAGCTCAATTGTGAATTCCACTTCACGATCAGGAGGCATACCTGGCAACTCCTCCGGAAAAACATCTGGATATTCCCTGATGGTCCTGATCTCCTCCACTTTCACCTCAACTTGATTTAATTTAATGTCCCTCCTAGGCTCTTGTATTGTTATAAACTTTACTCTTGTGCCACTAGGGTGAGTTAGTTCCACCGTTCTGGTCGAACAATGGATGATTCCTTTATGTTTGGTCAACCAATCCATACCCAAGATAATATCTATCCCTTGTGAATCTATCACTATGAGGTTAGCAGTAAATACTACCCCATTAATGTCTAGGTTCACTTTGGGACACACTTGTCTTGTCCTTATTTCTCTTCCTGGAGAGTTTACTGCTAGCATATGGTTCATTTGTGTTGTTGCTAGGTCATGCTTCTTAACAAACCCTTGGGCAATGAACGAGTGGGTAGCACCAGAATCAAACAACAGGATTGCAATGTGTAAATTGGCAGGAAACTTATGAACTACCACGTCGGGTGCCTCTTGCGCCTCCTCCATGGTGACGTGGTTCACCCGTCCTCTCATTACATTCTGCTGTCGCGGCTGCACGGGCTTCTTCTTTGGGCACTTATGGACGTAGTGCCCCACTTCACCACAGCTAAAACATTGCACCCCAACCTTAGGTGCCTGGCCTTTGTTGTCTTGGGGTTGGTTTGGGGGTCCTTGCACTGCTGGTCGAGGTGGATATGCGGGACGAGGCTGCTGTACAAACTGACGTTGTGGCTGTGCTGGTGCTGACGGAGGCCTAAAATTCGGGTTGTACCCTCTCGGTGCTGAGTAGGGTACCGCAGCACGGCTCGCCTGCCCTGCGGGTTGCTGCATCAGACGTGGGCTGGTGTTGCTACCCGAGGCTTGGTGTGACCATCCCGCCTTCCTCTTGTTTTCATTTTCCAAGGCCTTCAGCTTCCTTTCTACAACAAACGCTCTGTCCACCATCTTTTGGAAGCTTTCATACTCATTGGAAGACATTGCACACTGCATTTCTGCTGTGAGTCCTTCCACGAAGCAATCCTATTTCTGCTCATCAGTCTCTATGTCCCGTGGGGCATAACGTGATAGTTGAGTGAATTTAGTGAGGTATTCCCTCACAGTCATGTTTCCTTGCTGCAATCCCAAGAACTCCTTCCTCTTGTTTTTGAGTTCACCCCTTGGTATGTAATGGCTGCGGAAGCTACGCTTGAATTCTTCCCAAGTGATGTTCTCAGGATCATGATGGGCGGCCACGTAGGCGGTCCACCAATCCGCAGCAGGTCCATGCAATTGATGAGAGGCAAACAGCACCCTCTCATACCCTTGGCACTGTATGATCCTCATCTTGCTCTCAATGGTCTTTAGCCAATCATCTGCCTCCAGAGGTTCAGCAGCACTTGCAAACTTTGGAGGTTGAGTTCCTAGAAACTCACTCAACCTTGGTTGGCATGGTGCAGCTTGTGGAGGTGGAACTTGATGCAAGTTGGCCACCACTTGAGTCAGGTTCTGGATGAGCTATAGTGTATGATTAGCTTGCCCGTATTGCCGGCGGCTTGGAGCATACATCGAAGACGGCGCAACAAGCCTCCTACTGCCAATCCGTAGGAAAGGTACGCCACCGGACGGCTCTCCTCTCTTTGGGCAAGGGCAACTACGGGAACTCTCCCTCCTGTGGACTTGCGAGCGGTGCGAATCATGCGAACCATCTAAAACAAAAAGCATTCAAACTTAGGTTAGATAAACTTTTAAACAAAAATCCTATTTTGAATGAAAGTTGGGGTAAGATGAAGAAAGTGACTCCATCAAATAACACTTTTCAACACACACCTTGTAAAATAGTTTTTTAAGAAAATAGGGCCCTTAAATACGTCCATTTCTACCTAGGTCCACGTTCCTACGGGCAACCTTGGCTCTGATACCACATCTGTCACACCCGGTTTCTCCGAAGAACAACCGAGTGAATATCACATGTATGCCAGGATCATTTTCTCATACATGTGATGACAAATAGTGAAGCATCATTTATTACAAGCTAGGTGTCGAATATAAATAAGTCTTACATAGCAAATGTCTCGATGGACAATAATAAGTTCATCACAAGTAAATAAACTAGCAGCGGAATATTATTCTTGTGCGCTCCGTCACAGGCGTTGCCCGGGGGACTCCATGAACCTAGAAACCTTCTTTGGGTCCAAAATCTTGATCATTAAACACCACTTCATTATCTTGACCTGAGCAGCAATATAAACCAACAAATATGCAAGGTTGAGTACCGATGGTACTCAGCAAGTGTGGGAAAGTTATGTCATGCATGGCTAGAGCAAGGAGAGGTTGAACTCTTGGTTAAAGCACTACGCAATTAATACCTATCACCTTAGCTTATTAAGCACCTACATTACTACACAGGTGAAATGGTCCCAATCTCCCATCCCATCATCATAATCAAATAACCATAATCTCATTTTCAATGTTAAGCTCCCCGCTTAACATCCCTAACTTCCAAAACCATCACTCCTCTAATCATGAATAAGTCCAAGCCGCTCTTGACCGTGAGCACGGCTGTCATGATAGTTTTGACTCTGCAGAGTTTGCACCACTGTACCCACATGTATTGATTTCATCCCCCGTTGCCGGGTGGACTAAAAGAACCTCCATTATGCCAGTGGCCACGAACCACATACACACTTCCCAGGTGTGTAGCCAGGAGATCACTATGAAGCCTTTATAAAGGGATTCTCGACGAGCGTGGGCCCACTGAGGTTTCACCCCTAACAGCATACAAGAGGCTCTAACCCCGCTGCAGTGGCCCCCTCTTGAGCCTTGCGGTTCATATGGTAGTCCAGCTGACACCTATTCCCCGCACCATCCAACACACCCATACTACGCCGGGGATACACCTAATTAATTGGCCAAGCTGCCCCATCTCAGCATGTGGATGGCACGGTAAAGCCAGGTTACATGCTCCATGAACCGGTCCTTAGGATCCAGGCAAGCACTAAACACAAACCCGAGTCTCGTGTACCCAGCACCAACCAAAGCATCCAACTTACCTTGATCCCTACCTCTACATAAATCATAATATCTCATTCAAGAGTATGGTAAAATAAACTGATGATCTCACATCCCAAATATCCCATTCTAAGCATGGCTATGACATGATAAAATGAATCCCAACCCAAGCTACAAGGAAACAAGGTAATGCAATTCTAGGGAAACATCCTAGCATGGGTTTCATATTTTCAATTGACAATGCAAATAATTCTATCTACACATCCTAGTATAGGAACAAAGTGGTCAAGGACACTTGCCTTCTTCTTGCTGCTCTAGGAATGGGTAGTCCTGATCTTGGAAAGGAAGAACTTGCTCTGGAATAGGTTCTACTCATACCATCACACATAGCAAAAGAAAACAACAATCCATAAGACATAGTTCACACTTCCACTTCATACAAACCACACATTCACATTTATGAAAGCCATTCACATTTCTATGTGTTGTGGTTACTCTATGTGTGTTGATTTTGGCTTACATGCACTTTTAAACATGTGTATATGATTTCTACTTTTGTATTCACATTTATGTTTGCATACTATATATGAGTTTCCAATTTAAATAAATTCCTTATATTCAATTACTACACCTTTTAGCTACCAAGTATGCATGAAAGGTATTTTCCTACTCCATATGTGTCTTCAGACCTTCTACCAACCCTAAACAATTCTTTGGATTTTGGAAACTTCATTTATCATTTTCTAGTTATTCATACCTAGTTTGCTATATTTTCAGATTTATTTCCTATGCCTAAATGTGAACTCTATTATGAAAATAGTAAGACACCTCATCTAAACAGAATAGGTTTTGGGTCTAAAATAATAAATAATATATTTTTGAACTTCTCCTCTGATGTGAACTATTTTACATTTATTTTACTAATTTTCAGAATTATTCTCTACTTAAAAATGTGTCCCTATAACTAATAAATGTGAATAATCAATTAAACAGATTCATTTCAGCCAAAAATCTATTTTTATCTCACTCCAAAGTTTTCCAAGTACTAGGAAAGTTTTTAATTTGAATTTGCAATGTGTTTGTCCCATCTTTTAAATTTTAAATACTAAACACATAGTCAAATTCCTAAATTTAATATCACATAGGGTTAAAAAGGTAAATTCACCCCACTACAGGGTCTATTATATTATTTTAAGAATTTCCAGGGGTCTAACTACACATAACATAGGGATTTTGCTAATTTTTATTAAGTCCAGGGGCTAAAACTGATTTTTAATTGAATTTACATGAATTTCTGAAGTTCCAGGGGCTAGATCAGAAGTTTCCGGGGCTAGCTCGTATTTTCCGAGAACCACAGGGGGTAGCGCGTAAGAATTCCGGCCTTTATAACGCGGGGCTGACGTGGACCGTCCGATTTAAAACAGACGGCGGAGATTATAACGTCGAACCGGTACGCGGGAATTTAAATTCTACCGTGCGATTTAAAATAGACGGCGCACAAGCGGCCACGTCGTTCTGATCGAGCGCGGGCGGCGCTGCCCGGCGGCGCACGGCGGCGGGAGGCGGCGATCTCGCCGGAGAGTTTCGGATCTTCGTCAATTCTTCCTAGAACTGTGATTTTATGGCATAGATCGGTAGAGGGGAGGTCGGGGATCTCACCTCGGGGGTTTTCTTGAGCTCGGAGGTCCTGGAAAGAGGTCGGCGACGAGGTCCGAGGTGAATTCATGGCGAGGCTCGTCGGCGCTGTGTTTGATCCGCAAACCACCGAGTTTTCTGCACCTGCGCGGTTCCCCGGAGGCGGTGGATCAAGACCAGCGAGTTAGATCAGAAATCCCGAGCGAAGATCGAGCAGAATTTGCCGGAGAAACCCGGGTTCTCACCGGAGAGAAAAACGGCGGATCGTGGGGGAAAACGGGACGATGCCGGGGTTTTTATAGACGGGGGAGGGCGGCGTGTTAGTTTAGATCGAGTTGGAGTCCTCTGGAACCAGAATTCAGCTGGGAACGCGCGGTTTTCCGGGTTAGTTTCGATCGGGTGCGCGCGCGGGGGAGTCCTGGGTTCGGACGAGCGGGAGGTCGGGGATGACAGGTGGGTCCCGCCTGTCTGCGAGAGGTGCGCGGGCGCGCTGCTGCGGGCTGGCGCGGGGTTTGGGTGGGCCGGCTGGTGGGTTTCGGCCCACTGGCCGGGAAGGTTTATTTTTTTCTTTTTCTTTTTCTTTTTTCATTTCTGTTTTGAGTTTAATTTGAATTCTAGTTTAAATTTGAATTTTTGCAACACATGCAATACGTCCAAAAAATTTTAAATTCCCCTCTTAACAGGATTTTGGGGTGTTACAACTACCCCGTCCTTGAGCTATAAAAGGACCTGGACAGCCTCCTGGCAAGGGGTTTGCGATCCAACCTACTCATTCTCATACGCGAGCAAGCAATACACCAAGCACTCCCGTGGACGTAGGGTTTTACACTCCGGCGGCCTGAACCACGTAAATCCTCGTGTCTCTCTCGCCATTGTGTTTAGATCTTTATGATCCACTGGCTCCACCGAAAAAGGAACCTCCGCTGGCTGCTTCCGAGCAGATCGGGGGAAGTGTCGTACCGAACACTTCGACATTTAGCGCGCCGGGTAGGGGGCTTTTGGTTCTTGAAGCTGTATGAAGCCTACCATGGTGAACATCCAGTCTTTTGGAGGCTCTTCCCGCCCTTCGCGCCGCCAGCGGCAGAGTGAGCAGGAGGCGTCCTCTGGTCTCAGGGCAGGACCTTCTGTACCGCCGCCGGCTCTTACAGCGATGGTACCCGTTGCCACCTGGTAACCCTCGGCGGCGATGGCAACGGCATCGCAAGCGCCGACCGAAGCTAGTCTGGTAAGTGTGCTGTTAGTAGCCCGCACGCTCCTGCACAACCCCCTGAATGCGGGGGCATCCCCGTCCGCTGCTGAGCAGTGGCACAACGACGTCGATCACCTGGTCATAGCCACGCTCAACTCGTTGTGTCACAAGAGACGACGGCCAGGGACGGGACAGCTGCCGCCCCGTAACCTGACAAGGGATTACAGGATTGCGACTACCCACTCGAGGGCAACGTCCAGGCTCCCCACCGCTGACCTCAGGGGCGAGCTGGACCGTCATCAGCGTCAGAAGGAAGATGGCCGCATCACCATTGAGCGACAACGCGAGTGGCGTCGCAGCCTCATGGGAAAGTATGGTACCCTAGGTATCGTGCACCCCATTTACGCGGGCCAGAACCCTGCTTCCCCAGGCTCAGTGGGAGGTTGCATGGCTCTGGATCCGCACCTTCGTATGGCGGTGTGGCCGCGCAAGTTCCGGTCACACTTTCCGAAGAAGATCGACGGGAGGATCAACCACGTCGAGTTCCTGCAAATATATTCCACCACCATTCTAGCCGCAGGAGGGGATGAGGCCATCATGGCCAACTACTTCCCAGTAGCTTTGACCGGGTCAGCCCAGCCATGGCTCATGAACTTGCCTTAGGGGTCTGTGACCTTTTGGGAAGAGTTGTGCCGTCAATTCACAGCCAACTTTGGGAGTTCCTACGTCCAGCCAAGATCGGAGGCCGACCTCCACACCATACAACAGCAACCGGGGAAGTCGCTGCGCTCATTAATCCAGCGCTTCTCCCAGGTCGGGAACACCACCCCTCGCATCTCCAACACGTCTGTCGTCCTCGCCTTTCGACAAGGCGTGCACGACAGGAAGATGCTCGAGAAGTTGGCCACACATGATGTGCAAGATGTACCCGAGCTCTTCAGTTTGGCGAACAAGTGCACTAGGGCCGCCGAGGGCCGTAACTGGCACACGCCACCCAACAAGGGGGGTGAGTCCGCCACGGAGAGTTCAGGTGGCACGAAGAAGAAGACCGGCGGCAAGGACAAGCCGCTGGCTGGGGCTCACACTGCAGCAGCACTAGCAGCTGCAGGGGGCTGGGGGCCACGCACCGACAAGCGTCCAAGCCAGCCGTCTGGCAACGACGATGGTGCCCAGCGGTGCCCGGTCCGTGATACTAACCGGCGCAGCGGCAGCGAATGCCAGGAGATCCAGAGGCTGGCAGAGCGCTTCCAAGAGCTCCAACAACAGCGGCAGGACGGTGCGCCCTCTCATCAGCGGGAGGGCAAACAGAAGGCTGGTCCGGAGGACGGTGACGACCAAGAGATGGAGTTCCAAGACGCCAAGCGGGCGTTAAAGGTCCTCTACGATCAGGAAGAGGACTCCGACTCCGACTACAGCGAGCGTCGCAAGACACTCCACACCTGACCAGGCGGTCCCTCTTTTGTCGAGAAGAGCGGGCGCCCGGGGAAGGGCCGCCTGGTGCCTCGGCAGGGTTTTCATCAGGAGGAGTGTCAAGCCTATACTCCGGCCGACATGAGCATGTCTCCCAGGTGCGTCCGTTTTGCTGTAAAGGGTAGGAATCTCTACCCTGTCACGGGCCATAGGACACCTCTGTAAGTCTGCTTCCAAGTAGTGGTAGACTATTTTTTCCTTTTTCTCTTTCTTGTAAGGGTAACATAGGGACTGGGGACAGAGCTTAGAACAGCAAAAGTCCCGGAAGGGTCCAGTGAAATTGCCTAGAGGGGGGTGAATAGGCTAAAATACCTGAAATGACTTAATTAAATAAAATTAGAGCACAGTGGCCAGACTAGTCCGGCTCAGGGGCGGACTAGTCCGGTTTGCTTGCTGAAAAACCTAAAAGGGCCAGACTAGTCTGGTCAAATTGCTGGAAAGGCTTAAAACTTGGTTTTTATGGGTTTTCTCTCCAGATTTTAGTTTAACAAAATGTGGATGAAACAACTAGCAATCCTATATGACAAGTGTGATAGAATATTGAAATGGATTGCAAGATTTTGATGATGTATACTCTAATCATGAGATAATTAAAACAAACCCTAAGCAATATTGATCTTCAAAGAAACAAGAGAGACATTGAGGATTTTTCACCGAGGTTCGATTCCAATCAAGAATCTACGTCCCCATTGAGGAATCCACAATGGACCGGGTCTAACAACCCTTTCCTCACCAAGTCGCCACTAAGGCCAATCCGGTTCTTCACTATCTCAAGGGTGAACTTACAAAGCTTCGGGCTGCTCACAATCTGAGGCTCCCACTTGATCACTTCTACAAAGCTTCACCGATCTTACAAGCCACAGGTCACACTGTGATACCCTCATTTTTGGTTTCTGCATGTATTCATGTTTCATGAAGAGAAAACATTTTAAAGGAAGTGGGAACAGAGAAAGAATTAAAAAGATAGCCAAAAAGAACAAGAATCCAGTTCACGAAGAGTGCCGAAGACAACTCTCGCTGCCCGCTGGCCACGTGGTGCCTTTGGAGCTCTTCCCCGCAAATGGGGAGAGGTCCGACCCTGTGGGACACGTGTTGCCCCAGGAGCTAGCCTCTGCGGAGAAGCGAAGGCAGTCCCGCAGGACACGTGTCACCTTCGGGGCTAGTCACTACGGAAATCAGAGGACCCGTCGTGCAGGATACGTGTGGATCTCAGAGCTCACCTCCGAGAGGTCCGGTTCTGTTGGACACATGTCGCCACCGAAGCTTATCTCCGGGAGGTCTGACATAGTTGGACACGTGTCAACCTCGGAGCTCATCTCTAAGGAAAAAGGGAGTCCAGCGCTACTTGACGCGTGGCATTCACGGAGCTCGCCTCCGAAGAGAGGGAGGTCCAAAATGGATACGTGGCACACCCGGAGCCACCACCAAAGAAAGGAAAGGTCCGACACTGACATGTGGCATGCGCAGAGCCACCTCCGAATAGAGAGGAGGTCCCGACCACCAGGATACGTGGCGCACGCGGAGCTCACCTCCGGAGAGAGGGAGGTCTCGCTCGCTTGACACGCGGCACAACCGTAGCTCATCTCTGCCGAAATGGGGGGACCAGGCCCCGGTGGACACGTGGAGCTTCCGGAGCTCATCACCGCGGAGGTAACGAGTTCTGGAGCGGTTTTTGGATTCTGTACGCGTGGAAATACCGGTACGGAGAAGAAACCAACCTGAATTCCACAATGTTACCGCACCAAATCAACTCAATATAAGTTGTTAAGATTCAACGACAATCTGAATGAGACTCTTATTCGAAGTCCAATCAGATTAGGACTCTTCTTCTCCCGATTATAAATAGAACCCAAAACCTTTGGTCGAAACCACGAACTTCTTTTCCACCTCCTGAGCCGACGACTTAGAGCCCTAGCCCCCAACTCACCGAATAAACCCTTCGCCAGAGTTCAGTCGAGGAAGATCGCCGGAAGAGAGCCCCAACGATCTGTCTTGCTAAGAGAAGGACCCCGAGACCAAGAAGAACCTAAGGTAGGTCTCCAATACTACCTTACACCATCATCGCGTTTTCTTTGCATCTGTTCTTCGATTCCTTTCGAACAGAAGCTTTTTCGTGGACAGATCACTTGTTGATCAAATTAATATAAAGTCAAGATCATCGCTACGTCCACAATTTATCTCTACAACTCTTTTCATCATAAAACCCAGGCAAGCCATGCAAGAACACGTACAAACTAAACTGCATCATAGGATTAACATGCATAAGCATCATCGCATCTAGTTAAAGTTTGTGCATGATATTGATTGTTGTAAATCTTGTATGTGCGTGATCATAAATAGAAGGACAAGCTCAAGGAGCTACCTACGACGGACTACAACAACAAGATCTTGAGCAACAGGAACCACAAGAACAAGGCAAGTGCCCCTTGACCATATTGATGTGACGCCCTCAATTCTGTGGAAAACCACGGAACCGAGAACTGAAGCATATGTGTGCCCAGGATGTTCATCACACATACACATATGTTCCACAAACTGAATTCAGAATATATATAACCACGAAAAACAGAGTTTATTACAATGTTTCATGAGTCTTGGACTCATGCTCACAGCGGAAGTCTTATTTATATGCAGCGGAAGTCTTCTAACTAGTGTGGAAGCAATTCTAAGCAGTAGCGGCTCCATCTCTACTCCATCCCCATAGGCAAGGTTGAGAACAGATCACACGCCTAATGCTCCCCTTGGTCTTCATAGTAATCTTCTCCTGTTGCTGATGATGAAACAATAATGCAAGTTTAAGTACAATGATGTACTCAGCAGGTGCGGGAAAATATGATATGTAGCTCATAACAAGGTAGGTATAAAAAGGCTCATTGCAGAAAGCAAAGTTATTTATCAAAAACCACGATAAAACAGCAACTCATCTTTAAGTGAATGTAATTCCAACATGTATTAAAATACCAATCATACCTCCATTATGTTCATTACCTTCCATGTCACGACCAGTCATCAATCAACCTCATTCTCCCTTACGAATACCTCCTCGTATTCGCTACCATCTCACGAATACCATCTCGTATTCACTACAATTTCATCTCATAAAACAACTTCGTCTCCCACCGAGACCAACCTTGTTGCCATGACTCAACAGTCATGCAACCGATCTTATCACCCGGACTAAACAGTTCCAAAACCAAACCATCCAAAACCATAACCAATAACCATATCCAATAACCATCCCAACTAATCATGGAAGTTGGCCAGGCGCTCGTGACCGTAAGCTCGGCTATCATGATAGTTTTAAGACTCTGCAGAGTTTGCACCTCTTTACCCACAAGTTTGTGATTTCGTCACCCGTCGGCGACTGCAGAACCTCCATTATACCAACACAACCATCGGTGTATGGCCAAGAGATCACAAAATAGCCTTTACAAAGGGGTTACTAGATGTATGGACTCACTAAGGTTTCACCGGCTGGCTAGAATCTCCAATTCTCCCACCCACGGGCCCACTCTTGTGCCATGCAGTTCCCAGGGCAGTCCTCACTCGACTCCCATTCCCCGTGCCTTCCACGGTCCATAATAATCTAGCAACTTACCTAATTAGTCAGCTAAGCCGCACCCATACTTGGCCTTGTGGTGGCACTGTTATCCTGGCATGTGCTCGTATGAACCGGTCCTTAGATCTACGGCAAGTAAACCACCATCTCATGCTACCTCATTCACAAACCCAGTCTTGCCTAGATCTCCCTCCGATCCATGTTCATTAACAACATCAGTTTCTCATTATCGTTACGAGTGCAGTTAGCTAGGCACATCTATCTCGCTTCCCAATCCCATGGACTCAGCAAAGCATAAAGGTAAAAACCATACCCGACTCATAAACTTCCCAGGCGACAAGGGTGGTTTAACCAAAACTAGTAAACTCCTATAAAAGGGTTTCCCATCGTGTTTGACTCAGCACACACACTTTTTCGCAAAACAAAACAGTTTTTCCCAAAACATAGGATCAATATGGTCAAGGAGCACTTGCCTTGTTCTTGCGGTTCCGGTTGCTCTTGGATCTCGAAACCTTGTTGTTGCAGCTCATCGTAGACAGCTCCCTGAGCTTGTCCTGCTATACAGGATCACACTCATACAAGATCCACAGCAATCAATATCATGCACAAACTTTAACTAGATGCGATGATGCATATGCATGCTATCCTATAATGCAGTTTAGTTTTATTAGGTCGGTTTGTACGTGTTCTTGCATGGTTTTATGATGAACAGAGGTGTTCGGATCAGATGTGGACGTGGCGATGACCTTGCCTCTAGATCAACCCGATCAACAAGTGATCTGTCCACGAGAAAGCTTCTGTTCGAAAGTAATCGAAGAACAGATGCAAAGAAAATACGACGATGTCGTAAGGTTGTATTGGAGACCTACCTTACGTTCTTCTCGGTCTTGGGGTCCTTCTCTGATCAGACAGATCGTTGGGGCTCTCTTCCGGCGATCTTCCTCGCTGAACTCCGGCGATGGTTTACTCGGCGAGTTGGCGCTAGGGCTCTAAGTCATTGGCTTAGGAGTTGGAAAAGAAGTTCGTGGTTTCGGCCAAGGGTTCTGGGTTCTATTTATAGTCGGGAGAAGAAGAGTCCTAATCTGATTGGACTTCGAATAAAAGTTCCATTCATATTATCATTGAATCTTAACAACTTATCTTTAGTTGATTTGGTGCGGTAACATTGTGGAATTCAGGTCGGTTTCTCCTTCGTACCGGTTTTTCTACGCGTACAGAATTCAAAAACCGCTCCAGAACTCGTTACCTCCGCGGTGATGAGCTCCAGAAGCTCCACGTGTCCATCGGGTCCTGGTATCTCCTTCTCCGCAGAGACGAGCTCCGGTTGTGCTGCGTGTCAAGCGAGCGAGACCTCCCTCTCCTTCGGAGGTGAGCTCCGCGTGCGCCACGTATCCTTGCGGTCAGGACCTCCTCTCTATTTGGAGGTGAGCTCCGTGAATGCCACGCGTCAAGTAGCGCCGGACTTTCCTTTTTCCTCAGAGACGAGCTCCGAGGTAAACACGTGTCCAACAGTGATGGACCTCCCGGAGATAAGCTCCGATGGCGACACGTGTCCAATAGAACCGGACTTCTCGGGGGTGATCTCCAAGATCGACACGTATCCCGCGCAACGGGTTCTCTGATTTCCGAGGTAACTAGCTCCGAAGACATGTGTCCTGCAGAACTGCCTTTGCTTCTTCCGCAGAGGCTAGCTCTGGGGGCAACACGTGTTCACAGGGTCGGACCTCTCCCCCTTTGCGGAGATGAGCCCCGAGCCTGCCACGTAGCCAGTTTAGCGACGGACCTCTCCCCACTTCGCAGGGATGAGCTCCGAACACGCCACGTGGCCAGCGGGCCGTGGAAGTTGTCTTCGGCGCTCTCTGGGAACCGGATTCGGCTCTTATTGGCTATCTTTTTGATATTTTTCTCTGTTCCCACTTCTTTTAAAATGATTTCTCTACATGAAACATGAATACATGCAGAAACCAGAAATGAAGGTGTCACAAATCTACCCCCCTTAAATTGAATCTCGCCCTCGAGATTCGTTGGCAGAAAATAGATGAGGAAATTCTGCCTTGATGTCTTCTTCACGCTCCCATGTGGCTTCAGCTTCTGTATGATGGCTCCATTGTACCTTGTACCATTGGATCACTTTGTTCCTGGTGACCCTTTCCTTTACATCCAAAATTTGGATAGGGTGCTTCGTATAAGTCAGGTCCTCTTTAAGTTCAAGCTCTTCCATTGGTATTTGCTCCTCTGGTACTCTCAAGCACTTCTTAAGCTGGGATACATGAAACACGTCATGTACGTCGGAGAGATATGTTGGGAGCTCTAGTTGATAGGCTACTTCTCCTCGCTTGTCCAAAATCTTAAATGGTCCGATGTAGAGAGGTGCTAGCTTGCCCTTAATGTTGAAACGTTGTTGGCCACGGATAGGCGATACCTTAAGGTATACGAAGTCTCCTACTTCGAAAGTCAACTTCCTTCGCCTATTGTCCGCATAGCCTTTCTGTCGTGTTTGAGCAGCCTTTAAGTTCTCCCGTATCGTTTGGACTTGCTTTTCAGCTTCTTGTAGCACTTCGGGTCCAAACACCTGGTTCTCTCCGGTCTCATTCCAAAATAGCGGCGTTCTACGTCGCCTACCATACAATGCTTCGAAAGGCGACATCTTCAAGCTAGCTTGATAGCAGTTGTTATAGGAGAATTCAGCGTACAGTAAACTCCTATCCCAACTACGCCCACGTTTCAAGGCGCAAGCTCTCAACATGTCCTCCAAAATTTGGTTTGTCCTTTCGGTTTGCCCATCGGTTTGTGGGTGATAGGCGGAGCTAAAATCCAGTCGTGTACCCATAGCTTTCTGCACTTCCTCCAGAATCTAGAGGTAAACTGAGAACCTCGATCTGGGACTATCCTCTTCGGGACTCCATGGCGGCACACGATCTGCTCCATGTACAAATCGGCTAATTGTGCAACGTTGTACTTGGCCCTTATACGGAGAAAATGGGCGGTTTTCATCAATCGGTCCACGATAACCCAGATGGAGTCATAACCCGACTGAGTATGTGGCACCCTGACGATGAAATCCATGCTGATGTCTTTCCACTTCCACTCGGGTACCTTCAATGGTTGCAACAATCCAGCGGGTCCTTGATGTTCGGCCTTCACCCGTTGGCATGTGTCGCATAGGGCAACATATTTGGCTATATCCCTTTTCATACCATCCCACCAATAACAATTCTTCAAGTCCTTGTACATTTTGGTATCTCCGGGATGTATGCAATAGGGTGAATCATGTGCCTCTTTTAATATCATGTCGCAGAGGTACTTCACGTTAGGCACACAAATCCTTTTTCCTAGCCAAAGCGTACCCTTCTCATCTTCTTTGAAATCCTTCTCTATTCCTTGTCGGATCCTTTCCTTGATCTCCTTGATCTCCTCATCCGTTGCTTGACCATCTCTTATCTCTTGCTCCAACGAAGAGTGGATGTCCATCATTTCCATGTTGTTCAAGAATCCGAGGTGTAACCATTCGAACTCCTTACGTAGTTCGGGTGGTAGCTCCCGAACCGTGAGTTGGTGACATGCTCCCTTCCGGCTCAATGCATCGGCTACTACATTGGCCTTCCCAGGGTGGTAGTTGATTCCAACATCGTAATCCTTGATGAGTTCCAGACATCGACGTTGCCTCAAATTCAAGTTCGTTTGTGTAAATATGTACTTGAGGCTTTTATGATCCGTATAGATCTCACATTGATGACCAAGGATATAATGTCTCCAAATCTTCAATGCATGCACTACTGATGCTAGCTCCAAGTCATGTGTAAGATAATTAAGCTCGTGCTTCTTTAATTGTCGTGAGGCATAGGCTACCACTTGTCCTTCTTGCATGAGCACACATTCGAGCCCCTGTCTGGAGGCATCACAATATATGTCAAAGCTCTTGCTTACGTCCGGCAATACAAAAACCGGCACTGTGGTTAGCCTTTTCTTGAGCTCCTCAAAACTTTCTTGGCATGCTGGTGTCCATCGAAAGGCTTTCCCCTTTGTTAGCAACTCCGTCATAGGCTTTGCTATCTTAGAGAAGTCCTTAGTGAAGCGTCGGTAATATCCAGCCATCCCAAGAAAACTCCGAATCTCCCTCACGTTTTGCGGTTGGTTCCACTTCAGAACATCTCCCACTTTTCCGGGATCAACCGATACCCCTTCCTTGGAGATAATGTGGCCTAGGAACGATATTTTCTTTAGCCAAAATTGACACTTGTTAAGTTTGGCATACAATTGATGCTCACGCATTTTCTGCAAGGTCAATTTCAAATGTTCTTCATGCTCCTCCTCACTTTTTGAATACACAATAATATCGTCGATGAAAACCACGACGAACTTATCCAAGTACTCCATAAAAACCTTGTTCATGAGGTACATGAAGTATGCGGGTGCATTTGTTAACCCAAAAGACATGACGGTATATTCATACAAACCATACCGTGTTCGAAAGGCAGTCTTGGGTATATCGGAGGGCTTAATCTTCAGCTGGAAATATCCCGACCGAAGATCAGTCTTGGAGAACACTCGGGCTCCTTTCATTTGGTCGAATAGGTCCTCTATACGGGGCAGAGGGTATTTGTTCTTGATTGTCACCTCGTTGAGAGACCTATAGTCCACGCACATCCTTTGGGTCCCATCCTTCTTGTCTACAAAGAGCACAAGAGCTCCCCATGGTGATGAGCTTGGACGTATAAAACCCTTCTCCAACTGCTCTTGGATTTGCTTCTTGAGTTCTACTAGTTCATTGACAGGCATCCTATAGGGTCTCTTTGCTATGGGTGCAGTTCCGGGTACCAAATCTATGGTAAACTCAATGTCCCTATCAGGTGGCATACCTGGAAGCCCCTCTGGAAACACGTCCGAGAATATTTGAACCACTGGAATGCTGTCCAATGTTGCTCCTTCAACGTGGTTCAAGATTGCCTTTTCGATTGTTTGTTGGGCTGACTCAAATTCGACACGAATACCGTGCTCATTTGTCAACTGCACGCTTCTTTCAGCACATTGGATTACCCCATTGTGCTTGCTTAACCAATCCATCCCGAGTATTATGTCAATCCCTTGGGAATCCAAGACAATAAGGTTGGCAAGGAAGTCTACCCCCCTTATTTTAAGGCTTACTTTGGGAGACACTATATTAGTCCTCATTTCTCCTCCGGGAGAATTAACTAACATAGCACATTTCAAGTGGGATATGGGTAGATTATGCTTGGCAACATACTTGGATGTTATGAAGGAATGTGATGCTCCAGAATCAAATAAGATGGTGGCTGGATTGGAGTTGGCAAGCAACATACCAATTACGATGTCCTCAGCCTGTTGTTCTTCCTCAACAGAGAAATGGTTCACATTGCCGCAAGCATAGTTCTGCTGTCCCCGGTTTCCTTGAGTGTCCCTGTCGTTCGGTCGCGGGTTCTGTTTGGGCACGTTGCCTTGCTGTCCAGGGCCTCTCCTCGGGCACTTGTTCGCGAAGTGTCCTGTTTCCCCGCATGCAAAGCATGCCCCGTTGCCTACGGCAGCAAGTACGTTGGGGCGGGGGTTTTGAACAGGAGCGCCCATGTTAGGTCGGGGCACAGGAGGCATGGGCACACGAGGTGCTGGTGCAACGGGTCGTTGCTGTGGTGGCTGACTATGCCTGTATGCAGGAGTGGTTGATCCATACTGCGGTGCAGCTGGGGGCATGTACCGAGGTCGTACGTTGCTCCCTTGAGGCTGGTATGGCATCTTTCTCTTGCACTCTCGTTCGATCTCTCGAATCTTGCTTTCGACTACTATAGCCTTGTCAACCAGCTTCTGAAAGCTTGCGTAGCCATTGTTGAGGAGCTGAACCTGAATCTCATTGTTCAACCATCTCATGAACAGATATTGCTTCCTCTAGTCTGAGTTGACATCTTCGGGGGCATACTAGGACAGTTGTGTGAACTTGTTGAGATACTCATTCACGCTTCTCTATCCTTGGCGGAGACCTTCAAACTCCTGTCTCTTGAGCATCATTACACCAGCAGGGATGTAATGAGAGCGGAAACTTTCCTTGAACTCAGTCCATGTGATCGTCTCCGGGTCGAGCGTTGCATAGGGCATCCCACCAGCGGCAGCTCCCATGAGTTGGTGCGACGCAAAAAGAACCTTCTCTCGGTCATTGCACTGCGCTATGGCAAGCTTCTTCTCCATGGATTTCCACCAGTCGTCGGCCTCCATGGGGTCGTTAGCTTGAGCAAAGGTGAGTGATCGAGTCCTCATGAACTCACCCAGTCTGTTATGAGCCGACGGTGGTGGTGGCGGTGGTGCCGGAACGGGGTTGTTGTTGTTGTTGGCCTGCAACTGACCCAAAGTTTGGATCATGGTTTGCATAAGTTGGTTCTGCATGGCCATCAACCGTTCCAGGTGGTTCTCACCAGCTCTGGGGTTAATAGGAACTTCATCATGGCCATCCTCTTGGTTGTCACGGACGTTCCTCCGGCCAGCGTTTCCTCTCACCATTTGTGAGGGATATCGAAATAGAATAGAAGGTTAGAAGTTTAGGTAGATCCCCTTAACTATATGCATCAAGGTGGGTTGGACTATATATATATTAGTCCATATGAGGATGTGAACAAGTACTGAAGCATCTCACACCTCTTTCTACTTATGTGTGGGTATGAACAACGTTTTGAGACGTCCCACGACTCACACTAAGCACACAATTCACAAACAATCATCACAAGGGCTCACACAACTCCTATTCAAGACTTGTTCAATGGGGGTCCTATATGACTTAGGGTGATGTCAAATCTGTGATCCAACTATGGATTCTCCTAGGCTTGTATCCTATGTCAAGGTAGTTCCAATGCCAATCTATGCATCCTAGGCTTGCACCCTATGGTCAGCGTGGCTTAGCTACCAATCTGTGATCTATCTAAGTGTGTAACCTACCATCAACCCTTTGTTCTGGTACCAATCTATGATTGTATCTAGGTGTGTAATCTACCCTCATCCGTGGCTTTTGATACCAATCTGTGTTTCCTATTTAGGGGTGTAACCCACTATCAACCGTGGCTCTGATACCAATCTGTGACGCCCTTGATTCTGTGGAAAACCACGGAACCGAGAACTGATGCATATGTGTGCCCAGGATGTTCATCACACATACACATATGTTCACAAACTGAATTCAGAATATATATAACCACGAATAACAGAGTTTATTACAATGTTTCATGAGTCTTGGACTCATGCTCACAGCGGAAGTCTTAATCTAACAGCGGAAGTCTTATTTCTATGCAGCGGAAGTCTTCTAACTAGTGTGGAAGCAATTCTAAGCAGTAGCGGCTCCATCTCTACTCCATCCCCACAGGCAAGGTTGAGAACAGATCACACGCCTAATGCTCCCCTTGGTCTTCATAGTAATCTTCTCCTGTTGCTGATGATGAAATAATAATGCAAGTTTGAGTACAATGATGTACTCAGCAAGTGTGGGAAAATATGATATGTAGCTCATAACAAGGTAGGTATAAAAAGGCTCATTGCAGAAAGCAAAGTTATTTATCAAAAACCACGATAAAACAGCAACTCATCTTTAAGTGAATGTAATTCCAACATGTATTAAAATACCAATCATACCTCCATTATGTTCATCACCTTCCATGTCACGTCCAGTCATCAATCAACCTCATTCTCGCTCACGAATATCTCCTCATATTCGCTACCATCTCACGAACACCATCTCGTATTCGCTACCATTTCATCTCATAAAACAACTTCGTCTCCCAACGAGACCAACCTTGTTGCCATGACTCAACAGTCATGCAACCCATCTTATCACCCGGACTAAACAGTCCCAAAACCAAACCATCCAAAACTATAACCAATAACCATATCCAATAACCATCCCAACTAATCATGAAAGTTGGCCAGGCGCTCGTGACCGTAAGCTCGGCTATCATGATAGTTTTAAGACTCTGCAGAGTTTGCACCTCTTTACCCACAAGTTTGTGATTTCGTCACCCGTCGGCGACTGCAGAACCTCCATTATACCAACACAACCGTCGGTGTATGGCCAAGAGATCACAAAATAGCCTTTACAAAGGGGTTACTAGATGTATGGACTCACTAAGGTTTCACCAGCAGGCTAGAATCTCCAATTCTCCCACCCACGGGCCCACTCTTGTGCCATGCAGTTCCCAGGGCAGTCCTCACTCGACTCCCATTCCCCGCGCCTTCCACGGTCCATAACAATCTAGCAACTTACCTAATTAGTCAGCTAAGCCACACCCATACTTGGCCTTGTGGTGGCACTGTTATCCTGGCATGTGCTCGCATGAACCGGTCCTTAGATCTACGGCAAGTAAACCACCATCTCATGCTACCTCATTCACAAACCCAGTCTTGCCTAGATCTCCCTCCGATCCATGTTCATTAACAACATCAGTTTCTCATTATCGTTACGGGTGCAGTTAGCTAGACACATCTATCTCGCTTCCCAATCCCATGGACTCAGCAAAGCATAAAGGTAAAAACCATACCCGACTCATAAACTTCCCAGGCGACTTGGTGGTTTAACCAAAACTAGTAAACTCCTATAAAAGGGTTTCCCATCATGTTTGACTCAGCACACACACTTTTTTCGCAAAACAAAACAATTTTTCCCAAAACATAGGGAAACTGTTTTGTTTTGCGGAAAAGGTGTGTGTGCTGAGTCAAATATGATGGGAAACCCTTTTAGGAGTTTACTAGTTTTGGTTAAACCACCCTTATCGCCAGGGAAGTTTATGAGTCGGGTATGGTTTTTGCTTTATGCTTCGCTGAGTCCACGGGATTGGGAAGCGAGATAGATGTGTCTCGCTAACTGCACTCGTAATGATAATGAGAAAACTGATGTTGTTAATGAACATGGATCGGAGGGAGATCTAGGCAAGACTGAGTTTGTGAATGAGGTAGCATGAGATGGTTGTTTACTTGCCATAGATCTAAGGACTGGTTCATGCGAGCACATGCCAGGATAACAGTGCCACCACAAGGCCAAGTATGGGTGCGGCTTAGCTGACTAATTAGGTAAGTTGCTAGATTGTTATGGACTGTGGAAGGCACCGGGAATGGGAGTCGAGTGAGGACTGCCCTGGGAATTGCATGGCACAAGAGGGGGCCCGTGGGTGGGAGAATTGGAGATTCTAGCCTGCCGGTGAAACCTTAGTGAGTCCATACATCTAGTAACCCCTTTGTAAAAGCTATTTTGTGATCTCTTGGCCATACACCGACGGTTGTGTATTGGTATAATGGAGGTTCTGCAGTCGCCGACGGGTGACGAAATCACAAACTTGTGGGTAAAGAGGTGCAAACTCTGCAGAGTCTAAAACTATCATGATAGCCGAGCTTACGGTCACGAGCACCTGGCCGACTTCCATGATTAGTTGGGATGGTTATTGGCTATGGTTATTGGGTATGGTTTTGGAAGGTTTGGTTTTTGTTTTGTTTTCAGGACTGTTGAGTCCGGGTGATAAGATGGGTTGCATGACTGTTGAGTCATGGCAACGAGGTTGGACGGTGTGAGACAAAATTGTTTATGAGATGAAATAGTAGCGAATACGAGATGGTATTCCTGAGATGGTAGCGAATACGAGAAGGTATTCGTGAACAAGAATGAGGTTGATTAATGTCTGGTTGTGACATGGAAGGTAATGAACATAATGGAGGTATGATTGGTATTTTAGTACATGTTGGGATTACATTCGCTTAAAGATAAGTTGTTGTTTTATCATGGTTTTGATAAATAACTTTGCTTTCTGCAATGAGCCTTTTTATACCTACTTTGTTGTGAGCTACATATCATATTTTCCCGCACATGCTGAGTACATCATTGTACTCAAACTTGCATTATTATTTCATCATCAGCAACAGGAGAAGATTACTATGAAGACCAAGTGGAGCATTAGGCGTGTAATCTGTCCTCAACCTTGCCTGTGGGGATGGAGTAGAGATGGAGCCGCTGCTGCTTAGATTGATTTCGCATTAGTTAGAAGACTTCCGCTGTTAGATTGAGACTTCCGCTGTGAGCATGAGTCGAAGACTCATGAGACATTGTAATAAACCCTGTTATTCGTGGTCGTATATATTCTGAAATTCAGTTTGTGGATGATGTGTATATGTGTGATGAACATCCTGGGCACACATATGCATCAGTTCTCGGTTCCGTGGTTTTCCACAGAATTAAGGGCGTCACAGATTGGTATCAGAGCCACAGGTTGACGGTAGGTTACACGGTTAGATAGATCACCGATTGGTATCAGACACAGATTGGTAGCTAAGCCACGCTGACATAGGATGCAAGCCTAGGAAAGGCCATAGTTGGATCACAGATTGGCAACACCCTAAGCCATATAGGATCCCCATTGAACAAGACTTGAATAGGAGTTGTGTGAGCCCTTGTGATGATTGTTTGTGATTATGTGCTTAGTGTGAGTTGTGGGACGTCTCAAAGCGTTGTCCATATCCACACATAAGTAGAAAAAGGTGTGAGATGTCTCGGCACTTGTTCACATCCTCATATGGGCTAATATATAGAGTCCAATCCACCTTGATGCATATAGTTAAGGGGATCTACCTAACCTTCTAACCTTCTATTCTATTTTGTTCTCTCTCACAGATGGTGAGAGGAAACGCCGGCCGAAGGAATGTCCGTGAAAACCAAGAGGATGGCCACGATGAAGTTCCTGTTAACCCCAGAGCTGGTGAGAACAACCTGGAACGGTTGATGGCCATGCAGAATCAACTTATGCAAACCATGATCCAAACTTTGGGTCAGTTGCAGGCCAACAACAACAACCCCGTTCCGGCACCACCGCCACCACCACCGCCGGCTCATAACAGACTGGGTGAGTTCATGAGGACTCGACCACCCACCTTTGCTCAAGCTAACAACCCCATGGAGGCCGACGACTGGTTGAAATCCATGGAGAAGAAGCTTGCCATAGTGCAGTGCAATGACCGAGAGAAGGTTCTTTTTGCGTCGCACCAACTCATTGGAGCTGCCGCTGACTGGTGGGATGCCATATGCAATGCTCATGTCGAGCCGGAGGTGATCACTTGGACTGAGTTCAAGGAGAGTTTCCGCTCTCATTACATCCCTGCTGGTGTAATGATGCTCAAGAGACAGGAGTTTGAAGGTCTTCGCCAAGGACAGAGAAGCGTAAATAAGTATCTCAACAAGTTCACACAACTGTCCCGAAGATGTCAACTCAGACCAGAGGAAGCAATACATGTTCATGAGAGGGTTGAACAATGAGATCCATGTTCAGCTCCTCAACAATGACTACGCGAGCTTCCAAAAGCTGGTTGACAAGGCTATAGTGGTTGAAAGAAAGATCCGAGAGATCGAGCAAGAGTGCAAGAGGAAGATACCATACCAGCCCCAAGGGAGCAACGTACGACCTCGGTACATGCCCTCAGCCACACCGCAGTATGGATCGACTGCTCCTGCATACCGCCCTAGTCAGCCACCACAGCAACGACCCGTTGCACAAGCACCTCGTGTGCCCTTGCCTCCTGTGCCCCGACCCAACATGCGCGCTCCTGTTCAAAACCCCCACCCCAACGTACCTGCTGCCGTAGGCAACAGGGCATGCTTTGCATGCGGGGAAACAGGACACTTCACGAGCCAGTGCCCGAGGAGAGGCCCTGGACAGCAAGGCAATGTGCCCAAGCAGAACCCGCGACTGAACGGAGGGGACAATCAAGGAAACTGTGAACAGCAGAACTATGCTCGCGGCAACGTGAACCATGTCTCTGCTGAGGAAGCACAACTGGCTGAGGACGTCGTACTTGGTATGTTCTTTGCCAACTCCAACCCAGCCACCATCTTATTTGATTCTGGAGCATCACATTCCTTCATATCATCCAAGTATGTGACACGACCCCACGGTCTTGTCGAGCCAGGATCACGCTGAGGGGTGCTGCGTTGCACAGCACCGGATAACATACATCAAAGGTACACAGCGGAAGCAAAGTTTATTACATAAATAGGTTTATGAACAATTTTACATCAAAATAGGTTCAGTCTACACTCACGGGCGTAGACTACGCATCAAGTCCATGTTCAGCCCGTGAACGTGTCCTTGCTAGCACACATGCACACTAACACGGCGGCGTGCACGACTCCCACTCGTCGGGGTTCCCCTCCTGGGTTCCGTCTCCTCCTCAGGAGTCCCTTCCTCATAGAACCCTGCAAAAGCTTCAAACACAAGCAGTGAGCACGAAGGCTCAGCAAGTCTGACCCGTCTCGCCTAAACATGAAACTTCTACATGAGGGATGATAGGTACAGGAGGTAAAATCAGTTGCAAGGACTCGCCTAATTAGTGGAACCTTACTTTCAAGTTTTAGCAGCAAATTGTGGAGAACCTTACGCTAAGGCACATGAGAGAGCCGCAATCAAACAAGAAACGCATTTGTCTCATGTACTTTGCTCAAAGTTGAAAGGAACTTTAATTAGCTCTAAACTACAACAAATCATTAACAATCAAAGTCCATCTTTCAATCAGCAACATTTTAACATGTAACTAGCCTGCTCTTTCTACGTCACGGTACAGTGAACAAGTGGTACTCACTGACCGCGAGGGACGGCTATTATAATCGATTTACACCTGCAGGGTTACCCGAATAACCCGTCACGTATGCCCGTACTCGATGTCGCCTACCGCAACCATCACGGACGCCGTACGCAACCACCTTTCACCCGTCAGCCAAATATTGAACCGGTCCCATCGTCCCGAGCAAGAGGTCTCTGCACGCGCATCTCAGTGCCGCCAGCCAATTTACACCTCAAGCTCTCAACCTACCCTCTGAACGACGGGCAATGCCTCAATACCCAGCTACCCGAGTTACATCGGTTTCCCGGTTCCCATATAGCCGGTAGGTCTTTGGTACTGTTCTAGCTTGTTCAACAGGCCCACACATGGCTCGGTCCTCAATCGACACAAGCGGAGCTATAGCACACAGGCCCCAAAGTCCTGCTGCCCTTACTCTCCGATTGGTCTCATTTTTCTTGCCATGTGTATCATGTGCTATCTCTACCGGAGTCGAGTGCCTCTAGCCTATGCTCGCGAGTAGTTCCAACTACTCGACTTGTACCGAATCCTACTCTATCTTAGCATTGCAGTAGCTAACGGGGTTTTCAATCCTAATCCCAACCCATGGCTTTCTTGGCTATGCATTTGGATTTTCAAACAAGACTCTAGTGCAAGAAATAATGATACTCAAGTAAGTGCTCAAAACAATAAAACTTTGTAAAAAGGTTAATGCAAACCGGGGCTTGTCTTGCTGCTCTTGGTCGTAGGCTAGCTGCTCCTCCGTAGTAACGAAGTCTAGGACTTCGGGTTCCTCCTCGACCTTAGCGACTACATGATATAAGAAGTACATATATTAATTAAATGCATTTGAATTGAGTTTTAACTTGTGAACATTCTAAGTCTCACTAGACAGAGCCAAATACTGTGAAACTTTTACTGTGGCTTGATTACAACCTACACAGAGACTTGGTCAAGTTTTAGTTGCAGCAAAGCTCATTTGCGCCCTCCACAATTAATTATGTCCTTGACCTTAATTGGAACTCTTAGGGTATTATAGGGGTTTTCATGGAGCAAGCCATGACTTTATGAAAACTAGATTTTCAGAGGGTTCTAATGGAGTTGGTCTCACTTAATTTGAAGGTTCCTATCTAATGATATGAGCTAAACAATTTTAGAGAAAATTCTGAAAATGCTTCTGAACATTTTCTAATTTCTCTGAAACAGTTTCACTAATCACACCATTAGGTGGATCAAATTAGCTCAAATGGATCTGAAATTTTTATGGTAGTTCAGGGATATTTTGGTGAACATCCCAGCAAAATTTCAGAATTTTCCTCCAAGGGATTCTCCAATTAAAATTCCAAACAGTTTAAATTTGAGGAATTAATTCTGGAGAAAAAACGATTTTCATGAAGTGAAACTTGATTTGCTGGAAAGTACTCAGAGAGCTGAATCCAACAAAATTTGGTTCACTCGATTTGGGGTTTCCTAGCCCAAGTTATGAGGATTTGAAGTTTGAATGAAATCTGAAAATCGGGGAAAAGTTTAAATCTGCCGGTGGGCCACGGGGACACGTGTTGTGCGCTGAGGCGTCGGCACACCATGGTATGCGGAGTTTCTGCACGCCAGCACACCGGATCCGAGCCGCAGCTCGATCCTGATTTGAATTTTAAAGCCGCTGACAGGTGGAAGCAGCGTGGAGTCCGTGCGCTCCTTTTGCCGCCCTTGCTCGGCCGTGGAAGTGGCCGTAGTGTGCTGCCCACGTGAGACCGATCGCCGTTCTTCAGCTAAGTTGCGGCGGTCGTCGTTGATCATGGGAACAGGAGCCGAAACCCGGTGGTTCAGGCGTTGGGAGAGTGGTGCTTGAACTCAGCGTGCTGCCTAGCAACTCGGGGGAACGAGGGCGTGGCCGTTAGCTCCGTTCTTCCGATCGACCGAGAGCTCGGGGAGAAGGAATGCCGCTGCCCGCTGTCGCCCGCGAGGATAAGAAGGCAGCCGGGTCTTCATTCGGCTGAGGAGGTGAGGGTCGCGTGGGGGCACGAAAAGGCCGCCCTGGCCGCCAGCGCGCGAAGGAGGAAGCAGCTGGTGGCGTCGGTTCCTCCTCGGTGGCACAACCGGTGGCTGCTCGGTGGATTTTCCCACCGAGGTTGTGACTTTGTGTGCAAGTCACCCCCTCTTAGCTCTATGACATGTGGGTCCCACCCTCGATTTTAACCTCTGAACTTAACTCAAATTCACTGTTGTAAACAGTAGTTCCCACAAAGCCCCTGGTGATTTAAATTATCAACCTTTGAGCCATTTGAATTGGTTAGAATTCAAATTGGGTTTGGTTTGGATAAATTTCAGCACATGTTCAGATTGAAGTTCAAATAAAGTTTGAATTTGCCCCACTTAGCTCATGTCAAGATCAACTCCAAATGGAGTGAAAATTGGTGTGTGAGCTCACAAAAATGTGCTGAGTAAGAATATGTCTCCCACTTTTGAATTTATGGGATCAAAACAGTTTGAATTTGCATTTGAGTTCAAATTGCCCTCCTCCTAGCTATACTCCAAAAGTACCTCAAAAGGTTTTGAATTCGGGTGAAACTTGGCATGGACATTCCTAGCAATGTGTAGGAGTTTTCATATGCCCAGCCCCTATATATCACATGTGGGAAATACCACTTTTGCAACATGTGAGTTTGTTCTCTAATGAACATGTTGATGGTGGTTACTTGCTCTTCAAATGTGTTCATCCACTTGCTTCAAATGAGGTGTGTGTGTGTGGTCATGAACACTTTAAATATGTGTCTAAAAACTGAGGCCCTTACATTCCTGTAAAAGTCCCAAAACTTGTAAATAGAAAACTTGAGCTATGAATAAAGTTGAGTTTGAATACAAGAAATGGGACTTACAAAAACTTTTGTGTTCCTCATGAAAGTGTTGGCATGTGCAATAAAACTTTGAATTCAGTTTGAATTAAGAGGTGCACTTCAAAAAGAAGGAGGGCATGTTCAAAAGAGAAAATTCAAACTGTTGTTTGAAAAAGTGTATTTGCAATAGCCAACTCAAAGATCAGAGGACATATTTGAATTCCTCAGATTCAAATTATGAGGGAGACCAATTTGGAGGTGCTTGGATATGAATACCAAGAGGACTTGTAAATTTCATCCAAATTTGAATTCAAATTTGAAACTTAGGCAAAACTGGTCAAATTGCAAAATGACTTTTGGATTTGAGTACCTCATAGCTGAATTTGCAAGGTGCCAAAATTTGGAGATATTTGTGAGAGTTTTGGGGGATAAGAAGAGGGGTGGACCCCACATGTCATAGGAATGAGTAGACTTAATCCCTAAGTATTTGCTCTCTGTTCGTCACTCCACCGAGACCCTGCCTCTGGCCGACACCCAGCTGCTGCTCCACGCCCCAAAGCTCCACCTCCTGCCTGAATTCTTCATGCTGGCGAGCTGCTCAGGCACTGATATTACCGCACACAGCTGAGCCAACCGTGTTGGTTTTCCTCCTCACGATCAGCAGCTGCAACGTGTGTGTTTTCCCTCACCGGCGCTGCTCTACTGCTCCCTCTCTCCCGGCCAGCCCAGCGCCTCTCCGGCAGGCTCAAGAGGCCACAGAGGTGCGCCAGGAGGTACTGATCCTCATCCCGTCGTCCCCCTGCTCTCCCCCGAAGCCGGTTTGCCGGAATTTGAATTTTGGTACCGGCGCACGTATAGAACAGACCGTGTTTAATTCGTGAAATTCTCTCAAACCGATTGATCATACCTCCTACAATTCAAACCACAGCAACTAGATGCCCTAGCGCCCTCCCACGCCGAGAACCAAAGAAAACCGACCCTCCTATGTCCCGGGTGACGAGAAATCATCGCTGGCGGCCAAAACTGCCACGGTCCACGGTGACGACTAGTTTGCAGCCATGTTATGCACGATTTGATCTCCGTTCCATGTTCCTAGACCCATAGGGATGCTGTAGGACATCGTAGCTCGCCGGGAGATGCCTTGGATACGCTGGAACGCATCCATGTCGAGCTCCCGAGCCACCCCGCCGGTGCCGACCTACCTACAGCCGTTTTCACGCGGGGAAACCTTGCCCGACAGCTGCGCACGTTCCCAGGAGCATGTAGGGCGAAACCGGAGCTCGTTTGGTGGATAAATGAGAGAGAACGAGCCATGCCAAGTTTTCTGCCGGTGTGCACCCGCGGGCTCTGGCGGCAGGTTGAAGAAGCACCTGACCCATGGGCCCCACGTGTGACTTTGCTGTTTAAAATCAAACAGAGAGTTGTTCAAACTTGTAAAATGCATAACTTGGTGTAGGAAGCTCCAAAAATAATTAGATAAATTTTGTTGGATTCTTCTAAGAGAGTACTATCCAAGGGTACAGGCCAATATTTAGGAAAATCCCTGGTTTTTGCTCATTAATTCATATAAGGAAAATTTTGTAGGAATTTTTCCAGGAGCTCTATGTATTGGAAAATTCCCAAATTTGGGCAGGAGATTCCCCCACAAATGACTGAACTCCAGTAAAGTTTTCAGAAGAATTGGACCTCATTTGCTTGGCCAAATGTGGTGTTAATTCCTTATGTCTCTGAAAATTGAAAAATAAACAGAGTTCAATTTCAGGATTTTGCCCCCAAACTTTAGAACCTCATAACTTTTTCTAGGAAGCTCCAAAATTAGTGATTCAAATTGGGTTGGATTCAGGATGAAGAGCTCTATCCAAATATGCAACCCAATTTGCATGAAAACCAATAGACAAGTCTGGAGAATTCTTTAAAGCTTTTAAGCAAAAGAATTTTATAGGGAGTTTGGTTCACCCAAAATTCCCCAAATTTGCCAGGATATTCGTTAGGATATTAGGAGACTCCTGTAAAAGTTTCAGCTCATTTGGAGTTGATTTAGTTAGGGTAATTCTAATTCCAAATTTCTAGAAACATTTTCTGAGAATTTCCAAAACTTGGAAATTCAGTTCTGGGCATTCTATAGCTCCAAAAATCCTAGGAAAATTCATGCATACTCCCTGAGCTATGTATGAAATTATAGTTCACTTTAATTTGCATGAAATGCAAATTTAATCAGAATTAATTCCTTTTTGCTTAAATGCTTAGGTTATTGTTCTGGGTGATCCACTTAGTGAAATGTTCTGAATTTTGGTCCAGAGGATTTTCTTGTGACAAGGAACTCCCAAGAAAATTCCCAGCTCCATTGGAGCCCTGGATCATTAGTGTTCTGTTCAACCATTAGTTGATCTCCCCACCCAAGTGATGAACCTCACTTCTCACTTGAGGATAATGCTTAGACACACATCCAAACCACCACCCCAGTGTCATTTTAAATTCTTAAACAAAGTTCCAGTTTCAAACTTGTCTTTAGCGTTGTTAGCAAAAGATTTATAATTAAACATGTATACATATTCATAACGTGTAGTGCTTAGACGTGGAAAGCGAAGAAGGAAGAGTTGAGCTTGAATCAAGAAGCAAGAAGGCAGTGATTCAGCTTCAAGGCAGCAGCAACTAACTTCATAATCATTTGACTTTAGTCACCTGCAAAACCAAGGCAAACCCCGGTTTGCATTGAAGTTATTCTAAAGTTTTTACTTTGTTCACTACTATGGGTCAAAGTTTGTATGTGCATTAGGTCAAGGGTGTTTTATACTCCACTTGCATAACCACACATGAACCCTGAGGTCAAGGGTAGCATTGTGTCATCGCTGTAGAATACGGCCATGCTAAATAGACTAGGGCATCCGGTATAAGTCGAGTAGTTGGAATCTACTCGCGAGTTATAGACGGAATTACCTGGGTGTAGATGGAAAAGAGGGCAAACTAAAGTTTACATTTCCAAAGATGAGACCGGGCAGGATGGTTAGGCAGCGACAAGACGAGGTCTTGGTCGAGTAGCTCTGCCTGTGTCGGTTAAGGACCGATGCGTGTGCGGCACCCAGGAGCAGGTATTGAGTTGTGTACCGGATGCTTACTGACATATGGGAATCAGGAAACCGATGTACCGGGTTCACTGGGTTGTAGAGGCATACCACATCGTCTCGTTAGACCTATGAGCCCGAGACGGCGCGACCGGTTCTACAGTCTAGTGTCCTGAGAAAGGTTGCCACATATGACGTAATGAAGGACGCCAGAGATGGGTCTTCAGAGGCGGGCGTATGTGTCGAGTTATCCGGGTAGTGTTTGATTCGAATCACTGTCCATCGCGATTATTGATTACCGCTTGCTCCCTGTGTTGTGACGTAGTTAATCAAGTTGTGTGGGAATAGTTTGCAAAGTTTTAAATGCTGTTATGCTAATTATAAATTGCATGGAAACCATGTTTGAAGTAGAGATAGATCAAACTAAAGTTATTTTTCACCTCGGGACAAGCAACATTGGAATGAAGCGTTTCTTGTTTGATTGTGGAGTTCCAATGTTGCTGGGCGCAAGGTCACTACTATTATGGCTAAAAATTTGAAAGTTAAGGATAAACTCGTAGGCGAGTCTTTTCGCAAAGGACAGGCTTAAGTCTTAGGTTACTTTCATATAGAGTTCCATGCTTTAGGAGAGACGGTTAAGTCTTGCCGAGCCTTTGTGCTCACTCTTTCTATATAAGTGGTTTTGCAGGTAAACATCGCCGCTATAAAGAAGGTTGTCCGGCGAGACTCGGAAACTTCTGAGTCATGTCACACTGGAGAACCTAGCCGCTGCCATGTCTTCGTGTTGCTAGCGAGAGGAGTCCGCGGGCTGGACCTCTTCTCGAGTGCCTCCTAGATATTCGACGTGAGCTGTTTATAGACTTCCGCTGTAGCTATTTTATGTAAAGTATTTACAAAGAACAGTTGTAAGCTTCCACTTTGATTTATGTAATACATTTTTCCTTATATGTGTGCTGTTGGGTGCCGCCTAACACGGCACCACCCAATACGATCCCCGTGTAAAAGCTAAAGAAAAGGGACTTGCAAAAACTTTTCATCACCTCACAACACCACAGTTTTTATTGTGGATATCTTAGGAAATATTGTGAAGAGCAAGTAACCTCCATCAAAAGAGTGATTAGAGGGGAAAGTCTTCATTTTCACAAAGTGAGATTTCGACACATGAACATGAGAGGTTAAGCTCACCCCTAGAACTTGAAAAGTCTTGGGAGGGTCCAAACCAAGTTTCATGCAAATCCAACACTTTTTGAGGCACTTTTTTGGTTTATTTGAAAAAGGGGCCAATTTGAATGTAAATTCAAATTGCAGCAACTTTCATCACCCAAACTCAAAAGTTAGCTTCATATTTAAACTCAGCACATTTTTCTTAGTAAACCCACCAATTTTCATCCTCATTGGAGTTCATTTTGTCAAGAGCTAAAATTGCTAGAATTCAAACTGAATTTGAATTTCAGTTCAAATGTGAGGCAAATTTAGCCAAACAAATTTCAAAATTTGGAACTCAAATTCAAACCAATACGGGGCGGCTAAGTCTCTCATTAAATGGAGAGTAGCTGAGATATTTACAGAAGAATTGGGAAAAGGAGGATTAGGGGGAGAGTGGGCCCACAAGTCAGTGGGAGAACTGTGCCCCAAACCGAGCGTGGCCTGTTTTCTTCCCGACGCCGGTCGAACACCTCGCGCCAGCTCCTGCTCCCGCGCCCGAGAGGGAGGGACACCGCACGAGCCAGCGCGCCGGGGGAAGACCGACTGCAGCGGTGATACCACGCGCGGCCACGTGAAGATCGGCACTGTTTTCCATTGCCTTGCGCTGAACCGACCGAATGCCGCCGATCGACTTCCCGTGAGAATTCGGCCGAGCTCTCGCGTGCAGCACCTTTCCTAGCCACAAAAACCACACCAGATACTCGTCCTCGACCTCCTCGGCACGAGAACGGTCGAGCTCAGTCCTTCCCCAACCCTAGCTCCACGGTTCCGAGCAACGCCCGGGAAACCGCCACCACTCGGCTCACGGTGACAACCCAACAGAGGGCCTTTCACGGCTGAGCAAGGACGGTCTTGGACGCGTCAGGGACCGGTGGTGCTCATATTCGAAGCTCAGACCGTGACCTGGACCATAGAGCTCGAATTTGGAGAAAGTTCCCCGGCGGGCACGAACGGACCTTCCGGCACGGTAACATCGAATTCACTAGCCACCTTTGTTCTTAGATCATGAAAACTGGCACAGAGGACTGTCACTCATCAACGCTCGTTAGCCCCTCACGGCCCTGGCTTGAAACCGCACGTAAGCCGGGTATTTCTAGGTTTTAATACGGTAATTGAGGCACGGAGGCTCAGGCTCACGATGAGACCTAGGGTAGAGCCCTTTCCAGGCGGTTTCACCACTATGACGAGCTTCCCTAGCACCCACTGGTGCTATAGCGCCGATCCACCGATGTTTTGGCGGGCTAAACTGTCTGGGCGACGTGACCGAAGGGTTGCCGAGCCGCAGCACCGTCGCCGGATAGGTTAGGGCCACCGCTGGCCGGAGCAGTCGGTGCCATCGTGTTCAGCGCACGAAACTAGGCCCGGGCGGCGAGGGAGAGCTCGAGAGTCGGCCGGGCGGCAGGTAACAGAGTGTCTCCGGCGAGCCCGGCGACGCGCGGGCGCGGGAACGCGAGGAGGAAGACGACCCGCGGGCCCCACGTGTCAGCGACGGAAAGTTTAAAACCCAGATCTACTGCGGCCCCGGCATCAAGTGTGACTGTGCGGGATGGGGTCGGTAGCCCCGTGTGGCTCAGCTCCAGCGGTGACACGTGTGGGCCGGGCCCACGGTCAGAGTTTAAAATTTTCTCCAGATTATTTAGAATTCCAGATTTAGTTCAAACTTTAGAACCCCATAACTTTTTCTAGGAAACTCCAAATTTAGTGATTCAAATTTCGTTGGATTCATCTTGCATAGCTCTATCCAAATATACAACCCAATTTGTATGAAACCTTTTATTTAATTCTGGAAAAGTCTTTAAAGCTTTTCAGCAAAAGAATTTTAGAGGGAGTTTGGTGCATCCAAAAATCCCCAAATTTTGCCAGGATATTCTTTAAGACATTAGTGAACCCCGGTAAAAGTTTCAGACCATTTGGAGTTGATTTGGTCAGAGCAATTCAAATTTGAAGGTGCTGTGTTCATTTGAATACAGAAACATTTTCAGAGAATTTCCAAAACTTGGAAATTCAGTTCTGGGCAAATCTTAGCTCCAAAAATATTAGGAAAATTCATGCAAACTCTATGAGCTATAATTGAAATTGTAGTTCACTCAGTTGGGCATGAACAGGGGTATTACCTCAGAATTAATTCTTCTTTGCTTATTTGCTAAGAGAATTATTCTGAGCAAACCACTCCATGAAAGGTGCTAGTGTTTGGTCCAGAGAGTTTTATTGTTACAATGAACTCACACAAAAATTCTCAGCTCCATTGGAGCTCTGGATCACCCCTGTCCTGTTTAACCACTCGAGGGATTAATATGTAAAAGGGGGAAACAACGTAGCACTTAACCATGGACTTAGGTCCAAACCCAAACCACTAAACCCCAGTTCATCTTTAAATTCTTAAACAGAGTTCCAGTTGTTAGAACTGGTTATTAGAACTAATAGCAGAAGTATTACCCTAAACTCACATTGCATTTAAATTAACATGTAGTGTTTCATTAACGTGTAGCCATTGAAGAAGAGACTCCGGAAGTGCTGGACTTCCTACTTCCGGAAGAGGAACTAACCCCTGACCAGCAGCAACAAGGCAAGCCCCGGTTTGCATTAACCTTTTTATAAGTTTTTACTTTGTTTACATGTGTCATATGAAGTATGTATGTGCATTAGGTATAGGATGAATGAAACCCCACTTGCATAACCAAAGGTTCCTAAAAGAGTGAGGGTATTGTCAAGGACCTCGAGTAGACAGGCTATGCTTAATGATTCATAGGACTTCGGTACAAGTCGAGTACTTGGAATCTACTCGCGAGATAGGCTTGGGACACACGGGTCCGGTTGAGTGATGTGAGATCACTTTAGTAATGAAAATGAGACTAGGCACGGGCTACGGCGTAGCAAGAGGAAGTCTTGTGTGCGCAGCCCTGCCCGTGTCGATTGAGGACCGATCCGTGTGCGGCCCTGCTGAACAAGTATTGAACGTACCGAAGGCATATCGGATATATGGGCCCCGATAAACCGATGTAGCCTAAACCTCCGGGCGTCGAGGCATAGCACACCGATTTATAGGTGTAGGTTGAGGGCAGCAAGGTGGAAATCTGCCAATGGGCATAGAGAGATGCTCCGTGTGGGGAACCTCCTGCTCGTTTCGGTGCCACCGGTTCGACGTTTGGGCTGTTGGGTGAAAGGTTGTCCCGTACGACATCGAGTGAGCATGCTGTGCAGCTCCACGGGTGGGCGTACGTGACATGCTCTTTGGGTTTCCCTGCAGGTGTATATCGAGTCGATTCGCCGTCCCTCGCGGTGACGAGTACCGCTTGTTCACTCCGTCATAACGTAGATTAATGAATGAAATATTATGATTCAATATTGCTGTTATGATATAATTGTATTGCTACATGTGTGCCACCAAATATTGCTCACTAAATTTCAGCTTCATGAACCATTAACTTGTTGCTAAAAGATGAACTAAGGATGAACGGCGTGTCCATTTGCTGCAACATTGCTATCCTAGGTCATGGTACACCTCATGTAGAGTTTCATGCTTAGGTGAGTCGGTTAAGCCTTGTTGAGCCTTCGTGCTCATGGTTGCTGCTTAAGTGTTTTTAGGTGAGGAGCCACCCACGGACTCGGAGTACGAGTCCACCGGTGAGGGTTACCCTCCGTCGGGGACCACGGCTGAGTGGGAGCCGTACACGCCGCGTTGAACTGAGGAGTGCAGCTAGTGTGGGTTTCCCTTGGGCTGGGCAACCACTTTTGCTAGATAGGCGGGCGTGAGTTGTATAAAAGAAACTTCCGCTGCGTAATAAAAGACCCTAGTTTGTAACTGAGAAGTGTACTATTTTGTACATTCAGTTTGTTTTCCCATGTAATATAATGTGTTCTTATGATGTGTGCTGTCGGGTGTCGCATCGCGCGGCACCACCCTCTGCGATCCTGGATGAGCGGATTCCGGTCCGCCACAGCCTGGTATCAGAGCTGCATTGGGGATAGCACAGTACTTAAGGACCGTAGTATGGGAAAACTTAGGATTACGGTGAGGATTCGGTAGTTGCCCAAGTAAGGACTATAATAGCATAGTTACTTAAAGTGGCAAAGACTAACTTATGTGTTATAATTCTGAATTTTAATTATGTAACGACGCACCTACGCTCTGGTAAGTTTGGTAAGGAACGCCACCGAAAGCGGTTCAATTTCGGTTAGCTCCCCCTGACGAGGAACGTGGTTCAGGGATTTGTCTCATAGCTTGGTGTGAGACGTCAATATGAAACTCTTGGACTCTTCATGTTCCTGAGTTCATATGAAACACTGATCCCTAGCGTGCATTAGGCAAGTAAGTGGAGACCCCATCGCATGGTCAGTAACGCGAGAGTGTGTTCGTCTGGAAATAGCCCAGGAGGACATACGCAGCGCTTGCCATCGGCGTGCCCTGCAGGGCAGTAGGTGGTATCTGTTGGGTTGATAACATTCCCAACCGTGACGACCCGTTCATGACATACTCGGGTTCCCCGTCGTGTGGTGTTGAAACACGATCATGTGCCTTGAGACGTGACTTAGCTCAAGGACGGCCGTATGGCAATGATACGGGCGTTTGTATTTACTTTTAAATATGGAACTGCCTGAAATGAACAACCCTTGAGTGCACCATTATTGTGTGGTCTTCTGCAGGTACTAACCACGTATGTATCCGTGTAGTAAACGTGTGCGAGAGACCGTTTAGTGCCACATTTGAGACCTATATGCCGGTATAATCCGGTTAGAATTTTTTTGTGAGGAACGTAGTACCGAGATATCATAGGCATATGCATGCAAAATAATGATAACAAGGAATTAAAATCTATAGGTTCAACATTTAGGACCCTGGTTGGGTATAAGAATGGGATAGTGGAGCAGGATAGCCAAAGGGATGAAAAACAGAGTGCTCTGTTTTGGACAGCAAGTTTGCTGATCTTCAACAGGGCATAACTCACGGGTCCTTTAGCCCAAAGAGGTGTGCTATATAGTTCTGGAAAGGTATTTAAGTACTCTACAACTTTGTTGTAGACTTCCAGAGCTGGACAACACCTTAAGATGGCTTCATTCCCAGAGAAATGTAAACTTTCCAGAACCAGGACAGGGTGAAACATTCTCTGGACTGTTCTGTTTTTCAAACATAACTCCCAGTAGAAAAATCTAAAATTGTCATATAATACATCCTTAGAAAGAGTAGAAGATGTGTGATATCTTTGCAATTCAAAGTTTCTGAAATTTCAGCACAGATTTCAGTGGAAACCAGAGTTGAAAACAGCAACTTCCAAGGGAGGTGCTGTTAAAATTCTTCCAGAAATTCTGCTGACTTTGAATTAGCATAACTTTTTAACCAGAGATTATATGAGGGCAAATGAATACTTGTTGGAAAGATACTGAAGTTAACTTTAACTTTGGTATTCAGCTTGAGTTATGAAAATGCACAGAACCAGATTAAAATTTGGAATAGGTAGAAACTGGTCATTCTGACAGAAGAATGACAGTTGAACTCATTGGAGAGTGTGTTGGACCCTAAGGGTGGTATACGTGATGGCAAAGCGATAGTAATACCTCGTGGTGACCAAACCTAGTTATGGTGAGCTTCCAAAGTGGAGGTTCATCAAGTTGGATGTAACTAGTTTGTATTTGGTCTGGTAATGGTGTAGCTTGTGCAAAGTTATTACATTATCTACATACGAGATGTATCGCATGAATTAATGTAATTATGTTTTAAGCCTATTTTTATTGGACTGCATGCAATCTGTTGCAGGACTGATGTTATTGTCGTATGGTTGCAGATCGTTCACACTAGGACCACGCACGAGGTTGGCGGCTCTAGCCAAGGGGGAGGCGATGACTCCCAACCACCGGCCTACGACAGCACCCCGCAGCAGCAGCCACCACCACCGCCTCCGCTTACTCTAGCGGATGTGATAGCGGCACTGGTGGGAGGTCGTGAGGAGCAGACCGACCTGCTCCGCACGATCGTGCAGAATACGTCCCAGGCGGGGGGACGTCAAGACAGAGGGCCTCGTGAGTGTAACACCCCAAATCCTGTTAAGAGGGGAATTTAAAAATTTTTGGACGTGTTGCATGTTTTGCAACAATTTAAATTTCAAACTGGAATTCAATTTAAACTCAAAACAGAAAAGAAATAGAAAAAGAAAAAAAGAAAACAGAAAAAAACCGGCCAGTGGGCCGAAACCCACCAGCCGGCCCACCCTGCTCCGCGCCAGCCCGCAGCTGCGCGCGCCCCCTTCCTCCCACTGACAGGCGGGGCCCGCCAGCTTTCTTCTTCCTCATGCCCGCGCCGCGATCGGCCGGGACTCTCTCACCCGAATCAAAACCGATCGGGAATTCTCATGTATCCCAGCCGATTTCCGGACCCCGAAGACTCCAGCTCAATCTAAACCAACCCGCCGCCCTCCCCCGTCTATAAAACCCCGGCCTTGTCCCGTTTTTCCCACACGATCCGCCGATTTTACTCCGGTGAGAACCCGAGCACCTCCGGCGAATTCTGGCCGATCTACGCTCGGAAATTCCGATCTAACTCGCTGGTCTTGATCCACCGCCTCCAGGGAACCTCCCAGGTGCAGAGAACGCGGTGGTTTGCGGTTCAAACACAGCGCCGACGAGCCTCGCCATGAATTCACCTCGGACCTCGTCGCCGACCACCTTCCAGGACCTCCGAGCTCAAGAAAACCTCCGAGGTGAGGTCCCCGACCTCCCCTCCTCTGATCTATGTCATAAAATCACAGTTTTAGGAAGAATTGACGAAGATCTGAAACTCTCCGGCGAGATCGCCGCCGTGCGCCGCCGGCAGCGCCGCCCGCGCTCGATCAGAGCGACGTGGCCGCTTGTGCGCCGTTTATTTTAAATCGCACGGTAGAGTTTAAATCCCCACGTACCGATTCGACGTTATAATCTCAGCCGTCTGTTAAATCGGACGCTCCACGTCAGCCCTGCGTTATAAAGACTGGAAATCTTACGTGCTACCCCCTGGGGTTCTCGGGAAATAAGAGCTAGCCCCGGAAACTTCTGATCTAGCCCCTAGAACTTTAGAAAATCATGTAAATTCATTTAAAATCAGTTTTAGCCCCTGGACTTAATAAAAATTAGGAAAAACTCCTCTGTTATGAGTAGCTAGACCCCTGAAAATTGTTAAAATAATATTATAGACCCTGTAGTGGGGTGACTTTACCTTTTTAACCCTGTTTAGTATTAAATTTAAGAAATTGAATATGTGGCTAGTATTTGAAATTTAAAAAGTGGGACAAACATATTGTCAAATTTAAATTAAAAAAATTCTCAGTACTTAGAAAACTTTCGAGTGAGATAAAAATAGATTTTTGGCTGAAATGAATCTGTTTAATTTATTATTCACATTTAATTAGTTATAGGGACACATTTCTAAGTAAAGAATAGTTCTGAAAATAGGGAAAATAAATGTAAAATAGTTTACATCAGAGGAAAAGGTTAAAAATATATTATTAAATACGTTAGATCAGAACCTATTCTGTTTAGATGATGTGTCTTGTTATTTTCATAATAAAGTTCACATTTAGGCATAGGAAATAAATCTGAAAATATAGCAACTAGTAAATGATAAATGAAGTTTCCAAAATCCAAAGAATTCAGTTTAGGCTTGGTAGAAATTCTGAAGACACATATGGAGTAGGAAAATACCTTTCATGCATACTTGGTAGATAAAAGGTGTAGTAATTAAATATAAGGAATTTATTTAAGTTGAAAACTCATATATATAAAGTATGCAAGCATAAATGTGAATACAAAAGTAAGAATCATATACACATGATCAAAAGTGCATGTAAGCCAAAGATCAACACACATAGAGTAAACACAACACATAGAAGTTGTGAATGGCTTTGTTACATGTGAACGTGTGGTGTGTATGAAGTGGAAGTCTGAACTATGTCTTATGGATTGTTGTTTTTCTTTTGCTATGTGTGATGGTATGGTGTAGAACCTGCTCAAGAGCAAGTTATTCCTTTCCAAGATCAGGACTACTCATTCCAAGAGCAGCAGGAAGGAGGCAAGTGTCCTTGACCACTTTGATCCTATGCTAGGATGTGTAGCTAGAATTATTTACATTGCCAATTGAAATATGAAACCCATGCTAGGAAGTTTCCCAAGAATTGCATTACCTTGTTTCCTTGTAGCTTGGGTTGGGATTTATTTTATTATGTCATTTATTATTATGCATATGCTTAGCCATGCTTAGAATGGGATATTTGGGATATGAGATCATCAGTTTATAGTACCATACTCTTGAATGAGATATTGTGAGTTATGTAGAGGTAGGAATCAAGGCAAGTTGGATGTTTTAGTTGTGTGCTGGGTGCACGAGACTCGGGTTTGTGTTTAGTACTTGCCTGGATCCTAAGGACCGGTTCATGGAGCATGTAACCAAGCTTTACCGTGCCAACCACATGCTGAGATGGGGCAGCTTGGCCAATTAATTAGGTGTATCCCCGGCGTGGTATGGGTGTGTTGGATGGTGCGGGGAGTAGGTGTCAGCTGGACTACCATATGAACCGCAAGGCTCAAGAGGGGGCCACTGCAGCCTGGTTGGAGCCTCTTGTATGCTGTTAGGGGTGAAACCTCAGTGGGCCCACGCTCGTCGGGAATCACTTTGTAAAGGCTTCGTAGTGATCTCCTGGCTACACACCTGGGAAGTGTGAATGTGGTTCGTAGCCACTGGTATAATGGAGGTTCTTTTAGTCCACCCGGCAATGGGGGAAGAAATCACTACATGTGGGTACAGTGGTACAAACTCTGCAGAGTCAAAACTGTCATGACAGCCGTGCTCACGGTCAAGAGCGGCTTGGACTTATTCATGATTAGAGGATTGATGGTTTTGGAAGTTGTGGATGTTAAGCGGGGAGCTTAACATTGGAAATGATGTTATGGTTATGATGATGGGATGGGAGATTAGGACCATTTCACCCATGTAGTAATGTAGGTGCTTAATAAGCTAAGGTGATAGGTATTAATTGCATAGTGCTTTAACCATGAGTTCAACCTCTCCTTGCTCTAGCCATGCATGACATAACTTTCCCACACTTGCTGAGTACCATTGGTACTCAACCTTGCATATTTGTTGGTTTATATTGCTGCTCAGGTCAAGATATTGAGGTGGTGTATAATGACCAAGACTTTGGACTCGAAGAAGGTTTCTAGGTTCATGGAGACCCCCGGACAACGCCTATGACGGAGCCCTCAAGAATAATATTCCGCTGCTAGTTTATTTACTGGTGATGAACTTATTATTGTCCATCGAGACATTTGCTATGTAAGACTTATTTATATTCGACACCTGGCTTGTAATAAATGATGCTTCACTATTTGTCATCACATGTATGAGAAAATGATCCTGGCATACATGTGATATTCACTTGGTTGTTCTTTGGAAAAACCGGGTGTGACAGAAGTGGTATCAGAGCCAAGGTTGCCCGTAGGAACGTGGACCTAGGTAAAAATGGACGTATTTAAGGGCCCTATTTTCTTAAAAACTATTTTTACAAGGTGTGTGTTGAAAAGTGTTATTTAATGAGTCACTTTCTTCATCTTACCCCAACTTTCATTCAAAATAGGATTTTTGTTTAAAAGTTTAACTAACCTAAGTTTTAATGCTTTTTGTTTTTAGATGGTTCGCATGATTCGCACCGCTCGCAAGTCCACAGGAGGGAGAGTTCCCGTAGTTGCCCTTGCCGAAAGAGAGGAGAGCCGTCCGGTGATGTATCTTTCCTACGGATTGGCAGTAGGAGGCTTGTTGCGCCGTCTTCGACGTATGCTCGAAGCCGCCGGCAATACGGGCAAGCTAATCATCCACTATAACTCCACCAGGACCATTCCTGAGAAGAGGGAAGAATGGAGTTCAGAGATGAGGATTATACACGAAAATCGGCTGCTTAAGATCCACTGCTCTCCAGCTTGTAGAGCGACACAGGTCGAGGCGGAGAAGGATGTCACCTGGGAGGCCATCACCTGCCAGAGTCACATCTATCGTCGCCACCTGGACAGGACTGAGTACATGTATGTCCTCCAGCGTGAGAGTGGTACCACGGAGTACAAGTACCCGCCAGTGCAGCAAGGGACTTCCCATGAGCACATGGACTTGTGCTTGGAGGATGCTGCTATGCTCAGCACTCGACTGCAGGAGTGTCAGCAAGAGCATCAGGATGTCCGGGACACCCTGAAGGAAACGGAGGCGTTGCTGCGAGCCTGCTTAAGGGTGAGAGAAAGAGGAGATGGGAATGAACTGTATGTCACCGTGAATGATACATGGACTCCTGACTCCCCGGATCGCCGAGCGATCAGGCATCGTCGCACTTCTCCACCAGCAGCCTCCCCACCCAAAGCAGAGTCAGAGGGCAGCCGAAATGATGAGGAAGATCCTGAGGAGCCAGCTCAAGAAAACGAGTACTGTAGAGTCCTTCCCTTAGTTAGCAAGATGTCGAATAGTCGAGTCGTTATCTTAGTTAATGGTGTGTTAATGCTTGGAGTGTGACGTGAGTTGTGGAAGCCATGAGCAATTGTCCACAGCCTCGTCTTCAGATTGTTTTGTTTTGGTGTGTGAACCCACATGAAATAACATTGCATTTATTTTTGTGTGAGATATGAACCCTCAGAAAAGTATAACAAAGCCTCAACACTTCAAAGTACAAACAAGTGAAAGTAGTAAGATGATACGTAATGCTTTAAATTAACATTGGTTGATCATGCCAGATGGCCGGAAGAGGAAAAGGTCGTGCTGCCAACCCCGCCAACAACAACGATGAGGCCTGTAACCCTCATCTTTCTGGAGGCCAGGACAGGGGTGGTCGTCGTGAAGGAGTTGATCCCCTCCACCAAATTCTGGAGAATCAAAATCAGCTCATCCAGAAGTTGACTCAAGTGGTGGCCAACTTGCATCAAGTTCCACCTCCACAAGCTGCACCACGCCAACCAAGGTTGAGTGAGTTTCTAGGAACTCAACCTCCAAAGTTTGCAAGTGCTGCTGAACCTCTGGAGGCAGATGATTGGCTAAAGACCATTGAAAGCAAGATGAGGATCATACAGTGCCAAGGGTATGAGAGGGTGCTGTTTGCCTCTCACCAATTGCATGGACCTGCTGCTGATTGGTGGGTTTAGGGTTTAGCCCATCATGACCCTGAGAACATCACTTGGGAAGAGTTCAAGCGTAGCTTCCGCAACCATTATATCCCAAGAGGTGAACTCAAAAACAAACGGAAGGAGTTCTTGGGACTGCAGCAGGGAAACATGACGGTGAGGGAATACCTCACTAAATTTACTCAACTATCCAGTTATGCCCCACGAGACATAGAGACTGATGAGCAGAAACAAGATTGTTTCGTGGAAGGGCTTACCGCAGAAATGCAGTGTGCAATGTCCTCAAATGAGTATGAAAGCTTCCAAAAGATGGTGGACAGAGCATTTGTGGTGGAAAGGAAGCTGAAGGCCTTGGAAAATGAGAACAAGAGGAAGGTCGGATGGTCACACCAAGCCTCAGGGAGCAACACCCGCCCACGTCTGATGCAGCAACCTGCAGGGCAGACGAACCGTGCTGCGGTACCCTACTCAGCACCAAGAGGGTACAACCCGAACTACAGGCCTCCGGCAGCACCAGCACAGCCACAACGTCAGTTTGTACAGCAGCCTCGCCCCGCATATCCACCTCGACCAGCAGTGCAAGGACCTCCAAACCAACCCCAAGACAACAAAAGCCAGGCACCTAAGGTTGGGGTGCAATGTTTTAGCTGTGGTGAAGTGGGGCACTACGCCCATAGGTGCCCAAAGAAGAAGCCCACGCAGCCACAACAGCAGAATGTAATGAGAGGACGGGTGAACCACATCACTATGGAGGAAGCACAAGAGGCACCCGACGTGGTAGTTGGTAAGTTTCCTGCCAATTTACACATTGCAACCCTGTTGTTTGATTCTGGTGCTACCCACTCGTTCATTGCTCAAGGGTTTGTTAAGAAGCATGACCTAGCTACAACACAAATGAACCATATGCTAGCCGTAAACTCTCCGGGTGGAGAAATAAGGACAAGACAAGTGTGTCCCAAAGTGAACCTAGACATTAATGGGGTAGTATTTACTGCTAACCTCATAGTGATAGATTCACAAGGGATAGATATTATTTTGGGTATGGATTGGTTGACCAAACATAAAGGAATCATCCATTGTTCGACCAGAACGGTGGAGCTAACTCACCCTAGTGGCACAAGAGTAAAGTTCATAACAATACACGAGCCTAGGAGGGACATTAAATAAAATCAAGTTGAGGAGATCAGGACCATCAGGGAATATCCAGATGTTTTTCCGGATGAGTTGCCAGGTATGCCTCCCGATCGTGAAGTGGAATTCGCAATTGAGCTAGTGCCTGGAACAGCCCCGATATACAAGAGACCTTATCGGATGGACTCCAAGCAGCTGGGAGAACTCAAGGATCATTTGAAAGAATTGACGGAGAAGGGGTATACTCGTCCTAGTTCCTCACCATGGGGAGCTCCGGTGATATTTGTGCCCAAGAAGGACGGAACCCAAAGGTTATGCGTGGATTACCGTGCCTTGAATGAAGTAACCATCAAGAACAAGTACCCATTACCCCGCATTGAAGACTTGTTTGATCAGTTGAGGGGAGCTTGTGTGTTCTCGAAAATTGATCTCAGGTCGGGATACCACCAACTTAAGATAAGACAAACTGATATTCCAAAGACAGCTTTCGTATCTAGGTACGGATTGTATGAATACACTGTCATGCCTTTCGGGCTAACTAATGCCCCGGCATACTTCATGTATCTCATGAACAAGGTATTCATGGAATATCTGGACAAATTTGTGGTGGTTTTCATAGATGACATTCTCGTCTTCTCCAAAGATGAAGAAGAACATGAGAAACATCTAAGGTTGGTGTTGCAAAGGCTGAGAGAACACCAACTATATGCCAAGTTGAGCAAGTGTGAGTTTTGGCTGAAGAAAGTTCCCTTCTTAGGACATATAATCTTGGAGGGAGGAATCTCCGTGGATCCTACCAAAATCGAGGATATATAGAAGTGGAAGACCCCTGAAAATGTCGGGGAAGTTCGAAGCTTTTTGGGATTGGCTGGATACTATCGACGGTTTATTGAGGGATTCTCCAAGATCTCGAGACCGCTCACCAAACTGTTGGAGAAGGGAATCACATTCACATGGACGCCACAGTGCGAGACGAGTTTTCAGGAGCTAAAGAAAAGATTGATAACAGCCCCAGTGTTGGTTATGCCAGATATGCAGAAGAATTTCACGGTGTACTGGGATGCCTCTGGAAATGGGTTGGGATGTGTTCTCATGCAAGAAGGGCATGTCGTGGCTTATGCATCCTGACAACTCCGGAAGCACGAGAAAAACTATCCTACACATGACCTAGAACTAGCCGCAGTGGTACACACGTTGAAAATTTGGTGACACTATTTGATGGGGAAGAGGACAGAGATATATACTGATCATAAGAGTCTGAAGTACATTTTCACACAGCCAGATCTCAACCTCAGACAAAGGAGACGGTTAGAGCTAATCAATGAATTTGATGTGGGCATCAACTATCATCCTTGGAAAGCAAACATCGTGGCCGATGCTTTTAAGTCGGAAAGTGCAAGTCAATAAGTTGAGCTTAAAAGACATGCCTGCAGAATTGAAGGACGAGGTTATAAGGCTCAATCTATGCCTTGTGAATAGTGGTGAAGCCATCGCCATGGAAGTGGACTCCACACTAGAGCAAGACATACGTGATGATCAAAAGAACGACGAGAAGATACAAGAAATCAGGCAACTCATCAAGGAAAATAAAGCTCCTAGTTTCAGAGAGGATTAACAAGGTACGGTGTGGCACGGGAAAAGGATCTGTGTGCTTGAAGTAAAGGGGATCCGTGAATTAATTTTGAAGGAGGCTCACGATTCCGACTATTCCATTCATCCTGGGAGTACGAAGATGTACCAGGACCTCAAGAGCAGGTATTGGTGGTATGGCATGAAGCGAGATGTCGCGGAACATGTTGCCCTATGTGACACATGTCAGTTAGTGAAAGCAGAACATCAACGACCCGCGGGATTATTGCAACCACTCAAAGTGCCTGAATGGAAATGGGAAGAAATCAGTATGGATTTCATAGTAGGACTGCCTAGGACCCAATCAGGATATGATTCGATATGGGTCATCATTGACAGGCTAACCAAGATAGCTCATTTCATTCCCGTGAAAGAAAGCTACAGCGGATCCAAATTGGCAGAGTTGTATATGTCAAGGATCGTGTGTTACCATGGAGTGCCAAAGAAGATTGTGTCGGATCGATGGACACAGTTCACCTCAAGGTTCTGGCAGAAGTTGCACGAAACCACGGGAACCCATCTAAACTTTAGTTCTGCCTATCATCCCCAAACTGATGGGCAGACGGAAAGAACCAATCAGATTCTTGAAGATATGCTGAGGGCATGTGCACTCAAAAACAATCGGAGTTGGGATAAGAACTTACCGTATGCGGAGTTTTCCTATAACAACAGCTATCAAGCTAGTATGAAGATGTCACCGTTTGAAGCTTTGTATGGGAGGAAGTGCAGAACTCCCGTATTTTGGAACCAAACAGGGGAAAGTAAAGTGTTTGGTCCAGAAGTACTACAAGAAGCCGAGGTGAAGGTGAGGGAAATTCGCAACAACTTGTGGATAGCACAGACACGCCAAAAGAGCTATGCCGATGTACGAAGAAGAGAGCTCGTTTTCAATGTGGGAGACTATGTCTATCTCAAGGTGTCCCCTATCCAAGGACTTCGTCGGTTCAAGGTGAAAGGGAAGTTGTCACCGCGATACATCGGACCCTTTCAAGTTCTAGAAAGGAAAGGCGAAGTGGCGTATCAACTAGAGTTACCGGCTCTTCTATCGGATGTGCACGATGTATTCAATGTGTCACAACTCAAGAAATGCCTGAGAACGCCTGAAGAGGTGTTACCCATGAATGAAGTGGACGTAGCTGAGGATTTGTCTTATGCCGAGCAACCATACAAGATTTTGGAGACAATGGAATGCCTCACCAGAAATAAAAGAATCCGGATGTGCAAGGTGCAATGGAAGCATCACTCAGAAGAGGAAGCCACCTGGGAATGGGAAGATGAGCTCAAGGCACAATTTCCGGAATTGTTTTCTTAGAACCACCAATCTCGAGGACGAGATTTCTTTTAAGGGGGGTAGAGCTGTAACACCCCAAAATCCTGTTAAGAGGGGAATTTAAAAATTTTTGGACGTGTTGCATGTTTTGCAACAATTTAAATTCAAACTGGAATTCAATTTAAACTCAAAACAGAAAAGAAATAGAAAAAGAAAAAAAAGAAAACAGAAAAAAACCGGCCAGTGGGCCGAAACCCACCAGCCGGCCCACCCTGCTCCGCGCCAGCCCGCAGCCGCGCGCGCCCTCTTCCTCCCACTGACTGGTGGGGCCCGCCAGCTTTCTTCTTCCTCGCGCCCGCGCCGCGATCGGCCGGGACTCTCTCACCCAAATCAAAACCGATCGGGAATTCTCGCGTATCCCAGCCGATTTCCGGACCCCGAAGACTCCAGCTCGATCTAAACCAACCCACCGCCCTCCCCCTCTATAAAAACCCCGGCCTTGTCCCGTTTTTCCCACGCGATCCGCCGATTTTACTCCGGTGAGAACCCGAGCACCTCCGGCGAATTCTGGCCGATCTACGCTCGGAAATTCCGATATAACTCGCTGGTCTTGATCCACCGCCTCCGGGGAACCTCGCAGGTGCAGAGAACGCGGACGAGCCTCGCCGTGAATTCACCTCGGACCTCGTCGCCGACCGCCTTCCAGGACCTCCGAGCTCAAGAAAACCCCCGAGGTGAGATCCCCGACCCCCCTCCACCGATCTATGTCATAAAATCACAGTTTTAGGAAGAATTGACGAAGATCCGAAACTCTCCGGCGAGATTGCCGCCGTGCGCCGCCGGCAGCGCCGCCCGCGCTCGATCAGAGCGAGGTGGCCGCTTGTGCGCGGTTTATTTTAAATCGCACGGTAGAGTTTAAATCCCCGCGTACCGGTTCGACGTTATAATCTCAGCCGTCTGTTTTAAATTGGACGGTCCACGTCAGCCCCGTGTTATAAAGACTAGAAATCTTATGTGCTACCCCCTGGGGTTCTCGGGAAATAAGAGCTAGCCCCGGAAACTTCTGATCTAGCCCTTGGAACTTTAGAAAATCATGTAAATTCATTTAAAAATCAGTTTTAGCCCCTGGACTTCATAAAAATTAGGAAAAACTCCTCTGTTATGAGTAGCTAGACCCCTGAAAATTGTTAAAATAATATTATAGACCCTGTAGTGGGGTGAGTTTACCTTTTTAACCCTGTTTAGTATTAAATTTAAGAAATTGAATATGTGGCTAGTATTTGAAATTTAAAAATGGGACAAACATATTGTCAAATTTAAATTAAAAACATTCTCAGTACTTAGAAAACTTTGGAGTGAGATAAGAATAGATTTTTGGCTGAAATGAATCTGTTTAATTTATTATTCACATTTAATTAGTTATAGGGACACATTTTTAAGTAAAGAATAGTTCTGAAAATAGGGAAAATAAATGTAAAATAGTTTACATCAGAGGAAAAGGTTAAAAATATATTATTAAATATGTTAGATCAGAACCTATTCTGTTTAGATGATGTGTCTTGTTATTTTCATAATAAAGTTCACATTTAGGCATAGGAAATAAATCTGAAAATATAGCAACTAGTAAATGATAAATGAAGTTTCAAAAATCCAAAGAATTCAGTTTAGGGTTGGTAGAAATTCTGAAGACACATATGGAGTAGGAAAATACCTTTCATGCATACTTGGTAGCTAAAAGGTGTAGTAATTAAATATAAGGAATTTATTTAAGTTGAAAACTCATATATATAAAGTATGGAAGCATAAATGTGAATACAAAAGTAGGAATCATATACACATGATTAAAAGTGCATGTAAGCCAAAGATCAACACACATAGAGTAAACACAACACATAGAAGTTGTGAATGGCTTTGTTACATGTGAATGTGTGGTGTGTATGAAGTGGAAGTCTGAACTATGTCTTATGGATTGTTGTTTTTCTTTTGCTATGTGTGATGGTATGGTGTAGAACCTGCTCAAGAGCAAGTTATTCCTTTCCAAGATCAGGACTACTCATTCCAAGAGCAGCAGGAAGGAGGCAAGTGTCCTTGACCACTTTGATCCTATGTTAGGATGTGTAGCTAGAATTATTTGCATTGTCAATTGAAATATGAAACCCATGCTAGGAAGTTTCCCGAGAATTGCATTACCTTGTTTCCTTGTAGCTTGGGTTGGGATTTATTTTATCATGTCATTTATTATTATGCATATGCTTAGCCATGCTTAGAATGGGATATTTGGGATATGAGATCATCAGTTTATAGTACCATACTCTTGAATGAGATATTGTGAGTTATGTAGAGGTAGGGATCAAGGCAAGTTTGATGTTTTGGTTGTGTGCTGGGTGCACGAGACTCGGGTTTGTGTTTAGTACTTGCCTGGATCCTAAGGGCCGGTTCATGGAGCATGTAACCTGGCTTTACCGTGCCAACCACATGCTGAGATGGGGCAGCTTGGCCAATTAATTAGGTGTATCCCCGGCGTGGTATGGGTGTGTTGGATGGTGCGCGGAGTAGGTGTCAGCTGGACTACCATATGAACCGCAAGGCTCAAGAGGGGGCCACTGCAGCGGGGTTGGAGCCTCTTGTATGCTGTTAGGGATGAAACCTCAGTGGGCCCACGCTCATCGGGAATCCCTTTGTAAAGGCTTCGTAGTGATCTCCTGGCTACACACCTGAGAAGTGTGAATGTGGTTCGTAGCCACTGGCATAATGGAGGTTCTTTTAGTCAACCCGGCAACGGGGGATGAAATCACTACATGTGGGTACAGTGGTACAAACTCTGCAGAGTCAAAACTGTCATGACAGCCGTGCTCACGGTCAAGAGCGGCTTGGACTTATTCATGATTAGAGAATTGATGGTTTTGGAAGTTGTGGATGTTAAGCGGGGAGCTTAACATTGGAAATGATGTTATTGTTATGATGATGGGATGGGAGATTGGGACCTTTCACCCATGTAGTAATGTAGGTGCTTAATAAGCTAAGGTGATAGGTATTAATTGCATAGTGCTTTAACCATGAGTTCAACCTCTCCTTGTTCTAGCCGTGCATGACATAACTTTCCCACACTTGCTGAGTACCATTGGTACTCAACCTTGCATATTTGTTGGTTTATATTGCTGCTCAGGTCAAGATAATGAGGTGGTGTATAATGACCAAAACTTTGGACCCGAAGAAGGTTTCTAGGTTCATGGAGACCCCCGGGCAACGCCTGTGACGGAGCCCTCAAGAACAATATTCCGCTGCTAGTTTATTTACTGGTGATGAACTTATTATTGTCCATCGAGACATTTGCTATGTAAGACTTATTTATATTCAACACCTAGCTTGTAATAAATGATGCTTCACTATTTGTCATCACATGTATGAGAAAATGATCCTGGCATACATGTGATATTCATTGGTTGTTCTTCGGAAAAACTGGGTGTGACAGTGAGCCCCGTGAAGTGTCGTACTCGGATTTCATGAGTACGCACCCTCCAGTGTTCACCGAAGCTGAAGAACCACTGGAGGCTGACAACTGGCTGCGGACCATCGAGTCCAAGTTTGGGCTGCTCCAATGTACGGAGCGGCAGAAGACCCTATTCGCAGCACAGCAGCTCCACGGTGCCGCTGGTGCGTGGTGGGCGAATTATGTCGCCTCACGTCCGGCAGGCCATGCCGTGGAATGGCAAGAGTTTTGGGAGGCGTTCCGCGCCTATCACATTCCTCCCGGGATCATGAAGAGGAAGTTCCAAGAATTCTTGGAACTGAAACAGGGCGGGAGGAGTGCCCACGACTACTCCCGTGCCTTCAACCATCTGGCGCAGTACGCGTCAGATTATATCTCCACCGAGGAGAAGAAGCGAGAACACTTCTATCGGGGGTTACACCCCAAAATGAAGACGCACCTCGTTCAGTGGAATCGCGGCACGTTCAACGACCTAGTCAATGCCGCGATCATGCAAGAGGATGCTCAGCGGGAGTTGGCAGCTGAGCAGCGGAAGCGCAGCGCTCCACCCAGCGGTGGGAGTGGCGCTCCCCAGAAGTACCGTATGGTGTATCGGACACCATCTGGGCAGCAGTGGCGTCCACCGGCGCGACCTCAACAGTTCGGGGGACGTTCGTTCCAAGCACCCCCATTTCGTCCGCCGGTGCCACCACCAAGACAGCAGCAGCAGCAGCAGACGGTACCCCGGACGTTTCCACCGCCACAACGCGCCCCGGGATTCCGACCACCGATCAGCGGGGGACCACCCCGTTTCACCTACTTCACGTGTGGCCAGGCGGGCCACTTCGCGAAGGACTGTCCCCAGGAGAAGCAGAGCAGCAGGCAAGCCCAGTTCCAGGGCGGTGCTCGAGGCCGACCTCCGGTGAAGAAGGTTGGTCAGTGGACTGGGGGTGTCCGCAACCTCGACAATGAGGACCCCCCAGTGGGAGACAACGTGCTGGCGGGTACGTTTACTCTCAACCATCAAGCCATCGTCATATTATTTGATTCTGGTGCAACCCACAGCTTTATAAGTGCATCCTATGTGGCTAAACATCAAATGCAAGTCTTCCCAACCGACTGCACTTATATGATCAGCTCACCGGGAGGGAAGATTTCAGCTAATATGATGATTCCAAAGGCACCTCTGTGCTTAGGTGGGAAACTATATCCCACCACCTTGATAATCCTTATGGGACAAAATATTGATGCAATCTTAGGGATGTCATGGCTACAATACCATGGCTCTGTCCTAGAGACTCGGACACGGACGGTTCACTTAAATTCTCCATTCCACCGTCCGCATTCCATGGTGTTAGACACGCCAGTCCGGGAAGTTTTAGCAATTAATAACGCTGAAGCTCTCAAGTTAGAAGACATCCCCGTAGTCCGGGAGTACCCCGACGTGTTCCTGGATGATCTTCCTGGCATGCCACCTGAGCGGGATGTCGAGTTCAAGATCGAGCTCGCACCCGGGACTACGCCCATATCACGAAGACCATACAAGATGGCTCCAAATGAGCTGGCGGAACTGAAGGAACAGCTCAATGATATGTTGAGCAAGGGTTTCATTAGGCCGAGTTCCTCGCCTTGGGGATGCTCGGCGCTGTTCGTGAAGAATAAGGATGAAACCCTGAGTCTGTGTGTGGACTACCGGCCGCTCAACGCCGTCACCATCAAGAATAAGTACCCACTGCCCCGCATCGACATATTGTTTGATCAACTTGTGGGTGCAAGTGTGTTCTCAAAGATGGACCTTCGCTCTGGATATCACCAGATAAAGATCCGGGCGGAGGATATTCCGAAGACGGCCTTCTCGACGAGATATGGATTATATGAATATCTCGTCATGTCATTTGGTCTCACAAATGCTCCAGCCCATTTCATGTATCTCATGAACTCAGTGTTCATGCCGGAGCTGGACAAGTTCGTGGTAGTGTTCATCGATGATATCTTGGTTTACTCCAAGACAGAAGCCGAACATGCCGAATACTTGTGGATCGTTCTTCAACGATTGCGAGACCACAAGCTCTACGCCAAGTTCAGCAAATGCGAGTTTTGAATCAGCCAAGTGCCATTCTTGGGACATATCATCTCAGCAGAAGGCATTGCAGTTGACCCAAGCAAAATAGAGCAGGTGCTGAAATGGAAAGCTCCCACTTCAGTTCATGAAGTCAGAAGCTTCCTCGGGTTAGCGGAATACTATCGGAGATTTATTCCAAGTTTCTCAAGCTCGCTAAGCCGATGACAGAGTTGCTGAAGAAAGGGACGAAATATGTTTGGAACACGGCGTGTGAAGGAGCATTACAAACATTGGTGAAGCATCTCACCACAGCCCCGGTCTTAGCTCAGCCGGATACAACAAAGCCCTTCGACGTGTATTGTGACGCGTCCGGTATTGGGCTTGGCTGCGTGTTGATGCAGGAAGGACATGTGGTCGCTTATGGCTCACGCCAACTTCGGAACCATGAGCAGCATTATCCCACTCATGATCTTGAGCTTGCTGCAGTGGTTTTGGCGCTGAAAATGTGGAGGCACTATCTCCTGGGGAATCTGGTGCATCTCTACACCGACCACAAGAGCTTAAAATACATTTTCACCCATAAGGAGCTGAATATGAGGCAAAGGAGGTGGTTAGAATTAATTAAGGACTATGAAATTGAGATTCACTACCACCCCGTCAAGGCGAATGTGGTTGCCGACGCGCTGAGTCGGAAATCACATGTCCATCACCTCACCATTACACCGGCGGAGGAGGAAGAGCCAAGTTTATACTTGGTTCCTTATGGATCCCTTTCCAACCTTGCCCTCATCCCTACTATTAGGGAGGACATCATTGCAGCTCAGAAAAATGATAAAGGCATGGCACATCTCCGGAGACGGATAGACAATGGAGAGATCAAGTGTTTCCGGAAAGATGATGAGGAGACGCTGTGGTTCAATGACCGCATAGTCGTACCCCGGAATATGGAGTTGAGAAAGAAGATCCTCGATGAAGCTCACTTGTCTAAATACTCCATTCATCCGGGCAGCAACAAAATGTACCAAGATTTGAAAAAGAAATTTTGGTGGACACGGATGAAGCGGGAGGTAGCTAAGTACGTATCCGAGTGCGATACGTGTAGACGAGTGAAAGCTGATCACATGAAGAAATCAGGGCTGTTGCAACCCCTGAAGATCCCGGCATGGAAATGGGAAGATGTGAGCATGGATTTCATTGTGGGATTACCCCTAACATCCAACAAGCATGATTCCATATGGGTAATCGTCGATCGGTTAACCAAGATGGCTCATTTCATCCCGGCGAATACACGTTACAATGCCGGCAAATATGCGGAGCTATACATAGCGAAGATTCTATGCCTATACGGGGTACCCAAGACCATTTTCTCAGATCGAGGTGCATTATTTGTATCTCGCTTTTGGGAGCAGCTACACGCTGCATTGGGTACTAAGTTGATCAGGAGCTCCGCCTATCACCCTCAGACAGATGGCCAGACAGAGAGGGTGAATCAAGTTCTAGAAGACATGTTAAGAGCATGTGCCATCCACCATGGTAGGAACTGGGATGATCACCTACCATTGGCGGAATTCTCGTACAACAACGGCTATCAGGCGAGTATCAAGATGGCACCCTACGAAGCTCTCTACGGTCGAAAATGCCGCACCCCATTAAACTGGTGCGAGTCCGGTGAAAGGGTCACATTCGGGGTTGATGTGGTGAACGATGCCGAAGAGCGTGTTTGGACAATTCAAGCCAATTTGAAGGCCGCTCAATCCCGGCAGAAGAGCTACGCTGATAAGAGGCGTAGACCGTTGCACTTTGACGTTGGGGAACACGTGTACCTCCGCGTGTCTCTGATGAAGGGCGTGCACCGGTTCGGTGTGAAGGGGAAGCTCGCTCCCCATTTTATTGGACCCTACGCTATCACCGAGAAGTGTGGACCAGCAGCGTATCGATTGGAGTTACCGGCATCCCTTGCTGGTGTCCATGATGTTTTCCATGTTTCGCAACTGCGAAAATGTTTGAAGCATACAGCTGCTGTTCCTACCGAAGACATCGGCGAGCTGAAACTGGATTTAACATATGATGAGTATCCGGTGGACATTCTTGATGAAAAAGCCAGGACCACGCGTAGCAGAACGTTGTGGTTCTACAAAATACTCTGGAGCAACCACACCGCCGAAGAAGTGACGTGGGAGAGCGACGAGTTCCTTCGCTCAAATTACCCGGAGTTCATGGCTTCTCAACCCGGGTAAGTCCCTATTACATCGTTATCTCTTCTGTTGTAATCTCAGGACGAGATTCTTTTAAGGGGGGAGGGATGTAAAAGCCCAAGAAAAGGGACTTGCAAAAACTTTTCTTCACCTCACAACACCACAGTTTTTATTGTGGATATCTTAGGAAATATTGTGAAGAGCATGTAACCTCCATCAAAAGAGTGATTAGAGGGGAAAGCTTTCATTTTCACAAAGTGGGATTTGGACACATGAACATGAGAGGTTGAGCTCACCCCTAGAACTTGAAAAGTCTTGGGAGGGTCCAAACCAAGTTTCATGCAAATCCAACACTTTTTGAGGCACTTTTTTGGGTTATTTGAAAAAGAGGCCAATTTGAATGTAAATTCAAATTGCAGCAACTTTCATCACCCAAACTCAAAAGTTAGCTTCATATTTAAACTCAGCACATTTTTCTGAGTAAACCCACCAATTTTCATCCTCATTGGAGTTCATTTTGTCAAGAGCTAAAATTGCTAGAATTCATACTGAATTTGAATTTCAGTTCAAATGTGAGGTAAATTTAGCCAAACAAATTTCAAAATTTGGAACTCAAATTCAAACCAATACTTGGGGGCTCAGTCTCTCATTAAATGGAGAGTAGCTGAGATATTTACAGAAGAATTGGGAAAAGGGGGATTAGGGGGAGAGTGGGCCCACAAGTCAGTGGGAGAACTGTGCCACAAACCGAGCGTGGCCTGTTTTCTCCCCGATGCCGGTCGAACACCTCGCGCCAGCTCCTGCTCCCGCGCCCGAGAGGGAGGGACACCGCACGAGCGAGCGCACCGGGGGAAGACCGACTGCAGCGGTGATACCACGCGCGGCCACGTGAAGATCAGCACTATTTTCCATTGCCTCGCGCTGAACCGACCGACTGCCGTCGATCGACTTCCCGTGAGAATTCGGCCGAGCTCTCACGTGCAGCACCTTTCCTAGCCACAAAAACCACACCAGCTACTCGTCCTCGACCTCCTCGGCACGAGAACGGTCGAGCTCGGTCCTTCCCCAACCCTAGCTCCACGGTTCCGAGCAACGCCCGGGAAACCGCCACCACTCGGCTCACGGTGACAGCCCAACAGAGGGCCTTTCACGGCTGAGCAAGGACGGTCTTGGACGCGTCAGGGACCGGTGGTGCTCATATCCGAAGCTCAGACCGTGACCTGGACCATAGAGGTCGAATTTGGAGAAAGTTCCCCGGCGGGCACGAACGGACCTTCCGGCACGGTAACGTCAAATTCACTCGCCACCTTTGTTCTTAGGTCATGAAAACTGGCACAGAGGACCGTCACTCATCAACGCTCGTTAGCCCCTCACGGCCCTGGCTTGAAACCGCACGTAAGCCGGGTATTTCTAGGTTTTAATACGGTAATTGAGGCACGGAGGCTCGGGCTCACGATGAGACCTAGGGTAGAGCCCTCTCCGGGCGGTTTCACCACTATGACGAGCTTCCCTAGAACCCACTGGTGCTATAGCGCCGATCCACCGATGTTTTGGTGGGCTAAACTGTCCGGGCGACGTGACCGAAGGGTTGCCGAGCCACAGCACCATCGCCGGCTAGGTTAGGGCCACCGCCGGCCGGAGCAGTCGGTGCCATCGTGTTCAGCGCACGAAACTAGGCCCGGGCGGCGAGGGAGAGCTCGAGAGTCAGCCGGGCGGCAGGTAACAGCGTGTCTCCGGCGAGCCCGGCGGCGCGCGGGCACGGGAACGCGAGGAGGAAGACGACCCGCGGGCCCCACGTGTCAGCGACGGAAAGTTTAAAACCCAGATCTACTGCGGCCCCGGGATCAAGTGTGACTGTGCGAGATGGGGTCGGTAGCCCCATGTGGCTCAGCTCCAGCGGTGACACGTGTGGGCCGGGCCCACGGTTAGAGTTTAAAATTTTCTCCAGATTATTTAGAATTCCAGATTTAGTTCAAACTTTAGAACCCCATAACTTTTGCTAGGAAACTCCAAATTTAGTGATTCAAATTGGGTTGGATTCATCTTGCATAGCTCTATCCAAATATACAACCCAATTTGTATGAAACTTATTATTTAATTTTGGAAAATTCTTTAAACCTTTTCAGCAAAAGAATTTTAGAGGGAGTTTGGTGCATCCAAAAATCCCCAAATTTTGCCAGGATATTCTTTAAGACATTAGTGGACCTGTAAAAGTTTCAGACCATTTGGAGTTGATTTGGTCAGAGAAATTCAAATTTGAAGGTGCTGTGTTCATTTGAATACAGAAACATTTTTAGAGAATTTCCAAAACTTGGAAATTCAGTTCTGGCAAATCTTAGCTCCAAAAATATTAGGAAAATTCATGAAAACTCTATGAGCTATAATTGAAATTGTAGTTCACTCAGTTGGGCATGAACAGGGGTATTACCTCAGAATTTATTCTTCTTTGCTTATTTGCTAAGAGAATTATTCTGAGCAAACCACTCCATGAAAGGTGCTAGTGTTTGGTCCAGAGAGTTTTTTTGTGACAATGAACTCACACAAAAATTCTCAGCTCCATTGGAGCTCTGGATCACCCCTTTCCTGTTTAACCACTGGAGGGATTAATATGTAAAAGGGGGAAACCACGTAGCACTTAACCATGGACTTAGGTCCAAACCCAAACCACTAAACCCCAGTTCATCTTTAAATTCTTAAACAGAGTTCCAGTTGTTAGAACTGGTTATTAGAACTAATAGCAGAAGTATTACCCTAAACTCACATTGCATTTAAATTAACATGTAGTGTTTCATTAACGTGTAGACATTGAAGAAGAGACTCCGGACGTGCTGGACTTCCTACTTCCGGAAGAGGAACTAACCCCTGACCAGCAGCAACAAGGCAAGCCCCGGTTTGCATTAACGTTTTTATAAGTTTTTACTTTGTTTACATGTGTCATATGAAGTATGTATGTGCATTAGGTATAGGATGAATGAAACCCCACTTGCATAACCAAAGGTTCCTAAAAGAGTGAGGGTAGTGTCAAGGACCTCGAGTAGACAGGCTATGCTTAATGATTCATAAGACTTCGGTACAAGTCGAGTAGTTGGAATCTACTCGCGAGATAGGCTTGGGACACACGGGTTCGGTTGAGTGATGTGAGATCACTTTAGTAATGAAAATGAGACTAGGCAGGGGCTAGTGCGTAGCAAGAGGAAGTCTTGTGTGCGCAGCCCTGCTCGTGTCGATTGAGGACCGATCCGTGTGCGGCCCTGCTGAACAAGTATTGAACGTACCGAAGGCATATCGGATATATGGGCCCCGATAAACCGATGTAGCCTAAACCTCCGGGCGTCGAGGCATAGCACACCGATTTATAGGTGTAGGTTGAGGGCAGCAAGGTGGAAATCTGCCAACGGGCATAGAGAGATGCTCCGTGTGGGGAACCTCCTGCTCGTTTCAGTGCGACCGGTTCGACGTTTGGGCTGTTGGGTGAAAGGTTGTCCCGTACGACATCGAGTGAGCGTGCTGTGCAGCTCCACGGGTGGGCGTACGTGACGTGCTCTTTGGGTTTCCCTGCAGGTGTATATCGAGTCGATTCGCCGTCCCTCGAGGTGATGAGTACCGCTTGTTCACTGCGTCGTAACGTAGATTAATGAATGAAATGTTATGATTCAATATTGCTGTTATGATATAATTGTATTGCTACATGTGTGCCACCAAATATTGCTCACTAAATTTCAGCTTCATGAACCATTAACTTGTTGCTAAAAGATGAACTAAGGATGAACTTGTAGGCGTGACCATTTGCTGCAACATTGCTATCCTAGGTCATGGTACACCTCATGTAGAGTTTCATGCTTAGGTGAGTCGGTTAAGCCTTGTTGAGCCTTCGTGCTCATGGTTGCTGCTTAAGTGTTTTTCAGGTGAGGAGCCACCCACGGACTCAGAGTACGAGTCCATCGGCGGGGGTTACCCTCCGTCGGGGACCACGGCTGAGTGGGAGCCGTACATGCTGCGCTGAACTGAGGAGTGCAGCTAGTGTGGGTTGCCCTAGGGCTGGGCAACCACTTTTGCTAGATAGGCGGGCGTGAGTTGTATAAAAGAAACATCCGCTGCGTAATAAAAGACCCTAGTTTGTAACTGAGAAGTGTACTATTTTGTACATTCAGTTTATTTTCCCATGTAATATAATGTGTTCTTATGATGTGTGCTGTCGGGTGTCGCATCACACGGCACCACCCTCTGTGATCCTGGATGAGCGGATTCCGGTCCGCCACAGCCTCTCTAGGATCATAGACTGTCCCCATATACCACCACTCGTCTTTTCTGCGCACTTTGTCCTCACTCGTGCGCACCCGAGAAAACTTCCCGGTCGGTCACCCATCCCCAAATTCCTCCGGGCCAAGCGCGCTTAACCCCGGAGTCCTTTACGGGTGGGCTTCCGGAAAAGAAGGTATACCTTGATGGTATGAGTACTCTATCAATCGTATTAAGCCGGGAGTCAAGATATCACACAATCCACCCCCCCTTAGAAGACCGACGTCCTCGTCGGTCAACGCCAATACAGGAACGTCCCCTCTTAGCCACGTCCGTACGTTCAGTACTGGCATACGCATACCGTACATCCGGTTAGCAGCATACGTACCATACCGTGTCCCACACAGAGAACCCACGCGTCATGCGTACGTACCTACTTCCCTGACCCGTACTCTACCGTATCCTTGTCACTGACCCGTACGCACCCGTGAAACTGTGAGGGTCGGCTCTGATACCATTTGTGATGGCTCTCTAGGATCATAGACTGTCCCCACATACCACCACTAGTCTTTTCTGCACACTTTGTCCTCACTCGTGCGCACCCGAGAAAACTTCCCGGTCGGTCACCCATCCCCAAATTCCTCCGGGCCAAGCACGCTTAACCCCGGAGTCCTTTGCAGGTGGGCTTCCAGAAAAGAAGGTATACCTTGGTGGTATGAGTACTCTATCAATCCTATTAAGCCGGGAGTCAGGATATCACAATTCCCCCCTAAAAGAATCTCCTCCCGAGATTATAAGGTGAAAATGAGAGAGAGGACGGTGGAAAAATTACCGGATATGCGACGTGAAAAAGTCGGGGTAGTTAGCGCGAAGGAATCCTTCGCTCTCCCATGTCGCTTCGTCCACGGAGTGATTACTCCATAGAACTTTGTAGAACCACAACGTGCGGTTGCGTGTGGTTCGGGCCTTTTCGTCAATGATCTGAACCGGTTCCTCTCGATAGGTGAGATCCGGTTGCAGTTCCTCAATGTCCTCCAGCTGAACGGTAGTAGATAGCTTGAGACACTTCCTCAGCTGGGAAATGTGAAAGACGTCGTGCACACCAGAAAGTGCTTCTGGTAATTTCAGCCGGTATGCTATTGATCCACATCTTTCGGTAATCTGGAATGGACCGATGAATCAAGGTACCAACTTTCCTCTCACCCCAAATCTCTTTACGCCTTTCATTGGAGACACACGTAGATATACGTGATCCCCGACTTCGAATTGTAATGGGCGTCTTCTCCGGTCCGCATACTGTTTCTGACGGGATTGGGCGGCTTTTAGGTTTGCTTGAGTCAGTCGAACCTTTTCTTCCGCGTTGTTGACAAGGTCAATCCCGAAGGTAACCCTTTCGCCAGACTCACACCAGTTCAATGGTGTGCGGCATTGCCTTCCGTATAGCGCCTCCTAGGGCGCCATCTTTATGCTGGCTTGGTACCCATTGTTGTACGAGAACTCGGCTAACGGCAAGTGATCATCCCAATTCTTGCCATGGTTGATAGCGCAAGCTCGTAGCATGTCTTCTAAGATCTGATTTACCCGCTTGGTTTGCCCATCCATCTGCGGGTGGTAGGCTGAACTACGGATCAGCTTCGTCCCCAATGCAGCGTGTAGCTGCTCTCAAAAACGGGACACAAAAAAGTGCCCCGACCCGATATGATGGTACGGGGTACGCCGTATAAGCATAGGATCCGTGAGATGTACAGTTCAGCGTACTTCTTGGCGTTGTAGTTGGTGTTGACCGGGATGAAATGGGCAACTTTGGTGAGCCGGTCGATGATTACCCACACAGAATCATGTTTCTGAAAAGTGGTGGGTAAACCGACGATGAAGTCCATGCTCACATCCTCCCACTTCCAGGAAGGAATGCCCAGTGGTTGTAGCAGTCCCGGTTTCCGCATATAATCTGCCTTCACCCTTCGACATGTATCACACTCGGACACGTACTTTGCGATCTCCCGCTTCATCCGTGTCCACCAAAACTTGCTTCTGAGTTCTTGATACATTTTGTTGCTGCCGGGGTGAATAGAAAACTTTGATAAGTGAGCCTCATAAAAAATTTTCTTCCGTAGCTCCGGGTTACGGGGTACGACGATCCGGTCCTTGAACCATAGGACGCCGTCTCCGTCTTTCAGGAAACATTTAAGCTCCCCACTGTCTACACGTCTCCGCAAATGCGACATGCCCTTGTCATGTTTCTGAGCTGCCGCTATCTCTTCACGGATGGTGGGGATCAAAGCTAAGTTGTAGAGAGCTCCATGTGGAATTACATGCAGTGGTGGTTCGCCCCCTTCCAACGGTGTGATGGTCAGATTGTTGACGTGTGACTTATGACTCAGCGCATCCGCCACTACGTTTGCTTTGCCGGGGTGATAATGGATCTCTATTTCGTAATCCTTTATCAATTCTAACCATCTTCGCTGCCTCATGTTCAGCTCCTTCTGAGTGAATATGTACTTGAGGCTCTTGTGGTCGGTATATAAATGCACGAGGTTACCGAGTAGGTTTTGCCTCTACATTTTCAGTGCAAGTACCAAGGCAGCGAGCTCCAAGTCATGAGTTGGATAATTTTTCTCATGGTTTCTAAGCTGCCGTGACCCATATGCGACCACTCTTCGGTCTTGCATCAGCACACATCCGAGCCCAATGCCGGATGCATCGCAGTACACATCGAACGGTTTTGTTGTGTCTGGCTGCGCCAAAACCGGTGCTGATGTTAGGTGCTTGACTAAATCCTGGAATGTTGCTTCACATGTTGGACTCCAAACATATTTGGTAGCCTTCTTCAGCAGCTCCGTCATCGGCTTGGCAATCTTCGAGAAGTTCGGAATGAACCTCCGATAATATCCCGCGAGTCCGAGGAAACTCCGTACCTCGTGAACAGTTCTCAGGGAATTCCAATTCAGCACTTGAGTGATCTTGCTAGGGTCTACAGCGATACCCTTTGCTGAGATGATATGCCCGAGGAAAGGCACTTGCGATATCCAGAATTCGCACTTGCTGAATTTCGCGTATAGCTTGTGATCCCGCAGCCGTTGCAAGACTATATGCAGATGCTTCTTGTGATCTTCCTCTGACTTGGAATATACCAGTATGTCGTCGATGAAGACCACGACAAACTTGTCCAGCTCCGGCATGAACACCGAGTTCATTAAATAAATGAAGTGAGCCGGAGCGTTGGTGAGGCCGAAGGACATGACCAGGTACTCATAAAGTCCGTACCTCGTCGAGAAAGCTGTCTTCAGAATATCCTCAACCCTTATCTTAATCTGATGGTACCCAGATTTTAAGTCCATCTTGGAAAAGATCTTTGCTTCGACCAACTGATCAAACAACATGTCGATCCGTGGCAACGGGTACTTGTTCTTGATGGTTACGGCATTTAATGGACGATAGTCCACGCAAAGCCGCAACGTCTCATCCTTCTTCTTTACAAATAATGCCGAACAGCCCCATGTCGAGGAGCTCAGCCTAATAAAACCCTTCTCTAGGAGGTCCGTTAGCTGAGTCTTCAGCTCAGCCAATTCCTTGGGCGCCATCTTGTACGGTATTCGGGATATTGGCATGGTTCCCAGTGCAAGTTCAATCTTGAACTCCACCTCTCTATCGGGTGGCATCCCTGGTAAATCATCCGGGAACACGTCAGGGAACTCTCGGACCACTGGAATATCTTCCAATCTGATGGTTGTGGACTGATAGACACTTGGAAGTTTTATTTCTGGACTGTCCATAAATAAGGAGTGAGATCCTTACACTTCTGAGTTAAGTACACGACTCGAAGGACGGTGTCTAAAACAGCGCCGTGGAGGGTTAACCACGACATCCCTAGGATGACACCGACCTTTTTTCCCTCTAAGATTATGAGAGACGTAGGGTAGACTCTACCCGCTAAGCATAATGGTGCTTTGGAAACCATTACGCTTGCTGAAATCTCCCCACCCGGTGAACAGATCAAGTATGGACTATCGGTGGGTAGCATTTGCAAGCTATGTTTAGCAATACAAGCTTGGCTAATAAAATTATGCGTGGCGCCTGAATCGAACAATACTATGGCGGGATGCTGGTGGTGTTGGAACATACCCGCAAGGATTGGCTCACCCTCCGGCACGTCCTCTATGGCAAGCTGGTGGACAGTGCCGGGCCTAGGGTTTGCCCGCCGCGCATTAGTAGGGTTCCGGGGTTGATTCCTCCCCGGAAACTGCGGCGCAACTCCGCCGCCTTGTCTCTCCGGACAACTGCTGGTGAAGTGTCCTGGACGACCACACTTGTAACATGTGCCCGCTGCTTGTGCGGTGCTCGGGGGATGAAAGCCCGGCATGCATTGCTGAGGTGCATACACATACGGCATTGCCCGCTGCTGCTGTTTTTGTTGTGGAGGTGGTGCTGGCAGTGCCGGCCTGAATGCCGGTGAAGAGTACGGCCGACTGCGGAACGGCATCGACCTCTGGGGTGGCTGCTAGCGTGGACCTGATGGTGGTCGATTCACCATCCAAAACTTCTGAGAAGGACCGCCTCCTTCTCCGCTGCTTTGCGGTGCGCTTTGCTTTCTCTCCGCCGCTGCTAACTCCTTGCCGGAGTCCTCCTGGACAATCGCAGCATCAATTATGTCGTTGAGGCTGCCGCGATTGAACATCGCCAACTTGTCCTTCAGGAGCGGGTTAAGCCGCTGCTTTAGGTACTGATTTGATCCAAGAGTCCTAGTTAATCCTGCTCCCAATCTGACAAAATTTTCTTTTACAAAGTTGTAACCCATCTCATAAGCTTTCCATAACTACCTCATTTTCTATTTTTGGATTTTTATGCAGGAAGTTATGCTCGATTTACAGAGAGTTTACAGAGAGTCTTTGCTCTGCCCTGTTTTCTGGACAGTTTCAATTCTACTGCATTTTTCGATTGGTTAAGGGATGAAACACCTCTGGACCTCAAAAGAAGAGTTGTAAAGCTCTTCCAAAGCTTTCCAGAAATGTATCATATGACCCCAACCTCGAAATAACTCAATCTCGAACCTCTGATTAACTTCAGCCTTAATTCAGCTGAAAACAGAGTGCTCTGTCCTTAGCAACCTATAAGTTGAAAACTTGTTAACACTTGGAATGTTCTGATTAAGGAAAGAGGTTACAGCAAAGTTTTAATGCTACAGATTAAAACTTGCAATTTTTACAATGAAGTTGTTCATTTAGTCGGGCGTGACGTCGATGTGTCACCAGATCATGTCGGTACTACGTCCTCACAAAGAAAAACCTATACCGGACTTAGCCGGCATCGTTATTTCAGTGGCACTAAACGTCACTTGCATACGGATGTTACACGTCTAACGTTTCGTGGTTAGACTACCTGCAGAAACTCAAACAATCATCAGACTTGGCTGCACACCGAGCCTGGTATCCATACAGTCCGTACGCCCGGCCGTCATCACTCGCCCGGATGTTCTCAAGCCAAACACGCCTTGAGTTACGTGTTCACGTTTCAGACCACGTGACGGGGTCTCCCAAATTGCACCACGCACGCCAGGGACAGACGTTGCTCGAATACCCCAAACGACATAAAGAGTCGTAGAGGATACCCAAGCGGGTCGGGTTACCTGCCACCCGTGGGGCTCCACCCTTCAGCTTGTGCGCACTGGTGGACAGCGCTTACGTGCACCCCCCAAGACATAAAGTGTCCCGAGATGCACGATTTTTCGACATAGACAAATAGGTTAGTATGCCACTTTCTATACGGTAATAACATCCTTATATGGGCTACTAACTCGTTCCTCACAGGATTTTTGAAAAAGATGACATTTTTAGTGCGTTAAACCTCAAGCGAGCTCTGATACCAACGCTGACACGACCCCACGGTCTCGTCGAGCCAGGATCACGCTGAGGGGTGCTGCGTTGCACAGCACCGGATAACACACATCAAAGGTACAAAGCGGAAGCAAAGTTTATTACATAAATAGGTTTATGAACAATTTTACATCAAAATAGGTTCAGTCTACACTCACGGGCGTAGACTACGCATCAAGTCCACGTTCAGCCCGTGAACGTGTCCTTGCTAGCACACACGCACACTAACACTGCGGCGTGCACGACTCCCACTCGACGGGGTTCCCCTCCTGGGGTTCCGTCTCCTCCTCGAGAGTCCCTTCCTCATGGAACCCTGCAAAAGCTTCAAACACAAGCAGTGAGCACGAAGGCTCAGCAAGTCTGACCCGCCTCGCCTAAACATGAAACTTCTACATGAGGGATGATAGGTACAGGATGTAAAATCAGTTGCAAGGACTCGCCTAATTAGTGGAACCTTACTTTCAAGTTTTAGCAGCAAATTGTGGAGAACCTTATGCTAAGGCACATAAGAGAGCCGCAATCAAACAAGAAACGCATTTCTCTCATGTACTTTGCCCAAAGTTGAAAGGAACTTTAATTAGCTCTAAACTACAACAAATCATTAACAATCAAAGTCCATCTCTCAATCAGCAACATTTTAACATGTAAATAGCCTGCTCTTTCTACGTCATGGTACAGTGAATAAGTGGTACTCACTGACCGCGAGGGACGGCGATTATAATCGATTTACACCTGCAGGGTTACCCGAATAACCCGTCACGTACGCCCGTATTCGATGTCGCCTACGGAAACCATCACGGACGCCGTACGCAACCACCTTTCACCCGTCAGCCAAATATTGAACTGGTCCCATGGTCCCGAGCAAGAGGTCTCTGCACGCGCATCTCAGTGCCGCCAGCCGATTTACACCTCAAGCTCTCAACCTACCCTCAGAACGACGGGCAATGCCTCAATACCCAGCTACCCGAGTTACATCGGTTTCCCGGTTCCCATATAGCCGGTATGTCTTCGGTACTGTTCTAGCTTATTCAACAGGCCCGCACACGGCTCGGTCATCAATCAACACAAGCGGAGCTATAGCACACAGGCCCCAAAGTCCTGCTGCCCTTACTCTCCGCTCGGTCTTATTTTTCTTGCTATGTGTATCATGTGCTATCTCTACCTGAGTCGAGTGCCTCTAGCCTATGCTCGCGAGTAGTTCCAACTACTCGACTTGTACCGGATCCTACTCTATCTTAGCATTGCAGTAGCTAACGGGGTTTTCAATCCTAATCCCAACCCATGGCTTTCTTGGCTATGCATTTGGATTTTCAAACAAGACTCTAGTGCAAGAAATAATGATACTCAAGTAAGTGCTCAAAACAATAAAACTTTGTAAAAAGGTTAATGCAAACCGGGGCTTGCCTTGCTGCTCTTGGTCGTAGGCTAGCTGCTCCTCCGGAGTAACAAAGTCTAGGACTTTGGGTTCCTCCTCGACCTTAGCGACTACATGTTATAAGAAGTACATGTATTAATTAAATGCATTTGAATTGAGTTTTAACTTGTGAACCTTCTAAGTCTCACTAGACAGACCCAAAGACTGTGAAACTTTTACTGTGGCTTGATTACAACCTACACAGAGTCTTGGTCAAGTTTTAGTTGCAGCAAAGCTCATTTGAGCCCTCCACAATTAGTTATGTCCTTGACCTTAATTGGAACTCTTAGGGTATTCTAGGGGTTTTCATGGAGCAATCCATGACTTTCTGAAAACTAGATTTTCAGAGGGTTCTAATGGAGTTGGTCTCACTTAATTTGAAGGTTCTTAGCTAATGATATGAGCTAAACAATTTTAGAGAAAATTCTGAAAATGCTTCTGAACATTTTCTAATTTCTCTGAAACAGTTTCACTAATCACACCATTAGGTGGATCAAATGAGCTCAAATGGATCTGAAATTTTTATGGTAGTTCAGGGATATTTTGGTGAACATCCCAGAAAAATTTCAGAATTTTCCTCCAAGGGATTCTCCAGTTAAAATTCCAAACAGTTTAAATTTGAGGAATTAATTCTGGAGAAATAAGGATTTTCATGAAGTGAAACTTGATTTGCTGGGGTTCCGTCTCCTCCTCGAGAGTCCCTTCCTCATGGAACCCTGCAAAAGCTTCAAACACAAGCAGTGAGCACGAAGGCTCAGCAAGTCTGACCCGTCTCTCCTAAACATGGAACTTCTACATGAGGGATGATAGGTACAGGATGTAAAATCAGTTGCAAGGACTCGCCTAATTAGTGGAACCTTACTTTCAAGTTTTAGCAGCAAATTGTGGAGAACCTTACGCTAAGGCACATGAGAGATCCGCAATCAAACAAGAAACACATTTCTCTCATGTACTTTGCCCAAAGTTGAAAGGAACTTTAATTAGCTCTAAACTACAGCAAATCATTAACAATCAAAGTCCATCTTTCAATCAGGAACATTTTAACATGTAACTAGCCTGATCTTTCTACGTCATGGTACAGTGAACAAGTGGTACTCACTGACCACGAGGGACGGCGATTATAATCGATTTACACCTGCAGGGTTACCCGAATAACCCGTCACGTACGCCCGTACTCGATGTCGCCTACGGCAACCATCACGGATGCCGTTCGCAACCACCTTTCACCCGTCAGCCAAATATTGAACCAGTCCCATCATCCCGAGCAAGAGGTCTCTGCACGCGCATCTCAGTGCCGCCAGCCGATTTACACCTCAAGCTCTCAACCTACCCTCTGCACGACGGGCAATGCCTCAATACCCAGCTACCCGAGTTACATCGATTTCCCGGTTCCCATATAGACGGTAGGTCTTCGGTACTGTTCTAGCTTATTCAACTGGCCCGCACACGGCTCGGTCCTCAATCGACACAAGCGGAGCTATAGCACACAGGCCCCAAAGTCCTGCTGCCCTTACTCTCCGCTCGGTCTCATTTTTCTTGCCATGTGTATCATGTGCTATCTCTACCTGAGTCGAGTGCCTCTAGCCTATGCTCGCGAGTAGTTCCAACTACTCGACTTGTACCGAATCCTACTCTATCTTAGTTCAGGGATATTTTGGTGAACATCCCAGCAAAATTTCAGAATTTTCCTCCAAGGGATTCTCCAGTTAAAATTCCAAAAAATTTAAATTTGAGGAATTAATTCTGGAGAAATAAGGATTTTCATGAAGTGAAACTTAATTTGCTGGAAAGTACTCAGAGAGCTGAATCCAACAAAACTTGGTTCACTCGATTTGGGGTTTCCTAGCCCAAGTTATGAGGATCTGAAGTTTGAATGAAATCTGAAAATCGGGGAAAAGTTTAAATCTGCCGGTGGGCCACGGGGACACGTGTTGCGCGCTAAGGCGTCGGCACAACGTGGTATGCGGAGTTTCTGCGTGCCAGCACACCGGATCCGAGCCGCAGCTCGATCCCGATTTGAATTTTTAAGCCACTGACAGCCGGGCCCCGCATCTTCTTCTTCCTCCCGCCCTCTGCTTCGCGCCCGCGCGCTTCCCCCTCGCCGGAGCAGACGGCTGCTCGCCGGACCGGCGTTCCCGGCCGCCGTCCAGCCAGAGACTCGCCGCCAGAGGGTTTAGGGCCTCGAGGAACACGTTGGTGGGCTCTGTTTGGGCTGCCGGTGGCCGGAACCGGCTCCGCGACGTGCGACGGCTAGTGCTGTGGTTCGGTGCCGTTGTCCGAGGTCTCTAGCCCGCCACCACTTGCGCCGATGGGCTCTACATCACCAGCGCAGCTCTAGGAAGCTCGGCATGACCTCAGATCAGCTCGGGAGTTGCCACAAATAGGGTTTCACCATGCGACCGAATGGGTCCGAGGCGGCCGCTCCTGGTAAAGCTTAAATCCCGCCAATCCGAGGCGTTTTCATGTGATGGATGCTAAAGGAGAATTGATCGCCGGCTAATCCAGCATACATGTGCAAAATTTGATGACTCAAGGAGGAATAGAGAAGGAGAATTTTAAAGAACTGTACCGGAAGCTCGGGTTGAGGTCGCCGGAGCGAATTCTCGGAATTCGCCAGTGAGAGTTCACGGCGTGGCTTGAGCTTCAGGTGGAAGCAGCGTGGAGTCCGTGCGCTCCTTTTGCCGCCCTTGCTCGGCCGTGGAAGTGGCCGTAGTGTGCTGCCCACGTGAGACCGATCGCCGTTCTTCAGCTAAGTCGCGGCGGTCGTCGTTGATCACGGGAACAGGAGCCAAAACCCGGTGGTTCAGGCGTTGGGAGAGTGGTGCTTGAGCTCAGCGTGCTGCCTAGCAACTCAGGGGAACGAGGGCGTGGCTGTTAGCTCCGTTCTTCCGATCGACCGAGAGCTCGGGGAGAAGGAATGCCGCTGCCCGCTGTCGCCCGCGAGGATAAGAAGGCAGCCGGGTCTTCGTTCGGCTGAGGCGGTGAGGGTCACGTGGGGACACAAGAAGGCCGCCCTGGCCGCCAGCGCGTGAAGGAGGAAGCAGCTGGTGGCGTCGGTTCCTCCTCGGTGGCACACCCGGCGGCTGCTCGGTGGAATTTCCCACCGAGGCTGTGACTTTGTGTGCAAGTCACCCCCTCTTAGCTCTATGACATGTGGGTCCCACCCTCAATTTTAACCTCTGAACTTAACTCAAATTCACTGTTGTGAACAGTAGTTCCCACAAAGCCCCTGGTGATTTAAATTATCAACCTTTGAGCCATTTGAATTGGTTAGAATTCAAATTGGGTTTGGTTTGGATAAATTTCAGCACATGTTCAGTTTGAAATTCAAATAAAGTTTGAATTTGCCCCACTTAGCTCATGTCAAGATCAACTCCAAATGGAGTGAAAATTGGTGTGTGAGCTCACAAAAATGTGCTGAGTAAGAATATGTCTCCCACTTTTGAATTTATGGGATCAAAACAGTTTGAATTTGCATTTGAGTTCAAACTGCCCTCCTCCTAGCTATACCCCAAAAGTACCTCAAAAGGTTTCAAATTCGGGTGAAACTTGGGATGGACATTCCTAGCAATGTGTAGGAGTTTTCATATTCCCAGCCCCTATATATCACATGTGGGAAATACCACTTTTGCAACATGTGAGTTTGTTCTCTAATGAACATGTTGATGGTGGTTACTTGCTCTTCAAATGTGTTCATCCACTTGCTTCAAATGAGGTGTGTGTGTGGTGATGAACACTTTAAATATGTGTCTAAAAACTGAGGCCCTTACAGTATGTTGCCAAGCATAATCTACCCATATCACACTTAAAATGCGCTATGTTAATTAATTCTCTCGGTGGAGAGATGAGTACTAATATAGTATGTCCGAAAGTAAGCCTGAAAATAAGGGGGGTAGACTTCCTTGCCAACCTCATTGTCTTGGATTCCCAAGGGATTGACATAATACTCGGGATGGATTGGTTGAGCAAGCACAACGGGGTAATCCAATGTGCTGAAAGAAGCGTGCAGTTGACAAATGAGCACGGTATTCGTGTCGAGTTTGAGTCAGCCCAACAAACAACCGAAAGGGCAATTTTGAACCACGTCGAAGGAGCAACATTGGACAGCATTCCAGTGGTTCAGGAATTCACGGACATGTTTCTAGAGGAGCTTCCAGGTATGCCACCTGACCGGGACATTGAGTTTGCCATTGATTTGGTACCCGAAACTGCACCCATAGCAAAGAGACCCTATAGGATGCCCGTCAATGAACTATTAGAACTCAAGAAGCAAATTCAGGAGCAGTTGGAGAAGGGTTTTATACGTCCAAGCTCGTCACCATGGGGAGCTCTTGTGCTCTTCGTGGACAAGAAGGATGGGACCCAAAGGATGTGCGTGGACTATAGGTCTCTCAACGAGGTGACAATCAAGAACAAATACCCTCTGCCCCGTATATAAGACCTATTCTACCAAATGAAAGGACCCCGAGTGTTCTCCAAGATTGATCTTCGGTCGGGATACTTCCAGCTGAAGATTAAGCCCTCCGATATACCCAAGACTGCCTTTCGAACACGGTATGGTTCGTATGAATATACCGTCATGTCTTTTGGGTTAACAAATGCACCGGCATACTTCATGTACCATATGAACAAGGTTTTCATGGCGTACTTGGATAAGTTCGTCGTGGTTTTCATCGACGACATTATGGTGTATTCAAAAAGTGAGGAGGAGGATGAAGAACATTTGAAATTGACCTTGCAGAAAATGCGTGAGCATCAATTGTATGCCAAGCTTAACAAGTGTCAATTTTGGCTAAAGGAGATATCGTTTCTAGGCCACATTATCTCCGAGGAAGGGGTATCGGTTGATCCCGGAAAAGTGGGAGATGTTCTGAAGTGGAACCAACCGCAAAATGTGAGGGATATTCGGAGTTTTCTTGGGATGGCTGGATACTACCGACGCTTCATCAAGGACTTCTCTAAGATAGCAAAGCCTATGACGGAGTTGCTAACGAAGGGAAAAGCCTTTCAATGGACACCAGCATGCCAAGAAAATTTTGAGGAACTCAAGAAAAGGCTAACCACATCGCCGGTTTTGGTATTGCAGGACGTGAGCTAGAGCTTTGACATATATTGTGACGCATCCAGACAAGGGCTCGGATGTGTGCTCATGCAAGAAGGACAAGTGGTAGCCTATGCCTCACGACAATTAAAGAAGCACGAGCTTATTTATCCTACACATGACTTGGAGCTAGCAGCAGTAGTGCATGCATTGAAGATTTGGAGACATTATATCCTTGGTCATCGATGTGAGATCTATACGGATCATAAAAGCCTCAAGTACATATTTACACAAACGGACTTGAATTTGAGGCAACGTCGATGGTTGGAACTCATCAAGGATTACGATGTTGGAATCAACTACCACCCTGGGAGGGCCAATGTAGTAGCTGATGCCTTGAGACGGAAGGGAGCATGTCACCAACTCACAGTTCGGGAGCTACCACCCAAACTACATAAGGAGTACGAACGGTTACACCTCGGATTCTTGAACAACATGGAAGTGATGGAGATCCACTCTTCATTGGAGCATGAGATAATAGATGGCCAAGCAATGGATGAGGAGATCAAGGAGATCAAGGAAAGGATCCGACAAGGAATAGAGAAGGATTTCAAAGAAGATGGGAAGGGTACGCTTTGGCTAGGAAAAAGGATTTGTGTGCCTAACTTAAAGCACATCCGTGACATGATATTAAAAGAGGCACATGATTCACCCTATTCCATACATCCCGGAAGTACCAAAATGTACAAGGACTTGAAGACTTGTTATTGGTGGGATGGTATGAAAAGGGACATAGCCGAATACGTTGCCCTATGTGACACATGCCAACGGGTGAAGGCCGAACATCAAAGAACCGCTGGATTGTTGCAACCCTTGAAGGTACCCGAGTGGAAGTGGGAGGACATCAGTATGGATTTCATCGTTGGATTGCCACGTACTCAGTCGGGTTATGACTCCATCTAGGTTATCGTGGACCGATTGACAAAAACAGCCCATTTTCTCCCTGTAAGGGCCAAGTACAACGTTGCACAATTAGCCGAGTTGTACATGTAGCAGATTGTGTGCCGTCATAGAGTCCCGAGGAGGACAGTCTCAGATCGAGGTTCTCAGTTTACCTCTAGATTCTGGAAGAAGCTGCAGAAAGCTATGGGTACACAACTGGATTTTAGCTCCCCCTTTCACCTACAAACCGATGGACAAACCGAAAGGACAAACCAAATTTTGGAGGACATGTTGAGAGCTTGCGCCTTGAAACGTGGGCGTAGTAGGGATAGGAGTTTACCGTGCGCCGAATTCTCCTATAACAACAGCTATCAAGCTAGCTTGAAGATGTCGCCTTTCGAAGCATTGTATGGTAGGCGGTGTAGAACACCACTGTTCTGGAACGAGACCGGAGAGAACCAGGTGTTTGGACCCGAAGTGCTACAAGAAGCTGAAAAGCAAGTCCATACGATACGGGAGAACTTAAAGGCTGCTCAGTCACGACAGAAAGGCTATGCAGACATTAGGCGAAGGAAGTTGACTTTCGAAGTAGGAGACTTCATATACCTTAAGGTATCACATATTCGTGGCCAATGACGTTTCAACGTCAAAGGCAAGCTAGAACCTCGCTACATCGGACCATTTAAGGTTTTGGACAAGCGAGGAGAAGTAGCCTATCAATTAGAGCTCCCAACATATCTATCCGACGTACATGACATGTTTCATGTATCCCAGCTCAAGAAGTGCTTGAGAGTACCAGGGGAGAAAGTACCAATGGAAGAGCTTGAACTTCAAGATGACCTGACTTATGCGGAGCACCCTGTCCGAATTTTGGACGTAAGGGAAAGGGTCACAAGGAACAAAGTGATCCGATGGTGCAAGGTACAACGGAGCCATCACACCGAAGCTGAAGCCACATGGGAGCGTGAAGAAGACATCAAGGCAGAATTTCCTCATCTATTCTCTACTAACGAATCTCGAGGGCGAGATTCAATTTAAGGGGGGTAGATTTGTGACACCCTCATTTCTGATTTCTGCATGTATTCATGTTTCATGTAGAGAAAACATTTTAAAAAGAAGTGGGCACAGAGAAAGAATTAAAAAATATAGCCAAAAAGAGAAAAATCCAGTTCACCAAGAGTGCCGAAGACAACTCTCGCGGCCTTCTGGCCACATGGCGCCTTCGGAGCTCATCCCCGCAAAAGAGGAGAGGTCCGACCCTGTGAGACACGTGTTGCCCCGGAGCTAGCCTCTGTGGAGAAGCGAAGGTAGTTCCGCAGGACTTGTGTCACCTTCGGAGCTAGTCACCGCGGAAATCAGAGGACCAGTCGCGCGGGATACATGTCGATCTCAGAGCTCACCTCCGAGAGGAACGGTTCTATTGGACACATGTAGCCACCAGAACTTATCTCCGGGAGTTTCGACACTGTTGGACACATGTAGACCTCGGAGCTCGTCTCTAAGGAAAAAGGGAGTCCGGCGCTACTTGACGCGTGGCATTCATGGAGCTCACCTCTGAAGAAAGGGAGGTCCGAAAAGGATACGTGGCACACGCGGAGCTCACCTTCGAAGGAGAGGGAGGTCTCGCTCGCTTGACACGCGGCACAACCGGAGCTCGTCTCTGCGTAAAGGGGGAGACCAGGCCCCGGTGGACACGTGGAGTCGGAGCTCATCACCGTGGAGGTAACGAGGTCTGGAGCGGTTTTTGGATTCTGTACGCGTAGAAATATTGGTACGGAGGAGAAACTGACCTGAAATCCACAATGTTACGCACCAAATCAACTAAAGATAAGTTGTTAAGATTCAACGACAATCTGAATAGGACTCTTATTCGAAATATAAAAAGATTAGGAGTCTTCTTCTCCCGATTATAAATAGAACCCAGAACCTTTGGTCGAAACCACGAACTTCTTTTCCACCTCCTGAGCCGACGAATTAGAGCCCTAGCCCCCAACTCGCCGAATAAACCCTTCGCCGGAGTTCAGTCGAGGAAGATCGCCGGAAGAGAGCCCCAACAATCTGTCTTGCTAAGAGAAGGACCCCGAGACCAAGAAGAACGTAAGGTAGGTCTCCAATACTACCTTACGACATCATCGCATTTTCTTTGCATCTGTTCTTCGATTCCTTTCAAACAGAAGCTTTTTCGTGGACAAATCACTTGTTGATGGATTTAATCTAAAGTCAAGATCATCGCTACGTCCACAATTGATCTCTACAACTCTGTTCATCATAAAACCCATGCAAGCCATGCAAGAACACGTACAAACTAAACTGCATCATAGGATTAACATGCATAAGCATCATCGCACCTAGTTAAAGTTTGTGCATGATATTGATTGTTGTAAATCTTGTCCTCACGTTGGCGATGGTGGGAGCCACCAAGAGCAGTAGTTGGCCGGCCCCAGCCATGTTCCTGGGGCAGTCGGTGGCATCGTAGCTGATGGGGGTTCCCATCCACTTGAGGTGCGGCGCGGCACTCGGGAGGGGAGCCACCGACGCTACCGCTCGGCGCAGGGTCTTAACCGTGCTTCGGGACGAGGGGTCAGCGGACCCACCGTAGATGACGTAGAGCATCTTCCGGCGCTCGTCATCACTGGAGCTGGAGTCCTCATGGTTGCGCACCGCCTTCACGGCGCGCTGAGGCTCCTGGAACTCCACCTGTTGGTCGACGTTGTCTGGGACGTCGACCTTCTGCTTGCCCTCCCTTTGACGGTAGGGTGGGACATCAGTTCGAAGCTGCTTCCCTTTCCGGAAGCGCTCCGCGAGCTTCTGGATCTCCCGGCACTCGGCAGCAGTATGGTAACTGGTGCCGTGCACGGGGCATAGCTCGCCTTGGTCACCATCTGGAGCTGGTGACTGTCGCTGCCTCTTGTCGGGGCGTGGCCCCTGAGCCCCACTGGGTGTCGCTGCTGCGGCAACGGGAGCCGCGACCGGCGGTTTCATCTTGCCACCGCCCCAGTTCTTGATCTTCTTGCCGCTTCCATAGGAAGCGGCGCCAGATCCTGGCTGCCCTCCTGACTCAGAGGCTGGCAGGGAGTGCCAGTTCCGCTCTTCTGCTGCTCTGGCGCACTTGTCCGCCAGGCTGAAGAGCTCTGAGACGTCGCGGACCTCTCTGGTCGCGAGCTTCTCGAGCATCTTCTTGTCCCGAACGCCTTGCCGGAACGCCACCACCACAGAAGCACTTTGGATATGTGGGATGGTGTTCCGTACCTGGGAGAACTACTGGATGAAAGAGCGCAGCGATTTCCCAGGTTGTTGCTGGATGGCGTGGAGATCGAGCTCCGTGCCAGGCCGGGTGTAGGAACTGCCGAAGTTGGCAGTGAACTGCCGGCAGAGCTCTCCCCAGGAAGTTATGGAACCCTGGGGGAGGTTCATGAGCCAAGACTGGGCTGGGCCGGTCAAGGCGACGGGGAAGTAGTTGGCCATGACGGCCTCGTCCCCTCTTGCAGCAAGGACGGCGGTGGAGTAGATCTGGAGGAACTCCGCCGGGTTGACGCTGCCGTCGTACTTCTCAGGCAGGTGCGGCCGAAACTTGCGCGGCCACCTCACGAAGCGAAGGTGGGGCGCCAGGCCGCACATCCTGCTCCTGTTGCTGCAGGCGTTGGTGCCGCGAACGCTTGGTTCACTGCTGACACTGTGTACCCCGGTATGGGCAAGGCTGCACCATAGACCGGGGGAGCCGTTTGCAGGGCATATGGCTGTGGCATATGCTGCGTGGCGTATGCCTGGGGCAGAGATCGCGTGGCGAAGGTCTGCGCCTCAGGCAGGGTCGAGGCTGATGTCATGCTGTTGCCGGCCTCTGACACGACCCCGCGGTCTTGTTGAGCCAGGATCACGCTGAGGGGTGCTGCGTTGCACAGCACCGTATAACACACGTCAAAGGTACAAAGCGGAAGCGAAATTTTATTACATAAACGAGTTTATGAACATGTTTACAACAAAATATGTCCAGTCTACACTCACAGGCGTAGACTATGCATCAAGTTCACGTTCAGCCCTTGAACGTGTCCTTGCTAGCACACACACACACTAACTTTGCGGCGTGCACGACTCCCACTCGACGGGGTTCCCCTCCTGGGGTTCCGTCTCCTCTTCGGCGGTCCCTTCCTCATAGAACCCTGCAAAAGCTTCAAACACAAGCAGTGAGCACGAAGGCTCAGCAAGTCTGACCCGTCTCACCTAAACATGGAACTTCTACATGAGGGGTGAAGGGTTACATGAGGTAAAAATCATTTGCAAGGACTCGCCTAATTAGTAGAACCTTACTTTCAAGTTTTAGCAGCCGGTTGTGGAGAACCTTACGCTAAGGCACATGAGAGAGTCGCAATCAAACAAGAAACGCATTTCTCTCATGTACGTTGCCCAAAGTTGAAAGAAACTTTAATTAGATCTAAACTACAGCAGATCATTAGCAATCAAGTCCATCGTTCATTCAGCAACATTTTAACATGTTACTAGCCTGTTCTTTCTACGTCACGGTACAGTGAACAAGTGGTACTCACTGACCGCGAGGGACGGCGATTATAATCGATTTACACCTGCAGGGTTACCTGAACAACCCATCACATACGCCCGTACTCGATGTTGCCTGCAACAACCATCACGGACGCTGTACGCAACTACCTTTCACCAGTTAGCCAAATGTTGAACGGGTCCAATCGTCCCGAGCAAAAGGTCTCTGCACGCGCATCTCAATGCCGCCAGCCGATTTACACCTCAAGCTCTCAACCTACCCTCTGAACGACCAGCTATGCCTCAACACCCAGCTACCCGAGTTACATCGGTTTCCCGGTTCTCATATAGCCGGTAGGTCTTCGGTACTGTTCTAGCTTGTTCAACAGGCCCGCACACGGCTCGGTCCTCAATCGACACAAGCGGAGCTACAGCACACAGGCCCCAAAGTCCTGCTGCCCTTACCTTCCGCTTGGTCTCATTTTCTTGCCATGTGTTTCATGTGTTATCTCTACCCGAGTCGAGTGCCTCTAGCCTATGCTCGCGAGTAGTTCCAACTACTTGAACTTGTACCGAATCCTACCCTAACTTAGCTTTGCAGTAGCTAACGACGTTTGCAATCCTAAACCCAACCCATGGCTTTCTTGGCTATGCATTTGGGTTTTCAAACAAGACTCTAATGCAAAGAATACTAGTATTCAAAGATGTGCTCAAAACAATAAAAATTTATAAAAAGGTTAATGCAAACCGGAGCTTGCCTTGCTGCTCTTGGTCGTAGGCTTGCTGCTCCTCCAAAATCACGAAGTCTAGGACTTCGGGTTCCTCCTCGACCAAAATGCATTTGTATTTAGTTTGAAGTTGTGAAGTCTATAACTCTCACTAGACAGACCTAATGACTGTGAACCTTTTACTGTGGCTTGGTTACAACCTAAACAGAGATTTGGTCAAATTTTAGTTGCAGCAAAGCTCATTTGAGCCCTCCACAATTAATTATGTACTTGACCTTAATTGAAGGCTTTTAGGGTGTCCTAAGGATTTTCATGAAAAAAACTATGGCTTTCTGAAAATTAGATTTTCAGAGGGTTCTAATTGAGTTGGTCTCACTTAATTTGAAGGTTTCTAGCTAAAGATATGAGCTAAACAATTTCAGAGAAAATTCTGAAAATGTTTCTGAACATTTTCTATTTTCTCTGGAACAGTTTCACTAATCACACCATTAGGTGGATCAAATGAGCTCAAATGGGTCTGAAACTTTTATGGTAGTTCAGGGATATTTTGGTGAACATCCCAGCAAAATTTCAGGATTTTCCTCCAAAGGATTCTCCAGTTAAAATTCCAAACAATTTAAATTTTGATGAATTAATTCTGGAGAAATAATGATTTTCATGAAGTGAAACTTGATTTTCTGGAAAGTTCTCAGAGAGCTGAATCCAACAAAATTTTGTTCACTCGATTTGGAGCTTTCTAGCTAAAGTTATGAGGATTTGAAGTTTGAAGGAAATCTGAAAATCGGGGGAAAAGTTTAAACTTGCGGGTGGGCCCTGGGGATACGCGTCGCCCACTGAGGCGTCGGCACACCGTAGTCTACGGGGTTCCTGTGCGCTAGCACAGTCGATCCCGGCAACACCCGATCCCGATTTAAAATTTTCAGCCGCTGACGCGTGGGCCAGCCGGCTTCGTCGACCTCTCGACGCGCCCGCGCCGCCGCCCTCGCCGGAGCAGACCAGGAGCTCGCCGGTTCGCCGCTGCCGGACCTCCCATGGTCTGAAACTCACCGCCAGGGGGTTGTCGACGTCGAGGAACACATCGGTGTTGTCAGTTCAGGCTGACGGTGACCGGAAATAGCCCGGCGACATGCTGCGGCCTCGGTTGAGGTTCGGCGCCGTCGACCGTGGGTTCTAACCCGCCAACACCTCGAACAAACGGTCCTACAGCATCAGTGTATCTCTAAGAAGCTCGACAAGGTGGCAAAAGGGTTCAAAGATGGCGGCAAGCCGGTCGGCACCGTGTGACCGAGCGTGTCCGCCATGACCACTCTTGATCGAGCTCGAAATTCATCACTTCTAGACAGTTTCACGCCACGGATGCAGAAAGGAACTTGATCGCCGGCTAGTCCAGCGTCTATGTGCAAGATTTGATAGCTAGAGAAGGATCATAGAGCGAGAATTTGAAGGATCCGTACCGGAAGCTCAGTTTAAGGTCGCCGGAGCAAAAACTGAGAATTCTCCGGCGACAGTTCACGGCGTGGCTTGAGCTTCAGGTGGAAGCAGCGTGGAGTCCGTGCGCTCCTTTTGCCGCCCATGCTCGGCCGTGGAAGTGGCTGTAGTGTGCTGCCCACGTGAGACCGATCGCTGTTCTTCAGCTAAACCGCGGCGGTCGTCGTTGATCACGGGAACAGGGGCCAAAACCCGGTGGTTCAGGCGTTGGGAGGGTGGTGCTCGAGCTCAGGATGTTGCCTGGCAACTCGGAGAGGCGAGGATACGATTGTTTGCTGTGTTTTCCCGATCAACCGAGAGCTCGGGAAGGAAAAGAATGGCACCGCCCGGTGTCGCTCACGGGGATAAGAAGGCACCCGGTCTTCACCCCACTGAGGCGTGTAAGGGCCTCAGTTTTTGACACCCATTTGCAGTGTTCATCCCCACACCACACACCTCATTTGAGGAAAAATGATGAACACAAATAAAGAGCAAGTAACAATTATCAACATGCTCATTAGGGAACAAACTCACACATTGCAAAAGTGGTACTTCCCACATGTGATATAGATGGGCTGGACATATGAAAACTCCTACACTTTGCCAAGGATGTCCATGCCAAGTTTCACCCAAATTCAAAACATTTTTGAGGTCATCTTGGGTGTAGATAGGAAAGGGGCAGTTTGAAAACATATTCAAATTCAAACTGTTTTCACCCACTGAATTTAAAAGTGGAAGGCATATTCTTGCTCAGCACATTTTTGTGAGCTCACACACCAATTTTCACTCCATTTGGAGTTGATCTTGACATGAGCTAAGGGGGAGAAATTCAAACTTTATTTGAATTTCAAACTGCACTTGTGCTGAAATTCATTCAAACCAAACCTCATTTGAACTTTGATCAATTCAAATGGCTCTTGGGTGAATAATTTGAGTTGCCAAGGGTAGAATAGGGTTCACTGTTTACCACAGCTGTTAGGAATAAATTTCAGAGGTTAAAAGAGGAGTGGGACCCACATGTCAGCCTCAGCCTCAAAGCAAACCGACTGAACCACAGTTCAGTCGGTTCCCGGCTGTTGTGCGCGCGCGCCACCGAAGGGGGCAGCCGGCGCCAGCTCCTGCTGCGTGCCCCAAGCCGGAGACCAGCCGGCCGGGCTATTTATTCCCTCCCCGGCGTGCTTCAGTCACCATTTCCTCGAGCTGCCGACGCACACGACTTGTTTTTCCACTGCCATCGCCGCCGCTCGAGTTCCTGCTTGATCAAGCCGATCGCAGCTCCCTCTTTCCATTCCAAGGTCCCAGCAAGGTACTAGCAACCATCCTCCATCCTTCCCATTGATAGAAATCGATTGAAACCGAGTGATATCGGCTGTGCCGAAAGATCAAACTCGGAACTGGAAACCGCCGCACCTCGGGCTCTCGTGGACAGCCCAACCTGGGCGTTGTCACGCCCGAGCCAAGACACCCTTGGACGCGCAGGTGACCGGTGCTGCTCATCCCCGAGCCACAGCTCGAGTGGTTGCTCACCGGCGGCGAATTTCCACTTTTCCCCTTTCTGTGTGCAGAACGACCCTCGGGTACGATTCTGTTTAATTCGTGCTCTAGAAAGGATTAGAGGGCCTCAGGCCACTCCCACACGAACTAGACACGGTGACGCACAAGTTGCCTTCACAACTCTGGGCCGGAGAACTTCTGTGCCCGGCGTAATTCAAGGTCTACTAATGGCGGAACGCACGGGGGGTATCGGGCGCACGGTGAGGACCTATTTCGGGCCTTCCCCGAGCTGCCCCGAGTTCATGTCGACCTTCTCTGAGGTCCACTGATGCTCCCCGACCGGTTTCCCAAGTAGCTGAGGCACTAGGAGCATCAGCCGACATGGCCGAAGTCGTTCCGATATGGCGGCTCGTCGCCGACCATGCTCCGGCCGTTGTCATGAGCAGCTGACCCTCGGATCATGTTCCTCAAGTAAAAGTAGGCAGGGGCGGCCAGAATCAAGAAGTTTGAAGCTGTACAGCAGCCGGCGGCGAGCTCTCCGGCGAGGTCCCTCGGCGGCGGAGCGCGGGTGTCGCGAGGTTGAAGAAGGGGGTGGACCCCAGCTGTCAGCGGCCGATATTTTGAATCGGGATCCGGCTGCGGCCGGGATCGGGTGTGCTGGCGCGCAAAAGCCTTGTGGGCCGCGGTGTGCTGTCGCTTCGGCGTGCGACGCGTGTCCCCTGGGCCCACGCGCGAGTTTAAACTTTTCCCCGATTTTCAGATTTCCTTCAAACTTCAAATCCTTATAACTTTGGCTAGAAAGCTCCAAATTGAGTGAACCAAATTTTGCTGGATTCAGCTCTTTGAGTACTTTCCATAAAATCAAGTGTCACTTCATGAGATTCCTTAATTCTCCAGAATTAATTCCTTAAAGTTTAAACTGTTAGGAATTTTAACTGGAGAATCATTTGGAGGAAAATCCTGAAATTTTGCTGAGATGTCCACCAAAATATCCTTGAACTACCATAAAAATTTCAGATCCATTTGAGCTCATTTAGTCCACCTAATGGTGTGATTAGTAAAACTGTTCCAGAGAAAATAGAAAATGTTCAGAAACATTTTCAGAATTTTCTCTGAAATTGTTTAGCTCATATCTTTAGTTAGAGACTTCCAAATTAAGTGAGACCAATTCCATTAGAATCCTCTGAAAATCTAGTTTTCAGAAAGTCATAGTTTGTCTCATGAAAATCCCTAGAACACCCTAAGGGTTCCAATTAAGGTCAAGGACATAATTATTTGTGGAGGGCTCAAATGAGCTTTGCTGCAACTAAAACTTGACCAAGTCTCTGTTTAGGTTGTAACCAAGCCACAGTAAAAGTTTCACAGTCATTAGGTCTATCTAGTAAAGGTTATAGACTTCACAACTTCAAAGTTAATACAAAAGCATTTAATTAATACATACATTGTTCTTATCATGTAGTCGCTAAGGTCGAGGAGGAACCCGAAGTCCTAGACTTCGTTACTCCGGAGGAACAGCTAGCCTACGACCAAGAGCAGCAAGGCAAGCCCCGGTTTGCATTAACCATTTTATAAATTTTTATTGTTTTGAGCACATACTTGTTTTCTTTATGTTGTGCATCAGAGTCTTGTTTGGAAACCCCACTGCATAGCCAAGAAAACCATGGGTTGGGGTTTAGGATTGCAAACCCCGTTAGCCACTGCATTGCTAGGATAGAGTAGGATTCGGTACAAGTCGAGTAGTTGGAACTACTCGCGAGAATAGGCTAGAGGCACATTGCTCGGGTAGAGATAGCACATGATACACATGGCAAGAAAATGAGACCGAGCGGAGAGTAAGGGCAGCAGGACTTTGGGGCCTGTGTGCTGTAGCTCCGCTTGTGTCGATTGAGGACCGAGCCGTGTGCGGGCCTGTTGAACAAGCTAGAACAGTACCGAAGACCTACCGGCTATATGGGAACCGGGAAACTGATGTAACTCGGGTAGCTGGGTATTGAGGCATTGCCCGTCGTTCAGAGGGTAGGTTGAGAGCTCGAGGTGTAAATCAGCTGGCGGCACAGAGATGCGCGTGCAGGGACCTCTTGCTCGGGACGATGGGACCGGTTCAATATTTGGCTAACGGGTGAAAGGTAGTCGCGTACGGCGTCCGTGATGGTTGTTGTAGGCAACATCGAGTACGGGCGTACGTGACGGGTTGTTCGGGTAACCCTGCAGGTGTAAATCGATTATAATCGCCGTCCCTCGCGGTCAGTGAGTACCACTTGTTCACTGTACCGTGACGTAGAAAGAACAGGCTAGTTACATGTTAAAATGTTGCTGATTGAAAGTTGGATATTGATTGTTAATGATATGTTGTAGCTTAGTGCTAACTAAAGTTCTTTTCAACTTTGGGCAAAGTACATGAGAGAAATGCGTTTCTTGTTTGATTGCGGCTCTCTCATGTGCCTTAGCGTAAAGTTCTCCACAACCTGCTGCTAAAACTTGAAAGTAAGGTTCTACTAATTAGGCGAGTCCTTGCAAATGATTTTTACCTCATGCAACCCATCACCCTCATGTAGAAGTTTCATGTTTAGGTGAGACGGGTCAGACTTGCTGAGCCTTCGTGCTCAATGCTTGTGTTTGAAGCTTTTGCAGGGTTCTATGAGGAAGGGACTCCCGAAGAGGAGACGGAACCCCAGGAGGGGAACCCCGTCGAGTGGGAGTCGTGCACGCCGCAGAGTTAGTGTGCGTGTGTGCTAGCAAGGACACGTTCGAGGGCTGAACGTGCACTTGATGCTTAGTCTACGCCCGCGAGTGTGGACTAAACTTATTTTGATGTAAACATGTTAATAAACTTGTTTATGTAATAAAGCTTCCGCTTCCGCTTTGTACCTTTGACGTGTGTTATACGGTGTTGTGCAACGCAGCACCCCTCAGCGTGATCCTGGCTCGACAGGACCAGTGGGGTCGTGTCAGCGTGGTATCAGAGCTCGCTTGAGGTTTAACACAGTACAAAGGTCTTCTTTTTCAAAAATCCAGTGAGGAACGAGTTAGTAGCCCGTATAAGGATGTTATTAGTATATAGAAAGTGGCTTATTAACTTATTTGTTATGTCGGAAAATCGTGCATCTCGGGACGTTCATGTCTTGGGGGGTGCACGTAAGCGCTGTCCACCAGTGCGCACAAGCTGAAGGGTGGAGCCCCACGGGTGGCAGGTAACCCGACCCGCTTTGATATCCTCTACGACTCTTCATGTCGTTTGGGGTATTCGAGCAACGTCTGTCCCTGGCGTGCGTGGTGCAACATGGGAGACCCCGTCACGTGGTCTGAAACGTGAACACGTAACTCAAGGCGTGTTTGGCTTGAGAACATCCGGGCGAGTGATGACGGCCGGGTGTACAAACTGTATGGATTCCGGGCTCGGTGTGCAGCCGAGTCTGATGATTGTTTGAGTTTCTGCAGGTAGCCTTACCACGAAACGGTAGACGTGTAGCATCCGTGTGCGAGTGACGAGTAGTGCCACTGAACTAACGAAGCCGGCTAAATCCGGTATAGGTTTTTCCTTTGTGAGGACGTAGTACCGACATAATCTGGTGACGCCTCGACGTCACACCCAACTAAATGAACAACTTCATTTAAAAACTTGAAGGTTTTGATCCAAAGTAGTAAAACTTGATGTAACTCCTTCCCTTGAACAGGATATTCAAAGTTAATAAATTTTCAACTTATAGGATGTTAAGGACAGAGCACTCTGTTTTCAGCTAAATCAAGGCTGAAGTTAATCAGAGGTTAGAGGTTGAGTTCTTTCGAGGTTGGGGTCGTATGATACATTTCTGGAAAGCTTTGGAGGAGCTTTACAACTTTTCTGTTGAGTTCCAGAGGTGTTTCATCCCTTAACCACTCGAAAAATGCAGTAGAGTTGAAACTGTCCAGAAAACAGGACGGAGCAAAGACTCTCTGTAGACTCTCTGTAAATTAAGCATAACTTCCTGCATAAAAATCCAAAAATAGAAAATGAGGTGGTTCTGGGAAGCTTATGAGATGGGTTACAACTTTGTAACAGAAAGTTTTGTCAGATTAGGAACAGAATTAACTGGAATTCTTGGATCAAATCAGTACCTAAGGCAGGGAGGTGCTGTCCAATTGTTCCCAGAAATTCTGTTAACTTTGACATCTCATAACTTTTGAACCAGAGCAGATCTTAGGCCAACCAAATACTTTCTGGAAAGCTATTGAAGTTAACTTTAACTTTGATGTTGAGCTCCAGGACTGGTTTTGCTTTTAACCTGGCCTAAATCAGATTGATATGGAAACTGGTCAGGGCTGTCATGGGAACAGCAGATCAGCAGTCAAATTTGTTTAAAAATTTGAACTATGTTTCCAAGTGTTAAGGGTTCAATGACATATCTTATGTTATAACTCAATGGTTTACTGTTTAAATAAATATTTGACATTTCTCAAATATATTTTTACAGATGGCAGCAGATAAACGGTTGGAGAACGGGTGGGTAGTTTCCCACTGCTCTGACCGTAGCGGCTACCCGGGAGCATTGTGGCTAATGCTCCAATATTTCGGGTACAACCAGATGCCGCAATACTTCGCCAAGGGAGAAGGCGAAGAGGGGAACAAGACGTGGACGATCCATGTCGAGGTTCCTGCAGGGCCTACGCCACCCGGTTGGGTGCCATTCACCGTCACGGTGAGAGGAAGACAACCGGAAGGGATGTGGCAAGTGGCAGCCCGTGACACTATGTCACGTTTCTGCCAACTACACGTACAGGCTATGGAGGGAACTCCATATGCACTCGTTCCGGTGGAGGGACGAGCTCAGCATGTGTGGGAAGAGAGGTACCTAGAGGCAACAAACCCGAGTTGCCCAAGGTACAACCCCGCGGAGGCAAATCTCAGCCTCCAAATGAGGGCGGGAAACGCTGTGATGGACAGCCAAGCTGTTCATACGGAGCATCTCGCCACCAAGCTCAAGGAGAGCACAAGCCGTGGAGATCATTTTGAGAGTGCTCACAGTGCACTCCGCAATGTGCTCCTTCCGACGATCAAGCGACTGAATGAACAACACAATCAGTTGCGTCGTCTGAAGAAGGCAAAGAAGAAGAGCCGTGTTGACATTGCGGCGTTGCAAGAGCTGGTGCAGACCCTAACCCAGCAGAATGAGGACCTTGCTCAAGAGCGGGACGACGCTATTGAGGAAGGACAAGGCTGGGAAGAGGATTACAACCAGGCTATGGACGAGGTGCATGCATTGCAGGACCTCGTGCCCCCGGTATTGGGCGTACCGGTAGTCTTGGGTCTTCCAGCCATGGGAGAACCTGGAATGGGAGAAGAGGTGGTAGACCCCGAGCCACCAGCAGAGGTACCGGAGGAGGACGACCCACAGGAGGTCGAATTTTACTCCGAGTAGGGGGTTACGGTTGCCAAGTAGGGCAGCTAGGGTAGCGTAACCCAACTTTTGTAATCGGTGACATATCGTGTAGACAGTAGCGTATGTATAGGTAGTGACGACATGAGCACGACTTCTCGGAGATCCGAGAATAATGTATCTTGTATAAAGTTTATGCTTTATCAATATATGTGAATGTTGTGCAAGTTAATCATGCGTCGCTTCGATACCTACTGCTGTTTATGGAATTTTGATTAAGACATGTGCTAATTGCTGTGGGGTTGAATTTCAGAATGACGCGTACTCGTGCCAACCCCGATGTTGGAGGTACTAGCCAAGGGGGAGAGACCTCCCAACCACCTCCTGAGGACTCCTCGGGACAGCAGCAGCAACAGCAACAGCAAACACCGCCACCGCCACTGCCAACGGTTACATTGGCCGACATTGTCGCGGCAATGGCGGGTTCACATCAGCAGCATACAGAGCTGCTGCAAACGTTAATTGCGAATACGTCTCGCTCAGAGAGACGTCAAGATCGTGAGGAGCGCCAACAGAGCTCCTACTCTGACTTCCTGGCGACTCATCCCCCTGTATTCTCAAGGGCGGATGAACCACTTGACGCGGACAACTGGCTCCGCGCCATAGAGATGAAGTTCGGGCTGCTCCAAATCAGCGAGCAGCGCAAGACTCAGTTCGCGGTCCAGCAGCTCCAAGGATCCGCGAGCGCGTGGTGGGCCAACTTTTGTGCTTCACAACCCACCGACCGAGTGATGACCTGGGCGGAGTTTCGGACGGCCTTCCGGGCCTATCATATACCGCCCGGTTTGATGAAGAGAAAGACGCAGGAATTCCTACACCTGCAACAAGGGAGCCGGAACGCGCTGGAGTACTCCAGAGCGTTCAACGATCTCGCACTCTACGCGTCGTATCACGCAGATACGGACGAGAAGCGGCGGGACCACTTTTACCAGGGGCTTAACCCGCTCCTGAAGGACAAGCTGGCGATGTTCAATCGCGGCAGCCTCAACGACATAATTGATGCTGCGATTGTTCAGGAAGACTCCGGCAAGGAGTTGGCGGCGGCAGAGCGAAAGCGAAGCGCGCCGCAGAGCAGCGGAGAAGGAGGCGGTCCTTCTCAGAAGTTTCGGATGGTGAATCGCCCACCATCAGGTCCGCGCTGGCAGCCACCACAGCGGTCGATGCCGTTCCGCGGTCGGCCGTATTCTTCACCGGCATTCCGGCCGGCACTGCCAGCACCACCGCAACAACAACAGCAGCAGCGGGCGATGCCGCGTGCGTTTGCACCTCCGCAACGCATGCCGGGCTTTCGTCCACCAAGTACTCCACCAGCAGCGGCCACATGTTACAAGTGTGGTCGTCCAGGACACTTCGCGAGCAGTTGCCCGGAGAGGCAAGGCGGCGGAGTGGTACCACAGTTTCCGGGGAGGAATCAACCCCGGAACCCTACTAATGCGCGGCGGGCAAACCCTAGGCCCGGTACTGTCCACCAGCTTGCCATTGAGGACGTGCCGGAGGGCGAGCCAATCCTTGCGGGTATGTTCCAACTCCACCAGCATCCCGCTATAGTACTATTTGATTCAGGCGCCACGCATAATTTTATTAGCCAAGCTTTCATTGCTAAACACAGCTTGCCAATACTACCCACCGATAGTCCATATTTAATTTGTTCACCGGGTGGGAAGATTTCAGCAAGCGTAATGGTCTCCAAAGCACCATTATGCTTAGCGGGTAGAGTGTACCCCACGTCTCTCATTATCTTAGAGGGACAGAAGGTCGATGTCATCCTAGGGATGTCGTGGTTAACCCGCCACGGCGCTGTTTTAGACACCGTCCTCCGAGTCGTGCACTTAAACTCAGAAGTGCACGGTTCTCACTCATTATTTCTGGACAGTCCAGAAATAAAACTTCCAAGTGTCTATCAAGCCACAACCATCAGATTGGAAGACATTCCAGTGGTCCGAGAATTCCCTGATGTATTCCCGGATGATTTGCCGGGGATGCCACCCGATAGAGAGGTGGAGTTCAAGATTGAACTTGCACCGGGAACCATGCCAATATCCCGAAGGCCGTACAAGATGGCGCCCAAGGAGTTGGCTGAACTGAAGACTCAGCTCACGGACCTTCTGGAGAAGGGTTTTATTAGGCCGAGCTCCTCGCCATGGGGCTGTTCGGCATTATTTGTCAAAAAGAAGGATGAAACGTTGCGGCTTTGCGTGGACTACCGTCCATTAAATGCCGTAACCATCAAGAACAAGTACCCGTTGCCACGGATCGACATGTTGTTTGATCAGTTGGTCGAAGCAAAGGTCTTTTCCAAGATGGATTTAAGATCCGGGTACCATCAGATTAAGATCAGGGCTGAGGACATTCCAAAGACAGCTTTTTCGACAAGGTACGGACTTTATGAGTACCTGGTCATGTCCTTTGGCCTCACCAATGCTCCAGCTCACTTCATGTACTTAATGAACTCGGTGTTCATGCCGGAGCTGGACAAGTTTGTCGTGGTCTTCATCGACGACATCCTGGTATATTCCAAGTCGGAGGAAGATCACAAGAAACATCTGCGTATAGTCTTGCAACGGCTGCGGGATCACAAGTTATACGCAAAGTTCAGCAAATGCGAGTTTTGGATATCGCAAGTGCCTTTCCTCGGGCATATCATCTCAGCGGAGGGTATCGCTGTGGACCCGAGCAAAATCACGCAAGTGCTGAATTGGAAATCCCCGAGAACTGTTCATGAGGTACGGAGTTTCCTCGGACTCGCGGGATATTATCGGAGGTTCATTCCGAACTTCTCGAAGATTGCCAAGCCAATGACAGAGCTGCTGAAGAAGGCTACCAAATATGTTTGGAGTACAGCATGTGAAGCAGCATTCAAGGCTTTAGTCAAGCACCTGACATCAGCACCGGTTTTGGCGCAGCCAGACACAACAAAACCGTTCGATGTGTACTGCGATGCATCCGGCATTGGGCTCGGATGTGTGTTGATGCAAGACCGAAGGGTGGTCGCGTATGGGTCACGGCAGCTTAGGAATCATGAGCAAAATTATCCAACTCACGACTTGGAGCTCGCTGCCGTGGTACTTGCACTGAAAATGTGGAGGCACTACCTACTCGGTAACCTCGTACATTTATATACCGACCACAAAAGCCTCAAGTACATATTCACTCAGAAGGAGCTGAACATGAGGCAACGAAGATGGTTGGAACTGATAAAGGATTACGAGATAGAGATCCATTATCATCCGGGCAAGGCAAACGTTGTGGCAGACGCGCTAAGCCGCAAGTCACACGTCAATAATCTGACCATCACACCGTTGGAAGAGAGCGAACCACCACTACATGTGATTCCACATGGAGCTCTCTACAACCTAGCTTTGATCCCCACCATCCGTGAAGAGATAGCGGCAGCCCAGAAGAATGACAAGGGCATATCACATTTGCGGAGACGTGTAGACAGTGGGGAGTTGAAATGTTTCCGGAAGGACGGAGACGGCGTCCTATGGTTCAAGGACCGGATCGTCGTACCCCGAAACCCGGAGTTACGGAAGAAAATCTTTGATGAGGCTCACTTATCAAAGTTTTCTATTCACCCCGGCAGCAACAAGATGTATCAAGAACTCAGAAGCAAGTTTTGGTGGACACGGATGAAGCGAGAGACTGCAAAATACGTGTCCGAGTGTGATACATGTCGACGGGTGAAGGCAGACCACATGCGGAAACCGGGACTGCTGCAACCACTGGGCATTCCTGCCTGGAAGTGGGAGGACGTGAGCATGGATTTCGTCGTCGGTTTACCCACCACCTTACAGAAACATGATTCTGTGTGGGTGATCGTCGATCGGCTCACCAAAGTTGCCCATTTCATCCCGGTCAACACCAACTACAACGCCAAGAAGTACGCTGAACTGTACATCTCACGGATCCTATGCTTATACGGCGTACCCCGTACTATCGTATCGGACCGGGGCACTTTATTTGTGTCCCGTTTTTGGGAGCAGCTCCACGCTGCCTTGGGGACGAAGCTGATCCGTAGTTCAGCCTACCACCCGCAGACGGATGGGCAAACGGAGCGGGTAAATCAAATCTTAGAAGACATGCTACGAGCTTGCGCTATCGACCACGGCAAGAACTGGGATGATCACTTGCCGTTAGCCGAGTTCTCGTACAACAATGGGTACCAAGCCAGCATCAAGATGGCGCCCTACGAGGCGCTATACGGGAGAAAATGCCGCACACCGTTGAATTGGTGTGAGTCTGGCGAGAGGGTTACCTTCGGGATTGATCTTGTCAACAACGCGGAAGAAAAGGTTCGATTAATTCAAGCGAACCTAAAAGCCGCTCAATCCCGACAGAAACAGTATGCGGACCGGAGAAGGCGTCCGTTACAATTCGAAGCTGGAGACCACGTATATCTACGAGTGTCTCCAATGAAGGGCGTAAACAGATTTGGGGTGAGAGGAAAGTTAGCACCCCGATTCATCGGTCCATTCCAGATTACCGAAAGATGTGGATCGGTGGCATACCGGCTAAGATTACCAGAAGCACTTTCCGGTGTGCACGACGTCTTTCACATTTCCCAGCTGAGGAAGTGTCTCAAGCTATCAACTACCGTTCAGCTGGAAGACATTGAAGAACTGCAACCGGATCTCACCTATCGGGAGGAACCGGTGCAGATTATTGATGAAAAGGCCCGAACCACACGCAACCGTACGTTGTGGTTCTACAAGGTTCTGTGGAGTAATCACTCCATGGATGAAGCGACATGGGAGAGCGAAGAATTCCTTCGCACTAACTACCCCGACTTTCTCACGTCGCATATCCGGTAATTTTTCCACCGTCCTCTCTCTCATTTTCACCTTATAATCTCGGGACGAGATTCTTTTAAGGGGGGAGGAATGTAAGGGCCTCAGTTTTTGACACCCATTTGCAGTGTTCATCCCCACACCACACACCTCATTTGAGGAAAAATGATGAACACAAATAAAGAGCAAGTAACAATTATCAACATGCTCATTAGGGAACAAACTCACACATTGCAAAAGTGGTACTTCCCACATGTGATATAGATGGGCTGGACATATGAAAACTCCTACACTTTGCCAAGGATGTCCATGCCAAGTTTCACCCAAATTCAAAACATTTTTGAGGTCATCTTGGGTGTAGATAGGAAAGGGGCAGTTTGAAAACATATTCAAATTCAAACTGTTTTCACCCACTGAATTTAAAAGTGGAAGGCATATTCTTGCTCAGCACATTTTTGTGAGCTCACACACCAATTTTCACTCCATTTGGAGTTGATCTTGACATGAGCTAAGGGGGAGAAATTCAAACTTTATTTGAATTTCAAACTGCACTTGTGCTGAAATTCATTCAAACCAAACCTCATTTGAACTTTGATCAATTCAAATGGCTCTTGGGTGAATAATTTGAGTTGCCAAGGGTAGAATAGGGTTCACTGTTTACCACAGCTGTTAGGAATAAATTTCAGAGGTTAAAAGAGGAGTGGGACCCACATGTCAGCCTCAGCCTCAAAGCAAACCGACTGAACCACAGTTCAGTCGGTTCCCGGCTGTTGTGCGCGCGCGCCACCGAAGGGGGCAGCCGGCGCCAGCTCCTGCTGCGTGCCCCAAGCCGGAGACCAGCCGGCCGGGCTATTTATTCCCTCCCCGGCGTGCTTCAGTCACCATTTCCTCGAGCTGCCGACGCACACGACTTGTCTTTCCACTGCCATCGCCGCCGCTCGAGTTCCTGCTTGATCAAGCCGATCGCAGCTCCCTCTTTCCATTCCAAGGTCCCAGCAAGGTACTAGCAACCATCCTCCATCCTTCCCATTGATAGAAATCGATTGAAACCGAGTGATATCGGCTGTGCCGAAAGATCAAACTCGGAACTGGAAACCGCCGCACCTCGGGCTCTCGTGGACAGCCCAACCTGGGCGTTGTCACGCCCGAGCCAAGACACCCTTGGACGCGCAGGTGACCGGTGCTGCTCATCCCCGAGCCACAGCTCGAGTGGTTGCTCACCGGCGGCGAATTTCCACTTTTCCCCTTTCTGTGTGCAGAACGACCCTCGGGTACGATTCTGTTTAATTCGTGCTCTAGAAAGGATTAGAGGGCCTCAGGCCACTCCCACACGAACTAGACACGGTGACGCACAAGTTGCCTTCACAACTCTGGGCCGGAGAACTTCTGTGCCCGGCGTAATTCAAGGTCTACTAATGGCGGAACGCACGGGGGGTATCGGGCGCACGGTGAGGACCTATTTCGGGCCTTCCCCGAGCTGCCCCGAGTTCATGTCGACCTTCTCTGAGGTCCACTGATGCTCCCCGACCGGTTTCCCAAGTAGCTGAGGCACTAGGAGCATCAGCCGACATGGCCGAAGTCGTTCCGATATGGCGGCTCGTCGCCGACCATGCTCCGGCCGTTGTCATGAGCAGCTGACCCTCGGATCATGTTCCTCAAGTAAAAGTAGGCAGGGGCGGCCAGAATCAAGAAGTTTGAAGCTGTACAGCAGCCGGCGGCGAGCTCTCCGGCGAGGTCCCTCGGCGGCGGAGCGCGGGTGTCGCGAGGTTGAAGAAGGGGGTGGACCCCAGCTGTCAGCGGCCGATATTTTGAATCGGGATCCGGCTGCGGCCGGGATCGGGTGTGCTGGCGCGCAAAAGCCTTGTGGGCCGCGGTGTGCTGTCGCTTCGGCGTGCGACGCGTGTCCCCTGGGCCCACGCGCGAGTTTAAACTTTTCCCCGATTTTCAGATTTCCTTCAAACTTCAAATCCTTATAACTTTGGCTAGAAAGCTCCAAATTGAGTGAACCAAATTTTGCTGGATTCAGCTCTTTGAGTACTTTCCAGAAAATCAAGTGTCACTTCATGAGATTCCTTAATTCTCCAGAATTAATTCCTTAAAGTTTAAACTGTTAGGAATTTTAACTGGAGAATCATTTGGAGGAAAATCCTGAAATTTTGCTGAGATGTTCACCAAAATATCCTTGAACTACCATAAAAATTTCAGATCCATTTGAGCTCATTTAGTCCACCTAATGGTGTGATTAGTAAAACTGTTCCAGAGAAAATAGAAAATGTTCAGAAACATTTTCAGAATTTTCTCTGAAATTGTTTAGCTCATATCTTTAGTTAGAGACTTCCAAATTAAGTGAGACCAATTCCATTAGAATCCTCTGAAAATCTAGTTTTCAGAAAGTCATAGTTTGTCTCATGAAAATCCCTAGAACACCCTAAGGGTTCCAATTAAGGTCAAGGACATAATTATTTGTGGAGGGCTCAAATGAGCTTTGCTGCAACTAAAACTTGACCAAGTCTCTGTTTAGGTTGTAACCAAGCCACAGTAAAAGTTTCACAGTCATTAGGTCTATCTAGTAAAGGTTATAGACTTCACAACTTCAAAGTTAATACAAAAGCATTTAATTAATACATACATTGTTCTTATCATGTAGTCGCTAAGGTCGAGGAGGAACCCGAAGTCCTAGACTTCGTTACTCCGGAGGAACAGCTAGCCTACGACCAAGAGCAGCAAGGCAAGCCCCGGTTTGCATTAACCATTTTATAAATTTTTATTGTTTTGAGCACATACTTGTTTTCTTTATGTTGTGCATCAGAGTCTTGTTTGGAAACCCCACTGCATAGCCAAGAAAACCATGGGTTGGGGTTTAGGATTGCAAACCCCGTTAGCCACTGCATTGCTAGGATAGAGTAGGATTCGGTACAAGTCGAGTAGTTGGAACTACTCGCGAGAATAGGCTAGAGGCACATTGCTCGGGTAGAGATAGCACATGATACACATGGCAAGAAAATGAGACCGAGCGGAGAGTAAGGGCAGCAGGACTTTGGGGCCTGTGTGCTGTAGCTCCGCTTGTGTCGATTGAGGACCGAGCCGTGTGCGGGCCTGTTGAACAAGCTAGAACAGTACCGAAGACCTACCGGCTATATGGGAACCGGGAAACTGATGTAACTCGGGTAGCTGGGTATTGAGGCATTGCCCGTCGTTCAGAGGGTAGGTTGAGAGCTCGAGGTGTAAATCAGCTGGCGGCACAGAGATGCGCGTGCAGGGACCTCTTGCTCGGGACGATGGGACCGGTTCAATATTTGGCTAACGGGTGAAAGGTAGTCGCGTACGGCGTCCGTGATGGTTGTTGTAGGCAACATCGAGTACGGGCGTACGTGACGGGTTGTTCGGGTAACCCTGCAGGTGTAAATCGATTATAATCGCCGTCCCTCGCGGTCAGTGAGTACCACTTGTTCACTGTACCGTGACGTAGAAAGAACAGGCTAGTTACATGTTAAAATGTTGCTGATTGAAAGTTGGATATTGATTGTTAATGATATGTTGTAGCTTAGTGCTAACTAAAGTTCTTTTCAACTTTGGGCAAAGTACATGAGAGAAATGCGTTTCTTGTTTGATTGCGGCTCTCTCATGTGCCTTAGCGTAAAGTTCTCCACAACCTGCTGCTAAAACTTGAAAGTAAGGTTCTACTAATTAGGCGAGTCCTTGCAAATGATTTTTACCTCATGCAACCCATCACCCTCATGTAGAAGTTTCATGTTTAGGTGAGACGGGTCAGACTTGCTGAGCCTTCGTGCTCACTGCTTGTGTTTGAAGCTTTTGCAGGGTTCTATGAGGAAGGGACTCCCGAAGAGGAGACGGAACCCCAGGAGGGGAACCCCGTCGAGTGGGAGTCGTGCACGCCGCAGAGTTAGTGTGCGTGTGTGCTAGCAAGGACACGTTCGAGGGCTGAACGTGCACTTGATGCTTAGTCTACGCCCGCGAGTGTGGACTAAACTTATTTTGATGTAAACATGTTAATAAACTTGTTTATGTAATAAAGCTTCCGCTTCCGCTTTGTACCTTTGACGTGTGTTATACGGTGTTGTGCAACGCAGCACCCCTCAGCGTGATCCTGGCTCGACAGGACCAGTGGGGTCGTGTCAAGGCGGTGACGGTCACGTGGGGGCGCGAGCAGGCCGCCTGGGCGCCAGCGCGCATAGAGGGGAAGCAGCTGATAGCGCCGGTGGCTGTTCGGTGGCACAGCCGACAGCTGCTCGGTGGAATTTCCCACCGAGGATGTGACTTTGTGTGCAAGTTTTGCCTCCTTCTCTCTATGACATGTGGGTCCCACCCGGGGTTTTAACCTCTGAAATTTACTCCTAATCACTGTTGTAAACAGTGAGCCCCATAATACCCCTGGTGATTCAAATTATCCACCCATGAGCCATTTGAATTGATTAGAATTCAAATTGGGTTTAGTTTGAATGAATTTCAGCATAAGTTCAGTTTTGAATTCAAATAAAGTTTGAATTTGTCCCACTTAGCTTATGTCAAGATGAACTCCAAATGGAGTGAAAATTGGTGTGTGAGCTCACCAAAATGTGGTGAATAAGAATATGCTTCCCACTTTTGAATTCATGGGATAAAAACAGTTTGAATTTGAATATGTTTTCAAACTGCCCTCTTTCTAACTATACCCAAAATGACCTCAACAAGGTTTTGAATTTTGGTGAAACTTGGCATGGACATCCTTAGCAATGTGTAGGAGTTTTCATATGTCCAACCCCTCTATATCACATGTGGGAAATACCACTTTTGCAATATGTGAGTTTGTTCTCGAATGAGCATGTTGATGGTGGTTAGTTGCTCTTCATTTGTGTTCATCATCTTTCCTCAAATGAGGTGTGTGTGTATGGTGATGAACACATCAAATATGTGTCAAAAATTGAGGCCCTTACATTCCTCCCGCCTTAAAAGAATCTCGTCCCGAGATTATAAGGTGAAAATGAGAGAGAGGACGGTGGAAAATTACCGGATATGCAACGTGAAAAAGTTGGGGTAGTTGGCGCGAAGAAATCCTTCACTCTCCCATGTCGCCTCATCCATGGAGTGATTACTCCATAGAACCTTGTAGAACCACAACGTACGGTTGCGTGTGGTTCGAGCCTTTTCATCAATAATCTGCACCAGTTCCTCCCGATAGTTGAGATCCGGTTGCAGTTCTTCAATATCTTCTAGCTAAACAGTAGTTGATAGCTTAAGACACTTCCTCAGCTGGGCAATGTGAAAGATGTCGTGCACACCGGAAAGTGCTTCTGGTAATTTCAGCCGGTATGCCACTGATCCACATCTTTCGGTAATCTGGAATGGACCGATGAATCGGGGTGCCAACTTTCCTCTTACCCCAAATCTGTTTATGCCCTTCATTGGAGATACACGTAGATATACGTGATATCCTACTTCGAATTGTAATGGGCGTCTTCTCCGGTCTGCATACTGTTTCTGATGGGATTGGGCGGCTTTCAGGTTCGCTTGAATCAGTCGAACCTTTTCTTCCGCGTTGTTGACAAGGTCAATCCCGAAGGTAACCCTTTCACCAGACTCACACCAATTCAGTGGTGTGCGGCACTTCCTTCCGTATAGCGCCTCATAAGGCGTCATCTTGATGCTGGCTTGGTACCCATTATTGTACGAGAACTCAGCTAACGGCAAGTCATCATCCCAATTCTTGCCGTGGTTGATAGCGCAAGCTCGTAGCATGTCTTCTAGGATCTGATTTACCCGCTCCGTTTGCCCGTCCGTCTGCGGGTGGTAGGCTGAACTACGGATCAGCTTCGTCCCCAAGGCAGCGTGCAGCTGCTCCCAAAAACGGGACACAAATAAAGTGCCCCGATCCGATATGATGGTACGGGGTACGCCGTACAAGCATAGGATCCGTGAGATGTACAGTTCAGCGTACTTCTTGGTGTTGTAATTGGTGTTGACCGGGATGAAATGGGCAACCTTTGTGAGCCGGTCGACGATCACCCAAACGGAGTCACATTTTTGAAAGGTGGTGGGTAAACCGACGATGAAATCCATGCTCACGTCCTTCCACTTCCAGGCAGGAATGCCCAGTGGTTGTAGCAGTCCCGGTTTCCGCATATGGCCTGCCTTTACCCTTCGACATGTATCACACTCGGACACGTATTTTGCAGTCTCACGCTTCATCCGTGTCCATCAAAACTTGCTTCTGAGTTCTTGATACATCTTGTTGCTGCCCGGGTGAATAGAAAACTTTGACAAGTGAACCTCATCAAAGATCTTCTTCCGTAATTCCGGATTACGGGGTACGACGATCCGGTCCTTGAACCATAGGACGCCGTCTTCGTCCTTCCGGAAACATTTCAGCAACCCACTGTCTACACGTCTCCGCAAATGTGACATGCCCTTGTCATTCTTCTGGGCTGCCGCTATCTCTTCACGGATGGTGGGGATCAAAGCTAAGTTGTAGAGAGCTCCATGTGGAATCACATGCAGTGGTGGTTCGCTCTCTTCCAACGGTGTGATGGTCAGATTGTTGACGTGTGACTTGCGGCTCAGCGCATCTGCCACTACGTTTGCCTTGCCCGGATGATAATGGATCTCTATTTCGTAATCCTTTATCAGTTCTAACCATCTTCGCTGCCTCATGTTCAGCTCCTTCTGAGTGAATATGTACTTGAGGCTTTTGTGGTCGGTATATAAATGTACGAGGTTACCGAGTAGGTAGTGCCTCCACATTTTCAGTGCAAGTACCACGGCAGCGAGCTCCAAGTCATGGGTTGGATAATTCTGCTCATGGTTTCTAAGCTGCCGTGATCCATACGCGACTTGTTGGTCTTGCATCAGAACACATCCGAGCCCAATGCCGGATGCATCGCAGTACACATCGAACGGTTTTGTTGTGTCTGGCTGCGCCAAAACCGGTGCTGATGTCAGGTGCTTGACTAAAGCCTTGAATGCTGCTTCACATGCTGGACTCCAAACATATTTGGTAGCCTTCATCAGCAGCTCTGTAATTGGCTTGGCAATCTTCGAGAAGTTCGGAATGAACCTCCGATAATATCCCGCGAGTCCGAGGAAACTCCGTACCTCTTGAACAGTTCTCGGGGATTTCCAATTCAGCACTTGAGTGATCTTGCTCGGGTCTACAGCGATACCCTCCGCTGAGATGATATGCCCGAGGAAAGGCACTTGCGATATCCAAAACTCGCATTTGCTGAATTTCGCGTATAACTTGTGATCCCGTAGCCGTTGCAAGACTATACGCAAATGCTTCTTGTGATCTTCTTCCAACTTGGAATATACCAGGATGTCGTCGATGAAGACCACGACAAACTTGTCCAGCTCCGGCATGAATACCGAGTTCATCAAGTACATGAAGTGAGCTGGAGCATTGGTGAGGCCGAAGGACATGACCAGGTACTCATAAAGTCCGTACCTTGTCGAGAAAGCTGTCTTTGGAATGTCCTCAGCCCTTATCTTAATCTGATGGTACCCGGATCTTAAATTCATCATGGAAAAGATCTTTGCTTTGACCAACTGATCAAACAACATGTCGATCCGTGGCAACAGGTACTTGTTCTTGATGGTTATGGCATTTAATGGACGATAGTCCACGCAAAGCCATAACGTCTCATCCTTCTTCTTGACAAATAATGCCGAACAGCCCCATGGCGAGGAGCTCGGCCTAATGAAAACCTTTTCCAGGAGGTCCGTGAGCTGAGTCTTCAGTTCAGCCAACTCCTTGGCCGCCATCTTGTACGGCCTTCAGGATATCGGCATGGTTCCCCGTGCAAGTTCAATCTTGAACTCCACCTCTCTATCGGGTGGCATCCCCGGCAAATCGTCCGGGAATACATCAGGGAACTCTCGGACCACTGGAATATCTTCCAATCTGATGATGGTGGACTGATAGATGCTTGGAAGTTTTATTTCTGGACTATCCAGAAATAAAGAATGCGATTCGTGCACTTCTGAATTTAAGTGCACAACTCGGAGGACGGTGTCTAAAACAGCACCGTGGCGGTTTAACCACGACATCCCTAAAATGACATTGACCTTTTGTCCCTCTAGGATTATGAGAGACGTAGGGTAAACTCTACCCTCTAAGCACAATGACGCTTTTGGGACCATCATGCTTGCTGAAATTTTCCCACCCGGTGAACAGATCACATAAGGACTATCGGTGGGTAGTATTTGCAAGCTATATTTATCAATGAAAGCTTGGCTAATGAAGCTATGCGTGGCGCCTGAATCAAACAATACTATAGAGGGATGCTGGTGGAGTTGGAACATACCCACAAGGATTGGCTCGCCCTCCGGCACGTCCTCTATGGCAAGCTGGTGGATGGTGCCGGGCCTAGGGTTTGCCCGCCGTGCATTAGTAGGGCTCCGGGGTTGATTCCTCCCCGGAAACTGCGGTGCCACTCCGCCGCCTTGCTTCTCTGGGCAACTGCTCGCGAAGTGTCCTGGACGACCACACTTGTAACATGTGGCCGCTGCTGGTGTAGTGCCCGGGGGACGAAAGCCCGGCATGCGCTGCTGAGGTGCATACGCACGCGGCATCGCCCGCTGCTGCTGTTGTTGCGGAGGTGGTACTGGCACTGCCGGCCTGAATGCCGGTGAAGAGTACGGCCTACTGCGGAAAGGCATCGACCTCTGGGGTGGCTGCCAGCGTGGACCTGATGGTGGGCGATTCACCATCCGAAACTTTTGAGAAGGACCGCCTCCTTCTCCGCTGCTCTGTGGCGTGCTTCACTTTCGCTCCGCCGCTGCTAACTCCTTGCCGGAGTCTTCTTGAACAATCGCAGCTTCAATGATGTCGTTGAGGCTGCCGCGATTGAACATCGCCAACTTGTGCTTCAGGAGCGGATTAAGCCCCTGGTAAAAGTGGTCCCACCGCTTCTCGTCAGTATCGGCATGATATGACGCATAGAGCGCGAGATCGTTGAACGCCCTGGAGTATTCCAGCACGTTTCGGCTCCCTTGTTGCAGGTGTAAGAACTCCTGCGTCTTCCTCTTCATCAAACCTGGCGGTATATGATAGGCCCTGAAGGCCGTCCGGAACTCCATCCAGGTCATCACTCAGTCGGTGGGTTGTGAAGCACATAAGTTGGCCCACCAAGCGCTTGCGGATCCTTGGAGCTGCTGGACCATGAACTGAGTCTTGCGCTGCTCACTTATCTGGAGCAGCCCGAACTTCATCTCTATGGCGCGGAGCCAGTTGTCCGCGTCAAGAGGTTCATCCGCCCATGATAATACAGGGGGATGAGTCGCCAGGAAGTCGGAGTAGGAGCTCTGTTGATGCTCCTCACGGTCTTGACGTCTCTCTGGGTGAGGCGTATTCGCAATTAGAGTTTGCAGCAACTCCGTGTGCTGCTGATGTGAACCCGCCATTGCCGTGACGATGTCGGCCAATGTAACCGTTGGCAGTGGCGGTGGCGGTGTTTGCTGTTGCTATTGCTGTTGCTGCTGTTGCTGCTGCTGTCCCGAGGAGTCCTCGGGAGGCTGTTGGGAGGTCTCTCCCCCTTGGCTAGTACCCCCAACATCAGGGTTGGCACGAGTACGCGTCATTCTGAAATTCAAAACAGCAGCGATTAGCACATTTCTTACTTAAAATTCCATATGTAACAGTAGGTATTGAAGTGACACATGATTAATTTGCACAACATTCACATATATTGATAAAGCATAAACTTTATACAAGATACATCATTCTCGGGTCTCCGAGAAGTCGTGCTCATGTCGTCACTACCTATACATACACTACCGTCTACACGACATGTCCCCGATTACAAAATTTGGGCTACACTACCCTAGCTGCCCTGCATGGCAACTGTAACCCCTACTCGGAGTAGAACTCGACCTCCTGTGGGTCGTCCTCCTCCGGTACCTCTGCTGGTGGCTCTGGATCTACCACCTCTTCTCCCATCCTGGGTTCTCCCATTGCTGGAAGACCCAAGACCACCGGTATACCCAATACCGGAGGTACGAGGTCCTGCAAAGCATGCACCTCGTCCGTAGCCTGGTTGTAGTCCTCTTCCCACCCTTGGCCTTTCTCAATAGCGTCGTCTCGCTCTTGAGCAAGGTCCTCGTTCTGCTGGGTCAGATTCTGTACCAGTTCTTGCAATGCCGCAATGTCGACACGGCTCTTCTGCTTCGCCTTCTTCAGACGATGCAACTGATTGTGTTGTTCATTCAGTCGCTTGATTGTCGGAAGGAGCACATTACGGAGTGCGCTATGAGCACTCTCGAAATGGTCTCCACGGCTCATGCTCTCCTTGAGCTTCGTGGCGAGATGCTCCGTATGAACAGCTTGGCTGTCCATCACGGCATTTCCCGCCCTCATCTGGAGGCTGAGATTTGCCTCCGCGGGGTTGTACCTTGGGCAACTCGGGTCCGTTGCCTCCAGGTACCTCTCTTCCCACACATGCTGAGCCCGTCCCTCCACCGGAACGAGCGCGTATGGAGTGCCCTCCATAGCCTGCACGTGTAGTTGGCAGAAACGTGACATGGTGTCACGGGCTGCCACTTGCCACATCCCTTCCGGTTGTCTTCCTCTCACCGTGATGGTGAACGGCACCCAACCGGGTGGCGTAGGTCCTGCAGAGACCTCGACATGGATTGTCCACGTCTTGTTCCCCTCTTTGCCTTCTTCCTTGGCGAAGTACTGCGGCATCTGGCTGTATCCGAAATATTGAAGCATCTGCCTCAATGCCTCCGGATAGCCGCTGTGGTGGGAACAGTGGGACACCACCCACCCGTTCTCCAACTGCTTATCTGCTGTCATCTGTAAAAATATATTTGGGAAATGTCAAATATTTATTTAAACAGTAAACCATTGAGTTATAACATAAGAAATGTCATTGAACTCATAAAACTTGGAAACATAGTTCAAATTTTAAACAAATTTGACTGCTGATCTGCTGTTCCCATGACAGCCCTGACCAGTTTCCATTTCAACCTGATTTAGGCCATGTCAAAGCAAAACCAATTCTGGAGCTCAACATCAAAGTTAAAGCTAACTTCCATCGCTTTCCATAAAGTACTTGCTTGGCCTAATATCTGTCCTGGTTCAAAAGTTATGAGAGGTTAAAGTTAACAGAAATTCTGGAGAAAATTGGACAGCACCCCCCTGCTTTAGGTACTGATTTGATCCAAGAATTCCAGTTAATTCTGCTCCCAATCTGACAAAACTTTCTGTTACAAAGTTGTAACCCATCTCATAAGCTTTTCAGAACTACCTCATTTTCTATTTTTATAATTTTATGCAGGAAGTTATGCTACATTTACAGGGAGTTTACAGACAGTCTTTACTCTGTCCTGTTTTCTGGACAGTTTCAACTTTACTGCATTTTTCGAGTGATTAAGGGATGAAACACCTCTGGACCTCAACAGAATAGTTGTAAAGCTCTTCCAAAGCTTTCCAGAAATGTATCATATGACCCCAACCTCGAAAGAACTCAACCTCTAACCTCTGATCAACTTCAGCCCTAATTCAGCTGAAACCAGAGTGCTCTGTTCTTAACAACCTATAAGTTGAAAACTTGTTAACTTTGAATATCCTGTTCAAGGGAAGGAGTTACATCAAGTTTTAGTACTTTATATCAAAACCTTCAAGTTTTAAATGAAGTTGTTCATTTAACGGGGTGTGACGTCGATGCGTCACCAGATTATGTCGGTACTACGTCCTCACAAAGAAAAACTTATACCGGACTTAGCCGGCTTCGTTATTTCAGTGGCACTAAACGTCACTCGCACACGGATGCTACACGTCTACCGTTTCGTGGTTAGACTACCTGCAAAAACTCAAACAATCATCAGACTCGGCTGCACACCGAGCCCGGAATCCATACAGTTCGTACACCCGGCCGTCATCACTCGCCCGGATGTTCTCAAGCAAAACACGCCTTGAGCTATGTGTTAACGTTTCAGACCACGTGACGGGGTCTCCCAAGTTGCACCACACACGCCAGGGACAGACGTTGTTCGTATACCCCAAACAACATGAAGAGTCGTAGTGGATATCAAAGCGGGTCGGATTACCTGCCACCCGTGGGGCTCCACCCTTCAGCTTGTGCGCACTGGTGGACAGCGCTTACGTGTACCCCCCAAGACATAAACGTCCCGAGATACACGATTTTCCGACATAAGCAAATAGGTTAGTATGCCACTTTCTATATGCTAATAACATCCTTATACGGGCTACTAACTCCTTCCTCACTGGATTTTTGAAAAAGATGACCTTTGTAGTGCGTTAAACCTCAAGCGAGCTCTGATACCACGCTGACACGATCCCGCGGTCTTGTCGAGCCAGGATCACGCTGAGGGGTGCTGCGTTGCACAGCACCGTATAACACATGTCAAAGGTACAAAGCAGAAGCAAAATTTTATTACATAAACGAGTTTATGAACATGTTTACAACAAAATATGTCCAGTCTACACTCACGGGCGTAGACTATGCATCAAGTTCACATTCAGCCCTTGAACGTGTCCTTGCTAGCGCACACACACACACTAACTCTGCGGCGTGCACGACTCCCACTCGACGGGGTTCCCCTCCTGGGGTTCCGTCTCCTCTTCGGGAGTCCCTTCCTCATAGAACCCTGCAAAAGCTTCAAACACAAGCAGTGAGCACGAAGGCTCAGCAAGTCTGACCCGTCTCACCTAAACATGGAACTTCTACATAAGGGGTGAAGGGTTACATGAGGTAAAAATCATTTGCAAGGACTCGCCTAATTAGTAGAACCTTACTTTCAAGTTTTAGCAGCCGGTTGTGGAGAACCTTACGCTAAGGCGCATGAGAGAGCCGCAATCAAACAAGAAACACATTTCTCTCATGTACGTTGCCCAAAGTTGAAAGAAACTTTAATTAGCTCTAAACTACAGCAGATCATTAGCAATCAAGTCCATCTTTCATTCAGCAACATTTTAACATGTAACTAGCCTGTTCTTTCTACGTCATGGTACAGTGAACAAGTGGTACTCACTGACCGCGAGGGACGGCGATTATAATCGATTTACACCTGCAGGGTTACCCGAACAACCCGTCACGTACGCCCGTACTCGATGTTGCCTACAACAACCATTACGGACGCCGTACGCAACTACCTTTCACCCGTTAGCCAAATGTTGAACCGGTCCAATCGTCCCGAGCATGAGGTCTCTGCACGCGCATCTCAGTGCCGCCAGCCGATTTACACCTCAAGCTCTCAACCTACCCTCTGAACGACCAGCTATGCCTCAACACCCAGCTACCCGAGTTACATCGGTTTCCCGGTTCCCATATAGCCGGTAGGTCTTCGGTACTGTTCTAGCTTGTTCAACAGGCCCGCACACGGCTCGGTCCTCAATCGACACAAGCGGAGCTACAGCACACAGGCCCCAAAGTCCTGCTGCCCTTACCTTCCGCTTGGTCTCATTTTCTTGCCATGTGTTTCATGTGCTCTCTACCCGAGTCGAGTGCCTCTAGCCTATGCTCGCGAGTAGTTCCAACTACTCAACTTGTACCGAATCCTACCCTAATTTAGCTTTGCAGTAGCTAACGAGGTTTTCAATCCTAAACCCAACCCATGGCTTTCTTGGCTATGCATTTGGGTTTTCAAACAAGACTCTAATGCAAAGAATAATAGTATTCAAAGATGTGCTCAAAACAATAAAAATTTATAAAAAGGTTAATGCAAACGAGAGCTTGCCTTGCTGCTCTTGGTCGGAGGCTAGCTGCTCCTCCGGAGTCACGAAGTCTAGGACTTCGGGTTCCTCCTCGACCTTAGCAACTACATGATGGAAGAAGTACATGTATCATTTTAAATGCATTTGTATTGAGTTCGAAGTTGTAAAGTCTATAACTATCACTAGACAGACCTAATGACTGTGAAACTTTTAGTGTGGGTTTTTTACAACCTAAACAGAGATTTGGTCAAGTTTTAGTTGCATCAAAGCTCATTTGAGCCCTCCACAATTAATTATGTACTTGACCTTAATTGAAGGCTTTTAGGGTGTCCTAAGGATTTTCATGAACCAAACTACGGCTTTCTGAAAACTAGATTTCCAGAGGGTTCTAATGGAGTTGGTCTCACTTAATTTGAAGGTTTCTAGCTAAAGATATGAGCTAAACAATTTCAGAGAAAATTCTGAAAATGTTTCTGAACATTTTCTATTTTCTCTGGAACAGTTTCACTAATCACACCATTAGGTGGATCAAATGAGCCCAAATGGGTCTGAAATTTTTATGGTAGTTCAGGGATATTTTGGTAAAACTCCCAGAAAAATTTCAGGATTTTCCTCCAAAGGATTCTCCAGTTAAAATTCCAAACAGTTTAAAATTTGAGGAATTAATTATGGAGAAATAAGGATTTTCATGAAGTGAAACTTGATTTTCTGGAAAGTGCTCAGAGAGCTGAATCCAACAAAATTTGGTTCACTCGATTTGGAGCTTTCTAGCTAAAGTTATGAGGATTTGAAGTTTGAAGGAAATATGAAAATCGGGGGAAAAGTTTAAACTTGCGGGTGGGCCCTGGGGACACGCGTCGCCCACTGAGGCGTCGGCACACCGTAGTCTGCGGGGTTCCTGCGTGCCAGCACAGTCGATCCCAGCCACACCCGATCCTGATTTAAATTTTTCAGCCGCTGACGCGTGGGCCAGCCGGCTTCGTCTACCTCTCGACGCGCCCGCGCGCCCGCGCCGCCGCCCTCGCCGGAGCAGACCCGGAGCTCGCCGGTTCACCGCTGCCGGACCTCCCATGGTCTGAAACTCGCCGCCAGGGGGTTGTCGACGTCGAGGAACACATCGGTGGTGTAAGTTCAAGCTGGCGGTGACCGGAAATAGCCCGGCGACGTGCCGCGGCCTCGGTTGAGGTTCGGCGCCGTCGACCGTGGGTTCTAACCCACCAACACCTCGAACAAACGGTCCTACAGCATCAGTGTATCTCTAAGAAGCTCGACAATGTGGCAAAAGGGTTCAAAGATGGCGGCAAGCCGGTCGGCACCGTGTGACCGAGCGTGTCCGCCATGACCACTCTTGATCGAGCTCGAAATTCATCACTTCTAGACAGTTCCACGCCACGGATGCAGAAAGGAACTTGATCGCCGGCTAGTCCAGAATCTATGTGCAAGATTTGATAGCTAGAGAAGGATCATAGAGCGAGAATTTGAAGGATCCGTACCAGAAGCTCAGTTTAAGGTCGCCGGAGCAAAACTGAGAATTCACCGGCGAGAGTTCACGGCGTGGCTTGAGCTTCAGGTGGAAGCATCATGGAGTCCATGCGCTCCTTTTGCCGCCCTTGCTCGGCCGTGAAAGTGGCTGTAGTGTGCTGCCCACGTGAGACCGATCGCCGTTCTTCAGCTAAACCACGGCGGTCGTCGTTGATCACAGGAACAGGGGCCGAAACCCGGTGGTTCAGGCGTTGGGAGGGTGGTGCTCGAGCTCAGGATGTTGCCTGGCAACTCGGAGAGGCGAGGATATGATTGTTTACTGTGTTTTCCCGATCGACCGAGAGCTCGGGAAGAAAAAGAATGGCGCCGCCCGGTGTCGCTCGCGGGGATAAGAAGGCACCCGGTGTTCACCCCGCTGAGGCGGTGACGGTCACGTGGGGGCGCGAGCAGGCCACCTGGGCGCCAGCGCGCGGAGAGGGGAAGCAGCTGGTGGCGCCGGTAGCTGCTCGGTGGCACAGCCGACAGCTGCTCGGTGGAATTTCCACCGAGGCTGTGATTTTGTGTTCAAGTTTTGCCTCCTTCTCTCTATGACATGTGGGTCCCACCCGGGGTTTTAACCTCTTCAATTTACTCCTAATCACTGTTGTAAACAGTGAGCCCCATAATACCCCTGGTGATTCAAATTATCCACCCACGAGCCGTTTGAATTGATTAGAATTCAAGTTGGGTTTTGTTTGAATGAATTTCAGCACAAGTTCAGTTTTGAATTCAAATAAAGTTTGAATTTGTCCCACTTAGCTTATGTCAAGATGAACTCCAAATGGAGTGAAAATTGGTGTGTGAGCTCACCAAAATGTGCTGAATAAGAATATGCTTCCCACTTTTGAATTCATGGGATAAAAACAGTTTGAATTTGAATATCTTTTCAAACTGCCCTATTTCTAACTATACCCAAAATGACCTCAACAAGGTTTTGAATTTGGGTGAAACTTGGCATGGACATCCTTAGCAATGTGTAGGAGTTTTCATATGTCCAGCCTCTCTATATCACATGTGGGAAATACCACTTTTGCAATATGTGAGTTTGTTCTATAATGAGCATGTTGATGGTGGTTACTTGCTCTTCATTTGTGTTCATCATCTTTCCTCAAATGAGGTGTGTGTGTATGGTGATGAACACATCAAATATGTGTCAAAAATTGAGGCCCTTACAGCCTCTTGGTTGCGACGCCTTTCTCGTTGTCGCTCGAGGAACACTCGGGCATCTTGGCCCAAGTGGCATCGTTCCATCTCTGTCCTCATGTCCGTAGGTGGGAGCCTGGTGGAGCTGGAGTCCGCCGTCTGCCCGTCAACTGTTGGCGTGCGCGTCAGCGACACAGCCGGTTGGTCGGGGCGTCGTCCCCGCCGAAGTCGAGGGTTTGCGGCGGCGACGACAAGACGATCTACTTCGCTAATCCACTGCTGGGTCACTGCCTGAGACGCGTCCCCCGCAGGTGGGTTGCACAGTAGCGCTCTTGCTGCAGCTAGCGCGCCCCCGTGGGGAAAGCTCAGCGCTGCAGAAGATCTCACGCTAGCTGGAGCCTGCATCGCCGGAGTTGGCGTTGCCGGAGTCGGCTGCTGGCTTCCAGCTTATGTCGACACACTCCGTCCTGAGTGTGTCGACACGTATTCCCCGCTAGTCACGGTCCGTCGTGAACGCGGGGGAGGAGAGCTTGCCGCTGAAGGAAGCTTCGTCATCTTCGTCGGCAGAAGGTCGTCGCGCAAGGGAAAAGCCCCCTACCTGGCGCGCCAAATGTCGAAGTGTGTGGTCGACACTTCCCCCGGACCTGCTCTGGGCAGCCCGCGGAGGTTCTTTTTTGGAGGGGCTAGACACTTGTGGAGAGCTTCAGCGCTAGGGACGAGTGAGGGAGAAGCTTGACACGGCGAGTTTTACGTGGTTCAGGCCGCCGGAGCGTAAAACCCTACGTCCACGGTGAGCAGAGGTGCTCGCTGTATTGCTTGTTGCTCAGAACCGGAGTCCTGAGCTTGAGGGTGAGTGATGCCTAGGATGCGAGTTCACAGAGTTCGAACCCTTGCTAACGTTGCCTACCCGAGCCTTTTATAGTTCAAGGCTTGAGCGGCTAACAAGGGGGGCCCGGGACCCGACAGGTGGTCCCGGGGAGATTGCCTGCTGACTATCGTATCTGCAGTTATGTCGGTAGTTGTCTCTAGCGAAGGCTTCCGAGTCTTCGTCCTGCCGCCCTGCCCATGCCGCAAGCTAGTCGTAGTGGTTGATGACGGCGGGGGCGGCAGGGGATGTCTTGTCGCTGTGTTTATTGGCTGGCTGGTTCTGACACGGCACGCCAGTCTGCGATGCGACTGGGCGCAACGGCACCTGACAGAGGCGTGCTCCGCGTCTCCGCGTCTTGGGAAGGCGCGGGCCTTGAATACCATGTACGGGCAAGGTATGGTGTGTCTTTATGCCCACCGCCTACCGCGCGGGGGCAGGCAGCGCCGTCTTGCTGGCCACGTGGCGAGCCTGGAGCTCTCCTCTGAGGAGAGGGAGGTCCGGCCCCGCGGGACACGTGGAGCCTTTGGACCTCTCCCCGCGGAGGGGGGAGGTTCGGCTTCTGTCGGCCACGTGGCGGGCCCGGAGCTCTCCTCTGAGGAGAGGGAGGTCCGGCCCCGCGGGACACGTGGCACCTTCGGAGCTCTTCCCGCGGAGGGGGGAGGTCCGGCTGCTGTTGGCCACGGGGCGGGCCCGGAGCTCTCCTCTGAGGAGAGGGAGCTCCGGCCCCGCTGGACACGTGGCGCCTTCGGAGCTCTCCCTGCGGAGAAGGGCGAGATCCTTAGGCATTTTCCCCTGTGCGAGGGGGTACCCCATATCGAGGGTACCGACAATATATATATGTTTAAAAGTGCATGAAGGCCAAAAATCAACACATGTAGAGTAACCACAACGCTTAGAAATGAGAATGACTTTTATAGGTATTATTGTGTGGTTTGTATGAAGTGAAAGTGTGAACTATGTCTTATGGTTTGTTGTTTTCTTTTGCTATGTGTATTGGCATGAGTAGAACCTGCCCCAGAGCAAGTTCTCCCCTTCCAAGACCAAGACTTTCCATTCCAAGAGCAGCAGGAAGAAGGCAAGTGTCCTTGACCACTTTGATCCTATGCTAGGATGTGTAGATAGAATTATTTGCATTGTCAATTGAAATATGAAACCCATGCTAGGAAGTTTCCCTAGAATTGCATTATCTTGTTTCCCTGTAGCTTGGGTTGGGATTTATTTTATCATATCATTTATTTACATGCTTATGCTTAGCCATGCTTAGAATGGGATAATTGGGATATGAGGTCATCAATTTATTTACCTTACTCTTGAATGAGATATTATGACTTATGTAGAGGTAGGGATCGAGGCAAGTTGGATGAATTGGTTGGTGCTGGGTGCACGAGACTCGGGTTTGTGTTTAGTACTTGCCTGGATCCTAAGGACCAGTTCATGGAGCATGTAACCTGGCTTTACCGTGCCAACCACATGCTGAGATGGGGCAGCTTGGCCAATTAATTAGGTGTATCCCCGGCGTAGTATGGGTGTGTTGGATGGTCCGGGGAATAGGTGTCAGCTGGACTACCATATGAACCGCAAGGCTCAAGAGGGGGCCACTGCAGCGGGGTTGGAGCCTCTTTTATGCTGTTAGGGGTGAAACCTCAGTGGGCCCACGCTCGTCGGGAATCCCTTTGTAAAGGCTTCGTAGTGATCTCCTGGCTACACACCTGGGAAGTGTGAATGTGGTTCGTGGTCGCTGGCACAATGGAGGTTCTTTTAGTCCACCCGGCAACGGGGGATGAAATCACTACATGTGGGTACAGTGGTGCAAACTCTGCAGAGTCAAAACTGTCATGACAGCCGTGCTCACGGTCAAGAGCGGCTTGGACTTATTCATGATTAGAGGATGATGGCTTTGGAAGTTGAGGATGTTAAGCGGGGAGCTTAACATTGGGATTGATGTTATGATTATTTGATTCTGATGATGGGTCGGGAGATGGGGACCATTTCACCTGTGTAGTAATGTAGGTGCCTAATAAGCTAAGGTGATAGGTATTAATTGTGTAGTGCTTTAACCATGAGTTCAACCTCTCCTTGTTCTGGCCATGCATGACATAACTTTTCCACACTTGTTGAGTACCAACGGTACTCAAACTTGCATATTTGTTGGTTTAAATTGCTGCTCAGGTCAAGGGGATGATGTGGTGTTCAATGACCAAGACTTTGGACCCGAAGAAGGATTCTAGGTTCATGGAGACCCCCGGGCAACTCCTGTGACGGAGCCCACAAGAATAATATTCCGCTGCTATTTTATTTACATGTTATGAACTTATTATCATCCATCGAGACGTGTGCTTTGTAAGACATATTTATATTCGACACCTGGCTTGTAATAAATGATGCTTCACTATTTGTCATCACATGTATGAGAAAATGATCCTGGCATACATGTGATATTCACTCGGTTGTTCTTCGGAGAAACCGGGTGTGACAATCAGTATCATGCACAAACCCTAAACTAGATGCGATGATGCATATGCATGCTATCCTATGATTAGTTTTATTAGATGGGTTTGTACGTGTTCTTGCATGGCTTGCATGGATTTTATGATGAACAGAGGTGTTCGGATCAAAGGTGGATGTGGCGATGATCTTGTCTTTAGATCAACCTGATCATCAAGTGATCTGTCCACGAGAAGGTTTCCATTCGAAAGGAATTGAAGAACAGATGCAAAGAAAATATAACAATGTCGTAAGGTGGTATTGGAGACCTACCTTACGTTCTTCTCGGTCTCGAGGTCCTCCTCAGATCGTTGGGCTTTCCTCCGGCGATCTTCCATGCTGCGCTCCGGCGATGGTTTACTCGACGGGTTGGGACTAGGGCTCTAAGTCGTCGGCTCAGGAGTTGGAAAAGAAGTTTGTGGTTTCGGCCAGAGGTTCTGGGTTCTATTTATAATCGGGAAGAGAAGAGTCCTAATCTGATTGTATCCCGAATAAGAGTCCTATTCAAATTTGTCGTCGAATCCTACAATCTATCTTTAGTTGATTTGGTGTGGTATCATTGTGGAATTCAGGTCGGTTTCTGTTCCGGTATTTCTACGCGTAGAGAATCCAAAAAACGTCCCTAGAACTCGTTACCTCCTCGGTGATGATCTCCGGAGGCTCCACGTGTCCATCGGCCTGGTCTCTCCTTTTCCGCAGAGACGAGCTCCGGTGGTGCCGTGTGTCAAGTGAGCAAGACTCCCCTCTCCTTCGGAGGTGAGCTCCGCGTGCGCCACGTATCCTGGCGGTCGGGACCTCCTCTCTTTTCGGAGGTGGCTCCGCGCACGCCACATGTCAAGTAGCGCCAGACTTTCCTTCCTTCTCAGAGACGAGCTCCGAGGTTAACACGTGTCCAGCAGCGACGGACCTCCCGGAGATAAGCTCCGGTGGCGACACGTGTTCGATAGAATCGGACCTCTCGGAGTTGAGCTCTGAGATCGACACGTATCCCGCGCGACTGGTCCTCTGATTTCTGCGGTGACTAGCTCCGAAGGTGACATGTGTCGTGCGGAAATGCCTTTGCTTCTTCCGCAGAGGCTAGCTCCAGGGCAACACGTGTCCCACAGGGTCGGACCTTTCCCCTTTTTGTGGAGATGAGCCCCAAACACGCCACGTGGCCAGCGGCAGCGGTAAGTTGTCTTCGGCGCTCTCGGTGAACTGGATTCGACTCTCATTGGCTATCTTTTTGATATTTTTTTCTGTTCCTACTTCTTCTTAAAATGTTTTCTCTTCATAGAACATGAATATATGCTGACACCAGGAATGAGGGTGTCACAAATCTGCCCCCCTTAAATTGAATCTCACCCTCGAGATTCGTTGGTAGAGAATAGATAAGGAAATTCTGCCATGATGTCTTCTTCACGCTCACATGTGGCTTCAGCTTCGGTGTGATGGCTCCATTGCACCTTGCACCATCAAATTACTTTGTTCCTCGTGACCCTTTCCTTCACGTCCAAAATTCAGACAGGGTGCTCCGTATAGGTCAGGTCCTCTTGAAGTTCAAGCTCTTCCATTGGTATTTGCTCCTCTGGCATTCTCAAACACTTCTTGAGCTGGGATACATGAAACACGTCATGTACATCAGATATATATGTCGGGAGCTCTAGTTGATAGGCTACTTCTCCTCGCTTGTCCAAAATCTTAAATGGTCTGATGTAGCGAGGTGCTAGCTTTCCTTTGACGTTGAAACGTCGTTGGCCTCGGATAGGCGACACCTTAAGGTATGCGAAGTCTCCTACTTCAAAGGTTAACTTCCTTCGCCTATTGTCCGTATAGCCTTTCTGTCGTGACTGAGCAGCCTTTAAGTTCTCCTGTATCGTTTGGACTTGCTTTTCAGCTTCTTGTAGCACTTCGGGTCCAAACACCTGGTTCTCTCCGGTTTCATTCCAGAACAGTATCGTTCTACACCGCCTACCATATAATGCTTTGAAAGGCGACATCTTCAAGCTAGCTTGATAGCTGTTGTTATAGGAGAATTCGGCATACGGTAAACTCCTATCCCAACTACGCCCACCTTTCAAAGCACAAGCTCTCAACATGTCCTCCAAAATTTGGTTTGTCCTTTTGGTTTGCCCATCGGTTTGTGGGTGATAGGCGGAGCTAAATTCCAGTCGTGTACCCATGGCTTTCTGCAGCTTCCTCCAGAATCTAGAGGTAAACTTAGAACCTCGATCTGAGACTATCCTCCTCGGAACTCCGTGATGGCATACGATCTGCTCCATGTACAACTCGGCTAATTGTGCAACGTTGTAATTGGCCCTTACAGGGAGAAAATGGGCGGTTTTCATCAAGCGGTCCACGATAACCCAGATGGAGTCGTAACCCGACTGAGTACGTGGCAACCCGACGATGAAATCCATACTGATGTCCTCCCACTTCCACTTTGGTATCTTCAAAGGTTGCAACAATCCAGCGGGTTTTTGATGTTCGGCCTTCACCAGTTGGCATGTGTCGCATAGGGCAACGTATTCGGCTATATCCCTCTTCATACCATCCCACCAATAACAAGTTTTCAAGTCCTTGTACATTTTGGTACTTCCGGGATGTATAGAATAAGGTGAATCATGTGCCTCCTTCAATATTATGTCGCGGAGGTGTTTCATGTTAGGTACACAAATCCTTTTTCCTAGCCAAAGCGTACCCTTCTCATCTTCTTTGAAATCCTTCTCTATTCCTTGTCGGATTCTTTCCTTGATCTCCTTGATCTCCTCATCCGTTGCTTGGCCATCTCTTATCTCTTGCTCCAATGAGGAGTGGATCTCCATTATTTCCATGTTGTTCAAAAATCCGAGGTGCAACCGTTCGAACTCCTTACGTAGTTCGGGTGGTAGCTCCCGAACTGTGAGTTGGTGACATGCTCCCTTTCGGCTCAATGCATCAGCTACTACATTGGCCTTTCTAGGGTGATAGTTGATTCCAACATCATAATCCTTGATGAGTTCCAACCATCGACGTTCCCTCAAATTCAAGTTCGTTTGTGTAAAAATGTACTTGAGGCTTTTATGATCCGTATAGATCTCACATCGATGACCAAGGATATAATGTCTCCAAATCTTTAATGCATGCACTACTGCTGTAGCTCCAAGTCATGTGTAGGATAATTAAGCTCGTGCTTCTTTAATTGTCGTGAGGCATAGGCTACCACTTGTCCTTCTTGCATGAGCACACATCCGAGCCCTTGTTTGGATGCGTCACAATATATGTCAAAGCTCTTACTTACGTCCGACAATACCAGAACCGGTGCTGTGGTTAGCCTTTTCTTGAGTTCCTCAAAACTTCCTTGGCATGCTTGTGTCCATTGGAAGACTTTTCTCTTCGTTAGCAACTCTGTCATAGGCTTTGCTATCTTAGAGAAGTCTTTAATGAAGCGTCGATAGTATCCAGCCATACCAAGAAAACTCCGAATATCCCTCATGCTCTGCGGTTGGTCCCATTTCAGAACATCTCTCACCTTTCCGGGATCAACTGATACCCCTTCCTTGGAGATAATGTGGCCTAGGAATGATATTTCCTTTAGCCAAAATTGACACTTGTTAAGCTTGGCATACAATTGATGCTCTCACAATTTCTGCAAGGTCAATTTCAAATGTTCTTCATGCTCCTCCTCACTTTTTGAATACACCATAATATCGTCGATGAAAACCACGACGAACTTATCCAGGTACTCCATGAAAACCTTGTTCATGAGGTACATGAATTATGCGGGTGCATTTGTTAACCCAAAAGACATGACGGTATATTCATACGAACCATACCGTGTTCGAAAGGCAGTCTTGGGTATATCGGAGGGCTTAATCTTCAGCTGGAAATATCCCGACCGAAGATCAACCTTGGAGAACACTCGGGCTCCTTTCATTTGGTCGAACAGGTCCTCTATACGGGGCAGAGGGTATTTGTTCTTGATTGTTATCTCGTTGAGGGACCTATAGTCCACGCACATCCTTTGGGTTCCATCCTTCTTGTCTACGAAGAGCACAGGAGCTCCCCATGGTGACGAGCTTGGAGGTATAAAAACCTTCTCCAACTGCTCTTGAATTTGCTTCTTGAGTTCTACTAGTTCATTGAAAGGCATCCTATAGGGTCTCTTTGCTATGGGTGCAGTTCCAGGTACCAAATCAATGGCAAACCCAATGTCCCGATCAGGGGGCATACCTGGAAGCTCTTCCGGGAACACGTCCGAAAATTCCTGAACCACCAGAATGCTGTCCAATGTTGCTCCTTCAACGTGGTTCAAATTTTCCTTTTCAGTGGTTTGTTGGGCTGACTCAAACTTGACACGGATGACGTGCTCATTTGTCAACTGCACGCTTCTTTCAGCACATTGGATTACCCCGTTGTGCTTGCTTAACCAATCCATCCCGAGTATAATGTCAATCCCTTGGTAATTCAAGACAATAAGGTTGGCAAGAAAGTCTACCCCCCCTTATTTTAAGGCTTACTTTCGGACATACTATATTAGTCCTCATTTCTCCTCCGGGAGAATTAACTAACATAGCACATTCTAAGTGGGATACGGGTAGATGATGTTTGACAACATACTTGGATGATATGAAGGAATGTGATGCTCCAGAATCAAATAAGATGGTGGCTGGGTTGGAGTTGGCAACGAACATACCAATTACGATGTCCTCAGCCTTTCGTGCTTCCTCAGCAGAGACATGGTTCACGTTGCCGCGAGCATAGTTCTGCTGTCCACGGTTTCCTTGATTGTCCCCCCCCCCGTTCGGTCACGGGTTCTGCTTGGGCACGTTACCTTGCTGTCCAGGGCCTCTCCTCGGGCACTGTTTTGCAAAGTGTCCCAGTTCCCCGCATGCAAAGCATGCCCTATTGCCTACGGCAGCAGGTACGTTGGGGCGGGGGTTTTGAACAGGGACGCCCATGTTGGGACGGGGCACAGGAGGCATGGGCACGCGAGGTGCTGGTGCAGCGAGTTGTTGCTGTGGTGGCTGACCAGGGCGGTATGCAGGAGTGGTCGATCCATACTGCGGTGCAGCTGGGGGCACGTACCGAGGTCGTACGTTGCTCCCTTGGGGCTGGTATAGCATATTCCTCTTGCCCTCTCGCTCGATCTCTTTAATCTTGCTTTCGACCACTATAGCCTTGTCAACCAGCTTCTGGAAGCTCACGTAGTCATTGTTGAGGAGCTGAACCTGGATCTCATTGTTCAACCCTCTCATGAACAGGTACTGCTTCCTCTGATCTGAGTTGACATCCTCGGGGGCATACCGGGACAGTTACGTGAACTTGTTGAGGTACTCATTCACACTTCCCTGTCCTTGGCGGAGACCTTCAAATTCCTGTCTCTTGAGCATCATTACACCAGCAGGGATGTAATGAGAGCGGAAACTCTCCTTGAACTCAGTCCAAGTGATTGTCTCCGGGTCGACATGGGCGTTGCATAGGCATCCCACCAGTCAGCGGCAGCTCCAATAAGTTGGTGCGACGCAAAGAGAACCTTCTCTTGGTCATTGCACTGAACAATGGCAAGCTTCTTCTCCATGGATTTCAACTAGTCATCGGCCTCCATGGGATCACTAGCTTGAGCAAAGGTGGGTGGGCGAGTCCTCATGAACTCTCCCAACCTGTTATGAGCCGGTGGTGGTGGTGGTGGCGGTGGCGCCGGAACAGGGTTGTTGTTGTTGGCCTGCAATTGACCCAAAGTTTGGATCATAGTTTGCATAAGTTGGTTCTGCATGGCCATCAACTGTTCCAGGTTGTTCTCGCCAGCTCCGGAGTTAACAGAAACTTCATCGTGACCATCCTCTTGGTTGTCACGGGCGTTCCTTCGGCCGGCGTTTCCTCTCACCATCTGTGAGAGAGATTGCAATAGCATAGAAGGTTAGAAAGTTAGGTAGTTTTCCTCAACTATATGCATCAAGGTGAGTTGGACTATATATATATACTAGCCCATATGAGGATGTGAACAAGTGCCGAAACATTTCACACCTCTTTCTACTTACAACGTTTTGAGACGTTCCACAACTCACACTGAGCATATAATCACAAACGAGGGTCACACAACTCCTATTCAAGGATGGTTTCCTATGTCAAGGTAGTTTCAAGGCCAATCTAAGCGTCCTAGGGTGCTTCCTATGGTCAGCATGGCTTAGCTACCAATCTGTGTCTGATATCAAGCTGTGATTCCTCTTTAGGTGTGTAACCTACTGCCAACCCGTGGCTCTAATATCAATCTATGATTTCTATCTAGGCGTGTAACCTACTGTCAACCCGTGGCTCTGATACCAATCTGTGACGCCCTCAATTCTGTGGAAAAACCACAGAACCGAGAACTAATGCATATGTGTGCCCAGGATGTTCATCACACATACACATACGTTCCACAAACTGAATTCAAATTATATATTACCGCAAATAACAGAGTTTATTACAATATCTCATGAGTCTTGGACTCATACTCACAGCGGAAGTCTTTATTTCTATGCAGCGGAAGTCTTTATTCTAATGAGGAAGCAACTCAACTAATGCGGAAGCAGATCTAAGCAGCGATGACTCCATCTCTATTTCATTCCCACAGGCAAGGTTAAGAACAGATCACATGCCTTAATGCTCCACTTGGTCTTCATAGTAATCTTCTCCTGCTGCTGATAATGAAATAATAATGCAAGTTTGAGTATAATGATGTACTCAGCAAGTGCGGGAAAAACATGATATGTAGCTCATAACAAGGTAGGTATAAAAAGGCTCATTTGCAGAAAAGCAGATTTATAAAACCATGATAAAACAGCAACTTAACTTTAGATGATTGTAATCCCAGCATGTATTAAATTACCAACATACCTCCATCACTTTCCATGTTCCACCCGAACATTAACCAAATTCATTCTTGCTCACGAATACCTCCTCGTATTCGCTACCATCTCACGAATACCTTCTCGTATTCGCTACCATCTTATCTCATAAACAACTTCGTCTCACACCGAGACCAATCTCGTTGCCATGACTCAACAGTCATGCAACCATCTTGTTACCCGGACTCAACAGTCCCAAAACCGGACCATAACCATAATCCATAACCATAACCAAAAACCATCCCAATAACCATCCCAACTAATCATGGCAGTTGGCCAGGCGCTCGTGACCGTAAGCTCGGCTATCATGATAGTTTTAAGAACCCTGCAGAGTTTGCACCTCTTTACCCACAAGTTTGTGATTTCGTCACCCGTGGGCGACTGCAGAACCTCCATTATACCAGTACACAACCGTCGGTGTATGGTCAAGAGATCACAAAATAGCCTTTACAAAGGGGCTACTAGATGTATGGACTCACTAAGGTTTCACCGGCAGGCTAGAATCTCCAATTCTCCCATCCACGGGCCCCCTCTTGTGCCATGCAGTTCCCAGGGCAGTCCTCACTCGACTCCCATTCCCTGCGCCTTCCACAGTCCATAACACTCTAGCAACTTACCAAATTACTCAGCTAAGCCGCACCCATACTTGGCCTTGTGGTGGCACTGTTATCCTGGCATGTACATGCATGAACCGGTCCTTAGATCTACGGCAAGTAAACCACCATCTCATGCTACCTCATTCACAAACCCAGGCTTGCCTAGATCTCCCTCCGATCCATGTTCATTAACATCATCAGTTTCTCATTATCATTACGAGTGCAGTTAGCTAGACACATCTATCTCGCTTCCCAATCCCATAGACTCAGCGAAGCATAAAGCAAAAACCATACCCGACTCATAAACTTCCCTGGCGACAAGGGTGGTTTAACCAAAACTAGTAAACTCCTATAAAAAGGTTTCCCATCATGTTTGACTGAGCACACACACCTTTTTGCAAAACAAAACAGTTTTTCCCAAAACATAGGATCAATATGGTCAAGGAGCACTTGCCTTGTTCTTGTTGTTCCGGTTGTTCTTGGATCTCAAAACCTTGTTGCTGCAGTTCGTCGTAGACAGCTCCCTGAGCTTGTCCTGCTATGTAGGATCACGTGCATATGAGATTCACAGCAATCAATATCATGCACAAACCTTAAACTAGATGCGATGATGCATATGCATGCTATCCTATGATTAGTTTTATTAGATGGGTTTGTACGTGTTCTTGCATGGCTTGCATGGATTTTATGATGAACATAGGTGTTCGGATCAAAGGTGGACGTGTCGATGATCTTGTCTTTAGATCAACCTGATCATCAAGTGATCTGTCCACGAGAAGGCTTCCGTTCGAAAGGAATCGAAGAACAGATGCAAAGAAAACATAATGATGTCGTAAGGTGGTATTGGAGACCTACCTTACGTTCTTCTCGGTCTCGAGGTCCTCCTCAGATCGTTGGGCTTTCCTCCGGCGATCTTCCTTGCTGCGCTCCGGCGATGGTTTACTCGGCGGGTTGGGACTAGGGCTCTAAGTCGTCGGCTCAGGAGTTGGAAAAGAAGTTTGTGGTTTCGGCCAGAGGTTCTGGGTTCTATTTATAATCGGGAAGAGAAGAGTCCTAATCTGATTGTATCCCAAATAAGAGTCCTGTTCAAATTTGTCGTTGAATCCTACAACTTATCTTTAGTTGATTTGGTGCGGTATCATTGTGGAATTCAGGTCGGTTTCTGTTCCGGTATTTCTACGCGTACAGAATCCAAAAATCGTCCCTAGAACTCGGTTACCTCCTCGGTGATGAGCTCCGGAGGCTCCACGTGTCCATCGGCCTGGTCTCTCCTTTTCCGCAGAGACGAGCTCCGGTGGTGCCGCGTGTCAAGTGAGCAAGACTCCCCTCTCCTTCAGATGTGAGCTCCGGGTGCGCCACGTATCCTGGCGGTCGGGACCCCCTCTCTTTTCGGAGGTGGCTCCGCACACGCCACGTGTCAAGTAGCGCCAGACTTCCCTTCCTTCTCAGAGACGAGCTCCGAGGTTAACACGTGTCCTTCAGCGACAGACCTCCCGGAGATAAGCTCCGGTGGAGACACGTGTCCGATAGAAGCGGACCTCTCGGAGTTGAGCTCCGAGATCGACACTGTCGAAGTGTTCGGTCGACACTTCCCCCGGGCCTGCACTAGGCAGCCCGCAGACGTTCTTTTTTCGGAGGGGCTAGTTCCTAGCGGAGAGCTTGCGCAGATGGACGAGTTGGTGAGAGCTTGACACGGAGAGTTTTACGTGGTTCAGGCCGCCGGAGCGTAAAACCCTACGTCCACGGCGAGCTATGGAGCGCGCTGTATTGCTTGCTGCTCAGGGCCGGGGGCCTGAGCTTGGGGGTGAGTTACAGCTTGAGAGTGTATGGCTAGCGTATGTGTTGCAAAATGCGAACCCTTGCTATCGACGCCTACCCGAGCCTTTTATAGTCCAAGACTCGGGCGGCTTACAAGGGGTGCCGGGACCCGACAGGTGGTCCCGGGAAGATTGTCTATTATCTACCGTATCTGTAGTTACGACGGTAGTTGCCTCTGGTCGAAGGCTTCTGAGTCTTCATCTTGCCGTCCTGCCCATGCCGCACGCTAGTCGTAGTGGTTGATGACGGCGCAGGCGGCATGGGATGTCTTGTCGCAGCATTTATTAGCTGGCAGGTTCTGACACCGTGCGCCAGTCTGTGATGCGACTGGGCGCAACGGCACCTGACAGATGCGTGCTCTGCGTTTCCGTGTCTTGGGAAGACGCGGGCCTTGAATACCTTGTACGGGCAAGGTGTGGGGCGCCTCTACGCCCGCTGCCTACCGCTCGGGGGCGGGCAGCATCGTTCCTCTGGCCACGTGGCGGGTCCGGAGCCCTTCTCTGAGGAGAGAAGGGTCTGGCCTGTGGGGCACGTGGAGCCTCCGGACCTCTCCCCGCGGAGGGGGAGGTCCGGCTTCTATATGCCACGTGGCGGGCCCGGAGCTCTCCTCTGCGGAGAGGGAGGTCCGGCCCCGCTGGACGCGTGGCGTCTTCAGACCTCTCTCCCGCGGCGGGGGATGTCCGGCTTCTGTATGCCACGTGGCGGGCCCGGAGCTCTCCTCTGAGGAGAGGGAGGTCTGGCCCCGCCGGACGCGTGGCGCCTTCGGAGCTCTCCCTGCGGAGAAGGGCGAGTACCTTAGGCATTTTACCCTGTGCGCGGGGGTACCCCATATCTCAGGCACCGATAGTGGCCCCCGGGCCTATCTCGGGGGAGATAGCGAGCCCGAGGTGGGACCTCCGTCTCTTCCGATCCGCGCACTTTCTCTAAGTCCCGAATTGACCGCTGCCAGAGCACGAACGGCCATGGGATCGTGAGAGCATGCGCCCACTTGATGATTGCTTTTACTGCGGCGGTTCCCAAGGCTGCCACCTCTGCACGTTGAGGCGCTTTCTTCGGGAACCGCCGGAGTGCCTTGCCGGCTCATCTTCTCAGGAGACTGACTCCTTGACCCCACCGCTTTAGTTAAGCGGCTTGGGCCCAGCTTTCATCGGCGCCCAGTCTCGGAGCCGACGAGGTCGCCGATGCGATGTTTCCGGAGGTTTTCAAATTACCTTGAACCATCCCTGGAAAGTTTTTAAAAGGGGATCTCACCCGCATCGTGGCTTCCCTTCGCATTGCGCTCGTACTTCCCTTGAACTCTTGCGCCCCGGCTCTCCTGCCCTTGCGCCTTCTTTCGCTATGGCTTCCAACTTGCTCCCGACGCGCCTCGTTCGCTCCTCCGAGCTCGGGCCAGTGCGCAGGCTGCTGGGCTGGCGCTCGGAAGAGCAGAAGCATCGGCTCCGCCGAGGATCTCTCCCCCTGGTCCTGGAAAAGGGGGAGATAGTCTTCTTCACCGCTTATGCTCTGGCGGGGTTCGTTCCGCCGATTTCTTCCTTCTTTGTCACCCTGCTGGAGACATACGGTCTCCAGCTCCACCATCTCTCCCCCAACTCCTTCGCAATGGCGGCAGTTTTTGTTCACTTCTGCGAGATGTTCGTGGGGGTGCACGCCTCCGTGACGCTCTTCCGCCACTTCTTTGTGCTGCGGACGACTGGACGCGGCTCAAAGACTCAGATGGGGGCATATTACTTCCAGCATCGCTGCAAAGATCCCAAGGTCTCCGGATACCTCCTGCCCTTCAGCGCATCAAGGTGGGAGAACTGGAGGGAGAGCTGGGTGGTAGTGCAGACCGAAAAGCACGATCGCCTAGAACTCCCAACCGCAAGCCCAACCACCGATCGCCGCTTTTGGGAGGAGATCCCTGAGCTGGAGCAGGAGTACACTCCGGTCTTGGAGCGGATCCGGTTCTTGGCCAACGAGGGGCTGACGTATATAACGGTGCTGATGGACTTTGTGTCACGCCGCATTGCTCCCTTGCAGCAACGCAGCCGCCCCGCGTGGTACTACACTGGTGAGCAGGACTGTACCAGGCTGGAGAGAGGTCCCGACTCTGTCCCTACCGACGAAGAGCTGGAGGAGATGGTGAGCAAGGTGAGCGGTGACTATATTCCCAGCGGCGTCCCCGCCCTTCCGCCTTCTGCCACCCCCCTCTTCTTGGAGCCTCAGAGGAGGTCGGAGCTCCTGCGGAAGATGCCTAACCTTGATGATATCGGGATTGCCGTTCATCAGGTCGGGGATGCCCTCCGGGGTATCACCATTCCAGGAGCCGAGCACCCCGGATCAGGGCATGAGGCATCCGCTGCTGCCAAAGCCTCCCCCAGAACCGACGGAACCCAAGCCGCCGATAAAGGGAAAGGAAAAGAGCCGGCACCCGGGCATCTAGAGAAAAAACGCGCTCGGTCTCCTCCGAGGGTGCTGCCTGTGCCAAGCCAGGGTGCCGGAGCTACTTTGCTTCCATCTCCCGGAGGTGCTGGTCCATCGGGTGGCGACCCGAAGAGGTCCCGAGTGTCCCTCCCCGGCGGGTCTCTCCCCAGACAGCAGCCGTCCGAATCAGCCCAAGTATCTCGCCATCCTCCCTCGAGCGGCGGGGCTCCCAGGACGGATGTTGGTGGGGCAACGCCGGCGAGCGCGCCGGAGGTCCAGGCGTCCCATTCCGCGACCGTTCCAGCCGCTGGTCCTGTCAGTTCAGCTATAGCCCAGAGGCCAGTGCTGCAAGCTTGCTGGAGCGCTCATGCCGCCCAGTAAGTGTTATTCTTTCTGACTTATGGGAGCAGAGCTCCTGCCTCTTCTTTTATTCTGAGGGCTTCTTCTTCTTTGCAGGGACCGACCGGCTGCCAGGGGCGGGCCTCTTATCCGGCCGCCTTCAACCAGCGGGGGCTCCGCGCCTCGGCACCTGGGGACCGCGGCGGCCCCCATAGTTCCCAAATCGACGGGGGCAGTGGCCTCAGTGGCCGCATCTGCTCCTACCCGCCCTCCTTCACCAGCCCAGAAGCCAGGTCTTGAGACCGGGAGGGCTGCTGTAGGTCTGCCTGCTGGCCCCCTGGCCTGTTTAAGACAGCGCCCCCCCCCCCCCCCCCCCCCCCCCCCGTAGCTGCCGAGGCGCCGGCGCTCCTGCTGGTCTTGGACTCGTCCGGGGGGTCCAGCGGCGCGGCTCCTGCTCCCCCTGCTCCGGTTCCCGTGTGGGACACCCTGGAGCGTGCCCAGACCAGCACCCGGCAGCTCCAATCTGCCTTTGAGCAGGAGCGGAAGGCATTGGCCGGCGAGAGGGAACACCTTCTCAGCTGGCAGCAGCGGGCCCGGGCGGACCTCGACTCAAGGCAGTTAAGGCTTGAGGCCATGAGTGCTCTGCTTGGCACCCAGAAGAAGGCCATTACCCGCTTGGAGTTAGAGGCCCAGCGGGTTCGTGCCACCTACCGCGAGGCTCTGGCCAAAGCTGAAGCCAAAGCCAAGGAGTGTTCCACCGCCGCGGAGGAGTTGCAGCTGCAGGTAGCCCGTCGGGAGCACGCCGTCGCTGATCGGGAACGCGCTGTGGCGGCCAAGGAGGAGAAGACCACCGCTCGGCTGAGGGCCAAGGTGGAGGAGCTAAGGGCTCGGACTGAGGAGTTGGAGCTCCGTGAGTCGGCTGTCGCCGCGAGGGCGGAGCAGTCTTCCAAGGAGCTTCAGGTGGCGATGGATCGCGAGCTAGCGGCCCACCAAGAGGTAGAGAGGCTCCAGTCCCTGCGGACTGCCGAGGCCCAGGTGGTCTGGTGCTTCATTGCTAAGGCGGGATCCGCCTTGGCTCCTCTTGGTTTTATCCCTGTGCCGGTGGAGACCCCAGCACGGCCGGTGTCCGAAGCGGCCCCAGCCCTTGAGTCTCTGGGCGACGAGCTAGGTCGGCTCGAATCAGTGATCGCCGACGAGCTGGAAGCGGAAGGTCGGGGCCATGCGAAGGAGGTTGCGATGCACGTTCTGTCATGCTTCGTTAGCCGAGACCCTTCCTTTTCCCTGGGGCCGGTCCGTTTAGGACCCATCGCCGACTAGGAGGAAGCTGCCAGGGCCGAAGTTGAGGACTTAGCTGCCCTCGTGGCCTCTAGGTTTCATCGGGAGTCCGGGGACCCTTAGGCATCCGCCCTCGTGTCCACAAGGCCCTGTACTTCCTTTTTTATTTTTGTTGAGTCTGTAGCCCAGCTCGTGGAGCCTTTGTATGGACAGCCTCCTGTTTCTTTCTGTGTCTGCATGCCCTAGTCTTCTTCTTGGCCTTTCCTGACCGAGCCCTTAGCTCCGCAAGGACTCGGAGGCCTTGACCAATCTTGAAGCTCTGCATAGACACCTTGTCCGGGTCCCCACTGTATACTATGGGTTCCGGAGGTCTCCAGGACCCGCCTCACGAGATCGGAGGGGGGTCCGAGCCTGATGGTCACGTGGCGGGCCCGGAGCTCCCGCCTGAGAGGAGGTCCGGGCTCGCAGGGCACGTGGAGGCCCCGGGCCTCTCCCCGTAGACCACGCGGCGGTCCCGGAGCTCCCCTCAAAGAGGTGGGAGGTCCGGCCCTGCTGGACACGTGGGGCCTTCGGACCTCGCCCCTGTGAGGGCTAGCCCTTTGATCTTACCTTAGGGTTTTTGGCCTACCGCGATCCAGTAGCGGCCCCCTGGTAGGTGCGTTCTATTGGGTGGATGCGCCTACAATACTCCTGCGGGGAGCTAGGCTGAGAAGTCCTGCACACAAGTAAGGAAAAAGTAATTCTCCTTGGGGGCTCCCCCCTCTATTCCTTAGTCGTACCTGCAGCAAACTCCGACTAAAGATGAAAATGAGAAGAGGGAGTTGAACGCATAGTGAGCACACGTTAGTAGGGTAATCATAAAAATTTAATAAGTAAATTAAATGAGTACCAAAGAAGAGCAACGTAGGGTAGGTTTCTTTTCATATAAATTTCCATACGGGTGAAGGCGGGCCGCATATGTAGGCCACGACCCACCTCAAGGGAAGCAAGATTCTACGCGCTTGGGGTCGGAACCAGGCGAAGCTGAACGTAGTCCTGGACCGTCCCCTGAGGCTTAGTTGCTCCAAGCCCTGTTCACAGACTTTTATGGAAATTACTACAAAAAGAAAGGCCTGCCCTATTGTTGCTCTAGGGGTAGAACTTACAGCGGTGTTCCGTGTCCCGAAGGTTCGGGAGCGGGTCCCTATCATCGGTTCTGGGGAATGGTCCTAGGCCCGGGATGTCCAGCCCCAGCACGGCAAAAGGCCATGCGGGCTGGATCATCTGTACCGTCCAAGCCGGTGTATGGATCTGCTTGGCGTGGAACAGGCACGCCTAGCAGCTCTCGACCAGCTCGTCGGTATCCTGGAGTGTTGCCGGCTAGTAGAAGCCATGCCGAAAGGCTTTACCGACAAGCGTGCGTGAGGAAGAATGACTCCCTCATTCACCTCCATGGATCTCAGCGAACAAGTCGCAGCCTTCTCCCTGGGTTATGCACCGCAATAGGATGTGGTTGGCGCCACGTCGGTAGAGATCCCCCTCTACCGCCATGTGTCTCTTAGCCATACGCGCAATCCGTTCAGCGGATACACGTTCATCAGGGAGGATATTGTCTTTCAAGTAGTCCCGGACCTCCGTGATCCATGCATCGGGTTTGACTTGAGCATCTGGATCTTGAGCGCTGGGTTGCACGGAGTCCCCAGTGACGCTTATGATCCTTGGCGGCGCTCATGGCTGCCGGGACTGCCAGCTTCGAGGTGCTGGTCTAGCCCCCTTCGCCCGGCTCGGCGGGCCGGGCTGTGGGTCGCGGCAACGTCCTCTCGAGGCCCCCTTCAGGCACAGTGGCTCTGGTGGCAGTGGGGGCCCTCGTTGAAAGGTCGTCAGCTGCGGCCTTGCTAGCGCGCGGTACGTGGTGCAGGTCCAAGGCGAGGGGGTCTGTCTCCGCCGTCTTGGTTGATAACCAGACTGGGGATTGCCCTGAGCCAACGACTAACGAGAAGGATGAGCACTCCATACTTTGCTATGTTGTTGGCTGCCTTGGAATTGAAACACGCCACATACCCAGACTGCTCCCCCGATGGCGTGAGGAACAGTACGCTAGCATCGGCCCCCTGCTTTCGCGAGGAGCCGTTGACGAACATTATTTGATAAGGCCTGGTGAAGGTCAGGGCTCAGGGTCCTGTTTCATCGTCTTCGTGGCCCCCTGAGCGTGCGTCTACTTCAGCCACAAGTGAACTAATGCTCTGTTAATGTCTGTATGATGGGAAAGGGAACCTAGATTAAACTCCAGTAGCTCCGACGCCCATTTGGCGGCATCGCCCGCCGCGTGGAGCTGAGGGGGATGGCTTTTAGCCTGGGGAGACCGCCGGGTGCCCGACACCCGGGGGTCCTCAGGCTGCTTTGGACCTTGCGGGAAGCTCCGCTGTCGTCCCGGGAGTTCCGGGAGGTCCGGCTGGTCCTCCGGGAGGTTGTGTCAGGGATCTGAGGTCTGGTCTTCTGGTGCTTGCTTCTTGGTAGCGGAACGGGTTACTGTGATATGGGGTTAAAGCCATTGCACAAAAACCAGAAATTCGTGGGACCCCTAGCCATGCCGAGTCGGCTTACGCCGGGATTAGCAGGTAGGGGGCGCCCTTCAACTACTTCAGACACAGGGGTCTGATGGGGGCCCTAGCAAGCATTTGGGAAGCGCAGCATATCACAGCCTTGTATCGAGTCTACTATTTGCTCTATCATAGGAAGAGAAAATAGGTCTTTAGGGCATGCCTTATTGAGACTGGTGTAGTGGATGCGCTTCCGGAGCTTCTCGCTGGCCCTCGGGATAATAACACGGTTTGCCAAGCCCCGGGAGCGGCGGACTCTCCGTCTCGTCGGACGGCTGGACGTCGGGAAAGACCTTCAAGTAGTGCTCCATCACCTCCCTAGGGATCTCTGGCCTCGGTGACGGCTGTCATGCAGCACATCGACCTCATGCCGGAGGGGGGCAACGAGCGCGCCTTCCTATATGCTACCCGGGCCCCCGGCTACCCGGGTGGTCTGGGTGGCATCGGCGCTGATTCGGACGAGCCTTGTGGAGACGTCGTCCTCATCAAGGGATTGCATGCGGGGTGCGGTGGTAGAGGCACGGTGGCGTGCACTTAAGTGGAGCTGGTTTGGTTCTGTACTGCCGAGGGCTGGCGCTCTAGTTGCTGTAAGCGCCCGAAGCCTTTCCAAGGCTAATACTGCGGCAGCACGGTCTCCACAAACCTTGAGGACGTCTGTTGGTGTAGGCATCTTCAAGACAAGGTAGCCGTAGTGGGCTATTGCCATGAATCGGTACAGGGCTGGCCTACCGATTATGGCATTGAAGGGGCGGTCAATCTCGGCCACGTCGAACAGAATGTACTCTGTCCGGTGCCTCAAAGGTCACCGAGAGGCTGATGTGGCCGTAGGGAACGACCTGTCCCGGCCCTACCCCTGGGAACGGGCTTGATGGGGCGAGCTTGGCCATCGGGATCTGCAGCTTCTGGAAGGCTGCGTGACTGATGAGGTTCAGTCCAGCCCCACCATCCACCAAAACGTGGTACATCCTTACGTTGGCGATGGTAAGGGCCACCACGAGCGGCAGTTGGCTGGCCCCAGCCATGTTCCTGGGGCAGTCGGTGTCATCGAAGCTGATGGGGGTTCCCATCCACCTGAGGTGCGGTACTGCACTTGGAAGGGGAGCCACCGACGCTACCGCTCGGCGCAAGGCCTTAGCCATGCTTCACGACAGGGGGTCAGCGGACCCGCCGAAGATGTCACAGGGCATCTTCCAGTGCTTGTCGTCACTGGAGCTGGAGCTCCCATGACTACGCACTGCCTTTACGGCGCGCTGGAGTTCCTGGAACTCCACCTGGCGGTCGTCGCCGTCTCGGGCCTCGACCTTCTGCTTGCCCTCCCTTTGACTATAGGGTGGGGCATCAGTTAGGGGCTGCTTCCCCTTCCGGAAGCGCTCCGCGAGCTTCTGGATTTCCTGGCATCTGGAGGAATTCCGCCGGGTTGATGCTGCCGTCGTACTTCTCAGGCAAGAGCGGACGAAACTTGCACGGCCATTTTGTGAAGCGAAGGCGGGGCGCGAGGGCCGCACACCCTGCTTCTGTCGCCGAAGGTTCTGATGCCGCGAACGCTTGGTTCGCGCTGAGCACCGCATGCCCCGGCAACCGGGGGCATACGCTCCGGTGCCCGCTCTTCGCTGCGGCTAGCGCACCCTCACTAGGTACACCCAGCGCTACTGAAAACCTGGCGCTGGTCGGAGCCTGCATTGCCGAGGTTGGCGCTGCCAGAGCCGGTTGCTGGCTCCCAGTGCAGGTATCGGTGCCGTGAACGCTTGGTTCTCCGCTGGCACAATGTGCCCCGGTATGGACAAGACCGCTCCATAGACCGGGGACGCTGTTTGCAGGGCATATGGTGGTGGCATATGCTGCGCGACGTATGCCTGGGGCAGAGCTCGCATAGCGATGGTCTGCCCTTCAGGCTGGGTTGAGGCAGACGTCATGTTGTCGCCAGCCTCTTGAGTGCGACGCCTTTCTTGACGTCGCTCGAGGGACACTCAGGCATCTTGGCCTAAGTGGCACCGTTCCAGCTCTGTCCTCAGGTCCGTCGACGGAAGCTTGGTGGAGCTGGAATCCCCTCGTCTGGCCGTCAACCGTTGGCGTGCGCGTCAGCGACACAGCCGGTTGGTCGGAGCGTCGTCCCCGCCGAAGCCAATGGTTTGCAGCGGCGACGACAAGACGGAGTGTTCTTGCGAATCCACTGCTGGGTCGCTGCCTGAGGCGCGTCCCCAGCAGGCAGATTGCGCAGTAGCGCCGTTGCTGCGGCTAGCGCACCCCCACCGGGTACGCCCGGTGCTACTGAAGGCCTGACGCTGGATGGAGCCTGCATTGCCGGGGTCGGCGCTGCCAGAGCCGGTTGCTGGCTCCCAGCTTGCCCTGTCACACTCCATCCTGAGTGTGTCATCATGTACTTTCCCCTGGTCACGGTTTGCCGCGAACGTGGGGGGGAGAGTTTGCCGCTGAAGGGAGCTTGGTCATCTTCGTCGGTGGAAACTCGTCGCGCTAGGGGAAAAGCCCCCCTACCTGGCGCGCCAAATGTCGAAGTGTTCGGTCGACACTTCCCCCGGGCCTGCACTGGGCAGCCCGCGGAGGTTCTTTTTTCGGAGGGGCTAGTTCCTAGCGGAGAGCTTGCGCAGATGGATGAGTTGGTGAGAGCTTGACACGGAGAGTTTTACGTGGTTCAGGCCGCCGGAGCGTAAAACCCTACGTCCACGGCGAGCTATGGAGCTCGCTGTATTGCTTGCTGCTCAGGGCCGGGGGCCTGAGCTTGGGGGTGAGTTACAGCTTGAGAGTGTATGGCTAGCGTATGAGTTGCAAAATGCGAACCCTTGCTATCGACGCCTACCCGAGCATTTTATAGTCCAAGACTCGGGCGGCTTACAAGGGGTGCCGGGACCTGACAGGTGGTCCCGGGAAGATTGTCTATTATCTACCGTATCTGTAGTTACGCCGGTAGTTGCCTCTGGTCGAAGGCTTCTGAGTCTTCATCTTGCCATCCTGCCCATGACGCACGCTAGTCGTAGTGGTTGATGACGGCGCAGGCGGCATGGGATTTCTTGTCGCAGCGTTTATTAGCTGGCAGGTTCTGACACCGCGCGCCAGTCTGTGATACGACTGGGCGCAACGGCACCTGACAGATGTGTGCTCCGCGTTTCCGCGTCTTGGGAAGACGCGGGCCTTGAATACCTTGTACGGGCAAGGTGTTGGGCGCCTCTACGCCCGCTGCCTACCGCTCGGGGGCGGGCAGCATCGTTCCTCTGGCCACGTGGCGGGTTCGTAGCCCTTCTCTGAGGAGAGAAGGGTCTGGCCTGCGGGGCACGTGGAGCCTCCGGACCTCTCCCCGCGGAGGGGGAGGTCCAGCTTCTGTATGCCACGTGGCGGGCCCGGAGCTCTCCTCTGCGGAGAGGGAGGTCCGGCCCCGCTGGACGCGTGGCGTCTTCGGACCTCTCTCCCGCGGCGGGGGAGGTCCGGCTTCTGTATGCCACGTGGCGGGCCCGGAGCTCTCCTCTGAGGAGAGGGAGGTCCGGCCCCGCCAGATGCGTGGCTCCTTCGAAGCTCTCCCTGCGGAAAAGGGCGAGTACCTTAGGCATTTTACCCTGTGCGCGGGGGTACCCCATATCTCAGGTACCGACAGACACGTATCCCGCGCGACTGGTCCTCTGATTTCCGCGGTGACTAGCTCCGAAGGTGACATGTGTCCTGCGGAAATGCCTTTGCTTCTTATGCAGAGGCTAGCTCCAGGCCAACACGTGTCCCACAGGGTCGGACCTTTCCCCCTTTTGTGGAGATGAGCCCCGAACACGCCACGTGGCCAGCGGCCGCGGTAAGTTGTCTTCCGCGCTCTCGGTGAACTGGATTCAGCTCTCATTGGCTATCTTTTTGATATTTTTCTCTGTTCATACTTCTTCTTAAAATGTTTTCTCTTCATAAAACATGAATATATGCTGACACCAGGAATGCTAACACCTCGGGTCCCTGTTGCGTTAAGGGTCCAAGGGGTCTTCGGAGCTCACGCCGTGAGGACGGGGAGGTCCGGATCTGCTGGCCACGTGGCGGCCCGGAGCTCTCCTCTGAGGAGAGGGAGGTCCAGCCCCGCGGGACACATGGAGCCTTCGGAGCTCGCCCCTGTGGAGGGGACGAGGTCCGGCTCCTCCTGTCTTGCCTTGGAGTAGTCTGGAGCTCCGGTCTTTCCATGTGCGGTCCCCGCAGCTAAAGCCTGGAAGTCCTGCATACAAGTAGAGGAAACGTAATTCTCCTCGGGGGCTCTCACTTCCCCTGTCTCTTAGTCTTATTTGGCTTACGGTCCTGGTCCAGTATACGGGGCTTGGGCAATTCTGTAAGGGCCTCAGTTTTTGACACCCATTTGCAGTGTTCATCCCCACACCACACACCTCATTTGAGGAAAAATGATGAACACAAATAAAGAGCAAGTAACAATTATCAACATGCTCATTAGGGAACAAACTCACACATTGCAAAAGTGGTACTTCCCACATGTGATATAGATGGGCTGGACATATGAAAACTCCTACACTTTGCCAAGGATGTCCATGCCAAGTTTCACCCAAATTCAAAACATTTTTGAGGTCATCTTGGGTGTAGATAGGAAAGGGGCAGTTTGAAAACATATTCAAATTCAAACTGTTTTCACCCACTGAATTTAAAAGTGGAAGGCATATTCTTGCTCAGCACATTTTTGTGAGCTCACACACCAATTTTCACTCCATTTGGAGTTGATCTTGACATGAGCTAAGGGGGAGAAATTCAAACTTTATTTGAATTTCAAACTGCACTTGTGCTGAAATTCATTCAAACCAAACCTCATTTGAACTTTGATCAATTCAAATGGCTCTTGTGTGAATAATTTGAGTTGCCAAGGGTAGAATAGGGTTCACTGTTTACCACAGCTGTTAGGAATAAATTTCAGAGGTTAAAAGAGGAGTGGGACCCACATGTCAGCCTCAGCCTCAAAGCAAACCGACTGAACCACAGTTCAGTCGGTTCCCGGCAGCTGTGCGCGCGCGCCACCGAAGGGGCAGCCGGCGCCAGCTCCTGCTGCGTGCCCCAAGCCGGAGACCAGCCGGCCGGGCTATTTATTCCCTCCCCGGCGTGCTTCAGTCACCATTTCCCCGAGCTACCGACGTGCGCGACTGCTTTTCCCACTGCCATCGCCGCCGCTCGAGTTCCTGCTTGATCAAGCCGATCGCAGCTCCTTCTTTCCGTTCCAAGGTCCCAGCAAGGTACTAGCAACCATCCTCCATCCTTCCCATTGATAGAAATCGATTGAAACCGAGTGATATCGGCTGTGCCGAAAGATCAAACTCGGAACTGGAAACCGCCGCACCTCGGGCTCTCGTGGACAGCCCAACCTGGGCGTTGTCACGCCCGAGCCAAGGCACCCTTGGACGCGCAAGTGATCGGTGCTGCTCATCCCCGAGCCACAGCTCGAGTGGTTGCTCACCGGCGGCGAATTTCCACTTTTCCCCTTTCTGTGTGCAGAACGACCTTCGGGTACGATTCTGTTTAATTCGTGCTCTAGAAAGGATTAGAGGGCCTCAGGCCACTCCCACACGAACTAGACACGGTGACGCACAAGTTGCCTTCACAACTCTGGGCCGGAGAACTTCTGTGCCCGGCGTAATTCAAGGTCTACTAATGGCGGAACGCACGGGGGGTATCGGGCGCACGGTGAGGACCTATTTCGGGCCTTCCCCGAGCTGCCCCGAGTTCATGTCGACCTTCTCTGAGGTCCACTGATGCTCCCCGACCGGTTTCCCAAGTAGCTGAGGCACTAGGAGCATCAGCCGACATGGCCGAAGTCGTTCCGATATGGCGGCTCGTCGCCGACCATGCTCCGGCCGTTGTCATGAGCAGCTGACCCTCGGATCATGTTCCCCAAGTAAAAGTAGGCAGGGGCGGCCAGAATCAAGAAGTTTGAAGCTGTACAGCAGCCGGCGGCGAGCTCTCCGGCGAGGTCCCTCGGCGGCGGAGCGCGGGTGTCGCGAGGTTGAAGAAGGGGGTGGACCCCAGCTGTCAGCGGCCGATATTTTGAATCGGGATCCGGCTGCGGCCGGGATCGGGTGTGCTGGCGCGCAAAAGCCTTGTGGGCCGCGGTGTGCTGTCGCTTCGGCGTGCGACGCGTGTCCCCTGGGCCCACGCGCGAGTTTAAACTTTTCCCCGATTTTCAGATTTCTTTCAAACTTCAAATCCTTATAACTTTGGCTAGAAAGCTCCAAATTGAGTGAACCAAATTTTGCTGGATTCAGCTCTCTGAGTACTTTCCAGAAAATCAAGTTTCACTTCATGAAATTCCCTAATTCTCCAGAATTAATTCCTTAATGTTTAAACTGTTAGGAATTTTAACTGGAGAATCCTTTGGCGGAAAATCCTGAAATTTTGCTGAGATGTTCACCAAAATATCCTTGAACTACCATAAAAATTTCAGATCCATTTGAGCTCATTTAGTCCACCTAATGGTGTGATTAGTAAAACTGTTCCAGAGAAAATAGAAAATGTTCAGAAACATTTTCAGAATTTTCTCTGAAATTGTTTAGCTCATATCTTTAGTTAGAGACTTCCAAATTAAGTGAGACCAATTCCATTAGAACCCTCTGAAAATCTAGTTTTCAGAAAGTCATAGTTTGTTTCATGAAAATACCTAGAACACCCTAAAAGCCTTTAATTAAGGTCAAGGACATAATTATTTGTGGAGGGCTCAAATGAGCTTTGCTGCAACTAAAACTTGACCAAGTCTCTGTTTAGGTTGTAACCAAGCCACAGTAAAAGTTTCACAGTCATTAGGTCTATCTAGTAAAGGTTATAGACTTCACAACTTCAAAGTTAATACAAAAGCATTTAATTAATACATACATTGTTCTTATCATGTAGTCGCTAAGGTCGAGGAGGAACCCGAAGTCCTAGACTTCGTTACTCCGGAGGAACAGCTAGCCTACGACCAAGAGCAGCAAGGCAAGCCCCGGTTTGCATTAACCATTTTATAAATTTTTATTGTTTTGAGCACATACTTGTTTTCTTTATGTTGTGCATCAGAGTCTTGTTTGGAAACCCCACTGCATAGCCAAGAAAACCATGGGTTGGGGTTTAGGATTGCAAACCCCGTTAGCCACTGCATTGCTAGGATAGAGTAGGATTCGGTACAAGTCGAGTAGTTGGAACTACTCGCGAGAATAGGCTAGAGGCACATTGCTCGGGTAGAGATAGCACATGATACACATGGCAAGAAAATGAGACCGAGCGGAGAGTAAGGGCAGCAGGACTTTGGGGCCTGTGTGCTGTAGCTCCGCTTGTGTCGATTGAGGACCGAGCCGTGTGCGGGCCTGTTGAACAAGCTAGAACAGTACCGAAGACCTACCGGCTATATGGGAACCGGGAAACTGATGTAACTCGGGTAGCTGGGTATTGAGGCATTGCCCGTCGTTCAGAGGGTAGGTTGAGAGCTCGAGGTGTAAATCAGCTGGCGGCACAGAGATGCGCGTGCAGGGACCTCTTGCTCGGGACGATGGGACCGGTTCAATATTTGGCTAACGGGTGAAAGGTAGTCGCGTACGGCGTCCGTGATGGTTGTTGTAGGCAACATCGAGTACGGGCGTACGTGACGGGTTGTTCGGGTAACCCTGCAGGTGTAAATCGATTATAATCGCCGTCCCTCGCGGTCAGTGAGTACCACTTGTTCACTGTACCGTGACGTAGAAAGAACAGGCTAGTTACATGTTAAAATGTTGCTGATTGAAAGTTGGATATTGATTGTTAATGATATGTTGTAGCTTAGTGCTAACTAAAGTTCTTTTCAACTTTGGGCAAAGTACATGAGAGAAATGCGTTTCTTGTTTGATTGCGGCTCTCTCATGTGCCTTAGCGTAAAGTTCTCCACAACCTGCTGCTAAAACTTGAAAGTAAGGTTCTACTAATTAGGCGAGTCCTTGCAAATGATTTTTACCTCATGCAACCCATCACCCTCATGTAGAAGTTTCATGTTTAGGTGAGACGGGTCAGACTTGCTGAGCCTTCGTGCTCACTGCTTGTGTTTGAAGCTTTTGCAGGGTTCTATGAGGAAGGGACTCCCGAAGAGGAGACGGAACCCCAGGAGGGGAACCCCGTCGAGTGGGAGTCGTGCACGCCGCAGAGTTAGTGTGCGTGTGTGCTAGCAAGGACACGTTCGAGGGCTGAACGTGCACTTGATGCTTAGTCTACGCCCGCGAGTGTGGACTAAACTTATTTTGATGTAAACATGTTAATAAACTTGTTTATGTAATAAAGCTTCCGCTTCCGCTTTGTACCTTTGACGTGTGTTATACGGTGTTGTGCAACGCAGCACCCCTCAGCGTGATCCTGGCTCGACAGGACCAGTGGGGTCGTGTCAGCGTGGTATCAGAGCTCGCTTGAGGTTTAACACAGTACAAAGGTCTTCTTTTTCAAAAATCCAGTGAGGAACGAGTTAGTAGCCCGTATAAGGATGTTATTAGTATATAGAAAGTGGCTTATTAACTTATTTGTTATGTCGGAAAATCGTGCATCTCGGGACGTTCATGTCTTGGGGGGTGCACGTAAGCGCTGTCCACCAGTGCGCACAAGCTGAAGGGTGGAGCCCCACGGGTGGCAGGTAACCCGACCCGCTTTGATATCCTCTACGACTCTTCATGTCGTTTGGGGTATTCGAGCAACGTCTGTCCCTGGCGTGCGTGGTGCAACATGGGAGACCCCGTCACGTGGTCTGAAACGTGAACACGTAACTCAAGGCGTGTTTGGCTTGAGAACATCCGGGCGAGTGATGACGGCCGGGTGTACAAACTGTATGGATTCCGGGCTCGGTGTGCAGCCGAGTCTGATGATTGTTTGAGTTTCTGCAGGTAGCCTTACCACGAAACGGTAGACGTGTAGCATCCGTGTGCGAGTGACGAGTAGTGCCACTGAACTAACGAAGCCGGCTAAATCCGGTATAGGTTTTTCCTTTGTGAGGACGTAGTACCGACATAATCTGGTGACGCCTCGACGTCACACCCAACTAAATGAACAACTTCATTTAAAAACTTGAAGGTTTTGATCCAAAGTAGTAAAACTTGATGTAACTCCTTCCCTTGAACAGGATATTCAAAGTTAATAAATTTTCAACTTATAGGATGTTAAGGACAGAGCACTCTGTTTTCAGCTAAATCAAGGCTGAAGTTAATCAGAGGTTAGAGGTTGAGTTCTTTCGAGGTTGGGGTCGTATGATACATTTCTGGAAAGCTTTGGAGGAGCTTTACAACTTTTCTGTTGAGTTCCAGAGGTGTTTCATCCCTTAACCACTCGAAAAATGCAGTAGAGTTGAAACTGTCCAGAAAACAGGACGGAGCAAAGACTCTCTGTAGACTCTCTGTAAATTAAGCATAACTTCCTGCATAAAAATCCAAAAATAGAAAATGAGGTGGTTCTGGGAAGCTTATGAGATGGGTTACAACTTTGTAACAGAAAGTTTTGTCAGATTAGGAACAGAATTAACTGGAATTCTTGGATCAAATCAGTACCTAAGGCAGGGAGGTGCTGTCCAATTGTTCCCAGAAATTCTGTTAACTTTGACATCTCATAACTTTTGAACCAGAGCAGATCTTAGGCCAACCAAATACTTTCTGGAAAGCTATTGAAGTTAACTTTAACTTTGATGTTGAGCTCCAGGACTGGTTTTGCTTTTAACCTGGCCTAAATCAGATTGATATGGAAACTGGTCAGGGCTGTCATGGGAACAGCAGATCAGCAGTCAAATTTGTTTAAAAATTTGAACTATGTTTCCAAGTGTTAAGGGTTCAATGACATATCTTATGTTATAACTCAATGGTTTACTGTTTAAATAAATATTTGACATTTCTCAAATATATTTTTACAGATGGCAGCAGATAAACGGTTGGAGAACGGGTGGGTAGTTTCCCACTGCTCTGACCGTAGCGGCTACCCGGGAGCATTGTGGCTAATGCTCCAATATTTCGGGTACAACCAGATGCCGCAATACTTCGCCAAGGGAGAAGGCGAAGAGGGGAACAAGACGTGGACGATCCATGTCGAGATTCCTGCAGGGCCTACGCCACCCGGTTGGGTGCCATTCACCGTCACGGTGAGAGGAAGACAACCGGAAGGGATGTGGCAAGTGGCAGCCCGTGACACTATGTCACGTTTCTGCCAACTACACGTACAGGCTATGGAGGGAACTCCATATGCACTCGTTCCGGTGGAGGGACGAGCTCAGCATGTGTGGGAAGAGAGGTACCTAGAGGCAACAAACCCGAGTTGCCCAAGGTACAACCCCGCGGAGGCAAATCTCAGCCTCCAAATGAGGGCGGGAAACGCTGTGATGGACAGCCAAGCTGTTCATACGGAGCATCTCGCCACCAAGCTCAAGGAGAGCACAAGCCGTGGAGATCATTTTGAGAGTGCTCACAGTGCACTCCGCAATGTGCTCCTTCCGACGATCAAGCGACTGAATGAACAACACAATCAGTTGCGTCGTCTGAAGAAGGCAAAGAAGAAGAGCCGTGTTGACATTGCGGCGTTGCAAGAGCTGGTGCAGACCCTAACCCAGCAGAATGAGGACCTTGCTCAAGAGCGGGACGACGCTATTGAGGAAGGACAAGGCTGGGAAGAGGACTACAACCAGGCTATGGACGAGGTGCATGCATTGCAGGACCTCGTGCCCCCGGTATTGGGCGTACCGGTAGTCTTGGGTCTTCCAGCCATGGGAGAACCTGGAATGGGAGAAGAGGTGGTAGATCCAGAGCCACCAGCAGAAGTACCGGAGGAGGACGACCCACAGGAGGTCGAATTTTACTCCGAGTAGGGGGTTACGGTTGCCAAGTAGGGCAGCTAGGGTAGCGTAACCCAACTTTTGTAATCGGTGACATATCGTGTAGACAGTAGCGTATGTATAGGTAGTGACGACATGAGCACGACTTCTCGGAGATCCGAGAATAATGTATCTTGTATAAAGTTTATGCTTTATCAATATATGTGAATGTTGTGCAAGTTAATCATGCGTCGCTTCGATACCTACTGCTGTTTATGGAATTTTGATTAAGACATGTGCTAATTGCTGTGGGGTTGAATTTCAGAATGACGCGTACTCGTGCCAACCCCGATGTTGGAGGTACTAGCCAAGGGGGAGAGACCTCCCAACCACCTCCTGAGGACTCCTCGGGACAGCAGCAGCAGCAGCAACAGCAAACCCCGCCACCGCCACTACCAACGGTTACATTGGCCGACATTGTCGCGGCAATGGCGGGCTCGCATCAGCAGCACACAGAGTTGCTGCAGACTCTCATCGCCAATACGTCTCGCCCAGAGAGACGTCAAGATCGTGAGGAGCGCCAACAGAGCTCCTACTCCGACTTCCTGGCGACTCATCCTCCTGTATTCTCAAGGGCGGATGAACCACTTGACGCGGACAACTGGCTCCGCGCCATAGAGATGAAGTTCGGGCTGCTCCAAATCAGCGAGCAGCGCAAGACTCAGTTCGCGGTCCAGCAGCTCCAAGGATCCGCGAGCGCGTGGTGGGCCAACTTTTGTGCTTCACAACCCACCGACCGAGTGATGACCTGGGCGGAGTTCCGGACGGCCTTCCGGGCCTATCATATACCGCCGGTTTGATGAAGAGGAAGACGCAGGAATTCCTACACCTGCAACAAGGGAGCCGGAACGCGCTGGAGTACTCCAGAGCGTTCAACGATCTCGCACTCTACGCGTCGTATCACGCAGATACGGACGAGAAGCGGCGGGACCACTTTTACCAGGGGCTTAACCCGCTCCTGAAGGACAAGCTGGCGATGTTCAATCGCGGCAGCCTCAACGACATAATTGATGCTGCGATTGTTCAGGAAGACTCCGGCAAGGAGTTGGCGGCGGCAGAGCGAAAGCGAAGCGCGCCGCAGAGCAGCGGAGAAGGAGGCGGTCCTTCTCAGAAGTTTCGGATGGTGAATCGCCCACCATCAGGTCCGCGCTGGCAGCCACCACAGCGGTCGATGCCGTTCCGCGGTCGGCCGTATTCTTCACCGGCATTCCGGCCGGCACTGCCAGCACCACCGCAACAACAACAGCAGCAGCGGGCGATGCCGCGTGCGTTTGCACCTCCGCAACGCATGCCGGGCTTTCGTCCACCAAGTACTCCACCAGCAGCGGCCACATGTTACAAGTGTGGTCGTCCAGGACACTTCGCGAGCAGTTGCCCGGAGAGGCAAGGCGGCGGAGTGGTACCACAGTTTCCGGGGAGGAATCAACCCCGGAACCCTACTAATGCGCGGCGGGCAAACCCTAGGCCCGGTACTGTCCACCAGCTTGCCATTGAGGACGTGCCGGAGGGCGAGCCAATCCTTGCGGGTATGTTCCAACTCCACCAGCATCCCGCTATAGTACTATTTGATTCAGGCGCCACGCATAATTTTATTAGCCAAGCTTTCATTGCTAAACACAGCTTGCCAATACTACCCACCGATAGTCCATATTTAATTTGTTCACCGGGTGGGAAGATTTCAGCAAGCGTAATGGTCTCCAAAGCACCATTATGCTTAGCGGGTAGAGTGTACCCCACGTCTCTCATTATCTTAGAGGGACAGAAGGTCGATGTCATCCTAGGGATGTCGTGGTTAACCCGCCACGGCGCTGTTTTAGACACCGTCCTCCGAGTCGTGCACTTAAACTCAGAAGTGCACGGTTCTCACTCATTATTTCTGGACAGTCCAGAAATAAAACTTCCAAGTGTCTATCAAGCCACAACCATCAGATTGGAAGACATTCCAGTGGTCCGAGAATTCCCTGATGTATTCCCGGATGATTTGCCGGGGATGCCACCCGATAGAGAGGTGGAGTTCAAGATTGAACTTGCACCGGGAACCATGCCAATATCCCGAAGGCCGTACAAGATGGCGCCCAAGGAGTTGGCTGAACTGAAGACTCAGCTCACGGACCTTCTGGAGAAGGGTTTTATTAGGCCGAGCTCCTCGCCATGGGGCTGTTCGGCATTATTTGTCAAAAAGAAGGATGAAACGTTGCGGCTTTGCGTGGACTACCGTCCATTAAATGCCGTAACCATCAAGAACAAGTACCCGTTGCCACGGATCGACATGTTGTTTGATCAGTTGGTCGAAGCAAAGGTCTTTTCCAAGATGGATTTAAGATCCGGGTACCATCAGATTAAGATCAGGGCTGAGGACATTCCAAAGACAGCTTTTTCGACAAGGTACGGACTTTATGAGTACCTGGTCATGTCCTTCGGCCTCACCAATGCTCCAGCTCACTTCATGTACTTAATGAACTCGGTGTTCATGCCGGAGCTGGACAAGTTTGTCGTGGTCTTCATCGACGACATCCTGGTATATTCCAAGTCGGAGGAAGATCACAAGAAACATCTGCGTATAGTCTTGCAACGGCTGCGGGATCACAAGTTATACGCAAAGTTCAGCAAATGCGAGTTTTGGATATCGCAAGTGCCTTTCCTCGGGCATATCATCTCAGCGGAGGGTATCGCTGTGGACCCGAGCAAAATCACGCAAGTGCTGAATTGGAAATCCCCGAGAACTGTTCATGAGGTACGGAGTTTCCTCGGACTCGCGGGATATTATCGAAGGTTCATTCCGAACTTCTCGAAGATTGCCAAGCCAATGACAGAGCTGCTGAAGAAGGCTACCAAATATGTTTGGAGTCCAGCATGTGAAGCAGCGTTCAAGGCTTTAGTCAAGCACCTGACATCAGCACCGGTTTTGGCGCAGCCAGACACAACAAAACCGTTCGATGTGTACTGCGATGCATCCGGCATTGGGCTCGGATGTGTGTTGATGCAAGACCGAAGGGTGGTCGCGTATGGGTCACGGCAGCTTAGGAATCATGAGCAAAATTATCCAACTCACGACTTGGAGCTCGCTGCCGTGGTACTTGCACTGAAAATGTGGAGGCACTACCTACTCGGTAACCTCGTACATTTATATACCGACCACAAAAGCCTCAAGTACATATTCACTCAGAAGGAGCTGAACATGAGGCAACGAAGATGGTTAGAACTGATAAAGGATTACGAGATAGAGATCCATTATCATCCAGGCAAGGCAAACGTTGTGGCAGACGCGCTAAGCCGCAAGTCACACGTCAATAATCTGACCATCACACCGTTGGAAGAGAGCGAACCACCACTACATGTGATTCCACATGGAGCTCTCTACAACCTAGCTTTGATCCCCACCATCCGTGAAGAGATAGCGGCAGCCCAGAAGAATGACAAGGGCATATCACATTTGCGGAGACGTGTAGACAGTGGGGAGTTGAAATGTTTCCGGAAGGACGGAGACGGCGTCCTATGGTTCAAGGACCGGATCGTCGTACCCCGAAACCCGGAGTTACGGAAGAAAATCTTTGATGAGGCTCACTTATCAAAGTTTTCTATTCACCCCGGCAGCAACAAGATGTATCAAGAACTCAGAAGCAAGTTTTGGTGGACACGGATGAAGCGAGAGACTGCAAAATACGTGTCCGAGTGTGATACATGTCGACGGGTGAAGGCAGACCACATGCGGAAACCGGGACTGCTGCAACCACTGGGCATTCCTGCCTGGAAGTGGGAGGACGTGAGCATGGATTTCGTCGTCGGTTTACCCACCACCTTACAGAAACATGATTCTGTGTGGGTGATCGTCGATCGGCTCACCAAAGTTGCCCATTTCATCCCGGTCAACACCAACTACAACGCCAAGAAGTACGCTGAACTGTACATCTCACGGATCCTATGCTTATACGGCGTACCCCGTACTATCGTATCGGACCGGGGCACTTTATTTGTGTCCCGTTTTTGGGAGCAGCTCCACGCTGCCTTGGGGACGAAGCTGATCCGTAGTTCAGCCTACCACCCGCAGACGGATGGGCAAACGGAGCGGGTAAATCAAATCTTAGAAGACATGCTACGAGCTTGCGCTATCGACCACGGCAAGAACTGGGATGATCACTTGCCGTTAGCCGAGTTCTCGTACAACAATGGGTACCAAGCCAGCATCAAGATGGCGCCCTACGAGGCGCTATACGGGAGAAAATGCCGCACACCATTGAATTGGTGTGAGTCTGGCGAGAGGGTTATCTTCGGGATTGATCTTGTCAACAACGCGGAAGAAAAGGTTCGATTAATTCAAGCGAACCTAAAAGCCGCTCAATCCCGACAGAAACAGTATGCGGACCGGAGAAGGCGTCCGTTACAATTCGAAGCTGGAGACCACGTATATCTACGAGTGTCTCCAATGAAGGGCGTAAACAGATTTGGGGTGAGAGGAAAGTTAGCACCCCGATTCATCGGTCCATTCCAGATTACCGAAAGATGTGGATCGGTGGCATACCGGCTAAGATTACCAGAAGCATTTTCCGGTGTGCACGACGTCTTTCACATTTCCCAGCTGAGGAAGTGTCTCAAGCTATCAACTACCGTTCAGCTGGAAGACATTGAAGAACTGCAACCGGATCTCACCTATCGGGAGGAACCGGTGCAGATTATTGATGAAAAGGCCCGAACCACACGCAACCGTACGTTGTGGTTCTACAAGGTTCTGTGGAGTAATCACTCCATGGATGAAGCGACATGGGAGAGCGAAGAATTCCTTCGCACTAACTACCCCGACTTTCTCACGTCGCATATCCGGTAATTTTTCCACCGTCCTCTCTCTCATTTTCACCTTATAATCTCGGGACGAGATTCTTTTAAGGGGGGAGGAATGTAAGGGCCTCAGTTTTTGACACCCATTTGCAGTGTTCATCCCCACACCACACACCTCATTTGAGGAAAAATGATGAACACAAATAAAGAGCAAGTAACAATTATCAACATGCTCATTAGGGAACAAACTCACACATTGCAAAAGTGGTACTTCCCACATGTGATATAGATGGGCTGGACATATGAAAACTCCTACACTTTGCCAAGGATGTCCATGCCAAGTTTCACCCAAATTCAAAACATTTTTGAGGTCATCTTGGGTGTAGATAGGAAAGGGGCAGTTTGAAAACATATTCAAATTCAAACTGTTTTCACCCACTGAATTTAAAAGTGGAAGGCATATTCTTGCTCAGCACATTTTTGTGAGCTCACACACCAATTTTCACTCCATTTGGAGTTGATCTTGACATGAGCTAAGGGGGAGAAATTCAAACTTTATTTGAATTTCAAACTGCACTTGTGCTGAAATTCATTCAAACCAAACCTCATTTGAACTTTGATCAATTCAAATGGCTCTTGGGTGAATAATTTGAGTTGCCAAGGGTAGAATAGGGTTCACTGTTTACCACAGCTGTTAGGAATAAATTTCAGAGGTTAAAAGAGGAGTGGGACCCACATGTCAGCCTCAGCCTCAAAGCAAACCGACTGAACCACAGTTCAGTCGGTTCCCGGCAGCTGTGCGCGCGCGCCACCGAAGGGGGCAGCCGGCGCCAGCTCCTGCTGCGTGCCCCAAGCCGGAGACCAGCCGGCCGGGCTATTTATTCCCTCCCCGGCGTGCTTCAGTCACCATTTCCCCGAGCTACCGACGTGCGCGACTGCTTTTCCCACTGCCATCGCCGCCGCTCGAGTTCCTGCTTGATCAAGCCGATCGCAGCTCCTTCTTTCCGTTCCAAGGTCCCAGCAAGGTACTAGCAACCATCCTCCATCCTTCCCATTGATAGAAATCGATTGAAACCGAGTGATATCGGCTGTGCCGAAAGATCAAACTCGGAACTGGAAACCGCCGCACCTCGGGCTCTCGTGGACAGCCCAACCTGGGCGTTGTCACGCCCGAGCCAAGGCACCCTTGGACGCGCAAGTGATCGGTGCTGCTCATCCCCGAGCCACAGCTCGAGTGGTTGCTCACCGGCGGCGAATTTCCACTTTTCCCCTTTCTGTGTGCAGAACGACCTTCGGGTACGATTCTGTTTAATTCGTGCTCTAGAAAGGATTAGAGGGCCTCAGGCCACTCCCACACGAACTAGACACGGTGACGCACAAGTTGCCTTCACAACTCTGGGCCGGAGAACTTCTGTGCCCGGCGTAATTCAAGGTCTACTAATGGCGGAACGCACGGGGGGTATCGGGCGCACGGTGAGGACCTATTTCGGGCCTTCCCCGAGCTGCCCCGAGTTCATGTCGACCTTCTCTGAGGTCCACTGATGCTCCCCGACCGGTTTCCCAAGTAGCTGAGGCACTAGGAGCATCAGCCGACATGGCCGAAGTCGTTCCGATATGGCGGCTCGTCGCCGACCATGCTCCGGCCGTTGTCATGAGCAGCTGACCCTCGGATCATGTTCCCCAAGTAAAAGTAGGCAGGGGCGGCCAGAATCAAGAAGTTTGAAGCTGTACAGCAGCCGGCGGCGAGCTCTCCGGCGAGGTCCCTCGGCGGCGGAGCGCGGGTGTCGCGAGGTTGAAGAAGGGGGTGGACCCCAGCTGTCAGCGGCCGATATTTTGAATCGGGATCCGGCTGCGGCCGGGATCGGGTGTGCTGGCGCGCAAAAGCCTTGTGGGCCGCGGTGTGCTGTCGCTTCGGCGTGCGACGCGTGTCCCCTGGGCCCACGCGCGAGTTTAAACTTTTCCCCGATTTTCAGATTTCTTTCAAACTTCAAATCCTTATAACTTTGGCTAGAAAGCTCCAAATTGAGTGAACCAAATTTTGCTGGATTCAGCTCTCTGAGTACTTTCCAGAAAATCAAGTTTCACTTCATGAAATTCCCTAATTCTCCAGAATTAATTCCTTAATGTTTAAACTGTTAGGAATTTTAACTGGAGAATCCTTTGGCGGAAAATCCTGAAATTTTGCTGAGATGTTCACCAAAATATCCTTGAACTACCATAAAAATTTCAGATCCATTTGAGCTCATTTAGTCCACCTAATGGTGTGATTAGTAAAACTGTTCCAGAGAAAATAGAAAATGTTCAGAAACATTTTCAGAATTTTCTCTGAAATTGTTTAGCTCATATCTTTAGTTAGAGACTTCCAAATTAAGTGAGACCAATTCCATTAGAACCCTCTGAAAATCTAGTTTTCAGAAAGTCATAGTTTGTTTCATGAAAATACCTAGAACACCCTAAAAGCCTTTAATTAAGGTCAAGGACATAATTATTTGTGGAGGGCTCAAATGAGCTTTGCTGCAACTAAAACTTGACCAAGTCTCTGTTTAGGTTGTAACCAAGCCACAGTAAAAGTTTCACAGTCATTAGGTCTATCTAGTAAAGGTTATAGACTTCACAACTTCAAAGTTAATACAAAAGCATTTAATTAATACATACATTGTTCTTATCATGTAGTCGCTAAGGTCGAGGAGGAACCCGAAGTCCTAGACTTCGTTACTCCGGAGGAACAGCTAGCCTACGACCAAGAGCAGCAAGGCAAGCCCCGGTTTGCATTAACCATTTTATAAATTTTTATTGTTTTGAGCACATACTTGTTTTCTTTATGTTGTGCATCAGAGTCTTGTTTGGAAACCCCACTGCATAGCCAAGAAAACCATGGGTTGGGGTTTAGGATTGCAAACCCCGTTAGCCACTGCATTGCTAGGATAGAGTAGGATTCGGTACAAGTCGAGTAGTTGGAACTACTCGCGAGAATAGGCTAGAGGCACATTGCTCGGGTAGAGATAGCACATGATACACATGGCAAGAAAATGAGACCGAGCGGAGAGTAAGGGCAGCAGGACTTTGGGGCCTGTGTGCTGTAGCTCCGCTTGTGTCGATTGAGGACCGAGCCGTGTGCGGGCCTGTTGAACAAGCTAGAACAGTACCGAAGACCTACCGGCTATATGGGAACCGGGAAACTGATGTAACTCGGGTAGCTGGGTATTGAGGCATTGCCCGTCGTTCAGAGGGTAGGTTGAGAGCTCGAGGTGTAAATCAGCTGGCGGCACAGAGATGCGCGTGCAGGGACCTCTTGCTCGGGACGATGGGACCGGTTCAATATTTGGCTAACGGGTGAAAGGTAGTCGCGTACGGCGTCCGTGATGGTTGTTGTAGGCAACATCGAGTACGGGCGTACGTGACGGGTTGTTCGGGTAACCCTGCAGGTGTAAATCGATTATAATCGCCGTCCCTCGCGGTCAGTGAGTACCACTTGTTCACTGTACCGTGACGTAGAAAGAACAGGCTAGTTACATGTTAAAATGTTGCTGATTGAAAGTTGGATATTGATTGTTAATGATATGTTGTAGTTTAGTGCTAACTAAAGTTCTTTTCAACTTTGGGCAAAGTACATGAGAGAAATGCGTTTCTTGTTTGATTGCGGCTCTCTCATGTGCCTTAGCGTAAAGTTCTCCACAACCTGCTGCTAAAACTTGAAAGTAAGGTTCTACTAATTAGGCGAGTCCTTGCAAATGATTTTTACCTCATGCAACCCATCACCCTCATGTAGAAGTTTCATGTTTAGGTGAGACGGGTCAGACTTGCTGAGCCTTCGTGCTCACTGCTTGTGTTTGAAGCTTTTGCAGGGTTCTATGAGGAAGGGACTCCCGAAGAGGAGACGGAACCCCAGGAGGGGAACCCCGTCGAGTGGGAGTCGTGCACGCCGCAGAGTTAGTGTGCGTGTGTGCTAGCAAGGACACGTTCGAGGGCTGAACGTGCACTTGATGCTTAGTCTACGCCCGCGAGTGTGGACTAAACTTATTTTGATGTAAACATGTTAATAAACTTGTTTATGTAATAAAGCTTCCGCTTCCGCTTTGTACCTTTGACGTGTGTTATACGGTGTTGTGCAACGCAGCACCCCTCAGCGTGATCCTGGCTCGACAGGACCAGTGGGGTCGTGTCAAATTCTGTGCGCCCGGTGCCGGGGGTCAGGCTCCCTCCAAGGTCAGGGTACAACCGTCCGGCCCCTAGTACCGGACCGCAACGCCGAGGAGGCAGAGTGCACAGGCTTTCGGTACGGAACCACGCAAAGCAGGCTGTGCTCCCCTGGACCTCCGAAGGGCAGGGCGCACACGCTTTGGGTCGGAACTAGTCAAAGCAGGCTACGTACCTTGGACCCCCCATGCACAGCACGGGCCTTTCCTAGAGGTGACCAATTAGCATCACAGTACCTAACTGGGGGAGGCCCGAAAGGCCCCCTGGCCATCGGTAGGTACCTCAAGCGCAACCGTCTTTGGTAGGATAGCAAATGCCGACTAGGGATGAGAGTGGGAAAGGAGAGCTAAATGTATGGTGAGCATACATGGAAAGTGCGGTCATAAAAATAAATGCGTAATTTAAATGAGCACAAATGGAAGAGTGTGGTAGATCAGGTTTTTCCTTGTATGAACGTCCATAGGAGGAAATCAGGCTAAACATGGAGGCAACGACCACCCCATTATGAGGGGAAGCAAGATTCTACGCGCTGAGGGTCGAAACCGGGCCAAGCTGGACGTAGTCCTGGATCGTCCCCTGGGGCTTAGTTGCTCCGAGCGCTGCTCCTAGACTCTATGGGATCTATTACAGAAAGGAAAAGACCTGTGCTACCAATGCTCTGAGGATAGAACTTACAGTGGTGTTCTATGTTCCAAGGGCTCAGGAGCGGACCCCCATCCTTGGTGGGGAGGCGTGCACACTCGGGGCGGCAAACTTTTGTGGCTCGGAAGGGACCTTCCCAGCTGGGGGAGAGTTCGTCGGTCCCTTCGTGAGAAAGTATGCACCGCGGCACCAGGTCGCCTCCTTGGAGCTCCCGGACACGCTTGTTCCTTTGGCGGTAGCGCCGGAGCGCCAGCCGACACCGTGCGTTGCGGAGCGTTGCTTGTAACCGTTCCTCGTCGACGAGGTCGATATCTTCACGCCGGAGCTGGTTCTGCGTGGCTTCTCCTGGGAGCCCCGGGGTACCTTCCTGCATTGGCTCATGCTGACAAGAGGTAAACTGGCCAGGACCCTTCTTGGGGGACCCACAATGTCTTCCTCCATTGGCTCAGGCCGATAGGGGGTTGACAGGTCCAGGGCAGCCCCCGGGAGGTGAGGCCGAGGCACGGAGGCGTGCGCTCGGGCGGAGCTGTCCCGGTTCTGCACCGCCAGGGGCTGGTGCTCGGGCTGCTGCAGATGCTCGGAGCTTTTCCAGGGCTGACACAGCAGCAGTGCAGCCTCCACGGATCTTGAAGACTCCTGTTGGTGTAGGCACCTTCAAGACGAAGTAGCCGTAGTGGGCTACCGACACGAATCATCGTCGCTGGAGCAGGAGTCCTCATGGTTGTGCACCGCCTTCACGGCGCGTTGAGGCTCCTGGAACTCCGTCTGGTGATTGACGCTGTCTTGGGCGTCGACCTTCTGCTTGCCCTCCCTTTGACGGAAGGGAGGGGCGTCAGCACGCGGCTGCTTCCCCCTGCGAAAGCGCTCCGCGAGCTTCTGGATCTCCTGGCACTCAGAAGCAGTATGGCTGCTGGTGTTGTGCACGGGGCACGGCTCACCTTGGTCACAGTCCGGGGCTGGTGACTGTCGCAGCCTCTTGTCAGGGCATGGCCCCCGAGCTCCAGTGGGTGCTGCAGCTGCTGCAACTGGAGCTTCGGTCGGCAGCATGATCTTGCCGCCGGCCTTCTTGACCTTTCTGCCGCTCCCATGGGGGGCAACATTTGGTCTGGGCTGTTCTCCGTCTTCGGAGACTGGCTGTGAGTGCCAGTTACGCCCTTTTGCTTCCCTGACACACTTGTCTGCCAGGCTGAAGAGCTTTGAGACGTCGCGCACTTCTCTTGTCGCGAGCTTCTCGAGCATCTTCTTGTCCCTTACACCCTGTGGGAACGCCACCACCACAGAAGCATTCTGGATATGGGGGATAGTGTTCCGCACCTGGGAGAACCGCTGGATGAAGGAGCACAGTGTCTCTCCAGGTTGTTGTTGGATGGCGTGGAGGTCGAGCTCCGTGCCAGGCCGGGTGTAGGATCTGCCGAAGTTCACAGTAAACTGCCGGCAGAGCCCTCCCCAGGAGGTTATGGAACCCTGGGGGAGATTCATGAGCCAAGGCCGTGCTGGGCCGGTCAAGGCGACGGGGAAGTAGTTGGCCATGACAGCCTCATCCCCTCCTGCAGCAAGGATGGCGGTGGAGTAGATTTGGAGGAACTCCACCGGGTTGACGCTGCCATCGTACTTCTCGGGCCGGTGCAGCCGGAACTTGCGCGGCCACTTCGCTAAGCGAAGGTGTGGCGCCAGGGCCGCACATCCTGCTCCTGTTGCTGCCGGTGTTGGTGCCGCGAACGCTTGGTTCGCCGTCGGTGCCGCGTACCCCGATATGGGCAAGGCTGCGCCATAGACCGGGGGTGCCACTTGCAGGGCATATGGCTGAGGCATAGGCTGCGAGGCGTATGCCTGGGGCAGAGATCGCGTAGCGAACATCTGCAGGCCAGGTTGAGTCCAGGCGGTCGACATGCTGTCGCCAACCTCGCGGTTGCGACGCCTCTCTCGGTGTCGCTTGATGGTCAGGCGGGCGTCTTCGCCCAGGTGACATCGCTCCAGATCCGACCTCAGGTCTGCAGATGGGAGCCTGGTGGAGCGGGAGTCTGCCGTCTGCCCGTCAACCGTTGGCGTGCGAGTCTGTGACACACCTGGTTGACCGGGACGTCATCCCCGCCGGAGTTGAGGGTTGGCGGCGGCGACGACGAGACGGTCTATGTCGCGAATCCACTGCTGGGTCGCTGACTGAGGCACGTCCCCAGCAGGTGGATTGTGCAGTAGCGCTCGTGCTGCAGCTAGTGCACTCCCGTGGGAGACACTCAGCGCTGCAGTGGATCTTGGGCTTGCTGGAGTCTGCGCTGCCGGAGTTGGCTGCTGGCTTCCAGCTTGCACCGACACACTCCGTCCTGAGTGTGTCGAGACGTAGTCCCCGCTGGTCACCGTTCGTCGTGAACGTGGGCGGGGAGAGCTTGCCGCTGAAGGAAGATTCGTCATCTTCGCCGGCGAAAGCTCGTCGCGCAAGGGAAAAACCCCCTTCCTGGCGCGCCAAATGTCGAAGTGTGCCGTCGACACTTCTCTCGGGCCTGCTCTGGGCAGCCCACGGAGGTTCTTTTTCGAAGGGGCTAGTCACTCGCGGAGAGCTTACGCGTCAGGGACGATGGAAGGAGAAGCTTGACATAGAGATTTTTTACGTGGTTCAGGCCGCCGGAGCGTAAAACCCTACGTCCACGGTGAGCACAGATGCTCGTTGTATTGCTTGGTGCTTAGAACCGGGGTTCTGAGCTTGAGGATGAGTTGAGTGCTAGAATGCTAGAGAGTGAGTGTGCAAGGAGCCGAACCCCAGGTGCGAATCGCTGAGGAGCGAACCCTTGCTAACGTCGCCTACCCGAGCTTTTTATAGTCTAAGGCTCGGGCGGCTTGCAAGGTGGGCCCGGGACCCGACAGGTGGTCCCGGGGAGATTGCCTGCCATCTACAGTATACTGGAGTTACGCCGGTAGTTGTCTCTGGCGAGGGTTTCTGAGTCTTCGTCTTGCCGCCATGCCCATGCCGCAAGCTAGGCGTAGTGGTTGATGACGGCAGGGGTGGCAGGGGATGTCTTGTCGCTGTGTTTATTGGTGTAGAGCCTCTGACGCAGCCTGCCAGTCTCCACTGCGATGTGACTGGGCGCAACGGCACCTGACAGAGGCGTGCTCCACGTCTCCACGTCTTGGGAAGGCGCTGGTCTTGAATACCTTGTACGGACAAGGTATGGTGCGTCTTTACTCTTACAGCCTACCGCGCGGGGGCAGGTAGTGCGGCTCTGCTGGCCACGTGGCGGGCCCGGAGCTCTCCTCTGAGGAGAGGGTGGTCCGGCCCCGCTGGACACGTGGAGCCTTCAGAGCTCTCCCCGCGGTGGGGGGGGGGGGGGAGGTCCGGCTCTGCTGGCCACGTGGCGGGCCCGGAGCTCTCCTCTGAGGAGAGGGAGGTCCGGCCCCGCTAGACACGTGGAGCCTTCGGAGCTCTCCCCGCGAAGGGGGGAGGTCCGGCTCTGTTGGCCACGTGGCGGGCCCGGAGCTCTCCTCTGAGGAGAGGGAGGTCCGGCCCCGCGGGACACGTGGCGCCCTCGGAGCTCTACCCGCGGAGGGAGGAGGTCCGGGTCTGTTGGCTACGTGGCGGGTGTAAAAGTCCCAAAAACGCGAATGCAAAGGAACGGATGATTGAACGTCATTGTGTTTCTGTTCAAGAAAAATGGGACTTACAAAAACTTTCTCACATGGGATGGTACACATGAGGTGAAACCACACGGGTTCAAGCATGCCTTTGAAGGTGTTGGAACAAGGTGGAGTTAAACTCATGAGTAATTATACATGTACATGAGAAAGAACAAAAATAAGGTCTTTAGTCTCAAAGGCTCAGCTCAAATTGCCGCCAAACTTTTTGTATACACATGGAGCCTCATACATTTGAATTGAGGAGAATGTGGTGGCAACTTTCTGATTTGAGGGTGAGCCAAAAGGGAATGGACTATAATCATCTTGAGTTCATGCTGAATTCAAACATGTTAGACAGGGGAATGACTTGAGTTATGTCACATAAAATGATAAACTCAAACATGGACATGTGGGAAGAGCTAAAATCTTCTTTAACTCCTGTTGAACACATGTTAACGCGGGAAAGGATTTCACTCCCAAAAATCTAACTCATATGCACATTCTCTATGAGTAGAGGGGAGGGAAGTTTAAACCCCGTTTTTGAACCCTTGCAAAGCATTCATGTTCAGATGGTCCAAAAGCATATATATGAGATGACCATTGCAGTCCTCAGGTATTGAAGAGCTTAAGCTCCAAAATGGGAGAGATTTTAAGCTCATATACCATTTGTTCAAAGCATTGTTTGAGATCACCTTCAAATTCAAATTTGAGGGGCATGGTCAAACTGAACTTGTGCGGTTCAGCTTGGGACCAAGATTTATCAAGCATGGGCTAGGAGCAAACCAAAGTGTTTCACCAAAATTCAGATGGGTCATCACCAAAGAGGACTTAAATTTCAGTTTGAATTAAATGGTCTACTTCAAGGTAAAGAAGGCCCTTTCCAAAAAGGAAATTCAAACTGTTGTTTGAAAATTTGTATTTGCAATGGCCAACTTAAGGATCAGATGGCATATTTGGATTCCTTAGGTCCAAATTATGAGGAAGACAAATTTTGAGAAAATGTGGATCCAAATTATGAGGAAGACAAATTTTGAGAAAATGTGGGGGTACTTTGATATGTATATCAAAAGGACTTGTAAATTTCCTCTAAATTTGAATTCAAATTTGAAACTGAGGCACAACTTGTCAAATGGCTTCGATCCATATGAGTGAAGTTTGCAATGTGCCAAAAATCTGGAGATAATTGAGAAAGAAACTTGGTGGGGCCCAATTGTCATAGAAGAGGAGGAAAACTTAGCACCTAAGTCTTTGCTCTCGGGTTAGACCGAGCTCCCGGCGCCACCGAGGCAGCAGCTACCACCACGCGCGGGTGCCAGAGGTGGTTCACCCGGTGTTTATCCTCCCCACCGAGGCAAACACGAAATCTTCCACTCGTGCCCGCGGTTTCTTCTGCTTCCGTGCCCGAAAAACAGCCGCCGGTGATGCCTTTGTTGCCTTCGGTTGTCCACCGGCTCGTGTCCTTGTTTGCTCGAGCCGTCCGCACAAAAAGGGAGCGCTAGCGAGTGTACAAGATCCTCCACAGCTCGGCCCCCACATTCCTGGCTCGTGGGGCGCCCAATTCAACGATCAACGCGAGGTACTGAAGCTCCCCGGCAAAAGTGCAACTCGGGTCACCGTGGGCAGCTCATACCGAGGCTTTTCACGGCCGAGCAAGCACCCTCCGAGACGCGCCGGGACTTCACGCTGCTCTCCCTCGAGTTTCAGCCCGAGTTGTGCAACGTAGCTCGGGAATTTCCAGTTTTTCTCTCGGACGAGAGAAACCTAACCGCGGGTAAGAACATCAAAAATCGACGCTTGATTCTCGGTTAAAGTTGTTCCTTTTGCGCATACAGAAGCTAGAGAGGATAGGGAACCTTTCTCCTTTGCAACCCTAGCTTAGCAGTGAGTAGGGGCAGCTAATTTCGAGTTCTTCCATCGGCGGCCATGGCGGGGGCACTCGGGCACACGATGAACTCCCACTTGCTGCTGTTTCTGAGCCGGTTTAAGGCTGTGCCGAGTTAGCCGGACCTCCACTGCTGCTTTAGAGCGAGTCCACCGAACTTTTGGTGGGCTAGGGTGCTCGTACCACTGCACCGAAGCCTCACAGAGGTGTGCGCACGTCGCCGACCGGTTTCCGGTTGCCGGCAGCCCGAAAGCACCGCACCATTGAATTCCTCGTAGCTGAAAACCTCCAGGCGGCAAGCAGTGAGCCAGGAGACGGCCGAGAAGCCGACTCCGGCAAGCTCTGACGAGCTTCCGGCGAGGGGGCGGCGCGGGAAAGAAAACGGCCCGAGGAGGAAGAAGGTCCGGTGGGCCCCACGTGTCAGTGACGGAGGGTTTAAACTGCTGATCAGCTGTGGCCCCGGGATCCTTTGTGACAGCGCGGGAAGTAGTCTGTGGTCCCGTGTGGCTTAGCTCCGGCAACCGACACGTGTAGAAGGGACCCACCGTCAGAGTTTGAACTTTTCCCGAATTGATTTGAATTCCAGATTTAGTTCAAACTTTAGAACCTCATAACTTTTGCTAGGAAGCTCCAAATTTAGTGATTCAAATTGGGTTGGATTCAGGATGAAAAGCTCTATCCAAATATGCAACCCAATTTGCATGAAAACCAATAGAAAATTCTGGAGAATTCTTTAAAGCTTTTCATCAAAAGAATTTTAGAGGAAGTTTGGTTCATCCACAATTCCCCAAATTTTGCCAGGATATTCTTTAGGATATTAGGAGACTCGTGTAAAAGTTTCAGCTCATTTGGAGTTGATTTAGTTAGGGTAATTCTAATTCCGAGTTTCTGCGTTCAAATACATACAGAAACATTTTCAGGAAATTTCCAAAACTTGGAAATTCAGTTCTGGCCATTTCTTAGCTCCAAAAATCCTAGGAAAATTCAGGCACACTCCCTGAGCTATTTATGAAAGTGCAAGTTTAATCAGAATTAATTCCTTTATGCCTAAATGCTTAGGGAATTGTTCTGGGTGACCTAATCAGTGAAACATTCTGAATTTTGGTCCAGAGGACTCTCTTGTGACAACGAACTCACAAGAAAATTTCTACCTCCATTGGAGCCCTGGATCAGTAGTGTTCTGTTCAACCAATTAGGTGATCACCACCTAAGTGATGAACCTCACTTCTCACTTGGTCCTAGTATTTAAACACAAACCCAAACCACTAGCACCAGTTTCATTTTAAATTCTTAAACAGAGTTCCAGTTTTGAACTTGTCCTTACCACTTGTGAGCAAATGTTTTACAATTAAATATATATGCATGTTCATAACGTGAAGTGCTCAAACGTGGAAAGTGAAGATTTGATCAAGGAACAAGAAGGGCAGGAGTTGAACTTCAAGACATCAACAACTAACCTCATATTATCTGACTTTAGTCACCTGCAAAACCAAGGCAAGCCCTGGTTTGCATTTAAGTTGTTTTCTAAAGTTTTTACTTTGTTCACTATTATGGGTCTCAGTTTGTATGTGCATTAGGTCAAGGATGTTTTATACCCCACTTGCATAACCAAGAAATGAACCCTGAGGTCGAGGGTAGCATTGTGTCATCGCTGTAGAATAAGGCCATGCTAAATAGACTATGTCATCCGGTAGAAGACGAGTAGTTGGAATCTACTCGCGAGCTATAGTTTAGAATATCATAAGTGTGGTTGGGAGAGGAAGCAAACTAAAATTTACATTTCTAAAGATGTGACCGGGCAGAGGGGTTAGGCAGCGACAAGACGAGGTCTTGGTCGAGTAGCTCTGCCTGTGTCGGTTAAGGACCGATGCGTGTGCTGCGTCCAGGAGCAAGTATTGAGTTGTGTACCGGATGCTTACTGATATATGGGAACCAGGAAACCGATGTACCAGGTTCACTGGATTGTAGAGGCATACCACATCGTCTCGTTAGACCTATGAGCCCGAGACGGTGCGACCGGTTCTACAGTTTAGTGTCCTGAGAAAGGTTGCCACATACGACGTAATGAAGGACGCCAGATTTGGGTCTTCAGAGGCGGGCGTATGTGTCGAGTTATCCAGGTAGTGTTTGATTCGAATCACCGTCCCTCGCGGTTATTGAGTACCGCTTGCTCCCATGTTGTGACGTAGTAATCAACTTGTGTGGAAACAGTTTGCAAAAGTATAATTGCTGCTATGATTATGTTAAGTTGCATGAAAACCATGTTTGAAGTAGAGATAGAGCTAACTAAAGTTATTTTCTACCTTGGGGCAAGTAACATTGTAATGAAGCGTTTCTTGTTTGATTGTGGAGTTCCAATGTTGCTGGGCGCAAGGTCACTACTATAATGGCTAAAAATCTGGAAGTTAAGGATGAACTCGTAGGCGAGTCTTTTCGCAAATTACAGGATTAGGTCTTATGTTTCTCTCATGTAGAGTTGCATGCTATAGGAGAGACGGTTAAGTCTTGCTGAGCCTTTGTGCTCACTCTTGCTATATAAGTGGTTTTGCAGGTAAATATCGACGCTATAAAGAAGGTTGTCCGGTGAGACTCGGGAACTTCCGAGGCATGTCACACTTGGAGAACCTAGCCGCTGCCATGTCTTCGTGTTGCTAGCGAGAGGAGTCAGCGGGCTGGCCCTCTTCTCGAATGCTTCTTAGATATTCGACGTGAGCTGTTTATAGACTTCCGCTGTAGCTATTTTAGGTAATTACAAAGGAGAATTGTAAGCTTCTGCTTTTGATTTATGTAATACATTGTTCCTTATATGTGTGCTGTTGGGTGCCGCATAACACGGCACCACCAAATGCGATCCCCGGGCGAGGCGGCACGGCCCTGTGATCGGGGTCGGGCCCCCTCAGCGGGCCCGGAGCTGTCCTCTGAGGAGAGGGAGGTCCGGGCCCGCGGGACACGTGGCGCCCTCGGAGCTCTCTCCATGGAGAGGGGCGAGGTCCTTAGGCAGTTTCCCCTGTGCGCGGGGTTACCCCATATTGAGGGTACCGACAAGACCCGAATCACTCAAAAATGGACTTTGAAATTTTACAAAGTCCTTTGGAGTAATCATACCCCAGAAGAGGTGACTTGGGAGAGTGAAGATTACATCCACAAGAACTATCCGGAACTTTTGTCACAGACGTTGTAATTACTTTCCGCCTCATCTTTCTTTTGTAATCTCGTGATGAGATTTTCTTTTAAGGAGGGAGGAATGTAAAGGTCCCAAAAACATGAATACAAAGAAACTTGAGTTTGCACAAATGTTGGTGTCATGTGTATGAAAAAGGGGGCTGGTTTAAACTTTTTACACATATGATAACACATGAAAGATTCTTCTAAAACAAACTTAGGGTTACTTGCATGTTTGGACCCTAGGTGGATTAAACCCACAGAATTGAAGTACTCAGGTGCAATGGGAAGGTTAAAATTCAGAATTTGAACTAAATGATCAACTCAAATTTCAAAGGAGGGAGGACACAATGGTAATTCAAACTGTTGTGTTCAAACTCTTGTTTGCAGCAGCTAACACAAGAATCAAATTGCATATTTGGATTCCTTAGGTCCAAATTAGTGGGTAGGCAAAGTTTCATTAATTTTTGAAAAGGTTTGCTATCCATTTTTCCAAAAAGGGTTTAAATGTGCAAAGAATTCAAATATACATTTGAATTTGGATGGAATTTGTCCAACTATCCAAATGCAGCTCAGATTTCAACTCCAAACATTTGAATTGGTCTCTTTCCAAGTTTTGGAGATTTTTTGAGGGATGAGGAGGGACTGCCTGTGGGGCCCACATGGCATAGGGCTAATTAGACTTGCAACCTAAGTTTTCCCCTCTGTTTCTCACTCCACCGAGGAATGTCTCCCGAGTAACACCAGCTTCTTCGCGCCACCTCCCGGAAGCCACCTCCTGCTCGTTTCTCCTCATGCTGGCGAGCTGCTCGTGCCTGAATTTACTCCCGGCCATGCCCCTTTTCACCACAGCGCCGAAGACATGGTTCCCCCCCTCTCGCGCGCAAGAACGGCACAGAGAAGCCACCGCCATTGTTGATCGCTCGGGAGCTGTTTTCTATCGCATGCAAACGCCCAGGCGGTAGCAAAACGACCTTGCAGTCTTCTCCACAGCCTCCTCGGGCCACAACCGAGAGAGCTCAGCCCTCACAACCCCCCGCACACCAAGTTCCCGCAGCGGCCAAACTGAAACCGAAAGAAGGTCGCACGTGGACAGCTCTGCAGTGAGCATTTCACGGCCGAGCAAGAGTGGTTTTCGACGCGCAAAGACTCCACGCTGCTCACCTCCAATTCTTGAGCCAAGTGATTGATCGTCGCCGGAGGATTTCATGGTTTTCTCTCGGCCGGTGCAAAACCACCCGGGTACGGAATCTTCAAATTCCCGACTTCTATTTGCTTAGAGCCCACAAAACTGCACTCACAGGAGCTAGACTTGATGGCTCCCAAGTTTGTTTCTCAACCCTAGCTTGATAACAGTTGTAACCGGCGTATTTTAAAATTTTCCGACGGCGGCTATGGTGGGGAGGATCGGGCTTACGGTGAAAGCTATGTTAGAGCCATCTCCGGACCATTTCACTACCAGGACGATTATCGGCACCCTCAATAAGGGGTACCCCCGCACACAGGGGAAACTGCCTAAGGACCTCGCCCCTCTCCGCAGGGAGAGCTCCGAAGGCGCCATGTGTCCAGCGGGGCCGGACCTCCCTCTCCTCAGAGGATAGCTCCGGGCCCGCCACGTGGCCAACTAAGCCGGACCTCCCCCCTCCGCGGGGAGAGCTCCGAGGGCTCCACGTTTCCAGCGGGGCCGGACCTCCCTCTCCTCAGAGGAGAGCTCCGGGCCCGCAACGTGGCCAACTGAGCCGGACCTCCCCCCTCTGCGAGGAGAGCTCCGAAGGCTCCACGTGTCCAGCGGGGCCGGACCTCCCTCTCCTTAGAGGAGAGCTCCGGACCTGCCATGTGGACAACAGAGCCAGACCTCCCCCTCCACGGGGAGAGCTCCGAAGGCTCCACGTGTCCTACGGGGCCGGACCTCCCTCTCCTCAGAGGAAAGCTCCGGACCCACCACGTGGCCAGCAGAGCAGCGCTGCCTGCCCCCGCGCTGTAGGCGGCAGGAGTAAAGACGTGCCATACCTTGTCCGTACAAGGTATTCAAGACCCGCGCCTTCCCAAGGCACGGAGACGCGGAGCACGCATCTGTCAGGTGCCGTTGCGCCCAGTCACATCGCAGACTGGCGCGCCGCGTCAGAGCCTGCCCGCCAATAAACACAGCGACAAGGCATCCCCTGCCGCCCCTGCCAACCACTACGACTAGCTTGCGGCATGGGCAGGGCGGCAGAACGAAGACTCGGAAGCCCTCGCCAGAGACAACTACCGGCGTAACTGAAGATACGGTAGATGGCAGGCAATCTCCCCGGGACAACTTGTCGGGTCCCAGGCCCACCTTGTAAGCCGCCCGAGCCTTGGACTATAAAAGGCTCGGGTAGGCAACGTTAGCAGGGGTTCACACTCCAGCCATTCGACATCTTACACCCTCAAGCTCAGGACTCCGGTTCTGAGCAACAAGCAATACAACGAGCAACTCTGCTCACCGTGGACGTAGGGTTTTATGCTTCGGTGGCCTGAACCACGTAAAAATCCCCGTGTCAAGCTTCTCCCACAATCGTCCCTAACGCTGAAGCTCTCCATGAGTGACTAGCCCCTCCGAAAAAGAACCTCCACGGGCTGCCCAGAGCAGGCCCGGGGGAAGTGTCGGCTACACACTTCGACATTTGGCGCCCCAGGTAGGGGGCTTTTCCCTTGCGCGATGAGCTTCTGCTGACGAAGATGACGACGCTCCCTTCAGCGGAAAGCTCTCCCCTCCCACGTTCACGACGAACGGTGACCAGCAGGGACTACGTCTCGACACACTCAGGACGAAGTGTGTCGGCGCAAGCTGGAAGCCAGCAGCCGACTCCGGCAGCGCAGGCTCCAGAAGTGTGAGATCCTCTGCAGCGCTGAGCGTCTCCCACGGGGGCGCGCTAGCTGCAGCAAGAGCGCTACTGCACAATCCATTTGCTGGGGACGCGCCTCAGTCAGCGACCCAGCAGTGGATTCGCGACGTAGACCGTCTCGTCGTCGCCGCCGCCAACCCTCGACTTCGGCAGGGACGACGCCCCAGTCAACCGGCTGTGTCGCTGACGCGCACGCCAACGGTTGACGGGCAGACGGCAGATTCCCGCTCCACCAAGCTCCCATCGGCGGACCTGTGGTCGGAGCTGGAACGAAGCTACTTGGGCAAAGATGTCCGAGTGCTCATTGAGCGACGACGAGAAAGGCGTTGCAACCAAGAGGCCGGCGACAGCATGTCGACCGCCTCAACCCAGCCAGGGCCGCAGACGTTCGCCACGCGAGCTCTGCCAAACGCGTACGCCACACAGCATATGCCCCAGCCATATGCCGTGCAAATGGTGCCCCCGGTCTATGGCGCGGCATTGCCCATACTGGGGTATGCGGTGCCTGCAGCGAATCATGCGTTTGCAGCACCAACACCTGCAGCAACAGGAGCAGGATGTGCGGCCCTGTCGCCACACCTTCGCTTCGCGAAGTGGCCACGCAAGTTCCGGCCGCACCTGCCCGAGGAGTACGACGGCAGCGTCAACCCGGCGGAGTTCCTTCAGATCTACTCCACCGCCATCCTTGCTGCAGGAGGGGACGAGGCCGTCATGGCCAAGTACTTCCCCGTCGCCTTGACCGGCCCAGCCCGGTCTTGGCTCATGAATCTTCCCCAGGGGTCCATAACCTCCGGTGGGGAGCTCTGCCGGCAGTTCACTGCTAACTTCGGCAGCTCCTACACCCGGCCTGGCACAGAGCTCGACCTCCATGCCATCCAGCAACAACCTGGAGAGACGCTGCGCTCCTTCATCCAGTGGTTCTCCCAGGTACGGAACACCATCCCGCATATCCAAAATGCTTCTGTGATGGTGGCGTTCCGGCAGGGTGTACAGGACGAGAAGATGCTTGAGAAGCTCGCGACCAGAGAGGTTCGCGATGTCTCAGAGCTCTTCAGCCTGGCGGACAAGTGTGCCAGGGCAGCAGAAGGGCGGAACTGGCACTCGCTTCCAGCCTCCGAGTCAGGAGGACAGCCCGGATCTGGCGCTTCTTCCCATGGAAGCGTCAAGAAGATCAAGAACCTGGGCGGTGGCAAGATGAAACCACCGACCGCAGCTCCCGTTGCTGCAGCAGCAGCACCCAGCGGAGCTCGGGGGCCACGCCCCGACAAGAGGCAGCGACAGTTACCAGCTCCAGATGGTGACCAAGGCGAGCCGTGCCCCATGCACAACACCAGCAGCCATACTGCTGCTGAGTGCTGGGAGATTCAAAAGCTCGCGGAGCGCTTCCGCAAGGGGAAGCAACCGCGTGCAGACGCCCCTCCCTTCCGTCAAAGGGAGGGCAAGCAGAAGGTCGACACTCAAGACAGTGCTGACCACCAAGAGGAGTTCCAGGAGCCTCAGCGCGCCGTGAAGGCGGTGCGCAACCATGAGGACTCCAGCTCCAGCGATGACGAGCGCCGGAAGATGCTCTACGTCATCTACGGCGGGTCCGCTGACCCCTCGTCCCGAAACGCGGTTAAGACTCTGCGCCGAGCGGTAGCGTCGGTGGCTCCTCTCCCAAGTGCCACGCCGCACCTCAAGTGGAAGGGAACCCCCATCAGCTTCGATGCCACCGACTGCCCAAGGAACATTGCTGGGGCCGGCCAACTACCGCTCTTGGTAGCACCCACCATCGCCAACGTGAGGATGTACCACGTTCTGGTAGATGGCGGGGCTGGGCTGAACCTCATCAGCCACGCAGCCTTCCAGAAGCTGCAGATCCCGATGGCCAAGATCACCCCATCGAGCTCGTTCTCAGGGGTAGGGCCGGGACAAGTCGTTCCCTACGGAAACATCAGCCTTCCGGTGACCTTTGGGGCACCGGACAGCTATCGGACGGAGTACATTCTGTTCGACGTGACGGAGATCGACCTCCCCTTCAATGCCATAATCGGCAGGCCAGCCCTGTATCGATTCATGGCAGTAGCCCACTACGGCTACCTTGTCTTGAAGATGCCTACACCAACAGGCATCCTTAAGATTCGTGGAGACTGCTCTGCTGCAGTGTCAGCCTTGGAGAAGCTCCAGGCACTTGCAACAGCTCGAGCACCAGCCCCTGGCAGTGCAGAACCGGACCGGCTCCACCCGAGTGCACGCCACCGTGCCTCTACCGCAGCACCCTGCGTGCAACCCCTCGACGAGGGCGACGTCCCCCTGAAGGTCGTCCAAGTCAGCGCCGATGCTGCCCAGACCACCCGGGTAGCCGGGGGCCTGGACAGCAAATAGGAAGGCGTGCATCACCTTCCTCCGGCACAACGTCGACGTGTTTGCATGGCAGCCGTCGCAGATGCCGGGGATCCCTAGGGAGGTGATCGAGCACCACCTGAAGATCTTCCCCGATGCCCAGCCAGTCCAACAGAAGCCTCACAAGCAGTCCATGGAGCGGCAGAACTCCATCCGAGAAGAAATCAAGAAGCTACTGGACGCTGGCTTCATACGGGAAGTCCACCACCCCCGGTGGTTGGCGAACCCCGTCATCGTCCCGAAGGCCTGCAGGAAGCTCCGGATGTGCATCGACTACACCAGTCTCAAAAAGGCATGTCCCAAAGATCCATTCCCTCTCCATAGAATAGATCAAATAGTAGACTCGACATCAGGCTGTGATATGCTATGCTTCCTAGACGCCTACTCGGGTTTCCATCAGATCCCTTTGTCTAGAGAAGATGAAGAGCACACTTCCTTCATCACAGTAGACAGCATGTATTGTTATGTCTCTATGCCTTATGGATTAAAGAATGCTCTTCCCACCTTTGTACGTGCAATGCACAAAACCTTTGGAGAGCTAATAAGATACTAAGTCGAGGTGTATGTCGATGACATCGTTGTCAAGTTCAAGCAGAGTTCATCCTTGTTAGATAACCTGGCCCTAGTCTTTGACAAACTGCGCTCCATGTGCACCAAGCTGAACCCCGACAAGTGTGTGTTCGGCGTATCCTCTAGGAAGCTCCTAGGATTCCTGGTCTCACACCGAGGAATTGAGGCCAACCCACAGAAGATCAAGGCCATCGACCTGATGGGGCCCCCCGCCCGCATCAAAGAAGTCCAGAAACTCACGGGATGCCTAGCCGTGCTGAGCCGGTTCATACCGAGGCTAGCAGAGCGAGCGCTCCCCTTCTTTAAGCTCCTGCGCAAATCTGGTCCGTTTGTTTGGACCGACGAAGCAGAAGAAGCTTTCCAAGAGTTGAAGCAACTCCTGACGACCCTACCCATCATGGTAGCCCCCGAGCCCGAAGAGCACTTGTTGCTCTACATCGCGGCAACAACTGAAGTGGTGAGCATGGTCCTCGTCGCAGAGCGGCCGGACCTCTCGTCACCACAACCTGCTCCGATAGAAGAAGACAAGCACCAGGAGACCCTGGAGGCCCAAGACGACCTCCCGGACCTCCAAGACAACCTCCCGGAGCTCTAAGACAACCTCCCGGAGGTCCAAGACAACCTCCCGGAGGTCCAACGAGACCTCCCGGAGCTCCGGGGTAACCCCCCGGAAACAAAAAGGAACCTCCCAGGAGCACAAGACGTCCTCCCGAGGGTCCAGGATGACCACCTGGAAAACCAGCGGGATCTCCCGGAGGTCCAAGACGGCCTAGGAGCCTTCGAGTCCCAGCTCCTGGAGGCTCCCCCAGACCCACCTACCTCAGGTCGGCCTGAGCCAATGGATGAGGACATATCAGGCCCGGGAGGGAGGGTCCAGACCATCCAGAGGCCCGTCTACTACATCAACGAAGCCTCCACGATGCCAAGACATGGTACCTGGAGGTCCACAAGCTGCTGTATGCAGTGCTCGTGGCATCAAGGAAGCTCCACCACTACTTTCAAGCCCACCGGATCTCGGTGGTCATCTCCTACCCGCTGATGGCGATCCTTCACAGCCCCCACGCGACCAGCAATGTCGCTAAATGGGCAGCGGAACTGGCGGAGTTTGAGCTGGACTTTCTTCCTCGCCATGCAGTCAAGAGCCAAGCACTGGCTGACTTCGTGGCCGAGTGGACGCCTGCGAAGGCTAACCCAGGGGGCCACGAAGACGGTGAACCAAAGCCCCGAGCTCCGGTCTTCACCGGGCCTCACAGGACACTCTTCTTCGACGGCTCCTCACGAAAGCAGGGGGCCGGTGCTGGAGTACTGCTTCTCATGCCATCGGGGGAGCAGTTTGGGTACATGGTGCGTCTCAATTTCAAGGCAACCAACAACATGGCATAGTATGAAGCACTCATCTTTGGCCTAAAGACAGCCCTGTCTCTGGGCGCTCGCCAGTTATTTGCACAGGGCGACTCCCAGATAGTCATCAAGCAAGTTAAGGGTGAATGCTCCTGCAATGACCCACAGCTAGCTGCTTACCTGCTCCACGTGCAGATGTTGGAGAAAGACTTCCTCGCCTTGGACCTGTGCCATGTACCGTGCGCTGGCAATGCCGCAGCTGACGACATATCAACGAAGGCCTCCACCGGAGCCCCTGTGCCCGAAGGAGTCTTGGAGAGGACGTTGCTGCGGCCCACAGCCCAGCCTGCCGAGCCGGGCGAAGGGGGCTGGACCAGCACCTCGAAGCTGGCGGTCCCGGTGGCCCTGCAGCCATGGACGTCGACAAGGATCGTAAGCGTCACTGGGGACTCCGTGCAACCAGCGCTCAAGATCCAGAAGCTCAGGTCAGACCCGATGCATGGATCACGGAGATCCGGGACTACTTGAAAGACAACATCCTCCCTGATGAACGTGTATCCGCTGAACGGATCGTGCGCATGGCTAAGAGGTACGTGCTGGTTGAAGGGGATCTCTACCGGCGTGGCGCCAACCACGTCCTATTGCGGTGCATAACCCAGGGGGAAGGCTGCAACTTGCTTGCTGAGATCCATGGAGGCGAATGTGGGAGTCACTCTTCCTCATGCACGCTTATCGGTAAAGCCTTCCGAAATGGCTTCTACTGGCCGACAGCACTCCAGGATGTCGTCAAGCTGGTCGAGAGCTGCAAGGTGTGCCAGTTCCACGCCAAGCAGATCCACACACCGGCTCAGGCGGTTCAGATGATCCCGCCCTCGTGGCCGTTCGCCGTATGGGGGTTGGACATCCTGGGACCATTCCCCAAAGCCTTCGGGGGATTCCGGTACCTCTACGTCGCCATCGACAAGTTCACCAAGTGGCCAGAAGCCACACCCGTCATCACCATCAACAAGCAATCCGCAGTAAAGTTCATCAAGTCGATCGTCTGCCGGTTCGGGGTCCCGAACAGAATTATCACCGACAACGGGACCCAGTTCACCAGCGCAGCATTCCAAGAATACTGCAAAGACCTCAGCATCCAGGTGTGCTATGCCTCCGTTGCTCACCCAAAGAGCAATGGGCAAGTTGAGAGGGCCAACGCCGAGATTTTTCGGGGCCTCAAGACTCGCACCTATGTCGGCTTGAAGAAACATGGTGCCAAGTGGGTGTACGAGCTTCCTAGCACACTATGGGCTAGCCGGACATCCCAAAGCCGGGCCACCAGAGAGACACCATTCTTCATGGTATACGGGGCCGAAGCTGTGCTTCCCCTAGAGATCACAATGGGGTCTCTCTGTGTCTGAGCTTACGACGAAGCCGTGCAGGACAACCTCCGGCATGAAGACATCGACCTCGTCGACGAGGCTCGAGTACACGCAGCGCTCCGCAACGCATGGTACCGGCAAATTCTCCGGCGCTACCACCAAAGGTTTGTGCGTGCCCGGGAGCTGCAAGAAGGCGACCTGGTGCTACAGCGCATACTTTCTCGCGAAGGGACTGACAAACTCTCCCCCAGCTGGGAAGGTCCCTTCCGAGTCACGAAAGTTTGGCGCTCCAGGTGCGTACGCCTTTCCACGGAGGATGGGGATCCGCTCCTGAACCCTTGGAACATAGAACACCTCCGTAAGTTCTACCCCTAGAGCAATAGTAGGACAGTCTTTTCTTTCTATAATAGATTCCATAGAGTCCAGGAACAGCGCTCGGAGCAGCTAAGTCTTAGGGGATGGTCCAGGACTACGTTCAGCTTGGCCTGGTTCCGACCCTAAGCGCGTAGAGTCTTGCTTCCCTTCTTAATGGGGCGGGTCGTTGCCTCCATGTTTAGCCTGCCTTCCTCCTATGGAAATTTATATGGAAAGAAACCTGTCCTGCTTTGCTCTTCCCTTGTGCTCATTTAAATTCCGTATTAATTTTTATGACCGCACTTCCTGTGTATGCTCACCATGCACTCAGCTTCCTTTTCCCATTCTCACCCCTAGTCGGCATTTGCTATCCTACCGAAGACGGTCGCGTTTGAGGCACCTGCCGATGGCCAGGGGGCCTCGAGCCCCCAGCACTTCACGCACTGAAGTTCCCAAGCCCCGTACACCGGATCAGGATCGTAAGCCAAATAAGACTATGAGATAGGGAATGGGGAGCCCCAAGGAGAATTACGTTTCCCTTACTTGTGTGCAGTACCTCCCGGCCTTAGCTCCCCGCAGGAGTATGGTAGGTGCGCCCAAACAATTGGCCACACCTACCAGGGGGCCACTACGGGACTGCGCAAGACCGAAGGATCCGAACCTCGCCCCCTCCGCAGGGGCGGGCTCCAGAGGCCCCACGTGTCCGGCGGGGCCGGAGCCCCCCTCTCCCCAGAAGGTAGCTCCGGGCCTGCCACGTGGTCGGCAGAGCCGGGCCTCGCCCCCTCCGCAGGGGTGAGCTCCGAAGGCCCCACGTGTCCTGCGGGGTCGTACCTCCATCTTCTCAGAGGAGAGCTCCAGGCCCGCCACGTGGCCGGCGGATATGGACCTCCCCGCTCTCACGGGGCAAGCTCCGGAGATCCCTTGGGCTCTTAATACAATAATAACCCGAGGAAAGTGTCTGTACAAGACTTCAAGGTTGGTGAAGACCTCTGAGTTCCTTGCGGAGCTAAGGGCTCGGCCAGGCCAAGCCATGGAGAAGATAAAAATATACAGACACGGAAAATAACAAGAGTCTATTCATTCAAAGCTCCATGAGTTGGACTACAGACTCAACAAAAGCAAAAAAAAGAGAGAAGAGATACAGGGCCTTCTGGCCGCGGGGCCGGCTGCCTAAGAGTCCCCGGACTCCCGCTGGAACCTAGAGGCCACGAGGGCGGCCATGTTCCCGACCTCGGCACTGGCAGCTTCCTCCCGCTCAACGGCGGGGCCTAGTCGCACTGGCTCCAGAGAGAAGGAAGGGTCTTGGCTCCGGAAGCACGCCAGCACATGCGTGGCGACCTCCTTCACCAGGCCTCGTCCCTCCACCTCAACTCGTCGGCAATCACCGCTTCTAGCCTGCCCAGCTTGGCACCGATAGACTCAAGCGCCGGGATTGCCCCAGACACCTCCTGCTCTGGAGCCTCCGTCCGCACCGGGCTGAAACCGAGGGGAACCAAGGCAGACCCCGCCTCAGTGACAATGCTCCAGACCACCTGGGCCCCGATAGACCGCGAATCCTGGAGCTTCTCCACCTCTTGGCAGGCCGCCAGCTCGCGATCCAGCGCCGCCTGGCGCTCCCGGGAGGATTGCTCCTCCCTCGCGGCAGCAGCCGACTCACAGAGCTCCAGCTCCTCGGCCTGAGCCCTCGGCTCGCCCTCTCTGGCCTCCAGCCGTGCGGCGACCTTCTCCTCCTCGGCCGCCACGGCATGCTCCCGATCTGCGACGGCGCACTCTCGGCGAGCTACCTGCAGCCGCAACTCCTCCACGGCAGTGGAGCGCGCTTCGGTCCTTGCCTGAGCTTCGCGGAAAGTAGCACGGAGCCGCTGGGTCTCTAAGCCCAGGCGGTTGACGGCCCTGTTCTGAGCGTTGAGCAGCGCCCCCATGGCATCAAGCCTCAACTGCCTCAAGTCGAGCTCTGCCTTAGCCTCCTGGGTCCGCTGCTTCAGGATATGCTCCCAGCTAAGGAGGCGCTCCCTCTCTCCAGCCAGCACCTCCCGCTCCCGCTCAAAGGCGGCCTGGACCTGCTGGACGCCAGCCTGAACATGCCTCAAGGCATCCCATATGGGCAGCGGGGCGGCGGGGGAAGGAGCCATGCCCCTGACCTCCCCCGTCGCGTCCACGACCGGTGAAGGTGCCGGTGCCTCGGCAGCTGAGGCGAGGCGCTGACCCGGGGGAGCCAGGGGGCCAGCAGCTGCGCCCACAGCAGCCCCTCCAGCCTCAGCACTGGACTTCCAGGCTGGCGAAGGAGGACGAGCAGGTGCTGCCGCCGCCACCGTGGGGGGCGAACCCGCCGGCACAGAAGAAGCCCCCGCCGACTTGTGGGCCGTCGGAACCACCACAGTTCCCGGATGCTGCGGCACAGAGCCTCCGCTGGCTGGAGATGGTCGGGGAATAGACTCGCCCCCGACAGCCGGTGAGTCCCTGCTGACAAAAGCTCTCAGGCTAAGAAAGGGGAAAGGAATGCTACTTCTAAAAGCCAGAATGAGCAGCACTTACTGGGTGGCGTGAGCGCTCCAACGGGCTTGGAGCCCCGGCCTCTGGGCCGGGGCAGAACCGCCAGGACCTGCAGCCGGAATGCTCGCTGGCTGTGGCTTCTGAGCCCCTGGCACACTCCCGGGCGTCGCCCCACCAGCATCCTTCCAGGAAGCCCCCCCCCCCCCCACCTGAGGAAGGGTGGCGGGACGCCTGGGGCTCCTCGGACCGCCGCTGTCCGAGAAGAGACCCGCCGGAGTGGGACACCCGGGGTCTCTTTGGGTCGCCACCCGACGAACCAGAGCCTCCGGGAGATGGGCACAAGGGTACCCCGGCCCCCTGGCTCGGCGCAAACGACGCCCTCGGAGGAGACCGGGCACGTTTCTTCTCTGGCTGCCCGGGGGCCGGCTCCTTTCCCTTCCCCTTGTCGGCGGTCTAAGCCCCGTCGACCCTCGGTGCGGGTTGGACAGCGACAGACGCCTCACGCTCCGCCCCGGAGCGCTCGATCCCGGGAATCGAGATCCCCCAGAGGGCATACCCAACCTGATGAACGGCGATCCCAATGTCGTCAAGATTCGGTATCTTCCGCAGCAACTCTGCCCTCCTCTGCGGCTCCAAGAAGAGGGGAGTGCCAGAGGCCGGGAAGGTGAGGTCGCCGCCGGTGACATAGTCGCTGCTCACCTTGGCCACCATTTCGTACAGCTCTTCATCAGAAGGATCGAAGCCGAGACCCCTCTCCAGCCTGGTGCAGTCGAGCTCGCCGGTGTAGTACCATGCCGGGCGGTTGCGTTGCTGCAAGGGCGCAATACGGCGCGACAGGAAATCTACCAGCACCATCAGGGATGACAGCCCCTCGTTGGCCAGGAACCGGATCCGCTCCAAGACCGGCGCATACTCCTGCTCCAGCTCCGGGATCTCCTCCCAGAAGCGACGCTCGGTGGTTGGGCCGGCGGTTGGGAGCTGCAGGCGGTTGTGCTCGTCGGTCTGCACGATCACCCAGTTCTCCCTCCAGTTTTCCCACCTCAACGCACCGAAAGGTAGAAGGTACCCAGAGTCCTTCGGATCCTTGTATCGATGCTGGAAGTAGTACGCCCCCAGCTGGGTCTTCGAACTGCGCCCGGTCGTCGGCAACACGAAGAAGTAGCGGAAGAGCATCACTGAAGCGTGCACCCCCACGAACATCTCGCAGAAATGGACGAAGACGGCGGCCATCTCGAAGGAGCAGGGGGAGAGATCCCTGGCGGAGCCGGCACTTCTGCTCCTCCGCGTGCCAGCCCAGCAGCCTGCGCACTGACCCGAGCTCGGCCGACCGAGTGAGACGCGGCGGAGGCAGGTTGGAAGCCATGGCAGGAGGAAGCTCAAGTACAGGGAAGACAAGGGTGCAAGAACTCAAGGAAGATGCAAGCGCTGGGAAGTGCGAAGGGAAGCCGTGATGCGGGTAAGATCCCCTTTTAAACTTCCTAGGCGCGATTCAAAGCGATTCGAAACTCTTTGAATACGCCGCTTGGACAACCGCTTCGGCTCCAAGACCAAGCGTCGATGACAAGTGGACCCAAGCCGTTCAGCTGAAGCGGTGGGCCAAGAAGTCAGTCTCCCAAGGAGACGAGCCGGCATGACGCTTTGGCGGTTCCCGAAAAGGTGCTGCGACGTGCAGAAGTGTCAGCCTTGGGAACCGCCGCAGTAAAAGCTGCCATCAAGTGGGGCACACGCTCCCACGATCCCGCGACTGTTCGTGCTTCGGCAACGGTCAATGCAGGTCTTTGAGAAGGTGCGCGGGGCGGAAGAGACTGGGGCCCCACCTCGGGCTCGCTATCTCCCCCGAGATGGGCCCGGGGGCCACTGTCGGTACCCTCGATAAGGGGTACCCCTGCACACAGGGGAAACTGTCTAAGGACCTCGACCTTCTCCGCAGGTAGAGCTTCGAAGGCGCCATGTGTCCAGCGGGGCTGGACCTCCCCTTCCTAAGAGGATAGCTCCGGGCCCGCCACGTGGCCAACTGAGCTGGACCTCCCCCCCCTCCGCGGGGAGAGCTCCGAAGGCTCCACGTGTCCAGCGGGGCCGGACCACCCTCTCCTCAGAGGAGAGCTCCGGGCCCACCACGTGGCCAACTGAGCCGGACCTCCCCCTCCACGGGGAGAGCTCCGAAGGCTCCACGTGTCCAGAGGGGCCGGACCTCCCTCTCCTCAGAGGAGAGCTCCGGACCCGCCACGTGGACAACAGAGCCGGACCTCCCCCCTCCGCGGGGAGAGCTCCGAAGGCTCCACGTGTCCCGCGGGGCCGGACCTCCCTCTCCTCAGAGGAAAGCTCTGGACCCGCCACGTGGCCAGCAGAGCAGTGCTGCCTGCCCCCGAGCGGTAGGCGGCAGGAGTAAAGACGCGCCATACCTTGCCCGTACAAGGTATTCAAGACCCGCACCTTCCCAAGGCGCAGAGACGTGGAGCACGCCTCTGTCAGGTGCCGTTGCGCCCAGTCACATCGCAGACTAGCGCACCGCGTCAGAGCATGCCCGCCAATAAACACAGCGACAAGACATCCCCTGCCGCCCCTACCAACCACTACGACTAGCTTGCGGCATGGGCAGGGCGGCAGAATGAAGACTCGGAAGCCCTCGCCAGAGACAACTACCGGCGTAACTGCAGATACGGTAGATGGCAGGCAATCTCCCCGGGACCACCTGTCAGGTCCTGGGCCCACCTTGTAAGCTGCCCGAGCCTTGGACTATAAAAGGCTCAGGTAGGCAACGCAGTGGTTCACACTCCAGCCATTCGACATCTTACACCCTCAAGCTCAGGACTCCGGTTCTGAGCAACAAGCAATACAACGAGCAACTTGTAAGGGCCTCAGTTTTTGACAACCATTTGCAGTGTTCATCACCACACCACACACCTCATTTGAGCTAGAATGATGAACACAAATGAAGAGCAAGTAACAATTATCAATATGCTCATTAGAGAACAAACTCACACATTGCAAAAGTGGTATTTCCCACATGTGATATATATGGGCTGGACATATAAAAACTCCTACACTTTGCTAAGGATGTCCATGCCAAGTTTCACCCAAATTCAAAACCTTTTTGAGGTCATTTTGGGTATAGCTAGGAAGGGGGCAGTTTGAAACCATATTCAAATTCAAACTGTTTTCACCCAATGAATTTAAAAGTGGAAGGCATATTCTCACTCAGCACATTTTTGTGAGCTCCCACACCAATTTTCACTCCATTTGGAGTTGATCTTGACATGAGCTAAGGGGGAGAAATTCAAACTTTATTTGAGTTTCAAACTGCACTTGTGCTGAAATTCATTCAAACCAAACTTCATTTGGACTTTGATCAATTCAAATGGCTCTTGGGTGGATAATTTGAATTGCCAAGGGTAGAATAGGGTTCACTGTTTACCACAGCTGTTAGGAGTAAATTTCAGAGGTTAAAAGAGGGGTGGGATGTAAGGGCCTCAGTTTTTGACACTCATTTGCAGTGTTCATCACCACACCACACACCTCATTTGAGGAAGAATGATGAACACAAATAAAGAGCAAGTAACAATTATCAACATGCTCATTAGGGAACAAACTCACACATTGCAAAAGTGGTACTTCCCACATGTGATATAGATGGGCTGGACATATGAAAACTCCTACACTTTGCTAAGGATGTCCATGCCAAGTTCCACCCAAATTCAAAACCTTTTTGAGGTCATTTTGGGTATAGTTAGGAAGAGGGCAGTTTGAAACCATATTCAAATTCAAACTGTTTTCACCCACTGAATTTAAAAGTGGAAGGCATATTCTTGCTCAGCACATTTTTGTGAGCTCACACACCAATTTTCACTCCATTTGGAGTTGATCTTGACATGAGCTAAGGGGGAGAAATTCAAACTTTATTTGAATTTCAAACTGCACTTGTGCTGAAATTCATTCAAACCAAACCTCATTTGAACTTTGATCAATTCAAATGGCTCTTGGGTGAATAATTTGAATTGCCAAGGGTAGAATAGGGTTCACTGTTTACCACAGCTGTTAGGAATAAATTTCAGAGGTTAAAAGAGAAGTGGGACCCACATGTCAGCCTCTGCCTCAAAGCAAACCGACTGAACCACAGTTCAGTCGGTTCCCGGCAGCTGTGCGCGCGCGCCACCGAAGGGGGCAGCCGGCGCCAGCTCCTGCTGCGTGCCCCAAGCCGGAGACCAGCCGGCCGGGCTATTTATTCCCTCCCCGGCGTGCTTCAGTCACCATTTCCCCGAGCTACCGGCGTGCGCGACTGCTTTTCCCACTGCCATCACTAGCGCTCGAGTTCCTGCTTGATCAAGCCGATCGCAGCTCCCTCTTTCCATTCCAAGGTCCCAGCAAGTCGCTAAGGTCGAGGAGGAACCCGAAGTCCTAGACTTCGTTACTCCGGAGGAACAGCTAGCCTACGACCAAGAGCAGCAAGGCAAGCCCCGGTTTGCATTAACCTTTTTACAAATGTTTATTGTTTTGAGCACATCTTTGATTATTGTTCTTTGCATCAGAGTCTTGATTGGAAACCCAACTGCACAGCCAAGAAAACCATGGGTTGGGTTTAGTATTGAAAACCTCGTTAGCCACTGCATTGCTAGGATAGGGTAGGATTCGGTACAAGTCGAGTAGTTGGAACTACTCGCGAGAATAGGCTAGAGGCACATTGCTCGGGTAGAGATAGCACATGATACACATGGCAAGAAAATGAGACCGAGCGGAGAGTAAGGGCAGCAGGACTTTGGGGCCTGTGTGCTGTAGCTCCGCTTGTGTCGATTGAGGACCGAGCCGTGTGCGGGCCTGTTGAACAAGCTAGAACAGTACCGAAGACCTACCGGCTATATGGGAACCGGGAAACTGATGTAACTCGGGTAGCTGGGTATTGAGGCATTGCCCGTCGTTCAGAGGGTAGGTTGAGAGCTCGAGGTGTAAATCAGCTGGCGGCACAGAGATGCGCGTGCAGGGACCTCTTGCTCGGGACGATGGGACCGGTTCAATATTTGGCTAACGGGTGAAAGGTAGTCGCGTACGGCGTCCGTGATGGTTGTTGTAGGCAACATCGAGTACGGGCGTACGTGACGGGTTGTTCGGGTAACCCTGCAGGTGTAAATCGATTATAATCGCCGTCCCTCGCGGTCAGTGAGTACCACTTGTTCACTGTACCGTGACGTAGAAAGAACAGGCTAGTTACATGTTAAAATGTTGCTGATTGAAAGCTGGACATTGATTGTTAATGATATGTTGTAGCTTAGTGCTAACTAAAGTTCTTTTCAACTTTGGGCAAAGTACATGAGAGAAATGCGTTTCTTGTTTGATTGCGGCTCTCTCATGTGCCTTCGCGTAAGGTTCTCCACAACCTGCTGCTAAAACTTGAAAGTAAGGTTCTACTAATTAGGCGAGTCCTTGCAAATGATTTTACCTCATGTAACCCATTACCCTCATGTAGAAGTTCCATGTTTAGGTGAGACGGGTCAGACTTGCTGAGCCTTCGTGCTCACTGCTTGTGTTTGAAGCTTTTGCAGGGTTCTATGAGGAAGGGACTCCCGAAGAGGAGACGGAACCCCAGGAGGGGAACCCCGTCGAGTGGGAGTCGTGCACGCCGCAGAGTTAGTGTGCGTGTGTGCTAGCAAGGACACGTTCAAGGGCTGAACGTGTACTTGATGCTTAGTCTACGCCCGCGAGTGTGGACTAAACTTATTTTGATGTAAACATGTTAATAAACTTGTTTATGTAATAAAGCTTCCGCTTCCGCTTTGTACCTTTGACGTGTGTTATACGGTGCTGTGCAACGCAGTACCCCTCAGCGTGATCCTGGCTCGACAGGACCCAAAAGGGGTCGTGTCATGGGACCCACATGTCAGCCTCAGCCTCAAAGCAAACCGACTGAAACACAGTTCAGTCGGTTCCCGGCTGCTGTGTGCGCGCGCCACCGAAGGGGGCAGCCGGCGCCAGCTCCTGCTGCGCGCCCCAAGCCGGAGGCCAGCCGCCGGGCTATTTATTTCCTCCCCGGCGTGCTTCAGTCGCCATTCCTCGAGCTGCCGACGCACACGACTTGTTTTTCCACTGCCATCGCCGCCGCTCGAGCTCCCGCTTGATCAAGCCGATCGCAGCTCCCTCCTTCCACTCCAGGGTCCCAGCAAGGTACTAGAGACCTTCCTCCATCCTCCCCATTGCTAGGAGTCGATTGAAACCGAGTGATATCGGCTGTGCCGAAAGATCAAACTCGGAACTGGAAACCGCCGCACCTCGGGCTCTCGTGGACAGCCCAACCGGGGCGTTGTCACGCCCGAGCCAAGGCACCCTTGGACGCGCAGGTGACCGGTGCTGCTCATCCCCGAGCCACAGCTCGAGTGGTTGCTCACCGGCGGCGAATTTCCACTTTTCCCCTTTCTGTGTGCAGAACGACCTTCGGGTACGATTCTGTTTAATTCGTGCTCTAGAAAGGATTAGAGGGCCTCAGGCCACTCCCACACGAGCTAGACACGGTAACGCACAAGTTGCCTTCACAACTCTGGGCCGGAGAACCTCTGTGCCCGGCGTAATTCAAGGTCTACTAATGGCGGAACGAACGGGGGGTGTCGGGCGCACGGTGAGGACCTATTTCGGTCCTTCCCCGAGCTGCCTCGATCTCATGTCGACCTTCTCTGAGGTCCACTGATGCTCCCCGACCGATTTCCCAAGTAGCTGAGGTACTAGGGGAGTCAGCCGACATGGCCGAAGTCATTCCGATATGGCGGCTCGTCGCCGACCATGCTCCGGCCGTTGTCATGAGCAGCTGACCCTCGGATCCTGTTCCCCAAGTAAAAGTAGGCAGGGGCGGCCAGAATCAAGAAGTTTGGAGCTGTACAGCAGCCAGCGGCGAGCTCTCCGGCGAGGTCCCTCGGCGGCGGGGCGCGGGTGTCGCGAGGTTGAAGAAGGGGGTGGACCCCAGCTATCAGCGGCCGATATTTTGAATCGGGATCCGACTGCGGCCGGGATCGGGTGTGCTGGCGCGCAAAATCCTTGTGGGCCGCGGTGTGCTGTCGCTTCGGCATGCGACGCGTGTCCCCTGGGCCCACGCGCGAGTTTAAACTTTTCCCCCGATTTTCAGATTTCCTTCAAACTTCAAATCCTTATAACTTTGGCTAGAAAGCTCCAAATTGAGTGAACCAAATTTTGCTGGATTCAGCTCTCTGAGTACTTTCCAAAAAATCAAGTTTCACTTCATGAAATTCCTTATTTTCCCAGAATTAATTCCTCAAAGTTTAAACTGTTAGGAATTTTAGCTGGAGAATCCTTTGGAGGAAAATCCTGAAATTTTGCTGAGGTGTTCACCAAAATATCCTTGAACTACCATAAAAATTTCAGCTCCATTTGAGCTCATCTAGTCCACCTAATGGTGTGATTAGTAAAACTGTTCCAGAGAAAATAGAAAATGTTCAGAAACATTTTCAGGATTTTCTCTGAAATTGTTTAGCCCATATCTTTAGTTAGAGACTTCCAAATTAAGTGAGACCAACTCCATTAGAACCCTCTGAAAATCTAGTTTTCAGAAAGTCATAGTTTGTTTCATGAAAATCCTTAGAACACCCTAAAAGCCTTTAAGTAAGGTCAAGGACATAATTAATTGTGGAGGGCTCAATTGAGCTTTGCTGCAACTAAAACTTGACCAAGTCCCTCTTTAGGTTGTAACCAAGCCACAGTAAAAGTTTCACAGTCATTAGGTCTGTCTAGCAAAGGTTATGGACTTCACAACTTCAAAGCTAATACAAATGCATTTAAATTGATACATATTGCTCTCATCATGTAGTCGCTAAGGTCGAGGAGGAACCCGAAGTCCTAGACTTCGTTACTCCGGAGGAACAGCTAGCCTACGACCAAGAGCCGCAAGGCAAGCCCCGGTTTGCATTAACCTTTTTACAAATGTTTATTGTTTTGAGCACATATTTGAATATTGTTCTTTGCATTAGAGTCTTGATTGGAAACCCAACTGCATAGCCAAGAAAACCATGGGTTGGGTTTAGGATTGAAAACCTCGTTAGCCACTGCATTGCTAGGATAGAGTAGGATTCGGTACAAGTCGAGTAGTTGGAACTACTCGCGAGCATAGGCTAGAGGCACATTGCTCGGGTAGAGATAGCACATGATACACATGGCAAGAAAATGAGACCGAGCGGAGAGTAAGGGCAGCAGGACTTTGGGGCCTGTGTGCTGTAGCTCCGCTTGTGTCGATTGAGGACCGAGCCGTGTGCGGGCCTGTTGAACAAGCTAGAACAGTACCGAAGACCTACCGGTTATATGGGAACCGGGAAACTGATGTAACTCGGGTAGCTGGGTATTGAGGCATTGCCCGTCGTTCAGAGGGTAGGTTGAGAGCTCGAGGTGTAAATCGGCTGGCGGCACGGAGATGCGCGTGCAGAGACCTCTTGCTCGGGACGATGGGACCGGTTCAATATTTGGCTAACGGGTGAAAGGTAGTCGCGTACGGCGTCCGTGATGGTTGTTGTAGGCAACATCGAGTACGGGCGTACGTGACGGGTTGTTCGGGTAACCCTGCAGGTGTAAATCGATTATAATCGCCGTCCCTCGCGGTCAGTGAGTACCACTTGTTCACTGTACCGTGACGTAGAAAGAACAGGCTAGTTACATGTTAAAATGTTGCTGATTGAAAGTTGGACATTGATTGTTAATGATATGCTGTAGCTTAGTGCTAACTAAAGTTCTGTTCAACTTTGGGCAAAGTACATGAGAGAAATGCGTTTCTTGTTTGATTGCGGCTCTCTCATGTGCCTTAGCGTAAGGTTCTCCACAACCTGCTGCTAAAACTTGAAAGTAAGGTTCTACTAATTAGGCGAGTCCTTGCAAAAGATTTTACCTCATGTAACCCATTACCCTCATGTAGAAGTTCCATGTTTAGGTGAGACGGGTCAGACTTGCTGAGCCTTCGTGCTCACTGCTTGTGTTTGAAGCTTTTGCAGGGTTCTATGAGGAAGGGACTCCCGAAGAGGAGACGGAACCCCAGGAGGGGAACTCCGTCGAGTGCGAGTCGTGCACGCCGCAGGGTTAGTGTGCGTGTGTGCTAGCAAGGACACGTTCAAGGGCTGAACGTGCACTTGATGCTTAGTCTACGCCCGCGAGTGTGGACTAAACTTATTTTGATGTAAACATGTTCATAAACTTGTTTATGTAATAAAATTTCCGCTTCCGCTTTGTACCTTTGACGTGTGTTATACGGTGTTGTGCAACGCAACACCCCTCGGCGTGATCCTGGCTCGACAGGACCTTGGGGTCGTGTCAGCGTGGTATCAGAGCTTGCTTGAGGTTTAACACAGTACAAAGGTCTTCTTTTTCAAAAATCCAGTGAGGAACGAGTCAGTAGCCCGTATAAGGATGTTATTAGTATATAGAAAGTGGCTTAGTAACCTATTTGTTATGTCGGAAAATCGTGCATCTCGGGACGTTCATGTCTTGGGGGGTGCACGTAAGCGCTGTCCACCAGTGCGCACAAGCTGAAGGGTGGAGCCCCACGGGTGGCAGGTAACCCGACCCGCTTTAGTATCCTCTACGACTCTTCATGTCGTTTGGGGTATTCGAGCAACGTCTGTCCCTGGCGTGCGTGGTGCAACATGGGAGACCCCGTCACGTGGTCTAAAACGTGAACACGTAACTCAAGGCGTGTTTGGCTTGAGAACATCCGGGCGAGTGATGACGGCCGGGTGTACCAACTGTATGGATTCCGGGCTCGGTGTGCAGCCGAGCCTGATGATTGTTTGAGTTTCTGCAGGTAGCCTTACCACGAAACGGTAGACGTGTAGCATCCGTGTGCGAGTGACGAGTAGTGCCACTGAACTAACGAAGCCGGCTAAGTCCGGTATAGGTTTTTCCTTTGTGAGGACGTAGTACCGACATAATCTGGTGACGCATCGACGTCACACCCAACTAAATGAACAACTTCATTTAAAAACTTGAAGGTTTTGATCCAAAGTAGTAAAACTTGATGTAACTCCTTCCCTTGAACAGGATATTCAAAGCTAATAAGTTTTCAACTTATAGGATGTTAAGGACAGAGCACTCTGTCTTCAGCTAAATCAAGGCTGAAGTTAATCAGAGGTTAGAGGTTGAGTTCTTTCGAGGTTGGGGTCGTATGATACATTTCTGGAAAGCTTTGGAGGAGCTTTACAACTTTTCTGTTGAGTTCCAGAGGTGTTTCATCCCTTAACCACTCGAAAAATGCAGTAGAGTTGAAACTGTCCAGAAAACAGGACGGAGCAAAAACTCTCTGTAGACTCTCTGTAAATTAAGCATAACTTCCTGCATAAAAATCCAAAAATAGAAGATGAGGTAGTTCTGGAAAGCTTACGAGATGGGTTACAACTTTGTAACAGAAAGTTTTGTCAGATTAGGAACATGAGTAACTGAGATTGTTGGATCAAATCAGTACCTAAGGCAGGGAGGTGCTGTCCAATTGTTCCCAGAAATTCTGTTAACTTTGACATCTCATAACTTTTGAACCAGGACAGATCTTAGGCCAACCAAATACTTTCTGGAAATATATTGAAGTTAACTTTAACTTTGATGTTGAGCTCCAGGACTGGTTTTGCTTTTAATCTGGCCTAAATCAGATTGATATGGAAACTGGTCAGGGCTGTCATTGTAACAGCAGATCAGCAGTCAAATTTGTTTAAAAATTTGAACTATGTTTCCAAGTGTTATGGGTTCAATGACATATCTTATGTTATAACTCAATGGTTTACTGTTTAAATAAATATTTGAAATTTCTCAAATATATTTTTACAGATGACAGCAGATAAACGGTTGGAGAACGGGTGGGTAGTTTCCCACTGCTCTGACCGTAGCGGCTACCCGGAAGCATTGTGGCAAATGCTCCAATATTTCGGGTACAACCAGATGCCGCAATACTTCGCCAAGGAAGAAGGCGAAGAGGGGAACAAGACGTGGACGATCCATGTCGAGGTTCCTGCAGGGCCTACGCCACCCGGTTGGGTGCCATTCACCGTCACGGTGAGAGGAAGACAACCGGAAGGGAGGTGGCAAGTGGCAGCCCGTGACACTATGTCACGTTTCTGCCAGCTACATGTGCAGGCTATGGAGGGTACTCCATATGCACTCGTTCCGGTGGAGGGGCGAGCTCAGCATGTGTGGGAAGAAAGGTACCTGGAGGCAACAGACCCGAGTTGCCCGAGGTACAACCCCGCGGAGGCAAACCTCAGCCTCCAAATGAGGGCGGGAAACGCTGTGATGGACAGCCAAGCTGTTCATACGGAACATCTCGCCACCAAGCTCAAGGAGAGCACAAGCCGTGGAGATCATTTTGAGAGTTCTCACAGTGCACTCCGCAATGTGCTCCTTCCGACGATCAAGCGACTGAATGAACAACACAATCAGTTGCGTCGTCTGAAGAAGGCAAAGAAGAAGAGCCGCGTTGACATCGCGGCGTTGCAAGAGCTGGTGCAGACCCTAACCCAGCAGAATGAGGACCTTGCTCAAGAGCGGGACGACGCTATTGAGGAAGGACAAGGCTGGGAAGAGGACTACAACCAGGCTATGGACGAGGTGCATGCATTGCAGGACCTCGTACCCCCGGTGTTAGGTATACCGGTGGTCTTGGGTCTTCCAGCCATGGGAGAGCCCGGAATGGGAGAAGAGGTGGTAGATCCAGAGCCACCAGTTGAGGTACCGGAGGAGGACGACCCACAGGAGGTCGAGTTCTACTCCGAGTAGGGGGTTACGGTTGCCAAGTAGGGCAGCTAGGGTAGCGTAACCCAACTTTTGTAATCGGTGACATGTCGTGTAGACAGTAGCGTATGTATAGGTAGTGACGACATGAGCACGACTTCTCGGAGATCCGAGAATAATGTATCTTGTATAAAGTTTATGCTTTATCAATATATGTGAATGTTGTGCAAGATAATTATGCGTCGCTTCAATACTACTGCTGTTTATGGAATTTTGAGTAAGACATGTGCTAAGTTCTGCTGTGTTGAATTTCAGAATGACGCGTACTCGTGCCAACCTGGATGTTGGAGGTACTAGCCAAGGGGGAGAGACCTCCCAACCGCCTCCCGAGAACTCCTCGGGACAGCAGCAGCAACAGCAACAGCAAACACCGCCACCGCCACTGCCAACGGTTACATTGGCCGACATTGTCGCGGCAATGGCGGGTTCACATCAGCAGCACACAGAGCTGCTGCAAACGTTAATTGCGAATACGTCTCGCCCAGAGAGACGTCAAGATCGTGAGGAGCGCCAACAGAGCTCCTACTCTGACTTTCTGGCAACTCATCCCCCTGTATTCTCAAGGGCGGATGAACCACTTGACGCGGACAACTGGCTCCGCGCCATAGAGATGAAATTCGGGCTGCTCCAAATCAGCGAGCAGCGCAAGACTCAGTTCGCGGTCCAGCAGCTCCAAGGATCCGCGAGCGCGTGGTGGGCCAACTTCTGTGCTTCACAGCCCACCGACCGAGCGATGACCTGGGCGGAGTTCCGGACGGCCTTCAGGGCCTATCATATACCGCCCGGTTTGATGAAGAGGAAGACGCAGGAGTTCCTACACCTGCAACAAGGGAGCCGGAACGCGCTGGAATATTCCAGGGCGTTCAACGATCTCGCGCTCTACGCGTCGTATCACGCAGATACGGACGAGAAGCGGCGGGACCACTTTTACCAGGGGCTTAACCCGCTCCTGAAGGACAAGCTGGCGATGTTCAATCGCGGCAGCCTCAACGACATCATTGATGCTGCGATTGTTCAGGAGGACTCCGGCAAGGAGTTGGCGGCGGCATAGCGAAAGCGAAGCGCGCCGCAGAGCAGCGGAGAAGGAGGCGGTCCTTCTCAGAAGTTTCGGATGGTGAATCGCCCACCATCAGGTCCACGCTGGCAGCCACCACAGCGGTCGATGCCGTTCCGCAGTCGGCCGTACTCTTCACCGGCATTCCGGCCGGCACTGCCAGCACCACCTCAACAACAACAGCAGCAGCGGGCGATGCCGCGTGCGTTTGCACCTTCGCAACGCATGCCGGGCTTTCGTCCACCAAGTACTCCACCAGCAGCGGCCACATGTTACAAGTGTGGTCGCCCAGGACACTTCGCGAGCAGTTGCCCGGAGAGGCAAGGCGGCGGAGTGGCACCACAGTTTCCGGGGAGGAATCAACCCCGGAACCCTACTAATGCGCGGCGGGCAAACCCTAGGCCCGGCACTGTCCACCAGCTTGCCATTGAGGACGTGCCGGAGGGCGAGCCAATCCTTGCGGGTATGTTTCCACTCCACCAGCATCCCGCTATAGTACTATTTGATTCAGGCGCCACGCATAATTTTATTAGCCAAGCTTTCATTGCTAAACACAGCTTGCCAATACTACCCACCGATAGTCCATATTTAATTTGTTCACCGGGTGGGAAGATTTCAGCAAGCGTAATGGTCTCCAAAGCACCATTATGCTTAGTGGGTAGAGTGTACCCCACGTCTCTCATCATCTTAGAGGGACAGAAGGTCGATGTCATCCTAGGGATGTCGTGGTTAACCCGCCACGGCGCTGTTTTAGACACCGTCCTTTGAGTCGTGCACTTAAACTCAGAGGTGCACGGTTCTCACTCATTATTTCTGGATAGTCCAGAAATAAAACTTCCAAGTGTCTATCAAGCCACAACCATCAGATTGGAGGACATTCCAGTGGTCCGAGAGTTTCCGGACGTATTCCCGGACGATTTGCCGGGGATGCCACCCGATAGAGAGGTGGAGTTCAAGATTGAACTTGCACCAGGAACCATGCCAATATCCCGAAGGCCGTACAAGATGGCGCCCAAGGAGTTGGCTGAACTGAAGACTCAGCTCACGGACCTTCTGGAGAAGGGTTTTATTAGGCCGAGCTCCTCGCCATGGGGTTGTTCGGCATTATTTGTCAAAAAGAAGGATGAAACGTTGCGGCTTTGCGTGGACTACCGTCCATTAAATGCCGTAACCATCAAGAACAAGTACCCGTTGCCACGGATCGACATGTTGTTTGATCAGTTGGTTGAAGCAAAGATCTTTTCCAAGATGGATTTAAGATCCGGGTACCATCAGATTAAGATAAGGGCGGAGGACATTCCAAAGACAGCTTTCTCGACAAGGTATGGACTTTATGAGTACCTGGTCATGTCCTTTGGCCTCACCAATGCTCCAGCTCACTTCATGTACTTAATGAACTCGGTGTTCATGCCGGAGCTGGACAAGTTTGTCGTGGTCTTCATCGACGACATCCTAGTATACTCCAAGTCGGAGGAAGATCACAAGAAACATCTGCGTATAGTCTTGCAACGGCTGCGGGATCACAAGTTATACGCAAAATTCAGCAAATGCGAGTTTTGGATATCGCAAGTGCCTTTCCTCGGGCATATCATCTCAGCGGAGGGTATCGCTGTGGACCCGAGCAAGATCACGCAAGTGCTAAATTGGAAATCCCCGAGAACTGTTCATGAGGTATGGAGTTTCCTCGGACTCGCGGGATATTATCGGAGGTTCATTCCAAACTTCTCGAAGATTGCCAAGCCAATGACAGAGCTGCTGAAGAAGGCTACCAAATATGTTTGGAGTCCAGCATGTGAAGCAGCATTCAAGGCTTTAGTCAAGCACCTGACATCAGCACCGGTTTTGGCGCAGCCAGACACAACAAAACCGTTCGATGTGTACTGCGATGCATCCGGCACTGGGCTCGGATGTGTGCTGATGCAAGACCGAAGAGTGGTCGCGTATGGATCACGGCAGCTTAGGAATCATGAGCAAAATTATCCAACTCACGACTTGGAGCTCGCTGCCGTGGTACTTGCACTAAAGATGTGGAGGCACTACCTACTCGGTAACCTCGTACATCTATATACTGACCACAAAAGCCTCAAGTACATATTCACTCAGAAGGAGCTGAACATGAGGCAACGAAGATGGTTAGAACTGATAAAGGATTACGAGATAGAGATCCATTATCATCCGGGCAAGGCAAACGTTGTGGCAGATGCGCTGAGCCGCAAGTCACACGTCAGTAATCTGACCATCACACCGTTGGAAGAGAGCGAACCACCACTACATGTGATTCCACACGGAGCTCTCTACAACCTAACTTTGATCCCCACCATCCGTGAAGAGATAGTGGCAGCCCAGAAGAATGACAAGGGCATGTCACATTTGCGGAGACGTGTAGACAGTGGGGAGTTGAAATGTTTCCGGAAGGACGGAGACGGCGTACTATGGTTCAAGGACCGGATTGTCGTACCCCGAAACCCGGAGTTACGGAAGAAAATCTTTGATGAGGCTCACTTATCAAAGTTTTCTATTCACCCCGGCAGCAATAAAATGTATCAAGAACTCAAAAGAAGGTTTTGGTGGACACGGATGAAGCGAGAGACTGCCAAATACGTGTCCGAGTGTGATACATGTCGAAGGGTGAAGGCAGACCACATGCGGAAACCGGGACTGCTGCAACCACTGGGCATTCCTGCCTGGAAGTGGGAAGACGTGAGCATGGATTTCGTCGTCGGTTTACCCACCACCTTACAGAAACATGATTCTGTGTGGGTGATCGTCGATCGGCTCACCAAAGTTGCCCATTTCATCCCGGTCAACACCAACTACAACGCCAAGAAGTACGCTGAACTGTACATCTCACGGATCCTATGCTTATACGGCGTACCCCGTACCATCGTATCGGACCGGGGCACTTTATTTGTGTCCCGTTTTTGGGAGCAGCTACACGCTGCCTTGGGGACGAAGCTGATCCGTAGTTCAGCCTACCACCCGCAGACGGATGGACAAACCGAGCGGGTAAATCAGATTCTAGAAGACATGCTACGAGCTTGCGCTATCGACCACGGCAAGAATTGGGATGATCACTTGCCGTTAGCCGAGTTCTCGTATAACAATAGGTACCAAGCCAGCATCAAGATGGCGCCCTACGAGGCGCTATACGGAAGAAAATGCCGCACACCATTGAACTGGTGTGAGTCTGGCGAAAGAGTTACCTTCGGGATTGACCTTGTCAACAACGCGGAAGAAAAGGTTCGACTGATTCAAGCGAACCTAAAAGCCGCTCAATCCCGTCAAAAACAGTATGCAGACCGGAGAAGGCGCCCATTACAATTCGAAGTTGGAGATTACGTATACCTACGAGTGTCTCCAATGAAGGGCGTAAACAGATTTGGGGTGAGAGGGAAGTTGGCACCCCGATTCATCGGTCCATTCCAGATTACCGAAAGATGTGGATCGGTGGCATACCGGCTGAAATTACCAGAAGCACTTTCCGGTGTGCACGACGTCTTTCACATTTCCCAGCTGAGGAAGTGTCTCAAGCTATCAACTACCGTTCAGCTGGAAGACATTGAAGAACTGCAACCGGATCTCACCTATCGGGAGGAACCGGTGCAGATTATTGATGAAAAGGCCCGAACCACACGCAACCGTACGTTGTGGTTCTACAAGGTTCTGTGGAGTAATCACTCCATGGACGAAGCGACATGGGAGAGCGAAGAATTCCTTCGCACTAACTACCCCGACTTTCTCACGTCGCATATCCGGTAATTTTCCACCATCCTCTCTCTCATGTTCACCTTATAATCTCGGGACGAGATTCTTTTAAGGGGGGAGGAATGTAAGGGCCTCAGTTTTTGACACCCATTTGCAGTGTTCATCACCACACCACACACCTCATTTGAGCTAGAATGATGAACACAAATGAAGAGCAAGTAACAATTATCAATATGCTCATTAGAGAACAAACTCACACATTGCAAAAGTGGTATTTCCCACATGTGATATAGATGGGCTGGACATATAAAAACTCCTACACTTTGCTAAGGATGTCCATGCCAAGTTTCACCCAAATTCAAAACCTTTTTGAGGTCATTTTGGGTATAGCTAGGAAGGGGGCAGTTTGAAACCATATTCAAATTCAAACTGTTTTCACCCAATGAATTTAAAAGTGGAAGGCATATTCTCACTCAGCACATTTTTGTGAGCTCCCACACCAATTTTCACTCCATTTGGAGTTGATCTTGACATGAGCTAAGGGGGAGAAATTCAAACTTTATTTGAGTTTCAAACTGCACTTGTGCTGAAATTCATTCAAACCAAACTTCATTTGGACTTTGATCAATTCAAATGGCTCTTGGGTGGATAATTTGAATTGCCAAGGGTAGAATAGGGTTCACTGTTTACCACAGCTGTTAGGAGTAAATTTCAGAGGTTAAAAGAGGGGTGGGACCCACATGTCAGCCTCAGCCTCAAAGCAAACCGACTGAAACACAGTTCAGTCGGTTCCCGGCTGCTGTGTGCGCGCGCCACCGAAGGGGGCAGCCGGCGCCAGCTCCTGCTGCGCGCCCCAAGCCGGAGGCCAGCCGCCGGGCTATTTATTTCCTCCCCGGCGTGCTTCAGTCGCCATTCCTCGAGCTGCCGACGCACACGACTTGTTTTTCCACTGCCATCACCGCCGCTCGAGCTCCCGCTTGATCAAGCCGATCGCAGCTCCCTCCTTCCACTCCAGGGTCCCAGCAAGGTACTAGAGACCTTCCTCCATCCTCCCCATTGCTAGGAGTCGATTGAAACCGAGTGATATCGGCTGTGCCGAAAGATCAAACTCGGAACTGGAAACCGCCGCACCTCGGGCTCTCGTGGACAGCCCAACCGGGGCGTTGTCACGCCCGAGCCAAGGCACCCTTGGACGCGCAGGTGACCGGTGCTGCTCATCCCCGAGCCACAGCTCGAGTGGTTGCTCACCGGCGGCGAATTTCCACTTTTCCCCTTTCTGTGTGCAGAACGACCTTCGGGTACGATTCTGTTTAATTCGTGCTCTAGAAAGGATTAGAGGGCCTCAGGCCACTCCCACACAAGCTAGACACGGTAACGCACAAGTTGCCTTCACAACTCTGGGCCGGAGAACCTCTGTGCCCGGCGTAATTCAAGGTCTACTAATGGCGGAACGAACGGGGTGTGTCGGGCGCACGGTGAGGACCTATTTCGGGCCTTCCCCGAGCTGCCTCGATCTCATGTCGACCTTCTCTGAGGTCCACTGATGCTCCCCGACCGATTTCCCAAGTAGCTGAGGTACTAGGGGAGTCAGCCGACATGGCCGAAGTCATTCCGATATGGCGGCTCGTCGCCGACCATGCTCCGGACGTTGTCATGAGCAGCTGACCCTCGGATCCTGTTCCCCAAGTAAAAGTAGGCAGGGGCGGCCAGAATCAAGAAGTTTGGAGCTGTACAGCAGCCAGCGGCGAGCTCTCCGGCGAGGTCCCTCGGCGGCGGGGCGCGGGTGTCGCGAGGTTGAAGAAGGGGGTGGACCCCAGCTGTCAGCGGCCGATATTTTGAATCGGGATCCGACTGCGGCCGGGATCGGGTGTGCTGGCGCGCAAAATCCTTGTGGGCCGCGGTGTGCTGTCGCTTCGGCATGCGACGCGTGTCCCCTGGGCCCACGCGCGAGTTTAAACTTTTCCCCCGATTTTCAGATTTCCTTCAAACTTCAAATCCTTATAACTTTGGCTAGAAAGCTCCAAATTGAGTGAACCAAATTTTGCTGGATTCAGCTCTCTGAGTACTTTCCAAAAAATCAAGTTTCACTTCATGAAATTCCTTATTTTCCCAGAATTAATTCCTCAAAGTTTAAACTGTTAGGAATTTTAGCTGGAGAATCCTTTGGAGGAAAATCCTGAACTTTTGCTGAGGTGTTCACCAAAATATCCTTGAACTACCATAAAAATTTCAGCTCCATTTGAGCTCATCTAGTCCACCTAATGGTGTGATTAGTAAAACTGTTCCAGAGAAAATAGAAAATGTTCAGAAACATTTTCAGGATTTTCTCTGAAATTGTTTAGCCCATATCTTTAGTTAGAGACTTCCAAATTAAGTGAGACCAACTCCATTAGAACCCTCTGAAAATCTAGTTTTCAGAAAGTCATAGTTTGTTTCATGAAAATCCTTAGAACACCCTAAAAGCCTTTAAGTAAGGTCAAGGACATAATTAATTGTGGAGGGCTCAATTGAGCTTTGCTGCAACTAAAACTTGACCAAGTCCCTCTTTAGGTTGTAACCAAGCCACAGTAAAAGTTTCACAGTCATTAGGTCTGTCTAGCAAAGGTTATGGACTTCACAACTTCAAAGCTAATACAAATGCATTTAAATTGATACATATTGCTCTCATCATGTAGTCGCTAAGGTCGAGGAGGAACCCGAAGTCCTAGACTTCGTTACTCTGGAGGAACAGCTAGCCTACGACCAAGAGCCGCAAGGCAAGCCCCGGTTTGCATTAACCTTTTTACAAATGTTTATTGTTTTGAGCACATATTTGAATATTGTTCTTTGCATTAGAGTCTTGATTGGAAACCCAACTGCATAGCCAAGAAAACCATGGGTTGGGTTTAGGATTGAAAACCTCGTTAGCCACTGCATTGCTAGGATAGAGTAGGATTCGGTACAAGTCGAGTAGTTGGAACTACTCGCGAGCATAGGCTAGAGGCACATTGCTCGGGTAGAGATAGCACATGATACACATGGCAAGAAAATGAGACCGAGCGGAGAGTAAGGGCAGCAGGACTTTGGGGCCTGTGTGCTGTAGCTCCGCTTGTGTCGATTGAGGACCGAGCCGTGTGCGGGCCTGTTGAACAAGCTAGAACAGTACCGAAGACCTACCGGTTATATGGGAACCGGGAAACTGATGTAACTCGGGTAGCTGGGTATTGAGGCATTGCCCGTCGTTCAGAGGGTAGGTTGAGAGCTCGAGGTGTAAATCGGCTGGCGGCACGGAGATGCGCGTGCAGAGACCTCTTGCTCGGGACGATGGGACCGGTTCAATATTTGGCTAACGGGTGAAAGGTAGTCGCGTACGGCGTCCGTGATGGTTGTTGTAGGCAACATCGAGTACGGGCGTACGTGACGGGTTGTTCGGGTAACCCTGCAGGTGTAAATCGATTATAATCGCCGTCCCTCGCGGTCAGTGAGTACCACTTGTTCACTGTACCGTGACATAGAAAGAACAGGCTAGTTACATGTTAAAATGTTGCTGATTGAAAGTTGGACATTGATTGTTAATGATATGCTGTAGCTTAGTGCTAACTAAAGTTCTGTTCAACTTTGGGCAAAGTACATGAGAGAAATGCGTTTCTTGTTTGATTGCGGCTCTCTCATGTGCCTTAGCGTAAGGTTCTCCACAACCTGCTGCTAAAACTTGAAAGTAAGGTTCTACTAATTAGGCGAGTCCTTGCAAAAGATTTTACCTCATGTAACCCATTACCCTCATGTAGAAGTTCCATGTTTAGGTGAGACGGGTCAGACTTGCTGAGCCTTCGTGCTCACTGCTTGTGTTTGAAGCTTTTGCAGGGTTCTATGAGGAAGGGACTCCCGAAGAGGAGACGGAACCCCAGGAGGGGAACTCCGTCGAGTGGGAGTCGTGCACGCCGCAGGGTTAGTGTGCGTGTGTGCTAGCAAGGACACGTTCAAGGGCTGAACGTGCACTTGATGCTTAGTCTACGCCCGCGAGTGTGGACTAAACTTATTTTGATGTAAACATGTTCATAAACTTGTTTATGTAATAAAATTTCCGCTTCCGCTTTGTACCTTTGACGTGTGTTATACGGTGTTGTGCAACGCAACACCCCTCGGCGTGATCCTGGCTCGACAGGACCTTGGGGTCGTGTCACAACTCTGCTCACCGTGGACGTAGGGTTTTACGCTCCGGCGGCCTGAACCACGTAAAAATCCCCGTGTCAAGCTTCTCCCACAATCGTCCCTAACGCTGAAGCTCTCCGTGAGTGACTAGCCCCTCTGAAAAAGAACCTCCGCGGGCTGCCCAGAGCAGGCCCGGGGGAAGTGTCGGCTACACACTTTGACAACGATCTTCCCGAGCATCCACCGGTGCTGTAGCGCCGTTTCACCGAGCTTTTGGAGGGCTAGGTTAGCCGGCCGACGTTGCCGATGGTGTGCCGAGCGGCGCGCACCGTCGCCGACTAGGTTAGAGCCACTGCCGGGTGGGGGGAAATGCTTCCATCGTGTTCAGTGCACGATTTTAGGCCCTAACGGCGAGAGAGAACTCGGGAGCTGGCCGGACGGCAAAGTTCTGCTCAGTTCCGGCGAGCCCAGCGGCGCGCGGGCGCGGAAGCGAGAGGTAGACGATGATGGGGCCGGGCCCACGCATCAGTCGCTCAGAGAATAGGGGTGGGATCTTCTGTTGCACGGGATTGTCTGTGACAGTATGGGAAATAGCTCTGTGGCCCCGTGTGGTTTAGCCGAGGAGCTGACACGTGTTGGCCGGAACCGCTGTCAGAGATTTGAACTTTTTCCCGTTAATTCGAATTCTAGAATTTCCCCAAATTTTAGAACTTCATAACGTTTGCTAGGAAGCTCCAATCTTAGTGATTCAAATTGGGTTGGATTCAGGTTAGAAAATTGTATCCAAATAGGCAACCCAATTTGTATGACACTCAGTATTTAATTCTGGAAAATTCTTTAAAGATTTTTAGAAAAAGAATTTTAAAGGGAATTTCGTTCATCCAAAAAATCCTCAAATTTTACCAGAATATTCTTTAGCCCATTATTGAGCTCCTGTAAAAGTTTCAGCTCATTTGGAGTGGATTTAGTTAGGATAATCCTGAATTCAAGTTTCTGTGTTCAAATGAATACAGAAACAATTTCAGAGAATTTCCAAAACTTGGAAATTCAGTTCTGGGCAGTTCTTAGCTCCAAAAATCCTAGGAAAATTCATGCATTCTCCCTGAGTTATGTTTGAGATTGTAGTTCACTTGAATTTGCATGAAAGTGCAAGTTTATTCAGAATTAATTTCTTTTTGCCTAATTGCTTAGGAAATTGTTCTGAGTGATCTATTCATTTAAAAAAATTCCAAATTTTGGTCCAGATGACTTTCTTGTGACAAGGAACTCACATGAAAAATTTCAGCTCCATTGGAGTTCTGGATCACCACTGTGCTGTTCAACCTATTTAGATGAGTATCACACAAGGTGTGAACAACACATCTCACTTGATCGTAGTGTTTAACCCCAAAACCAAACCACTAGAACCAGTGTCATTTTAAATTCTTAAACAGAGTTCCAGTTTTTAAACTTGTCATTAGGACTTGTTAGCAAACTCTTTATAATCAAATCCATATGCATATTCATTACGTGTAGCATCTACGTGAAGGATTTGAAGTCATCGGAGTGGAGATCAAGGAAGGAGGAAAGCAATTGTTCAACCCAAGTGGTCTTCACAAACTGAACCTCATATATATAAGTCCCCTGCAAAACAAAGGCAAGCCCCGGTTTGCATCAAAACTTACAAGTTTTTATTTGTATTCACTTTATATCGTCTCACATTTTTTTATTGCATTAAGTCTAGGTGGTATGACACTCCAAAAGCATGGCCCAGAAAACCTTGGAGTAAAATGTAGAGTAGGTTATCAATTGATTATAACCGCTGATCTCAAGTTAAGAAAAGTGGATTAAAAGAGGCATAACTCGAGTAGGCAGTTTCCTACTCGTGAACCGGGATTTAGGGGGATCAATCGGAAGAGTTGGGAATTGATCCTCATAGTTGGGAATGGAGACCGGGCAGTGGAAGGAAGGCTCAAAGACGTTGTCCTGTGAACCTAGTCTATGTCTGAGTCGATTAAGGCCCGTTCTCTTGTGCGGCCCCGCTGGACAAGTTTGAGATGTGTACCGGATGCATACTGGCTATATGGGACCCAAGAAACCGATATAACATGTTAACCTGAGTGTCGAGGCATACCTCACTGTCTGATGCAGATGATGAATGGATAGAGAAGTCGGCTCTACGAGGGTTTGCCGTAGTGAGACTTAATCCCAGTCGGTGAGACCGGTTCGACATTTGGGTGTCGTGTGAAAGGTTGCCACGTATGACGTCAGTGATGGTTGCTGTGTGCAACGTCGAGTACGGGCGTACGTGTCGTGTCAGCCAGGTGTTTTTGATTGCAATCACCGTCGCTTGTGGTATTGAGCATACTTATACACTGAGTCGTGACGTAGTAATAAACTGGGAAAACCGTAATAATGCTTCGTGAGTAATCCTCATAATGGAGATGAGGAATGATCAACACTTTCACTAAATTTATTTTCCACCTTGGGCTAGTAGAGTTGAGGCAAAACGTTTCTTGTTTGATTGTGGAGTCTCGACGTTGTTGGCGCAAGGTCTGTATGGGTCTAGGGTAGCTCACTAAAGTTACTTTCACTTCGGGCAAGTGACATCGAGATGAAGCGTTTCTTGTCTGATTATGGAGTCTCAATGTGAATTGCGCGAGGACTATAAAAGTCGCTTAAAACTTGAAGTAAGGATTCTCCTTTAGCTCAAGTTCATACTTTGTGCAAACTGCTATATTCAGCCCTCTATTTGCAGCATGTAGAGTTTCATGACTAGGGTGACGGTTAAGTCTTGCTGAGCTTCGTGCTCACGGATACTGCATAAGTTGTTTTGCAGGTAATAACTATACTCTGATATGTACGGGTGTTCGATGAGACTCGGAACTCTCCGAGTGGTGAACTCATGGCAACCCCTGCCGCTGCTATTGTGATAGTGTTGCTAGCGAGAATGGTCCGCGGGCTGGACACCTTTTCTGTTGCTTAGCATAGGTATGAGACGTGAGTTGTAATAGTCTTCCGCTGTAGATTATTTTGAGAAGTATTTGTAAAATTTACACTTTGTAAGCTTCTGCTTGATTTATGTAATATGATGCTTTATTATGTGTGCTGTTGGGTGCCGCATCGCACAGCACTACCCAATGTGATTCCCGGGCGAGCGGCACGGCCCCGTGATCGGGACCGGGCCCTCACAGGCATCGGGCCCGTAGGTGGGGACCCCATCTCTCCCGCATGGCGGTTTTGAACCTGTACTTTGGAGACCAAAGTGGTGGCGAGATCTTCACATAGTGGGCAAGTTGTTGTACCTAGGAGGCGAAAAGGTTGCACGTCCTTGGCGTAGTGGTCATACTCGCCAGTGGAAACGGCAGCACGTCGTCGGTGTAGTGGACACATGCTTGTTCTTGACTTGTGGGTTGTGGCGACGTGCTCGAGGAAATGCCCCGGGGCATTTACCGCAGCAGCCTTTGAGTCGACCGCTGCAGTTCCACCACGCCACTTTTCTCGGGAACCGTCAGATGTTCTCGAGAAGTTACCCACCTAGCCCTCAGTGTCTGACAGGTGGACCTTGGTCCTACCCCTCGTTGGGGGAGGCAGGAAACCTGTGGCATGGCTCGCCGGAAACCCAAACGTCGTGCATGTTGCCCCACCAGAGGTTACAGACATATAAAGGTAATCCTTCTGGAGAAGGATGGTTCCCTTCTGCCTTTTGCAATCTTTGCCTTCCTCCTGTGCGCCCGAAGCCTCCGCTCCCCAGTGCTCACAACCTTTCCTCACCGCCATGTCTTCTGGCCTCTGTTCATCCAGGCTCAGCAGCGATGGCTACAGTGCTATTGTGAGGCGTCTGCTCGGCTGGCAATCGGCCACGTTAGATGGAAACATCCGTCGCGGGAGGGTCCCGCTGACCGACATGCGTCCCAGCGAGGTCGTGCTCTTCACCTCGTACGTGTTTTCCAGGTTCGCACTCCCAGTGTCCTCCTTCCTCCTCACCCTGCTGGAGGTGTATGGGCTCAAGTTGCAGCACCTTACGCCGCACTCCCTCGTGCTAGTGGCCGTCTTCATCCACTTCTGCGAGATGTTTGTGTGCGTACAGCCTACGGTGCAGCTCTTCAGGGTGTTCTTCTCCTTGAGTGCCTCGGGGAAAAGCACAAGCAAACTGGGGGCTTATTACTTCTAGCATCGAGGAAGGCACTCTGCGCCCTACATCGCGCCCTTCACTCCCAGGAAGTGGGAGCACCAGAGGGAGGACTGGGTGATTACCCAGACTGACATCCACGACAGCTTGGAGATGCCGGGTGGCCCGCCGATGACCGAGGTGGCTGTTAGGGATGAGATCCCTGACCTGCAGGACGCCTACACACCGGTGCTGGAGAGGATCAGGTACTTGGCGGGGGAAGGACTGACCTCGCTGATAATTCTGGCTGACTTCCTGTCCTGCTGGATCGCTCCTGTCCAGCAGCGTGTCCGGGCTGCGTAGCAGTACACCGGGGAGGGTGACATGACCCGGCTGTCGCGCGGAGCAGGGTTGTCGCTGGATCACGAGATGTTGGAGACGATGCTGCAGAAGCTCTCCTGTAACCCGATCACCGACGACTCCATCACCCTACCGGCGAGCTGCCAGCGCATCTACCTCAACCCGCAGGTGCGATCGAGGCTGTTGAGAGAACTGCCGACGCTGGACGACATCGATGTTGCAGTGCGGCAGATTGGGGATCCCTCGCGGGGCATTGAGATTCCCGGAGCAGACTGCGCCGGAGGCCTGGTAGGGCCTGCGCCGGATCACTCCCAAACAGGAGGAAGGAGTCGGCAGAAAGGCCTGCAACCGTGGCGCGCCCTCCTTCTCCATCCAAGGATGCCCCAGAGCCAGGCAGGGCATAAAAGAGGAAGCTGGTCCATCCTGACGGAAGCTTCGTCTCCGGCCCCCAGGTGAGGGGTTCCCATGCTTCCTGTGGTTCTGCATCAGGCTCGGCGACTGGCGTCGGGGACAGCTCTGGAGCCACCGCTGCTGGAGCAGTCACGGCAGCCACGGGAAGGGCGTCGAGGCCCGCCCCAGCACAGGGTGCATCTTCGGCGTCGAGGTCCTCGGCAGGGAAGGCTCCTGATGTGGTGTCTTCGTCGACGAAGACCCCCGAGGCTCTGCCAGCTCCGAAGCCAGCGGAGGTGACCTCAACGTCGGGGGAGGGGGGCGAGTGGCTTGACCCCCCCACGTAAGAAGCTCCGCACGGAGTGGAACTTCCAGGCCTCCAGGTACGGCTCGACCTCGCGGGGCTGCGTACTGAGTCGCTGGATGGCGTAGTTGACGCTTGGTGCTTCTTTTTGTAGGGCTCCTCAGCAGGGCACCTCTGTTTCTCCTCCACTGCAGCAGTCTGGAAGCCGAAGCTCCCGTTTCGCCGAAGCTCCAACACCGGTGGCAGTGCCTAAGCCTTTGCCTGGGGCAGCTCCGGATGTCGGCACCTGGGCCGCCAAGGCCAGCCAACCGGCGGTCGCAGATGCCACTTGTAGCAGTGCGGCTGTTGCTGGGCGGGTTTCTAGCCCTCCTCCCCTCCCTCCGCAGGTTGCCGTGGTGGCAACCCCACTGGTGGACGAAGAGCCGAGGGTGTTGAGGCAGTACCTCGCCTGACAATGCCGAAGGCTGTCCCGGTCCCTAGGGCCGCAAGGGCCGTCCGCTCTAGTCTGGACCAGATGCAGGACACGCTCGAGCAAGAGTGGGCCGAGCTGAGGTCCGAGCGGGAGCGCCTCCAAGATTGGGATAACCTGCTGAAGGCGCGGGTATAGTCCACCAGGGCGAAGGCTCGGGCTCGGGAGGAGCGCCTCGAGGCTCGGGAGGAGGTGTTGGAGGAGACAGAGGCCACCGTCGTGGCCCTCCAAAAGAATGTGGCGGATCTCCAGACTGAGGCTGAGAGCCTCCATGCCTCCACTGATGTGCGTCTCGTGGAACTGACGGAGCTCTGGGAGACGCTCCTTCGCCGGGAGGAGGAGAAGGAGGCGAGGGAGAGGGAGCTCTCCGACCGTCTGGCTGCCTATGAGGAGGAGCGAGGGCGCCTGGAGGAGCGGCTTCAGGGCGTCCGTGACCGGGAGCTCGCCGCTGGCTACAGGGAGTCTGATATGGAGGAGCGGGCTGCATGGCTGGCCACCATGGAGCATGCCCTGTTTGCTCTGGAGCAGGGGCTAGCCACTCGGGAATAGGAGCTGGCGAGGAGGAGTTTGACATGGGAGCTGGCTTCTTCCGCCAAGGAGGTCGAAGATCTCCAGGCTTCTCATGCCGTTGAGGCAGAGAAGGTCTGGGACTTCCTCGGCTGCGCAGAGGCGGCTCTGGAACCCTTGGGCTTCGGCCCCTTGCATCTCGGAGGGCTAGTCCAGGAGGTGAGCCAGGTGCTCCCTGCCCTGGACTCAGTCGGGGATAAGCTCCTGACATTGGAGAACATTATGGGGGAGCATCTGAAGGCTGAAGGCAGAGCTCTGGCCCATACGGTGGCAGGGCATGTGCCCACTTGCCTCCGGAGCTGCAACCCCATCATCTCCCGGGAACCTGTGGTGGAGGGCTACAGCGCAGAGCTATCGGGGATGACGAAGTCTTCTGAGGAGGAAGCCACCCGACTTGTAGCTGCTAGGTTCCAGCGCGGATAGCTCCTAGGTCCCCCGCTTGCCTTGTATCTTCCTATGTATGTCAGAGCTCTGTTGTTATTGAAGACTTTTTATTTCAAGTCTTATGTTATCTTGAGTTGTTGATGTAGACTTCGGACCCTTTGCAGCGCAAAGGTCTGGAATGACTTAGTCGACGTGGGTAGCTCTTTGCCGATGTCTCGAGCTTGTTCCTCCAGGTCCTTAGCATCGTAAGGACCCAGGGCACCCCGGCAGTGTGGCTACCACTGCTTCTGGGTCCTTGGTGGCGTAAGAACCCTAGGAAAGTTCGGCCCTTGTCTTCAGCTTATCGTAGCTGGTGCTTCGAGTCTTCTGCTCGCTGCTGCTCTGGGCCGACGTCCTGCCCGCGTGGTTCACCGTGATGCACCTGTGGTAGGTGTGGCCCTTGTGTTGAGGCACTCCTACCACTGGATGAGGGAGGACGTCAGCATCGGGTCCCCTGGGAGGTCCGAAACACCAAGGACCTGAGCGGACCTGCAGTCATAGCAGAAAGAGGGAGTAGTCGTGCTCTCTGCTCACTCTTCCTTGCTTGGTAGCTCTGCTGTGGCTTACGGTCCTCAGTTAAGCTGCAGGGCTTGGGTGATTCAATGTGGGCATTTGGACTATGGTTAAAGCCTTGCCCAGGGGTATGAGCCGTCTGGTCAACTGGTACCGAGTTGTGGCGCTGGAGAGGCAGGGTGTGCATGCCAGGGGTATGGAACCAGGCATAGCAGGCTACACACCCTGGACCTCCCGCTGGTTTAAGCCTTTCAAGGGAGGGCCATTCGACGCCATAGGGCCCCAGGCAATGATACAACCAAAGGTCCCCAAGTTACGGTCAGGACTTTGCTCGGGGGTATGAGTCGTCCATCTCCTCGGTACCGTGTTGTAGGCGCTGGAGAGGCAGGGTACGCACAATAGGGGTGCGGAACCAGGCATAGCAGGCTATGCCCCTAGACCTCCCGCTGGCGTAAACTTCTCGGGGGAGGGACCATTCGGCGCCATAGGGCCCCCGAGCAACGAGACAACCGCAGGACCCCGGGTACACCATAGGTACTTCAAGCAGACCCGCCTGTATAAGGATAGCACAACTCTTGCTACTGTGTTCAAGGGAAAGTGATAGGCCACACGGCCAGAGCGGTATGGAAAGAAATCACGAAGAGCACGGGGGTAATTTCTGGGGTCCGGTTACTTCTATTGTCTGTAGGCGTGTTCTTTCCGGCCCCAAATACTCAGTTGTAGCGCAGGGGAGGCAGGATGTGCACGCTAGGGGTACAAAACCAGGCATAGCAGGCTACACACCCTGGACTTCCCGTGGGTGTTAACCTTTCAGCAAGGAGACCTTCCAGCGCCACGAGACCTAGGACAAGCGTGTAGGACAGGCTCTGGACACGATGTAAGTGCATCTAGGTATCCCCATGGGTTTTGGATGATTGATGATGACAAATTAAGAGACTAATGAGCTGAGATGATCATAAGCACAGGACATTTCCAAGGCAGACACCTAAACTCTAAAAAAGGAAAAAGATAAAGAACGTCCTCGAAGACTCGTAGAGTAGAAATTAGGGTTTCACTTGAGTCTTTAGTAGGCTATCCGTGTAAAAGTGAGAGTGTGTGTGTCAAGTGCATTGAGATCATAGAAGAGAGCTCAAAGCGTCAGAAGTTTCAAATCCTTAGTGGAGAGTGGTAGAGAGGTAAAGTTGGGCAGGCCAGACTTGTCTGGGCCAGAGGCCGGACTAGTCCGGAAGTCCCCCGGCTTAGTCTGTTTTGGGGCGGACTAAGAGTTCCTGACTGAGTTCGGACTTGTCCGTTTTGGGACAGAGTAGTCCGTTCCTCTGTTGAAAAGAGTGTTTTGGGACTAAGTCCTGGTAGACCGGACTTGTCCGCCTTAGTGGCAGGACTAGTCCGGGCTAGCCAGACTTGTCTGGTTTCACCTGGACAAAGAGTCCCTGAGTGAGTTTGGGCTAGTCCGTTCTGAGGCGGACTAGGCCGTATGGTTGTAAGATGAAAGCTCCCACGACTAAGTCTTGGTGGACTGGACTTGTCCGCCTCAGTGGCCGGACTAGTCCGGGTCCTCCAGACTTGTCCGTTCTCACCCGGACAAAGAGTTCCTATGTGAGATCGGACTAGTCCGGTGTAAGGCGGACTAGTCCAGACTTTTAGTAGGTGGCAACGGTTGGCTTCGGGACTTCTATAAAAGGAGATGCTTTGACTTCATTTAAAAGACCCTGGAACCCTAGCGCCGCCATAGCCTTCCTAGAGCCTCTCCAAGCCTTCTCCATTGCCTACTCACCCTCTTGAATCAAATCTAGAGTGAATTTGGGTGTGTGAGAAGAGGAGAAGGAAGAACTTCATGTTTAGGCTCTTGGAGTGACCTCGTGCACTTTGTGTGATCTATGGCTTGTGAGATCTGTTAAGTTTGTGGAAGTGATCAAGTGGGAGCCTCGGATTGTAAGCAGCCCCAACACTTTGTAAGTTCACCCTTGAGATAGTGAAGAACCGGGTTGGCCTCAGTGGCGACATGGTGAGGAATGGGTTGTTAGACCCGGTTCTTTGTGGACTCCTCAACGGGGACGTAGATTCCTGAGTGGAATCGAATCTCGGGAAAAACTTTCAGTGTCTCTCTTGCATTTACATTGCTTTTAACGTCAAGATTGCTTAGGGTTTGTTTTAATTATTCCGCTATTAGAGTATACATCATCACAATCTTGCAATTCATTTCAATATTCTATCACACTTGTCATATAGGATTGCTAGTTGTTTTATCCACATTTTGTTACACTAAAATCTGGAGAAAAACCCATAAAAATCAAGCTTTAGACCCTTCCAGCAGTTTGACCAAACTAGTCCGCTCCTGAGCCAGACTAGTCCGGCCCTTTTAGGTTTTCCAACAAGCAGACCGGACTAGTCCGCCCTTGAGCCAGACTAGTCCAGCCCCTTGTGCACTAATCTCATTTAATTAAGTCATTTTAGGTATTTTAGCCTATTCACCCCCTATAGGCAATTTCAATTGGTATCAGAGCGGGTCTCTCCATCCAGAGTCTAACCACTCGGAGAGAAGATGGCCGGAGCTGAGGGATACGAGATTCCACCGATGTCGCAAGGCAAAAATTCATATGACAAGAAAAAGGACGGTGATGTGCTGAAATACCACTCAAGTGACGATGAAGAAGTTTGCCAGCTCAAGGCACGACTTCGTGAGAAGCTAGGTCACTCAAGTAAAGAGAAGATGAAGCCGAAGGATCAAGAAAGGAGTGGTCAACCGGACTACTCCCAATATCCTTTCAACTATGAACAATTAACTTCTAACAATCATTACTTATCTATTCCTCTTGGCAAACCTCCTCAATTCGATGGAAAAGATTACTCAATGTGGAAGCATAATATGAAGATGCATCTAATATCCTTAAACCCTAGCTTGTGGCAAATTGTCTTAACAGGTGTCCATCTTCCAAGAAATGAAGAAGACGTCACCTCGGGACAAGCCATCCTACTTCATCGCAATGCTCAAGCAGTTGGGGTCATCACCTCATCCTTGACTTGAGAAGAGTTCAACTGAGTCGATGGATTGGAGGTGGCCAAAGACATATGGGACACACTCAAGACGGCGCATGAAGGAAACCGAGTCATTAGGGAGGTCAAGATCGAGATGATTGAAGGAGAGCTTGGAAAGTTCACCATCATGGATGGTGAGTCCCCTCAAGACATGTACAACCGTCTCAAGGTGCTCGTCAACAAGATCCGATCTTATGGATGCACCCGGTGGACGGATCATGAGGTGGTGAAGAGGATGCTTTGGGCATTCATGTCTCAAAACATTGCTCTTTGCTCCTTGATCTGTGAGAGCCCGGGATATGGTCAAATGACCCCGGAGGAAGTGCTTGGAAGAATCATCAACAACGAGATGATGCAGAAGGAAGCCATGTTCTACAGCGACCTCCAAAGGCTTGCCTCCTCAAAGAAGAATGATGTTGCTTTCAAAGCAACATCCTCATCACAAGATTTTGAAGCAAGTGATGATGAGGGTCTCGACACCGATGAAGAAAAGGCGCTCTTTATCAACAAGTTCAAGAGGATGATGAGAAGAAGGAAGGGGGGAAACCATTATGAGAACAAGAACAAGGAAAAGTCCAAGCCCAAGACGAAAAGAGCATGCTACAACTGTGGTGAATATGGACACTTCATTGTGGATTGTCCATATGAAGAGAGTAAGAAGAAAAGAGTTGGCAAATCCCAAGAGAAGAAATTCTTCAAGAAGAAGAGGCCATAAGGACATGCTCACCTTGGAAAGGAATGGGACTCAAACGAAGAATCATCCTCCGACGATGAAGAGAAAGTGGCAACACTTGCCATCGGAAGGAGCAAACTCTTCCCAAACCATGAAGACTTCAAGTCTACATGTCTCATGACAAAGGAGGGAAGAAGAAAGGTTAAATCTAATCCATCCCCGTCTACTTCTTCACTTGATAGCTTTGATAGTAGTAGTGAAAATGAACCCATGCTTAAGGATCTAAGTAGGAGCACCTTAAAAAAATTGAGATTGTTGTCGTAAGAAATCGTTGAGAAGGATGAACTCATCAACCGTCAAGAAGACATCCTCATCTTTGAAAAGGAGAGATGCCATGAGCTTGAAGAGCCCCTTGAGGTTGAAAGGGAAAGAAGCAAGGCACTTGAGCGCGAACTCGCTTTGAGCAAGGAAACTTGCTCAAATCTTGAGAACACAACTATTGTGCTCAACGATGAAATTGTTAACTTGACAAAAGTCAACAAGATCCTTGAAACACAAAGTGAGTCTCTCAAGATCAATGCACCTTATTCCTCTATGACTTCATCTTCCTCAAAGAAATCTCCCGAAGCAACTCAAACTTGCAAATGCTCAAACTTAATCCTAAAACTTAAAGAGGAACTTAAGATGGCACAAAACAAGCAATCAATGAAAGGTGGTATCTTTCATAAAGAAAAACTGGCATATGCACGAAGTGCATATACCAATGTAAGACCTTCACATGTCAAATACGGTCTTGGCTATTCTCGGGAGTGGAAGCAACATGCCAAAACTCCCAAGAATGGGAAAGACTTGATTGTATTTGTCAAGGAGAGTTCAACTAACAAAGAAAATGTAAAGAACATTGCAAACTCATCACATGCCTAAAAATGAACCTCATCCTTTGTTCCATGACTTTGATGCTTCATATGTTTTATTGAGAAATTTTTTTGGAAAGATCTATGCTAGCTATATTGGGCCACTCCGCAAGAGTCCAAAACCTTGTGTGTGGGTGCCCAAGTGCCTCTTGACTAACATGAAAGGACCCAACTCCATTTGGGTACCAAAAGGTAAGGCATAACTCTATTTTGTAGGCATACTCCTCCGGTGGATCAAAATGAGTGCTAGACAGTGGATGCACAAACCATATGACCAGAGCGAGAAAGATGTTTGTGGAATCTGAGGAAAACGAAGATCCAAGTGAAGGAATATACTTTGGGGATAATAGCCAAGGGAAAATCCTTAGCACCGGTAAAATTGCTATCTCTTCCCATCATACTCTTTCAAATGTTTCGCATGTTGACTCCCTTGATTATAACCTTCTATCCATATCCCAACTATGTAATAAAGGTTATAATTGTATTTTCACTGAGGGTGTGACTGTCTTGAGAAGAAGCAATGACTCAATTTTCTTTAAGGGCGTGCTCAAGGGAAAGCTTTACCTTGTGGATTCACCACGGATAAAGCTCAACTCGACACATGCTTAATGGCAAAGACCAACATGGGATGGATTTGGCACATACGGCTAGCCCATATTGGGATGAGGAACTTGCAAAAACTTCTCAAGGGACAACACATTCGAGGCTTGAAAAATGTTGTCTTTGATAAGGACAGGCCATGTAGTGCTTGTCAAGCCGGAAAGCAAGTTGGAGCTCAACATCCATCCAAAAATGTCATGACAACTACAAGACCTTTGGAGCTACTTCACGTAGACCTTTTCGGTCCAATCGCCTACATAAGCATCGGCGGTAAAAAATATGGTCTTGTTGTTGTAGATGATTATTCTCGTTTCACTTGGGTGTTCTTTTTGCATGTCAAAGGCGAAACTCAAAGTGTGCTTAAGAAATTCTTGAGAAGAGCTCAAAATGAGTTCTCCTCAAGAATCGAGAACATAAGGAGCGATAACGGCACCGAATTCAAGAATACTCAAGTGGAAGAATACTTGGATGAAGAAGGCATCAAGCATGAGTTTTCAGCCCCCTACTCCCCTCAACAAAACGGGGTGGCTGAGAGGAAGAATAGAACTCTCGTTGAGATGGCAAGAACCATGCTTGATGAGTACAAGACATCAGAACGGTTTTGGGCGGAAGCGGTTAACACCGCTTGCCATGCCATAAACCGGTTGTATCTTCATCGACTTTTGAAGAAGACGTCTTACAAACTTCTAACCGGTAACAAACCCAACATCTCTTATTTTTGTGTCTTTGGGAGCAAGTGTTATATTCTCAACAAGAAGCCTAGGACTTTGAAGCAAACTTCAAAGTCCGATGAAGGTTTCTTGCTTGGTTATGACTCAAACACCTACGCTTATCGCGTTTTCAACAAAACTTTCAGAATTGTTGAAATAGCGAGAGATGTAGTGTTTGATGAGACTAATGGCTCCCAAGTGGAGCAAGTTGATCAAAGTGTGCTAGATAAAGAAGAGGCTCCACAAGAAGCACTTAAAAGGATGGCACTTGGAGACATTTTTCCTCAAGAACAACCTCAAGACTCAAATGATCATCAAACAAACGAAGATATGTCTCCCTCCTATGATCAAGCTCAAGATGAGCAAGGCCAACCTCAAGAAGATCAAAACGATCAAAGTCAAGATGGAGGATTGGATCAAGGGGGAGACGAAGAAAGGGCGACAATGAAAATGAAGATCAAAGAGCTCAACCACCTCATCCAATAGTGCACCAAAGTGTTCAACGGGATCATCCTGTCAACAACATACTAGGAGATATCTCCAAAGGGGTGACCACTCGCTCTCGAATGGCTAATTTTTACGAACATTACTCTTTTTTTCCTCTTTGGAGCCCCGCAAGGTATAAGGAGCACTACAAGATCCGGATTGGGTGGTGGCCATGCAAGAGGAACTCAACAACGTTAAAAGAAATCAAGTATGGGAACTTGTGAAGCGACCCAATGCAAATGTTGTGGGAACCAAGTGAGTATTCTGCAACAAGCAAGACGAGTATGGGGTTGTAACAAGAAACAAGGCAAGACTTGTTGCAAAAGGATATGCAAAAGTATAAGGTTTGGATTATGATGAAACTTTTGCTCACGTAGCTAGGCTTTAATCAATTCGTATATTGCTTGCCTTTGCTACTCACCATGATTTCAAGCTGTACCAAATGGATGTGAAAAGCACTTTCCTCAACGGTCCGATCAAGGAGGAAGTGTACGTGGAGCAGCCACCCGGATTTGAGGACGATAAGTATCCTAACCATGTATTCAAACCTCGGAAAGCCCTCTATGGCTGCAAACATGCTCCTAGAGCTTGGTATGAATGTCTTAGAGACTTTCTTATTAAAAACGGTTTTATAATAGGAAAGGCCGACTATACACTCTTCACTAAGCATTTCAACAATGCTTTATTCGTATGCCAAATATATGTTGATGACATTATATTTGGTTCGACTAACAAAGCTTTTTGTGATGAGTTTTCAAAGATAATGACCGAAAGGTTCGAGATGTCAATGATGGGGGAATTGAAGTTCTTCCTAGGATTCCAAGTCAAACAACTCAAGGAAGGAACATTCATAAGTCAAACAAAATATACTCAAGACATACTTAAGAGGTTCGACATGGACAAAGCCAAACCCATCAAGACTCCCATGGGAACCAACGGACATCTTGACCTTAATGAAGATGGTCCATTGTGGGGACCACCCCGTGGTTCACCCACTCCAGGATTGCATAGGGTGGTGCCTTGCGATGCGGCACCCAACAGCACACATGAAAAGAATTAAGAACAACATACAAACTTTTATTTAATATAAAACAGCGGATGTCTTTTACAAAACCTAATTAACAGCGGAAGTATTATACAAAGATGGCCTCTCATCCTAACTTTGCAAAAGTGCAGCCGTGCAGCCCGGGGACGCTACACACTAGCAGCAAGTAACCGGAGATCACGGCGGCGTCCAGGGCTCCAGCTCGGCCGTGTACCCCGACGGGGGCATCATCTCGTCCTCGGAACCTTGCTCATAACTCTCACCTGCACACAGCTCAAATATTGCAACCGTGAGCACAAAGGCTCAGCAAGTCTTAACCGTCAATCCTAGGCATGGAACTCTACATGCAAGGATGTGTAAGATAGGAAAAAAGACTTTGCAATAAAGACACGCCTACATGTTGATCCTTACTTTCAGTTTTATTGAGCCTTAGGCAGCCCTCACATCAGAAGTCCACAATCAAACAAGAAACGCTTTCCTCCGATGTGGAGATGCCCATAGTGGAATATAAACTTAATTAGCTCTATAACTACAACATACAAGGTTTCAAGACATTAATAGTTCAATAGAGCATATTCAGTTGGCTTATTTCACTTCTTACTACGTCACAGCGCAGTGAACAAGCGGGTACTCAAATAACCACGAGGGACGGTGATTGCAATCAGAACACACCCGGATAACACGTCACATACACCCACTTTCAGAAGCGTGATTCCACACCCCTTCCTACTCTGTTGTATGCGACAACCTTTCAAAGGCAACCCAAATTCCGAACCGGTCCATCCGTAACGGGCAGGAGGTCCCCGCGTGGAGCGTGACTGTGCCCACCGGCAAATTTACACCTTGCTACCCTCAACCCACTCCTATTTACGGTTGGGTAAGCCTCGGCACCCAGGTTAACCAATTACATCGGTTTCCTGGTTCCCATATGCCAGTATGCATCCGGTGTAACACCCCAAAATTTTGATTCAAAACACTAAACCATGTTCAGAGGGGAATTTAAAAATTTTTGGACGTGTTGCATGTTTTGCAAAAATTCAAATTCAAACTGGAATTCAAATTATACTCAAAACACAAAAGAAATGGAAAAAGAAAAAGAGAAACGGGAAAAAAACCGGCCAGTGGGCCGAAACCCGCCAGCCGGCCCAGCTTCACCGCGCCAGCCCGCCCCCGCGTGCGCCGCGCTGCCTCTCACAGACGGGTGGGACCCGCCTGTCATCCCTAACCCCGCGACCCCGGACTTTTCCCCGAGCGCGCGCGATCTTAACCGATCGGAAAACCCGTCCCGCAGCCCGAATTCCGGTCCCAGAGGACTCCAACTCGATCACAACAGACCCACCGCCCTCCCCCGGCTATAAAAACCCCAGCCCCGATCGGTTTTTCTCACGCGATCGCCGATTTTCACTCCGGTGAGCACCGAGACTTCGCCGGTGAATTCTGGCCGATCTAAGCTTGGAAACTCTGATCTAACTCGCTGGTCTTGATCCACCGCCTACGGGGAACATTGCAGGTGCATAAAACCCGAAGACTTACGGTGTAAATCCAGCGCCGACGAGCTTCGCCGTGGTTTTGCCTCGGACCTCGCCGCCGATCACTTTCCAGGATCCCCGAGCTCGAGAAAACCCCCGAGGTGAGATCCCTGACCTCCCCTCTACCGATCTAGGCCATAAGATCACAGTTCTAGGCAGAATTCTCGAGGATCCGAAACTTTCCGGCGAGATCGCCGCTTCCCGCCGCCGTGCGCCGCCGCCAGCGCCGCCCGCGCTCGATCGAAGTGACGTGGCTGCTTGTGCGCCGTTTATTTTAAATCGCACGGTAGACTTTAAAACCCCGCGTACCGGTTCGATGTTATAATCTCAGCCGTCGGTTTAAAATCGGACGGTCCACGTCAGCCCCGCGTTATAAAGACTGGAATTCTTACGTGCTACCCCCTGGGGTTCTCTGGAATTGAGAGCTAGCCCCGGAAACTTCAGATCTAGCCCCTGGAACTTCAGAAAATCATGTAAATTCATTTAAAAATAAGTTTTAGCCCCTGGACTTAATAGAAATTAAGAAAAACACCTCTGATAAGTGTAGCTAGACCCCTGGAAATTATGAAAATAATATTATAGACCCTGTAATGGGGTGAGTTTACTTTTTAACCCTGTTTAGTATTTAATTTAGAAAATTGAATATGTGACTAGTGTTTAAAAATTAAAAAGGGGGACAAACATAATTGTCAAAATTAATTAAAAACTTTCTCAGCACTTAGAAAATTTTGGAGTGAGATAAAAGTATATTTTTGGGCTGAAATAAATCTGTTTCATCTATTATTCACATTTATTAGTATAGGGACACATTTTTAAGTAAAGAATAGTTATAGAAAAATAGGGAAAATAATTATGAAATGGTCTACATCAGAAGCCAAGGTCAAAAGATGTTATTAAATCATTTAGGACCAGAACCTATACTGTTTAGATGATGTGTATTACTAATTTCATAATAAAATACACAATTATGCTTAGGAATATAAATCTGAAAATATAGCAACTAGTAAATGATAAATGGAGTTTCTAAAATCCAAAGAATTCAGTTTAGGGTTGGTAGAAATTCTGAAGGCACAAATGGAGAAGAAAAATACTTTTCATACATACCTGATAGTGAAAAGGTGTAGTAGTTTAATATAAGGAATTTATTTAAAACTGAAACACAACACATATAATGGTGAATGAATTTCATAAATGTGAATGTGTGGTTTGTATGAAGTGTAAGTGTGAATTATGTCTTATGGATTGTTGTTTTTCTTTTGCTATGTGTGATGGTATGAAGTAGAACCTGTTCAAGAACAAGTTATTCATTTCCAAGACCAGGAATACCCATTTCAAGAGCAGCAAGAAGGAGGCAAGTGTCCTTGACCACTTTGATCCTATGCTAGGATGTGTAGATAGAATTATTTGCATTGTCAAATGAAATATGAAACCCATGCTAGGAAAGTTTCCCTAGAATTGCATTACCTTGTTTCCTTGTAGCTTGGGTTGGGATTTATTTTGTCATGTCATTTATTTACATGCATTTGCTTAGCCATGCTTAGAATGGGATATTTGGGAAACGAGATCATCAGTTTATATTACCATACTCTTGAATGAGACATTGTGAGTTATGTAGAGGTAGGGATCAAGGCAAGTTGGATGTTTTGGTTGTGTGCTGGGTGCACGAGACTTGGGTTTGTGTTTAGTACTTGCCTGGATACTAAGGACCGGTTCATGGAGCATGTAACCCGGCTTTACAGTGCCAACCACATGCTGAGATGGGGCAGCTTGGCCAATTAATTAGGTGTATCCCCGGCGTAGTATGGGTGTGTTGGATGGTGCGGGGAGTAGGTGTCAGCTGGACTACCATATGAACCGCAAGGCTCAAGAGGGGGCCACTGCAGCGGGGTTGGAGCCTCTTGTATGCTATTAGGGGTGAAACCTCAGTGGGCCCACGCTCGTCGGGAATCCCTTTGTAAAGGCTTCGTAGTGATCTCCTGGCTGCACACCTGGGAAGTGTGAATGTGGAACGTAGCCACTGGCATAATGGAGGTTCTTTTAGTCCACCCGGCAACGGGGGATGAAATCACTACTTGTGGGTACAGTGGTACAAACTCTGCAGAGTCAAAACTGTCTTGACAGCCGTGCTCACGGTTAAGAGCGGCCTGGACTTATTCATGATTAGAGGATTGATGGTTTTGGAAGTTAAGCGGGGAGCTTAACATTTGGAAATGATGATTATGGTTATTGGGTTATGATGATGGGATGGGAGATTGGGACCATTTCACCTATGTAGTAATGAAGGTGCTTAATAAGCTAAGGTGATAGGTATTAATTGCGTAGTGCTTTAACCATGAGTTCAACCTCTCCTTGTTCTAGCCATGCATGATATGATTTTCCCACACTTGCTGAGTACCATTGGTACTCAACCTTGCATATTTGTTGGTTTATATTGCTGCTCAGGTCAAGATAATGAGGTGGTGTATAATGACCAAGATTTTGGACCCGAGGAAGGATTTTAGGTTCATGAATACCCCCGGGCAACGCCTGTGATGGAGCCCTAAAAGAATAATATTCCGCTGCTAGTTTATTTACTTGTGATGAAGCATTAGTGTCCATTGAGACATTTGCGATGTAAGACTTATTTATATTCGACACCTGGCTTGTAATAAATGATGCTTCACTATTTGTCATCACATGTATGAGAAAATGATCCTGGCATACATGTGATATTCACTTGGTTGTTTCTTCGGAAAAAAAACCGGGTGTGACATCCGGTACTGTCCGATACATGTCCAGCAGGGCCGCACACGGATGGTCCTCAACCGACACCAACAGGGCTACGCACGTGAGACCTCTGCTCACTGCATCCTATCCCCCCTGCTGGGTCTCATTTTTATAACTCAAGCCATTTTCTACCTCTTTTCATCCCGTGTGATAAGTACTATCTCGCGAGTAGCTTCCAACCACTCGACTTCTACCGAGATCCTAAACATTAGCATGGCATTCTCTACTCGTCGAGTTTGTAAACTACCCAACCCTTTATAGGAGTTAAAAAGGCTATGCAAGTGGGGTTTCAATCACCCTAACTCTAATGCATACATTCCAACCTAGACATAAGTGATACAAATGAAAAACTTTATAAAAGGTACTTAAGTGCAAACCGGGGCTTGCCTGGTTGCGAGTTAAAGGGGAAGTCAGCTTCTGGTGGGAGGACGTCCAAAGGCTCCGGTGCGTCCTCAACTTCGGTCACTATTATGAAATATAATAAAACATATGTATAAGTATTAATAATTTATGAGAATTGGACTTCTATTCATAGCTATTGCTATTTAGAATCCTTAGTTGGCTTTAGGATTTTTACAGTGGATACTAGACTCTCTAAGGATGATCTGAGCAAAATTTGGAGACATGTCATTGCACAATGTAGTCTTTAAAATTCCTACAAGTACAATGCTTCTCTGAATTTTGATCCCAATTCAGGAGCTTTGACATAGCTAACAGTGGAAGATCTGATTAGGGTAAGCCTCCATGGTTCTAACAAAATTTGTTTCACCATTTGTTTAGCTACCATCAGAGAGATATGAATTTTTGAAGTTGGGCCAGAGTTCTGAAAAAGCTTCTTTTAAATTGGAATTTCCAATTAAAGGCTGAACTTGGGAACGCAGTATAGCCTAGCCAATAAACTCTAATGAAGCCCAAATTTTTACTTGAGATCAGTAACTATGGAAAGGATTTGCTGCCCAAATTGGGAATATTTCATAAAGAATTGCTTCTGTAATAAATCCCTAAAGGATTTACTAAAAACAATTCTACAGAAATTCCTGGGCATTTTCATAGCCTAAAATTGGTTTCTATTTGAAGTACTCCTCATGAGGATTCCAAAAAAATTGGTCTCACACATTTTGGAGTTTTCTACACGAAGTTATGAGTCTCCAAAGTTTGAACTGTATTAGGAAGTTCTGGAAATATTTAAATCCCAGCTGTGGGTCCCACCGTCAGTTCCTTCTTCTCCCTCGCGCCAAACAGAGGAGTCCGCGGCGTTTGCTCCGGCGAGGGTGGTAGGAACAGCTTTCCCAGCCATCTCCCGAGCCTAAGTTCGCTGCTCCCCCATATTTGACCGTGCTGAACACTCTGGGAGGGTTGCCGGCGGCCGTAGCTCACCGGAAACCACCGCATACCGGTGACAGCAATGTTTTGAACTCCGACGAGGTTGGGAACCCTTATTCATCCATCACACGATCGATTTTCGGGCTCTAGAGCATCAGTGAACGATGTAGGAGCCCGTAAGGGTCCTGGCTGCCGGTGAAACAGCCGGCAACCGGGGGCTCCACGGCGACCCGGCGTGCTTTTTGCACCGGCGACTACGAAAACAGCTAGGGCTCCCTCATTTCTTGATGTCTTTGCTCGGTTCTTCGTCGAGGAGAGGCGCTAGGAAGTAGGTAAGCTATGTGCACACTTGCTTAAGCTCTAATGGATCGTGCGCCACGAATTTCCGGTTAGACCGAGCACTACCCGTCGGTGCACAGTTTGGGGAAACGGTGAAATTCACGCCACCGGTTCTAGCAATCGCTAAACGGCCTCCAGCTACACGATCAGGACATGTCCATGCACCTTTCGTGTACAGCAAGTTGGGGAAGAGGGTGACCGAGGCGCTCTGTCCACGGTGGCCCGACTTCGGTTCCCGCCGATGGCTTCGGTTCTTGGCGCTGATCCTCGGATTAGGGCCAACAACCACCTCAAGCGTAAAAGCTGAGTGGGGGACTGCCTTCTACTCACGTCGGAGCTCCTCCTTCGCGTTGGCAACTTGGGCGAGGAGGGATCAGTACTGGCTGGCGATCGAAAATGACCGAGACCGCACAGGTGGCTCGCATTCGCGCGGGGGAGCAGGGCAGAGGCCGAAGCACAAGCTGTAAGTGGCGAAATGCTTCTGTGGCACTCGGGGCGAGCTGATCAAGACGAGCAGCGGTGAGGAGACCCTGAGGTGGCGCAGTGGAAGCCTCGGGCGCGGGTAAACGTCGAGCGCTGGCGCGCTGTGATCGCCCGGGGAGAAAACAAGTCGGTTGAGTTGCTTTGTGTGGCTGACAATTGGGTCCCACCTCCCCCTTTGTTTAGTCAAATTTTCCTGATATTTTCCATCCAGCAACTCAACATTAAAGGTCTTACTTCACCCCCAAAGTTAAGGTTTGAATTTGCTGAATTCAAATGGTTTGAATTCTGGTGTAGAATTTGAATTGGGTTTGATCATTTGAATTTGAAAAGGAGTTTGAATTCTCCACTTTGGTTTGTCCCAAACACATAGAAAACCTGCCCCAAAATTTCCAATTTTTGGCATGGCTGCTCATTCAAAGGTGGAGAACACATTTGTGAAACCAAATTTTCAAATTGAGGGAATTGGAATTTGAAACTGAATTTGAAATTCAGATTAGAGGGCTTTTCCTTTTAATCCCAAACAAATATGAAAACTCCTCCAAATGAGCTGGAATTTGGAAGGGTAAATATTTAAAATATGAAGATCCAAGCTATGAATTTAGATATCCATGTTTGGGAGTTTTTGGGGAGTCCAAATCCTCACTTTGAACTTACACCTTATAATCCAAAGTTTTAATTCCCCCTCATTTTTCCTAAGTTTACATGAGCTGAATTTTTTTGCTACCACTTTTTGGGGATTTTACATCCCTCCCCCCTTAAAAAGAATCTCGTCCCGAGATTCCCAAAGAAATGCAAAGTGGGGAAAACTTTACCGGGTATATGATGATAGCAAGTCCGGATAGTATGTTCGTAGATAGTCCTCGCCTTCCCATGTCGCCTCATCAGCGGTATGGTTACTCCACAAGACCTTGTAGAACCTTAAGGTCCGGTTTCTTGTGGCGCGCGTCTTTTCATCGATAATCCGGATTGGATACTCCGTGTACGTGAGGTCCGGTTGAAGAACTTCTATGTATTCAGTGCGGATTTCAGCGGAGGGTTTGAGGCAATTCCTCAGCTGAGAGATGTGGAAGACATTGTGAATCCCTTCGAGCGACGCCGGTAAATCCAAGCGATAGGCCACGGGTCCACATCTTTCAATGATGGTGAACGGACCGATGAACTGTGGCGCAAGTTTACCCTTCACTCCGAAACGGTGAACTCCCTTCATCGGAGACACACGGACATAAACATGGTCCCCGATGTCGAAGTGGAGAGGGCGGCGTCTTTTATCCACATAGCTCTTCTGACGAGGTTGAGCAGCCTTGAGATTGTCTTGTATTACTCGCACTCGTTCTTCAGCCTCATTCACAAGTTCAATGCCGTAGATAACTCGCTCACCGGACTCAAACCAGTTGAGGAGTGTGCGACATTTTCGGCCGTAGAGAGCTTCATACGGCGTCATCTTGATGCTAGCTTGATATGCATTGTTATAAGAAAACTCCGACAGCGGCAAATGATTGTCCCAATTCTTGCCTTGGTAGACGGCACAAGCGCATAGCATGTCTTCAAGCACTTGCTTCACCCGTTCAGTTTGACCATCCGTCTGCGGGTGATACGCGGAACTTCGGATCAGTTTGGCCCCCAATGACGCGTGCAGCTGTTCCCAAAACCGAGAGACGAACATCGCACCATGATCTGAAATAATGGAGCGGGGAACACCGTGCAAGCACAAGATCTTTGCAATGTACAGCTCCGCATATTGCTTGGCCACGTACTTTGTATGTACAGGGATAAAATGAGCCGACTTGGTTAGTCGATCGACTATCACCCAAATCGAGTCATTCTTGTGAGACGTGAGAGGTAACCCGACTAAGAAATCCATGCTGATATCCACCCACTTCCATGCCGGAATGTTCAATGGTTGCAGCTGTCTGGCGTTACGCATATGGTGGGCTTTCACACGCCGACATGTATCACATTCGGATACGTACTTTGCAATTTCTCTTTTCATCCGTGTCCACCAAAACCTGGTTTTCAGATCCTGGTACATTTTGTTGCTGCCTGGATGAATATAATACTTAGACAGATGAGCCTCGTCCAAGATTTTCTCCCGAAGCTTCATGTCACGGGGTACCACTATACGGTCTTTAAACCATAGAGTGTCGTGTTCATCTCTTCGGAAGCATTTCATTTCGCTATTCTTCATCCTCCTCCGAATGTGCGACATTCCCACGTCTTTCTTCTGCGCTTCCATAATCTCCTCTCGTATTGTAGGGACGAGAGCAAGATTATACAATGCCCCATATGGAACCAAGTACAGACTCGGCTCCTCCTCTTCAAGTGGGGTGATGGACAGATTGTTGACATGGGATTTGCGGCTTAATGCATCGGCAACCACGTTTGCCTTACCGGGGTGGTAGTGAATCTAGATCTCATAGTCTTAGATAAGTTCTAACCATCTCCGCCGCATATTCAACTCCTTTTGAGTAAAGATATACTTCAAACTCTTGTGGTCGGTGTAGAGGTGCACTAAGTTCCCAAGCAAATAGTGCCTCCACATCTTCAAGGCCAACACCACAGCAGCGAGCTCAAGATCATGAGTCGGATAGTGCTGCTCGGGTTACGAAGTTGACGTGAGGCATAGGCGACCACTCTTCCTCCTTGCATCAATACACAGCCAAGCCCGATGCCAGACGTATCACAATATACGTCGAAGGGCTTGGTTGTATCCGGTTGACATAACACCGGGGCTGTTGTAAGATGCTTCACTAATGCTTGGAAAGCTTCTTCACAAGCTGAGCTCCAAACATATTTGATCCCCTTCTTCAACAGTTCAGTCATCGGCTTAGTAAGCTTGGAGAAGTTTGGTATGAATCTCCGGTAATATCCTGCTAACTCGAAGAACCTTCTGACTTCATGGACTGATGTGGGGGACCTCCATTTCAGCACTTGACGATTTTGCTTGGATCAACTGCAATGCCTTCTGCAGAAATGATATGACCAAGAAATGGCACATGGATGATCCAAAACTCGCACTTGCTGAACTTGGCATAAAGCTTATGGTCTCTTAATCGTTGAAGTATGATATGCAAGTGTTTGGCGTGTTCTTCTTCAGACTTGGAGTAAACCAAGATGTCGTCTATGAACACCATCACAAACTTGCCCAACTCCGGCATGAACACTGAGTTCATGAGATACATGAAGTGTGCCATGGCGTTGGTGAGACCAAAGAACATGACGAGGTATTCGTACAACCCATATCTCATCAAGAAGGCTGTCTTCGAATATCCTCCGCTCGGATCTTGATTTGGTGATATCCGGAGAAAAGATCCATCTTCGAAAATACACTCGCACCCACAAGTTGATTGAATAAGATATCGATGCGGGGCAGTGGATATTTATTCTTGATGGTGACGGCGTTGAGAGGTCGGTAGTCCACACACAACCTCAAGGTTTCATCCTTCTTCTTCACAAACAGCGCCGAGCATCCCCATGGCGAGGAACTCGGTCGAATGAAACCCTTCTTCATCAAATCGTTGAGCTGCTCCTTTAGTTCAGCCAGCTCATTCGGAGCTATCTTATACGGTCTCCGTGATATCGGCGTCGTCCCAGGTACAAGTTCAATCTTGAACTCGACATCTCTTTCGGGTGGCATACCCGGAAGATCATCCGGAAAGACATCCGGGTATTCACGGACCACTCGAATATCCTCAAGTTTCGTGGCTTCCGTGTTATAGGTGGCTGGAGCCTCTTGAACCGAACGGTCAAGGATAAGAACATGTGGTTCATGAAGTGGAGAGTTTAAACGAACCACACGTGGAATGATGTCAAGAACAGCACCATGGCGATGTAGCCATGACATTCCTAAAATGACATCAAGTTTTTGACACTCTAACATGATTAGAGAAGTCGGATATAGATTCCCACCCAACTGTAATGGTGCTCTATAGACCATTCTATCAGCTGTTATTTTCCCACCCGGAGAACATATCAAATATGAATTATTTGTGGGAATGATAGGAAGTTGATATTTAATAACATAAGACTGACTTATGAAATTATGGGTGGCACCAGAGTCAAAAAGTATGACTACGGGATGATCTAGGTAAGAGAACGTACCCGCGAGGACGGGTTCGCCTTCCGGCACGTCTTCGATATCTAAGTGGTGGACGTTGCCAGGTTTTGTGCTGGTTTCTTGGGCTGATTGCGGGCTGATTAGCACCCTGATATGGTGCTGCACCCCTGCCCTGTCGCGGCTCGGGGCAGTCCCTCGAAATGTGCCCGACACGGCCACACGTATAGCACGTGTAAGGTGTCAGGGTCCCGCCGACTTGAGGACGGAATCCCGGTGCACGCTGTTGAAACTGAGCGCACGCGGGACCATCCTTTGCTGCTGCTGTTGCTGCGGTGGATACGTCGGTCGAAAGCCCGGCGCATTATATTGCCGACCGTGAAACTGAGGCGGTCGCGCCGGTGGCTGCCATCTCTGACCGGATGGTGAGCGATACACCACGCGGTATTTCTGTGGTGTTCCACCACTGCTGCTCGTCAGCGTGCTGCGTTTCCTCTTGTCAGAACCGCGCTCGCGTTGAGCATTCTCTTGTAGAATTGCGGCATTAACGAGGTCGTTGAATGTGCCGCGATTGCTTTGGGCGAGATGGACCTTCATCTTGGAATTCAGGCCCCGGAAGAACGCATTGTCCTTGTTGTCCTCCGTGCCCACAAATCCTGGCGCATACTGCGCCAGCCGGTTGAATAACCTGTAGTACTCATGAGCACTCCTCTCGCCTTGCCGTAGCGCCAGGAACTCCTGGAGCTTCATTTCCATCACACCGGGAGGTATGTGATAGGCGTGGAACGCCTCCCGGAACTCCGTCCATGTGACGGCATGGCCAGCCGGTAAGGAGGCGGTGTAGTTTGCCCACCAGGTACCGGCTTCCCCTTGAAGCTGTTGCGCTGCGTACAGCGCCTTCTGATGTTCGGTGCAGCGTAGCAGCCCGAACTTTGCCTCTAGAGTGCGGATAAAGCTGTCTGCTTCTAAAGGTTCTTCGGCCTCCGTGAAGACCGGTGGATGGGTCACCATGAATTCTGAATATGAACTTTGTTGGGGCTGGCGTTGCCCATTGTCTTGGCGTCCTCCCTGATGGGACGCATTCTGCTGCACCAACACCCGCAGTAACTCGGTTTGCTCATCGTGCGAGCCGAGCACTGCAGCGAGAACCTCCGCAAGATTCCTTGGAAGTTCTGGCGGTGGAGGAGGTGGTTGCTGCTGCGTCGTGGTCTGTTCCAGAGGTGGAGACTCATCACCACGAACTTGACTCGGACCTCCCTCCTCTTGCGTTGAACGTGTCCGCACCATTCTGCATTCATACCACTCAAATGAACAGCACATGTGGGTTTAGCTCATCCAGCCTATACAATAGTAATGCGAGAATGGGATAAACAATGCGCATAACAATCACACATATGGATAAAGTATAAACTTTATGCACCATATACATCCCTGGACCGTGTCATCCGATCGAGTTCCAAAATATTGAACTTTATGGATTAAAAGTTCATTTCGACCATCGGGGTCACCACGGGATGTTAAGTGTGTTAGCATGCGTAATTCCTCGCTATTGTATTGGACCCAAACATGTACTAACTCGAAGTGATATGTCAAATGCATAAACTCTTCGACTCTAACTCGCTGTTTTACAACAGCCACTGGACGTCAAACGGTGAAACTAAGTGTTTCGGTTGAAATACAGAAAATTCCAGAGAGCATTTGGTCTGCCCTGTTTTTGGACAGTACCTACTCATCTGAGATTTTCATCCCTTTGGAGGGAGATTTTTGTTCTGGAACTCTACAGAAAAATTGTAGAGGACTTCAAAACCTTTCCAGAATGGTATCCCACACCTCCATTGGTTCAACCAATCTTAAGTTATGCCCTGTTCAAGTTCAGCAAAAATTGCTGCCGAAAACAGGGGAGATTATTCCTAAGTTTTTGAGACTGAATCTATACTCCCAATTGACTCTCAGTTCAATATAGGAGTTTACTAACCCCTAAATGGATTCCTAAACTTCATTTTGACTCTTTTCTTTGAAAATAAACTTTTATGCAGTCGGTACTACGTTTCCTCACCAAAGAAAAATCCTAAACCGGTATTCCGGCATATACGTGTCAAATGGTGGAACTAAAGTCGTCACTCACAAACGGTTTCTACACGTCATGCACTAACATGGTTAGTGTACCTGCAGAAAAACACACAATAATGATGCACACAAAGGTTTTAACGTTGCAGGCAGTTCCATATCATAGTAAAAACATACGGTCTGTATCATTGCCATACGGATCGTCCTTGAGTCAAGCCACGTCTCAAGGTACATAGTCGTGTTTTCACACCCCACGACAGGGAACCCGAGTAGAACGCGAACGGGTCGTCACGGTTGGGAATTTTATCAACCCAACGGATACCACCTACTTCCTCATGACCGTTGAGGCACGCCGATGGCGAGCGCTGCGTATGGCCCTTTGAACATTGAGCGTTCAAGAGTTGCATACTATCGTGTTGCTTACCACACGATGGGGTATTCTCACTTTTGCCTAAAGCACGCTGGAGATCAGCGTTTTCATATGCTCTCAGAACCATGGAGAGGTTCAGAGACTCATATTGACTACCGTGCCAAGCCACGGTATAACCTTCCATACTATTATTTGTATGGGGAGTTACCGCAATTGATCCGCCTGCGGTGGCGTACCTTACCTCTTACCTGACGTCGGAGCATCGTTAAAGAATGTATAACACATAAGTTAGCTTTTCCACCTTAGTAACTAGTACTATCATAGACCTTATGTGGGCTTAATGACTAATCCTCACTCGACTACTTCTAAGTTTTCAAAAATAGGCTCTTTTCAAGCGTGCTATTCTCAATGCGGCTCTGATACCACGGCTGTGGGGACCACCCCGTGGTTCACCCACTCCAGAATCGCATAGGGTGGTGCCGTGCGATGCGTCACCCAACAGCACACACCAAAGGAATAAAGTGTAAAGGTTCCAAGATTATGAATACAAAGAAACACTTGTTTGCAAAGTTTTGTTTCATGTGTATGAAATTTGGGACTTGTTAAAACTTTTTCCCACATGTGATAACACACATGAGGGCTTTCTTCACACAAGTCAAATGTTCATTTGAGAACATGGAACCCTAGAGGGGTCTAAAACAAGGATGGGAAGTTCCCATATGTGTGAGAAAACAAAAATCAGATTTGGAACAATTTGTTCAAACAAAAATTCAAATGAGAAAAACACAATGGAATTCAAAACTGTTGTGCTAAAAATCTCATTTGCAGCAGCCAAAATAAAAATCAGACTTCATATTTGAATTCCTTGAGTCCAAATTAGGGGGTGTGCAAAGTTTCATGATTTATAGAAATAGTTTGCAACCCATTTTGCAAAATGGACTTTAAAAGACAATGAATTCAAATACCTATTTGAATTTGGATGAAACTTGCCCAATTATCCAAATTCATACCAGATTTGAATTCCCACAATTGAATTCACTCAACATTCAAACTTGGGAGATATTTGGAGAGGGGATAAGGAGGACTGATCAGTGGGTCCCACATGTCATTGTGTGAACTGAAAACTTGCAAAAGGTCTCAGTGTTGGGTCTCTGTTTTGCCTCCCCGGGTGATCGACACCGAGGGCAGCACCGGTCGACACCGGGCAGCGCCGAGCCACCACCTGCTTCGCCGGTGGGCGCCTAGCGAGCTGCTTTCTTCTCCTTATAACCTCGGCCCGAATTCCCTTGCCACAACCACGAGGAGCCGCTCTGTTCTTCTTCCACCCCCGCACCCTAAACAGAGCTGCTGCCGCCACACTCCTTCGATCGGCAGCCGGCTCGGGTGATCACGAACCAAGGCCAGTGAGTAGCAAAACGGCACCAGGGCCTCACTTTCGTCCTCCACGACGCGCCATTGACCGAGCTCGACCCTCCTACCCTGGGGACACCGCGTCCGTGCGGCGGCCGAACAAGGACCGATTAGGAGGCGTCCGTGGACAGCTCCACCTGGTGAGGGTCACGACCAAGTACCGGCGCTCCTGGACGTGCCAAGGCACCGTGCTGCTCTCCTTCCAGGCTCAGCCCATGCCATGCACCGCCGGGAGTGAATTTTGAAAAGTTGCTCCGGCGTACTCCATCTGACTTTCCGGCACGGTAATCCCGAATTCCTTCCCAATTCTCAATCTTTGTTCGTCAAAGTTTGCACGAAGGGCCCAAAGCGATAGGCGATCCTTTGCCCTTCACGGTTCTAGCCTAAAACTGCACATAGACCGAGTATTTCATGGGTTTCTACCGGCGACCGAACCGGGGGACCGTGGTCGCACGGTGAAAGCATGTTTCCCATCATTCTCGAACGTTTTTGAGGCTAGGCCGGTCTTCCCCATCGTTCACTGGTGCTGTAGCACCATTTTGTCGAACTGTTGGTGCACTAGGATGGCCGGCCGACGTCGTCGATGAAGTGCCGGGCTGCCGCAGCGTCGCTAGCTACCATAGAGGTTTTGCCGGCTCGGGGAAACCTTACCATGGTGCTCAGCAGGGCAGATTAGGCTCTGGCGGCGAGCAAAGGCTCGAACAGAGGCCGGGAGATCGAATTCCGGCGATCTCCGGCGAGGGCGGCGGCGCGGGCACCCGAAGCGCGGGAACTGACCCGAGGTAGAAGAAGGGGTCGGCGGGCCCAGTCGTCAGTGAGAGAGAGTTTAAAACCCTGATCCTCTGTGGCTGTGGGATCCCGTGTGACTGCACAGAGGAATATGTGTGGCCCCGTGTGCCTTTGATTCTGTAAGTGACACGTGCCCCGTGGGCCACAGTCAGGTTTAAACTTTTCTCGAATTTATTCAAATCTCCGATTTTTCCCCAAACTTTAGAAGAGCATTACTTTTGCTAGGAACCTCCAAAATTAGTGATTCAAATTGGGTTAGATTTAGATTGACAAACTCTATCCAAATATGCAACCCAATTTGTATGAAAGTCTTTATTTAATTCTGGAAAATTCTTTAAAGCTTTTCAGCAAAAGAATTTTAGATGGAGTTTGGTTTATCCAAAAATCCTCAAATTTTGCCAGAATATTCTATAGGGTGTTATTAGACTCCTGTAAAAGTTTCAGCTCATTTGGAGTTGAATTAATCAGGGTAATTCAGATTGTAAAGTACTGTATTCAAATAAATACAGAAACATTTTCAGAGAATTTCCAAAACTTGTAAATTCAGTTCTGGGACAATTCTTAGCTCCAAAAATCCTAGGAAAATTCATGTAGACTCTATAAACTATAATTGAAATTGTGGTTCACTTAGTTTGACATGAACATGGATGTTACCTCAGAATTAATTCATCTTTTACTAAACACTTAGAGAATTATTCTGAATAAACCATTCCATGAAATGTGCTAAATTTTGGTCCAGAGAACTTTCTTGTGACGAGGAACTCACATGAAAATTCCCAGCTGCATTAGAGCTTCGGATCACCACTGTCATGTGTGATCTCTTAAGGTGATCAACACTTAAGTGGGAAGAAGCACTCAACACTTGATCTTAGTGTTTAAGCCCAACCCAAACCACTAGCACCAGTGTCATTTTAAATTCTTAAACAAAGTTCCAGTTTTAAAATAGTCATTAGATCTTATGAACAAAAGCTTTTCAATTAAATACATATGCATGATTATATCGTGTAGTATATACGTGAAGAAGGTGAGGAGGACTTGAAATGAAGATCAAGGAGGGAGGAGAACAAGTGATCAAGCTCCAAGTGATCGTCACTAACTGATTGTAACAGTAGTCACCTGCAAAACAGGCAAGCCCCGGTTTGCATTTGAACCGCTTTATAAAGCATTTTCATTTGTAGAGATCATAGCTTTGCATCATTGATTGCATTACGTCTAGATGATATTGAAAACCCAACTTGCATGACCAGAAATACCTAAGAGAGGAAGGGTAGAATAGCAACTCCTCGAAGGAATTTGGCTACGCTAATGTTAGTAGGAAAGGTCCGGTAGAAGACGAGTAGTTGGAATCTACTCGCGAGTTAAGGGCTGGCTTACTCGGGACGGGTCCGAATTAGAAAAGATGAGGAAAGTTCACATTTAAGAAATGGAGACCGGGCAGGGAGGTTTAGATGCAGCAGGTTGCAGGCCGTGCGTGCATAGCCCTGCCTGTGTCAGTTAAGGCCCGTCCGTGCTTGGCCCTGTTGGACAAGTTTGAGTTGTGTACCGGGCACATACTGGCTATATGGGACCCAGGAAACCGATGTACCTTGGGAGATCCATAGTGGAACTTTTCCAACTGCCTTAGGCTTTCGGCGTCAGGGTAGCAGGAGGTACCTCGCTCAAGAACATACCGCAGCGGGTATGTACCTTGAGGGAGCTTGCGTACTCGGGGCAGTTGGACTGCGTCCAATGTGGAAGATCTTGGGAAAGGTGGCCGCGTACAACGTCAGTCGAGGTTGCTGCCGGCAACTCGGAGTACGGGTGTACGTGTCGTGTAGTCCGGGCGTGTACTGATTCGAATCACCGTCGCTCGCGGTCATATGAGCATACTTGCCCACTGCGTCTTGACGTAGTAACAACTGGAATTGGTCATTTTTGAACTTGATAAGGCTGTGCTATAACTTGTATTGCAACCATGATTGAATTAGAGATAGGCTCATTAAAGTTTACTTTCACTTTGTGCAAGGAGCATCGCAACAAAGCATTTCTTGTTTGATTGTGGAGTTGCGATGCTTTTCGGCTCAAGGTCTGCACAATGAGGCTTAAAATCTGAAAGTTAAGGATCAACTTTAGGCGAGTCCCTTATGCAAATCTAGCCGACCCATTTGAAACCATCGTGCATGTAGAGTTTCTTGTTTAGGAGAGACGGGTCAGACTTGCTGAGCCTATGTGCTCACGCTTGCTATATAAGTGGTTTTGCAGGTTAACAACGATGCTGAAAAGAAGGTTGTCCGGTGAGACTCGGGAACTCCAGAGTCAGGTAACACATGGAGAACCCAGCCGCTGCTGCTTGTCTTCGTGTTGCTAGCGAGAGGAGTCCGCGGGCTGGACTTCATCTCGGGTGCTCTTAGTTATTCGACGTGAGTTGATAAAGGCTTCCGCTGTAGTTACTTGATGTAAAGTATTTACAAAGAAAAACTTGTAAGCTTCCGCTATTGTTTTATGTAATACATTGTTCCTCATATGTGTGTTGTTGGGTGCCGCATAACACGGCACCACCCAATGTGATTCCCGGGCGAGTGGCCTGTCTCGGTTGAGCGGGTCGCGTCAGCGTGGTATCAGAGCCGCATTGGGAATAGCACACAGAATAAGGATGGTATTACGACAAAAATTTAGGTTACGGTGAGGATACGGTACTAGGCTCACATAAGGATTACTATTAGCTTAATATGAAGGTGGCAACCTAACTTATTTGTTATGTCGGAAAATCGTGCATCTCGGGACGATTTATGTCTTGGGGGGTGCACGTAAGCGCTGTCCACCAGTGCGCACAAGCTGAAGGGTGGAGCCCCACGGGTGGCAGGTAACCCGATCCGCTTTAGTATCCTCTACGACTCTTCATGTCGTTTGGGGTACTCGAGCAATGCCTGTCCCAGGCGTGCGTGGTGCAATTTGGGAAACCCCGTCACGTGGTTAGTAACGTGAACACGTAGCTCAAGGCGTGTTTGGCTTGAGAACACCTGTGCGAGTGATGACGGACGGGTGTAAAAAATGTATGGATACCGGGTTCGGTGTGCAGCCGGACCTGATGATTGAGTGTGACTTATGCAGGATTAACCACGAAACCGTAGTACGAATAGTACACGTTTGCGAGTGACCGTTTTAGTGCCACCTAAGATACGTTATACCGGTATAATCCAGTTAGGATTTTCTTCTGGTGAGGCTACGTAGTACCGACATGCTTCTTACGGTGCATCGACGCCGTACTAAACATAATAACCCCTTTCCTTTGAAGAAATGACTCATGAACTAACTTTCAACTAAAAACGGAAGTTTGAAATGAATATTAGTTACTGAACTCTTATTTTGAGCTAAGATTCAAATGAGAGGAAGATTAGACTTCAAAGATTTCAAAAACAGAGTGCTCTGTTTTCAGCAGAAATTTGTGCTGGACTTCAACAGAGCATAACTCTGAGTAGCTTGACCTAATTGAGGTGTATGATAGAGTTCTGGAAAGATTTTCAAGTGATCTACAACTTCCTTGTAGACCTCCAGAGCTAAATCACATGCTAAATGGGTAGAAACTTCAGAGTAGAGTAAACTGTCCAGAACCAGGACGGTAACAAAACCTCTCTGGACCTTTCTGTTTTTAAACCATAACTTTCTGTAGATAAACCCTTAAGAAGCCTATGATACACCATTGGAAATATTATGAATGTGCAACATTGTTGTAGTTCAAAGTTTGTTCAGGTTCTTATTGTATTTACATATACAACTGTGATAAAATCAGCCATGTACAAAGGAGGTGCTGGCAAATTTTATCCAGGAATTCTGTCAACTTTGGAAAAATCATAACTTTCAATCCGGAGATGATCTGGGGGCATATGAGTACTCGTTGGAAAGAACGGAAGTTAACTTTAACTTTAGTATTCAACTCGAGTTATGAAATTGCTCTTAACTAGATCAAAATCTGGAGATAGTGCATAAAGGTCTGTTCTGTACGGATAGGCTGAATAGCTATGCCTACTAAGGAGCTTTGTAAACATGAATTTTGTTACTGCTTTCAAAAAGTTTTGACATAATCATGTTTCCATTAGTCTCACATACTGCTGAGTTCTTGTTTAACTCATCTCAACTACATTTTGCAGTATGGTTCGTAATCGCTCTAGGAGTAGGGCCGGAAGTTCTCGTCGAGGTGGTGATGCTTCTATTCCACCCTCGGAACCACCATCCACGGGATGGATGGATCTTATGACTCGAGTCGTCGAGTCTAAGCAAGAGAACACTAGGCTACTCCAAGAAGCAACGCAAGAACACACACGCTTACTCCAAGCCTTGGTACGGCAAGGCGTACTCCAGAACACGCGACAAGTTGTTCCGTCTCGGGACGCTTATCTGGACTTCTTGGCGACTCAACCGCCTATCTTTACTGAAGCCACCGAACCTGTGGAAACAGATCAATGGCTTCGTGTCATGGAGTCCAAATTTGGAGTATTCAAGTGTGATGAATACCAGAAAACAAAGTTTGCCGCTCAACAACTCCATGGAGCGGCCGGAAACTGGTGGATGGATCATATTGCCACCATTCCGGAGGGCCATCAAGTAACATGGAGAGAGTTTTGTGAAGCCTTTCGTACTCGTTACATACCATTAGGTATTGTCAAGGCAAAGCGGGAGGAATTTTTGGGCTTGAAGCAAGGGGACATGAGTGTCCTCGAATATGTCAGAAGATTTAATCTATTGGCCCAATATGCTCCCAAATATGTGGCGAAAGAAGAGGCACGGTGTGACCTATTCTTCCATGGCCTGAGTGCCATATTACGGGAAAAGCTGGCTGTACACAATAACGGCAGTTACAACGACATGGTCAATGCTGCTTTCATTCAATAGAAGCCGACACTTGAGTGGCAAGCGGAGAAGAGAAAGATGAGTGAGATCAAGCAGGCTAGCACAAGTTATGTGCCTCATAAGTACCGTTTGGTGTATCAAATGCCACCCGGTGAAAGATGGAGGCCATCTGTATGATCTACTCCTCAGAGATTGATTACTGGTCAAGTTCTACAACTTGCACCACCTCCACTGCCGCAGCATCAGACGGTGGTTTGTGCTCCATCGCTGCAGCCATATGTACCTAGCAGTCCACCACAAGTCAACAAAGAACCGGAGAGGCATCCGTGTCTTACTTGTGGGCGTAAGGGCCATTATGTTAGGCAATGTTCGGAGGGAATTCAAGGATGCGGGTCATCATATTTACAACAATACGACCCGTACCTCAATCTGCAGATAGGAGGGCAGATAAGGGGCAACATTCACTATACCGTGATTGATGATGTTCCGGAAGGAGAAGCCGCTTTAGCAGGGATGTTTTCTCTGAATCAGCTACCGGTTTTAGTTCTCTTTGATTCCGGTGCCACACACAACTTCATTAGCCAATCTTTTGTGACTCAACATCAGCTCCAAACCGTTTATACAAAGAGGCAATACCTCATATCTTCGCCCGGGGGCAGCAGTACCGCAAGCGAGGTTGTCTCCCGAGCACCTCTTTGTTTGGGGGGTAAAATATACCCTACGACTCTCATTATCCTTGAGGGTCTGAAGATCGACATCATTTTGGGGATGTCGTGGTTGAATTACCACAGAGCGGTTCTTAACATCAGCTCCAGGACCGTTGAGCTCAACTCCCCACAGCACGGTCTTCATGTATTAATTCTGGGCGCCAGACGGCAGCAGATTGCAACAGTGAACCACACGGAAGCTGTCAAGATAGAGGACATTCCGGTGGTACGTGAGTATCCGGATGTGTTTCCCGACGATTTACCGGGCATGCCGCCCGAACGAGACGTTGAGTTCAAGATTGAACTTATACCGGGAACAACACCGATATCACGAAGGCCGTACAAGATGGCACCCAATGAACTGGCAGAATTGAAGACACAGCTGAATGACCTAATGAGCAAGGGCTTTATACGACCAAGTTCGTCACCTTGGGGTTGTTCAGCGTTGTTTGTCAAGAAGAAGGATGAAACACTACGGCTTTGTGTTGATTATCGTCCTTTGAACGCCGTTACCATCAAGAACAAGTATCCACTACCTCGCATTGATATGCTCTTCGATCAATTAGTGGGTGCGAAGGTATTTTCGAAGATGGATCTTCGGTCCGGATATCACCAGATTAAAATCCGGGCAGAAGATATTCCGAAGACGGCATTCTCAACGAGATACGGGCTGTATGAGTATCTCGTTATGTCTTTTGGTTTGACCAACGCCCCGGCACACTTTATGTACCTGATGAATTCAGTGTTCATGCCGGAGTTGGATAAATTCGTCGTGGTCTTCATCGACGATATCTTGGTGTACTCCAAGTCAGAGGAAGAACATGCTGAACATCTGCATATTGTGCTACAAAGATTGCGAGATCATCAGCTCTATGCAAAACTCAGCAAGTGTGAATTCTGGATTAATCAAGTACCTTTTCTCGGACACATCATTTCAGCGGAGGGCATCGCTGTAGATCCGAGTAAGATTATCCAAGTGCAGAAATGGGAGTCACCAAAGTCAGTACATGAAATCCGAAGCTTCCTCGGTTTAGCGGGTTACTACCGGAGGTTTATTCCGAGTTTCTCCAAGATTGCTAAACCGATGACGGAATTATTAAAGAAGAACACCAGATTTATGTGGGGTGCTGTGTGTGAACAAGCTTTCAAGACCTTAGTGAAGCATCTCACGACAGCCCCAGTTCTTGCTCAGCCGGATACAACGAAGCCATTCGACGTTTATTGCGATGCATCTGGCATCGGTCTTGGCTGCGTGCTGATGCAAGAAAGACGAGTGATCGCTTATGGATCTCGTCAACTCAGAACTCACGAGCAGCATTATCCAACTCATGATCTTGAGTTAGCTGCCGTGGTCCTTGCTTTGAGGATGTGGAGGCATTACTTGCTCGGAAATCTTGTACACCTCTACACCGACCACAAGAGCTTGAAGTACATCTTCACTCAGAAAGAATTGAACATGAGGCAACGGAGATGGCTAGAGCTCATTAAGGATTATGAACTAGAGATTCATTATCATCCAGGAAAGGCGAATGTGGTCGCCGATGCGCTTAGTCGTGAGGCGCATATCCATCACCTAACTATTGCTGAAATGGATGATAAAGAACCAAGCTTCCGTGTCATCCCGTATGGAGCTCTCTATAATCTTGCTCTCATTCCTTCCATCCGAGAGGAGATCATTGAGGCTCAACGAAAAGACAAGGGTATGTCTCACATACGACGAAGATTAGACAACAGAGAAATGAAGTGCTTCCGGAAGGATGATGATGGTACTTTGTGGTTTAACGACCGGATTGTAGTACCCTGGGATATGGGACTACGGAAGAAGATTTTGGATGAAGCTCATTTGTCCAAGTTTTCCATTCATCCGGGCAGTAATAAAATGTACCAAGATCTCCGGAAGAAGTTTTGGTGGACACGTATGAAACGTGAAGTTGCAAAGTACGTTTCAGAGTGTGATACGTGTCGAAGAGTCAAGGCCGACCATATGAAGAAGTCAGGCCTGTTGCAGCCATTGCAAGTACCGGCATGGAAATGGGAAGACTTGAGTATGGACTTCATCGTCGGGTTGCCGATGACCTCCCACAACCATGATTCGATTTGGGTAATCGTGGACCGATTAACCAAATCAGCACATTTCATCCCTGTGCATACTAGGTACAACGCAAAGCAGTATGCGGAGCTGTACATAGCACGGATCTTGTGCTTACATGGAGTTCCCCGCACCATTGTGTCAGATAGAGGATCGCTGTTCGTAGCCCGTTTCTGGGAACAGCTACACACCTCCTTGGGGACGAAGTTGATTAGAAGCTCTGCATATCACCCTCAGACTGATGGGCAAACTGAGAGGGTGAATCAAATACTAGAGGATATGCTGAGAGCATGTGCCATCCACCACGGTAAGAGCTGGGATGATCACTTACCGCTGGCGGAGTTCTCGTACAACAACGGATATCAGACGAGCATCAAAATGGCACCATATGAAGCTCTATACGGCCGGAAGTGCCGTACACCATTGAATTGGTGCGAATCCGGTGAACGAGTAACGTTCGGGGTCGATCTTGTCAATGAAGCCGAAGAGAAAGTTCGGACAATACAAGAGAACCTCAAAGCTGCCCAATCTCGTCAAAAGAGCTACGCGGACCAGAGACGTCGACCGCTGCATTTTGAAGTCGGAGAGCACGTGTATCTTCGTGTGTCTCCGATGAAGGGGATTCATCGGTTCGGTGTCAAGGGGAAACTTGCTCCCCGATTCATCGGCCCATTTACTATCATGGAGAAGTGTGGAACTGTAGCCTACCGGCTGGAACTAGCGGCAAGCCTTGCCGGTATTCACGACATATTTCACGTATCCCAGCTGCGGAAGTGTCTCAAGTTTACAGCTGCCATCCGCACCGAAGACATCGACGAGTTGAAACTGGATCTCACCTATGTCGAGCAACCTGTACAGATTATCGATGAAAAGACCCGGACCACCAGGAACCGGACTTTGAAATTTTACAAAGTCCTGTGGAGTAATCATACCCCGGAAGAGGCGACGTGGTTATCAGAGGATTACATCCACAAGAATTATCCGGAGCTTTTGTCATAAACCTTGTAATTGCCTCCCACCTCGTTCCTCTTTTGAATCTCGGAACGAGATTCCTTTTAAGGGGGGAGGAATGTAAAGGTCCCAAGATTATGAATACAAAGAAACACTTGTTTGCAAAGTTTTGTTTCATGTGTATGAAATTTGGGACTTGTTAAAACTTTTTCCCACATGTGATAACACACATGAGGGCTTTCTTCACACAAGTCAAATGTTCATTTGAGAACTTGGAACCCTAGAGGGGTCTAAAACAAGGATGGGAAGTTCTCATATGTGTGAGAAAACAAAAATCAGATTTGGAACAATATGTTCAAACAAAAATTCAAATGAGAAAAACACAATGGAATTCAAAACTGTTGTGCTAAAAATCTCATTTGCAGCAGCCAAAATAAAAATCAGACTTCATATTTGAATTCCTTGAGTCCAAATTAGGGGGTGTGCAAAGTTTCATGATTTATAGAAATAGTTTGCAACCCATTTTGCAAAATGGACTTTAAAAGACAAAGAATTCAAATACCTATTTGAATTTGGATGAAACTTGCCCAATTATCCAAATGCATACCAGATTTGAATTCCCACAATTGAATTCACTCAACATTCAAACTTGGGAGATATTTGGAGAGGGGATAAGGAGGACTGATCAGTGGGTCCCACATGTCATTGTGTGAACTGAAAACTTGCAAAAGATCTCAGTGTTGGGTCTCTGTTTTGCCTCCCCGGGTGATCGACACCGAGGGCAGCACCGGTCGACACCGGGCAGCGCCGAGCCACCACCTGCTTCGCCGGTGGGCGCCTGGCGAGCTGCTTTCTTCTCCTTATAACCTCGGCCGAGTTCCCTTGCCACAACCACGAGGAGCCGCTCTGTTCTTCTTCCACCCCCGCACCCTAAACAGAGCTGCTGCCGCCACACTCCTTCGATCGGCAGCCGGCTCGGGTGATCACGAACCAAGGCCAGTGAGTAGCAAAACGGCACCAGGGCCTCACCCTCGTCCTCCACGACGCGCCATCGACCGAGCTCGACCCTCCTACCCCGGAGACACCGCGTCCGCGCGGCGGCCGAACAAGGACCGATTAGGAGGCGTCCGTGGACAGCTCCACCTGGTGAGGGTCACGACCATGTACCGGCGCTCCTGGACGTGCCAAGGCACCGTGCTGCTCTCCTTCCAGGCTCAGCCCATGCCATGCACCGCCGGGAGTGAATTTTGAAAAGTTGCTCCGGCGTACTCCATCTGACTTTCCGGCACGGTAACCCCGAATTCCTTCCCAATTCTCAATATTTGTTCGTCAAAGTTTGCACGAAGGGCCCAAAGCGATAGGCGATCCTTTGCCCTTCACGGTTCTAGCCTAAAACTGCACATAGACCGAGTATTTCATGGGTTTCTACCGGCGACCGAACCGGGGGACCGTGGTCGCACGGTGAAAGCATGTTTGCCATCATTCTCGAACGTTTTTGAGGCTAGGCCGAGCTTCCCCATCGTTCACTGGTGCTGTAGCACCACTTTGTCGAACTGTTGGTGCACTAGGATGGCCGGCCGACGTCGTCGATGAAGTGTCGGGCTGCCGCAGCGTCGCTAGCTACCATAGAGGTTTTGCCGGCTCGGGGAAACCTTACCATGGTGCTCAGCAGGGCAGGTTAGGCTCTGGCGGCGAGCAAGGGCTCGAGCAGAGGCCGGGAGATCGAATTCCGGCGATCTCCGGCGAGGGCGGCGGCGCGGGCACCCGAAGCGCGGGAACTGACCCGAGGTAGAAGAAGGGGTCGGCGGGCCCAGTCGTCAGTGAGAGAGAGTTTAAAACCCTGATCCTCTGTGGCTGTGGGATCCCGTGTGACTGCACAGAGGAATATGTGTGGCCCCGTGTGCCTTTGATTCTGTAAGTGACACGTGCCCCGTGGGCCACAGTCAGGTTTAAACTTTTCTCGAATTTATTCAAATCTCCGATTTTTCCACAAACTTTAGAAGAGCATTACTTTTGCTAGGAACCTCCAAAATTAGTGATTCAAATTGGGTTAGATTCAGATTGACAAACTCTATCCAAATATGCAACCCAATTTGAGTGAAAGTCTTTATTTAATTCTGGAAAATTCTTTAAAGCTTTTCAGCAAAAGAATTTTAAAGGGAGTTTGGTTTATCCAAAAATCCTCAAATTTTGCCAGAATATTCTATAGGGTGTTATTAGACTCCGGTAAAAGTTTCAGCTCATTTGGAGTTGAATTAATCAGGGTAATTCAGATTGTAAGGTCCTGTATTCAAATAAATACAGAAACATTTTCAGAGAATTTCCAAAACTTGTAAATTCAGTTCTGGGAAAATTATTAGCTCCAAAAATCCTAGGAAAATTCATGTAGACTCTATAATCTATAATTGAAATTGTGGTTCACTGAGTTTGACATGAACATGGATGTTACCTCAGAATTAATTCATCTTTGACTAAACACTTAGAGAATTATTCTGAATAAACCATTCCATGAAATGTGCTAAATTTTGGTCCAGAGAACTTTCTTGTGATGATGAACTCACATGAAAATTATCAGCTCCATTAGAGCTCTGGATCACCACTGTCATGTGTGATCTCTTAAGATAATCAACACTTAAGTGGGAAGAAGCACTCAACACTTGATCTTAGTGTTTAAGCCCAACCCAAACCACTAGCACCAGTGTCATTTTAAATTCTTAAACAAAGTTCCAGTTTTAAAATAGTCATTAGATCTTTTGAACAAAAGCTTTTCAATTAAATACATATGCATGATTATATCGTGTAGTATATACGTGAAGAAGGTGAGGAGGACTTGAAATGAAGATCAAGGAGGGAGGAGAACAAGTGATCAAGCTCCAAGTGATCGTCACTAACTGATTGTTACAGTAGTTACCTGCAAAACAGGCAAGCCCCGGTTTGCATTTGAACCGCTTTATAAAGCATTTTCATTTGTAGAGATCATAGCTTTGCATCGTTGATTGCATTACGTCTAGATGATATTGAAAACCCCACTTGCATGACCAGAAATACCTAAGAGAGGAAGGGTAGAATAGCAACTCCTCGAAGGAATTTGGCTACGCTAATGTTAGTAGGAAAGGTCCGGTAGAAGACGAGTAGTTGGAATCTACTCGCGAGTTAAGGGCTGGCTTACTCGGGACGGGTCCGAATTAGAAAAGATGAGGAAAGTTCACATTTAAGAAATGGAGACCGGGCAGGGAGGTTTAGATGCAGCAGGTTGCAGGCCGTGCGTGCATAGCCCTGCCTGTGTCGGTTAAGGCCCGTCCGTGCTTGGCCCTGTTGGACAAGTTTGAGTTGTGTACCGGGCACATACTGGCTATATGGGACCCAGGAAACCGATGTACCTTGGGAGATCCATAGTGGAACTTTTCCAACTGCCTTAGGCCTTCGGCGTCAGGGTAGCAGGAGGTACCTCGCTCAAGAACATACCACAGCGGGTATGTACCTTGAGGGAGCTTGCGTACTCGGGGCAGTTGGACTGCGTCCAATGTGGAAGATCTTGGGAAAGGTGGCCGCGTACAACGTCAGTCGAGGTTGCTGCCGGCAACTCGGAGTACGGGTGTACGTGTCTTCTAGTCCGGGCGTGTACTGATTCGAATCACCGTCACTCGCGGTCATATGAGCATACTTGCCCACTGCGTCTTGACGTAGTAACAACTGGAATTGGTCATTTTTGAACTTGATAAGGCTGTGCTATAACTTGTATTGCAACCATGATTGAATTAGAGATAGGCTCATTAAAGTTTACTTTCACTTTGTGCAAGGAGCATCGCAACAAAGCGTTTCTTGTTTGATTGTGGAGTTGCGATGCTTTTCGGCTCAAGGTCTGCACAATGAGGCTTAAAATCTGAAAGTTAAGGATCAACTTTAGGTGAGTCCCTTATGCAAATCTAGCCGACCCATTTGAAACCATCGTGCATGTAGAGTTTCTTGTTTAGGAGAGACGGGTCAGACTTGCTGAGCCTATGTGCTCACGCTTGCTATATAAGTGGTTTTGCAGGTTAACAACGATGCTGAAAAGAAGGTTGTCCGGTGAGACTCGGGAACTCCCGAGTCAGGTAACACATGGAGAACCCAGCCGCTGCTGCTTGTCTTCGTGTTGCTAGCGAGAGGAGTCCGCGGGCTGGACTTCATCTCGGGTGCTCTTAGTTATTCGACGTGAGTTGATAAAGGCTTCCTCTGTAGTTACTTGATGTAAAGTATTTACAAAGAAAAACTTGTAAGCTTCCGCTATTGTTTTATGTAATACATTGTTCCTCATATGTGTGTTGTTGGGTGCCGCATAACACGGCACCACCCAATGTGATTCCCGGGCGAGTGGCCTGTCTCGGTTGAGCGGGTCGCGTCATAAAGAACAACATACAAACTTTTATTTGATATAAAACAGCGGAAGTCTTTTTACAAAACCTAATTAACAGCGGAAGTTATATACATAGTTGCTCTCAAACCCTAACTAAGCAAAAGTGCAGCCGTCCAGCCCGGGGACGCTACACACTAGCAGCATGGAACCGGAGATCACGGCGACTTGCATGGCTCCAGCTCGGCCATGTACCCCAACGGGGGCATCGCCTCGTCCTCAGAACCTTCCTCATAACTCTCACCTGCACACAGCTCAAATATTGCAACTGTGAGCACGAAGTCTCAGCAAGTCTTAACCGTCAACCCTAGGCATGGAACTCTACGTGCAAGGGTATGTAAGATAGGAAAGGATTTTGCAATAAAGACACGCCTATAAGTTGGTCCTTACCTTCAGTTTTATAGCAGCAGATTCATGTGCCTTAGGCAGCCCTCACATCGGAAGTCCACAATCAAACAAGAAATGCTTTCCTCTGATGTGGTGATGCCCAAAGTGGAATGTAAACTTAATTAGCTCTATATCTACAGCAATCAAGGTATTCAAGACATTAAGATCAATCCAGCATTTTCAGTTGGCTTATTTCACTTCTTACTACGTCACAGCGCAGTGAACAAGCGGGTACTCAAATAACCGCGAGGGACGGTGATTGCAATCAAGACACACCCGGATAACACGTCACATACACCCACTTTCAGAAGCGTGATTCCACACCCCTTCCTACTCTGTTGTATGCAAAAACCTTTCAAAGGCAACCCAAATGCCGAACCGGTCCATCCGTAACGGGTAGGAGGTCCCCGCGTGGAGCGTGACTGTGCCCACCGGCAGATTTACACCTTGCTACCCTCAGCCCACTTCTATTTACGGTTGGGTAAGCCTCGACACCCAGGTTAGCCAATTACATCGGTTTCCTGGTTCCCATATGCCAGTATGCATCCGGTACTGTTCGATACTTGTCCAGCAGGGCCGCACACGGACGGTCCTCAACCAACACCGGCAGGGCTACGCACGTGAGACCTCTGCTCACTGCATCCTATCCCCCCTGCTGGGTCTCATTTTCATACAACTCAAGCCATTATCTATCTCTTTTCTTTCCGATGATAAGTACTAGCTCGCGAGTAGCTTCCAACCACTCGACTTCTACCGAGATCCTATACATTAGCATGGTATTCTCTACTCGTCGAGTTTGTAAACTACCCAACCCTTTATAGGATTTAAAGAGGCTATGCAAGTGGGGTTTCAATCACCCTAACTCTAATGCAAACATTCAACCTAGACATAAATGATACAAATGGAAAATTTTATAAAAGTTACTTAAGTGCAAACCGGGGCTTGCCTGGTTGCGAGTTAAGCGGAAAGTCAGCTTCCGGTGGCAGGACGTCCAAGGGCTCCGGCGTATCCTCAACTTCGGTCACTATTATGAAATGTAATAAAATACATGTATAAGTATTAAGGATTTATAAGAATTGGACTTCTACTCATAGCTACTGCTATTTAAAATCCTTAATTAGCTTTGGGGTTTTTACAGTGGATACTAGACTCTCTAAGGATGATTTGAGTCAAATTTGGAGACATGTCATTGCACAATGTAGTCTTTAAAATTCCTACAAGTACAATGCTTCTCTGAATTTTGAGCCCAATTCAGGAGCTTTGACATCGCTAATGGTGGAAGATCTGATTAGGGTAAGTCTCCATGGTTCTAACAGAATTTGTTTCACCATTTTTGGAGCTACCATCAGAGAGATATGAATTTTTGAAGTTTGGACAGAAGTGCTGAACAGTTTCTGTTTACATTTGAATTTTCAAATAAACTTGAGAAGGTAATTTGACCTAGCAAATGACCTCCAATGAAGCCCAAATTTTTACTGGAGATCAGTAACTATGAGAAGGATTTTCTGACCAAATTTGGGAATATTTCATAAAGAATTGCTCCTGTAATAAATCCCTAAAGGATTTAATAAAAACAATTATACAGAAATTCCTGGGCATTTTCATAGCCAAAATTTGGTTTCTCTGTGAAGTAATCCTCATGAGGAATCCAACAAAATTGGTCTCACTCTTTTTGGAGTTTTCTACACAAAGTTATGGGCTTGCAAAGATAAGCTAAATTCTGAAATTATTTCTCTAATAGAAACTTCAAATAATTGGGCTGGGCCCACTGGTTTAATTCGGACCAGTTAGATTTTAGCAACACCGGGGGCTACGGGGTTATTCCCGCGCAGCCGCACCAGATCCGGCGCCACAAACCGATCCTCGCGTGAACCCGGAGGCTGACCGGTGGGACCGGCCCTCCTTCGTCTTCCTCGCGCTGCCCGCGCGTCCCGCGGCGGCGCACGCCGGCGAGGCTGGTCCAAACTTCGTCAAACTCGCCGCTCCCCCATTTTTAACCGCGCTGAACACTGTGGGAGGGTCGCCGGCGGCTGTGGCTCACCGGAAACCATCGCACACCGGTGACAGCAAAGTTTTGAACTCCGGCGAGGTCGGGAACCCTTATTCCTCTATCATTCGAGCAATTCTTGGGCTCTAGAGCATCAGTGAGTGATGTAGGAGCCCGTAAGGGTCCTGGCCGCCGGTGAAACTGCCGGCAACCAATGGCTCCACGGCGACCTGAGGTACTTTTGCACCGGCGACTAAGAAAACAGCTAGGGCTCCCTTGTTTCTTGATGTTTTTGCTTGGTTCTTCATCGAGGAGAGGCGCTAGGAAGTAGAGAAGCTCTGTGCAAGCTTACTCGAGGTCTAAAGGATCGTGCACCTCGAATTTTTGGCTAGACCGCGCACTACCCGTCGGTGTACCGTTTGGGGAAACGGTGAAATTCTCGCTACCTGTCCTAGCAAACGCTAAACGGCCTCCGGCTACACGACCAGGACATGTCCACGCACCTTTATTGTATAGGAAGTCGGGGGAGAGGGTGGCCGGTTGCTGCTGTCGACGGAGAGCCGAAACGGCGAGGTCCGGGCACCTTGAAGCTTTGGCGCCAATCCGCGTTTCTCGAGCAGTTCGGACCGGCAAACCTCGAAGGGGCTTTGGCAAGGGCTAGAGCACGTCCCGGCGATGCTCTTTGCTGTGGAGCGCTCGAGCAATCGAGCTTGGAGGGCTGTGGTCGATCGGAGAGAGCTGAGCGGCGGTGTTCAGCGGAAATGAGACTGTCGCGGCGCTGCACGAGCTGAGGAGGAGGAGAAGTAGCGCTGGGGTACTCGGGTGGCCGCTCTTATCGCCCACGCTCGCGCGCCGACGTCGGCCAGCGAGAACCAGCTCGGTGTCTCGGTGAGGACGTCGGGGGGAGCGCTTTTCCGGGAGCTGTCGCGCCGCGATCAACCGGGAACAGAGAGAGAGAGGGAAAAACAGTCGGTTGTTTGCTTTAGGTGGCTGACAATTGGGACCCACCTCCCCCTTTGTTTACTCAAACTTTTCTGATATTTTTCCATCCAGCAACTCAACATTAAAAGCTTTACTTCATCCCAAAGTTAAGTTTGAATTTGCAGAATTCAAATGGTTTGAATTCTGGTGTAGGATTTGAATGGGGTTTGATCATTTGAATTTGAAAAGGAGTTTGAATTCTCCACTTTGTATTGCCTCAAAAATATAGCAAACCAGCTCCAAAATTTCCAATTTTTGGCATGGCTGCTCATTCAAAGGTGGAGAACACTTTTGTGAAACCCAATTTTCAAATTGAGGGAATTGGAATTTGAAACTGAATTTGAAATTCAGATTAGAGGGCTTCTCCTTTTAATCCCAAACAAATATTAAAACTCCTCCAAATGAGCTGAAATTTGGAAGGTTGAATGTTTGGACTCTGAAGATCCAAGTTGTGCATTTAGATCTCCATGTTTGGAAGTTTTGGGAAGTCTAAACCCTCACTTTGAACTCACACTTATTATACTTCAAAGTTTTAATTCCCCTCATTTTTCGTAAGTGTACATGAGCTGAATTTTGTTGCTACCACTTTTGGGGATTTTACAGCCCGGGGGCCGGCTCCTTTCCCTTCCCTTTGTCGGCGGCTTGAGTTCCGTCGGCTCTGGGGGAGGGTTTGACAGCAGCAGACGCCTCGTGCCCTGACCCGGAGTGCTCGGTTCCTGGGATGGTGATACCACGGAAGGCATCCCCGACCTGCCGGACGGCGATCCCGATGTCGTCAAGGTTCGGCATCTTCCGCAGGAGCTCTGACCTCCTCTGTGGCTCCAAGAAGAGGGGGGGGGCAGAGGGCGGAAGGGCGGGGTCGCCACTGGGGATGTAGTCACCGCTCACCTTGCCCACCATCTCGTTCAGCTCCTCGTCGGAAGGGTCAGAGTCGGGGCCCCTCTCCAGCCTGGTACAGTCCTGCTCGCCGGTATAGTACTACGCTGGGCGACTACGCTGCTGCAAGGGTGCAATACGGCGCGACATAAAGTCCATCAGCACCATCAGAGACGTCAGCCCCTCGTTGGCCAGGAACCGGATCCGCTCCAAGACCGGGGAGTACTCCTGCTCCAGCTCAGGGATCTCCTCCCAGAAGCGACGATCGGTGGTTGGGCTGGCGGTTGGAAGTTGTAGGCGATCGTGCTCGTCGGTCTGCACTACCACCCAGCTCTCCCTCCAGTTTTCCCAACTTGATGCGCTGAAGGGCAGAAGGTATCCAGAGACCTTGGGGTCCTTGCAGCGATGCTGAAAGTAGTATGCCCCCATCTGAGTCTTCGAGCCGCGCCCAGTCGTCCGCAACACAAAGAAGTAGCGGAAGAGCGTCACGGAAGCGTGCACCCCCACGAACATCTCGCAGAAGTGGACAAAAACAGCAGCCATTGCGAAAGAGTTGGGGGAAAGATGGTGGAGCTGGAGGCCATATGTCTCCAGCAGGGTGACAAAGAAGGAAGAAATCGGCGGAACGAACCCCGCCAGAGCATAAGCAGTGAAGAAAACCATCTCCCTCTTTTCCAGGATCTGGGGGAGAGATCCTCGGCGAAGCCGGTGTTTCTGTTCTTCTGAGCGCCAGCCCAGCAGCCTGTGCACTGGCCCAAGTTTGGAGGAACGAACGAGGCGCGTCGGGAGCAAGTTGGAAGCCATGGTGAAAGAGGGCACAAGGGCAGGAAAACCGGGGCGCAAGAGTTCAAGGGAAGTACGAGTGCTAGGAAAGGCGAAGGGAAGCCGCGATGCGGGTGAGATCCCCTTTTAAAACTTTCCAGGGATGATTCGAGGTGACTCGAAAATCTTCGAGAACATCGCACCGGCGACCGCGTTGGCTCCAGGACCGGGCGCCGATGACAGGTGGGCCCAAGCCACCCAACTGAAGCGGTGGGTCGAGGAGTCAGTCGCCCCAGAAGACAAACCGGCAAGGCGCTTCGGCGGTTCCGGAAGAAAGCACCGTAGCGTGCAGAAGTGGCAGCCTTGGGAACCGCCGCAATACAAGCAACCATCAAGTGGGCGCATGCTCCCACGATCCCGCGGCCGTTCGTGCTCCGGCAGCGGTCGATGCGGGACTTAGAGAAAGTGCGTGGATCAGAAGAGACGGAGGTCCCACCTCGGGCTCGCTATCTCCCCCGAGATGGGCCTGGGGGCCACTGTCGGTACCTGTGATATGGGGTATCCCCTAGCACAGGGGAAAATGCCTAAGGAACTCGCCCTTCTCCGCAGGGAGAGCTCCGAAGACGCCATGCGTCGGGCAGCCGCCGGACCTCCCTCTCCTCAGAGGAGAGCTCCGGGTCCGCCACGTGGCATACAGAGGCCGGACCCCCCCTCCGCGGGAGAGAGGTCCGAAAGTGCCACGTATCCTGCGGGGCCGGACCTCCCTCTCCTCAGAGAGGAGCTCCGGGCCCGCCACGTGGCCGACAGAAGCCGAACCTCCCCCTCCGCGGGGAGAGGTCCGAAGGCTCCAGTGCCCCGCGGGGCCGGACCCTCCTCTCCTCTGAGAAGGGCTCCGAGCCCGCCACGTGGCCAGCAGAACGGCGCTGCCTGCCCCCGAGCGATAGGCAGCGGGCGTAAAGACGCCCCATACCTTGCCCGTACAAGGTATTCAAGGCCCGCGTCTTGCCAAGACGCGAAGACACGGAGCACGCCTCTGTCAGGTGCCGTTGTGCCCAGTCGCATCACAGACTGGCCCGCAGTGTCAGAGCCTGCCAGCCAATAAACGCAGCGACAAGACATCCCATGCCGCCCGCGCCGTCATCAACCACTACGACTAGCATGCGGCATGGGCAGGGCTGCAAGACGGAGACTCAGAAGCCTTCGCCAGAGACAACTACCGGCATAACTGTAGATACGGTAGATGATAGACAATCTCCCCGGGACCACCTGTCGGGTCCCGGCCCCCTTGTAAGCCACCCGAGTCTTGGACTATAAAAGGCTCGGGTAGGTGACGATAGCAAGGGTTAGCACCTCTGCAACTCATACGCTAGCCATTCACACCCAAGCTGTAACTCACCCCCAAGCTCAGGACTCCGGTTCTGAGCAGCAAGCAATACAGCGAGCTCCATAGCTCGCCGTGGACGTAGGGTTTTACGCTCCGGCGGCCTAAACCACGTAAAAACTCACCGTGTCAAGCTCTTACTAACTCGTCCATCCGCGCAAGCTCTCCGCACGGGACTAGCCCCACCGAAAAAAGAACCTCCGCGGGCTGCCCAGTGCAGGCCCGGGGGAAGTGTCGACCGAACACTTCGACAAAAGGGTTTCCCATCATGTTTGACTCAGCACACACACCTTTTCGCAAAATAAAACAGTTTTACCCAAAACATAGGATCAATATGGTCAAGGAGCACTTGCCTCGTTCTTGCGGTTCTAGTGGCTCTTGGATCTCGAAAACTGTTGTTGCAGCTCGTCGTAGACAGCTCCCTGAGCTTGTCCTTCTATACAGGATCACACACATACAAGATTAATAACAATCAATACCATGTACAGATTTTAAACTAGATGCGATGATGCATATGCATGCTATCCCATGATCAGCTTTATTAGATCGGTTTGTACGTGTTCTTGCATGGCTCTATGATGAACAGGGGTGTTCGGATCAGATGTGGACGTGGCGATGACCTTGTCTTTAGATCAACCCGATCAACAAGTGATATGTCCACGAGAAAGCTTCTGTTCAAAATGAATCGAAGAACAGATGCAAAGAAGACACAACGATGTTGTAAGGTGGTATTGGAGACCTACCTTACGTTCTTCTCGGTCTCGGGTCCTTCTCCGATCGTTGGGCTCTCTTCCGGTGTTTTTCCTTGCAGATCTCCGGCGATGGCTTTCTCGGCGAGTTGAGGCTAGGGCTCTAAGTCATCGGCTTAGGAGTTGGAAAAGAAGTTCGTGGTTTTGGCCAGAGGTTCTGGGTTCTATTTATAATTGGGAAGCGAAGAGTCCTAATCTGATTGTATTCCGAATAAGAGTCCTATTCATATCGTCGTTGAATCCTAACATCTTATCTTTAGTTGATTTGGTGCGGTGTCATTGTGGAATTCAGGTCGGTTTCTTTTCCGTACCGATATTTCTACGCGTACAGAATCCAAAATCGCTCCAGAATTCGTTACCTCCGTGGTGATGAGCTCCGGAGGCTCCACGTGTCCACCGGGCCTGGTCTCTCCCTTTCCGCAGGGACGAGCTCCGTTTGTGCCGCGTGTCAAGCGAGCGAGACCTCCTTTCTCCTTCAGAGGTGAGCTCCGCGTACGCCACGTGTTAGTGCCGGACCTTCCCTCTCTCCGGAGGTGGCTCCAGCGCCAGACTTCCTTTCTTCTCAGAGACGAGCTCCGAGGTTAACACGTGTCCAACAGTGATGGACCTCCCAGAGATAAGCTCCGGTGGCGACACGTGTCCAATAGAACCGGACCTCTTGGAGGTGAGCTCCGAGATCGACACGTATCCCGCGCAACTGGTCCTCTGATTTCCGCGGTGACTAACTCCAAAGGTGACATGTGTCCTGCAGAAATGCCTTTGCTTCTTCCGCAGAGGCTAGCTCCAGGGGCAACACGTGTCCCACAGGGTCGAACCTCTCCCCTTTTGCGGAGATGAGCCCCGAGCCTGCCACGTAGCCAGTTTAGCGGCGGACCTCTCCCCACTTCGCAGGGATGAGCTCCGAACACGCCACGTGGCCAGTGGGCCGCAGAAGTTGTCTTCGGCGTTCTCGGTGAACTGGATTCAGCTTTTATTGGCTATCTTTTGATATTTTTCTCTGTTCCTACTTCTTTTAAAATGTTTTCTCTTCATGAACATGAATATATGGAGAAACCAAAAATGAGGGTGTCACACGCCTGTGGCTGCCATCTCTGACAGGATGGTGAGCGATACACCACGCGGTATTTCTGTGGCGTCCCACCACTGCTGCTTGTCAGTGCGCTGCATTTCCTCTTATCAGAACCGCGCTCATGCTGAGCATTCTCTTGTAGATTCACGGCGTTAACGAGGTCATTGAATGTGCCGCGATTGCTTTGGGTGAGATGGACCTTCATCTTTGAATTCAGACCCCGGAAGAACGCGTCACGCTTGTTGTCTTCCGTCCCCACAAATCCTGGCGCATACTGCACCAGTCGGTTGAATAACCTGGAGTAGTCATGAGCACTCCTCTCGCCTTGTTTCAGCGCCAGGAACTCCTGGAGCTTCATTTCCATAACCCCGGGAGGTATGTGATAGGTGCCGAACGCCTCCCGGAACTCCGTCCATGTGACGGCATGGCCAGCCGGTAAGGAGGCGGTGTAATTCACCCACCAAGTACCGGCTTCTCCTTGAAGCTGTTGCGCTGCATACATCGCCTTCTGGTGTTCGGTGCATCGTAGCAGCCCAAACTTGTAGAGGAACTTGTAGAGGACTTGTAGAGGACTTCAAAACCTTTCCAGAATGGTATTGAACACCTCCATTGGTTCAACCAATCTTAAGTTATGCCCTGTTCAAGTTCAGAAAAATTTCTGCCAAAACAGGGAAGATTGTTCCTAAGTTTTTGAGACTGAATCTATACTCCCAATTGACTCTTAGTTCAATATAGGGGTTTACTAACCCCTAAATGAAATCCTAAACTTCATTTTGACTCTTTTCTTTAAAAATATACTTTTATGCAGTCGGTACTACGTTTCCTCACCAAAGAAAAATCCTAAACCGGTATTCCGGCTTATACGTGTCAAATGGTGGAACTAAAGACGTCACTCACAAACGATTTCTACACGTCATGCGCTAACGTGGTTAATGTACCTGCAGAAGAACACACAATAATTGTGCATACAAGGGTTTTTGACATTTCAGGCAGTTCCATATCATAATAAGGACATACGTTCCGTATCATTGCCATACGGATCGTCCTTGAGTCAAGCCACGTCTCAAGGTACATGGTCGTGTTTTCACACCACACGACGGGGAACCCGAGTAGAGCGCGAACAGGTCGTCACGGTTGGGAATTTTATCAACCCAACGGATACCACCTACTGCCTCATGACCGTTGAGGCACGCCGATGGCAAGCGCTGCGTATGGCCCTTTGAACATTGAACGTTCAAGAGTTGCATACTATCGTGTTGCTTACCACACGATGGGTATTCTCACTTTTGCCTAGAGCACGCTGGAGATCAGCGTTTTCATATGCTCTCTGAACCATGGAGAGGTTCAGAGACTCATATTCACTACCGTGCCAAGCCACGGTATATCATTCCATACTATCGCTCGTATGGCGAGCTTACCGCAATTGATCCGCCTGCAGTGGCGTACCTTACCTCTTACCTGACATCAGAGCGTCGTTACAGAATGTATAACATATAAGTTAGCTTTTCCACCTTAGTAACTACTACTATAATAGACCTTATGTGGGCTTAATGACTAATCCTCACTCGACTACTTCTAAGTTTTCAAAATAGTCTCTTTTCGAGTGTGCTATTCCCAATGCGGCTCTGATACCACGTCTGTGGGGACCACCCCGTGGTTCACCCACTCCAGGATCGCATAGGGTGGTGCCGTGCAATGCGGCACCCAACAGCACACACGAAAAGAATTAAGAACAACATACAAACTTTTATTTAACATAAAATAGCGGAAGTCTTTTACAAATCCTAATTAACAGCAGAAATATTATACAAAGATGGCCTCTCATCCTAACTATGCAAAAGTGCAGCCGTCCAGCCCGGGGACGCTGCACACTAGCAGCAAGTAACCGGAGATCACGGCGGCGTGCAGGGCTCCAGCTCGGCCGTGTACCCCGACGGGGGCATCGCCTCGTCCTCGGAACCTTCCTCATAACTCTCACCTCCACACAGCTCAAATATTGCAACCGTGAGCACGAAGGCTCAGCAAGTATTAATCGTCAATCCTAGGCATGGAACTCTACATTCAAGGATGTGTAAGATAGGAAAAAGGACTTTGCAATAAAGACACGCCTACATGTTGATCCTTACTTTCAGTTTTATAGCAACAGTTTATTGAGCCTTAGGCAGCCCTCACATCGGAAGTCCACAATCAAACAAGAAACGCTTTCCTCCGATGTGGAGATGCCCACAGCGGAATATAAACTTAATTAGCTCTATAACTACAATGTACAAGGTTTCAAGACATTAATAGTTCAATACAACATATTCAGTTGGCTTATTTCACTTCTTACTACGTCACAGCACAGTGAACAAGCGGATACTCAAATAACCGCGAGGGACGGTGATTGCAATCAAAACACACCCAGATAACACGTCACATACACCCACTTTAAGAAGCGTGATTCCACACCCCTTCCTACTCTGTTGTATGTGACAACCTTTCAAAGGCAACCCAAATGCCGAACCGATCCATCTGTAACGGGCAGGAGGTCTCCGCGTGGAGCGTGACTGTGCCCACCGGCAGATTTACACCTTGCTACCCTCAACCCACTCCTATTTATGTTTGGGTAAGCCTTGGCTCCCAGGTTAACACATTCCATCGGTTTCCTGGTTCCCATATGCCAGTATACATCTGGTACTGTTCGGTACTTGTCCAGCAGGGCCGCACACGGACGGTCCTCAACCGACACCAACAAAGTTGTAAATAGAAAACTTGAGCTATGAATAAAGTTGAGTTTGAATACAAGAAATGGGACTTACAAAAACTTTTGTTTACTCATGAAAGTGTTGGCATGTGCAATAAAACTTTGAATTCAGTTTGAATTAAGAGGGTCACTTCAAAAAGAAGAAGGGCATTTTCAAAATAGGAAATTCAAACTGTTGTTTGAGAAGTTGTTTTCGCAATGGCCAACTCAAAGATCAGAGGAAACATTTGAATTCCTCAGGTCCAAATTATGAGGGAGCCAAGTTTTGAGCAAATTTGGAGGGGCTTTGATATGAATGTCAAAGGAACTTGTAAATTTCATCCAAATTTGAATTTAAACTTGAAACTGTGGCACAAATTGTCAAATGGCAAAATGGCTTTTGAATTTGGATCCTTCATAGATGAATTTACAATGTGTCAAAATTTGGAGATCTTTTGGGGCTGAGAGGAGCTGTGGGCCCCAATTGTCATAGAGTGAGGGAAACGACTTACTGCCTAAGTCAGCTCTGTTCTCGGTTCACACACGCGCGCTCACACCCGAGCGTTACCCTTCTCCCGCGAGCTGCCACGCGCTGCCGACCGAGGACCCCGAAGCACCTCCCGAGCTGCTTCAACGTCGGTTCCACGCGCCCTTATCGGTCTCCCACCGAGTGCACATCTCACAGCACCGAGAACCCGTCCGAGCCACGCCCCTTCCACGCCACAGCATCGTCCCCGGGAATTTTTCTTTCCGCTCGACGAACCTCGGCGCCGATCCTCGCTGGGCGCCGCTCACCCCTTGCACGGCCGTCTGAGATCGTGGCAGCGTGCGCAAGACCCCACTGATCCTCCTCGAGCTACCCAAACCCATCCACTAGCCCGTGTGCGCGGTTCACAGCAAGAAGTTGCCGTGGAGCTTCGGTTCAAGCCGCCGCCGTGCCTCCTCAATGCCTCGGCGATACAATCCATGTCACACCAAGGGTTGAACAGCGAAAAGGTGCGCCACTCCCTTCTCTTCACGCGGCCAAAAACCCTAAGCAATTCATCCACTGTAGCCCCGGGAATTTCCAGAAAACCGACAAGGTGGCCATAAGCCGTGGGTGGGGGATTTCCCAAAATTCGTGATCAACAGCTATTCTTTGCTCATGCTGATCATGGGATGGGCTAGAGACCCCCTTGTGAGTCACTGACATTAAAAATCCGGAAGAATCAAAGAGCCTTGACGGTGTTCTTCGAGTTTTAGCTTCGGCCGCCAGTTTTTGAGCTAGGGCGCACGGTGACTTGGTAGTTAGGGGCGTTTCCGAGATCTGGTTCTTGCATGACGACCTGTTCCATGAGTCACTGGTGCTCTAGGGCAAGAAAGCTGCGAATTTGGGCTGGTACGGAAGCCGGCCGATGTCGCCGGACATGGACCGAGGCATCCGCCTGTCGCCCGACCCCTTGCGGTCCTCCACAGCTAACACCAACCCCGGAAATGTTTTCCCACCTTCCAAAACCCCCAGGTGGCGGACTTCGGGCCGGGAGACGGCCGGGGAACAGGGGGAACCGAGTGGGGGATTTCCTGCCAGCGAGGGAGCGCGGGCGCGGGAAAGAGGGGGAGCCAGAGGTTGAAGAAGGTGGTGGTCCCACCTGTCAGCCGCCGAGAATTTAAACGGGATCCCCTGTGGCTGCGGATCGTTTGTGGCTATGGGCGAATAACTGTGTAAACCCGTGTGTCCTCGCATTCTATTGGCCGCCAGTGGGTCCAGTTAGATTTGCTGTAGGAAATTAATTCCAGATTTCAAACAAAGTTTGGAAATTCATAACATATGCTAGGAAACTCCAAATTGGGTGATTCAAATTCGGTTAGATTCATCTTGACAAGATCTATCCAAATTTGCAACCCAATTTGCATGAAAACCAATAGAACATTCTGGAAAATTCTTTAAAGCTTTTCAGCAAAAGAATTTGTGAGGGAGTTTGGTTCATCCAAAATTCCCCAAATTTTGCCAGAATATTATTTAGGATGTTAGGAAACTGCTGTAAAAGTTTCAGATCATTTGGAGTTGATTTAGTCAGGGTAATTCTTATTTCAAGTTTCTGTATTCAAATGAATACAGAAACATTTTCAGAGAATTTCCAAAACTTGGAAATTCAGTTCAGGGCATTCCTTAGCTCCAAAAATCCTAGGAAAATTCAGGCATACTCTCTGAACTATGTTTGAAATTTTAGTTCACCTTAATTTGCATGAAAGTGCAAATTTATTCAGAATTAATTCCTTTTGCCTAAATGCTTAGGGAATTGTTCTGGGTGATCTACTTAGTGAAACATTCTGAATTTTGGTCCAAAGGACTTTCTTGTGACAAGGAACTCACAAGAAAATTTCCAGCTCCATTGGAGCCCTGTATCAGTAGTGTTCTGTTCAACCAATTAGGTGATCACCACCCAAGTGATGAACCTCACTTCTCACTTGATGATAATGCTTAGACACACACCCAAACCACCACCCTGTGACGCCCTCAATTCTGTGGGAAAACCACGGAACCGAGAAATAATGCATATGTGTGCCCAGGATGTTCATCACACATACACATACGTTCCACAAACTGAATTCAGATTATATATTACCACGAATAACAGAGTTTATTACAATACCTCATGAGTCTTGGACTCATGCTCACAGCGGAAGTCTTTATTTATATGAAGTGGAAGTCTTTATTCTAAAGCGGAAGCGAAACTAATGCGGAAGCAAAACTAAGTAGTAGTGGCTCCATCTCTACTCCTTCCACAGGCAAGGTTGAGAACAGATCACACGCCATAATGCTCCACTTGGTCTTCATAGTAGGCTTCTCCTGCTGCTGATGATGAAGTAATAATGCAAGTTTGAGTAGAATGATGTACTCAGCAAGTGCGGGAAAACTCATGATATGCAGCTCATAAACAAGGTAGGTATAAAAAGGCTTATTTGCAGAAAAGCAGATTTATAAAACCATGATAAAACAGCAACTTAACTTTAGACGAATGTAATCCCAGCATGTATTAAATTACCAACATACCTCCATCGCTTTCCATGTTCATTCTTACTCACAAATACCTCCTCGTATTCGCTACCATCTCACGAATACCTCCCCTTATTCGCTACCATCTTAAAACCACATCGTCTCACACTGAGACCAAACTCATTGCCATGACTCAACAGTCATGCAACCATCTTATCATCCGGACTCAACAGTCCCAACAACCAAACCATAACCAAACCAATAACGATAACCAAGAACCTTCCCAATAACCATCCCAATAACCATCCCAACTAATCATGGCAGTTTAGCCAGGTGCTCGTGACCGTAAGCTCGGCTATCATGATAGTTTTAGACTCTGCAGAGTTTGCACCTCTTTACCCACAAGTTTGTGATTTCGTCACCCGTCGGCGACTGCAGAACCTCTATTATACCAGTACACAACCGTCGGTGTGTGGTCAAGAGATCACAAAATAGCCTTTACAAAGGGGTTACTAGATCAATGGACTCACTAAGGTTTCACCTGCAGGCTAGAATCTCCAATTCTCCCACCCACGGGCCCCCTCTTGTGCCATGCAGTTCCCAGGGCAGTCCTCACTCGACTCCCATTCCCCGTGCCTTCCACAGTCCATAACACCCTAACAACTTACCTAATTACTCAGCTAAGCCGCACCCATACTTGGCCTTGTGGTGGCACTGTTATCCTGGCATGTGCATGCATGAACCGATCCTTAGATCTACGGCACGTTAACCACCGTCTCATGCTACCTCATTCACAAACCCAGTTTTGCCTAGATCTCCCTCCGATCCATGTTCATTATTAACATCAGTTTCTCATTATCAATACGAGTGCAGTTAGCTAGACACATCTATCTCGCTTCCCAATCCCATAGACTCAGCGAAGCATAAAGCAAAAAACCATACCCGGCTCATAAACTTCCCAGGCGACAAGGGTGGTCTAACCAAAACTAGTAAACTCCTATAAAAGGGTTTCCCATCATGTTTGACTCAGCACACACACCTTTTCGCAAAACAAAATAGTTTTACCCAAAACATAGGATCAACACGGTCAAGGAGCACTTGCCTTGTTCTTGCGGTTCCGGTTGCTCTTGAATCCCAAAACCTTGTTGCTGCAGTTCGTCGTAGACAGCTCCCTGAGTTTGTCCTGCTCGGTGGGATCACGTGCATACAAGATTCACAGCAATCAATATTATGCACAAACCTTAAAGTAGATGCGATGATGCATATGCATGCTATCCTATGATTTTTTTATTAGATTGGTGTGTTCTTGCATGGCTTGCATGGACAGAGATGTTCGGATCAAAGGTGGATGTGGCGATGATCTTGTCTTTAGATCAACCTGATAATCAAGTGATCTATCCACGAGGAGGCTTCTGTTCGAAAGGAATCAAAGAACAGATGCGAAGAAAACACAACAATATCGTAAGGTGGTATTGGGGCCTACCTTACGTTCCTCTCGGCCTTCGAGGTCCTCCTCAGACCGCTGGGCTTTCCTCCGGCGATCTTCCTTGCCGTGCTTCGGCGATGGATTTTTCGGCGAGTCGGGGCTAGGGCTCTAAGTTGTCGGCTCAGGAGTTGGAAAAAGAAGTTTGTGGTTTCGGCCAGAGGTTCTGGGTTCTATTTATAATCGGGAAGAGAAGAGTCCTAATCTGATTGTATCCCGAATAAGAGTCTTATTCAGATCGTCGTTGGATCCTATCATCTTATCTTTAGTTGATTTGGTGCGGTAACGTTGTGGAATTCAGGTTGGTTTCCTTCACGTACTGGTATTCTTACGCATAACAGCTGCTCCAGAAATTGTTACCTTCGCGGCGATGAGCTCCAGAGGCTCCACGTGTCCTTCCGGGGCCTGGTATCTCCTTCTCCGCAGAGACGAGCTCTGGTTGTGCCACGTGTCAATCGACCGAGACCCCCCCCTCCTTTGGAGGTGAGTTCCACGCACGCCACGTGTTGGCGCCGGTCTTTCCTCTCTTCTTTATTCAGAGACATGCCCCGAGGTCAACACGTGTCCAGCAGCGATAGACCTACTGGAGATAATCTCCGGTGGCAACACGTGTCTGATAGAACCGGTCCTCTCGGAGATGGGCTCCGAGATCGACACGTATCCCGCGCGACTGGTCCTCTGATTTCCGCGAGGACTAGCTCCGAGGATGACATGTGTCCTGCGGAAATGCCTTTGCTTCTTCCGCAGAGGCTAGCTCCGTGGGCAACACGTGTCCCACAGGATCGGACCTCTCCCCTTTTGCGTAGACGAGCCCCGAGCCTGCCACGTAGCCTGTTTGGTGGCGGTCTCTCCCCACTTCGCAGGAATGAGCTCCGATCATGCCACGTGGCCAGCAGCCGCGGTAAGTTGTCTTTGGCGCTTTCTAAGAGCTGGATTCGGCTCTCATTGGCTATCCTTTTGATATTTTTTCTCTGTCCCTACTTTTCTCAAAGTGTTTCTTCTTCATAAAACATGAACATATGCTGACACCGAGATGAGGGTGTCACAAATCTACCCCCCTTAAATTGAATCTCGCCCTCGAGATTCGTTAGTAGAAAATAGATGGGGAAATTCTGCCTTGATATCCTCTTCACGCTCCCGTGTGGTTTCAGGTTTAGTGTGATGGCTCCATTGTACCTTGCACCATCGAATCACCTTGTTTCGGGTAACCCTTTCCTTTACGTCCAAGATTCAGACAGGGTGTTCCGCATAAGTCAGGTCTTTTTGAAGTTCAAGCTCTCCCATTGATACTTGTTCCTCTGGTGCTCTCAAGCACTTCTTGAGCTGGGATACATGAAACACGTAATGTACGTCGGAGAGGTGGTTTGGGAGCTCTAGTTGATAGGCTACTTCTCCTCGCTTATCCAGAATCTTAAATGGTTCGATGTAGCGAGGTGCTAGCTTGCCTTTGACGTTGAAACGTCATTGGCCTCAGATAGGAGACACCTTAAGATATACGAAGTCTCCTACTTCGAAAGTCAACTTCCTACGCCTATTGTCCGCATAGCCTTTCTGTCGTGACTGAGCGGCTTTTAAGTTCTCCCGTACCGTTTGGACTTGCTTTTCGGCTTCTTGTAGCACTTTGGGTCCAAACACCTGGTTTTCTCCGGTCTCGTTCCAAAACAGTGGCGTTCTACACCGTCTACCATATAAGGCTTCGAAAGGCGACATCTTCAAGCTAGCTTGATAGCTGTTGTTATAGGAGAATTCGGCATACGTAAACTCCTATCCCAACTACTCCCACGTTTCAAGGCGCAAGCTCTCAACATGTCCTCCAAAATTTGGTTTGTCCTTTCGGTTTGTCCATCTGTTTGTGGGTGATAGGCGGAGCTAAAATCCAGTCGTGTACCCATGGCTTTCTGCAGCTTCCTCCAGAACCTAGAGGTAAACTGAGAACCTCGATCTGAGACTATCCTCTTCGGGACTCCATGACGGCACATGATCTGTTCCATGTACAACTCTGTCAATTGTGCAACGTCGTAACTGGTCTTTACAGGAAGAAAATGGGCGGTTTTCGTCAATCGGTCCACAATGACCTAGATGGAGTCGTATCCCGACTGAGTACGTGGCAATCCGACGATGAAATCCATACTAATGTCCTCCCACTCCCATTTGATTATTTTCAAAGGTTGCAACAATCCAGCGGGTTTTTGATGTTCAGCCTTCACCCGTTGGCATGTGTCGCATAGGGCAACGTATTCGGCTATATCCCTCTTCATACCATCCCACCAGTAACAAGTTTTCAAGTCTTTGTACATTTTGGTGCTTCCGGGATGTATGGAATAGGGGGAATCATGTGCCTCTTTCAATATCATGTCGCGGAGGTGTCTTATGTTCGGCACACAAATCCTTTGTCCTAGCCAAAGCGTACCCTTTTCATCCTCCTTGAAATCCTTCTCTATTCCTTGTCGGATTCTTTCCTTGATCTCCTTGATTTCCTTGTCCGTTGCTTGGCCCTCTCTTATTTATTGCTCCAATGAGGAGTGGATCTCCATTATTTCCATGTTATTCAAGAATCCGAGGTGTAACCGTTCGAACTCCTTACGTAGTTCGGGTGGTAGCTCCCGAACTGTGAGTTGGTGACATGCTCCCTTTCTGCTCAATGCATCAGCTACTACATTGGCCTTCCTGGGGTGGTAGTTGATTCCAATATCATAATCCTTGATGAGTTCTAACCATCGACGTTGCCTCAAATTCAAGTCCGTTTGTGTGAATATGTACTTGAGGCTTTTATGATCCATATAGATCTCACATCGATGACCAAGGATATAATGTCTCCAAATCTTCAATGCGTGCACTATGACACGACCCCACTGGTCCTGTCGAGCCAGGATCACGCTGAGGGGTGCTGCGTTGCACAACACCGTATAACACACGTCAAAGGTACAAAGCGGAAGCGGAAGCTTTATTACATAAACAAGTTTATTAACATGTTTACATCAAAATAAGTTTAGTCCACACTCGCGGGCGTAGACTAAGCATCAAGTGCACGTTCAGCCCTCGAACGTGTCCTTGCTAGCACACTCGCACACTAACTCTGCGGCGTGCACGACTCCCACTCGACGGGGTTCCCCTCCTGGGGTTCCGTCTCCTCTTCGGGAGTCCCTTCCTCATAGAACCCTGCAAAAACTTCAAACACAAGCAGTGAGCACGAAGGCTCAGCAAGTCTGACCCGTCTCACCTAAACATGAAACTTCTACATGAGGGTGATGGGTTGCATGAGGTAAAAATCATTTGCAAGGACTCGCCTAATTAGTAGAACCTTACTTTCAAGTTTTAGCAGCAGGTTGTGGAGAACTTTACGCTAAGGCACATGAGAGAGCCGCAATCAAACAAGAAACGCATTTCTCTCATGTACTTTGCCCAAAGTTGAAAAGAACTTTAGTTAGCACTAAGCTACAACATATCATTAACAATCAATATCCAACTTTCAATCAGCAACATTTTAACATGTAACTAGCCTGTTCTTTCTACGTCACGGTACAGTGAACAAGTGGTACTCACTGACCGCGAGGGACGGCGATTATAATCGATTTACACCTGCAGGGTTACCCGAACAACCCGTCACGTACGCCCGTACTCGATGTTGCCTACAACAACCATCACGGACGCCGTACGCGACTACCTTTCACCCGTTAGCCAAATATTGAACCGGTCCCATCGTCCCGAGCAAGAGGTCCCTGCACGCGCATCTCTGTGCCGCCAGCTGATTTACACCTCGAGCTCTCAACCTACCCTCTGAACGACGGGCAATGCCTCAATACCCAGCTACCCGAGTTACATCAGTTTCCCGGTTCCCATATAGCCGGTAGGTCTTCGGTACTGTTCTAGCTTGTTCAACAGGCCCGCACACGGCTCGGTCCTCAATCGACACAAGCGGAGCTACAGCACACAGGCCCCAAAGTCCTGCTGCCCTTACTCTCCGCTCGGTCTCATTTTCTTGCCATGTGTATCATGTGCTATCTCTACCCGAGCAATGTGCCTCTAGCCTATTCTCGCGAGTAGTTCCAACTACTCGACTTGTACCGAATCCTACTCTATCCTAGCAATGCAGTGGCTAACGGGGTTTGCAATCCTAAACCCCAACCCATGGTTTTCTTGGCTATGCAGTGGGGTTTCCAAACAAGACTCTGATGCACAACATAAAGAAAACAAGTATGTGCTCAAAACAATAAAAATTTATAAAATGGTTAATGCAAACCGGGGCTTGCCTTGCTGCTCTTGGTCGTAGGCTAGCTGTTCCTCCGGAGTAACGAAGTCTAGGACTTCGGGTTCCTCCTCGACCTTAGCGACTACATGATAAGAACAATGTATGTATTAATTAAATGCTTTTGTATTAACTTTGAAGTTGTGAAGTCTATAACCTTTACTAGATAGACCTAATGACTGTGAAACTTTTACTGTGGCTTGGTTACAACCTAAACAGAGACTTGGTCAAGTTTTAGTTGCAGCAAAGCTCATTTGAGCCCTCCACAAATAATTATGTCCTTGACCTTAATTAAAGGCTTTTAGGGTGTTCTAGGTATTTTCATGAAACAAACTATGACTTTCTGAAAACTAGATTTTCAGAGGGTTCTAATGGAATTGGTCTCACTTAATTTGGAAGTCTCTAACTAAAGATATGAGCTAAACAATTTCAGAGAAAATTCTGAAAATGTTTCTGAACATTTTCTATTTTCTCTGGAACAGTTTTACTAATCACACCATTAGGTGGACTAAATGAGCTCAAATGGATCTGAAATTTTTATGGTAGTTCAAGGATATTTTGGTGAACATCTCAGCAAAATTTCAGGATTTTCCTCCAAATGATTCTCCAGTTAAAATTCCTAACAGTTTAAACTTTAAGGAATTAATTCTGGAGAATTAAGGAATCTCATGAAGTGACACTTGATTTTCTGGAAAGTACTCAAAGAGCTGAATCCAGCAAAATTTGGTTCACTCAATTTGGAGCTTTCTAGCCAAAGTTATAAGGATTTGAAGTTTGAAGGAAATCTGAAAATCGGGGAAAAGTTTAAACTCGCGCGTGGGCCCAGGAGACACGCGTCGCACGCCGAAGCGACAGCACACCGCGGCCCACAAGGCTTTTGCGCGCCAGCACACCCGATCCCGGCCGCAGCCGGATCCCGATTCAAAATATCGGCTGCTGACAGCTGGGGTCCACCCCCTTCTTCAACCTCGCGACACCCGCGCTCCGCCGCCGAGGGACCTCGCCGGAGAGCTCGCCGCCGGCTGCTGTACAGCTTCAAACTTCTTGATTCTGGCCGCCCCTGCCTACTTTTACTTGGGGAACATGATCCGAGGGTCAGCTGCTCATGACAACGGCCGGAGCATGGTCGGCGACGAGCCGCCATATCGGAACGACTTCGGCCATGTCGGCTGATGCTCCTAGTGCCTCAGCTACTTGGGAAACCGGTCGGGGAGCATCAGTGGACCTCAGAGAAGGTCGACATGAACTCGGGGCAGCTCGGGGAAGGCCCGAAATAGGTCCTCACCGTGCGCCCGATACCCCCCGTGCGTTCCGCCATTAGTAGACCTTGAATTACGCCGGGCACAGAAGTTCTCCGGCCCAGAGTTGTGAAGGCAACTTGTGCGTCACCGTGTCTAGTTCGTGTGGGAGTGGCCTGAGGCCCTCTAATCCTTTCTAGAGCACGAATTAAACAGAATCGTACCCGAGGGTCGTTCTGCACACAGAAAGGGGAAAAGTGGAAATTCGCCGCCGGTGAGCAACCACTCGAGCTGTGGCTCGGGGATGAGCAGCACCGATCACTTGCGCGTCCAAGGGTGCCTTGGCTCGGGCGTGACAACGCCCAGGTTGGGCTGTCCACGAGAGCCCGAGGTGCGGCGGTTTCCAGTTCCGAGTTTGATCTTTCGGCACAGCCGATATCACTCGGTTTCAATCGATTTCTATCAATGGGAAGGATGGAGGATGGTTGCTAGTACCTTGCTGGGACCTTGGAATGGAAAGAGGGAGCTGCGATCGGCTTGATCAAGCAGGAACTCGAGCGGCGGCGATGGCAGTGGGAAAAGCAGTCGCGCACGTCGGTAGCTCGGGGAAATGGTGACTGAGGCACGCCGGGGAGGGAATAAATAGCTCGGCCGGCTGGCCTCCGGCTTGGGGCACGCAGCAGGAGCTGGCGCCGGCCGGCCCCTTCGGTGGCGCGCGCGCACAACAGCCGGGAACCGACTGAACTGTGGTTCAGTCGGTTTGCTTTGAGGCTGAGGCTGACATGTGGGTCCCACTCCTCTTTTAACCTCTGAAATTTATTCCTAACAGCTGTGGTAAACAGTGAACCCTATTCTACCCTTGGCAACTCAAATTATTCACCCAAGAGCCATTTGAATTGATCAAAGTTCAAATGAGGTTTGGTTTGAATGAATTTCAGCACAAGTGCAGTTTGAAATTCAAATAAAGTTTGAATTTCTCCCCCTTAGCTCATGTCAAGATCAACTCCAAATGGAGTGAAAATTGGTGTGTGAGCTCACAAAAATGTGCTGAGCAAGAATATGCCTTCCACTTTTAAATTCAGTGGGTGAAAACAGTTTGAATTTGAATATGTTTTCAAACTGCCCCTTTCCTATCTACACCCAAGATGACCTCAAAAATGTTTTGAATTTGGGTGAAACTTGGCATGGACATCCTTGGCAAAGTGTAGGAGTTTTCATATGTCCAGCCCATCTATATCACATGTGGGAAGTACCACTTTTGCAATGTGTGAGTTTGTTCCCTAATGAGCATGTTGATAATTGTTACTTGCTCTTTATTTGTGTTCATCATTTTTCCTCAAATGAGGTGTGTGGTGTGGGGATGAACACTGCAAATGGGTGTCAAAAACTGAGGCCCTTACATTCCTCCCCCCTTAAAAGAATCTCGTCCCGAGATTATAAGGTGAAAATGAGAGAGAGGACGGTGGAAAAATTACCGGATATGCGACGTGAGAAAGTCGGGGTAGTTAGTGCGAAGGAATTCTTCGCTCTCCCATGTCGCTTCATCCATGGAGTGATTACTCCACAGAACCTTGTAGAACCACAACGTACGGTTGCGTGTGGTTCGGGCCTTTTCATCAATAATCTGCACCGGTTCCTCCCGATAGGTGAGATCCGGTTGCAGTTCTTCAATGTCTTCCAGCTGAACGGTAGTTGATAGCTTGAGACACTTCCTCAGCTGGGAAATGTGAAAGACGTCGTGCACACCGGAAAGTGCTTCTGGTAATCTTAGCCGGTATGCCACCGATCCACATCTTTCGGTAATCTGGAATGGACCGATGAATCGGGGTGCTAACTTTCCTCTCACCCCAAATCTGTTTACGCCCTTCATTGGAGACACTCGTAGATATACGTGGTCTCCAGCTTCGAATTGTAACGGACGCCTTCTCCGGTCCGCATACTGTTTCTGTCGGGATTGAGCGGCTTTTAGGTTCGCTTGAATTAATCGAACCTTTTCTTCCGCGTTGTTGACAAGATCAATCCCGAAGGTAACCCTCTCGCCAGACTCACACCAATTCAATGGTGTGCGGCATTTTCTCCCGTATAGCGCCTCGTAGGGCGCCATCTTGATGCTGGCTTGGTACCCATTGTTGTACGAGAACTCGGCTAACGGCAAGTGATCATCCCAGTTCTTGCCGTGGTCGATAGCGCAAGCTCGTAGCATGTCTTCTAAGATTTGATTTACCCGCTCCGTTTGCCCATCCGTCTGCGGGTGGTAGGCTGAACTACGGATCAGCTTCGTCCCCAAGGCAGCGTGGAGCTGCTCCCAAAAACGGGACACAAATAAAGTGCCCCGGTCCGATACGATAGTACGGGGTACGCCGTATAAGCATAGGATTCGTGAGATGTACAGTTCAGCGTACTTCTTGGCGTTGTAGTTGGTGTTGACCGGGATGAAATGGGCAACTTTGGTGAGCCGATCGACGATCACCCACACAGAATCATGTTTCTGTAAGGTGGTGGGTAAACCGACGACGAAATCCATGCTCACGTCCTCCCACTTCCAGGCAGGAATGCCCAGTGGTTGCAGCAGTCCCGGTTTCCGCATGTGGTCTGCCTTCACCCGTCGACATGTATCACACTCGGACACGTATTTTGCAGTCTCTCGCTTCATCCGTGTCCACCAAAACTTGCTTCTGAGTTCTTGATACATCTTGTTGCTGCCGGGGTGAATAGAAAACTTTGATAAGTGAGCCTCATCAAAGATTTTCTTCCGTAACTCCGGGTTTCGGGGTACGACGATCCGGTCCTTGAACCATAGGACGCCGTCTCCGTCCTTCCGGAAACATTTCAACTCCCCACTGTCTACACGTCTCCGCAAATGTGATATGCCCTTGTCATTCTTCTGGGCTGCCGCTATCTCTTCACGGATGGTGGGGATCAAAGCTAGGTTGTAGAGAGCTCCATGTGGAATCACATGTAGTGGTGGTTCGCTTTCTTCCAACGGTGTGATGGTCAGATTATTGACGTGTGACTTGCGGCTTAGCGCGTCTGCCACAACGTTTGCCTTGCCCGGATGATAATGGATCTCTATCTCGTAATCCTTTATCAGTTCTAACCATCTTCGTTGCCTCATGTTCAGCTCCTTCTGAGTGAATATGTACTTGAGGCTTTTGTGGTCGGTATATAAATGTACGAGGTTACCGAGTAGGTAGTGCCTCCACATTTTCAGTGCAAGTACCACGGCAGCGAGCTCCAAGTCGTGAGTTGGATAATTTTGCTCATGATTCCTAAGCTGCCGTGACCCATACGCGACCACCCTTCGGTCTTGCATCAACACACATCCGAGCCCAATGCCGGATGCATCGCAGTACACATCGAACGGTTTTGTTGTGTCTGGCTGCGCCAAAACCGGTGCTGATGTCAGGTGCTTGACTAAAGCCTTGAATGCTGCTTCACATGCTGGACTCCAAACATATTTGGTAGCCTTCTTCAGCAGCTCTGTCATTGGCTTGGCAATCTTCGAGAAGTTCGGAATGAACCTCCGATAATATCCCGCGAGTCCGAGGAAACTCCGTACCTCATGAACAGTTCTCGGGGATTTCCAATTCAGCACTTGCGTGATTTTGCTCGGGTCCACAGCGATACCCTCCGCTGAGATGATATGCCCGAGGAAAGGCACTTGCGATATCCAAAACTCGCATTTGCTGAACTTTGCGTATAACTTGTGATCCCGCAGCCGTTGCAAGACTATACGCAGATGTTTCTTGTGATCTTCCTCCGACTTGGAATATACCAGGATGTCGTCGATGAAGACCACGACAAACTTGTCCAGCTCCGGCATGAACACCGAGTTCATTAAGTACATGAAGTGAGCTGGAGCATTGGTGAGGCCAAAGGACATGACCAGGTACTCATAAAGTCCGTACCTTGTCGAAAAAGCTGTCTTTGGAATGTCCTCAGCCCTGATCTTAATCTGATGGTACCCGGATCTTAAATCCATCTTGGAAAAGACCTTTGCTTCGACCAACTGATCAAACAACATGTCGATCCGTGGCAACGGGTACTTGTTCTTGATGGTTACGGCATTTAATGGACGGTAGTCCACGCAAAGCCGCAACGTTTCATCCTTCTTTTTGACAAATAATGCCGAACAGCCCCATGGCGAGGAGCTCGGCCTAATAAAACCCTTCTCCAGAAGGTCCGTGAGCTGAGTCTTCAGTTCAGCCAACTCCTTGGGCGCCATCTTGTACGGCCTTCGGGATATTGGCATGGTTCCCGGTGCAAGTTCAATCTTGAACTCCACCTCTCTATCGGGTGGCATCCCCGGCAAATCATCCGGGAATACATCAGGGAATTCTCGGACCACTGGAATGTCTTCCAATCTGATGGTTGTGGCTTGATAGACACTTGGAAGTTTTATTTCTGGACTGTCCAGAAATAATGAGTGAGAACCGTGCACTCCTGAGTTTAAGTGCACGACTCGGAGGACGGTGTCTAAAACAGCGCCGTGGCGGTTTAACCACGACATCCCTAGGATGACATCGACCTTCTGTCCCTCTAAGATAATGAGAGACGTGGGGTACACTCTACCCGCTAAGCATAATGGTGCTTTGGAGACCATTACGCTTGCTGAAATCTTCCCACCCGGTGAACAAATTAAATATGGACTATCGGTGGGTAGTATTGGCAAGCTGTGTTTAGCAATGAAAGCTTGGCTAATAAAATTATGCGTGGCGCCTGAATCAAATAGTACTATAGCGGGATGCTGGTGGAGTTGGAACATACCCGCAAGGATTGGCTCGCCCTCCGGCACGTCCTCAATGGCAAGCTGGTGGACAGTACCGGGCCTAGGGTTTGCCCGCCGCGCATTAGTAGGGTTCCGGGGTTGATTCCTCCCCGGAAACTGTGGTACCACTCCGCCGCCTTGCCTCTCCGGGCAACTGCTCGCGAAGTGTCCTGGACGACCACACTTGTAACATGTGGCCGCTGCTGGTGGAGTACTTGGTGGACGAAAGCCCGGCATGCGTTGCGGAGGTGCAAACGCACGCGGCATCGCCCGCTGCTGCTGTTGTTGTTGCGGTGGTGCTGGCAGTGCCGGCCGGAATGCCGGTGAAGAATACGGCCGACCGCGGAACGGCATCAACCGCTGTGGTGGCTGCCAGCGCGGACCTGATGGTGGGCGATTCACCATCCGAAACTTCTGAGAAGGACCGCCTCCTTCTCCGCTGCTCTGCGGCGCGCTTCGCTTTCGCTCTGCCGCCGCCAACTCCTTGCCGGAGTCTTCCTGAACAATCGCAGCATCAATTATGTCGTTGAGGCTGCCGCGATTGAACATCGCCAGCTTGTCCTTCAGGAGCGGGTTAAGCCCCTGGTAAAAGTGGTCCCGCCGCTTCTCGTCCGTATCTGCGTGATACGACGCGTAGAGTGCGAGATCGTTGAACGCTCTGGAGTACTCCAGCGCGTTCCGGCTCCCTTGTTGCAGGTGTAGGAATTCCTGCGTCTTTCTCTTCATCAAACCGGGCGGTATATGATAGGCCCGGAAGGCCGTCCGGAACTCCGCCCAGGTCATCACTCGGTCGGTGGGTTGTGAAGCACAAAAGTTGGCCCACCACGCGCTCGCGGATCCTTGGAGCTGCTGGACCGCGAACTGAGTCTTGCGCTGCTCGCTGATTTGGAGCAGCCCGAACTTCATCTCTATGGCGCGGAGCCAGTTGTCCGCGTCAAGTGGTTCATCCGCCCTTGAGAATACAGGGGGATGAGTCGCCAGGAAGTCAGAGTAGGAGCTCTGTTGGCGCTCCTCACGATCTTGACGTCTCTCTGGGCGAGACGTATTCGCAATTAACGTTTGCAGCAGCTCTGTATGCTGCTGATGTGAACCCGCCATTGCCGCGACAATGTCGGCCAATGTAACCGTTGGCAGTGGCGGTGGCGGTGTTTGCTGTTGCTGTTGCTGCTGCTGTCCCGAGGAGTCCTCGGGAGGTGGTTGGGAGGTCTCTCCCCCTTGGCTAGTACCTCCAACATCGGGGTTGGCACGAGTACGCGTCATTCTGAAATTCATCACAGCAGCAATTAGCACATGTCTTACTCAAAATTCCATAAACAGGAGTAAGTATTGAAGCGACGCATGATTAACTTGCACAACATTCACATATATTGATAAAGCATAAACTTTATACAAGATACATTATTCTCGGATCTCCGAGAAGTCGTGCTCATGTCGTCACTACCTATACATACGCTACTGTCTACACGACATGTCACCGATTACAAAAGTTGGGTTACGCTACCCTAGCTGCCCTACTTGGCAACCGTAACCCCCTACTCGGAGTAGAACTCGACCTCCTGTGGGTCGTCCTCCTCCGGTACCTCTGCTGGTGGCTCGGGGTCTACCACCACTTCTCCCATTCCAGGTTCTCCCATGGCTGGAAGACCCAAGACTACCGGTACGCCCAATACCGGGGGCACGAGGTCCTGCAATGCATGCACCTCGTCCATAGCCTGGTTGTAGTCCTCTTCCCAGCCTTGTCCTTCCTCAATAGCGTCGTCCCGCTCTTGAGCAAGGTCCTCATTCTGCTGGGTTAGGGTCTGCACCAGCTCTTGCAACGCCGCAATGTCAACACGGCTCTTCTTCTTTGCCTTCTTCAGACGACGCAACTGATTGTGTTGTTCATTCAGTCGCTTGATCGTCGGAAGGAGCACATTGCGGAGTGCACTGTGAGCACTCTCAAAATGATCTCCACGGCTTGTGCTCTCCTTGAGCTTGGTGGCGAGATGCTCCGTATGAACAGCTTGGCTGTCCATCACAGCGTTTCCCGCCCTCATTTGGAGGCTGAGATTTGCCTCCGCGGGGTTGTACCTTGGGCAACTCGGGTTTGTTGCCTCTAGGTACCTCTCTTCCCACACATGCTGAGCTCGTCCCTCCACCGGAACGAGTGCGTATGGAGTTCCCTCCATAGCCTGTACGTGTAGTTGGCAGAAACGTGACATAGTGTCACGGGCTGCCACTTGCCACATCCCTTCCGGTTGTCTTCCTCTCACCGTGACGGTGAATGGCACCCAACCGGGTGGCGTAGGCCCTGCAGGAACCTCGACATGGATCGTCCACGTCTTGTTCCCCTCTTCGCCTTCTCCCTTGGCGAAGTATTGCGGCATCTGGTTGTACCCGAAATATTGGAGCATTAGCCACAATGCTCCCGGGTAGCCGCTACGGTCAGAGCAGTGGGAAACTACCCACCCGTTCTCCAACCGTTTATCTGCTGCCATCTGTAAAAATATATTTGAGAAATGTCAAATATTTATTTAAACAGTAAACCATTGAGTTATAACATAAGATATGTCATTGAACCCTTAACACTTGGAAACATAGTTCAAATTTTTAAACAAATTTGACTGCTGATCTGCTGTTCCCATGACAGCCCTGACCAGTTTCCATATCAATCTGATTTAGGCCAGGTTAAAAGCAAAACCAGTCCTGGAGCTCAACATCAAAGTTAAAGTTAACTTCAATAGCTTTCCAGAAAGTATTTGGTTGGCCTAAGATCTGCTCTGGTTCAAAAGTTATGAGATGTCAAAGTTAACAGAATTTCTGGGAACAATTGGACAGCACCTCCCTGCCTTAGGTACTGATTTGATCCAAGAATTCCAGTTAATTCTGTTCCTAATCTGACAAAACTTTCTGTTACAAAGTTGTAACCCATCTCATAAGCTTCCCAGAACCACCTCATTTTCTATTTTTGGATTTTTATGCAGGAAGTTATGCTTAATTTACAGAGAGTCTACAGAGAGTCTTTGCTCCGTCCTGTTTTCTGGACAGTTTCAACTCTACTGCATTTTTCGAGTGGTTAAGGGATGAAACACCTCTGGAACTCAACAGAAAAGTTGTAAAGCTCCTCCAAAGCTTTCCAGAAATGTATCATACGACCCCAACCTCGAAAGAACTCAACCTCTAACCTCTGATTAACTTCAGCCTTGATTTAGCTGAAAACAGAGTGCTCTGTCCTTAACATCCTATAAGTTGAAAATTTATTAACTTTGAATATCCTGTTCAAGGGAAGGAGTTACATCAAGTTTTACTACTTTGGATCAAAACCTTCAAGTTTTTAAATGAAGTTGTTCATTTAGTTGGGTGTGACGTCGAGGCGTCACCAGATTATGTCGGTACTACGTCCTCACAAAGGAAAAACCTATACCGGATTTAGCCGGCTTCGTTAGTTCAGTGGCACTACTCGTCACTCGCACACGGATGCTACACGTCTACCGTTTCGTGGTAAGGCTACCTGCAGAAACTCAAACAATCATCAGACTCGGCTGCACACCGAGCCCGGAATCCATACAGTTTGTACACCCGGCCGTCATCACTCGCCCGGATGTTCTCAAGCCAAACACGCCTTGAGTTACGTGTTCACGTTTCAGACCACGTGACGGGGTCTCCCATGTTGCACCACGCACGCCAGGGACAGACGTTGCTCGAATACCCCAAACGACATGAAGAGTCGTAGAGGATATCAAAGCGGGTCGGGTTACCTGCCACCCGTGGGGCTCCACCCTTCAGCTTGTGCGCACTGGTGGACAGCGCTTACGTGCACCCCCCAAGACATGAACGTCCCGAGATGCACGATTTTCCGACATAACAAATAAGTTAATAAGCCACTTTCTATATACTAATAACATCCTTATACGGGCTACTAACTCGTTCCTCACTGGATTTTTGAAAAAGAAGACCTTTGTACTGTGTTAAACCTCAAGCGAGCTCTGATACCACGCTGACACGACCCCACTGGTCCTGTCGAGCCAGGATCACGCTGAGGGGTGCTGCGTTGCACAACACCGTATAACACACGTCAAAGGTACAAAGCGGAAGCGGAAGCTTTATTACATAAACAAGTTTATTAACATGTTTACATCAAAATAAGTTTAGTCCACACTCGCGGGCGTAGACTAAGCATCAAGTGCACGTTCAGCCCTCGAACGTGTCCTTGCTAGCACACACGCACACTAACTCTGCGGCGTGCACGACTCCCACTCGACGGGGTTCCCCTCCTGGGGTTCCGTCTCCTCTTCGGGAGTCCCTTCCTCATAGAACCCTGCAAAAGCTTCAAACACAAGCAGTGAGCACGAAGGCTCAGCAAGTCTGACCCGTCTCACCTAAACATGAAACTTCTACATGAGGGTGATGGGTTGCATGAGGTAAAAATCATTTGCAAGGACTCGCCTAATTAGTAGAACCTTACTTTCAAGTTTTAGCAGCAGGTTGTGGAGAACTTTACGCTAAGGCACATGAGAGAGCCGCAATCAAACAAGAAACGCATTTCTCTCATGTACTTTGCCCAAAGTTGAAAAGAACTTTAGTTAGCACTAAGCTACAACATATCATTAACAATCAATATCCAACTTTCAATCAGCAACATTTTAACATGTAACTAGCCTGTTCTTTCTACGTCACGGTACAGTGAACAAGTGGTACTCACTGACCGCGAGGGACGGCGATTATAATCGATTTACACCTGCAGGGTTACCCGAACAACCCGTCACGTACGCCCGTACTCGATGTTGCCTACAACAACCATCACGGACGCCGTACGCGACTACCTTTCACCCGTTAGCCAAATATTGAACCGGTCCCATCGTCCCGAGCAAGAGGTCCCTGCACGCGCATCTCTGTGCCGCCAGCTGATTTACACCTCGAGCTCTCAACCTACCCTCTGAACGACGGGCAATGCCTCAATACCCAGCTACCCGAGTTACATCAGTTTCCCGGTTCCCATATAGCCGGTAGGTCTTCGGTACTGTTCTAGCTTGTTCAACAGGCCCGCACACGGCTCGGTCCTCAATCGACACAAGCGGAGCTACAGCACACAGGCCCCAAAGTCCTGCTGCCCTTACTCTCCGCTCGGTCTCATTTTCTTGCCATGTGTATCATGTGCTATCTCTACCCGAGCAATGTGCCTCTAGCCTATTCTCGCGAGTAGTTCCAACTACTCGACTTGTACCGAATCCTACTCTATCCTAGCAATGCAGTGGCTAACGGGGTTTGCAATCCTAAACCCCAACCCATGGTTTTCTTGGCTATGCAGTGGGGTTTCCAAACAAGACTCTGATGCACAACATAAAGAAAACAAGTATGTGCTCAAAACAATAAAAATTTATAAAATGGTTAATGCAAACCGGGGCTTGCCTTGCTGCTCTTGGTCGTAGGCTAGCTGTTCCTCCGGAGTAACGAAGTCTAGGACTTCGGGTTCCTCCTCGACCTTAGCGACTACATGATAAGAACAATGTATGTATTAATTAAATGCTTTTGTATTAACTTTGAAGTTGTGAAGTCTATAACCTTTACTAGATAGACCTAATGACTGTGAAACTTTTACTGTGGCTTGGTTACAACCTAAACAGAGACTTGGTCAAGTTTTAGTTGCAGCAAAGCTCATTTGAGCCCTCCACAAATAATTATGTCCTTGACCTTAATTAAAGGCTTTTAGGGTGTTCTAGGTATTTTCATGAAACAAACTATGACTTTCTGAAAACTAGATTTTCAGAGGGTTCTAATGGAATTGGTCTCACTTAATTTGGAAGTCTCTAACTAAAGATATGAGCTAAACAATTTCAGAGAAAATTCTGAAAATGTTTCTGAACATTTTCTATTTTCTCTGGAACAGTTTTACTAATCACACCATTAGGTGGACTAAATGAGCTCAAATGGATCTGAAATTTTTATGGTAGTTCAAGGATATTTTGGTGAACATCTCAGCAAAATTTCAGGATTTTCCTCCAAATGATTCTCCAGTTAAAATTCCTAACAGTTTAAACTTTAAGGAATTAATTCTGGAGAATTAAGGAATCTCATGAAGTGACACTTGATTTTCTGGAAAGTACTCAAAGAGCTGAATCCAGCAAAATTTGGTTCACTCAATTTGGAGCTTTCTAGCCAAAGTTATAAGGATTTGAAGTTTGAAGGAAATCTGAAAATCGGGGAAAAGTTTAAACTCGCGCGTGGGCCCAGGAGACACGCGTCGCACGCCGAAGCGACAGCACACCGCGGCCCACAAGGCTTTTGCGCGCCAGCACACCCGATCCCGGCCGCAGCCGGATCCCGATTCAAAATATCGGCTGCTGACAGCTGGGGTCCACCCCCTTCTTCAACCTCGCGACACCCGCGCTCCGCCGCCGAGGGACCTCGCCGGAGAGCTCGCCGCCGGCTGCTGTACAGCTTCAAACTTCTTGATTCTGGCCGCCCCTGCCTACTTTTACTTGGGGAACATGATCCGAGGGTCAGCTGCTCATGACAACGGCCGGAGCATGGTCGGCGACGAGCCGCCATATCGGAACGACTTCGGCCATGTCGGCTGATGCTCCTAGTGCCTCAGCTACTTGGGAAACCGGTCGGGGAGCATCAGTGGACCTCAGAGAAGGTCGACATGAACTCGGGGCAGCTCGGGGAAGGCCCGAAATAGGTCCTCACCGTGCGCCCGATACCCCCCGTGCGTTCCGCCATTAGTAGACCTTGAATTACGCCGGGCACAGAAGTTCTCCGGCCCAGAGTTGTGAAGGCAACTTGTGCGTCACCGTGTCTAGTTCGTGTGGGAGTGGCCTGAGGCCCTCTAATCCTTTCTAGAGCACGAATTAAACAGAATCGTACCCGAGGGTCGTTCTGCACACAGAAAGGGGAAAAGTGGAAATTCGCCGCCGGTGAGCAACCACTCGAGCTGTGGCTCGGGGATGAGCAGCACCGATCACTTGCGCGTCCAAGGGTGCCTTGGCTCGGGCGTGACAACGCCCAGGTTGGGCTGTCCACGAGAGCCCGAGGTGCGGCGGTTTCCAGTTCCGAGTTTGATCTTTCGGCACAGCCGATATCACTCGGTTTCAATCGATTTCTATCAATGGGAAGGATGGAGGATGGTTGCTAGTACCTTGCTGGGACCTTGGAATGGAAAGAGGGAGCTGCGATCGGCTTGATCAAGCAGGAACTCGAGCGGCGGCGATGGCAGTGGGAAAAGCAGTCGCGCACGTCGGTAGCTCGGGGAAATGGTGACTGAGGCACGCCGGGGAGGGAATAAATAGCTCGGCCGGCTGGCCTCCGGCTTGGGGCACGCAGCAGGAGCTGGCGCCGGCCGGCCCCTTCGGTGGCGCGCGCGCACAACAGCCGGGAACCGACTGAACTGTGGTTCAGTCGGTTTGCTTTGAGGCTGAGGCTGACATGTGGGTCCCACTCCTCTTTTAACCTCTGAAATTTATTCCTAACAGCTGTGGTAAACAGTGAACCCTATTCTACCCTTGGCAACTCAAATTATTCACCCAAGAGCCATTTGAATTGATCAAAGTTCAAATGAGGTTTGGTTTGAATGAATTTCAGCACAAGTGCAGTTTGAAATTCAAATAAAGTTTGAATTTCTCCCCCTTAGCTCATGTCAAGATCAACTCCAAATGGAGTGAAAATTGGTGTGTGAGCTCACAAAAATGTGCTGAGCAAGAATATGCCTTCCACTTTTAAATTCAGTGGGTGAAAACAGTTTGAATTTGAATATGTTTTCAAACTGCCCCTTTCCTATCTACACCCAAGATGACCTCAAAAATGTTTTGAATTTGGGTGAAACTTGGCATGGACATCCTTGGCAAAGTGTAGGAGTTTTCATATGTCCAGCCCATCTATATCACATGTGGGAAGTACCACTTTTGCAATGTGTGAGTTTGTTCCCTAATGAGCATGTTGATAATTGTTACTTGCTCTTTATTTGTGTTCATCATTTTTCCTCAAATGAGGTGTGTGGTGTGGGGATGAACACTGCAAATGGGTGTCAAAAACTGAGGCCCTTACACACTACTGCTGCTAACTCCAAGTCATGTGTAGGATAGTTAAGCTCGTGCTTCTTTAATTGCCGTGAGGCATAGGCTACCACTTGTCCTTTCTGCATGAGCACACATCCGAGCCCTTGTCTGGATGCGTCACAATATATGTCAAAGCTCTTGCTTACGTCTTGTAATACCAGAACTGGTGCTGTCGTTAGCCTTTTCTTGAGTCCCTCGAAACTTTCTTGGCAAGCTGGTGTCCATTGAAAGACTTTTCCCTTCATTAGCAACTCTGTCATAGGTTTTGCTATCTTAGAGAAGTCTTTAATGAAGCGCCGATAGTATCCTGCCATCCCAAGGAAACTCCGAATATCCCGCACGCTCTTCGGTTGGTCCCACTTCAGAACATCTCTCACCTTTCCAGAATCAACCGATACCCCTTCCATGGAGATAATGTGGCCTAGGAAAGATATTTCTTTTAGCCAAATTGGACACTTGTTGAGCTTGGCATACAATTGATGCTCACGCAACTTCTGCAAAGTCAATCTTAGATTTTCTTCATGCTCCTCCTCGCTTTTTGAATACACCATAATGTCATCGATGAAAACCACGACGAACTTGTCCAAGTACTCCATGAAAACCTTGTTCATAAGGTACATCAAGTATGCGGGTGCATTCGTCAATCCAAAAGACATAACGGTATATTCATACGAACCATACCGTGTCTGAAAGGCTGTCTTAGGTATATCGGAGGGCTTTATCTTCAGCTGGAAGTATCCCGACCGAAGATCAATCTTGGAGAACACTCGGGCTCCTTTCATTTGGTCCAACAGGTCCTCTATACGGGGCAGAGGGTATTTGTTCTTGATTGTTACCTTGTTGAGGGACCTATAGTCCACGCACATCCTTTGGGTTCCATCCTTCTTGTCTACGAAGAGCACCGGAGCTCCCCATGGTGACGAGCTTGGACGGATAAAACCCTTCTCCAACTGTTCTTGAATTTGCTTCTTGAGTTCAACTAGCTCGTTGACGGGCATCCTATAAGGTCTCTTGGCTACGGGTGCAGTTCCGGGTACCAACTCTATGGTAAACTCAATGTCCCGGTCAGGTGGCATACCTGGAAGCTCTTCCGGGAATACGTCCGAAAATTCCTGAACCACTGGAATGCTATCCAATGTTGTTCCTTCGACGTGGTTCAGATTTGCCTGTTCGGTTGTTTGCTGTGCTGACTGAAACTCGACATGAATGCTGTGCTCGTTTGTCAACCACACGCTTCTTTCAGCACATTGGATTACACCGCTGTGCTTGCTTAGACAATCCATTCCAAGTATGATGTCAATTCCTTGGGAGTCCAAAACAATAAGGTTGGCAAGGAAGTCTACCCCCTTATTTTAAGGCTTACTTTAGGACATACTATATTAGTCCTCATTTCTCCTCCGGAAGAATTAACTAACATAGCACATTCTAAGTGGGATACGGGTAGATGATGTTTGGAAACGTATTTGGATGATATGAAGGAATGCGATGCTCCAGAATCAAATAAGATGGTGGCTGGGTTGGAGTTGGCAAAGAACATACCAATTACGACGTCCTCAGCCTGTTGTGCTTCCTCGGTAGTGACATGGTTCACGTGGCCGCGAGCATAGTTCTGCTGTCCACGGTTCCCTTGATTGTCTCCTCCGTTCGGTCGCGGGTTCTGCTTGGGCACGTTACCTTGCTGTCCAGGGCCTCTCCTCGGGCACTGGTTCGCGAAGTGGCCTACTTCCCCGCATGCAAAGCATGCCCTGTTGCCTACGGCAGCAGGTACGTTGGGGCGGGGGTTTTGAACAGGGGCGCCATTGTTAGGTCGGGGCGCAGGAGGCATGGGCACACGAGGTGCCGGTGCAACGAATTGTTGCTGTAGTGGCTGACCAGGGCGGTACGCAGGAGTGGTCGATCCATACTGCGGTGCAGGGGGCATGTACCTAGGTCGTACGTTGCTCCCTTGGGGCTGGTATGGCATCTTCCTCTTGCACTCTCGCTCGATCTCTCGGATCTTGTTTTCATCCACTATGGCCTTGTCAACCAGCTTCTGGAAGCTTACGTAGTCATTGTTGAGGAGCTGAACCTGGATCTCATTGTTCAACCCTCTCATGAACAGGTACTGCTTCCTCTGATCTGAGTTGACATCTTCGGGGGCATACCGGGACAGTTGTATAAACTTGTTGAGATACTCATTCACGCTTTTCTGCCCTTGGCGGAGACCTTCGAACTCCTGCCTTTTGAGCATCATTACACCAGCAGGGATGTAGTGGGAGCGGAAACTTTCCTTGAGCTCAGTCCAAGTGATTGCCTCCGGGTTGGCATGAGCATTGCTCAGGGCATCCCACCTGTCAGCAGCGGCTCCCATAAGTTGGTGCGACGCGAAGAGAACCTTCTCTCGGTCATTGCACTGAACAATGGCAAGCTTTTTCTCCATGGATTTTAACCCATCACCGGCCTCCATGGGATCACTAGCTTGAGCAAAGGTGGGTGGTCGAGTCCTCATGAACTCTCCCAACCTGTTATGAGCCGGCGGTGGTGGTGGAGGTGGTGCCGGAACGGAGTTTTGGTTGGCCTGCAACTGACCCAAAGTTTGGATCATGGTTTGCATAAGCTGGTTTTGCATGGCCATCAACCTTTCCAGATGGTTTTCGCCAGCTCCTGGGTTAGCAGGAACTTCATCATGGTCATCCTCCTGGACGTTCCTTCGGCCAGCGTTTCCTCTCACCATCTGTGAGAGAGATCGAAATAAAATAAAATGTTTAGAAGGTTAGGTAGATTCCCTCCAACTATATGCATCAAGGTGAGTTGGACTATGTATATATTAGCCCATATGAGGATGGGGGCAAGTGCCGAGACATCTCACACCTCTTTCTTTCTTACGTGTGGATATGGACAACGTTTTGAGACGTCCCACAACTCACACTAAGCACACAATCACAAATAATCATCACAAGGGCCCACACAACTCCTATTCAAGGATGATTTCCTATGTCACGGTGGTTTCAAGGCCAATCTAAGCTATTCACCCTAGGATGCTTCCTTCATTTAGGGGTGTAATTTGCTTGTTAACCCGTGGCTCGATTATCAATCTAGGGTTTCTATCTAGGCGTGGTAACCTACTGTCAACCCGTGGCTCTGATAGCAATCTGTGACGCCCTCAATTCTGAGGGAAAACCACGGAACCGAGAACTAAAGCATATGTGTGCCCAGGATGTTCATCACACATACACATACGTTCCACAAACTGAATTCAGATTATATATTACCACGAATAACAGAGTTTATTACAATACGTCATGAGTCTTGGACTCATGCTCACAGCGGAAGTCTTTATTTCTACGCAGAGGAAGTCTTTATTCTAAAGCGGAAGCGAAACTAATGCGGAAGCAAAACTAAACAGTAGTGGCTCCATCTCTACTCCTTCCACAGGCAAGGTTGAGAACAAATCACACGCCATAATGCTCGACTTGGTCTTCATAGTAGGCTTCTCCTGCTGCTGATGATGAAGTAATAATGCAAGTTTGAGTACAATGATGTACTCAGCAAGTGCGGGAAAAACTCATGATATGCAGCTCATAAACAAGGTAGGTATAAAAAGGCTTATTTGCAGAAAAGAAGATTTATAAAACCATGATAAAACAGCAACTTAACTTTAGACGAATGTAATCCCAGCATGTATTAAATTACCAACATACCTCCATCGCTTTCCATGTTCATTCTTACTCACGAATACCTCCTCGTATTCGCTACCATCTCACGAATACCTCCCCCCTATTCGCTACCATCTTAAAACCACTTCGTCTCACACTGAGACCAAACTCGTTGCCATGACTCAACAGTCATGCAACCATCTTATCATCCGGACTCAACAGTCCCAACAACCAAACCATAACCAAACCAATAACCATAACCAAGAACCTTCCCAATAACCATCCGAATAACCATCCCAACTAATCATGGCAGTTTAGCCAGGTGCTCGTGACCGTAAGCTCGGCTATCATGATAGTTTTAGACTCTGCAGAGTTTGCACCTCTTTACCCACAAGTTTGTGATTTCGTCACCCGTCAACGACTGCAGAACCTCCATTATACCAGTACACAACCGTCGGTGTATGGTCAAGAGATCACAAAATAGCCTTTACAAAGGGGTTACTAGATGTATGGACTCACTAATGTTTCACCGGCAGGCTAGAATCTCCAATTCTCCCACCCACGGGCCCCCTCTTGTGCCAAGCAGTTCCCAGGGCAGTCCTCACTCGACTCCCATTCCCCGCGCCTTCCACAGTCCATAACACCCTAGCAACTTACCTAATTACTCAGCTAAGCCGCACCCATACATGGCCTTGTGGTGGCACTGTTATCCTGGCATGTGCATGCATGAACCGGTCCTTAGATCTACGGCAAGTAAACCACCGTCTCATGCTATCTCATTCACAAACCCAGTCTTGCCTAGATCTCCCTCTGATCCATGTCCATTATTAAAATCAGTTTCTCATTATCAATACGAGTGCAGTTAGCTAGACACATCTATCTCGCTTCCCAATCCCATAGACTCAGCGAAGCATAAAGCAAAAAACCATACCCGACTCATAAACTTCCCAGGCGACAAGGGTGGTCTAACCAAAACTAGTAAACTCCTATAAAAGGGTTTCCCATCATGTTTGACTCAGCACACACAACTTTTCGCAAAACAAAATAGTTTTACCCAAAACATAGGATCAACATGGTCAAGGAGCACTTGCCTTGTTCTTGTGGTTCCGGTTGCTCTTGAATCCCAAAACCTTGTTGCTGCAGTTCGTCGTAGACAGCTCCCTGAGTTTGTCCTGCTAGGTGGGATCACGTGCATACAAGATTCACAGCAATCAATATTATGCACAAACCTTAAACTAGATGCGATGATGCATATGCATGCTATCCTATGATTTTTTTATTAGATTGGTGTGTTCTTGCATGGACAGAGATGTTCGGATCAAAGATGGATGTGGCGATGATCTTGTCTTTAGATCAACCTGATCATCAAGTGATCTATCCACGAGAAGGCTTCTGTTCGAAAGGAATCAAAGAACAGATGCGAAGAAAACACAACGATATCGTAAGGTGGTATTGGGGCCTACCTTACGTTCCTCTCGGCCTTCGAGGTCCTCCTCAGACCTCTGTGCTTTCCTCCGGCGATCTTCCTTGCCGTGCTCCGGCGATGGCTTTTTCGGCGAGTTGGGGCTAGGGCTCTAAGTTGTCGGCTCAGGAGTTGGAAAAAGAAGTTTGTGGTTTCGGCCAGAGGTTCTGGGTTCTATTTATAATTGGGAAGAGAAGAGTCCTAATCTGTTTGTATCCCGAATAAGAGTCTTATTCAGATCGTCGTTGGATCCTATCATCTTATCTTTAGTTGATTTGGTGCGGTAACGTTGTGGAATTCAGGACGGTTTCCTTCACGTACCGGTATTCTTACGCGTAACAGCTGCTCCAGAACTCGTTACCTTCGCAGCGATGAGCTCCGGAGGCTCCACGTGTCCTTCCGGGGCCTGGTATCTCCTTCTCCGCAGAGACGAGCTCCGGTTGTGCCGCGTGTCAATCGACCAAGATCCCCCTCCTTTGGAGGTGAGTTCCGCGCACGCCATGTGTTGGCGCCGGTCTTTTCTCTCTTCTTTCTTCAGAGACATGCCCTGAGGTCGACACGTGTCCAGCAGCGATAGACCTCCTGGAGATAAGCTCCGGTGGCGACACGTGTCCGATAGAACCGGTCCTCTCGGAGATGGGCTCCGAGATCGACACGTATCCCGCGCGACTGGTCCTCTGATTTCCGCGAGGACTAGCTCCGAGGATGACACGTGTCCTGCGGAAATGCCTTTGCTTCTTCCGCAGAGGCTAGCTCCGTGGGCAACACGTGTCCCACAGGATCGGACCTCTCCCCTTTTGCGGAGACGAGCCCCGAGCCTGCCACGTACACAGTTTGGCGGCGGTCTCTCCCCACTTCGCAGGAATGAGCTCCGATCACGCCACGTGGCCAGCGGCCGTGGTAAGTTGTCTTTGGCGCTTTCTGAGAGCTGGATTCGGCTCTTATTGGCTATCCTTTTGATATTTTTTCTCTGTCCCTACTTTTCTTAAAGTGTTTCTTCTTCATAAAACATGAACATATGCTGACACCCGAGATGAGGGCGTCACACACCCCCAGTGTCATTTTAAATTCTTGAACAGAGTTCCAGTTTTAAACTTGGCTTTAGCATTTGTTAGCAAAAAGTTTACAATTAAACATGCATGCATGTTCATAACGTGTAGTGTTTAAACGTGGGAGGGTGGAGGAAAGGTGAAGCTTGGATCAAGAGGCAAGAAGGCAGTGATTGAACTCCAAGTCATCAACAACTAACTTCATATTATCTGACTTTAGTCACCTGCAAAACCAAGGCAAGCCCCGGTTTGCACTTAAGTTGTTTTTAAACTTTTCCTTTGTTTACTACTATTGGTCAAAGTTTGTATGTGCATTAGGTCAAGGATGTTTTATACTCCACTTGCACAACCCAAAATGAAACCTGAGGTCAAGGGTAGAAATGTATCACCGTTGTAGGATAATGACGTGCTAAATAACTTAGGGCATCCGGTAGAAGTCGAGTAGTTGGAATCTACTCGCGAGCTATAGCTCAGGTTACATCAGTGGGGTTGGAAAAGAGGCAAACTAAAGTTTACATTTCTAAAGATGAGACCGGGCGGGAGGGTTAGGCAGGACAAGACGAGGTCTTGGTCGAATAGCTCTGCCTGTGTCGGTTAAGGACCTAAGCGTGTGCAGCCCCGCTGAGAAAGTATTGAGTTGTGTACCGGATGCTTACTGATATATGGGAACTAGGGAACCGATGTACCAGGTTCACTGGATTGTAGAGGCATACCACATCGTCTCGTTAGACCTATGAGCCTGAGACGGCGCGACCGGTTCTACAGTCTAGTGTCCTGAGAAAGGTTGCCACATACGACATAATGAAGGACGCCAGACTTGGGTCTTCAGAGGCGGCCGTATGTGTCGAGTTATCCGGGTAGTGTTTGATTCGAATCACCGTCCCTCGCGGTTATGAGTACCGCTTGCTCACTGTGTTGTGACGTAGTAAACAAGTTGTGTGGGAACAGTTTGCAAAAGTATAATTGCTGCTATGATTATGTTAAACTGCATGAGAACCTTGTTTGAAGTAGAGATAGAGCAAACTAAATTTATTTTTCACCTTGGGACAAGTAACATTGGAATGAAGCGTTTCTTGTTTGATTGTGGAGTTCCAATGTTGCTGGGCGCAAGGTCACTACTATTATGGCTAAAATCTGAAAGTTAAGGATGAACTCGTAGGCGAGTCTTTTCGCAAATGACAGGATTAAGTCTTAGGTTACTTTCATGTAGAATTTCATGTCTTAGGAGAGACGGTTAAGTCTTGCTGATCCTTTGTGCTCACTATTGCTATATAAGTGGTTTTGCAGGTAAACCTCGATGCTATAAAGAAGGTTGTCCGGTGAGACTCGGGAACTTCCGAGTCCTGTCACACTGGGAGAACCTGGCCGCTGCCATGTCTTCATGTTGCTAGCGAGAGGAGCCCGCGGGCTGGACCTCTTCTCAGTGCTTCATAGTTATTCAACGTGAGCTGGTTATAGACTTCCACTGTAGTTATTTTATGTAAAATATTTACAAAGAACAATTGTAAGCTTCCGCTTTTGATTTATGTAATACATTGTTCCTTATATGTGTGCTGTTGGGTGCCGCATAACACGGCACCACCCAATGCGATCCCCGGGTGAGGCGGCACGACCCCATGATCGAGGTTGGGCCCTCTCAGCGTGGTATCAGAGCCGCATTGGTAATAGCGTACGGAATAAGGATTGTATTATGACAACAACTTAGGATACGGTGAGGAAACGATATTAGGCCCACATAAGGACTGTAGTAGTATAGTTACTTAAAGTGGCAAGACTAACATATGTGTTTTAATTCTGAATTTTGATTATGTAACGACGCACCTATGCTCTGGTAAGCATGGTAAGGAACGCCACCGAAAGCGGTTCAATTTCGGTTAGCTCCCCTGACGAGGAATGTGGTTCAGGGATAGGTCTCACAGCTTGGTGTGAGACGTTAATATGAAACTCTTGGACTCTTCATGTTCCTGAGTTCATATGAAACGCTGATCCCTAGCGTGCATTAGGCAAGTAAGTGGAGACCCCATCGTGTGGTCAGTAACGCGATAGTGTGTTCGTCTGGAAATAGCCCAGGAGGACATACACAGCGCTTGCCATCGGCGTGCCCTGTAGGACAGTAGGTGGTATCCATTGGGTTGATAACATTCCCAACCGTGACGACCCTTTCATGACATACTCGGGTTCCCCGTGGTGTGGTGTTGAAACACGATCATGTACCTTGAGACGTGACTTAACTCAAGGACGGCTGTATGGCAATGATACGTGCGTTTGTATTTACTTTCATTATGGAACTGCCTGAAATGAAACAACCTTTGAGTGCACCACTATTGAGTGTCATTCTGCAGGTACTAACCACGTACGTATCCCATGTAGTACACGTGTGCGAGAGACCGTCTTAGTGCCACTGATAATACATATATGCCGGTATAATCCCGTTTAGAATTTTCTTTTGGTGAGGCAACGTAGTACCGACATGCTTCTTACGGTGCATCGGCACCGTACTAAACATATAATCCTCTTCCCTATGGAGAAATTATTCATGAGCTAACTTTCAACTAAAAATGGAAGTTTGAAACAAGTATTAGTTACTAAACTCTTATTTTGAGCTAAGATTCAAATGAGAGCATGGCTAGTCGTCCAAGTTTTCAAAAACAGGGTGCTCTGTTTCTGGCAGAAATTCTTGCTGGACTTTAACAGAGCATAACTCTGAGTAGCTTTAACCTATTAAGGTGTATGATACAGTTATGGAAATATCTTTAAGTGCTCTACAACTTCTTTGTAGACCTCCAGAGCAAAATCACACGTTAAGTTGGTGAAAAGTCCAGTTGAAGGCAAACTGTTCAGAACCAGGACAGTACCAAAAACCACTCTGGACCTTTCTGTTTTTAAGCCATAACTTCCTATAGAAAAATCTGTAAGGAGCCTATGAGTACTTGTTGGAAAGCTACTGAAGTTTACTAAAACTTTGGTATTGAACTTGAGTCAAGAATCTGTTGATAACTTGAGTAAAATTTGGAGTTTGTGTGAACTGATCAGGGTAGTCCCGCTGATTAGTTTACCGTACTTAAGATTTGTTTAAGCATGAATATGGTTATGCTTTCATAAAGTTCATGACATTTTCATGTTTTACTTATGTTTACTTACTACTGAGATAGAATTTTGATTGACCCAAAATTTTGTTTCGTGCAGTATGGTACGCGCACACTCTCAAATGGCGATTGGAGGTGCGAGTCAAGGTGGGAATGACTCCTCTTCATCACAAGAGCCATCGCCAACCGGGTTGGCAGAAATTATGGCAAAGATGAATGAAACTCTCCAAACTCTAGTTCAGCAAGGCATAAACAGAGAAGCTCAACGTCACATGCCAACCCAGAGCACGTATCTAGATTTCTTGGCGACACAACCGCCGGTGTTCTCTGAGGCGGCTGACCATTGTGAAGTAAGTCACTGGTTATGTGTCATTGAGTCCAAGTTTGGGTTGATCCAATGCGACGAATTCTCGAGGACTCTATATGCCTCTCAGCAGCTTCACGGCTTTGCTGGAGCATGGTGGGCAGAATACCTTGCTGTCCAACCAGCAGGGCATCGTGTCACATGGGCGGAGCTCCAGGCTGCATTTCGTGCTCGTTTCATCCCTGCGGGCATAATGCAAACAAGCCATGATGAATTCTGGAACCTAAAGCAAGGCGACATGAGTGTTATTGAGTATGCGAAGGAATTTAACCGCTTAGCTCAATATGTCCCTGACTATGTGAAATCACCATCCATGAGGGGTTATCACTTTTACCGAGGGCTGACTGCTAGGCTGCGATGTGAATTGGCTCAAGTTAGCCAAGAGAATTTTGATGAGTTTGTGAGCTGTGTTATCACTCAGGAATATTATTCCAATCTCTACCTCAAAGAAAAGAGGGAGAGGGACTCATCACAGGAGGAATGCAATCATCTACCTCAGAAGTATCGGTTGGTGATCCGTTCACCTTCTGGTCGAGAGATTCCACAAGAGGTGCAATCATTCTGGGAGTGTGACGCCTCTTCTACTCCACAAAGGTCTTATTCACCTCCACCGCAGCAGCGACTTGTTTCTCATGCACCTCAGTATCAACAAGGTGCCTCAGAATATTATTTCCCTCAAGAGGTTGAAGATGAACAAGGTGATTTCTCAGCTGAACCGAGTGCTGTCCCACTTCATATTGACAATGAACTCAACGTCAATGAAGCGACTGAACCGAGCAGCAACGTTATGTCTGCGGGTCCAGTTCCAAAAAGTGATCTTGGGCAGCCCTGAAAAGCTATGTCAAAAGTGGGAACAATCAATTATGTGTCAGTTGATGATCTGCCAAAGGGAGGACCTGTTCTTGCTGGCAGGTTCACCTTAAATGACAAGCCGGTTGTCATTTTATTCGACTCTGGTGCGACACATAACTTCATTAGCAGGGCAACGGTGATCCGGGATCAGATCTCCACAACAGTCACAAAAGGTTCTTACCTTATTCATTCGCCAGGTGGAGACATCTCAACTAATGAAGTCGTTTCTCGAGCACCACTTTGTTTGGGTGGAAAAATTTATCCTACCACCCTCATTATTCTCTAAGACCAGGGAGTCAATGCCATATTGGGAATATCATGGTTGACCTTCCATAAGGCTGTTCTGGACATCGAGAACAGGAGTGTTCACTTGGACTCTCCTCTTCACGGACGTCAAACATTGTATCTCGGCGAGGCGGTTTCCAAAGACCCGGAAGTATGTAATGCCGAGGCGTGCAAGTTAGAAGACATTCCGGTAGTCCGTGAATATCCGGACTTGTTTCCCGAAGATCTTCCAGGTCTACCACCTGAGCGCGAGGTGGAGCTCAAAATAGAGTTGATACCGGGAACCACGCCGATCTCTCGGAGACCATACAACAGAATTGAGGGAGCAACTCAAGGATCTGATGGACAAGGGGTTTATTCGTCCAAGTTCATCACCATGGGGTTGCTCAGCTTTATTTGTGAAGAAGAAGGATGAGACGCTGAGGCTATGCGTCGATTATCGTCCTTTGAATGCCGTGACGATAAAGAACAAGTATCCACTACCAAGAATTGATATCCTCTTCGATCAGCTAGTGGGTGCTAAAGTCTTCTCTAAGATGGACTTAAGGTCGGGGTATCATCAAATCAAGATCCGAGCGGAATATATCCCGAAAACAGCATTCTCGACAAGATGTGGACTCTATGAGTATCTTGTCATGTCATTTGGGTTGACCAATGCTCCGCTCACTTTATGTATCTTATGAACTCGGTGTTCATGCCAGAGCTGGATCAGTTCGTCGTGGTGTTCATCGACGACATCTTGGTCTATTCCAAATCTGAAGAAGAACATGCTAAACATTTTCATATTGTGCTTCAACGCTTGAGAGATCACAAGCTCTATGCAAAGTTTAGTAAATGTGACTTCTGGATCAACCAAGTGCCATTTCTTGGGCACATTATTTCAGCATAAGGCATTGCTGTTGATCCAAGCAAGATTGACCAAGTGCTGAAGTGGAAGTCTCCAACATCAGTCCATGAAGTTCGTAGCTTTTTGGGTTTGGCGGGATATTATCGGAGGTTCATCCCGGGCTTCTCAAAAATCTCCAAACCTATGACTGAGCTACTGAAAAAGGGCATCAAATATGATTGGAGTAAGCCATGTGAGGAAGCTTTTCAAGCATTGGTGAAACACCTCACAACAGCCCCGGTTCTAGCTCAACTGGACACAACCAAGCCTTTTGATGTTTATTGTGATGCATCCGGCATCGGGCTTGGTTGTGTACTCATGCAAGGAGGACGTGTGGTCGCATATGGATCACGGCAGTTACGGAATCATGAGCAACATTATCCAACTCATGATCTCGAACTTGCTGCCGTGGTATTAGCTTTGAAGATGTGGAGACATTACCTCTTGGGAAATCTGGTTCATCTCTACACCGACCACAAAAGTTTGAAGTACATATTCACTCAGAAAGAGTTGAATATGCGACAACGGCGATGGTTGGAGCTGATCAAGGACTATGAGATTGAAATTCATTATCATCCGGGCAAGGCAAATGTGGTTGCCGATGCACTCAGCCGGAAGTTTCATATTCATAACCTGACCATTACGCCGATGGAAGAGAAAGAACCAAGTCTTTACTTGGTTCCATATGGAGCTTTAAAAAATCTGGCTCTCATACCTACAATAAGAGAGGAGGTCATGGAAGCTCAAAAGAAAGACAAGGGCATGGCTCATATTAGAAGGAGATTGAAGAACGGGGAGATGAAATGTTTCCGGTTAGATGATGAGGACACCCTATGGTTCAAGGACCGGATAGTCGTACCCCGTGATATGAGGCTGTGGAAGAAAATTTTGGATGAGGCTCACTTATCCAATTTTTCTATTCATCCGGGCAGCAACAAGATGTACCAAGAACTGAAGACCAAATTTTGGTGGACCCGGATGAAGAGGGAGGTTGCTAAATACGTATCAGAATGTGATACGTGTCGGCGAGTTAAAGCCGACCACATGAAGAAGGCGGGGACCCTACAACCGCTAAGTGTTCCGGCATGGACGTGGGAGGATATTAGTATGGACTTTATTGTTGGACTACCTCTCACGGCTAATAAGCATGACTCGGTTTGGGTAATCGTGGATCGGTTAACCAAGTCAGCGCATTTCATCCCGGTGCATACGGGATACCATGCCAAAAAGTATGCGGAGCTATATATTGCAAGAATACTATGCCTACATGGAGTTCCCCGGACGATCATCTCCGATCGAGGCGCATTGTTCATTGCTCGTTTCTGGGAGCAGCTGCAAGCCTCACTGGGAACCAAATTGATTAGAAGCTCTGCATATCACCCTCAAACCGATGGGCAAACAGAGAGGGTGAATCAAGTTCTCGAAGATATGCTTCGAGCGTGTGCCATTCACCACGGTAAAGGATGGGACGATCATCTACCGTTGGCGGAATTCTCTTATAACAATGGATATCAAGCGAGCATCAAAATGACACCGTATGAAGCTCTCTACGGCCTGAAGTGCCGCACACCATTGAACTGGTATGAATCTGGCGAGAGAGTGATTTACGGGGTTGATCTCGTAAATGAAGCTGAAGAGCGGGTAAGGCTTATTCAAGGAAATCTGAAAGCCGCTCAGTCCATACAAAAGAGCTATACGGATAGGAGACGTCGTCCTCTGGATTTCCATGTTGGGGACCACGTATACCTCCGCGTATCTCCTATGAAGGGCATTCACCTATTTGGAGTGAAAGGAAAATTAGCTCCACGTTTTATCGGTCCCTTCATTGTCATTGAAAGGTGTGGACCCGTGCATACCGTTTGGAGCTACCGGCAGCCTTAGCCGGAGTTCATAACGTCTTCCACATATCTCAGTTGCGGAAGTGTTGGAAAGTTCCAATGGAGGTTCTCACGGGAGACATAGCAGATTTGAAGCCGGACCTCACTTATGTTGAGCGACCAACCCGGATAATTGATGAGAAGACTCGCGAAACAAGAAATCGGACGTTGCGATTTTTCAAAGTGCTATGGGAAAATCACACGTCCGAGGAAGCTACATGGGAAAGCGAGGAGTATTTGCAACGTAATCATCCGGAGTTGTTAGAGGCTTATGTTGAGTAGTTGTCCTCTCCACACTGTCCTTAATCATGAATCTCGGGACGATATTCTTTTTAAGGGGGAGGAATGTAAAAGTCCCAAACTTGTAAAGAGAAAACTTGAGCTATGAATAAAGTTGAGTTTGAATACAAGAAATGGGACTTACAAAAACTTTTGTTTACTCATGAAAGTATTGACATGTGCAATAAAACTTTGAATTTAGTTTGAATTAAGAGGGTCACTTCAAAAAGAAGATGGGCATTTTCAAAAGAGGAAATTCAAACTGTTGTTTGAGAAGTTGTTTTTGCAATGGCCAACTCAAAGATCAGAGGACACATTTGAATTCCTCAGGTCCAAATTATGAGGGAGCCAAGTTTTGAGCAAATTTGGAGGGGCTTTGATATGAACGCCAAAGGAACTTGTAAATTTCATCCAAATTTGAATTTAAACTTGAAACTGTGGCACAAATTGTCAAATGGCAAAATGGCTTTTGAATTTGGATCCTTCATAGATGAATTTACAATGTGTCAAAATTTGGAGATCTTTTGGGGCTGAGAGGAGCTGTGGGCCCCAATTGTCATAGAGTGAGGGAAATGACTTACTGCCTAAGTCAGCTCTGTTCTCGGTTCACACACACGCGCTCACACCCGAGCGTTACCCTTCTCCCGTGAGCTGCCACGCGCTGCCGACCGAGGACCCAGAAGCACCTCTCGAGCTGCTTCAACGTCGGTTCCACGCACCCTTATCTGTCTCCCACCGAGTGCACATCTCACAGCACAGAGAACCTGTCCGAGCCACGCCCCTTCCACGCCACAGCATCATCCTCGGGAATTTTTCTTGCCGCTCGACCGAACCTCGGCGCCGATCCTCGCTGGGAACCGCTCGCCCCTTGCACGGCCATCTGAGCTCGTGGCAGTGTGCGCAAGACCCCACTGATCCTCCTCGAGCTACCCAAACCCATCCACTAGCCCGTGTGCGCGGTTCACAGCAAGAAGTTGCCGTGGAGCTTCGGTTCAAGCCGCCGCCGTGCCTCCTCAACGCCTCGGCAATACAGGCCATGTCACACCAAGGGTTGAACAGCGAAAAGGTGTGCCACTCCCTTCTCTTCACGCGGCCGAAAACCCTAAGCAATTCATCCACGGTAGCCCCGGGAATTTCCAGAAAACCGACAAGGTGGCCATAAGCTATGGGTGGGGGATTTCCCAAAATTCGTGATCAACAGCTGTTCTTTGTTCATGCTGATCATGGGATGGGCTAGAGACCCCCTTGTGAGTCACTGACATCAAAAATCCGGAATAATCATAGAGCCTTGACGGTGTTCGAGTTTTAGCTTCGGCCGCCAGTTTTCGAGCTAGGGCGCACGGTGACTTGGTAGTTAGGGGCGTTTCCGAGCTCTGTTGCTTGCTTGACGACCTGTGCCATGAGTCACTGGTGCTGTAGGGCAAGAAAGCTGCGAATTTGGGCCGGTAGAGAAGCCGGCCGACGTTGCCGGACATGGACCGAGGCCTCCGCCCGTCGCCTGACCCCTTGCAGTCCTCCACAGCCCACATCGACCCCGGAAATGTTTTTCCCACCTTCCAAAACCCCCAGGCGGCGGACTTCGGACCGGGAGACGGCCGGGGAACAGGGGGAACCGAGTGGGGGATTTCCTGCCAGCGAGGGAGCGCGGGCGCGGGAAAGAGGGGGAGCCGGAGGTTGAAGAAGGTGGTGGTCCCACCTGTCAGCCGCCGAGAATTTAAACGGGATCCCCTGTGGCTGCGGATCGTTTATGGCTATGGGCGAATAACTGTGTAAACCCTTGTGTCCTCGCATTCTATTGGCCGCCAGTGGGTCCAGTTAGATTTCCTGTAGGAAATTAATTCCAGATTTCAAACAAAGTTTGGAAATTCATAACATGTGCTAGGAAACTCCAAATTGGGTGATTCAAATTCGGTTAGATTCATCTTGACAAGATCTATCCAAATATGCAACCCAATTTGCATGAAAACCAATAGAACATTCTGGAAAATTCTTTAAATCTTTTCAGCAAAAGAATTTGTGAGGGAGTTTGGTTCATCCAAAATTCCCCAATATTTGCCAGAATATTCTTTAGGATGTTAGGAAACTCATGTAAAAGTTTCAGATCATTTGGAGTTGATTTAGTCAGGGTAATTCTGATTTCAAGTTTCTGTATTCAAATGAATACAGAAACATTTTCAGAGTATTTCCAAAATTTGGAAATTCAGTTCTGGGCATTCCTTAGCTCCAAAAATCCTAGGAAAATTCAGGCATACTCTCTGAACTATGCTTGAAATTGTAGTTCACTTGAATTTGCATGAAAGTGCAAATTTATTCAGAATTAATTCCTTTTTGCCTAAATGCTTAGGGAATTATTCTGGGTGATCTACTTAGTGAAACATTCTGAATTTTGGTCCAGAGGACTTTCTTGTGACAAGGAACTCACAAGAAAATTTCCAGCTCCATTGGAGCCATGGATCAGTAGGGTTCTGTTCAACCAATTAGGTGATCACCACCCAAGTGATGAACCTCACTTCTCACTTGATGATAATTCTTAGACACACACCCAAACCACCACCCCCAGTGTCATTTTAAATTCTTGAACAGATTTCCAGTTTTAAACTTTGCTTTAGCATTTGTTAGCAAAAAGTTTACAATTAAACATGCATGCATGTTCATAACGTGTAGTGTTTAAACGTGGGAGGGTGGAGGAAAGGTGAAGCTTGGATCAGGAGGCAAGAAGGCAGTGATTGAACTCCAAGTCATCAACAACTAACTTCATATTATCTGACTTTAGTCACCTGCAAAACCAAGGCAAGCGCCGGTTTGCACTTAAGTTGTTTTTAAAGTTTTCCTTTGTTTACTACTATTGGTCAAAGTTTGTATGTGAATTAGGTCAAGGATGTTTTATACTCCACTTGCATAACCCAAAATGAACCCTGAGGTCAAGGGTAGAAATGTATCACCGTTGTAGGATAATGCCATGCTAAATAACTTAGGACATCTGGTAGAAGTCGAGTAGTTGGAATCTACTCGCGAGCTATAGTTCAGGTTACATCAGTGGGGTTGGAAAAGAGGCAAACTAAAGTTTACATTTCTAAAGATGAGACCAGGCAGGAGGGTTAGGCAGCGACAAGACGAGGTCTTGGTCGAATAGCTCTGCCTGTGTCGGTTAAGGACCAAAGCGTGTGCAGCCCCGCTGAGCAAGTATTGAGTTGTGTACCGGATGCTTACTGATATATGGGAACCAGGAAACCGATGTACCAGGTTCACTGGATTGTAGAGGCATACCACATCGTCTCGTTAGACCTATGAGCCCGAGACGGTGCGACCGGTTCTACAGTATAGTGTCCTGAGAAAGGTTGCCACATACGACGTAATGAACGCCAGAGTTGGGTCTTCAGAGGCGGGCGTATGTGTTGAGTTATCCGGGTAGTGTTTGATTCGAATCACCGTCCCTCGCGGTTATGAGTACCGCTTGCTCACTGTGTTGTGATGTAGTAAACAAGTTGTGTGGGAACAGTTTGCAAAAGTATAATTGCTGCTATGATTATGTTAAACTGCATGAGAACCTTGTTTGAAGTAGAGATAGAGCAAACTAAATTTATTTTTCACCTTGGGACAAGTAACATTGGAATGAAGCGTTTCTTGTTTGATTGTGGAGTTCCAATGTTGCCTGGCGCAAGGTCACTACTATTATAGCTAAAATATGAAAGTTAAGGATGAACTCGTAGGCGAGTCTTTTCGCAAATGACAGGCTTAAGTCTTAGGTTACTTTCATGTAGAATTTCATGTTTTAGGAGAGACTGTTAAGTCTTGCTGAGCCTTTGTGCTCACTCTTGCTATATAAGTGGTTTTGCAGGTATACCTCGATGCTATAAAGAAGGTTGTCCGGTGAGACTCGGGAACTTCCGAGTCCTGTCACACTGGGAGAACCTGGCCGCTGCCATGTCTTCGTGTTGCTAGCGAGAGGAGCCCGCAGGCTGGACCTCTTCTCGGTGCTTCATAGTTATTCAACGTGAGCTGGTTATAGACTTCCGCTGTAGTTATTTTATGTAAATTATTTGCAAAGAACTATTGTAAGCTTCCACTTTTGATTTATGTAATACATTGTTCCTTATATGTGTGCTGTTGGGTGCCGCATAACACGGCACCACCCAATGCGATCCCCGGGCGAGGCGGCACGGCCCCGTGATCGAGGTCAGGCCCTCTCATTCGGATCAGATGTGGACGTGGCGATGACCTTGTCTTTAGATCGACCCGATCAACAAGTGATCTGTCCACGAGAAAGTTTCTGTTCGAAAGGAATCGAAGAACAGATGCAAAGAAAACACAACGATGTTGTAAGGTGGTATTGGAGACCTACCTTACGTTCTTCTCGGTCTCGGGTCCTTCTCCGATCGTTGGGCTCTCTTCCGGTGATTTTCCTTGCTGATGTCCGGCGATGGCTTTCTCGGCGAGTTGAGGCTAGGGCTCTAAGTCGTCGGCTTAGGAGTTGGAAAAGAAGTTCGTGGTTTTGGCCAGAGGTTCTGGGTTCTATTTATAATCGGGAAGCGAAGAGTTCTAATCTGATTGTATTCCGAATAAGAGTCCTATTCAGATCGTCGTTGAATCCTAACATCTTATCTTTAGTTGATTTGGTGCGGTGTCATTGTGGAATTCAGGTCGGTTTCTTCTCCGTACCGATATTTCTACGTGTACAGAATCCAAAACCGCTCCAGAACTCGTTACCTCCGTGGTGATGCGCTCCAGAAGCTCCACGTGTCCACCGGGGCCTGGTCTCTCCCTTTCCGCAGAGACGAGCTCCGGTTGTGCCGCGTGTCAAGCGAGCGAGACCTCCTTTCTCCTTCAGAGGTGAGCTCTGCGTACGCCACGCGTTAGTGCCGGACCTTCCCTCTCTCCGGAGGTGGCTCCAGCGCCAGACTTCCTTTCTTCTCAGAGACGAGCTCCGAGGTTAACACGTGTCCAACAGTGACGGACCTCCCGGAGATAAGCTCCGGTGGCGATACATGTCCAATAGAACCGGACCTCTCGGAGGTGAGCTCCGAGATCGACACGTATCCCGCGCGACTGGTCCTCTGATTTCCGTGGTGACTAACTCCGAAGGTGACATGTGTCCTGCGGAAATGCCTTTGCTTCTTCCGCAGAGGCTAGCTCCGGGGGCAACACGTGTCCCACAGGGTCGGACCTCTCCCCTTTTGCGGAAATGAGCCCCGAGCCTGCGACGTAGCCAGTTTAGCGGTGGACCTCTCCCCACTTTGCAGGGATGAGCTCCGAACACGCCACGTGGCCAGTGGGCCGCAGAAGTTGTCTTCGGCGTTCTCGGTGAACTGGATTCGGCTCTTATTGGTAATCTTTTGATATTTTTCTCTGTTCCTACTTCTTTTAAAATGTTTTCTCTTCATGAACATGAATATATGCAGAAACCAAAAATGAGGGTGTCACACGCCTGTGGCTGCCATCTCTGACAGGATGGTGAGCAATACACCACGCGGTATTTCTGTGGCGTCCCACCACTGCTGCTTGTCAGTGTGCTGCGTTTCCTCTTATCAGAACCGCGCTCACACTGAGCATTCTCTTGTAGAATCGCGGCGTTAGCGAGGTCGTTGAATGTGCCGCGATTGCTTTGGGCGAGATGGACCTTCATCTTTGAATTCAGGCCCCGGAAGAACGCGTCGTGCTTGTTGTCTTCCGTCCCCACAAATCCTGGCGCATACTGCACCAGTTGGTTGAATAACTTGGAGTACTCATGAGCACTCCTCTCGCCTTGTTTCAGCGCCAGGAACTCCTGGAGCTTCATTTCCATAACCCCGGGAGGTATGTGATAGGCGCCGAACGCCTCCCGGAACTCCATCCATGTGACGGCATGGCCAGCCGGTAAGGAGGCGGTGTAATTCACCCACCAAGTACCGGCTTCTCCTTGAAGCTGTTGCGCTGCATACAGCACCTTCTGGTGTTCGGTGCATCGTAGCAGCCCGAACTTCGCCTCCAGAGTGCGGATAAAGCTGTCCGCCTCCAATGGTTCTTCGGCCTCCGTAAAGACCGGTGGTTGGGTCGCCATGAATTCCGAATACGAACTTTGTTGGGGCTGGTGTTGCCCATTGTCTTCGCATCCTCCCGGATGGGACGCATTTTGCTGCACCAACATCCGCAGCAGCTCGGTTTGCTCGTCGCGCGAGCCGAGCACTGCAGCGAGAACCTCCACAAGATTCCTTGTAAGTTCTGGCGGTGGAGGAGGTGGTTGCTGCTGTGTCGTGGTCCGCTCCGGAGGTGGAGATTCATCACCACGAACTTGACTCGGACCTCCCTCCTCTTGCGTTGAACGTGTCCGCACCATTCTGCATTCAGATCATTCAAATGATCAGCACATGTTGGTTTATTTCATCCAGTCTATACAATAGTAATGCGAGAATGGAATAAACAGTACGCATAATAGTCACACATATGGATAAAGTATAAACTTTATGCAACATATACATCCCTGGACCGTGTCACACGATCGAGTTCCAAAGTATTGAACTTTATGGGTTAAAAGTTCATTTCGACCATCGGGGTCACCACGGGATGTTAAGTGTGTTAGCATGCGTAATTCCTCGCTACTGTACTGGACCCAACCATGTACTAACTCGAAATTATATGTTGAATGCATAAACTTTTCGACTCCAACTCGCTGTTTTACAACAGCCGCTGGATATCGAAAGGTGAAACTAAGTGTTTTGGTTGAAACACTTCAACATGGTGTTCACTGTTCAGCTTCTGGTCCAGCTAACCAGTCTGGATAATCCAACAGTTTTGCCCACCTAGAGGCAAAATCTGGACTAGAGTTCAATAACAAAGTTGTAGAACATTTCCTGTACTTTCCAACGGTGTCTTTCTTGACCCTTGGAGATTTTTCTGTAGGAAGTTGTGGTTGAAATACAGAAAATTCCAGAGAGCCTTTTGGTCTGTACTGTTTCTGGGAAGTATCTACTCTTCTGAGCTTTTCATCCATTTTGAGGGAGATTTTGTTCTGGACCTATATAGAAAAGTTGTAGAGGACTTAAAAACCTTTCCAGAATGTTATTGCACACCTCCACTGGTTCAACCAATCTTAAGTTATGCCCTGTTCAAGTTCAGAAAAATTTCTGCCAAAAACAGGGAAGATTGTTCCTAAGTTTTTGAGACTGAATCTATACTCCCAATTGACTCCTAGTTCAATATAGGAGTTTACTAACCCCTAAATGAAATCCTAAACTTCATTTTGACTCTTTTCTTTAAAAATATACTTTTATGCATGTAAGGGCCTCAGTTTTTGACACATAATTGAAGTGTTCATCACCAGACCACACACCTCATTTGAGGAAAGATGATGAACACAAATGAAGAGCAAGTAACCACCATCAACATGCTCATTAGAGAACAAATTCACACATTGCAAAAGTGGTATTTTCCACATGTGATATATGTGGGCTGGACATATGAAAACTCCTACACATTGCTAAGGATGTCCATGCCAAGTTTCACCCAAATTCAAAACCTTTTTGAGGTCATTTTGGGTATAGCTAGAAAGAGGACAGTTTGAAACCATATTCAAATTCAAACTGTTTTTATCCTATGAATTCAAAAGTGGGAGGCATATTCTTACTCAGCACATTTTTGTGAGCCCACACACCAATTTCCACTCCATTTGGAGTTGATCTTGACATGAGCTAAGTGGGGGAAATTCAAACTTTATTTGAGTTTCAAAACTGAACTTATGCTGAAATTCATCCAAACCAAACCCCATTTGAATTCCAACTAATTCAAATGGCTCATGGGTGAATAATTTAAATTACCAGGGGCATTATGGGGATCACTGTTTACAACAGTGATTAGGAGTAAATTTCAGAGGTTAAAATTGGAAGTGGGACCCACATGTCAGCCACTACTCCAAATCAACCGACTGAGATTTTCTCACTCGGTTAACCGAGCCGCCGCTGCGATCGCCACCAAGGGGAGCCGTGGCGCCAGCAGCTGCTTGGCCACGCGCGGGCGTGAGGCGGTGCAGAGCCTTCTTAAGGTGCCTTCCCCCCTCCTCGGCCGAAGCATCGCCCGTTTCTTCCCCCGCAAGAACTCAGCGCTGGCAAACAATTTCCGCAGCTCGGAATCGATCGGAGAACGCCAATCACAGCTTCCTCCGTCCCCTCCAGAGCCACGGCAAGGTACTAGAGACCTTCCTCCGTCTTCCCCGCTGCTAGAATTCAGTTGAGACCGATTGAAATCGGTTATGCCAAAAGATCAATTCGGTGACTTAGAACCGCCGCACCTCGGGCTTCCGTGGACAGCCCAACCAGAGCGTTGTCACGCCTGAGCCAAGGCACCTTTGGACGCTCTGGTGTCCGGTGCTGCTCACCCCCGAGCCACAGCGCGAGTGATTGCTCACCGGCGGCGAATTTCCAATTTTTCCCTTTCTGTGTGCAGCACGACCTTCGGGTGTGATTCCGTCGAATTCATGCTCTAGAAAGGATTAGAGGACCGCAATCTGCTCTCACACAAACTAGACACGGTAACGCACAAGTTGCCTTCACAACCCTTGGCCGGAGAACCTCTGTACCCGGCGTATTTTGAGGTTTACCAACGGCGGAACAAACGGGAGGCATCGGGCGCACGGTGAGGACCTACTTCAGGCCTTCCCCGAGCTGCCTCAAGCTCATGTCGACCTTCCCTGAGGTCCACTGATGCTTCCCGACCGGTTCCTCGAGTAGTTGAGGTGCTAGGGGAGTCAGCCGACATGGCCGAAGTCTTTCCGAGGTGGCGGCTCGTCGCCGACCATGCACCGGCCATTGTCATGAGTAGCTGACCCCAGAATCCTGTTCCCCGAGTGAAAGTAGGCAGCGGCGGCCAAAACCGTGAAGTTTGGAGCTGTACAGAAGCCGGCGGCGAGCTCTCCGGCGAGGTCCCTCAGCGGCAGAGCGCGGGCGTCGTGAGGTTGAAGAAGGGGGTGGACCCCAGCTGTCAGCAGCCGATATTTTGAATCGGGATCGGGCTGCGGCCGGGATCGGGTGTGATGGCGCGCAAAATCCTTGTTGGCCGCGGTGTGCTGTCGCCTCGGCGTGCGACGCGTGTCCCCGGGGCCCACGCGCGAGTTTAAACTTTTCCCCGATTTTCAGATTTCCTTCAAACTTCAAATCCTCATACTGTAGCTAGAAAGCTCCAAATCGAGTGAACCAAATTTTGTTGGATTCAGCTCTCTGAGCACTTTCCAGAAAATCAAGTTTCACTTCATGAAAACCCTTATTTCTCCAGAATTAATTCCTCAAAGTGTAAAGTGTTAGGAATTTTAACTGGAGAATCCTTTGGAGAAAAATCCTGAAATTTTGCTGGGGTGTTCACCAATGTATCCCTGAACTACCATAAAAATTTCAGACCCATTTGAGCTCAGTTGATCCACCTAATGGTGTGATTAGTGAAACTGTTCCAGAGAAAATAAAAAATGTTCAGAAACATTTTCAGAATTTTCTCCGAAATTGTTTAGCTCATATCTTTAGCTAGGAACCTTCAAATTAAGTGAGACCAACTCCATTAGAACCCTCTGAAAGTCTAGTTTTCAGAAAGTCGTAGTTTGTTTCATGAAAATCCTTAGAACACCCTAAGAGCCTTCAGTTATGGTCAAGGACATAATTAATTGAGGAGGGCTCCAATGAGCTTTACTGCAACTAAGACTTGACCAAGTCTCGGTTTAGGTTGTAACCAAACCACAGAAAAAGTTTCACAGTCATAGAGTCGGTCTAGTGGGACTTATAAGCTTCACAAGATTAAAAGTGAATACAAATTCATTTAAATTAATACATGTATTGCTTTTATCATGTAGTCGCTAAGGTCGAGGAGGAACCCGAAGTCCTAGACTTCGTTACTCCGGAGGAACAGCTAGCCTACGACCAAGAGCAGCAAGGCAAGCTCCGGTTTGCATTATCCTTTTTACAAATGTTTATTGTTTTGAGCACATCTTTAAATACTGTTATGATTCTTTGCATTAGAGTCTTGGTTGGAAACCCAACTGCATAGCCAAGAAAACCATGGGTTGGGTTTAGGATGGCAAACCCCGTTAGCTACTGCAATGCTAATATGGAGTAGGATTCGGTACTAGTCGAGTAGTTGGAAATACTCGCGAGCATAGGCTATAGGCACTCGACTCGGGTAGTGATAGCACATGAAACACATGGCAAGAAAATGAGACCAAGCGGAGGGTAAGGGCAACAGGACTTCGGGGCCTGTGTGCTGTAGCTCCGCTTGTGTCTATTGAGGACCGAGCCGTGTGCGGGCCTGTTGAACAAGCTAGAACAGTACCGAAGACCTACCGGATATATGGGAACCGAGAAACTGATGTAACTCGGGTAGCTGGGTATTGAGACACTGTCCGTCGTTCAGAGGGTAGGTTGAGAGCTCGAGGTGTAAATCGGCTGGCGGCACTGAGATGCGCGTGCAGAGACCTCTTGCTCGGGACGATGGGACCGGTTCAATATTTGGCTGACAGCCGAAAGGTGGTTGCGTACGGCGTCCGTGATGGTTGTTGTAGGCAACATCGAGTACGGGCGTACGTGACGGGTTGTTCGGGTAACCCTGCAGGTGTATATCGATTATAATCGCCGTCCCTCGCGGTCAGTGAGTACCACTTGTTCACTGTACCGTGACGTATAAAGAACAGGCTAGTTACATGTTAAAATGTTGCTGATTGAAAGATGGACTTGATTGCTAATGAATTGCTGTAGTTTAGAGGTAACTAAAGTTCTTTTCAACTTTGGGCAAAGTACATGAGAGAAATGCATTTCTTGTTTGATTGCGGCTCTCTCATGTGCCTTAGCGTAAGGTTCTCCACAACCTGCTGCTAAAACTTGAAAGTAAGGTTCTACTAATTAGGCGAGTCCTTGCAAATGATTTTTACCTCATGTAACCCATCACCCCTCAAGTAGAAGTTCCATGTTTAGGTGAGACGGGTCAGACTTGCTGAGCCTTCGTGCTCACTGCTTGTGTTTGAAGCTTTTGCAGGGTTCTATGAGGAAGGGACTCCCGAAGAGGAGATGGAACCCGAGGAGGGGAACCCCGTCGAGTGGGAGTCATGCACGCTGCAGAGTTAGTGTGAGTGTGTGCTAGCAAGGACACGTTCAAGGGCTGAACGTGGACTTGATGCGTAGTCTACGCCCGTGAGTGTTGACTGGACTTATTTTGATGTAAACATGTTCATAAACTTGTTTATGTAATAAAATTTTTCTTCCGCTTTGTACCTTTGACGTGTGTTATCCGGTGCTGTGCAACGCAGCACCCCTCAGCGTGATCCTGGCTCGACAAGACCGTGGGGTCATGTCAGCGTGGTATCAGAGCTCGCTTGAGGTTTAACACAGTACAAAGGTCATATTTTTTCCAAAAATCCAGTGAGGAACGAGTTAGTAGCCCATATAAGGATGTTATTAGTATATAGCAAGTGGCATATTAACTTATTTGATTATGTCGGAAAATCGTGCTTCTCGGGACGTTCATGTCTTGGGGGGTGCACGTAAGCGCTGTCCACCAGTGCACACAAGCTGAAGGGTGGAGCCCCACGGGTGGCAGGTAACCCGACCCGCTTTGATATCCTCTATGACTCTTCATGTCGTTTGGGGTATTCGAGCAACGTCTGTCCCTGGCATGCGTGGTGCAACTTGGGAGACCCCATCACGTGGTCTGAAACGTGAACACGTAACTCAAGGCATGTTTGGCTTGAGAACATCCGGACGAGTGATGACGGCCGGGTGTACGAACTGTATGGATTTCGGGCTCGGTGTGCAGCCGAGTCTGATGATTGTTTGAGTTTCTGCAGGTAGCCTGACCACGAAACGGTAGATGTGTAGCATCCGTGTGTGAGTGACGTGTAGTGCCACTGAAATAACGAAGCCGGCTAAGTCCGGTATAGGTTTTTCCTTTGTGAGGACGTAGTACCGACATAATCTGGTGACGCATCGACGATACACCCCATTAAATGAACAACTTCATTTAAAACTTGAAGGTTTTGATCCAAAGTAGTAAAACTTGCTGTAACCTCTTCCCTTGAACAGGATATTCAAAGTTAACAAGTTTTCAACTTATAGGTTGTCATGGACAGAGCACTCTGTTTTCAGCTGAATCAAGGCTGAAGTTAATCAGAGGTTAGAGGTTAAGTTCTTTCGAGGTTGGGGTCATATGATACATTTCTGGAAATCTTTGGAAAAGCTTTACAACTGTTTTGTTTAGGTCCAGAGGTGTTTCATCCCTTAACCAATCGAAAAATGCTGTAGAGTTGAAACTGTCCAGAAAACAGGGCAGAGCAAAGACTCTCTGTAAACTCTCTGTAAATTGAACATAACTTCCTGCATAAAAATCCAAAAATAGAAAGTGAGGTAGTTCTGGAAAGCTTATGAGATGGGTTACATCTTTGTAACAGAAAGTTTTGTCATATTAGGAAGATAATTAACTGGAATTTTTGGATCAAATCAGTACCTAAAGCAGGGAGGTGCTGTCCAATTTTCTCCAGAAATTCTGTTAATTTTGACATCTCATAACTTTTGAACCAGGACCGATCTTAGGCCAAGAAAATACTTTCTGGAAAGCTATTGAAGTTAGCTTTAACTTTGATGTTGAGCTCCAGAATTGTTTTTGCCTTCAACATGGCCTAAATCAGGTTGAAATGGAAACTGGTCAGGGCTGTCATGGGAACAGCAGATCAGCAGTCAAATTTGTTTAAAATTTGAACTATGTTTCCAAGTTTTATGGGTTCAATGACATGTATTATGTTATAACTCAGAGGTTTACTGTTTAAATAAATATTTTACATTTCTCAAATATATTTTTACAGATGACTGCAGATAAGCAATTGGAGAACGGGTGGGTGGTGTCCCACTGTTCTCACCGTAGCGGCTACCCGGAAGCATTGTGGCAAATGCTCCAATATTTCGGGTACAACCAGAAGCCGCAATACTTCGCCAAGGAAGAAGGCTTAGAGGGGAACAAGATGTGGACGATCCATGTTGAAGTCCCTGCAGGACCTACGCCACCCGGTTGGGTGCCGTTCACCGTTACGGTGAGAGGAAGACAACCGGAAGGGGTGTGGCAAGTGGCAGCCCGTGACACTATGTCACGTTTCTGCCAACTACACGTGCAGGCTATGGAGGGCACTCCATACGCGCTTGTTCCAGTGGAGGGACGGGCTCAGAATGTGTGGGAAGAGAGATACCTGGAGGCAACGGACCCAAGTTGCCCAAGGTACAACCCCGCGGAGGCAAATCTCAGCCTCCAGATGAGGGCGGGAAACGCCGTGATGGACAACCAAGCTGTTCATACGGAACATCTCGCCACAAAGCTAAAGGAGAGCACGAGCCGTGGAGACCATTTCGAGAGTACCCACAGCGCACTCTGTAATGTGCTCCTTCTGACGATCAAGCGACTGAATGAACAACACAATCAGTTGCATCGTCTAAAGAAGGCGAAGAAGAAAAGCCGTGTTGACATCGAGGCATTGCAAGAGCTGGTGCAGACCCTAACCCAGCAGAACGAGGAACTTACTCAAGAGCGGGACGACGCTATTGAGGAAGGGCAAGGCTGGGAAGAGGACTACAACCAGGCTATGGACGAGGTGCATGCTTTGCAGGACTTCGTGCCTCCGGTATTGGGTATACCGGTGGTCTTGGGTCTTCCAGCAATGGGAGAACCCGGAATGGGTGAATAGGTGGTAGATCCAGAGCCACCAGCAGAGGTACCGGAGGAGGACGACCCGCAGGAGGTCGATTTCTACTCCGAGTAAGGGGTTACAGTTTCCAAGTAGGGCAGCTAGGGTGGTGTAGCCCAACTTTTGTAATCGGTGACATGTCGTGTAGACAGTAGCATATGTATAGGTAGTGACGACATGAGCACGACTTCTCGGAGACCCGAGAATAATGTATCTTGTATAAAGTTTATGCTTTATCAATATATGTGAATATTGTGCAAATTAATCATGTGTCGCTTCAATACCTACTGTTACATATGGAATTTTAAGTAAGACGTGTGCTAATTGCTGCTGTTTTGAATTTCAGAATGACGCGTACTCGTGCCAACCCTGATGTTGGGGGTACTAGCCAAGGGGGAGAGACCTCCCAACAGCCTCCCGAGGACTCCTCGGGACAACAGCAGCAACAGCAACAGCAAACACTGCCACCGCTACCGCCACTGCCAACGGTTACATTGGCCGACATCGTCGCGGCAATGGCAGGTTCACATCAGCAGCACACGGAGTTGCTGCAAACTCTTATTGCCATTACGTCTCGCCCAGAGAGACGTCAAGATCATGAGGAGCGTCAACAGAGCTCCTACTCCGACTTCCTGGCGAGTCATCCCCCGGTATTCTCAAGGGCGGATGAACCACTTGACGCGGACAATTGGCTCCGTGCCATAGAGATGAAGTTCGGGCTGCTCCAGATAAGTGAGCAGCGCAAGACTCAGTTCGCGGTCCAGCAGCTCCAAGGATCCGCGAGCGCGTGGAGGGCCAACTTCTGTGCTTCACAGCCCACCGACCGAGTGATGACCTGGACGGAGTTCCGGACGGCCTTCAGGGCCTATCATATACCGCCAGGTCTGATGAAGAGGAAGACGCAGGAGTTTCTGCACCTGCAGCAAGGGAGCCGGAAAGCACTGGAATACTCCAGGGCGTTCAACGATCTCGCGCTCTATGCGTCGTATCACGCAGATACGGACGAGAAGCGGCGGGACCACTTTTACCAGGGGCTTAACCCGCTCCTGAAGGACAAGTTGGCGATGTTCAATCGCGGCAACCTCAATGACATCATTGATGCTGCGATTGTTCAGGAGGACTCCGGCAAGGAGTTAGCCGCGGCGGAGTGAAAGCGAAGCGCGCCGCAGAGCAGCGGAGAAGGAAGCGGTCCTTCTCAGAAGTTTCGGATGGTGAATCACCCACCATCAGGTCTACGCTGGCAGCCACCACAGCGGTCGATGCCGTTCCGCAGTCGACCGTACTCTTCACTGGCATTCAGGCCGGCACTGCCAGTACAACCTCCACAACAACAACAACAGCAGCGGACAATGCCGCGTGCGTATGCACCTCAGCAGCGCATGCCGGGCTTTCGTCCCCCGAGCACTACACCAGCAGCGGCCACATGTTACAAGTGTGGTCGTCCAGGACACTTCGCGAGCAGTTGCCCGGAGAGGCAAGGCGGCGGAGTGGCACCACAGTTTCCGGGGAGAAATCAACACCGGAACCCTACTAATGCGCGGCGGGCAAACCCTAGGCCCGGCACCGTCCACCAGCTTGCCATTGAGGACGTGCCGGAGGGCGAGCCAATCCTTGCGGGTATGTTCCAACTCCACCAGCATCCCGCTATAGTACTATTTGATTCAGGCGCTACGCATAATTTTATTAGCCAAGCTTTCATTGCTAAACACAGCTTGCCAATACTACCCACCGATAGTCCATATTTAATTTGTTCACCGGGTGGTAAGATTTCAGCAAGCGTAACGGTTTCCAAAGCACCATTATGCTTAGCGGGTAGAGTGTACCCCACGTCTCTCATTATCTTAGAGGGACAGAAGGTCGATGTCATCCTAGGGATGTTGTGGTTAACCCGCCACGGCGCTGTTTTAGACACCGTCCTTCGAGTCGTGCACTGAAACTCAGAAGTGCACGGGTCTCACTCATTATTTCTGGACAGTCCAGAAGTAAAACTTCCAAGTGTCTATCAAGCCACAACTATCAGATTGGAAGATATTCCAGTGGTCCGAGAGTTCCCTGACGTATTCCCGGACGATTTGCCGGGGATGCCACCCGATAGAGAGGTGGAGTTCAAGATTGAACTTGCACCGGGAACCATGCCAATATCCCGAAGGCCGTACAAGATGGCGCCCAAGGAGTTGGCTGAACTGAAGACTCAGCTCACGGACCTTATGGAGAAGGGTTTTATTAGGCCGAGCACCTTGCCATGGGGCTGTTCGGCATTATTTGTCAAGAAGAAGGATGAGACGTTGCGGCTTTGCGTGGACTATCGTCCATTAAATGCCTTAACCATCAAGAACAAGTACCCGTTGCCACGGATCGACATGTTGTTTGATCAGTTGGTCGAAGCAAAGATCTTTTCCAAAATGGACTTAAGATCCGGGTACCATCAGATTAAGATAAGGGCTGAGGACATTCCGAAGACGGCTTTCTCGACGAGGCACGGACTTTATGAGTACCTGGTCATGTCCTTCGGCCTCACCAATGCTCCAGCTCACTTCATGTACTTGATGAACTCGGTATTCATGCCGGAGCTGGACAAGTTTGTCGTGGTCTTCATCGACGACATCCTGGTATATTCCAAGTCGGAAGAAGATCACAAGAAGCATCTGCGTATAGTCTTGCAACGGCTGCGGGATCACAAGTTATACGCAAAATTCAGCAAATGCGAGTTTTGGATATCGCAAGTGCCTTTCCTCGGGCATATCATCTCAGCGGAGGGTATCGCTGTAGACCCGAGCAAGATCACTCAAGTTCTGAATTGGAAATCCCCGAGAACTGTTCATGAGGTACGGAGTTTCCTCGGGCTCGCGGGATATTATCGGAGGTTCATCCCGAACTTCTCGAAGATTGCCAAGCCAATGACAGAGCTGCTGAAGAAGGCTACCAAATATGTTTGGAGTCCAGCATGTGAAGCAGCATTCAAAGCTTTAGTCAAGCACCTGACATCAGCACCGGTTTTGGCGCAGCCAGACACAACAAAACCGTTCGATGTGTACTGCGATGCATCCGGCATTGGGCTCGGATGTGTGCTGATGCAAGACCGAAGAGTGGTTGCGTATGGATCACGGCAGCTTAGAAACCATGAGCAGAATTATCCAACCCACGACTTGGAGCTCGCTGCCGTGGTACTTGCACTGAAGATGTGGAGGCACTACCTACTCGGTAACCTCGTACATTTATATACCGACCACAAAAGCCTCAAGTACATATTCACTCAGAAAGAGCTGAACATGAGGCAACAAAGATGGTGAGAACTGATAAAAGATTACGAAATAGAGATCCATTATCATCCGGGCAAGGCAAACGTAGTGGCAGATGCGCCGAGCCGCAAGTCACACGTCAATAATCTGACCATCACACCGTTGGAAGAGAGCGAACCACCACTACATGTGATTCCACACGGAGCTCTCTACAACCTAGCTTTGATCCCCCACCATCCGTGAAGAGATAGCGGCTGCTCAGAAACATGACAAGGGCATGTCGCAATTGCGGAGACGTGTAGACAGTGGGGAGCTGAAATGTTTCCGGAAGGACAGAGACGGCGTCCTATGGTTCAAGGACCGGATTGTCGTACCCCGTAACCTGGAATTACGGAAGAAAATCTTTGATGAAACTCACTTATCAAAGTTTTCTATTCACCCCGGCAGCAACAAGATGTATCAAGAACTCAGAAGCAAGTTTTGGTGGACACGGATGAAGCGAGAGACTGCAAAATACGTGTCCGAGTGTGATACATGTCGAAGGGTGAAGGCAGACCACATGCGGAAACCTGGACTGCTGCAACCACTGGGCATTCCTGCCTGGAAGTGGGAGGATGTGAGCATGGACTTCGTCGTCGGTTTACCCACTACCTTGCAGAAACATGATTCTGTGTGGGTGATCATCGATCGGCTCACCAAAGTTGCCCGTTTCATCCCGGTCAACACCAACTACAACGCCAAGAAGTACGCTGAACTGTACATCTCACGGATCCTATGCTTGTATGGCGTACCCCGTACTATCATATCGGATCGGGGCACTTTATTTGTGTCCCGTTTTTGGGAGCAGCTGCACGCTGCCTTGGGGACGAAACTGATCCGTAGTTCAGCATACCACCCGCAGACGGATGGACAAACCGAGCGGGTAAATCAGATCTTAGAAGACATGCTACGAACTTGCGCTATCGACCACGACAAGAATTGGGATGATCACTTGCCGTTAGCCGAGTTCTCGTACAATAATGGGTACCAAGCCAGCATCAAGATGGCACCTTACGAGGCACTATACGGTAGGAAGTGCCGCACACCATTGAACTGGTGTGAGTTTGGCGAAAGAGTTACCTTCGGGATTGACCTAGTCAACGACGCGGAAGAAAAGGTTCGACTGATTCAGGCGAACCTAAAAGCCACTCAATCCCGTCAGAAACAGTATGCTAACCGGAGAAGGCGCCCATTACAATTCGAAGTTGGAGATCACGTATACTTACGGGTGTCTCCAACGAAGGGCGTAAACAGATTTGGGGTGAGAGGAAAGTTGGCACCCCGATTCATCGGTCCATTCCAGATTACCGAAAGATGTGGATCAGTGGCATACCGGCTGAAATTACCAGAAGCACTTTCCGGTGTGCACGACGTCTTTCACATTGCCCAGCTGAGGAAGTGTCTTAAGCTATCAACTACCGTTCAGCTGGAGGATATTGAAGAACTGCAACCGGATCTCACCTATCGGGAGGAACCGGTGCAGATTATCGATGAAAAGGCCCGAACCACACGCAACCGTACGTTGTGGTACTACAAGGTTCTATGGAGTAATCACTCCATGGATGAAGCGACATGGGAGAGCGAAGAATTTCTTCGCGCTAACTACCCCGACTTTTTCACGTCGCATATCCGGTAATTTTCCACCGTCCTCTCTCTCATTTTCACCTTATAATCTCGGGACGAGATTCTTTTAAGGGGGGGTGAATGTAAGGGCCTCAGTTTTTGACACATAATTGAAGTGTTCATCACCACACCACACACCTCATTTTAGGAAAGATGATGAACACAAATGAAGAACAAGTAACCACCATCAACATGCTCATTAGAGAACAAATTCACACATTGCAAAAGTGGTATTTTCCACAAGTGATATAGGTGGGCTGGACATATAAAAACTCCTACACATTGCTAAGGATGTCCATGCCATGTTTCACCCAAATTCAAAACCTTTTTGAGGTCATTTTGGGTATAGCTAGAAAGAGGACAGTTTGAAACCATATTCAAATTCAAACTGTTTTTATCCCATGAATTCAAAAGTGGGAGGCACATTCTTACTCAGCACATTTTTGTGAGCCCACACACCAATTTCAACTCCATTTGGAGTTGATCTTGACATGAGCTAAGTGGGGAAAATTCAAACTTTATTTGAGTTTCGAAACTGAACTTATGCTGAAATTCATCCAAACCAAACCCCATTTTAATTCCAACTAATTCAAATAGCTCATGGGTGAATAATTTGAATTACCAGGGGCATTATGGGGCTCACTGTTTACAACTGTGATTAGGAGTAAATTTCAGAGGTTAAAATTGGAAGTGGGACCCACATGTCAGCCACTACTCCGAATCAACCGACTGAGATTTTCTCACTCGGTTAACCGAGCCGCCGCTGCGATCGCCACCGAGGGGAGCCGCCGCGCCAGCAGCTGCTTGGCCACGCGCGGGCGTGAGGCGGTGCAGAGCCTTCTTAAGGCACCTTCCCCCCTCCTCGGCCGAAGCATCGCCCGTTTCTTCCCCCGCAAGAACTCAGCGCCGGCAAACAATTTCCGCAGCTCGGAATCGATCGGAGAACGCCAATCACAGCTTCCTATGTCCGCTCCAGAGCCACGGCAAGGTACTAGAGACCTTCCTCCATCTTTCCCGCTGCTAGAATTCAGTTGAGACCGATTGAAATCGGTTATGCCGAAAGATCAATTCGGTGACTTAGAACCGCCGCACCTCGGGCTTCCGTGGACAGCCCAACCAGAGCGTTGTCACGCCGGAGCCAAGGCACCTTTGGACGCGCTGGTGTCCGGTGCTGCTCACCCCTGAGCCACAGCCCGAGTGATTGCTCACCGGCGGCGAATTTCCAGTTTTCCCCTTTCTGTGTGCCGCACGACCTTCGGGTGCGATTCCGTCGAATTCGTGCTCTAGAAAGGATTAGAGGACCGCAATCTGCTCTCACACAAACTAGACACGGTAACGCACAAGTTGCCTTCACAACCCTTGGCCGAAGAACCTCTGTACCCGGCGTATTTCGAGGTTTACCAACGGCGGAACAAACGGGAGGCATCAGGCGCATAGTGAGAACCTACTTCGGGCCTTCCCCGAGCTGCCTCAAGCTCATGTCGACCATCCCTGAGGTCCACTGATGCTTCCTGACCGGTTCCTCGAGTAGTTGAGGTGCTAGGGGAGTCAGCCGACATGGCCGAAGTCTTTCCGAGGTGGAGGAGCGCGGGCGTCGCGAGTTTGGAGCTGTACAGAAGCCGGCGGCGAGCTCTCCGGCGAGGTCCCTCGGTGGCAGAGCGCGGGCGTCGCGAGGTTGAAGAAGGGGGTGGACCCCAGCTGTCAGCAGCCGATATTTTGAATCGGGATTGGGCTGCAGACAGGATCGGGTGTGCTGGCACGCAAAATCCTTGTGGACCGCGGTGTGCTGTCGCCTCGGCGTGCGACGCGTGTCCCCGGGGCCCACGCGCGAGTTTAAACTTTTCCCCGATTTTCAGATTTACTTCAAATTTCAAATCCTCATAACTGTAGCTAGAAAGCTCCAAATCGAGTGAACCAAATTTTGTTGGATTCAGCTCTCTGATCACTTTCCAGCAAATCAAGTTTCACTTCATGAAAACCGTTATTTCTCCAGAATTAATTCCTCAAAATTTAAACTGTTAGGAATTTTAACTGGAGAATCCTTTGGAGGAAAATCCTGAAATTTTGCTGGGATGTTTACCAAAATATCCCTGAACTACCATAAAAATTTCAGACCCATTAGAGCTCAGTTGATCCACCTAATGGTGTGATTAGTGAAACTGTTCCAGAGAAAATAGAAAATGTTCAGAAACATTTTTCAGAATTTTATCTGAAATTGTTTAGCTCATATCTTTAGCTAGGAACCTTCAAATTAAGTGAGACCAACTCCATTAGAACCCTCTGAAAGTCTAGTTTTCAGAAAGTCATAGTTTGTTTCATGAAAAATCCTTAGAACACCCTAAGAGCCTTCAGTTAAGGTCACGGACATAATTAATTGAGGAGGGCTCCAATGAGCTTTACTGCAACTAAGACTTGACCAAGTCTCGGTTTAGGTTGTAACCAAACCACGGAAAAAGTTTCACAGTCATAGAGTTGGTCTAGTGGGACTTATAAGCTTCACAAGATTAAAAGTGAATACAAATGCATTTAAATTAATGCATGTATTGATTTTATCATGTAGTCGCTAAGGTCGAGGAGGAACCCGAAGTCCTAGACTTCGTTACTCCAGAGGAACAGCTAGCCTACGACCAAGAGCAGCAAGGCAAGCTCCGGTTTGCATTAACCTTTTTACAAATGTTTATTGTTTTGAGCACATCTTTGAATACTGTTATGATTCTTTGCAATAGAGTCTTGGTTGGAAACCCAACTGCATAGCCAAGAAAACCATGGGTTGGGTTTAGGATGGCAAACCCCGTTAGCTACTGCAATGCTAAGATAGAGTAGGATTCGGTACAAGTCGAGTAGTTGGAACTACTCGCGAGCATAGGCTATAGGCACTCGACTCGGGTAGTGATAGCACATGAAACACATGGCAAGAAAATGAGACCAAGCGGAGGGTAAGGGCAACAGGACTTCAGGGCCTGTGTGCTGTAGCTCCGCTTGTGTCGATTGAGGACCGAGCCGTGTGCGGGCCTGTTGAACAAGCTAGAACAGTACCGAAGACCTACCGGATATATGGGAACCGGGAAACTGATGTAACTCGGGTAGCTGGATATTGAGGCATTGCCCGTCGTTCAGAGGGTAGGTTGAGAGCTCGAGGTGTAAATCGGCTGGCGGCACTGAGATGCGCGTGCAGAGACCTCTTGCTCGGGACGATGGGACCGGTTCAATATTTGGCTGACGGGCGAAAGGTGGTTGCGTACGGTGTCCGTGATGGTTGTTGTAGGCAACATCGAGTATGGGCGTACGTGACGGGTTGTTCGGGTAACCCTGCAGGTGTAAATCGATTATAATCGCCGTCCCTCGCGGTCAGTGAGTACCACATATTCACTGTACCGTGACGTAGAAAGAACAGGCTAGTTACATGTTAAAATGTTGCTGATTGAAAGATGGACTTGATTGCTAATGAATTGCTGTAGTTTAGAGGTAACTAAAGTTATTTTCAACTTTGGGCAAAGTACATGAGAGAAATGCGTTTCTTGTTTGATTGCGGCTCTCTCATGTGCCTTAGCGTAAGGTTCTCCACAACCTGCTGCTAAAACTTGAAAGTAAGGTTCTACTAATTAGGCGAGTCCTTGCAAATGATTTTTACCTCATGTAACCCATCACCCCTCATGTAGAAGTTCCATGTTTGGGTGAGATGGGTCAGACTTGCTGAGCCTTCGTGCTCACTGCTTGTGTTTGAAGCTTTTGCAGGGTTCTATGAGGAAGGGACTCCCGAAGAGGAGACGGAACCCAGGAGGGGAACCCCGTCGAGTGGGAGTCGTGCACGCCGCAGAGTTAGTGTGAGTGTGTGCTAGCAAGGACACGTTCAAGGGCTGAACGTGGACTAGATGCGTAGTCTACGCCCGTGAGTGTGGACTGGACTTATTTTGATGTAAACATGTTCATAAACTTGTTTATGTAATAAAATTTCGCTTCCGCTTTGTACCTTTGACGTGTGTTATCCGGTGCTGTGGAACGCAGCACCCCTCAGCATGATCCTGGCTCGACAAGACCGTGGGGTTGTGTCAATGCCGTCGGTACTACGTTTCCTCACCAAAGAAAAATCCTAAACCGGTATTCCGGCTTATACGTGTCAAATGGTGGAACTAAAGACGTCACTCACAAACGGTTTCTACACGTCATGCGCTAACGTGGTTAATGTACCTGCAGAAGAACACACAATAATTGTGCATACAAGGGTTTTTGACATTTCGGGCAGTTCCATATCATAATAAGGACATACGGTCCGTATCATTGCCATACGGATCGTCCTTGAGTCAAGCCACGTCTCAAGGTACATGGTCGTGTTTTCACACCACACGACTGGGAACCCGAGTAGAGCGCGAACGGGTCGTCACGGTTGGGAATTTTATCAACCCAACGGATACCACCTACTGCTTCATGACCGTTGAGGCACGCCGATGGCAAGCACTGCGTATGGCCCTTTGAACATTGAATGTTCAAGAGTTGCATACTATCGTGTTGCTTACCATACGATGGGGTATTCTCACTTTTGCCTAGAGCACGCTGGAGATCAGCATTTTCATATGCTCTCAGAACCATGGAGAGGTTCAGAGACTCATATTCACTACCGTGCCAAGCCACGGTGTATCATTCCATACTATTGCTCGTATGGCGAGCTTACCACAATTGATCCGCCTGCAGTGGCGTACCTTACCTCTTACCTGACGTCGGAGCGTCGTTACAGAATGTATAACATATAAGTTAGCTTTTCCACCTTAGTAACTACTACTATAATAGACCTTATGTGGGCTTAATGACTAATCCTCACTCGACTACTTCTAAGTTTTCAAAATAGGCTCTTTTCGAGCGTGCTATTCCCAATGCGGCTCTGATACCACGTCTGTGGGGACCACCCCATGATTCACCCACTCTAGGATCGAATAGGGTGGTGCCGTGCGATGCGGCACCCAACAGCACACAGGAAAAGAATTAAGAACAACATACAAACTTTTATTTAATATAAAACAGCAGAAGTCTTTTACAAATCCTAATTGACAGCGGAAGTATTATACAAAGATGGCCTCTCATCCTAACTATGCAAAAGTGCAGCCGTCCAGCCCGGGGACGCTACACACTAGCAGCAAGTAACCGGAGATCACGGCGGCGTGCAGGGCTCCAGCTCGGCCGTGTACCCCGACGGGGGCATCGCCTCGTCCTCGGAACCTTCCTCATAACTCTCACCTGCACATAGCTCAAATATTGCAACCGTGAGCACGAAGGCTCAGCAAGTCTTAACCGTCAATCCTAGGCATGGAACTCTACATGCAAGAATGTGTAAGATAGGAAAAAGGACTTTGCAATAAAGACACGCCTACATGTTGATCCTTACTTTCAGTTTTATAGCAACAGTTTATTGAGCCTTAGGCAGCCCTCACATCGGAAGTCCACAACGAAACAAGAAATGCTTTCCTCCGATGTGGAGATGCCGATAGTGGAATATAAACTTAATTAGCTCTATAACTACAACATACAAGGTTTCAAGACATTAATAGTTCAATACAGCATATTCAGTTGGCTTATTTCACTTCTTACTACGTCACAGCGCAGTGAACAAGCGGGTACTCAAATAACCGTGAGGGACGGTGATTGCAATCAAAACACACCCGGATAACACGTCACATACACTCACTTTCAGAAGCGTGATTCCACACCCCTTCCTACTCTGTTGTATGCGACAACCTTTCAAAGGCAACCCAAATGCCGAACCGGTCCATTCGTAACGGGCAGGAGGTCCCCGCGTGGAGTGTGACTGTGCCCACCGGCAGATTTACACCTTGCTACCCTCAACCCACTCCTATTTACGGTTGGGTAAGCCTCGACACCCAGGTTAACCAATTACATCGGTTTCCTGGTTCCCATATGCCAGTATGCATCTGGTACTGTTCGATACTTGTCCAGCAGGGCCGCACACGGACGGTCCTCAAAAGACACCAACAGGGCTACGCACGTGAGACCTCTGCTCACTGCATCCTATCTCCCCTGCTGGGTCTCATTTTTATAACTCAAGCCATTTTCTACCTCTTTTCATCCCGTGTGATAAGTACTATCTCGCGAGTAGCTTCCAACCATTCGACTTCTACCGAGATCCTAAACATTAGCATGGCATTCTATACTCATCGAGTTTGTAAACTACCCAACCCTTTATAGGAGTTAAAAAGGCTATGCAAGTGGGGTTTCAATCACCCTAACTCTAATGCATACATTCCAACCTAGACATAAGTGATACAAATGAAAAACTTTAGAAAAGGTACTTAAGTGCAAACCGGGGCTTGCCTGGTTGCGAGTTAAAAGGGAAGTCAGCTTCTGGTGGGAGGACGTCCAAAGGCTCCGGTGCGTTCTCAACTTCGGTCACTATTATGAAATGTAACAAAATATATGTATAAGTATTAATGATTTATGAGAATTGGACTTCTATTCATAGCTATTGCTATTTAGAGTCCTTAATTAGCTTTGGGATTTTTACAGTGGATACTAGACTCTCTAAGGATCATCTGAGCAAAATTTGGAGACATGTCATTGCACAATGTAGTCTTTAAAATTCCAACAAGTACAATGCTTCTCTGAATTTTGAGCCCAATTCAGGAGCTTTGACATAGCTAACAGTGGAAGATCTGATTAGGGTAAGTCTCCATGGTTCTAACAAAATTTGTTTCACCATTTTTGTAGCTACCATCAGAGAGATATGAATTTTCGAAGTTGGGCCAGAGTTCTGAAAAAGCTTCTTTTAAATTGGAATTTCCAATTAAAGGCTGAACTTGGGAAGGCAGTTTAGCCTAGCCAATAAACTGTAATGAAGCCCAAATTTTTACTGGAGATCAGTAACTGTGGAAAGGATTTTCTGCCCAAATTTGGGAATATTTCATAAAGAATTGCTTCTGTAATAAACCCCTAAAGGATTTATTAAACACAATTCTACTGAAATTCCTGGGCATTTTCATAGCCTAAACTTGGTTTCCCTGTGATGACGATTCCAACAAAATTGGTCTCACACTTTTTGGAGTTTTCTACACAAAGTTATGAGTCTCCAAAGTTTGAACTGTATTAGGAAATTCTGGAAATGTTTAAATCCCAGCGGTGGGTCCCACCCGTCAGTTCTTTCTTCTCCCTCGCGCCAAACAGAGGAGTCCGCGGCATTTTCTCCGGCGATGGTGGCGGGAACAGCTTTCCCGGCCATCTCCCGAGCCTAAATTCGCCGCTCCCCCATATTTGACCGTGCTGAACACTCTGGGAGGATAGCCGGCGGCCGTAGCTCACCAGAAACCACCGCGCCCCGGTGACAGCAAAGTTTTGAACTCCGGCGAGGTCGGGAACCCTTATTCCTCCATCACACAATCGATTCTCAGGCTCTAGAGCATCAGTGAACGATGTAGAAGCCCATAAGGGTCCTGGCCGCCGGTGAAACAGCCGGCAACCGGGGGCTCCACGGCGACCCGAGGTGCTTTTTGCACCGGCGACTACGGAAACTGCCAGGGCTCCCTAATTTCTTGATGTCTTTGCTCGGTTCTTCATCGAGGAGAGGCGCTAGGAAGTAGGGAAGCTATGTGCACTCTTGCTTAAGCTCTAATGGATTGTGCGCCACAAATTTCCTGTTAGACCGAGCCCTACCCGTCGGTGCACAGTTTGGGGAAACGGTGAAATTCTCGCCACCGGTTCTAGCAATTGCTAAACGGCCTCCGGCTACACGATCAGGACATGTCTACGCACCTTTCGTGTACAGAAAGTTGGGGCAGAGGGTGACCGAGGCGCTCTGTCCACGGTGGCCCGACTTTGGTTCCCGCCGATGGCTTCGGTTCTTGGCTCTGATCCTCGGATTAGGGCCAACAACCGCCTCAAGCGTCAAAGCTGAGTGGGGGACTGCCTTGTACTCATGTCGGCTCTCCTCCTTCGTGTTGTAAACTCGGGCGAGGAGGGATCAGTACTGGCTGGCGATCGAAAATGGCCGAGACCGCACCGGCGGCTCGCGTTCGCACGGGGGAGCAGGGCAGAGGCCGAAGCACAAGCTGTAAGTGGCGAAATGCTTCTGGGGCACTCAGGGCGAGCTGATCAAGACGAGCAGCGGCGAGGAGACCCTGAGGTGGCACGGTGGAAGCCTCGGGCGCGGGTAAATATCAAGCGCTGGCGCGCTGTGATCGCCCGGGGAGAAAACAAGTCGGTTGAGTTGCTTTGTGTGGCTGACAATTGGGTCCCACCTCCCCCTTTGTTTAGTCAAATTTTTTCTGATATTTTACATCCAGCAACTCAACATTAAAGGCCTTACTTCACCCCCAAAGTTAAGGTTTGAATTTGCTGAATTCAAATGGTTTGAATTCTGGTGTAGAATTTGAATTGGGTTTGATCATTTGAATTTTGAAAAGGAGTTTGAATTCTCCATTTTGTATTGTCCCAAACTCATAGCAAACCAGCTCCAAAATTTCCAATTTTTGGCATGGCTGCTCATTCAAAGATGGAGAACACATATGTGAAACCCAATTTTCAAATTGAGGGAATTGGAATTTGAAACTGAATTTGAAAATCGGATTAGAGGGCTTTTTCTTTTAATCCCAAACAAATATAGAAACTCCTCCAAATGAGCTGAAATTTGGAAGGGTGCATATTTGGTGTATGAAGATCCAAACTATGAATTTAGATCTCCATGTTTTGGAGTTTTTGGGGAGTCCAAATCCTCACTTTGAACTTAAACCTTATAATCCAAAGTTTTAATTCCCCCTCATTTTTCCTAAGTGTACATGAGCTGAATTTTTTTTGCTACCACTTTTTGGGGATTTTACATCCATGTGTGGACCAAAAGGTATTTCGTTCCATGATAGGCTCTTTTCTTTACCTTTGTGCATCTAGGTCCGACATAATGCTTAGTGTGTGTATGTGTGCACGGTTTCAAGCCGCTCCTAAGGAGTGTCACTTGACGGCCGTTAAGCGGATTCTTAGATATTTGGTTCACACTCCTATCCTAGGACTTTGGTATCCCAAGGGATCCATGTTCAATCTCATTGGATATTCCGATGCTGATTATGCCGGTTGTAAGGTAGATAGGAAGAACACGTCAGGGACTTGCCAATTCCTTGGTAGGTCCTTGGTTTCGTGGTCTTCAAAGAAACAAAACTCCATTGCCTTATCCACAGCCAAAGCGGAGTATGTTGCAGCCGGGAGTTTTTGTGCATAACTCCTATGGATGCGACAAACTCTTAGGGACCATGGTTACACTTTGAGCCATCTTCCACTCCTATGTTACAATGAGAGTGCCATCAAGATTGCTCACAATCCCGTGGAGCATTCTAGAACCAAACACATTGATATCCGTCACCATTTCTTGCGAGATCACTCTATCAAGGGAGATATCGTTATCTCTCATATTAGGAGTGAGAAGCAATTGGCGGACATCTTCACAAAACCCCTTAATGAGAAATGCTTTTGTGAACTGAATATCCTAGATTCTCGAAACGTAGCTTGAAGTGTGCACATCTGTTTGTTGCTTGTTTATAAACTTCAAAAATCCGCATGTTTTGAACATACTACCCTAATTCCCTTTACTCCATGAAAACTATGTTCAAAAGGATTCCTTGTTAAATATGGTCATTGTCGGTACCCTCAATATGGGGTATGTAAAAGCCCAAGAAAAGGGACTTGCAAAAACTTTTATGCACCTCACAACACAACAGTTTTGTTGTGTGTAGATTGTGAAATATTGTGAAGAGCATGTGGCCCCCATCAAAAGAATGATTAGAGGGGAAAGCCTTCACCTTCTCAATGTAGGGTTTCTACACATGAACATGAGAGGTTGAGCTCACCCCTAGGATTTGAAAAGTCTTGGGAAGGTTCAGTCCAAAGCTCATGCAAATTCAACACTTTTTGAGGCACTTTTGGGTTGTTTCAAAAAGAGGCCAATTTGAATGTAAATTCAAATTGCAGCAACTTTCATCACCCAAATTCATAAGTTAGCTCCATATCTATACTTAGCACATTTTTCTGAGTAAACCCACCAAGTTTCATCTCCATTGGAGCTCATCTTGTCAAGAGCTAAATTTGCAAGAATTCAAAACTGAATTTGAATTTCAGTTTAAATATGAAGCAAATTTAACCAAACAAAGTTTGAATTTGAGAATTCAAATTCAAACAAAGGCTTGGTGACTAAGTCTCACATTAAATTGTGAGTAGCTGAGGATATTTTGGCACAACAGAATTCAGAAAATTGGAAAAAACAAAAGAGATAGAGGGGAGGCCCACTGGTCAGTAGACTTAGCACCGAAGTCTCCTCAGCCGACTCCTCGACCGAGCGCGCTCGCCAGCTGCAGCCAGCAGCGGCGACCGACCACCTCGGCCGGCCAGCTCCTGCTTCGGCAGAGGAGGTGGCACAGCAGGTGTCGCGCTCTCCCCTGGCCTCAGGCGCCTATAAAAGGCCCGAGACCGCCGGCGAGCTACTGATTTTCACGAAGTTCTGTAACCAGCAGCCTAGTCGCCCGAGCTCCGATCGTGTGCCACCCCAGCTGTGATCATCTTCCGGCTTCGACCTCCATAGGAAAGTGAAGCGCTAGATCGTCCTCAAGACCACCGCGCAAACCGTTCCAAGGTTCGACCTCTGTGCGCAGAGAATTTCTCAGTTTAGGGCGAGTAGCTCCTTTCGGGACCCGATTAGGTTTAGCAGAAATTCGGGAAGCATAGTGGGTGGGAGGCCGAACGGAGCTGTGAGAGAGCATCTAGAGGTTCTGGCGACCCTTCTCGATCGAAAACCGGAAGGAAATCACCGCCGGAACTCTAAGTTCACCCTAGGACAGTATGGCGGAGGAGGGGGTCGCCGGTGAGGTCTGGGTTGCCGGCCGTTTAGGGCCCAACAGAGCTCATGCCGAGTTTCCCGAGGTTTCCCTGAGTGTGGCGACGCGATTAGCGCACGAAGAAAACGGTCAGAAGGGCGGGAACACATTGCCGAGGTAGCACAGAGGCATAGGGCTCGTCGCCGGCGAGCTATGGCGGTTAGCCGGCGGCGACATGGTGTCCAGCGGGTTCAGCACCCGAGATTACGTGGGGGCGGCGAGTCTCGTCGGCTCCGGTGAGCTAGATCGCCGGGAACGCTGACCTCGCCGGAGCTCCGGCGGCTCGGGGCGGCGACGTCGGGAGGTAGACGAAGGGCACGGCCCCACCTGTCAGCCCCTGTGTTAATCGCGCGCGAGCGCGCGGTTAGTTCAATTTAAACGGGCGGACCCCGCTGTCAGCCTCTGGTTTAGCGCGGGAGGGGATTTTCTGTAGGAAAATAATTCAGGGATTAGCTCAAACTTTAGAAATCCATAACCTTGGTTAGGAAGCTCCAAATTTAGTGATTCAAATTGGGTTGGATTCATTTTGCCTAGCTCTGTCCAGAGATACAACCCAATTTGTATGAAACCCATTAATTAATTCTGGAAAATTCTTTAAAGCTTTTCAGCAAAGGAATTTTAGAGGGAGTTTGGTTCATCCAAAAATCCCCAAATTTTGCCAGAATGTTCTTTAGGACATTAGTAAACCCCTGTAAAAGGTTCAGACCATTTGGAGTTGATTTGGTCAGAGCAATTCAAATTTGAAGGTGCTGTGTTCATTTGAATGCAGAAACATTTTCAGAGAATTTCCAAAACTTGGAAATTCAATTCTGGGCAAACCTTGACTCCAAAAATGCTAGGAAAATTCATGCAAACTCTATGAGCTATAATTGAAATTGTAGATCATCAAGTTGAGCATGAACAGGGGTATTACCTCAGAATAAATTCTTCCTTGCTGATTTGCCAAGAGAATTATTCTGAGCAAACCACTCCATGAAAAGTGCTAATGTTTGGTCCAGAGGGTTTTCTTGTGACAAGGAACTCACACAAAAATTCTCAGCTCCATTGGAGCTCTAGATCACCCCTGTCCTGTTTACCCACTTAAGGGATTAAGATGGAAAAGGGGGAAAACCACTTAGCATTTAACCATGTGACTAAGTCCAAGCCAAACCACCAACACCAGTTCATATGTAAATTCTTAAACAAAGTTCCAGGTGTTAGAGGCTGGTTATTAGAACCAATAGTAGAAGTTTTACTCTAAAACTCACATTTGCATCTAAATTAACGTATAGTATTTCATTAACGTGTAGCCGTTGAAGAAGAGACTCCGGAAGTGCTGGACTTCCTTCTTCCGGACGAAGCACTAACTCCTGACCAGCAGCAACAAGGCAAGCCCCGGTTTGCATTAACCCTTTTATAAATCTTACTTTGTTTACATGTGTCATATGAAGTATGTATGTGCATTAGGTATAGGGTGAATGAAACCCCACTTGCATAACCAAAGGTTCCTAAAAGAGTGAGGGTAGTGTCAAGGACCTCGAATAGACAGGCTATGCTTAATGAGTCATAGGACTTCGGTACAAGTCGAGTAGTTGGAATCTACTCGCGAGATAGGCTTGGGACACACGGGTTCGGTTGAGTGATGTGAGATCACTTTAGTAATGAAAATGAGACTAGGCAGGGGCTAGGGCGCAGCAAGAGAGAGTCTTGTGGGCGCAGCCCTGCCCGTGTCGATTGAGGACCGATCCGTGTGCGGCCCTGCTGAACAAGTATTGAACGTACCGAAGGCATATCGGATATATGGGCCCCGATAAACTGATGTAGCCTAAACCTCCGGGCGTCGAGGCATAGCACACCGATTTATAGGTGTAGGTTGAGGGCAGCAAGGTGGAAATCTGCCAACGGGCATAGAGAGATGCTCCGTGTGGGGAACCTCCTGCTCGTTTCGGTGCGACCGGTTCGACGTTTGGGCTGTTGGGTGAAAGGTTGTCCCGTACGACATCGAGTGAGCGTGCTGTGCAGCTCCACGGGTGGGCGTACGTGACGTGCTCTTTGGGTTTTCCCTGCAGGTGTATATCGAGTCGATTCGCCGTCCCTCGCGGTGACGAGTACCGCTTGTTCACTGCATCGTAACGTAGACTAATGGATGAAATATGTTGATTCAATGATGCTGATTGATATAATTGTATTGCTACATGTGTGCTACCAAATACTGCTTACTAAATTTCAGATTTCATGAACTGTTAACTTGTTGCTAAAAGATGAACTAAGGATGAACTTGTAGGCGTGTCCTTTTGCTTAAATGTTACTATCCTATGTCCATTGTACACCTCATGTAGAGTTTCATGCTTAGGTGAGTCGGTTAAGCCTTGCTGAGCCTTCGTGCTCACGGTTGCTGCTTAAGTGTTTTTCAGGTGAGGAGCCACCCACGGACTCGGAGTACGAGTCCACCGGCGAGGGTTACCCTCCGTCGGGGACCACGGCTGAGTGGGAGCCGTACACGCCGCGCTGAGCTGAGACGTGCAGCTAGTGTGGGTTGCCCTAGGGCGGGGCAACCGACTTTTGGCGAGATAGGCGGGCGTGAGTTGTTTAGTGTAGTCTTCCGCTGTGTAATAGAACAATAATTGTAACTGAAGTTTGTACTTATTTGTACAGTTTCAGCTGTTTTTTCCCATGTAATATATTGTGTTCTTATGACGTGTGCTGTCGGGTGTCGCATCGCGCGGCACCACCCTCTGCGATCCTGGATGAGCGGATTCCGGTCCGCCACAGCCTGGTATCAGAGCTGCAGTGGGGATAGCACAGTACTTAAGGACTGCATTATGGGAAAAACTTAGGTATACGGTGAGGAATCGGTAGTTGCCCAAGTAAGGACTATATTAGCATAGTTACTTAAAGTGGCAAAGACTAACTTATGTGTTATAATTCTGAATTTCAATTATGTAACGACGCACCTACGCTCTGGTAAGTATGGTAAGGAACGCCACCGAAAGCGGTTCAATTTCGGTTAGCTCTCCCTGACGAGGAACGTGGTTCGGGGATAGAGTCTCACAGCTTGGTGTGAGATGTCAATATGAACCTCTTGGACTCTTCATGTCCCTGAGTTCATATGAAACGCTGATCCCTAGCGTGCATTAGGCAAGTAAGTGGAGACCCCATCGCGTGGTCAGTAACGCGAGAGTGTGTTCGTCTGGAAATAGCCCAGGAGGACATACGCAGCGCTTGCCATCGGCGTGCCCTGCAGGGCAGTAGGTGGTATCTGTTGGGTTGATAACATTCCCAACCGTGACGACCCGTTCATGACATACTCGGGTTCCCCGTCGTGTGGTGTTGAAACACGATCACGTGCCTTGAGACGTGACTTAGCTCAAGGACGGCCGTATGGAAATGATACGGGCGTTTGTATTTACTGTCAAATATGGTAATGCCTGAAATGAAAACAAAACCTTGAGTGCGCCATTATTGTGTGGTCTTCTGCAGGTACTAACCACGTATGTATCCGTGTAGAAAACGTGTGCGAGAGACCGTTTAGTGCCACACTTGAGACGTATATACCGGTATGATCCGGTTAGGATTTTCTTTGGTGAGGAACGTAGTACCGAGGTATTGTAGGCATATGCATGAAAATATTGAGAACAAGGAATTAAAATCTATAGGTTCAACAGTTAGGACCCTGGTTGGGTATGAGAATGGGATGGTGATGAGTGTAGTTCCCCAAAAAGACTGAAAAACAGAGTGCTCTGTCTTGGGACAGCAAGTTTGCTGATCCTCAACAGGGCCTAACTCACAGGTCTTTAGCCGAGAGAGGTGTGCCATATGGTTCTGGAAAGGTATTTAAGTAGTCTACAACTTTGTTGTAGACTTCCAGAGCTGAAACTCACCTTAAGATGGCTTAAATCCCAGAGACATGTAACTGTCCAGAACTAGGACGGTGTTAAAACATTCTCTGGACTGTTCTGTTTTTCAAGGATAAACTCCCAGTAGAAAAATCTAAAATTTTCATATAATACATCCTTAGAAAGAGTAGAAGATGGGTGACATCTTTGAAATTCAAAGTTTCTGAAGTTTCAGCACAGAATTTAGTGGAAATCAGGATTGGAAACAGCCACTTCCAAGGGAGGTGCTGTTAAAATTCTTCCAGAAATTCTGCTAACTTTGAATTAACATAACTTTTTAATCAAAGCTGATCTGGGGGCAAATGAGTACTCGTTGGAAAGATACTAAAGTTAACTTTAGCTTTGGTATTCAACTTGAGTCATGAAAATGCCCATAACCGGATCAAAACTTGGAATAGGTAGAAACTGGTCATTCTGACGGAAGAATGACAGTTGAACTCATTGGAGAGGGTGTTGTACCCTAAGGGCGATACTAAAGTCTCGTAGTGACCAAACCTAGTTATGTTGAGCTTCCAGAGTGGAGGTTCATCAAGTTGGATTAAACTAGCTGGTGTTTGGTCTGGTAATGGTGTAGCTTGTGCAAAGTTATTACATTATCGGCTTACGAGAGATATCACATGTTTTTGTTGTCATAATATTTTTACGCCCATTATAATGGAACTGCATGCAAGTGTTGCGGGACTGATGTTTAATGTCGTATGGTTGCAGATGGTTCGTACTAGGACCACGCACGAGGTTGGTGGCTCTAGCCAAGGTGGAGGCGATGACTCCCAGCCACCGGCCTACGACAGCACCCCGCAGCAGCAGCCACCACCGCCGCCTCCGCTTACTCTAGCGGATGTGATAGCGGCATTGGTGGGAGGTCGTGAGGAGCAGACCGACCTGCTCCGCACGATCGTGCAGAATACGTCCCAGGCGGGAGGACGTCAAGAGCGAGGGCCTCGTGAGCCCCGCGAAGTGTCGTACTCGGATTTCACGAGTACGCACCCTCCAGTGTTCACCGAAGCTGAAGAACCACTGGAGGCGGACAACTGGCTGCGGACTATCGAGTCCAAGTTTGGGCTGCTCCAGTGTACGGAGCGGCAGAAGACGCTGTTCGCAGCACAGCAGCTCCACGGTGCCGCTGGTGCGTGGTGGGCGAATTATGTCGCCTCACGTCCGGCTGGCCATGCCGTGGAATGGCAAGAGTTCCGGGAGGCGTTCCGCGCCTATCACATTCCTCCCGGAATAATGAAGAGAAAGTTCCAAGAATTTTTGGAACTGAAGCAGGGCGGGAGGAGTGCCCACGACTACTCCCGTGCCTTCAACCATCTGGCGCAGTATGCGTCAGACTACATCTCCACGGAGGAGAAGAAGAGGGAGCACTTCTATCGGGGGTTACATCCCGAAATGAAGACCCACCTCGTACAATGGAACCGCGGCACATTCAACGATCTAGTCAATGCCGCCATCATGCAAGAGGACGCTCAGCGGGAGTTAGCAGCTGAGCAGAGGAAGCGTAGCGCTCCACCTAGCAGCGGTGGGAGTGGCGCTCCCCAGAAGTACCGTATGGTGTATCGGACACCATCCGGGCAGCAGTGGCAACCACCGGCGCGACCGCAACGGTTCGGGGGACGTCCCTTTCAGGCACCTCCGTTCCGTCCGCCGGTGCCACCACCAAGACAGCAGCAGCAGCAGACGGTACCCCGGGCGTTTCCACCGCCACAACGCGCCCCAGGTTTCCGTCCACCGATCAGCGGGGGACCGCCCCGTTTCACCTGCTTCACGTGTGGCCAAGCGGGCCACTTTGCGAAGGACTGTCCCCAGGGGCAGCAGAGCAGCGGGCAAGCCCAGCTCCAGGGCGGTGCTCGAGGCCGACCTCCGGTGAAGAAGGTTGGTCAGCGGACTGGAGGCGTCCGCAACCTCGACAATGAGGACGCCCCAGAGGGAGACAACGTGCTGGCGGGTACGTTTACTCTCAACCATCAAGCCATCGTCATATTATTTGATTCTGGTGCAACCCACAGCTTTATAAGTGCATCCTATGTGGCTAAACACCAATTGCAAGTCTTCCCAACCGACTGCACTTATATGATATGCTCACCGGGAGGGAAGATTTCAGCTAATATGATGATTCCAAAGGCACCTCTGTGCTTAGGTGGGAAGCTATATCCCACCACCTTGATAATCCTTATGGGACAAAAGATTGATGCAATCTTAGGGATGTCATGGCTGCAATACCATGGCGCTGTCCTAGAGACTCGGACACGGACGGTTCACTTAAATTCTCCATTCCACCGTCCGCATTCCATGGTGTTAGACATGCCAGTCCGGGAAGTTTTAGCAATTAATAGTGCTGAAGTTCTCAAGTTAGAAGACATCCCCGTAGTCCGGGAGTATCCTGATGTGTTCCCGGTTGATCTTCCGGGCATGCCACCTGAGCGGGATGTCGAGTTCAAGATTGAACTTGAACCCGGAACTACGCCCATATCACGGAGACCATACAAGATGGCTCCAAATGAGCTGGCGGAACTGAAAGAACAGCTCAATGATCTGTTGAGCAAGGGTTTCATTAGGCCGAGTTCCTCGCCTTGGGGATGCTCGGCGCTATTCGTGAAGAAGAAGGATGAGACCCTGAGGCTGTGTGTGGATTACCGGCCGCTCAACGCCGTCACCATCAAGAATAAGTACCCACTGCCCCGTATTGACATCTTGTTTGATCAACTGGTGGGGGCAAGTGTATTCTCAAAGATGGACCTTCGCTCTGGATATCACCAGATCAAGATCCGGGCGGAGGATATCCCGAAGACGGCGTTCTCGACGAGATACGGCTTATACGAATATCTCGTCATGTCCTTTGGTCTCACAAATGCTCCAGCCCATTTCATGTATCTCATGAACTCGGTGTTCATGCCGGAGCTGGACAAGTTCGTGGTAGTGTTCATCGACGATATCTTGGTTTACTCCAAGACAGAAGCCGAGCATGCCGAACACTTACGGATCGTTCTTCAACGATTGCGAGACCACAAGCTCTACGCCAAGTTCAGCAAATGCGAATTTTGGATCAGCCAAGTGCCATTCTTGGGACATATCATCTCAGCTGAAGGCATTGCGGTTGACCCAAGTAAAATAGAGCAAGTGTTGAAATGGAAAGCTCCCACTTCCGTTCATGAAGTCAGAAGCTTCCTCGGGTTAGCGGGATACTACCGGAGATTCATTCCAAGTTTCTCCAAGCTCGCTAAGCCGATGACAGAGTTGCTGAAGAAAGGGACAAAATATGTTTGGAACACGGCGTGTGAAGGAGCGTTCCGAACCTTGGTGAAGCATCTCACAACAGCCCCGGTGTTAGCTCAGCCGGATACAACAAAGCCCTTCGACGTGTATTGTGACGCGTCCGGTATTGGGCTCGGCTGCGTGTTGATGCAGGAAGGACGTGTGGTCGCTTATGGCTCACGCCAACTTCGGAACCATGAGCAGCACTACCCGACTCACGATCTTGAACTTGCTGCCGTGGTGTTGGCGCTGAAAATGTGGAGGCACTATCTCCTGGGGAACTTGGTGCATCTCTACACCGACCACAAGAGCTTGAAATACATTTTCACCCAGAAGGAGCTGAACATGAGGCAGAGGAGGTGGTTAGAACTGATCAAAGATTATGAGATTGAGATCCATTACCACCCCGGCAAGGCGAATGTGGTTGCCGACGCGCTGAGTCGGAAATCGCATGTCCATCACCTCACCATTACACCGGTGGAGGAGGAAGAGCCAAGTTTATACTTGGTTCCTTATGGATCGCTGTACAACCTTGCCCTCATCCCTACTATTAGGGAGGACATCATTGCAGCTCAGAAAACGGATAAAGGCATGGCACATCTCCGGAGACGGATAGACAATGGAGAAATTAAATGTTTCCGGAAGGATGATGAGGGGACGCTGTGGTTCAATGACCGCATAGTCGTACCCCGAGATATGGAGTTGAGGAAAAAGATCCTTGATGAAGCTCACTTGTCCAAATACTCCATTCATCCGGGCAGCAACAAAATGTACCAAGATTTAAAAAAGAAATTTTGGTGGACACGGATGAAGCGGGAGGTAGCTAAGTACGTATCCGAGTGCGATACGTGTAGACGAGTGAAAGCTGATCATATGAAGAAATCAGGGCTGTTGCAACCCCTGAAGATCCCGGCATGGAAATGGGAAGATGTGAGCATGGATTTCATTGTGGGATTACCCCTAACAGCCAACAAACATGATTCCATATGGGTAATCGTTGATCGGTTAACCAAGACGGCTCACTTCATTCCGGTGAATACACGTTACAATGCCGGCAAATATGCGGAGCTATACATAGCGAAGATTCTATGCCTATACGGGGTACCCAAGACCATTGTCTCAGATCGAGGTGCATTATTTGTATCTCGCTTTTGGGAGCAGCTACACGCTGCATTGGGTACTAAGTTGATCAGGAGCTCCGCCTATCACCCTCAGACCGATGGTCAGACAGAAAGGGTGAATCAAGTCCTGGAAGACATGTTGAGAGCATGTGCCATCCACCATGGTAGGAACTGGGATGATCACCTGCCATTGGCGGAATTCTCGTACAACAACGGTTATCAGGCGAGTATCAAGATGGCACCTTACGAAGCTCTCTACGGTCGTAAATGCCGCACCCCGTTAAATTGGTGCGAGTCCGGTGAAAGGGTCACATTCGGAGTTGATGTGGTGAACGACGCCGAGGAGCGCGTTCGGACAATTCAAGCCAATTTGAAGGCCGCTCAATCCCGACAGAAGAGCTACGATGATAAGAGGCGTAGGCCGTTGCACTTTGACGTTGGGGAACACGTGTACCTCCGCGTGTCTCCAATGAAGGGCGTGCACCGATTCGGTGTGAAGGGGAAGCTCGCTCCCCGTTTCATTGGACCCTACGCTATCACCGAGAAGTGTGGACCAGCAGCGTATCGATTGGAACTACCGGCATCTCTGGCTGGTGTCCATGATATTTTCCATGTTTCGCAACTGCGAAAATGCTTGAAGCATACAGCTGCTGTTCCTACCGAAGACATCAGCGAGCTGAAACCGGATTTAACATATGATGAATATCCGGTGGGAATTCTTGATGAGAAAGCCAGAACCACACGCAGCAGAACGTTGTGGTTCTACAAAATACTCTGGAGCAACCACACCGCCGAAGAAGCGACGTGGGAGAGCGAGGAGTTCCTTCGCTCAAATTACCCGGAGTTCATGGCTTCTCAACACGGGTAAGTCCCTATTACATCGCTATCTCTTCTTTTATAATCTCGGGACGAGATTCTTTTAAGGGGGGAGGGATGTAAAAGCCCAACAAAAGGGACTTGCAAAAACTTTTATGCACCTCACAACACAACAGTTTTGTTGTGTGTAGATTGTGAAATATTGTGAAGAGCATGTGGCCCCCATCAAAAGAATGATTAGAGGGGAAAGCCTTCACCTTCTCAATGTAGGGTTTCTACACATGAACATGAGAGGTTGAGCTCACCCCTAGGATTTGAAAAGTCTTGGGAAGGTTCAGTCCAAAGCTCATGCAAATTCAACACTTTTTGAGGCACTTTTGGGTTGTTTCAAAAAGAGGCCAATTTGGATGTAAATTCAAATTGCAGCAACTTTCATCACCCAAATTCATAAGTTAGCTCCATATCTATACTTAGCACATTTTTCTGAGTAAACCCACCAAGTTTCATCTCCATTGGAGCTCATCTTGTCAAGAGCTAAATTTGCAAGAATTCAAAACTGAATTTGAATTTCAGTTTAAATATGAAGCAAATTTAACCAAACAAAGTTTGAATTTGAGAATTCAAATTCAAACAAAGGCTTGGTGACTAAGTCTCACATTAAATTGTGAGTAGCTGAGGATATTTTGGCACAACAGAATTCAGAAAATTGGAAAAAACAAAAGAGATAGAGGGGAGGCCCACTGGTCAGTAGACTTAGCACCGAAGTCTCCTCAGCCGACTCCTCGACCGAGCGCGCTCGCCAGCTGCAGCCAGCAGCGGCGACCGACCACCTCGGCCGGCCAGATCCTGCTTCGGCAGAGGAGGTGGCACAGCAGGTGTCGCGCTCTCCCCTGGCCTCAGGCGCCTATAAAAGGCCCGAGACCGCCGGCGAGCTACTGATTTTCGCGAAGTTCTGTAACCAGCAGCCTAGTCGCCCGAGCTCCGATCGTGTGCCACCCCAGCTGTGATCATCTTCCGGCTTCGACCTCCATAGGAAAGTGAAGCGCTAGCTCGTCCTCAAGACCACCGTGCAAACCGTTCCAAGGTTCGACCTCTGTGCGCGGAGAATTTCTCAGTTTAGGGCGAGTAGCTCCTTTCGGGACCCGATTAGGTTTAGCAGAAATTCGGGAAGCATAGTGGGTGGGAGGCCGAACGGAGCTGTGAGAGAGCATCTAGAGGTTCTGGCGACCCTTCTCGATCGAAAACCGGAAGGAAATCACCGCCGGAACCCTAAGTTCACCCTAGGACAGTATGGCGGAGGAGGGGGTCGCCGGTGAGGTCTGGGTTGCCGGCCGTTTAGGGCCCAACAGAGCTCATGCCGAGTTTCCCGAGGTTTCCCTGAGTGTGGCGACGCGATTAGCGCACGAAGAAAACGGTCAGAAGGGCGGGAACACATTGCCGAGGTAGCACAGAGGCATAGGGCTCGTCACCGGCGAGCTATGGCGGTTAGCCGGCGGCGACATGGTGTCCAGCGGGTTCAGCACCCGAGATTACGTGGGGGCGGCGAGTCTCGTCGGCTCCGGTGAGCTAGATCGCCGGGAACGCTGACCTCGCCGGAGCTCCGGCAGCTCGGGGCGGCGACGTCGGGAGGTAGACGAAGGGCGCGGCCCCACCTGTCAGCCCCTGTGTTAATCGCGTGCGAGCGCGCGGTTAGTTCAATTTAAACGGGCGGACCCCGCTGTCAGCCTCTGGTTTAGCGCGGGAGGGGATTTTCTGTAGGAAAATAATTCAGGGATTAGCTCAAACTTTAGAAATCCATAACCTTGGTTAGGAAGCTCCAAATTTAGTGATTCAAATTGGGTTGGATTCATTTTGCCTAGCTCTGTCCAGAGATACAACCCAATTTGTATGAAACCCATTAATTAATTCTGGAAAATTCTTTAAAGCTTTTCAGCAAAGGAATTTTAGAGGGAGTTTGGTTCATCCAAAAATCCCCAAATTTTGCCAGAATATTCTTTAGGACATTAGTAAACCCCTGTAAAAGGTTCAGACCATTTGGAGTTGATTTGGTCAGAGCAATTCAAATTGGAAGGTGCTGTGTTCATTTGAATGCAGAAACATTTTCAGAGAATTTCCAAAACTTGGAAATTCAATTCTGGGCAAACCTTGACTCCAAAAATGCTAGGAAAATTCATGCAAACTCTATGAGCTATAATTGAAATTGTAGATCATCAAGTTGAGCATGAACAGGGGTATTACCTCAGAATAAATTCTTCCTTGCTGATTTGCCAAGAGAATTATTCTGAGCAAACCACTCCATGAAAAGTGCTAATGTTTGGTCCAGAGGGTTTTCTTGTGACAAGGAACTCACACAAAAATTCTCAGCTCCATTGGAGCTCTAGATCACCCCTGTCCTGTTTACCCACTTAAGGGATTAAGATGGAAAAGGGGGAAAACCACTTAGCATTTAACCATGTGACTAAGTCCAAGCCAAACCACCAACACCAGTTCATATGTAAATTCTTAAACAAAGTTCCAGGTGTTAGAGGCTGGTTATTAGAACCAATAGTAGAAGTTTTACTCTAAAACTCACATTTGCATCTAAATTAACGTATAGTATTTCATTAACGTGTAGCCGTTGAAGAAGAGACTCCGGAAGTGCTGGACTTCCTTCTTCCGGACGAAGCACTAACTCCTGACCAGCAGCAACAAGGCAAGCCCCGGTTTGCATTAACCCTTTTATAAATCTTACTTTGTTTACATGTGTCATATGAAGTATGTATGTGCATTAGGTATAGGGTGAATGAAACCCCACTTGCATAACCAAAGGTTCCTAAAAGAGTGAGGGTAGTGTCAAGGACCTCGAATAGACAGGCTATGCTTAATGAGTCATAGGACTTCGGTACAAGTCGAGTAGTTGGAATCTACTCGCGAGATAGGCTTGGGACACACGGGTTCGGTTGAGTGATGTGAGATCACTTTAGTAATGAAAATGAGACTAGGCAGGGGCTAGGGCGCAGCAAGAGAGAGTCTTGTGGGCGCAGCCCTGCCCGTGTCGATTGAGGACCGATCCGTGTGCGGCCCTGCTGAACAAGTATTGAACGTACCGAAGGCATATCGGATATATGGGCCCCGATAAACTGATGTAGCCTAAACCTCCGGGCGTCGAGGCATAGCACACCGATTTATAGGTGTAGGTTGAGGGCAGCAAGGTGGAAATCTGCCAACGGGCATAGAGAGATGCTCCGTGTGGGGAACCTCCTGCTCGTTTCGGTGCGACCGGTTCGACGTTTGGGCTGTTGGGTGAAAGGTTGTCCCGTACGACATCGAGTGAGTGTGCTGTGCAGCTCCACGGGTGGGCGTACGTGACGTGCTCTTTGGGTTTTCCCTGCAGGTGTATATCGAGTCGATTCGCCGTCCCTCGCAGTGACGAGTACCGCTTGTTCACTGCGTCGTAACGTAGACTAATGGATGAAATATGTTGATTCAATGATGCTGATTGATATAATTGTATTGCTACATGTGTGCCACCAAATACTGCTTACTAAATTTCAGATTTCATGAACTGTTAACTTGTTGCTAAAAGATGAACTAAGGATGAACTTGTAGGCGTGTCCTTTTGCTGAAATGTTACTATCCTATGTCCATTGTACACCTCATGTAGAGTTTCATGCTTAGGTGAGTCGGTTAAGCCTTGCTGAGCCTTCGTGCTCACGGTTGCTGCTTAAGTGTTTTTCAGGTGAGGAGCCACCCACGGACTCGGAGTACGAGTCCACCGGCGAGGGTTACCCTCCGTCGGGGACCACGGCTGAGTGGGAGCCGTACACGCCGCGCTGAGCTGAGACGTGCAGCTAGTGTGGGTTGCCCTAGGGCGGGGCAACCGACTTTTGGCGAGATAGGCGGGCGTGAGTTGTTTAGTGTAGTCTTCCGCTGTGTAATAGAACAATAATTGTAACTGAAGTTTGTACTTATTTGTACAGTTTCAGCTGTTTTTCCCATGTAATATATTGTGTTCTTATGACGTGTGCTGTCGGGTGTCGCATCGCGCGGCACCACCCTCTGCGATCCTGGATGAGCGGATTCCGGTCCGCCACAGGGTACCCCCGCGCACAGGGGAAACTGCCTAAGGACCTCACCCTTCTCCGCAGGGAGAGCTCCGAAGGCGCCATGTGTCCAGCGGGGCCGGACAACCCTCTCCTCAGAGGTAAGCTCCGGACCCGCCACGTGGCCAACTGAGCCGGACCTCCCCCACCTCCGCAGAGAGAGCTCCGGAGGCCCCATGTGCCCAGCAGGGCCGTACCTCCCTCTCCTCAGAGGAGGGCTCCGGGCCTGCCACATGGCCAGCAGAGCCGGACCTCCCCCCTCCGCGGGGAGAGCTCCGATGGCTCCACATGTCCCGCGGGGTCGGACCTCCCTCTCCTCAGAGGAGAGCTCCGGGCCCGCCACGTGGCCAACTAAGCCGGACCTCCCCCCTCCGCGGGGAGAGCTCCGAAGGCTCCACGTGTCCCGCGGGGCCGGAGCTCCCTCTCCTCAGAGGAGAGCTCCGGGCCTGCCACGTGGCCAGCAGTGTCGCGCTACCTACCCCCGCACGGTAGGCGGCAAGGGTAAAGACGTGCCATACCTTGCCTGTACAAGGTATTCAAGACCCGCGCCTTCCAAAGGTGCGGAGACACGGAGCATGCCTCTGTCAGGTGCCGTTGTGCCCAGTCACAACGCAGACTGGCGCGCTGCGTCAGAGGCTGCACGCCAATAAACACAACGACAAGACATCCCCTGCCGCCCCTGCCATCATCAACCACTACGACTAGCTGGCGGCATGGGCAGGGCGGCAGAACGAAGACTCGGAAGCCCTCGCTAGAGGCAGCCACCGGCGTAACTGCAGATACGGTAGATGGCAGGCAATCTCCCCGGGACCACCTGTCGGGTCCCGGCCCACCTTGTAAGCCGCCCGAGCCTTGGACTATAAAAGGCTCGGGTAGGCAACGTTAGCAAGGGTTCGACTCTTTGCACACATACGCTCCAGCATCGGAGCACTTAGGTCATCCTCATGCTCAGGACTCCGGTTCTGAGCAGCAAGCAATACAACGAGCAACTCAGCTCACCGTGGACGTAGGGTATTACGCTCCGGCGGCCTGAACCACATAAAAATCCCTGTGTCAAGCTTCTCCCTCCATCGTCCCTAACGCGTGAGCTCTCCGTGAGTGACTAGCCCCTCCAAAAAAGAACCTCTGCGGGCTGCCCAGAGCAGGCCCGGGGGAAGTGTCGGTTACACACTTCGACATTTGGCGCGCCAGGAAGGGGCTTTTCCCTTGCGCCACTAGCTTCTGCCGACGAAGATGATGAAGCTTCCTTCAGCGGCAAGCTCTCCCCGCCCACGTTCGCGAAGAACGGTGACCAGTGGGGACTACGTCTCGACACACTCAGGACGGAGTGTGTCGGTGCAAGCTGGGAGCCAGCAGCCGACTCCGGCAGCGCCGACTCCGGCAGCGCAGGCTCCAGCGAGCGTGAGATCCACTGCAGCACTGAGTGTCTCCCACGGGGGCGCACTAGCTGCAGCACGAGCGCTACTGCGCAACCCACCTGCTGGGGACGCGCCTCAGTCAGCGACCCAGCAGTGGATTTGCAACGTAGACGGTCTCATCGTTGCCGCCGCCAACCCTCAACTTCGGCGGGAACGACGTCCCAGTCAGCCGGCTGTGTCACTGACGCGCACACCAACGGTTGATGGGCAGACGGCAGATTCCCGCTCCACCAGGCTCCCATCGGCGGACCTGAGGTCGGAGCTCGAACGACGCCACTTGGGCAAAGATGCCCGAGTGATCATCGAGCGACGTCGAGAAAGGCATCGCAACCAAGAGGCCGGCGACAGCATGTCGACCGCCTCGACCCAGCCTGAGCCATAGACGTTCGCCGCGCGATCTCTGCCCCAGGCATACGCCACGCAGCATATGCCCTGCAAATGGTGCCCCCGGTCTATGGCGCAGCCTTGCCCATACCGAGGTATACAGTGCTGGCAGCGAACCAAGCGTTCGCAGCACCAACGCCTGCAGCAACAGGAGCAGGATGTGCGGCCCTGGCGCCACACCTTCGCTTCGCGAAGTGGCCGCGCAAGTTTCGGCCGCACCTGCCCGAGAAGTATGATGGCAGCGTCAACCCGGCGGAGTTCCTCCAGATCTACTCCACCGCCATCCTTGCTGCATGAGGGGACGAGGCAGTCATGGCCAACTACTTCCCCATCGCCTTGACCGACCCAGCCCGGTCATGGCTCATGAATCTCCCCCAGAGTTCCATAACCTCATGGGGAGAGCTCTGCCGGCAGTTCACTGCTAACTTCGGCAGCTCCTACACCCGGCCTGGCACGGAGCTCGACCTCCACGCCATCCAGCAACAACCTGGAGAGACGCTGCGCTCCTTCATCCAGCGGTTCTCCCAGGTACGGAACACCATCCCGCATATCCAAAATGCTTCTGTGGTGGTGGCGTTCCGGCAGGGTGTACGGGACAAGAAGATGCTTGAGAAGCTCGCGACCGGAGAGGTTCGCGACATCTCAGAGCTCTTCAGCCTGGCGGACAAGTGCGCCAGGGCAGCAGAAGGACGGAACTGGCACTCACTACCAGCCTCCGAGTCAGGAGGACAGCCCGGATCTGGCGCTGCTTCCCATGGAAGCGGCAAGAAGATCAAGAACCGGGGCGGTGGCAAGATGAAGTAACCGGCCTCAGCTCCCGTTGCTGTAGCAGAAGCACCCAGCGGAGCTCAGGGGCCATGCCCCGACAAGAGGCAGCGACAGTCACCAGCTCCAGATGGTGACCAAGGCGAGCCATGCCCCGTGCACGACACCAGCAGCCATACTGCTGCTGAGTGCCGGGAGATTCAGAAGCTCGCGGAGCGCTTCCGCAAGGGGAAGCAACCATGTTCTGACGCCCCTCCCTTCCGTCAAAAGTAGGGTAAGCAGAAGGTCGACACCCAAGACAACGTCGGCCACCAGGTGGGGTTCCAGGAGCCTCAGCACGCCGTAAAGGCGGTACGCAACTATGGGGACTCCAGCTCCAGTGACGACGAGTCAGGGCGGTAGCCCACTACGACTGCCCCAAAAGATCTGTGGAGACTGCACTGCTGCAGTATCAGCCTTGGAGAGGCTCCAAGCAGTTGCAGCAGTCCAAGCACCAGCCCCTGGCGTCGCAGAACTGGGCCAGCTCCACCCGAGCGCACGTCTCTGTGCCTCGGCCGCACCTCCCGGGGGCCGCCCAAGATCCGTCAACCTCCTGTTGTCCTGAGCCAATGGAAGAGGACATCCTGGGTCCCCCAAGAAGAGTCTGGGTCCGCCTACCTCTTGTCGGCCTGGGCCAATAGAGGAAGGTACCCCGGGGCTCCCGGGAGAAGCCGCGCAGGACCAGCTCCGGTGTGAAGATATCGACCTCGTCGATGAGGCATGATTACAAGCAGCACCCCACAATGCACTGCCCCAGCTGGTGCTCCGGCGCTACCGCCAAAGGGCCAAGCGTGTCTGGGAGCTACAAGAAGGCGACCAAGTGCCGTGGCGCACACTTTCCCGCGAAGGACCTATAAACTCTCCCCCAGCCGGGAAGGTCCCTTCTGAGTCACGAAAGTTGCCGCCCCAGGTACATACGCCTCTCCACCAAGGATGGGATCCACTCCCGAACCCTTGGAGCATGGAACATCACAGTAAGTTCTATCCCCTGAGCATTAGTAGAACAGGCCTTTTCCTTTCTGTAATAGACCCCATAGGCTCCAGGAACAGCGCTCGGAGCAGCTAAGCCTTAGGGGACGGTCCAGGACTATGTCCAGCTTGGCCTGGTTCCGACCCCAAGTGTGTCGAGTCTTGCTTCCCTTCTTAATGGGGCGGGTCGTTGCCTCCATGTTCAGCCTGCCTTCCTCCTATGAGCATTTACACAGAAACCTGTTCTACCACGCTCTTACTTATGTGCTCATTTAAATTACGCATATTTCTATGACCGCACTTTCTATGTATGCTCACCGTACATTTAGCTCCCCTTTCCCGCTCTCATCCATATTCAGCATTTGCTATCCTACCGAAGGCGGTTGCGCTTGAGGCACCTGCCGATGACCAGGGGGCCTTTCGGGCCTCCCCAAGTCAGGTGTTGCGGTGCCAGTTGGTCACCTCCAGGAAAGACCTGCGTTGTGCATGGGGGGGTCCAGGGTCCGTAGCCTGCTTTGGCGGTTCCGACCCAAAGCGTGCGCACCCAGCCCTTCGGAGGTCCAGGGGAGTACAGCCGCTTTGCGTTGTTCCGTACCGAAAGCCTGTGCACTCTGCTTCCCCGGCGTACGGTCTGGTACTAGGGGCCAGACGGTCGTACCCTGACCTCGGAGGGAGCCGGAGCCCCGGCGCCTCGCGCACAGAATTGCCCAAGCCCCGTATACCGGACTAGGACTGTAAGCCAAATAAGAATAAGAGATGGCGAGGGGAGAACCCCCGAGGAGAATTAAGCTTTCTCTACCTGTGTGCAGGATCTGCAGGTTTTAGCTACGGGGACCGCATGAAAAGGGGGGAAAGAGCTATCGACTACTCCAGCGCAAGACCAGAGGATCCGGGTCTCGCCCCTTCCGCAGGGGCGAGCCCCGAAGGCCCCACGTGTCCAGCGGGGCCGGACCTTCATCTTATCAAAGGAGAGCTCCAGGCCCGCCACGTGGTCGGCAGATCCGGACCTCCCCGTTCTCACGGGCGAGCTCCGGAGACCCCTGGGGCCCTTAACTCAATAAGGACCCGAGGAAGGTGTTTGTGCAAGGCTTCAAGATTGGTGAAGACCTCTGAGTACCTTGTGGAGCTAAGGACTCGGCCAGGCCAAGCCAAGAAGAAGACAAAAGGACATAGACACAACAAACAACAAGAGTCTGTTTATTCAAGGCTCCACGAGCTGGACTACAGACTCGACAAAAGAAAAAGAAAAGATACAAGCCCTAGGATTCCCCTGGCTCGCGCCAGAACCTAGAGGCTACAAGGGAGGCCGTGTCCCCGACATCAGCCCTAGCGGCTTCCTCACGCTCCGCGGCAGGGCCCTGCCTCGCTGGCTCCAGTGAGAAGGAGGGGTCCTGGCTCCGGAAGCACGCCAACACGTGTGTAGCAACCTCCATCGCCAGGCCCCGACCCTCTGCCTCGAGCTCACCGGCGACCACCGCTTCAAGCCTGTTCAGCTTGGTGCCGATAGACTCGAGCGCGGGGATCACCTCGGCCACCTTCAGCGCTGGGGCCGCTGCCTTCACCGGGCTGAAGCCAAGGGGGACCAGTGCGGACCCTGCCTGGTCGACGAAGCTCGAGACCGCCCCGGCCTCGGTGGACCGCAAGGCCAGGAGCTCCTCCACCTCGCGGCAGGCTGCCAGCAAGGCGTCAAGGCTCCCCTCGGAGAATTCCTTGTCCTGGGCTGCCAGAGATTCTTCCCGGAGCTGTTAACTCTGGGCAAGCCGCTCCAACTCCGAAGCCCGGAAGTCGGCAGCCAGCTCCCGATCCAGGACCGCCTGGCGCTCCCGTGAGACTTGCTCCTCCCTTGCGACCAGATCAGCCTTCCGGGCCTCCAGCTCTTTGGCTCGGGCCCTTAGGTCGCCCTCGCCAGCCGCCAGCTGCGCGGCGACCTTCTCTACCTTAGCCGCAGCAGTGCGCTCCTGGTCCGCGATGGCGCGCTCACGGCGCTCCAGCTTTAGACGCAGCCCCTCCAAAGCGGAAAGACGCTCATCGGCCTGAGCGTGAGACTCGCGGGCCTCCCGGTGGAGCCGCAGAGTCTCGGAGTCCAGGCGGTTGACGGCCCTCCTCTGACGGTCAAGGAGCTCCTCTATGACATCGAGTGATACCCGCCTCGAGTCAAGTTCCTCCCTGACCTACTCGGTTTGCTCCTTCAAGAGGCGCCCCCAGGTGAGGAGGCGATCCCTCTCTAATGCTTGCCCCTCCCGCTCTCGACCGAGCGCGGCCAGAACCTGCCGGATGCTCGTCAGGACGAGCTCAAGAGCGTCTGCCAGGGGTAGCGGGGCGGCAGAGGCCGAAGCTGCGCCCCAAACCTCCTCCATCACGTCGTCTTCAGGAGGAGTCGACGCTCCGGCAACCGGGATAAGGCTCTGATAAGGAGAAGCCGACACTGGGGCAGGCTCGCTCCCGGTGCGCCTCGGTTCGCCGCCCACCGTAGGCCTGTGGCAGCTTCTCCCGCTTCGGCAACATGAGGCGGGACACCGCCAGTCGGTCCCGCCAAACCTTCAGCGAAAGCCGGCTCCCGAGCCGATGAAGGGGGATGAACGGGAGGTGTCGCCGCTGCCGCAGGAGCTGGGCCGACCGCCGCAGAAGGAACTTGCGCTGGCTTGGGGGGCCGCTGCGACCATTTCGGTTTCCGGGCGCTGCGACGCAGATCCCCCGTCAGTCGGGGATGGCCGGGAAACGAGAACGTTACCGGCACTCGAGGGGTCCCTGCAAACATTGGAGACTCCCGAGTTAAGAAAAGAATAAGACAATACAGGCTCTAGAATCCGGTAAACATTGCTTACCGAGAGACACGAGCGCTCCAACGGGCTCTGAACCCCGGCTTCCGAACCGGGGAAGGTCCACTAGAGCCTGCCGTTGCCGCCGAGGGCTGCCCCGCAATCGCTTGGACTGGCGGAGCAGGGGATGCTTCTGAAGCCCCCCTAGATGCCGATCCGGCTCCTGAGGCCCGGGGCGCCTGAGTTCTTAGCTTGCCCCTGGGCGTCGCCGCACCAGCACTCCCCCTCGAAGCTCCACCTCCTGAGGAAGGAGGGCGCAACGCCTGGGGACCCTCAGTCCATCGCCGCTCAAGAGCAATCCCATAGGGATGATGAGCCCGAGGCCTCTTGGAGTCGCCACCGGACGGGGTGCCATCTCCAGAAGTAGGGCGCGCAGGCGCCCTGGATCCCTGACTCGGCGCGAACGCCGCCACCGGAGGAGACCGGGCGCGTTTCTTCTCTGGAGGCAGGTTGGAAGCCATGGCAGGAGGAAGCTCAAGAACAGGGAAGACAAAGGTGCAAGAGCTCAAGGAAGATGCAAGCGTTGGAACCGAAGGGAAGCCGTGATGCTGGTGAGATCCCCTTTTAAACTTCCCTAGCGCGATTCAAAGCGATTCGGAACTCTTCGAATACGCCGCTTGGATAACCGCTTCGGCTCCAAGACCAAGCGTCGATGACATGTCGACCCAAGCCGTCCGGCTGAAGCGGTGGTCCAAGAAGTCAGTCTCCCTAGGAGATGAGCTGATGAGACACTTCGGCGGTTCCAGAAAAGGCGCGGCGACGTGCAGAAGTGGCAGCCTTGGGAACCACCGCAGTAAAAGCAGCCATCAAGTGGCGCACACGCTCCCACGATCCCTCGACTGTTTGTGCTCTGGCAACGGTCAATGCGGGTCTTCGAGAAGGTGCGCGGAGCGGAAGAGACTGGGGCCCCACCTCGGGCTCGCTATCTCCCCCGAGATGGGCTCGGGGGCCACTGTCGGTACCCTCAATATGGGGTACCCCTGCGCACAAGGGAAACTGCCTAAGGACCTCGCCCTGCTCTGCAGGGAGAGCTCCGAAGGCGCCATGTGTCCAGCGGGGCCGGACAACCCTCTCCTCAGAGGTAAGCTCCGGGCCCGCCACGTGGCCAACTGAGCCGGACCTCCCCCTCCGCGGGGAGAGCTCCGGAGGCCCCATGTGCCCAGCGGGGCCGGACCTCCCTCTCCTTAGTGGAGGGCTCTGGGCCCGCCACGTGGCCAGCAGAGCCGGACCTCCCCTCTCCGCTGGGAGAGCTCCGATGGCTCCACGTGTCCCGCGGGGTCGGACCTCCCAATCCTCAGAGGAGAGCTCCAGGCCCACCACGTGGCCAACTAAGACGGACCTCCCCCCTCCGTGAGGAGAGCTCCGAAGGCTCCACGTGTCCTGCGGGGCCGGAGCTCCCTCTCCTCAGAGGAGAGTTCCGGGCCCGCCACGTGGCCAGCAGTGCCGCGCTTCCTGCCCCAGCACGGTAGGAGGCAAGAGTAAAGACGCGCCATACCTTGCCCGTACAAGGTATTCAAGACCCGCGCCTTCCCAAGGTGCGGAGACGCGGAGCACGCCTCTGTCAGGTGTCGTTGCACCCAGTCACATCGTAGACTGGTGCGCCGCATCAGAGGCTGCACGCCAATAAACACAACGACAAGACATCCCCTGCCGCCCCTGCCATCATCAACCACTACGACTAGCTGGCGGCATGGGCAGGGCGGCAGAACAAAGACTCGGAAGCCCTCGCCAGAGGAAGCCACCGGCGTAACTGCAGATACGGTAGATGGCAGGCAATCTCCCCGGGACCACCTGTCAGATCCCGGGCCCACCTTTAAGCCGCCCGAGGCTTGGACTATAAAAGGCTCTGGTAGGCAACGTTAGCAAGGGTTCGACTCTTTGCACACATACGCTCCAGTATCCGAGCACTTAGGTCATCCTCAAGCTCAGGACTCCGGTTCTGAGCAGCAAGCAATACAACGAGCAACTCAGCTCACCGTGGACGTAGGGTATTACGCTCCGGCGGCCTGAACCACGTAAAAATCCCTGTGTCAAGCTTCTCCCTCCATCGTCCCTAACGCGTGAGCTCTCCGTGAGTGACTAGCCCCTCCAAAAAAGAACCTCCGCGGGCTGCCCAGAGCAGGCCCGGGGGAAGTGTCGGCTACACACTTTGACAGTCATTGTTTGTTTGATGTATGCTTACTGACCATGTTTGCCAAAGATATTTGCAAAACTTGTCCAAAAAGGATCATATTCTTGAGCTAAAATTCAAATTAGATGAATTTCAGCATACAGACGGACTAGTCCGCCCATGGGATGGACAAGTCCAGGCTGTCAAGGTCGGACTTCTCAGCGGACAAGTCCAAACCGGACTAGTCTGCCTGGGAGGCCGGACAATTCCGGCCCCAGAGGAGTCCGGCTCTGGTCTGCCAACCGGACTTGTCCGGGCACCAGGCCAAACTAGTCCGGCCCCTGGGGACTTAACCTCCCAGGGGCAGCCAGACCTCTCTCTTCATAGACTAGTCCGCCTCTCACCCTCTCTCAAGCCGGAAGCACCTCAAATTGGCGATTTTTGATCTCCTCCACCAAAAATCTCGTCCAATCCACGGATTGGAGCCCAAGGAGTGTGGAAATCTTTCCCCGTGCTTCGTTGTTCAAGCTTCGACTTCGATTTCATTACATTTGAATATTTGAAAAGGTATTCTTGACCTAACCAAAAATCCTTCTTTTTCTTCATTCTTAGGTCTTTTGCTAGAAACCTCTTCACTAATGTTGTTCCTAGTGTCAATGCGATCGTAGCCTAGGAGTATTGCAACTTAATTCGAAGTTTTTACGAAAAAAAATTGTTAGGGTTTGGGTTCTTTCTTGTATAACCCGGACTAGTTCGGTTTTGGACGGACAAGTCCGTTCTCGGGCAGACTAGTACGGCCCTTTAACGGACGAGTCTGGTTTACACAGGACAAACTCCAACTTTAGCCATTTTTAGTGAATTATTTTGCAATATTCCACTTCCTTGACCTCTCATCCCTTGTTTCCCAGGAAATATGTCGGACTCCGACCAAAGCTCTCCCCTTCCAAGTCCCACGGTCGAGGAGGCTCGACAAGCCCTTCATCGGCACATTGCCGAAGAGAGGGCGGCAAAGGAGGCCCAAGCGGCTAAAGAAGCCGTCTGTCGAGAGGCAAGAACAAATAAGAAGCATGATCTCGACGAGGAGGCAAAAATTGCCCAAGCCGTTGAAGAATCCTTGAAGGATCAACGGAGAAAGAAAAGGGCTGAACGTGAAGCACAAAGCTCCCAAGCTGCTAGTGCCTCAGAGCCCAAGAGGAATAGGTTGGTCACCTTGGGAGATAAAGAGCGGGAAAAGGAGAAGGAGAAGGAACCGAGGGTAGGGTTCCTCGTGATCCGAAGAAGGGCAAGGCTCCACTTCCTGAGGAGCCCAAGAACAAAAAGGCAACTGCCAAAGCACCGACAAATAGGGCAGGAGGGATAGTAATCAGAGAGAAAGGGCAACCGAAGCCTATCGGCCCCTTGATGATGGCTGCCCCTGCTAGAGATCCAAACCGGCAGCCCAACAATCCGACATTTATATTCAAAGGAAAAGGGGCTGAAAAGGCGAGGAGGCTGAGGATGGATAAAGTCTATGACTATGAGAAGCACACAGCTGACCCTAGGTTTTTGTGTGACTTCCACTGCCATTACTACCACTTAGTGTACCTAAAGATGAAGACCCCAGTCGCTCAAGCTCAATGGGTAGATTGGGACTACATGGCCAAAAGGGAGCACAAAGCCTTTGATGCAGTGATTGAAGCTGCAAAGAGCCATGGAATCAAGGAAATCATGACCTTCAAGTATGACTGGAACATTGAGGTAATTGTGCAGTTCTATACCACTGTGTACTTCTCCACCTACGGTGACCGAAAAAACACCTGGATGATCCATGGAGAGCAGTACTCAGTCACCTATGAGAGGTTTGCACAGATACTTGGCCTTGAGGAGCACTTGGATCATGAGATTATCATTTCCAATCTCAAGGTAGTGGACAGGGATCATCTTGATTACATGTACCCTAGTCATGTTCCCTATGAGGCTGGGCTTGCTAGGAACATCAAGCCATTCTATAGCATCCTCAACCGTATTCTGAGGAGGACCATTGCCCCTAAGGATGTTGATGCAGGGGTAATTCAAGGAAACTTAAGGCATCTCCTCCTCCTGATAGATGGTGAAGAGATGTTCAACCTTGTTGAGCATAATTATGATGGCATCTTCAACATCTCTCACACTCCCAACCGCTCATGTGGTTATGCACCGTACATCATGTGCTTAATTGAAAAGGTGTCGGTGATTGTCTTTGTCAAGGATGTCATTCATCGACCTCTCCGTCCTCAGCTACCCCCCATTGTGCCAGAACCCGCAAGAAGGAAAAATGCTCAACCTCCTTCCAGCTCAGCGGCCCCTCTTAGCTCAGTGGCACCCCCATCATCTCCTCCTCCGCAGTACATGAGCGGATTCTTCAAGTGCTTCAATGCACTCTTCGCCTCTTGTCAGCGTGTGGAGGTCCGGACTCGACGCATGGAGAGGCATCAGGAGAAGTACCTCAAGGCTGTGTGTGACAAGCTTGAGGTACCCATGTCTCCTCCCGAGGAGAGTGATGGGGAACTCACTCCATATCCAGAGTTCACCGCTGATGAGCTCGCCCAGTTCAGGGAAGATGGAAGCTTGTGACACCCGGTTCTGAAAACAAAACCATGTTAATGCATATGTGTGCCCAGGATGTTCATCACACATACACATGTAATCCACAAATTGAATCCAAAATATAACCATGAATAAATAGTGTATAAGTACTTTATTACATTGACTCATTGTCTCACTCATAAATCTCTAACTTATTCTTGCATTGGAAGTCTCTAAACGACAGGGGAAATAAATAAATAGTAGCAGGCTCCATTTTCAACTCTATAGACATGTTGACGGTAATTCGCACGCCTAGTACTCCACATGGTCCTCGAAGTACTCTTCTCCTGTTGCTGATGTTTATGTGATAATGCAAGGGTGAGTACATGTCGTACTCAGCAAGTGCAGGAAAAGTATGACATGTAGCTTTCAACAAGGTAGGAATAAAAAGGGCTCATTGCAGCAAGCAAATTTTATTTCACAACATGATAAAAACAGCAAGTATTTCTAAGAGATATTTATCCCAACATTACCAAGTAATTCAGCATTATTTTCTCCATCATAATTTATCATTTATCAAGTCTCAACCAACCATTAATCTTTCTCAAGTTCATCTCATGCTCATGAATATTCATAACCATCTCATACTCATATAACCGAAACCAAACTCATTGTCAAGACTTAATCAGTCCCGAAACCTATCCCAATGACCATACCATGACCATACCCAATAACAATCCCAAGTTCTCCCTTCTAATCATGTGAGTTGGCCAGGTGCTTGTGACCGTAAGCACGGCTATCATGATAGTTTTACACTCTGCAGAGGTGGCACCACTTTACCAACAAGTTTGTGATTTCATCACCCGTCGGCGACTGCAGAACCTCCATTATACCAGTACACAACCGTCGGTGTATGGCCAAAAATAGCCTTTACAAAGGGGCTACTAGATGTATGGACTCACTAAGGTTTCACCGGCAGGATCGAACAACCATTCTCCCGCCCACGGGCCCCCTCTTGTGCCATGCAGTTCCCAGGGAAGTCCTCTCTTGACTCTCATTCCCCGCGCCATCCATGGTCCATAACAAGCTAGCAACACAACTAATTTGTCAGCTAAGCCGCACCCATATTTGGCCTTGTGGTGGTACTGTTTTCCTGGCATGTGCTGGCATGAACTGGTCCTTAGATCTATGGCAAGTAAACCACCTTCTCATTCAGCAACATCCACGAACCAAGCTTGCCTAGATCTCCCCCGATTCCATGCTCATTAATATCATCAAGTTCTCATCATCATTATTCATATGAGTGCAGTAGCTAACCATGTTTTTATTCAGCTTCCCGTATCCCGTGGATTAAGCGAAGCAAAACGGAAAAACGACCATACCTGACTCATCAACTTTCCCGGTGACAAGGATGGTTAACAAAACTAGTAAACTCCTATAAAAGGGTGTCCCATCAAGTTGACTCAAGCATACGAGTTTTTGGAAACAAAACAGTTTCAAAACATGGGATCAATACGGTCAAGGAGCACTTGCCTTGCTCCCGCGGCTCTTGTTGTCCGAGCGTCTCGAAGTCTTGATGCTGTAGGTCTTCGTAGATAGCTTCCTGAGCTTGTCCTTCTACTCACGACCACGCACATACAAAATTTACAGCAATCAAACATCATGCACAAACTTTACTCAAGATGCAATGGTGTAGATGAATGCAAATCCTATGGTGCTGTTTTATTAAACCAGTTTGTACGTGTTCTTGCATGTTTTAATGGGCTTTCATGGGGTTTTATGACGAACAAGGGTGTAGGGATCAAGTGTGGAGGTGGTGATGATCTTGACTCAAGATCTAGATCAATCCCACCGTCAAAAACTGATCAAAACATGATCTGTCCACACAAAAAACTTTCGGTTCGAAGGGAGCGAAGAAAACAGATGCGTAGAAACAGCGACGACGTCGTAGGATGGTTAACGAAGACCTAGCTCACTTCGTTTTGGTGGCAGGGCCTTCCTCCTAGCAATGGCAGCAGCAGGGGCTCACCGGCGACTGAACTCCGGCGAGGGGGGGAGGGGTTTAACTCGTCGAGTTGGGGGCTAGGGCCTCCATGTTGCCGACTTGGGAGGAAGAAAGGGGTTACGGCCAAATAAGGGGGTTTTGGGTCCTATTTATAAGGGGAAAAAGAGGAGCCCTACTCCAATTGGAGCTCAAATAAGAGTCCAACTCAACTTTGGATTTGAAAAAACTTCTCTTTTAAGTTTGGTGCGGCAGCAATGTGGGGAAAATTTAGGGAAATTGTGTCGGTACCCTCAGTACCGGGTACACCCGCACACAGTAGAAAAATCTGCCTAAGGACCTCGCCCCTTCCACAGGGATGAGCTCTTAAAGCGCCACGTGTCTGGTGGGGCCGGGCCTCCCCTCTCCTCAGAGGTGAGCTCCGGGCCTGCCACGCGGCCAGTAGAGCCGGGCCTCGCCCCCTCCGTAGGGGCGAGCTCCGAGGACGCCACGCGTCCAGCGGGGTCGGGCCTCCCTTCTCCTCAGAGGCGAGCCCCGAGGGCGCCACGTGTCCAGCGGGTGCTGGACCTCACCCTTTCTGCTGAGGTGAGCTCCGAGGGCGACACGTGTCCAGCGGTGCTGGACCTCACCCCCTCCACGGAGGTGAGCTCCGAGAGCGACACGTGTCCAGCGGTGCCGGACCTGACCCCATCCGCGGAGGTGAGCTCCGAGAGCGACACGTGTCCAGTGGTGCTGGACCTCACCCCCTCCGCGGAGGTGAGCTCCGAGAGCGACATGTGGCGGACCGGGATCCGCTCATCCAGGATCGCAGAGGGTGGTGCCGCACGATGCGACACCCGACAGCACACGTCATAAGGACACAATATATTACATGGGAAAACAAACTGAACTGTACAAACAGGTACAAACTTCAGTTACAAACTATTGTTTATGTTACACAGAGGAAATCTACTCTATAGAACTCACGCCCGCCTATCTAGCAAAAGTTGGTTGCCCAGCCCTAGGGCAACCCACACTAGCTGCACGTCTCAGCTCAGCGCGGCGTGTACAGCTCCCACTCAGCCGTAGTCCCCCATGGAGGGTAACCCTCGCCGGTGGACTCGTACTCCGAGTCTGTGGGTGGCTCCTCACCTGAAAAACATTTAAGCAGCAACCGTGAGCACGATGGCTCAACAAGGCTTAACCGACTCACCTAAGCATGAAACTCTACATGAGGTGTACAATGACATGGGATAGTAATATTGCAGCAAAGGGACACGCCTACAAGTTCATCCTTAGTTCATCATTTAGCAACAAGTTAACAGTTCAGGAAGCTGAAATTTTAGTAAGCAATATTTGGTGGCACACATGTTGTAAGGGCCTCAGTTTTTGACACATGCTTGAAGTGTTCATCACCACACACAAACACCTCATTTGAAGCAAGTTGATGAACACATTTGAAGAGCAAGTAACCACCATCAACATACTCATTAGAGAACAAACTCACATATTACAAAAGTGGTATTTTCCACATGTAATACATAGGGGCTGGGCATATGAAAAACTCCTACACATTGCTAGGAATGTCCATGCCAAGTTTCACCGAAATTCAAAACCTTTTTGGGTAATTTTGGGCATAGCTAGAAAGAGGGAAGTTTGAAACTACATTCAAATTCAAACTGTTTTTATCCCATGAATTCAAAAGTGGGAGACATATTCTTATTCAGCACATTTTAGTGAGCTCACACACCAATTTTCACTCCATTTGGAGTTAATCTTGACATGAGCTAAGTGGGGCAAATTCAAAATTTATTTGAATTTCAAACTGAAAATGTGCTGAAATTCATTCAAACCAAACCCAATTTGAATGCTAACCAATTCAAATGGTTCAAGGGTAGAAAATTCAAATCACCAGGGGCTTTGTGGGAACTACTGTTTACAACAGTGAATAGGAGTTAATCTCAGAGGTTAAAAATGAAAATGGACCCACATGTCAGCCACAGGGATGATTCAACCGACTGAGACTTTCTCACTCGGGTCGCCGAGCTGCAGCTGCCATCGCCACCGAGGGAGGCCACCGCGCCAGCTGCTGCTTGGCCACGCGCGGGCACGAGTCGGTTCAGAGCCTTCTTAAGGCGTTCTCCCCCCTCCTCGGCCGAAGCCTCACCATTTTCTCCCCGCAAGAACACAGCACCGGGAAACTTTCTTCTGCCGCCCAGAACCGATCGGAAAGCTCCGATCACAGCCTCCCCGTCTCCTTCAGAGCTACGGCAAGGTACTTGGAACCCTCCTCGTTCTTCCCCGTTGCTAGAACTCAGCTAAAACCTGTCGATCTCGGCTATACCGAGAGTTTAGTTCGGTGACCTAAAACCGCCGCACTTCGGGCTCCCGTGGACGTGCTGGTGATCGCTGCTGCTCACCCCCAAGCCACAGCCCGAGCGCTTGCTCACCGGCAGCGAATTTCCAGTTTTCCCCTTTCTGGGTACAGACCGAACATCGGGTACGGTTCTGTCAAATTCATACTCTAGAAAGGATTAGAGGGCCTCAATCCGCTCCCACACAATCTAGACCTGGTAGCGCACAAGTTGCCTTCACAACCTTTGGCCTAAAAACCCATGTACCCGGCGTATTTCGATGATTGCCAACGGCGGAGCTTGCGGGAGGCATCGGGCGCACGGTGAGAGCCTACTTCGGGCCTCCCCCGAGCTGCTTCGAGCTCATGTCAACCTTCCGTAAGGTCCACTGATGCTCCCTGACCGGTTGCTCGAGTGATCGAGGTGCTAGGGAAGTCTTTCCGAAGCCGCCGCTCGTCGCCGACCATGTGCCGGCCGTTTTCATGGCGAGCTAACCCCAGAATCCTGTTCCCCGAGTGAATGTAGGCAGGGGCGGCCAGAATCGTGAAGTTTGGAGCTCCACAGAGGCTGCCGGCGAGCTCTCCAGCGAGGTACCCCGGCGGCAGAGCGCGGGCGGCGAGAGGTAGACGAAGGGGGTGGACCCCAGCTGTCAGTGGCAGATATTTTAAATTGGGATCGGATTGCGGCCGGGATCTTATGTGTTGGCGTGCAAAAACCCTGTAGGCCTCAGTGTGCTGATGCCTCCGCGCCCAACACGTGTCCCCGCGGGCCCCGGCAGATTTAAACTTTTCCCCCGATTTTCAGATTTCATTCAAACTTCAAATCCTCATAACTTTGGCTAGAAAGCTCCAAATGGAGTGAACCAAATTTTGTTGGATTCAGCTCTCCGAGAACTTTCCAGCAAATCAAGTTTAACTTCATGAAAATCTTTAATTGTCCAGAATTAATTCCTCAAAATTTAAACTGTGTGGAATTTTAACTGGAGAACCCCTTAGAGGAAAAATTTGAAATTCTGCTGGGATGTTTACCAAAATATCCCTTAACTACCATAACAATTTCAGGTCCATTTGAGCTCATTTGATCCACCTAATGGTGTGATTAGTGAAACCGCTCCAGAGGAAATAGAAAATGTTCAGAAACATTTTCAGAATTTTCTCTGAAATCGTGTAGCTCATATCTTGAGTTAGGAACCTTCAAATTAAGTGAGACCAACTCCATTAGAACCCTCTGAAAATCTAGTTTTCAGAAAGTCATAGCTTGTTTCATGAAAATCCTTAGAACACCCTAAAAGCCTTCAATTAAGGTCAAGTACATAATTAATTGTGGAGGGCTCAAATGAGCTTTGCTGTAACTAAAACTTGACCAAGTCTCTGTGTAGGATGTAACCAAGCCACAGTAAAGGTTTCACAGTCTTTGGGTCTGTCTAGTTAGACTTAGAAGGTTCACAAAGTAAAACTCAATTCAAATGCATTTAATTAATACATGTACTTCTTATATCATGTAGTCGCTAAGGTCGAGGAGGAACCCGAAGTCCTAGACTTCGTTACTCCGGAGAAGCAGCTAGCCTACGACCAAGAGCAGCAAGGCAAGCTCCGGTTTGCATTAACCTTTTTACAAATTTTTATTGTTTTGAGCACTTATTTGAGTACCATTATTCCTTGCATTAGAGTCTTGTTTGGAAACCCATTTGCATAGCCAAGAAAACCAAGGGTTGGGTTTAGGATTGCAAAACCCCGTTAGCTACGGCAAAGCTAAGTTAGGGTAGGATTCGGTACAAGTCGAGTAATTGGAACTACTCGCGAGCATAGGCTAGAGGCACTCGACTCGGGTAGAGATAGCACATGATACACATGGCAAGAAAGATGGGACCAAGCGGAGAGTAAGGGCAGAAGGACTTTGGGGCCTGTGTGCTGTAGCTCCACTTGTGTTGATTGAGGACCGAGCCGTGTGCGGGCCTGTTGAACAAGTTAGAACAGTACCGAAGACCTACCGGCTATATGGGAACCGGGAAACCGATGTAACTCGGGTAGCTGGGTGTTGAGGCATAGCTGGTCATTCATAGGATAGGTTGAGAGCTCGAGGTGTAAATCGGCTGGCGGCACTGAGATGCGCGTGCAGAGACCTCTTGCTCGGGACGATTGGACCGGTTGAACATTTGGCTAACGGGTGAAAGGTAGTTGCGTACGGCGTCCGTGATGGTTGCTGTAGATAACATCGAGTACGGGCGTACGTGACGGGTTGCTCGAGTAACCCTGCAGGTGTAAACCGATTATAATCGCCGTCCCTCGCGGTCAGTGAGTACCACTTGTTAACTGTACCGTGACGTAGAAAGAACAGGCTAGTTACATGTTAAAATGTTGCTGATCGAAAGACGGACTTGATTGTTAATGATTTGCTGTAGTCTAGAGCTAATTAAAGTTCCTTTCAACTTTGGGCAAAGTACATGAGAGAAATGCGTTTCTTGTTTGATTGCGGCTCTCTCATGTGTCTTAGCGTAAGGTTCTCCACAACCTGCTGCTAAAATTTGAATGTAAGGTCCCAATAATTAGGCGAGTCCTTTGCAAATGGTTTTACCTCATGTACCCATCACCCCTCATGTAGAAGTTCCATGTTTAGGTGAGACGGGTCAGACCTTCTGAGCCTTCGTGCTCACTGCTTGTGTTTGAAGCTTTTGTAGGGTTCTATGAGGAAGGGACTCCAGAAGAGGAGACGGAACCCCAGGAGGGGAACCCCGTCGAGTGGGAGTCGTGCATGCCGCCGTGTTAGTGTGCGTGTGTGCTAGCAAGGACACGTTCACGGGCTGAACGTGAACTTGATGCGTAATCTACGCCCGTGAGTGTAGACTGGACTTATTTTGATGTACAAATGTTCATAAACCACTTTATGCAATAAAAGTTTTGCTTCCGTTTTGTACTTTTGATGTGTGTTATCCGGTGCTGTGCAACGCAGCACCCCTCAGCGTGATCCTGGCTCGACAAGACCGTAGGGGTCGTGTCAGCGTGGTATCAGAGCTCGCTTGAGGTTTAACGCACTACAAAGGTCATCTTTTTCAAAAATCCAGTGAGGAACGAGTTAGTAGCCCGTATAAGGATGTTATTAGCATATATAAAGTGGCATACTAACCTATTTGTGTATGTCAGAAAATCGTCTATCTCGGGACGTGTATGTCTTGGGGGTGCACGTAAGCGCTGTCCACCAGTGCGCACAAGCTGAAGGGTAGAGCCCCACGGGTGGCGGGTAACCCGACCCGCTTTGATATCCTCTACGACTCTTCATGTCGTTTGGGGTATTCGAGCAACGTCTGTCCCTGGCGTGCGTGGTGCAATTTGGGAGACCCCTCACATGGTCTGAAACGTGAACACGTAATTCAAGGCGTGTTTGGCTTGAGAACATCTGGGCGAGTGATGACGGCCGGGTGTACGAACTGTATGGAAACCGGGCTCGGTGTGCAGCCGAGTCTGATGATTGTTTGAGTTTCTGCAGGTAGTCTAACCACGAAACGGTAGACGTGCAGCATCTGTGTGTGAGTGACGTTTAGTGCCACTGAACTAACGAAGCCGGCTAAGTCCGGTATAGGTTTTTCTTTGTGAGGATGTAGTACCGACATAATCTGGTGACGCATTGACGTCACACCCCACTAAATGAACAACTTCATTGTAAAATTTGAAAGTTTTAATCTGGAGCATCAAAACTTTGCTGTAACCTCTTCCCCTAATCAGGACATTCCAAAGTTAACAAGTTTTCAACTTATAGGTTGCTAAGGACAGAGCACTCTGTTTTCAGCTGAATTAAGGCTGAAGTTAATCAGAGGTTAGAGATTGAGTTATTTCGAGGTTGGGGACATATGATACATTTCTGGAAAGCTTTGGAAGAGTGTTACAACTTTTCAGTGGAGGTCCAGAGGTGTTTTATGAGGACACCGCCGTCCCGATCACTCACGGGGACGGGGCACCTCGCCCGGGAATCGCATTGGGTGGTGCCGTACAATGCGGCACCCAACAGCACACATAATAAAGCATCATATTACGTAAAATAAGCGGAAGCTTACAAAGTGTTGATTTTTACAAATACTTCTCAAAAATATGCTACAGCGGAAGACTATTACAACTCACGTCTCATACCTATGCTAAGCAACGGAGAAGGTGTCCAGCCCGCGGACCCTTCTCGCTAGCAACACTGTCATGATAGCAGCGGCAGGGGTTGCCATGAGTTCACCACTCGGGGAGTTCCGAGTCTCATCGGGCACCCGTACATATCAGCCTACAGTTATTACATGCAAAACAACTTATGCAGTTTCTGTGAGCACGAAGCTCAGCAAGACTGACCCGTCAACCTAGTCATGAAACTCTACATGATGGAAATAGAGGGCTGATTATAGCAGTCTGCATAAAAAATGAACTTGAGCTAAAGGAGAGTCCTTACTTCCAGTTTTAATCAACTTTTATATACCTCGCGCAACTTATATCGAGACTCCACAATCAAACAAGAAACGCTTCATCTCGATGTCACTTGCCCGAGGTGAAAGTAACTTTAGTGAGCTACCCTAGACTCATACAGACCTTGCGCCATCAACGTCGAGACTCCACAATCAAACAAGAAACGCTTTGCCTCGACGCTACTAGCCCAAGGTGGAAAATAAATTTAGTGAAAGTGTTGATCATTCCTCATCTCCATTATGAGGATTACTCACGAAGCATTATTAACTTTTCCCAGTTTATTACTACGTCACGACGCAGAGAACAAGTATGCTCAGTCCATTCCTCGAGCGACGGTGATTGCAATCAAAAACACCCGGCTGACATGGCACGTACGCCCGTACTCGACGTTGCACACAGCAACCCTCACTGACGTCGTACGTGGCCACCTTTCACACGACACCCAAATGTCGAACCGGTCCCACCGACTGGGATTAAGTCTCTCTACGGCAAACCCTCGTAGAGCCGACTTCTCTATCCTTTCAGCATCGGCATCAGACGGTGAGGTATGCCTCGACACCCAGGTTAACATGTTACATCGGTTTCCAGTGTCCCATATAGCCAGTATGCATTAGGTACACAACTTAAACTTGTCCAACGGGCCGCACACGAGAACGGGCCTTAATAGACTCAGACATAGACTAGGTTCACAGGACCACGTCCTTGACCTTCCATCCACTGCCCGGTCTCCATTCCCAACTATGAGGATCAATTCCCAACTCTTCCGATTGATCCCCCTTAACCCCGTTTCACGAGTAGGAATCTGCCCACTCGAGTTATGCCTCTTTTAATCCACTTTTGTTGAGATCAGCAGTTATAATTAATTGATAACATATCCTACATTAAACTCCAGGGTTTTCTGGTCATGCATTTGGAGTTTCATACCATCTAGACATAATGCAATAATTAAAATGCTAGATGTATGAAGTGAGTACAAATAAAAACTTGTAAATTTGATGCAAACCGGGGCTTGCCTTTGTTTTGCAGGTGACTTATATATATATGCAGTTCAGTTAGTGAAGACCACTTGGTGCTTGATCAACTGCTTTCCTCCTTCTTTGATCTCTACTCCGACGACTTCAACTCCTTCAGGTAGATGCTACACGTAATGTATATGCACAATTGTTTAGTGTAAATACTTTGCTACACGTTCTAATAACAAGTTTTCAAACACTGGAACCCTGTTTAAGAATTTAAAATGACACTTGTGCTAGTGGTTTAGGTTTGGATCTAAACACATGATTAGTGCTAAGTGGTTTCCCCCTCTTCTATATTAATCACCTTAAGAGGTTAAACAGCACTGGGGTGATCCAGAGCTCCAATGGAGCTGAGAATTTTCAGGTGAGTTCCTTGTCACAAGAAAACCCTCTGGACCAAGAATTAACACTTTTCATTGAGTGGTTTGTTCAGAATAATTTTCTAAGCAGTTAAGCAAAGAAGAATTAATTCTGAGATCACACCCATGTTCATGCCAAACTTAGTGAACTAAGATTTCAATTATAGCTCATAGAGTTTGCATGAATTTTCCTAGCATTTTTGGAGCTAATATTTTCCCAGAACTAAGTTTCCAAGTTTTGGGAATTCTCTGAAAATGTTTCTGTATTCAATTGAACACAGCATCTTTAAATCTGAATTGCCCTGAACAAATCAACTCCAATTGAGCTGAAACTTTTACAGTGGTTCACTAACACCCTAAGTACTATTCTGACAAAATTTGAGGATTTTTGGATTAGCCAAACTCCCTATAAAATTCTTTTGCTGAAAAGTTTTAAAGAATTTTCCAGAATTAAATAATGCGTTTCATACAAATTGGGTTGTAGATTCGGACAGAGCTATTAAATAGGAATCCAACCCAATCTGAATCACTAAATTTGGGGCTTCCTAGCAAGAGTTATGAGGTTCTAAAGTTTGGGGGAAAATTCTGAAATTGAACTCTGTTTATTTTCCAATTTTCAGAGTCATAAGGAATTAACCCCACATTTGGCCAAGCAAATGAGGTCCAATGCTTCTGAAAATTTTACAGGAGTTCAGGCATTTTTGGAGGAATCTCCTGCCCAAATTTGGGAATTTTCCAATAAACAGAGCTCCTGGAAAAATTCCTACAAGATTTTCCTTATATGAATTAATGAGCCAAAACCAGGCGTTTTCATAATTATTGGGTTGTACCCTTGGATAGTACTCTCTGATAGGAATCCAGCAAAATGTGTTTGACAATTTTTGGAAATTCCTACACCAAGTTGTGGCTATTTAAACTTTCAACTGAATTCTGAAAAGAGATAAAAGTTCAAATGCCTGCTGCTGGGCCCAGGCCACGTGTCACCCTCTGAGACAAACCACACAGGCTACACAGTCCCAGCCACGCATTCACACCGGATCAAATAGCCACAGAGGATCAGGCTTTAATCCTTTTCCCTCACTGACTGCTGGGACGCGGTGCCTTTCTTCAACCTCGGGCTGTTCCCGCGCACGCGTGCCCGCGCCGCCGCCCTCGCCGGAGATCGCCGGAAACCGGTCTCCCGGCCTCTGCCCGAGCTCCTGCTCGCCGCCAGGGCCTAAACTGCCACGCTGGGCACGATGGTGAGGTTTCCCCGAGCCGGCGAAGCCTCTACGGTAGCTCGGCGCATCATCTGCGATGTCGGCCGGCCATACTAGTGCGCTACAAGCTCGGTAAAACGGTGCTACAGCACCAGTGAATGATGGGGGAGCTCGACCTAGCCTCAAAAACGTTTGAGAACGATGGCAAACATGTTTTCACCGTGCGACTGCGGTCTCCCGGTGCGGTTGCCGGTAGAAAACCACGAAATACTCGCTCTAGGTGCAGTTTCAGGCTAGAACCGTGAAGAGCAAAGGATCACCTACCACTTTGGGCCCTTCGTGCAAACTTTGACGAACAAAGATTGAGAATTGAGGGGGAATTCAGGATTACCGTGCCGGAAGGTCAAATGGAGTATGCCGGAGTAACTTTTCCAAATTCTCTCCCGGCGGTGCATGGCATGGGCTGAGCTTGGGAGGAGAGCAGCACGGTGCCTTGGCGCATCCAGGTGCGCCGGTACTTGGTCGTGACACTTACCCGGTCGAGCTGTCCACGGACGCCTCCTAATCAGTCCTTGTTCCGCCACCGCGCGGACGTGGTGTCCCCGGGGTAGGAGGGCCGAGCTCGGTCGGTGGCGCGTCATGGAGGATGAGGGTGAGGCCCTGGTGCCGTTTTGCTACTCACTGGCCTCGGTTTGTGATCACACGAGCCGGCTGCCGATCAAATGAGTGTGGCAGCAGTGGCTCTGTTCAGGGCGTGGGGGGAAGAAGAAACAGAGCGGGCTCCTCGTGGTTGTGGCCAGGGGACTCGGCCGAGGTGATAAGGAGCAGGAAGCAGCTCGCCAGGCGCCACCCGATGAAGCAGGTGGTGGCTGGGGGCTGCTCGGTGTCGACCAGGTTGCTGCTCGGTGTCGCCCGCAGCTGGGTCGGTTGCTCGAGTGGAGAACTGAAGACTGCATACTGAAAGCTGAAGACTGAAGATCTTTTGGGCATACGACAAGTGGGTCCCACTTTCCCCCTTATCCCCTCTCAACAGCTCTCAAATATCTCCACAGTTTGGCAATTAATCCATCCAAATGTTTGAAGTTGCAAATTGAGTTGCATTTGGAGAGTTGGGCAAATTTCATCAAAATTCAAATGTGTATTTGAATTCTTTGCCAACTTAAGTCCGTTTGGAAAAATGGATAGCAAACATCTTCAAACATTCATGAGACTTTGTCTACCCCCTAATTTGGACCTAAGGAATTCAAATATGAACTCTGATCTTTGATTTGGCTGCTGCAAATGGGGTTTTTAATACAACAGTTTGAAAACCATTGTGTTACTCATTTGAATTTTTGAGTGGAACAATTTGTTCTCAAAATCCAACTTTAGCTTCCTCACCCATATAGGAACTTCCCACCTTAGTTTTAGATCCCTCTTGGGTTCCAAGTCTTCAAATAAATATTTGAACTTGTGTGAAGAAGGCTCTCATGTGTATTATCACATGTGGAAAAAGTTTTAACAAGTCCCATTTTTCATACATGTGAAACCAACTTTGTGCAAACAAGAGTTTCTTTGTATGCATATTTTGGGACCTTTACAATCCTCCCCCCTTAAAAGAATCTCGTCCCGAGATTATAATGTAAAAACGAGAGGGAGGATGGTAAAAATTATAGGTTGTGCGACGTCAAGGGTTGGGATGATTGACACGAAGAAATCCTTCGCTCTCCCATGTCGCTTCAACCTTGGAGTAAGCACCCCCTAAAACTTTATAGAACCACAACGTATGGTCGCGTGTGGTTTGGTCCATTATGTCGATGATCTGAGCTAGTCCCTCCTGATGTGTGAGATCTGGCTTCAGTCCTTCGATCTTCCCCAGCTGAATGGCAATTGAACACTTGAGGCACTTCCTCAGCTGAGAAATGTGGAAGATGTCGTACACACCGGTGATACTTCCAGCCAGTATGCAACAGGTCCACATCATTCCATAACCTGGAATGGACCAACGAATCGAGATGGATAGAAACTATGACAAGTGAGCCTCATCAACAATCTTTCTCCCTCGACTCTAATTTACGGGGGTACGACGATTCTGTTCTTAAACTGCAGGACGCCATCTCCGCCTTTCCGGAATTATTTCAGCTCCCCACTGCCATACATTTCCGCAAATGTGACCTGCCCTTGTCATGTTTCTGGGCTGCAACCCTTTTTCACGGATGGTGGGGATAAAAGCTAAATTGTAGAGAGCTCTAGGGTGAACCATACGTAATTATGGCTCGCTCTCTTCCCACGGGGTGATGGTTGGATTACGAACGTGTGACTTGCGACTCCCGCATTTGCCCACGTTAACCTTGCCGGGGTGATAATGGATCTCTATTTCGTAACCATTTATCAACTCCAACCATCTTTGTTGCCTCATGCTTCAATCCTTCCAAGTGAATATGTACTTGAGGCACTTGTGGTCGGTATATAAATATTGTGTGATATCCTGACTCCCGGCTTAATAGGATTGATAGAGTACTCATACCACCAAGGTATACCTTCTTTTCCGGAAGCCCACCTGCAAAGGACTCCGGGGTTAAGCGTGCTTGGCCCGGAGGAATTTGGGGACGGGTGACCGACCGGGAAGTTTTCCCGGGTGCGCACGAGTGAAGACAAAGTGCACAGAAAAGACGAGTGGTGGTATGTGGGGCCAGCCTATGATCCTTGAGAGCCATTACATGTTTCATCCCTTAATCAATCGAAAAATGCAGTATAGTTGAAACTGTCCAGAAAACAGGGCAGAGTAAAGACTCTCTGTGAACTCTCTGTAAATTGAGCATAACTTTCTGCATAAAAATCCAAAAATAGAAAATGAGGTAGTTCTGGAAAGCTTATGAGATGGGTTACAATTTTGTAACAGAAAGTTTTGTCAGATTGGGAGCAGATTTAACTGGAATTCTTGGATCAAATCAGTACCTAAAGCAGGGAGGTGCTGTCCAATTTTCTCCAGAAATTCAGTTAGCTTTGACATCTCATAACTTTTGAACCAGGGCAGATCTTAGGCCAAGCAAATACTTTCTGGAAAGCTATTGAAGTTAGCTTTAACTTTGACGTTGAGCTCCAGAACTAGTTTTGCCTTTAGCAAGGCCTAAATCAGGTTGAGATGGAAACTGATCAAGGCTGTTATGTTGAACAGAAGATCAGCAGTCAAATTTGCTTAAAATTTGAACTATGTTTCCAAGATTATGGGTCCAATGACATGTCTTATGTTATAACTCAATGGTTTACTGTTTAAATAAATATTTGACATTATCAAATATATTTTTACAGATGACAGCAGATAAGCAGTTGGAGAACGGGTGGGCGGTGTCCCACTGTTCTCACCGCAGCGGCTATCCAGAGGCATTAAGGCAGATGCTTCAATATTTCGGATACAACCAGATGCCGCAGTACTTCACCAAGGAGGAAGGCGAAGAGGGGAACAAGACGTGGACAATCCATGTCGAAGTCCCTGCAGGACCTACGCCACCCGGGTGGGTGCCGTTCACCGTCACGGTGAGAGGTGGACAACCCGGGGGAATGTGGCAAGTGGCAGCCCATGACACCATGTCACGTTTCTGCCAGCTACACGTGAGAGCGATGGAGGGCACTCCATATGCGCTCGTTCTGGTGGAGGGACGGGCTCATCATGTGTGGGAAGGAAGGTACCGTGAGGCAGACGATCCGGGTTGCCAATGGTACAGTCCCGCGGAGGCAAACCTTAGCCTCCAGATGAGGGCGGGAAACACTGTGATGGACAGCCAAGCTGTTCAGACGGAGCATCTCACCTCGAAGCTCAAAGAAAGTACCAGCCGTGGAGACCATTTCGAGAGTGCCCATAGCGCACTCCGCAATGTGCTCCTTCCGACGATCAAGCGACTGAACGAACAGCGTAATCAGTTGCATTGTCTGAAGAAGGCGAAGAAGAAAAGCCATGTTGACATCACGGCGTTACAAGAGTTGGTGCAGACTTTAACCCAGCAGAATGAGGACCTTACTCAAGAGCGGGACGGCGCTATTGAGGAAGGGCAAGGCTGGGAGGAAGACTACAACCAGCCATGGACGAGGTTCACGCGTTGCAGGACCTCGTACCTCCGGTATTGGTCATACCGGTGGTCTTGGGCCTTCCAGCAATGGGAGAACCCGAGATGGGAGAAGAGGTGGTAGATCCAGAGCCACCAGCAGAGGTACCGGAGGAGGAAGACCTGCAGGAGGTCGAGTTCTAATCCAAGTAGGAGGTTACAGTTGCCAAGTAGGGCAGCTAGGGTAGTGTAACCAAACTTTTGTAATCGGTGACATGTCGTGTAGGCAGTAGCGTATGTATAGGTAGTGACGACATGAGCACGACTTCTCGGAGACCTGAGAATAATGTATCTTGTATAAAGTTTATGCTTTATCAATATATGTGAATGTTGTGCAAATTATTCATGTGTCACTTCAATACCTACTGTTGCATATGGAATTTTAAGTATGACATGTGCTAATCGCTGCTGTTTTGAATTTCAGAATGACTCGTACTCTTGCCAACCCGGAAGTTGGGGGTACTAGCCAAGTGGGAGAGACCTCCCAACACCCTCCCGAGGACTCTTCGGGACAGCAGCAGCAACAGCAAACACCGCCACCACCACTGCCAACGGTTACATTGGCCGACATCGTCGCGGCAATGGCGGGTTCGCATCAGCAGCACACGGAGTTGCTGCAAACTCTCATCGCCAATACGTCTCGCCCAGAGAGACGACAAGACCGTGAGGAGCGTCAACAGAGCTCCTACTCCGACTTTCTAGCGACTCATCCCCCGGTATTCTCAAGGGCGGATGAATCTCTCGACACGGACAACTGGCTCCGCGCAATAGAAATGAAGTTCGGGCTGCTCCAGATAATGAGCAGCGCAAGACTCAGTTCACGGTCCAGCAGCTCCAGGGATCCGCGAGCGCGTGGTGGGCAAACTTCTGTGCTTCACATCCCACCGACCGAGTTATGACCTGGGCGGAGTTCCGGACGGCCTTCAGGGCCTATCACATACCGCCTGGTCTGATGAAGAGGAAGACGCAGGAGTTCCTACACCTGCAGCAAGGGAGCCGGAACGCGCTGGAATACTCCAGGGCGTTCAATGATCTCGCGCTCTACGCGTCGTATCATGCCGATACCGACGAGAAGCGGCGGGACCACTTTTACCAGGGGCTTAACCCGCTCCTGAAGGACAAATTGGCGAGTTAGAGGCGGCGGAGAGAAAGGAAGCGCGCCGCAAAGCAGCGGAGAAGGAGGCGGTCCTTCTCAGAAATTTCGGATGGTGAATCACCCACCATCAGGTCCACGCTGGCAGCCACCCCAGAGGTCGATACCTTTCCGCAGTCGGCCGTATTCTTCACCGGCATTCAGGCTAGCACTGCCAGCATCACCTCCGCAACAACAGCAGCAGCAGCAGACGATGCCGTGTGCGTATGCACCTCAGCAACACATGCCAGGCTTTCGTCCCCCGAGCACCGCTCAAGCAGCGGCCACATGTTACAAGTGTGGTCGTCCAGGACACTTCGCCAGCAGTTGTCCAGAGAGGCAAGGCGGCGGAGTTGCACCACAGTTCCCGGGGAGGAATACCCCCCGGAACCCTACTAATGCGCGGCGGGCCAACCCTAGGCCCGGCACTGTCCACCAGCTTGCCATAGAGGACCTGCCGGAGGGTGAGCCAATCCTTGCGGGTATGTTCCAACTCCACCAGCATCCCGCCATAGTACTATTTGATTCAGGCGCCACGCATAGCTTCGTTAGCCAAGCTTTCATTGATAAATATAGCTTGTAAATACTACCCACCGATAGTCCTTATGTGATCTGTTCACCGGGTGGGAAAATTTCAGCAAGCATGATGGTTCCAAAAGTACCATTATGCTTAGCGGGTAGAGTATACCCTACGTCTCTCATCATTTTAGAGGGACAAACGGTCGATGTCATCTTAGGGATGTCGTGGTTAACCAGCCACGGCGCTGTTTTAGACACCGTCCTCCGAGTTGTGCACTTAAATTCAGAAGTGCACGAATCTCATTCTTTATTTCTGGACAGTCCAGAACTAAAACTTCCAAGCGTCTATCAGTCCACCACCATCAGATTGCAAGATATTCCAGTGGTCCGAGAGTTCCCTGATGTATTCCCGGATGATTTGCCGGGGATGCCGCCTGATAGAGAGGTGGAGTTCAAGATTGAACTTGCACCAGGAACCATGCCAATATCCCGAAGGCCGTACAAGATGGTGCCCAAAGAATTGGCTGAATTGAAGACCCAGCTAACGGATCTGCTGGAAAAGGGTTTTATTAGGCCGAGCTCCTCGCCATGGGGTTGTTCGGCATTATTTGTAAAGAAGAAGGATGAGACGTTGCGGCTTTGCGTGGACGATCGTCCATTAAATGCCGTAACCATCAAGAACATGTACCCGTTGCCACGGATCGACATGTTGTTTGATCAGTTGGTCGAAGCAAAGATCTTTTCCAAGATGGACTTAAGATCCAGGTACCATCAGATTAAGATACGGGCCGAAGACATTCCAAAGACGGCTTTCTTGACGAGGTACGGACTTTATGAGTATCTGGTCATGTCCTTCGGCCTCACCAACGCTCTGGCTCACTTCATGTACTTGATGTACTCGGTATTCATGCTGGAGCTGGACAAGTTTGTCGTGGTCTTCATTGACGACATACTGGTATATTCCAAGTCGGAGGAAGATCACAAGAAACATCTGCGTATAGTCTTGCACCGGCTGCGGGATCACAAGCTATACGCGAAATTCAGCAAATGCGAGTTTTGGATATCGCATGTGCCTTTTCTCGGGGATATCATCTCAGCGGAGGGTATCTCTGTGTAAAGGTCCCAAAATTATGAATACAAAGAAACACTTGTTTGCAAAGTTTTGTTTCATGTGTATAGAATTTCGGACTTGTTAAAACTTTTTCCCACATGTGATAACACACATGAGGGCTTTCTTCACACAAGTCAAATGTTCATTTGAGAACTTGGAACCATAGAGGGGTCTAAAACAAGGATGGGAAGTTCCCATATGTGTGAGAAAACAAAAATCAGATTTGGAACAATTTGTTCAAACAAAAATTCAAATGAGAAAAACACAATGGAATTCAAAACTGTTGTGCTATATATCTCATTTGCAGCAGCCAAAATAAAAATCAGATTTCATATTTGAATTCCTTGAGTCCAAACTAGGGGGTGTGCAAAGTTTCATGATTTATGGAAATAGTTTGCAACCCATTTTGCAAAATGGACTTTAAAAGACAAAGAATTCAAATGCATGTTTGAATTTGGATGAAACTTGCCCAATTGTCCAAATGCATACCAGATTTGAATTCCCACAATTGAATTCACTCAACATTAAAACTTGGGAGATATTTGGAGAGAGGATAAGGAGGACTGATCAGTGGGTCCCACATGTCATTGTGTGAACTGAAAACTTGCAAAGGATCTCAGTGTTGGGTCTCTGTTTTGCCTCCCCGGGTGATCGACACCGAGGGCAGCACCGGTCGACACCGGGCAGCGCCGAGCCACCACCTGCTTCACCGGTGGGCGCCTGGCGAGCTTCTTCCTTCTTCTTATCACCTCGGCCGTGTCCTCCTACCACAGCCCCGAGGAGCCACTCCATTTCTTCTCCCCTCGCGCCCTGAACAGCACCAACGCCGCCGCCGTCGTTTGCTCGACAGCCGGCTCAAACAGGCGCGAACAACAGCTGGTCAATAGCCAGATAGCACAGGCGCAGCTCCCTCTCCCTCCTCAACGCGTCCCCGACCGATGATCGGCTCTCCTACCCCGGGTACACCACGGCCGTGCGGCGGCCGAACAAGGATCGATTGGGAGGCGTCCGTGGACAGCTCAATCTGGTGAGTATCACGACCAAGTACCAGCGCCTCTGGACACACCAAGGCACCATGCTGCTCCCCTCCAAAGATCAGACCGTGCCATGCATCACCGGGAGGGAATTTGGAAAAATTGCTCCGGCGTACTCCCTCTGACCTTCCGGCACGGTAATCCCGAATTCCTCTTCAATTCTCAATATTTGCTCATCACAGTTTGCACGAAGGGTCCAAAGTAGTAGGCGATCCTTTGCTCTTCACGTTTCTAGCCTCAAACTACACCTAGAGCGAGTATTTCGGGATTTTCTACCGGCAACCGAACCGGGGGACCGCGGTCGCACGGTGAAAGCAGATTTACCATGGTTCCCGAACATTTTTGAGACTAGGCCGAGCTTCCCCATCGTTCACTGGTGCTGTAGCATCATTTTGTCAAACTGTTGGTGCACTAGGATGGCCGGTCGACGTCGCCGATGAAGTGCCGGGCTGCCGCAGCGTCGCTAGCTACCATAGAGGTTTTTCCGGCTCGGGGAAACCTTACCATCGTGCTCAGCAGGGCAGGTTAGGCTCTGGCGGCGAGCAAGGGCTCGAGCAGAGGCCGGGAGATCGAGTTCCGGCGATCTCCGGCGAGGGCCGCGGCGCGGGCACCCGGAGCGCGGGAACTGACCCGAGGTAGAAGAAGGGGTCGGCGGGCCCAGTCGTCAGTGAGAGAGAGTTTAAAACCCTGATCCTCTGTGGCTGTGGGATCCCGTGTGACTGCACAGAGGAATATGTGTGGTCCCGTGTGCCTTTGATTCTGTAAGTGACACGTGCCCCGTGGCCCACAGTCAGGTTTAAACTTTTCTCGAATTTATTCAAATCTCAGATTTTTCCCCAAACTTTAGAAGAGCATTACTTTTGCTAGGAACCTCCAAATTTAGTGATTCAAATTGGATTAGATTCAGATTGACAAACTCTATCCAAATATGCAATCCAATTTGTATGAAAGTCTTTATTTAATTCTGGAAAATTCTTTAAAGCTTTTCAGTAAAAGAATTTTTGAGGGAGTTTGGTTTATCCAAAAATCCTCAAATTTTGCCAGAATATTCTATGGGTTGTTATTAGACTCCTGTAAAATTTTCAGCTCATTTGGAGTTGAATTAATCAGGGTAATTCAGATTGTAAGGTCCTGTATTCAAATGAATACAGAAACATTTTCAGAGAATTTCCAAAACTTGTAAATTCAGTTCTGGGAAAATTCTTAGCTCCAAAAATTCTAGGAAAATTCATGTAGACTCTATAAACTATAATTAAAATTGTGGTTCACTGAGTTTGACATGAACATGGATGTTACCTCAGAATTAATTCATCTTTGACTAAACACTTAGAGAATTATTCTGAATAAACCATTCCATGAAATGTGCTAAATTTTGGTCCAGAGGACTTTCTGGTGACAAGGAACTCACATGAAAATTCTTAGCTCCATTAGAGGTCTGGATCACCACTGTCATGTGTGATCTCTTAAGGTGATCAACACTTAAGTGGGAAGAAGCACTCAACACTTGATCTTAGTGTTTAAGCCCAACCCAAACCACTAGCACCAGTGTCATTTTAAATTCTTAAACAAAGTTCCAGTTTTAAAACGGTCATTAGATCTTATGAGCAACAGCTTTTCAATTAAATACATATGCATGATCATAACGTGTAGCATATACGTGAAGAAGGTGAGGAGGACTTGAAGTGAAGATCAATGAGGGAGGAGAACAAGTGATCAAGCTCCAAGTGATCATCACTAACTGATTGTAACAGTAGTCACCTGCAAAACAGGCAAGCCCCGGTTTGCATTTGAACCGTTTTATAAAGTATTTTCATTTGTAGAGATCATAGCTTTGCATCGTTGATTGCATTACGTCTAGATGATATTGAAAACCCCACTTGCATGACCAGAAATACCTAAGAGAGGAAGGGTAGAATAGCAACTCCTCGAAGGAATTTGGCTACGCTAATGTTAGTAGGAAAGGTCCGGTAGAAGACGAGTAGTTGGAATCTACTCGCGAGTTTAGGGCTGGCTTACTCGGGACGGGTCCGAATTAGAAAAGATGAGGAAAGTTCACATCTAAGAAATGGAGACCGGGCAGGGAGGTTTAGATGCAGCAGGTTGCAGGCCGTGCGTGCATAGCCCTGCCTGTGTCGGTTATGGCCCGTCCGTGCTTGGCCCTGTTGGACAAGTTTGAGTTGTGTACCGGGCACATACTGGCTATATGGGACCCAGGAAACCGATGTACCTTGGGAGATCCATAGTGGAACTTTTCCAACTGCCTTAGGCTTTCGGCGTCAGGGTAGCAGGAGGTACCTCGCTCAAGAATATACCACAGCGGGTATGTACCTTGAGGGAGCTTGCATACTCGGGGCAGTTGGACTGCGTCCAATGTGGAAGATCTTGGGAAAGGTGGCCGCGTACAACGTCAGTCGAGGTTGCTGCCGGCAACTCGGAGTACGGGTGTACGTGTCGTGTAGTCCGGGCGTGTACTGATTCGAATCACCGTCGCTCGCGGTCATATGAGCATACTTGCCCACTGCGTCTTGACGTAGTAACAACTGGAATTGTTTATCTTTGAACTTGATAAGGCTGTGCTATAACCCGTATTGCAACCATGATTGAATTAGAGATAGGCTCATTAAAGTTTACTTTCACTTTGTGCAAGGAGCATCGCAACAAAGCGTTTCTTGTTTGATTGTGGAGTTGCGATGCTTTTCGGCTCAAGGTCTGCACAATGAGGCTTAAAATATGAAAGTTAAGGATCAACTTTAGGCGAGTCCCTCATGCAAATCTAGCTGACCCATTTGAAACCATCGTGCATGTAGAGTTTATTGTTTAGGAGAGACGGGTCAGACTTGCTGAGCCTATGTGCTCACGCTTGCTATATAAGTGGTTTTGCAGGTTAACAACGATGCTGAAAAGAAGGTTGTCCGGTGAGACTCGGGAATTCCCGAGTCAGGTAACGCATGGAGAACCCAGCCGCTGCTGCTTGTCTTCGTGTTGCTAGCGAGAGGAGTCCGCGGGCTGGACTTCGTCTCGGGTGCTCTTAGTTATTCGACGTGAGTTGATAAAGACTTCCGCTGTAGTTACTTGATGTAAAGTATTTACAAAAAAAACTTGTAAGCTTCCGCTATTGTTTTATGTAATACATTGTTCCTCATATGTGTGTTGTTGGGTGCCGCATAACACGGCACCACCCAATGTGATTCCCGGGCGAGTGGCCTGTCTCGGTTGAGCGGGTCGCGTCAGCATGGTATCAGAGCTGCATTGGTAATAGCACACGGAATAAGGAAGGTATTACGACAAAAATTTAGGTTACGGTGAGGATACGGTACTAGGCCCATGTAAGGATTACTATTAGCTTAATATGAAGGTGGCAACCTAACTTATTTGTTATGTCGGAAAATCGTGCATCTCGGGACGATTTATGTCTTGGGGGGTGCACGTAAGCGCTGCCCACCAGTGCGCACAAGCTGAAGGGTGGAGCCCCACGGGTGGCAGGTAACCCGATCCGCTTTAGTATCCTCTACGACTCTTCATGTCGTTTGGGGTACTCGAGCAACGTCTGTCCCAGGCGTGCGTGGTGCAATTTGGGAAACCCCGTCACGTGGTTAGTAACGTGAACACGTAGCTCAAGGCGTGTTTGGCTTGAGAACACCTGTGCGAGTGATGACGGACGGGTGTAAGAACTGTATGGATACCGGGTTCGGTGTGCAGCCGGACCTGACGATTGAGTGTGACTTATGCAGGATTAACCCCGAAACCGTAGTACGAATAGTACACGTTTGCAAGTGACCGTTTTAGTGCCACCTAATACACATTTATGCCGGTATAATCCGGATAGGATTTTCTTTTGGCGAGGCTACGTAGTACCGACATGCTTCTTACGGTGCGTCGACACCGTACTAAACTTAGTAACCCCTTTCCTTTGAAGAAATGACTCATGAACTAACTTTCAACTAAAAGTGGAAGTTTGAAACAAATATTAGTTACTGAACTCTTATTTTGAGCTAAGATTCAAATGAGAGGAAGACTAGGCTTCAAAGATTTCAAAAAAAACAGAGTGCTCTGTTTTCAGCAGAAATTTGTGCTGGACTTCAACAGAGCATAACTCTGAGTAGCTTGACCCAATTAAGGTGTATGATACAGTTCTGGAAAGATTTTCAAGTGATCTACATCTTCTTTGTAGACCTCCAGAGCTAAATCACAAGCTAAATGGGTATAAAGTTCAGAGTAAGGTAAACTGTCCAGAACCAGGACAGCAACAAAACCTCTCTGGACCTTTCTGTTTTTAAGCCATAACTTTCTGTAGATAAACCCTTAAGAAGCCTATGATACACCATTGGAAAGATTATGAATGTGCAGCATTGTTGTAGTTCAAAGTTTGTTCAGGTTCTTATTGTATTTACATATACAACTGTGATAAAATCAACCACGTACAAAGGAGGTGCTGGCAAATTTTATCCAGGAATCCTGTGAACTTTGGAAAAATCATAACTTTTAATCCGGAGATGATCTGGGGGCATATGAGTACTCGTTGGAAAGACACTGAAGTTAACTTTAACTTTGGTATTCAACTTGAGTTATGAAAATGCCCTTAACTAGATCAAAATCTGGAGATAGTGCATAAAGGTCTGTCCTGTACAGATATGCTGGATAGTTATGCCTAGTAAGGAGTTTGTAAACATGAATTTTGTTACTGCTTTCATAAAGTTTTGACATAATCATGTTTCCATTAGTCTCACATACTGCTGAGTTCTTGTTTAACTCATCTCAACTACATTTTGCAGTATGGTTCGTACTCGCTCTAGGAGTAGGGCCGGAAGTTCTCGTCGAGGCGGTGATGCTTCCATTCCACCGTCGGAACCACCATCCACGGGATGGATGGATCTTATGACTCGAGTTGTCGAGTCTAATCAAGAGAATGCTAGGCTACTCCAAGAAGCAACACAAGAACACACACGCTTACTCCAAGCTTTGGTACAGCAAGGCGTACTCCAGAACACGCAACAAGTCGTTCCACCTCGGGACGCTTATCTGGACTTCTTGGTGACTCAACCGCCTATCTTTACTGAAGCCACCGAACCTGTGGAAGCAGATCAATGGCTTCGTGTCATGGAGTCAAAATTTGGAGTATTCCAGTGTGATGATTACCGGAAGACAAAGTTTGCCGCTCAACAACTCCATGGAGCAGCCGGAAACTGGTGGATGGATCATTTTGCCACCATTCCGGAGGACCATCAAGTGACATGGAGGGAGTTTTGTGAAGCCTTTCGCACTCGTTACATACCACTAGGTATTGTCAAGGCAAAGCGGGAGGAATTTTTGGGCTTGAAGCAAGGGGACATGAGTGTCCTCGAGTATGTCAGGAGATTTAATCTTTTGGCCCAATATGCTCCCGGGTATGTGGCGAAAGAAGAGGCACGGTGTGACCTATTTTTCCATGGCCTGAGTGCCATATTACGGGAAAAGCTGGCCGTACACAATAACGGCAGTTACACCGACATGGTCAATGCGGCTTTCATTCAAGAGAAGACGACACTTGAGTGGCAAGCGGAGAAGAGAAAGATGAGTGAGATCGAGCAGGATAGCACAAGTTATGTGCCTCAAAAGTACTGTTTGGTGTATCAAACGCCACCCGGTGAAAGACGGAGGCCACCTGTACGATCAACTCCTCAGAGATTGATTGCTGGTCAAGTTCTACAACTTGCACCACCTCCACTGCCGCAGCATCAGACGGTGGTTTGTGCTCCATCGCTGCAGCCATATGTACCTAGCAGTCCACCGCAAGTCAACGAAGAACCGGAGAGGCATCCGTGTCTTACTTGTGGGCGTAAGGGCCATTATGCTAGGCAATGTTCCGAGGGAATTCAAGGATGCGGGTCATCATATTTACAACAATACGACCCGTACCTCAATCTGCAGATAGGAGGGCAGATAAGGGGCAACATTCACTATACTGTGATTGATGATGTTCCGGAAGGAGAAGCCGCTTTAGCAGGGATGTTTTCTCTGAATCAGCTACCGGTTTTAGTTCTCTTTGATTCCGGTGCCACACACAACTTCATTAGCCAATCTTTTGTGGCTCAACATCAGCTCCAAACCGTTTATACAAAGAGGCAATACCTCATATCTTCGCCCGGGGGCAGCAGTACCGCAAGCGAGGTTGTCTCCCGAGCACCTCTTTGTTTGGGGGGTAAAATATACCCTATGACCCTCATTATTCTTGAAGGTCTGAAGATCGATATCATTTTGGGGATGTCGTGGTTGAATTACCACAGAGTGGTTCTTAACATCAGCTCCAGGACCGTTGAGCTCAACTCCCCACAGCACGGTCTTCATATATTAATTCTGGGCGCCAGACGACAGCAGATTGCAACAGTGAACCACACGGAAGCTGTCAAGATAGAGGACATTCCGGTGGTACGAGAGTATCCGGATGTGTTTCCTGAAGATTTACCGGGCATGCAGCCCGAACGAGATGTTGAGTTCAAGATTGAACTTATACCGGGAACCACACCGATATCACGAAGGCCGTACAAGATGGCACCCAATGAACTGGCAGAATTGAAGACACAGCTGAATGACCTAATGAGCAAGGGCTTTATACGACCGAGTTCGTCACCTTGGGGTTGTTCAGCGTTGTTTGTCAAGAAAAAGGACAAAACACTACGGCTTTGTGTTGATTATCGTCCTCTGAATGCCGTTACCATCAAGAACAAGTATCCACTACCTCGCATTGATATGCTCTTCGATCAATTAGTGGGTGCGAAGGTATTTTCAAAGATGGATCTTCGGTCCGGATATCATCAGATTAAAATCCGGGCAGAAGATATTCTGAAGACGGCATTCTCAACGAGATACGGGCTGTATGAGTATCTCGTTATGTCTTTTGGTTTGACCAACGCCCCGGCCACTTTAGGTATCTGATGAATTCAGTGTTCATGCCGGAGTTGGATAAATTCGTCGTGGTCTTCATCGACGATATCTTGGTGTACTCCAAGTCAGAGGAAGAACATGCTGAACATCTGCATATTGTGCTACAAAGATTGCGAGATCATCAGCTCTATGCAAAATTCAGCAAGTGTGAATTCTGGATTAATCAAGTACCTTTTCTCGGACACATCATTTCAGCGGAGGGCATCGCTGCAGATCCGAGTAAGATTATCCAAGTACAGAAATGGGAGTCACCAAAGTCAGTACATGAAATCCGAAGCTTCATCGGTTTAGCGGGTTGTACCGGAGGTTTATTCCGAGTTTTTCCAAGATTGCTAAACCGATGACAGAGTTATTAAAGAAGAATACCAGATTTGTATGGGGTGCTGCGTGTGAACAAGCTTTCAAGACTTAAGTGAAGCATCTCACAACAGCCCCAGTTCTTGCTCAGCCGGATACGACAAAGCCATTCGACGTTTATTGCGATGCAGCTGGCATCAGTCTTGGCTGCGTGCTGATGCAAGAAAGACGAGTGGTCGCTTATGGATCTCGTCAACTCAGAACTCACGAGCAGCATTATCCATCTCATGATCTTGAGTTAGCTGCCGTGGTCCTTGCTTTGAAGATGTGGAGGCATTACTTGCTCGGAAATCTTGTACACCTCTACACCGACCACAAGAGCTTGAAGTACATCTTCACTCAGAAAGAATTGAACATGAGGCAACGGAGATGGCTAGAGCTCATTAAGGATTATGAACTAGAGATTCATTATCATCCAGGAAAGGCGAATGTGGTCGCCGATGCGCTTAGTCGTAAGGCGCATATCCATCACCTAACTATTGCTGAAATGGATGATAAAGAACCAAGCCTCCGTGTCATCCCGTATGGAGCTCTCTATAATCTTGCTCTCATTCCTACCATCCGAGAGGAGATCATTGAGGCTCAACGAAAAGACAAGGGTATGTCTCACATACGACGAAGATTAGACAACGGAGAAATGAAGTGCTTCCGGAAGGATGATGAGGGTACTTTGTGGTTTAACGACCGGATTTTAGTACCCCGGGATATGGGACTATGGAAGAAGATTTTGGATGAAGCTCATTTGTCCAAGTTTTCCATTCATCCGGGCAGTAATAAAATGTACCAAGATCTCCGGAAGAAGTTTTGGTGGACACGTATGAAACGTGAAGTTGCAAAGTACGTTTCAGAGTGTGATACGTGTCGAAGAGTCAAGGCCGACCATATGAAGAAGTCAGGCCTGTTGCAGCCATTGCAAGTACCGGCATGGAAATGGGAAGACTTGAGTATGGACTTCATCGTCAGGTTGCCGATGACCTCCCACAACCATGATTCGATTTGGGTAATCGTGGACCAATTAACCAAATCAGCACATTTCATCCCTGTGCATACTAGGTACAACGCAAAGCAGTATGCGGAGCTGTACATAGCACGGATCTTGTGCTTACATGGAGTTCCCCGCACCATTGTGTCAGATAGAGGATCGCTGTTCGTAGCCCGTTTCTGGGAACAGCTACACACCTCCTTGGGGACGAAGTTGATTAGAAGCTCTGCATATCACCCTCAAACCGATGGGCAAACTGAGAGGGTGAATCAAATATTAGAAGATATGCTAAGAGCATGTGCCATCCACCACGGTAAGAGCTGGGATGATCACTTACCGCTGGCGGAGTTCTCGTACAACAACGGATATCAAACGAGCATTAAGATGGCACCATATGAAGCTCTATACGGCCGGAAGTGCCGTACACCATTGAATTGGTGCGAATCCGGTGAACGAGTAACGTTCGGGGTTGATCTTGTCAATGAAGCCGAAGAGAAAGTTCGGACAATACAAGAGAACCTCAAAGCTGCCCAATCTCATCAAAAGAGCTACGCGGACTAGAGACGTCGACCGCTGCATTTTGAAGTCGGAGAGCACGTGTATCTTCGTGTGTCTCCGATGAAGGGGATTCATCGGTTCGGTGTCAAGGGGAAACTTGCTCCCCGATTCATCGGCCCATTTACTATCACGGAGAAGTGCGGAACTGTAGCCTACCGGCTGGGACTACCGGCAAGCCTTGCCGGTATTCACGACATATTTCACGTGTCCCAGCTGCGGAAATGTCTCAAGTTTACAGCTGCCATCCGCACCGAAGACATCGACGAGTTGAAACCGGATCTCACCTATGTCGAGCAACCTGTACAGATTATCGAAGAAAAGACCCGGACCACCAGGAACCGGACTTTGAAATTTTACAAAGTCCTGTGGAGTAATCAATACCCCGGAAGAGGCGACGTGGGAAACCGAAGATTACATCCACCAGAATTATCCGGAGCTTTTGTCATAAACCTTGTAATTACCTCCCACCTCGTCTTCTTTTGAATCTCGGGACGAGATTCCTTTTAAGGGGGAGGAATGTAAAGGTCCCAAAATTATGAATACAAAGAAACACTTGTTTGTAAAGTTTTGTTTAATGTGTATAGAATTTGGGACTTGTTAAAACTTTTTCCCACATGTGATAACACACATGAGGGCTTTCTTCACACAAGTCAAATGTTCATTTGAGAACTTGGAACCCTAGAGGGGTCTAAAACAAGGATGGGAAGTTCCCATATGTGTGAGAAAACAAAAATCAGATTTGGAACAATTTGTTCAAACAAAAATTCAAATGAGAAAAACACAATGGAATTCAAAACTGTTGTGCTAAATATCTCATTTGCAGCAGCCAAAATAAAAATCAGATTTCATATTTGAATTCCTTGAGTCCAAATTAGGGGGTGTGCAAAGTTTCATGATTTATGGAAATAGTTTGCAACCCATTTTGCAAAATGGACTTTAAAAGACAAAGAATTCAAATGCATGTTTGAATTTGGATGAAACTTGCCCAATTATCCAAATGCATAACAGATTTGAATTCCCACAATTGAATTCACTCAACATTAAAACTTGGGAGATATTTGGAGAGAGGATAAGGAGGACTGATCAGTGGGTCCCACATGTCATTGTGTGAACTGAAAACTTGCAAAAGATCTCAGTGTTGGGTCTCTGTTTTGCCTCCCCGGGTGATCGACACCGAGGGAAGCACCGGTCGACACCGGGCAGCGCCGAGCCACCACCTGCTTCACCGGTGGGCGCCTGGCGAGCTGCTTCCTTCTTCTTATCACCTCGGCCGTGTCCTCCTACCACAGCCCCGAGGAGCCACTCCATTTCTTCTCCCCTCGCGCCCTGAACAGCACCAACTCCGCCGCCGTCGTTTGCTCGACAGCCGGCTCAAACAGGCGCGAACAACAGCTGGTCAATAGCCAGATAGCACCGGCGCAGCTCCCTCTCCCTCCTCAACGCGTCCCCGACCGATGATCGGCTCTCCTACCCCGGGTACACCACGGCCGTGCGGCGGCCGAACAAGGATCGATTGGGAGGCGTCCGTGGACAGCTCAATCTGGTGAGTATCACGACCATGTACCAGCGCCTCTGGACGCACCAAGGCACCATGCTGCTCCCCTCCAAAGATCAGACCGTGCCATGCATCACCGGGAGGGAATTTGGAAAAATTGCTCCGGCGTACTCCCTCTGACCTTCCGGCACGGTAATCCCGAATTCCTCTTCAATTCTCAATATTTGCTCATCACAGTTTGCACGAAGGGTCCAAAGTAGTAGGCGATCCTTTGCTCTTCACGTTTCTAGCCTCAAACTACACCTAGAGCGAGTATTTCGGGATTTTCTACCGGCAACCGAACCGGGGGACCGCGGTCGCACGGTGAAAGCAGATTTACCATGGTTCCCGAACGTTTTTGAGACTAGGCCCAGCTTCCCCATCGTTCACTGGTGCTGTAGCATCATTTTGTCAAACTGTTGGTGCACTAGGATGGCCGGTCGACGTCGCCGATGAAGTGCCGGGCTGCCGCAGCGTCGCTAGCTACCATAGAGGTTTTGCCGGCTCGGGGAAACCTTACCATCGTGCTCAGCAGGGCAGGTTAGGCTCTGGCGGCGAGCAAGGGCTCGAGCAGAGGCCGGGAGATCGAGTTCCGGCGATCTCCGGCGAGGGCGGCGGCGCGGGCACCCGGAGCGCGGGAACTGACCCGAGGTAGAAGAAGGGGTCAGCGGGCCCAGTTGTCAGTGAGAGAGAGTTTAAAACCCTGATCCTCTGTGGCTGTGGGATCCCGTGTGACTGCACAGAGGAATATGTGTGGCCCCGTGTGCCTTTGATTCTGTAAGTGACACGTGCCCCGTGGCCCACAGTCAGGTTTAAACTTTTCTCGAATTTATTCAAATCTCAGATTTTTCCCCAAACTTTAGAAGAGCATTACTTTTGCTAGGAACCTCCAAATTTAGTGATTCAAATTGGTTTAGATTCAGATTGACAAACTATATCCAAATATGCAATCCAATTTGTATGAAAGTCTTTATTTAATTCTGGAAAATTCTTTAAAGCTTTTCAGTAAAAGAATTTTTGAGGGAGTTTGGTTTATCCAAAAATCCTTAAATTTTGCCAGAATATTCTATAGGGTGTTATTAGACTCCTGTAAAAGTTTCAGCTCATTTGGAGTTGAATTAATCAGGGTAATTCAGATTGTAAGGTCCTGTATTCAAATGAATACAGAAACATTTTCAGAGAATTTCCAAAACTTGTAAATTCAGTTCTGGGAAAATTCTTAGCTCCAAAAATTCTAGGAAACTTCATGTAGACTCTATAAATTATAATTAAAATTTTGGTTCACTGAGTTTGACATGAACATGGATGTTACCTCAGAATTAATTCATCTTTGACTAAACACTTAGAGAATTATTCTGAATAAACCATTACATGAAATGTGCTAAATTTTGGTCCAGAGGACTTTCTGGTGACAAGGAACTCACATGAAAATTCTTAGCTCCATTAGAGGTCTGGATCACCACTGTCATGTGTGATCTCTTAAGGTGATCAACACTTAAGTGGGAAGAAGCACTCAACACTTGATCTTAGTGTTTAAGCCCAACCCAAACCACTAGCACCAGTGTCATTTTAAATTCTTAAACAAAGTTCCAGTTTTAAAACGGTCATTAGATCTTATGAGCAACAGCTTTTCAATTAAATACATATGCATGATCATAATGTGTAGCATATACGTGAAGAAGGTGAGGAGGACTTGAAGTGAAGATCAAGGAGGGAGGAGAACAAGTGATCAAGCTCCAAGTGATCGTCACTAACTGATTGTAACAGTAGTCACCTGCAAAACAGGCAAGCCCCGGTTTGCATTTGGACCGTTTTATAAAGTATTTTCATTTGTAGAGATCATAGCTTTGCATCGTTGATTGCATTACGTCTAGATGATATTGAAAACCCCACTTGCATGACCAGAAATACCTAAGAGAGGAAGGGTAGAATAGCAACTCCTCGAAGGAATTTGGCTACGCTAATGTTAGTAGGAAAGGTCCGGTAGAAGACGAGTAGTTGGAATCTACTCGCGAGTTTAGGGCTGGCTTACTCGGGACGGGTCCGAATTAGAAAAGATGAGGAAAGTTCACATTTAAGAAATGGAGACCGGGCAGGGAGGTTTAGATGCAGCAGGTTGCAGGCCGTGCGTGCATAGCCCTGCCTGTGTCGGTTATGGCCCGTCCGTGCTTGGCCCTGTTGGACAAGTTTGAGTTGTGTACCGGGCACATACTGGCTATATGGGACCCAGGAAACCGATGTACCTTGGGAGATCCATAGTGGAACTTTTCCAACTGCCTTAGGCTTTCGGCGTCAGGGTAGCAGGAGGTACCTTGCTCAAGAACATACCACAGCAGGTATGTACCTTGAGGGAGCTTGCGTACTCGGGGCAGTTGGACTGCGTCCAATGTGGAAGATCTTGGGAAAGGTAGCCGCGTACAACGTCAGTCGAGGTTGCTGCCGGCAACTCGGAGTACGGGTGTACGTGTCGTGTAGTCCGGGCGTGTACTGATTCGAATCACCGTCGCTCGCGGTCATATGAGCATACTTGCCCACTGCGTCTTGACGTAGTAACAACTGGAATTGTTTATCTTTGAACTTGATAAGGCTGTGCTATAACCCGTATTGCAACCGTGATTGAATTAGAGATAGGCTCATTAAAGTTTACTTTCACTTTGTGCAAGGAGCATCGCAACAAAGCGTTTCTTGTTTGATTGTGGAGTTGCGATGCTTTTCGGCTCAAGGTCTGCACAATGAGGCTTAAAATATGAAAGTTAAGGATCAACTTTAGGCGAGTCCCTCATGCAAATCTAGCCGACCCATTTGAAACCATCGTGCATGTAGAGTTTCTTGTTTAGCAGAGACGGGTCAGACTTGCTGAGCCTATGTGCTCACGCTTGCTATATAAGTGGTTTTGCAGGTTAACAACGATGCTGAAAAGAAGGTTGTCCGGTGAGACTCGGGAATTCCCAAGTCAGGTAACGCATGGAGAACCCAGCCGCTGCTGCTTGTCTTCGTGTTGCTAGCGAGAGGAGTCCGCGGGCTGGACTTCGTCTCGGGTGCTCTTAGTTATTCGACGTGAGTTGATAAAGACTTCCGCTGTAGTTACTTGATGTAAAGTATTTACAAAGAAAAACTTGTAAGCTTCCGCTATTGTTTTATGTAATACATTGTTCCTCATATGTGTGTTGTTGGGTGCCGCATAACACGGCACCACCCAATGCGATTCCCGGGCGAGTGGCCTGTCTCGGTTGAGCGGGTCGCGTCACGCTGTAGACCCGAGCAAGATCACTCAAGTGCTGAATTGGAAGTCCCCGAGAACTGTTCACGAGGTACGGAGTTTCCTCGGACTCGCGGGATATTATCGGAGGTTCATTCCGAACTTCTCGAAGATTGCCAAGCCTATGACGGAGCTGCTGAAGAAGGCTACCAAATATGTTTGGAGTCCAACATGTCAAGCAGCATTCAAGGCTTTAGTCAAGCACCTGACATCAGCACCAGTTTTGGCGCAGCCAGACACAACAAAACCGTTCGATGTGTACTGCGATGCATCCGGCATTGGGCTCGGATGTGTGCTGATGCAAGACCGAAGAGTGGTCGCGTATGGATCACGGCAGCTTAGAAACCATGAGCAAAATTATCCAACTCACGACTTGGAGCTCGCTGCCGTGGTACTTGCACTGAAAATGTGGAGGCACTACCTACTCGGTGACCTCGTACATCTATATACCGACCACAAAAGCCTCAAGTACATATTCACTCAGAAGGAGTTGAACATGAGGCAGCGAAGATGGTTAGAATTGATAAAGGATTACGGAGTAGAGATCCATTATCATCCGGGCAAGGCAAACGTAGTGGCAGATGCACTGAGCCGCAAGTCACACGTCAACAATCTGACCATCACACCGTTAGAAAAGAGCGAACCACCACTGCATGTGATTCCACATGGAGCTCTCTACAACTTAGCTTTTGTAAGGGCCTCAGTTTTTTACACAAAATTGAAGTGTTCATCACCACACCACACACCTCATTTGAGGAAAGATGATGAACACAAATGAAGAGCAAGTAACCACCATCAACATGCTCATTAGAAAACAAACTCACACATTGCAAAAGTGGTATTTCCCACATGTGATATAGGTGGGCTGGACATATGAAAACTCCTACACTTTGCTAAGGATGTCCATGCCAAGTTTCACCCAGATTCAACACCTTTTTGAGGTCATTTTGGGCATAGTTAGAAAGAGGGCAGTTTGAAACCATATTCAAATTCAAACTGTTTTTATCCCATGAATTCAAAAGTGGGAGGCATATTCTTATTCAGCACATATTTGTGAGCTCACACACCAATTTTCACTCCATTTGGAGTTGATCTTGACATGATCTAAATGGGACAAATTCAAACTTTATTTGAATTCAAAACTGAACTTGTGCTGAAATTCATTCAAATCAAACCCAATTTGAACTTTGATCAATTCAAATGCCTCATGGGTGAATAATTTGAATCACCAGGGATATTTTGGGGCTCACTGTTTACAACAGTGATTAGGAGTAAATGTCAGAGGTTAAAACCCCGGGTGCGACCCACATGTCATAGAGAGAAGGAGGCAAAACTTGCACACAAAGTCACAGCCTCGGTGGGAAATTCCACCGAGCAGCTGTCGGCTGTCCCACCGAGCAGCTACCGGCGCCACCAGCTGCTTCCCCTCTCCGCGCGGTGGCGCCCAGGGCGGCTTGCTCGCGCCCCCACGCGACCGGCACCGCCTCAGCCGAGCAGGAGTCGGCCGGCTTTATCTTCTCGCGGGCAAACCCGAGCAGCGGCATTGTTTCTCGCCGCCGCTCTCTGCTCAATCAGGAAAACCAGCAAAACCATCTCCTCCTTCGTCCCTGAGCTGCTAGACAGCCACCTGAGGTCGCACTCCACCTCCCCAACGCCAGAAACCCCGAGCTCCGACCTCCTTTGCCCGAAGACGATCGCCACCGCGGTGACCTAGCCTCAGCCGAGAGTCAGGCGCCCGTGGGCAGCATTCCACAGGCGTTTTCACGGTCCAGTGAGAGAGGCAACAGGAGCGCGCGACCACCGTGCTGCTCTCCTCCAAGTTTGGAAGCCAACCATGAAGAATCCACAGAGAATTTCCAGTTTTTGCTCCGGAGACCGTAAACCGAGCTTCCGGTACGGTTTCTTTAAATTCTCGCTCTATGATCTTTCGGAGGTCATCAAATCTTGCACATAGACGCTGGACTAGCCGGCGATCAAGTTCTTTTCTGCATCCGTAGCGTGAAACTGTCTAGGAGTGACGAATTTCGAGCTCGATCGATGGCGGTCATGGCAGGCACGATCGGTCACACGGTGCCGACCGACTTGCCGCCATCCCTGAACCCTTTTGACACCTTGTCGAGCTTCCTAGAGGTACACTGATGCTGTAGGACCGTTTGTTCGAGGTGTTGGCGGGTTAGAACCCACGGTCGACGGCGCCGAACCTCAACCGAGGCCGCGGCACGTCGCCGGGCTATTTCCGGTCACCCCCAGCCCGACCTGACACCACCAACGTGTTCCTCGATGTCGAAAACCCCCTGGCGGCGAGTTTCAGACCATGGGAGGTCCGGCAGCGGCGAGCCGGCGAGCCCGAGTCTGCTCCGGCGAGGTCGGCGGCGCGGGCGCGGGAGAATGGCGGGAGGAAGACGAAGCCGGCTGGCCCACGTGTCAGCGGCTGAAAAATTTAAACCGGGATCGGGTGTGGCCGGGATCAGCTGTGCTGGCGGGCAAATACCCTGTGAGCTCCGGTGTGACGGACACCTCCGCGCTCGACACGTGTCCCCACGGGCCCCCGAGAGTTTAAACTTTTTTCCCGATTTTCAGAATTCTTCCAAACTTCAAATCCTCATAACATTGGCTAGAAAGCTCCAAATTGAGTGAACCAAATTTTGCTGGATTCAGCTCTCTGAGTACTTTCCAGCAAATCAAGTTTCACTTCATGAAAGTCCTTATTTCTCCAGAATTAATTCCTCAACAATTTAAACTGTTTGGAGTTTTAACTGGAGAATCCTTTAGATGAAAATCCTGAAATTTTGCTGGGATATTCACCAAAATATCCCTGAACTACCATAAAATTTCAGACCCATTGGAGCTAATTTAATCCACCTAATGGTGTAATTAGTGAAACTGTTCCAGAGAAAATAGAAAATGTTCAGAAACATTTTCAGAATTTTCTCCGAAATTGTTTAGCTCATATCTTTAGCTAGGAACCTTCAAATTAAGTGAGACCAACTCCACTAGAACCCTCTGAAAATCTAGTTTCAGAAAGTCATAGTTTGTTTCATGAAAATCCTTAGAGCACCCTAAGAGTTCCAATTAAGGTCAAGGACATAATTAATTGTGCAGGGCTCAAATGAGCTTTGCTGCAACTAAAACTTGACCAAGTCTCTGTTTAGGTTGTAACCAAGCCACAGTAAAAGTTTCACAGTCATTGAGTCTGTCTAGTGGGACTTATAAGCTTCACAAGTTCAAACTTAATACAAATGCATTCAAATTAATACATGTACCTCTCTTATCATGTAGTCGCTAAGGTCGAGGAGGAACCCGAAGTCCTAGACTTCGTTACTCCGGAGGAACAGCTAGCCTACGACCAAGAGCAGCAAGGCAAGCTCCGGTTTGCATTAACCCTTTTACAAGTTTTTATTGTTTTGAGCACATACTTGATTACTTCATTCGGTACATTAGAGTCTTGGTTGAAAACCCAATTGCATAGCCAAGAAAACCTTGGGTTGGTTTTAGGATTTCAAACCCCGTTAGCTACTGCCATGTTAAGATAGGGTAGGATTCGGTACAAGTCGAGTAGTTGGAACTACTCGCGAGCATAGGCTAGAGACACTCGACTCGGGTAGTGATAGCACATGAAACACATGGCAAGAAAATGAGACCAAGCGGAGAGTAAGGGCAGCAGGACTTTGGGGCCTGTGTGCTGTAGCTCCGCTTGTGTCGATTGAGGACCGAGCCGTGTGCGGGCCTGTTAAACAAGCTAGAACAGTACCGAAGACCTACCGGCTATATGGGAACCGGGAAACTGATGTAACTTGGGTAGCTGGGTATTGAGGCATTGCCCGTCGTTCAGAGGGTAGGTTGAGAGCTTGAGGTATAAATCGGCTGGCGGCACTGAGATGCGCGTGCAGAGACCTCTTGCTCGGGACGATGGGACCGGTTCAATATTTGGCTGACGGGTCAAAGGTTGTTGCGTACGGCGTCCGTGATGGTTGTTTTAGGAAACATCGAGTACGGGCGTACGTGACGGGTTGTTCGGGTAACCCTGCAGGTGTAAATCGATTATAATCGTCGTCCCTCGCGGTCAGTGAGTACCACTTGTTCACTGTACCATGACGTAGAAAGAACAGGCTAGTCACATGTTAAAATGCTGCTGATTGAAAGATGGACTTTGCTTGTTAATGGTTTGTTGTAGCTTAGAGCTAACTAAAGTTCTTTTCAACTTTGGGCAAAGTACATGAGAGAAATGCGTTTCTTGTTTGATTGCGGCTCTCTCATGTGCCTTAGCGTAAGGTTCTCCACAACCTGCTGCTAAAACTTGAAAGTAAGGTTCTACTAATTAGGCGAGTCCTTGCAAATGATTTTTACCTCATGTAACCCATCACCCCTCATGTAGAGGTTCCATGTTTAGGTGAGACGGGTCAGACTTGCTGAGCCTTCGTGCTCACTGCTTGTGTTTGAAGCTTTTGCAGGGTTTTATGAGGAAGGGACTCCCAAAGAGGAGACGGAACCCCAGGAGGGGAACCCCGTCGAGTGGGAGTCGTGCACGCCGCAGAGTTAGTGTGTGTGTGTGCTAGCAAGGACACGTTCAAGGGCTGAACATGAACTTGATGCATAGTCTACGCCCGTGAGTGTAGACTGGACATATTTTGCTGTAAACATGTTCATAAACCAGATTATGTAATAAAATTCCGCTTCCGCTTTGTACCTTTGACGTGTGTTATCCGGTGCTGTGCAACGCAGCACCCCTCAGCGTGATCCTGGCTCGACAAGACCGTTGGGGTCGTGTCAGCTTTGATCCCCACCATCCGTGAAGAGATAGCGGCAGCTCAGAAACATGACAAGGGCATGTCGCATTTGCGGAGACGTGTAGACAGTGGGGAGCTGAAATGTTTCCGGAAGGACGGAGACGGCGTCCTATGGTTCAAGTACTGGATCGTCGTACCCCGTAACCTGGAGTTACGGAAGAAAATTTTATATGAGGCTCACTTATCAAAATTTTCTATTCACCCCGGCAGCAACAAAATGTATCAAGAACTCAGAAGCAAGTTTTGGTGGACACGGATGAAGTGGGAGATCACGAAGTACGTGTCTGAGTGTGATACATGTCGAAGGGTGAAGGCAGACCATATGCGGAAACCGGGACTGCTGCAACCACTGGGCGTTCCTGCCTGGAAGTGGGAGGATGTGAGCATGGACTTCATCGTCGGTTTACCCACCACTTTTCAGAAGCATGATTCTGTGTGGGTGATCGTCGACCGGATCACCAAAGTTGCCAATTTCATCCCGGTCAACACCAACTACAACGCCAAGAAGTACGCTGAACTGTACATCTCACGGATCCAATGCTTGTACGTCGTACCCCGTACCATCATATCGGATCGGGGCACTTTATTTGTGTCCGGTTTTTGGGAGCAGCTGCATGCTGCCTTGGGAACGAAGCTGATCCGTAGTTCAGCATACCACCAGCAAACGGATGGGCAAACTGAGCGGGTAAATCAGATCTTAGAAGACATGCTACGAGCTTGCGCTATCAACCACGGCAAGAATTTGGATGATCACTTGCCGTTAGCCGAGTTCTCGTACAACAATGGGTACCAAGACAGCATCAAGATGGCGCCTTATGAGGCACTATACGGGAGGAAATGCCGCACACCACTGAATTGGTGTTAGTCTGGCGAAAGGGTTACCTTCGGGATTGACCTAGTCAACAACGCGGAAGAAAAGGTTCGACTGATTCAAGTGAACCTGAAAGCCGCCCAATCCTGTCAGAAACAGTATGCGGACCGGAGAAGACGCCCATTGCAGTTTGAAGTCGGGGATCACGTATACCTACGTGTGTCTCCAATGAAGGGTGTAAACAGATTCGGGGTGAGAGGAAAGTTGACACCCTGATTCATCGGTCCATTTCAGATTACCGAAAGATGTGGATCGGTAGCATACCGGCTAAAATTACCAGAAGCACTTTCTGGTGTGCACGACGTCTTTCACATTTCACAGCTGAGGAAGTGTCTTAAGCTATCTACTACCGTTGAGCTGGAGGACATTGAAGAACTGCAACCGGATCTCACCTATCGGGAGGACCGGTTCAGATCATTGATGATAAGGCCCAAACCACACGCAACCGTACGTTGTGGTTCTACAAGGTTCTATGGAGTAATCACTCCGTGGACGAAGCGACATGGGAGAGCGAAGGATTTCTTCGCGCTAACTACCCCGACTTTTTCACATCGCATATCCGGTAATTTTCCACCGTCCTCTCTCTCATTTCTACCTTATAATCTCGGGACGAGATTCTTTTAAGGGGGGGAATGTAAGAGCCTCAGTTTTTGACACATGCTTGAAGTGTTCATCACCACACACACACACACCTCATTTGAAGCAAGTTGATGAACACATTTGAAGAGCAAGTAACCACCATCAACATACTCATTAGAGAACAAACTCACATATTACAAAAGTGGTATTTTCCACATGTAATACATAGGGGCTGGGCATATGAAAAACTCCTACACATTGCTAGGAATGTCCATAGCCATGTTTCACCCAAATTCAAAACCTTTTTGGGTCATTTTGGGCATAGCTAGAAAGAGGGCAGTTTGAAACTACATTTAAATTCAAACTGTTTTTATCCCATGAATTCAAAAGTGGGAGACATATTCTTATTCAGCACATTTTTGTGAGCTCACACACCAAATTTCACTCCATTTGGAGTTAATCTTGACATGAGCTAAGTGGGGCAAATTCAAACTTTATTTGAATTTCAAACTAAAAATGTGCTGAAATTCATTCAAACCAAACCCAATTTGAATGCTAACAAATTCAAATGGTTCAAAGGTAGAAAATTGAAATCACCATGGGCTTTGTGGGAACTACTGTTTACAACAGTGTATAGGAGTTAATCTCAGAGGTTAAAATGAAAATGGACCCACATGTCAGCCACAGGGATGATTCAACCGACTGAGACTTTCTCACTCGGGTCGCCGAGCTGCAGCTGCGATCGCCACCGAGGGAGGCCACCGCGCCAGCTGCTGCTTGGCCACGTGCGGGCACGAGTCGGTTCAGAGCCTTCTTAAGGCGTTCTCCCCCTCCTCGGCCGAAGCCTCGCCATTTTCTCCCCACAAGAACACAGCGCCAGGAAACTTTCTTCCGCCGCCCAGAACCGATCGGAAAGCTCCGATCACAGCCTCCCCGTCTCCTTCAGAGCTACGGCAAGGTACTAGGAACCCTCCTCGTTCTTCCCCGTTGCTAGAACTCAGCTAAAACCTGTTGATCTCGGCTATACCGAGAGTTTAGTTCGGTGACCTAAAACCGCAGCACTTCGGGCTCCCGTGGACAGCCCAACCGGGAGGTTGTCACGCCCGAGCCGAGGCATCCTTGGACGCTCTGGTGATCGGTGCTGCTCACCCCCGAGCCACAGCCCGAGCGCTTGCTCACCGGCGGCGAATTTCCAGTTTTCCCCTTTCTGGGTACAGACCGACCTTCAGGTACGGTTCTGTCGAATTCATACTCTATAAAGGATTAGAGGGCCTCAATCCGCTCCCACACAAACTAGACCCGGTAGCGCACAAGTTGCCTTCACAACCTTTGGCCTAAAAACCCCTGTACCCGGCGTATTTCGATGATTGCCGACGGCGGAGCTTGCAGGAGGCATCGGGCGCATGGTAAGAGCCTACTTCGGGCCTCCCCCGAGCTGCTTCAAGCCCATGTCGACCTTCCCTAAGGTCCACTGATGCTCCCTGACCGGTTGCTCAAGTGATCGAGGTGCTAGGGAAGTCGGCCGACACGGCCGAAGTCTTTCCGAAGCCGCCGCTCGCCGCCGACCATGTGCCGGCCGTTTTCATTGCGAGCTGACCCCAGAATCCTGTTCCCCGAGTGAAAGTAGGCAGGGGAGGCCAGAATCGTGAAGTTTGGAGCTCCACAGAGGCTGCCGGCGAGCTCTCCAGCGAGGTACCCCGGCGGCAGAGCGCGTGCGGCGAGAGGTAGACGAAGGGGGTGGACCCCAGCTGTCAGCGGCAGATATTTTAAATCGGGATCGAGCTGCGGCCGGGATCTGATGCGCTGGCATGCAAAAACCCTATAGGCCTCAGTGTGCTGACGCACCCAACACGTGTCCCCGCAGCCCCGGCAGATTTAAACTTTTCCCCCGATTTTCAGATTTCTTTCAAACTTCAAATCCTCATAACTTTGGCTAGAAATCTCCAAATGGAGTGAACCAAATTTTGTTAGATTCAGCTCTCCGAGAACTTTCCAGAAAATCAAGTTTCATTTCATGAAAATCATTAATTGTCCATAATTAATTCCTCAAATTTTAAATTGTGTGGAATTTTAACTGGACAATCCCTTGGAGGAAAATTCTGAAGTTCTGCTGGGATGTTCACCAAAATATCCTTGAACTACCATAAAATTTTCAGGTCCATTTGAGCTCATTTGATCCACGTAATGGTGTGATAAGTGAAACTGCTCCAGAGGAAATAGAAAATGTTCAGAAACATTTTCAGAATTTTCTCTGAAATCGTGTAGCTCATATCTTTAGTTAGGAACCTTCAAATTAAGTGAGACCAACTCCATTAGAACCCTCTGAAAATCTAGTTTTCAGAAAGTCATAGATTGTTTCATGAAAATCCTTAGAACACCCTTAAAGCCTTCAATTAAGGTCAAGTACATAATTAATTGTGGAGGGCTCAAATGAGCTTTGCTGCAACTAAAACTTGACCAAGTCTCTGTGTAGGTTGTAACCAAGCCACAGTAAAAGTTTCACAGTCTTTCGGTCTGTCTATTGAGACTTAGAAGGTTCACAAAGTAAAACTCGATTCAAATGCATTTAATTAATACATGTACTTCTTATATCATGTAGTCGCTAAGGTCGAGGAGGAACCCGAAGTCCTAGACTTCGTTACTCCGGAGAGCAGCTAGCCTGCGACCAAGAGCAGCAAGGCAAACTCCGGTGTGCATTAACCTTTTTACAAATTTTTAATGTTTTGAGCACTTATTTGAGTACCATTATTCCTTGCATTAGAGTCTTGTTTGGAAACCCAACTGCATAGCCAAGAAAACCAAGGGTTGGGTTTAGGATTGAAAAACCCCGTTAGCTACGGCAAAGCTAAGTTAGGGTAGGATTCGGTACAAGTCCAGTAATTGGAACTACTCGCGAGCATAGGCTAGAGGCACTCGACTCGGGTAGAGATAGCACATGATACACATGGCAAGAAAGATGAGACCAAGTGGAGAGTAAGGGCAGCAGGAATTTGGGGCATGTGTGCTGTAGCTCCGCTTGTGTTGATTGAGGACCGAGCCGTGTGCGGGCCTGTTGAACAAGCTAGAACAGTACCGAAGACCTACCGGCTATATGGGAACCGGGAAACCGATGTAACTCAGGTAGCTGGGTGTTGAGGCATAGCTGGTCGTTCAGAGCGTAGGTTTAGAGCTCAAGGTGTAAATCAGCTGGCGGCACTGAGATGCGCGTGCAGAGACCTCTTGCTCGGGATGATTGGACCGGTTCAACATTTGGCTAACGGGTGAAAGGTAGTTGCGTACGGCGTCCGTGATGGTTTCTGTAGGCAACATCGAGTATGGGCATACGTGACGGGTTGTTCGGGTAACCCTGCAGGTGTAAATCGATTATAATCGCCGTCCCTCGCGGTCAGTGAGTACCACTTGTTTACTGTACCATGACGTAGAAAGGACAGGCTAGTTACATGTTAAAATGTTGCTGATTGAAAGACGGACTTGATTGTTAATGATTTGCTGTAGTCTAGAGCTAATTAAAGTTCCTTTCAACTTTGGGCAAAGTACATGAGAGAAATGCGTTTCATGTTTGATTGCAGCTCTCTCATGTGTCTTAGCGTAAGGTTCTCCACAACCTGCTGCTAAAATTTGAAAGTAAGGTACCAATAATTAGGCGAGTCCTTTGCAAATGGTTTTTCCTCATGTACCCATCACCCCTCATGTAGAAGTTCCATGTTTAGGTGAGACGGGTCAGACTTGCTGAGCCTTCGTGCTCACTGCTTGTGTTTGAAGCTTTTGCAGGGTTCTATGAGGAAGGGACTCCAGAAGAGGAGACGGAACCCCAGGAGGGAAACTCCGTCGAGTGGGAGTCATGCACGCCGCCGTGTTAGTGTGCGTGTGTGCTAGGAAGGACATGTTCACGGGCTGAACGTGAACTTGATGCGTAGTCTACGCCCGTGAGTGTAGACTGGACTTATTTTGATGTACAAATGTTCATAAACCACTTTATGTAATAAAAGTTTTGCTTTTGCTTTGTACTTTTGATGTGTGTTATCCGGTGCTGTGCAACGCAGCACCCCTCAGCGTGATCCTGGCTCGACAAGACCGTAGGGGTCGTGTCACATGTCACAATACAATTATATCATAACAGCATTCTTGAATCATAACATTTCATCCATTAGTCTACGTCACGACTCAGTGACCAAGTGGTACTCTTCACCGTGAGGGACAGCGAATCGACTTGATATACACCTGCAGGGAAACCCAAAGAGCACGTCACATACGCCCACCCGTGGAGCTGCACCGCACACTCGATGTCGTACGGGACAACCTTTCACCCAACAGCCCAAACGTCAAACCGGTCGCACCGAAACGAGCAGGAGGTTCCCCACACGGAGCATCTCTCTATGCCCGTTGGCAGATTTCCACCTTGCTGCCCTCAGCCTACACCTATAAATCGGTGCGTTATGCATCGACGCCCAGAGGTTTAGGCTACATCGGTTTTTCGGGGCCCATATATCAGATATGCTTTCGGTACGTTCAAACTTGATCAGCGTGGGCCGCACACGGATCGGTCCTCAATCGACACGGACAGGGCCGCGCACACAAGACTTCCTCTTGTTGCGCCCTAGCCCCTGCCTAGTCTCATTTTCATTACTAAAGTGATCTCACATCACTCAACCGAACCCGTGTGTCCCAAGCCTATCTCGCGAGTAGATTCCAACTACTCGACTTGTACAGAAGTCCTATGAATCATTAAGCGTAGCCTGTCTATTCGAGGCCTTAGACACTACCCTCACTCTTATAGGAAACTTTTGGTTATGCAAGTGGGGTTCCATCCATCCTATACCTAATGCACATTCATACTTTATATGACACATGTAAACAAAGTAAAACTTATAAAAAGGTTAATGCAAACCGGGGCTTGCCTTGTTGCTGCTGGTCAGGAGTTAGTTCTTCTTCCGGAAGTAGGAAGTCGAGTACCTCCGGAGCTTCCTCGCCTTCAGCGACTACACGTTAATGAAATACTACATGTTAATGGATATGCACATAAGTTTATTGTAATGCTTCTGCTATTAGTTCTAGTAACAAGTTTTTAACAACTGGAACTCTGTTCAAGAATTTAAAATGAAACTGGGGCTAGTGGTTTGGGTTTGGACCTAAGCACATGATTAAGTGCTAAGTGGTTATCCTCCTCTTCCACATTGACCACCTCAAGTGGTTAAACAGAGCAGGGGTGATCCAGAGCTCCAATGGGGCTTAGAATTTTTGTGTGAGTTTCTTGTCACAAGACAACTCTGTGGATCAAAATTTTGCACTTTTCATTGAGTGGTTTGTTCAGAACAATTCTTTTAGCAAATAAGCAAAGAAGAATTAATTCTGAGGTAACACCCATGTTCATGCCCAACTTAGTGAACTACAATTTCAATTATAGCTCATAGAGTTTGCATGTATTTTCCTAGCATTTTTGGATCTAAGATTTGCCCAGAACTGAATTTCCAAGTTTTGGAAATTCTCTGAAAATGTTTCTGTATTCAAATGAACACAGCACCTTCAAATTTCAATTGCTCTGATCAAATCAACTCCAAATGGTCTGAAACTTTTACAGAGGTTCACTAACATCCTATAGAGCATTCTGGCAAAATTTGGGGATTTTTGGATGAACCAAACCCCCTCTAAAATTCTTTTTCTGAAAAGCTTTAAAGAATTTCCCAGAATTAATTAATGGGTTTCATACAAATTGGGTTGCATATTTGGATAGAGCTAGGCAAGATGAATCCAACCCAATTTGAATAACTAAATTTGGAGCTTCCTAGCAAACGTTATGGGGTTCTAAAGTTTGGGGAAATTCTGGATTTTGAATTAACCGGGGAAAAGTTCAAATCCCTGACAGCGGGCCCGGCCCCCACGTGTGACCACCTCGGCTGCGCCACACGGGACCACAGGACTATTCTCCGCGTTGTCACAGATGATCCGGTGCAACAGAGAATCCCCCCACTGTGTATTGAGCGTCTGACGAGCGGGCCCGGCCGGCTCGTCTTCTTCCTCGCGCCAGCCCCTTTTCCCGCGCCGCCTCCTCGCCGGCAGCTCCCTGAAGCTCGCCGGACCCGGCTTCCCGGCCGTCTCTCGGCCGGAAACTCGCCGCCTGGGCCTAATTTCGTGCGCTGAACACGATGGCACCAACTGCTCCGGCCGACGGTGGCCCTAACCTAGCCGGCGACGATGCAGCGGCTCGGGGTCACTTCGGCTATGTCACACGGCCAACTTAGCCTGCCAAAACCTCGGTGGAAGGGTTCTACAGCACTGGGGGATCTCAGGGAAGGTCGACAGGACCATGCGAAGGATCGGAAAGAGCTCTAACCTAGCCATCACCGTGAGCCCGATCCTTCCCGCTGTAAGAGCCTCAGTTTTTGACACATATTTGAAGTGTTCATCACCATACACACACACCTCATTTGAGGAAAGATGATGAACACAAATAAAGAGCAAGTAACCACCATCAACATGCTCATTAAAGAACAAACTCACATATTGCAAAAGTGGCATTTTCCACATGTGATATAGATGGGCTGGGCATATGAAAACTCCTACACATTGCTAGGGATGTCCATGCCAAGTTTCACCAAAATTCAAAACCTTTTTGAGGTCATTTTGGGTATAGCTAGAAGGAGGGCAGTTTGAAAGCATATTCAAATTCAAACTGTTTTTTACCCCATGAATCCAAAAGTGGGAGGCATATTCTTATTCAGCACATTTTTGTGAGCACACACACCAATTTTCACTCCATTTGGAGTTTATCTTGACATGAGCTAAGTGGGGCAAATTCAAACTTTATTTGAATTTGAAACTGAACGTGTGCTGAAATTCATTCAAACCAAACCCAATTTGAGTTCTAATCAATTCAAATGTCTCATGGGTGAATAATTTGAATCACCATGGGTATTTTGGGGCTCACTGTTTACAACAGTGATTAGGAGTGAATTTCAGAGGTTAAAACCCAGGTGGGACCCACATGTCAGCCACTGAGGCAAAAGAAACGGACTGAGAGCTCAGCTCGGGTACTCGCGCGCGGTGCAGCGACCGCCACGGTGAAGAAACGGCGAGGACAGCAGCTGCTTGCCGCCCTCGGCCGGTGAACTGCCTCGCAGGGCCCTTATCTGCGCGCTTGAGCAGTGGCAGGGGGTCTTCACCGCTGCCTCGTCGCACTTCCACCCAAAAAGCCAAAGCACCTCGCCGCCCGAGTGAACTTTCGGTTCCTCGTCGCCCGGCCGATCCAGTGACCCTCTCGGCGATCTGAGCCCAGCACCAGGTGCGCCAAGCCGTTTCAACACCCTCGCATCGGTTCCAGACCCTGCGCGGTCTTCCCCGAGCTCCACCGCGGCGATCTTTTCTCTACCGGTTCAGCTCGAGCCGCCGCTGCGGGAACCGTTATTCCGGCCACCACAGCCCCCCGTTCACTGAGCTGTGAACAGCAAAGAGGTTCGTCTTCAACCCCTCTTTCTTTCCTGCAAGCTCCGGCGGCGTGACAAGCACTGCTCAAGCCGGAATTTCATGTTTTCGCGACGGTGTGCAAAAGTGAGGTCTGCACCGATCCGAGAAATTCATAAGCCACACTGCATCACTCATCCTCTCATGGAGAGGATCACTTCTAGTAGCCCGTGCGGGTCCATAGGAGCAGGAACCATGAAGAACCGTGGAGGGAAACCGCTGTTCTTCGAGTTTTAGTAGAAATCCCGATTTCCGGCCTAGGTCGCACGGTGACCACCCAACACAGCCCTTCCCGAGCTCTGTAGAGCTCTTGTCGACCTTTTCTATGGTCCACTGATGCTCGACGACCCTTAGCTTGATCGGGTGAGGTGCTAAGGAGGACGGGCAACGCGGCCGAAGTTCTCCCGAGGCTGCTGCTCGTCGCCGACCATGTGGCGGCCATTTTCATGGCGAGCTGACCCAAGAATTCTGTTTCCCGAGTGGAAATAGGCAGAGGCGGCCAAAATCGTGAAGTTTGGAGCTTTACAGAAGCCGATGGCGAGCTCTCCGGCGAGATACCCCGGCGGCAGAGCGCGGGCGTCGGGAGGAAGAAGAAGCTGGCTGGCCCACGCGTCAGCGGCTCAAAAATTCAAACTGGGATCGGGTGTGGCCGGGATCTGTTGTGCTGGCGCACAGGAACCCCGCAGCATACGGTGTGCCGACGCCTCAGTGGGCGACGCGTGTCCCCAGGGTCCACTCACGAGTTTAAACTTTTCCCCGATTTTCAGATTTCCTTCAAACTTCAAATCCTCATAACTTTGGCTAGAAAGCTCCAAATCGAGTGAACCAAATTTTGTTGGATTCAGCTCTCTAAGCACATTCCAGCAAATCAAGTTTCACTTCATGAAAATCCTTAATTCTCCAGAATTAATTCCTCAAAATTTATATTTTTTGGAATTTTAACTGGAGAATCCTTTGGAGGAAAATCCTGAAATTTTGCTGGGATGTTCACCAAAATATTCCTGAACTACCATAAAAATTTCAGATCCATTTGAGCTCATTTGATCCACCTAATGGTGTGATTAGTGAAACTGTTGCAGAGAAAATAGAAAATGTTTAGAAACATTTTCAGAATTTTCTCTGGAATTGTTTAGCTCATATCTTTAGTTAGGAACCTTCAAATTAAGTGAGACCAACTCCATTAGAACCCTCTGAAAATCTAGTTTTCAGAAAGTCATAATTTGTTTCATGAAAATCCTTAGAACACCCTAAAAGCCTTCAATTAAGGTCAAGTACATGATTAATTGTGGAGGGCTCAAATAAGCTTTGCTGCAATTAAAACTTGACCAAGTCTCTGTTTAGGTTGGAACCAAGCCACAGTAAAAGTTTCACAGTCATTGGGTCTGTCTAGTGAGAGTTATAGGCTTCACAACTTCAAACTTAATACAAATGCATTTAAATTGATACATGTACTTCTTATATCATGTAGTCGCTAAGGTCGAGGAGGAATGAAAAAGCCCAAGAAAAGGGACTTGTAAAAACTTTTCTTCACTTCACCACACCTCAGCTCTTGTTGTGGATGGCTGGTAAGGAATGGGAGGAGCAAGTAACCTCTATCAAAGAAGTGGTTAGAGGGGAAACTTACACTTTCACAACATGGGAAAATTATACACATATGATCACACATGAGAGTGTGTTTCCAAACTGTTGCATTCAAACTCAGGATTTCAGCAGCTAAACCAAGGATCAAAGTGCATAAGTGGATTCCTCAGGTCCAAATTAGTGGGGAGGCAAAGTTTCAGAAATTTTCAAAAAGATTTGCTACCCATTTTTCCAAAAAGGATCCAAATATGCCAAGAATTCAAATATACATTTGAATTTGAGGTAAATTTGCCAAACAATACCAATGTGGCTCAGTTGAAGATTTCCAACGATTGAATTCATCTTTTGTCAAGTTTTGGAGATCTTTTGAGAGGGGGTAGAGCACTGACCAGTGGGGCCCACATGTCATTGGGTGAAATAGACTTAGCCCCCAAGTCTGCTCTCTGTTTCTCAGTCAACCGAGCGCAGCCAGCTGCCGCGCGCGCACCGCCGGCCGAACGGCCACCTCCTGGTTCCCGTCGCTCGCGCTGGCAGCCGGGGAACGGCGCGCCCTCTCCTCTACATGACCCCCTCGCCAAGCCACCGAAGACGTACGCGTGCTTCTTTGCAAAACAGCGAGCCCCCGCTCTGCTCGGTCACCGACGCCGCTCCCCCGATCCTCCCCTGCACGCCGACGTCCGCTCGGCCTTTGCCCGAGCTCCCAACGCAGAAAGAGAGCGCCGGTGTGTGCTCTAGCTAGTCATCTCACCACCCCACGGTGTTAGCACCACACTCGACCACAAATCGACGATCGCCACTGAGAGCTCAGGCCACCGGCGGAAAGGCGCGAACTGCTCCCCGTGGACAGCACGCCACGGCCAGTTTCACCGCCGGACTTCTACCCAGAAAAGGTGCGCCTTAGCCTCCAGATCATGTAGCTGCAACCCTTCTAACCATTGGTAGACGGTGCGCTGAGAATTCCTAAGGATCCCGAGAACTAGTGCAACCGGGTAAGGATCGGTCTACCCCGAAATTCGAGCTGCACCATCCAATCCAGCTCGAGTGAGCTTACACATACCTTCCTCACTTCCTAGCGGCCCTCCTCGACCAAGAATCAAGGGAAATGACCCAGAAATGGCCGGGTTTAGGTTGTTTCTCGGGCCGCCATAGAATAACAGCTCGGTTCACCGTGGAGCTCTAGGTTGCCGACCTTTTCATGGGGTTTGGCGGCCATTTCCATCACCCTCGAGCTCCCGTGGTGCTCTCCGACCCTTTGCCAATCATTTTGATGCGTTATAACGCATTCCCGACCACGCCGGAACCCTAACCGCCACTGTCACCGTCGGGAGCCCTGTTCCGGTGAGCTACGGCCGCCGGCGACGCCACCGACGAGTTCAGCGATGTGAGTTAGGGCGGGGCGGCAAGTTTGGGGCCGGGAGACGGCCGGGAGAGCAGTTCCGGCGAAGCTCGCCGGAGTGCGCCACCGCGGGCCCCTGTTTGGCGCGAGGAAGGGGAAGACTGCCGGGTGGGACCCACCGGCAGACATTTAAACATTTTGAAATGTCCAGTTTGTAGTTCAAACTTTGGAGGACCACAACTTGGGTTAGGAGAATCCAAAAATCATGAAACAAATTTTGTTGGATTCCTCTAACAGAGTACAATCCAAATCTGAAACCCAATTTTTATAAAACCCAGTAATTAATTCTGGAAAATTCTTTAAAGCTTTTCAGCAAAAGAATTTTAGAGGGAGTTTGGTTCATCCAAAAATTCCCAAATTTTTCCAGAATGTTCTTTAGGACATTAGTAGACCCCTGTAAAAGTTTCAGACCATTTGGAGTTGATTTGGCCAGAGCAATTCAAATTGGAAGGTGCTGTGTTCATTTGAATACAGAAACATTTTCAGAGAATTTTCAAAAACTTGGAAATTCAGTTCTGGGCAATTCTTAACTCCAAAAATACTAGAAAAATTCATGCAAACTATAGGAGCTATAATTGAAATTTTAGTTCATTAAGTTGGATATGAAAAGGGGTCTGACCTCAGAATTAATTCCTCCTTGCTTATTTGCTAAAGAAATTACTCTGAGCAAACCATTCCATGAAAAGTGCTAAGGTTTGGTCCAGAGAGTTTTCTTGTGACAAGGAACTCACACAAAAATTCTCAGCTCCATTGGAGCTCTAGATCACCCCTGTCCTGTTTACCCACTTAAGGGATTAAGATGGGAAAGGGGGAAAACCACTTAGCACTTAACCATGTGACTAAGTCCAAGCCAAACCACCAACACCAGTTCATATTTAAATTCTTAAACAAAGTTCCAGGTGTTAGAGGCTGGTTATTAAAACCAATAGTAGAAGTTTTACTCTAAAACTCACATTTGCATCTAAATTAACGTATAGTATTTCATTAACGTGTAGCCGTTGAAGAAGAGACTCCGGAAGTGCTGGACTTCCTCCTTCCGGACGAAGAACTAACTCCTGACCAGCAGCAACAAGGCAAGCCCCGGTTTGCATTAACCCTTTTTAAAAGCTTTACTTTGTTTACATGTGTCATATGAAGTATGTATGTGCATTAGGTATAGAATGACTGAAACCCCACTTGCATAACCAAAGTTTCCTAAAAGAGTGAGGGTAGTGTCAAGGACCTCGAGTAGACAGGCTATGCTTAATAAGTCATAGGACTTCGGTACAAGTCGAGTAGTTGGAATCTACTCGCGAGATAGGCTGGGGACACACGGGTTCGGTTGAGTGATGTGAGATCACTTTAGTAATGAAAATGAGACTAGGCAGGGGCTAGGGCGCAGCAAGAGAGAGTCTTGTGTGCGCGGCCCTGCCCGTGTCGATTGAGGACCGATCCGTGTGCGGCCCTGCTGAACAAGTATTGAACGTACCGAAGGCATATCGGATATATGGGCCCCGATAAACCGATGTAGCCTAAACCTCCGGGCGTCGAGGCATAGCACACCGATTTATAGGTGTAGGTTGAGGGCAGCAAGGTGGAAATCTGCCAACGGGCATAGAGAGATGCTCCGTGTGGGGAACCTCCTGCTCGTTTCGGTGCGACCGGTTCGACGTTTGGGCTGTTGGGTGAAAGGTTGTCCCGTACGACATCGAGTGAGCGTGCTGTGCAGCTCCACGGGTGGGCGTACGTGACGTGCTCTTTGGGTTTTCCCTGCAGGTGTATATCGAGTCGATTCGCCGTCCCTCGCGGTGACGAGTACTGCTTGTTCACTGCGTCGTAACGTAGACTAATGGATGAAATATGTTGATTCAATGATGCTGATTGATATAATTGTATTGCTACGTGTGTGCCACCAAATACTGCTTACTAAATTTCAGATTTCATGAACTGTTAACTTGTTGCTAAAAGGTGAACTAAAGATGAACTTGTAGGCGTGTCGTTTTGCTGAAATGTTACTATCCTATGTCCATTGTACACCTCATGTAGAGTTTCATGTTTAGGTGAGTCGGTTAAGCCTTGCTGAGCCTTCGTGCTCACGGTTTCTGCATAAGTGTTTTTCAGGTGAGGAGCCACCCACGGACTCGTAGTACGAGTCCACCGGCGAGGGTTACCCTCCGTCAGGGACCACGGCTGAGTGGGAGCCGTACACGCCGCGCTGAGCTGAGACGTGCAGCTAGTGTGGGTTGCCCGAGGGCTGGGCAACCGACTTTTGCTAAATAGGCGGGCGTGAGTTGTATAGTGTAGTCTTCCGCTGTGTAATAGAACAATAATTGTAACTGAAGTTTGTACTTATTTGTACAGTTTCAGCTGTTTTTCCCATGTAATATATTGTGTTCTTATGACGTGTGCTGTCGGGTGTCGCATCGCGCGGCACCACCCTCTGCGATCCTGGATGAGCGGATTCCGGTCCGCCACAGCCTGGTATCAGAGCTGCAGTGGGGATAGCACAGTACTAAAGGACTGCATTATGGGAAAAACTTAGGTATACGGTGAGGGTTCGGTAGTTTCCCAAGTAAGGACTATATTAGCATAGTTACTTAAAGTGTCAAAGACTAACTTATGTGTTATAATTCTGAATTTCAATTATGTAACGACGCACCTATGCTCTGGTAAGTATGGTAAGGAACGCCACCGAAAGCGGTTCAATTTCGGTTAGCTCCCCCTGACGAGGAACGTGGCTCAGAGATAGAGTCTCACAGCTTGGTGTGAGATGTCAATATGAATCTCTTGGACTCTTCATGTCCCTGAGTTCATATGAAACGCTGATCCCTAGCGTGCATTAGGCAAGTAAGTGGAGACCCCATCGCGTGGTCAGTAACGCGAGAGTGTGTTCGTCTGGAAATAGCCCAGGAGGACATACACAGCGCTTGCCATCGGCGTGCCCTGCCGGGCAGTAGGTGGTATCTGTTGGGTTGATAACATTCCCAACCGTGACGACCCGTTCATGACATACTCGGGTTCCCCGTCGTGTGGTGTTGAAACACGATCACGTGCCTTGAGACGTGACTTAGCTCAAGGACGGCCGTATGACAATGATACGGGCGTTTGTATTTACTTTCAATTATGAAACTGCCTGAAATGAATAACCATTGAGTGCACCATTATTGTGTGGTCTTCTGCAGGTACTAACCACGTATTGTATCCGTGTAGAATACGTGTGCGAGAGACCGTTTAGTGCCACACTCGAGACGTATATGCCGGTATGATCCGGTTAGGATTTTCTTTTGTGAGGAACGTAGTACCGAGATATTGTAGGCATATGCATGAGTATAATGATGACAAAGAATTAAAAATCTATAGGTTTAACATTTAGGACCCTGGCTGGGTATAAGAATGGGATAGTGATGATTGTAGTTCTAAAAAGATTGAAAAACAGAGTGCTCTGTTTTGGGACAGCAAGGTTGCTGATCTTCAACAGGGCATAACTCACAGGTCTTTTAGCCCAGGGAGGTGTGCTACATAGCTCTGGAAAGGTATTGAAGTACTCTACGACTTTGTTGTAGACTTCCAGAGCTGAAACTCGCCTTAAGATGGCTGAAATCCCAGAGGAATGTAAACTGTCCAGAACTAGGGCAGAGTAAAACATCCTCTGAACTGATCTGTTTTTCAAACATAACTCCCAGTAGAAAAATCTAAAATTGTCATATAATACATCCTTAGAAAGAGTAGAAGATGTGTGACACCTTTGCAATTCAAAGTTCCTGAAATTTCAGCACAGAATTTAGTGGAAATCAGGGTTGGAAACAGCCACTTCCAAGGGAGGTGCTGTTAAAATTCTTCCAGAAATTCTGCTAACTTTGAATTAACATAACTTTTTAATCAAAGCTGATCTGGGGGCAAATAAATACTCATTGGAAAGATATTGGAGTTATTTATAACTTTGATATGAACTTGAGACACGAAACTGCCATTTTCATAATCGAAATCTGGGTGAGGACAGAAGAGTCTGATCTGTACAGAAAAAGAGGACAGGTTAAGCCTATCCCACGGAAGTAACGAAACTGGAGGACATTCCAGTGGTCCGGGAATATCCGGACGTGTTTCCCGATGATCTACCGGGCATGCCGCCTGATCGTGAAGTGGAGTTCCAAATTGAACTAGCACCGGGAACCACACCCATCACTCGGAGGCCGTATAAAATGGCACCAAAGGAACTCGCGGAGCTGAAGGAGCAGCTGAATGATTTGTTAAGAAAAGGCTTCATTCGACCCAGTTCATCACCATGGGGATGCTCCGCGCTGTTCGTCAAGAAAAAGGACGAGACTTTGAGGTTATGTGTGGACTATCATCCGCTCAATGCCGTAACTATCAAGAACAAGTATCCACTACCATATATCGATATGCTTTTCGATCAACTAGTGGGTGCTAAGGTTTTCTCGAAGATGGATCTTCGGTCCGGATATCATCAGATAAAAATCCGGGCGGAAGACATACCCAAGATGGCATTCTCGACGAGATACGGGTTATATGAGTATCTCGTCATGTCATTCGGGCTCACAAATGCTCCGGCCCATTTTATGTACTTGATGAATTCAGTCTTCATGCCGGAGCTGGACAAGTTCGTTGTGGTCTTCATAGACGATATTCTGGTATATTCGAAGTCGGAGGAAGAACACGCCGAACATCTGCATATTGTGCTCCAACGCCTACGGGATCACAAACTATATGCAAAATTCCGCAAGTGCGAGTTCTGGATCAACCAAGTGCCATTTCTTGGGCACATTATTTCTGCGGAGGGCATCGCAGTTGATCCGAGCAAGATCGTCCAAGTGCTGAATTGGAGTTCACCGAAATCAGTTCACGAAGTCCGTAGTTTTCTCGGTTTAGCGGGTTACTACCGGAGATTCATTCCGAATTTCTCCAAGGTCTCTAAGCCGATGACGGAACTTCTAAAGAAAGGCAATAAATATGTGTGGAGTGAAGCATGTGAGGAGGCATTCAAAGCATTGGTGAAGCATCTCACAACAGCCCCGGTATTAGCTCAGCCGGATACAACAAAGCCCTTCGACGTGTATTGTGACACGTCCGGTATTGGGCTCGGCTGCGTGTTGATGCAGGAAGGACGTGTGGTCGCTTATGGCTCACGCCAACTTCGGAACCATGAGCAGCACTGCCCGACTCACGATCTTGAACTTGCTGCCGTGGTGTTGGCGCTGAAAATGTGGAGGCACTATCTCCTGGGGAACTTGGTGCATCTCTACACCGACCACAAGAGCTTGAAATACATTTTCACCCAGAAGGATCTGAACATGAGGCAGAGGAGGTGGTTAGAACTGATCAAGGATTATGAGATTGAGATCCATTACCACCCCGGCAAGGCGAATGTGGTTGCCGACGCGCTGAGTCGGAAATCACATGTACATCACCTCACCATTACACCGGTGGAGGAGGAAGAGCCAAGTTTATACTTGGTTCCTTATGGATCGCTGTACAACCTTGCCCTCATCCCTACTATTAGGGAGGACGTCATTGCAGCTCAGAAAACGGATAAAGGCATGGCACATCTCCGGAGACGGATAGACAATGGAGAAATCAAATGTTTCCGGAAAGATGGTGAGGGGACGCTGTGGTTCAATGACCGCATAGTCGTACCCCGAGATATGGAGTTGAGGAAAAAAAAAATCCTCGATGAAGCTCACTTGTCCAAATACTCCATTCATCCGGGCAGCAACAAAATGTACCAAGATTTGAAAAAGAAATTTTGGTGGACACGGATGAAGCGGGAGGTAGCTAAGTACGTATCCGAGTGTGATACGTGTAGACGAGTGAAAGCTGATCACATGAAGAAATCAGGGCTGTTGCAACCCCTGAAGATCCCGGCATGGAAATGGGAAGATGTGAGCATGGATTTCATTGTGGGATTACCCCTAACAGCTAACAAGCATGATTCCATATGGGTAATCGTTGATCGGTTAACCAAGACGGCTCACTTCATTCCGGTGAATACACGTTACAATGCCGGCAAATATGCGGAGCTATACATAGCGAAGATTCTATGCCTATACGGGGTACCCAAGACCATTGTCTCAGATCGAGGTGCATTATTTATATCTCGCTTTTGGGAGCAGCTACACGCTGCATTGGGTACTAAGTTGATCAGGAGCTCCGCTTATCACCCTCAGACAGATGGTCAGACAGAAAGGGTGAATCAAGTCCTGGAAGACATGTTGAGAGCGTGTGCCATCCACCATGGTAGGAACTGGGATGATCACCTACCATTGGCGGAATTCTCGTACAACAACGGTTATCAGGCGAGTATCAAAATGGCACCCTATGAAGCTCTCTACGGTCGTAAATGCCGCACCCCATTAAATTGGTGCGAGTCCGGTGAAAGGGTCACATTCGGGGTTGATGTGGTGAACGACGCCGAGGAGCGCGTTTGGACAATTCAAGCCAATTTGAAGGCCGCTCAATCCCGACAGAAGAGCTACGCTGATAAGAGGCGTAGACCGTTGCACTTTGACGTTGGGGAACACGTGTACCTCCGCGTGTCTCCAATGAAGGGCGTGCACCGATTCGGTGTGAAGGGGAAGCTCGCTCCCCGTTTCATTGGACCCTACGCTATCACCGAGAAGTGTGGACCAGCAGCGTATCGATTGGAGCTACCGGCATCTCTAACTGGTGTCCATGATATTTTCCATGTTTCGCAACTGCGGAAATGCTTGAAGCATACAACTGCTGTTCCTACCGAAGACATCGGCGAGCTGAAGCTGGATTTAACATATGATGAATATCCGGTGGGAATTCTTGATGAGAAAGCCAGGACCACGCGTAGCAGAACGTTGTGGTTCTACAAAATACTCTGGAGTAACCACACCGCCGAGGAAGCGACGTGGGAGAGCGAGGAGTTCCTTCGCTCAAATTACCCGGAGTTCTTGGCTTCTCAACACGGGTAACTCCCTATTACATCGCTATCTCTTCGTTTATAATCTCGGGACGAGATTCTTTTAAGGGGGGAGGGATGAAAAAGCCCAAGAAAAGGGACTTGTAAAAACTTTTCTTCACTTCACCACACCTCAGCTCTTGTTGTGGATGGCTGGTAAGGAATGGGAGGAGCAAGTAACTCTATCAAAGAAAAGGTTAGAGGGGAAACTTACACTTTCACAACATGGGAAAATTATACACATATGATCACACATGAGAGTGTGTTTCCAAACTGTTGCATTCAAACTCAGGATTTCAGCAGCTAAACCAAGGATCAAAGTGCATAAGTGGATTCCTCAGGTCCAAATTAGTGGGGAGGCAAAGTTTCAGAAATTTTCAAAAAGATTTTCTACCCATTTTTCCAAAAAGGATCCAAATATGCCAAGAATTCAAATATACATTTGAATTTGAGGTAAATTTGCCAAACAATACCAATGTGGCTCAGTTGAAGATTTCCAACGATTGAATTCATCTTTTGTCAAGTTTTGGAGATCTTTTGAGAGGGGGTAGAGCACTGACCAGTGGGGCCCACATGTCATTGGGTGAAATAGACTTAGCCCCCAAGTCTGCTCTCTGTTTCTCAGTCAACCGAGCGCAGCCAGCTGCCGCGCGCGCACCGCCGGCTGAACGGCCACCTCCTGGTTCCCGTCGCTCGCGCTGGCAGCCGGGAAACGGCGTGCCCTATCCTCTACATGACCCCCTCGCCAAGCCACCGAAGACGTACGCGTGCTTCTTTGCAAAACAGCGAGCCCCCGCTCTGCTCGGTCACCGACGCCGCTCCCCCGATCCTCCCCTGCACGCCGACGTCCGCTCGGCCTTTGCCCGAGCTCCCAACGCAGAAAGAGAGCGCCGGTGTGTGCTCTAGCTAGTCATCTCACCACCCCACGGTGTTAGCACCACACTCGACCACAAATCGACGATCGCCACTGAGAGCTCAGGCCACCGGCGGAAAGGCGCGAACAGCTCCCCGTGGACAGCACGCCACGGCCAGTTTCACCGCCGGACTTCTACCCAGAAAAGGTGCGCCTTAGCCTCCAGATCGTGTAGCTGCAACCCTTCTAACCATTGGTAGACGGTGCGCTGAGAATTCCTAAGGATCCCGAGAACTAGTGCAACCGGGTAAGGATCGGTCTACCCCGAAATTCGAGCTGCACAATCCAATCCAGCTCGAGTGAGCTTACACATACCTTCCTCACTTCCTAGCGGCCCTCCTCGACCAAGAATCAAGGGAAATGACCCAGAAATGGCCGGGTTTAGGTTGTTTCTCGGGCCGCCATAGAATAACAGCTCGGTTCACCGTGGAGCTCTAGGTTGCCGACCTTTTCATGGGGTTTGGCGGCCATTTCCATCACCCTCGAGCTCCCGTGGTGCTCTCCGACCCTTTGCCAATCATTTTGATGCGTTATAACGCATTCCCGACCAGGCCGGAACCCTAACCGCCACTGTCACCGTCGGGAGCCCTGTTCCGGTGAGCTACGGCCGCCGGCGACGCCACCGACGAGTTCAGCGATGTGAGTTAGGGCGGGGCGGCAAGTTTGGGGCCGGGAGACGGCCGGGAGAGCAGTTCCGGCGAAGCTCGCCGGAGTGCACCGCCGCGGGCCCCTGTTTGGCGCGAGGAAGGGGAAGACTGCCGGGTGGGACCCACCGGCAGACATTTAAACATTTTGAAATGTCCAGTTTGTAGTTCAAACTTTGGAGGACCACAACTTGGGTTAGGAGAATCCAAAAATCATGAAACAAATTTTGTTGGATTCCTCTAACAGAGTACAATCCAAATATGAAACCCAATTTTTATAAAACCCAGTAATTAATTCTGGAAAATTCTTTAAAGCTTTTCAGCAAAAGAATTTTAGAGGGAGTTTGGTTCATCCAAAAATTCCCTAATTTTGCCAGAATGTTCTTTAGGACATTAGTAGACCCCTGTAAAAGTTTCAGACCATTTGGAGTTGATTTGGCCAGAGCAATTCAAATTGGAAGGTGCTGTGTTCATTTGAATACAGAAACATTTTCAGAGAATTTCCAAAAACTTGGAAATTCAGTTCTGGGCAATTCTTAACTCCAAAAATACTAGAAAAATTCATGCAAACTCTAGGAGCTATAATTGAAATTTTAGTTCATTAAGTTGGATATGAACAGGGGTCTGACCTCAGAATTAATTCCTCCTTGCTTATTTGCTAAAGAAATTACTCTGAGCAAACCATTCCATGAAAAGTGCTAAGGTTTGGTCCAGAGAGTTTTCTTGTGACAAGGAACTCACACAAAAATTCTTAGCTCCATTGGAGCTCTAGATCACCCCTGTCCTGTTTACCCACTTAAGGGATTAAGATGGGAAAGGGGGAAAACCACTTAGCACTTAACCATGTGACTAAGTCCAAGCCAAACCACCAACACCAGTTCATATTTAAATTCTTAAACAAAGTTCCAGGTGTTAGAGGCTGGTTATTAAAACCAATAGTAGAAGTTTTACTCTAAAACTCACATTTGCATCTAAATTAACGTATAGTATTTCATTAACGTGTAGCCGTTGAAGAAGAGACTCCGGAAGTGCTGGACTTCCTCCTTCCGGACGAAGAACTAACTCCTGACCAGCAGCAACAAGGCAAGCCCCGGTTTGCATTAACCCTTTTTAAAAGCTTTACTTTGTTTACATGTGTCATATGAAGTATGTATGTGCATTAGGTATAGAATGACTGAAACCCCACTTGCATAACCAAAGTTTCCTAAAAGAGTGAGGGTAGTGTCAAGGACCTCGAGTAGACAGGCTATGCTTAATAAGTCATAGGACTTCGGTACAAGTCGAGTAGTTGGAATCTACTCGCGAGATAGGCTGGGGACACACGGGTTCGGTTGAGTGATGTGAGATCACTTTAGTAATGAAAATGAAACTAGGCAGGGGCTAGGGCGCAGTAAGAGAGAGTCTTGTGTGCGCGGCCCTGCCCGTTTCGATTGAGGACCGATCCGTGTGCGGCCCTGCTGAACAAGTATTGAACGTACCGAAGGCATATCGGATATATGGGCCCCGATAAACCGATGTAGCCTAAACCTCCGGGCGTCGAGGCATAGCACACCGATTTATAGGTGTAGGTTGAGGGCAGCAAGGTGGAAATCTGCCAACGGGCATAGAGAGATGCTCCGTGTGGGGAACCTCCTGCTCGTTTCGGTGCGACCGGTTTGACGTTTGGGCTGTTGGGTGAAAGGTTGTCCCGTACGGCATCGAGTGAGCGTGCTGTGCAGCTCCACGGGTGGGCGTACGTGACGTGCTCTTTGGGTTTTCCCTGCAGGTGTATATCGAGTCGATTCGCCGTCCCTCGCGGTGACGAGTACTGCTTGTTCACTGCGTCGTAACGTAGACTAATGGATGAAATATGTTGATTCAATGATGCTGATTGATATAATTGTATTGCTACGTGTGTGCCACCAAATACTGCTTACTAAATTTCAGATTTCATGAACTTCTAACTTGTTGCTAAAAGGTGAACTAAAGATGAACTTGTAGGCGTGTCGTTTCGCTGAAATGTTACTATCCTATGTCCATTGTACACCTCATGTAGAGTTTCATGTTTAGTTGAGTCGGTTAAGCCTTGCTGAGCCTTCGTGCTCATGGTTGCTGCATAAGTGTTTTTCAGGTGAGGAGCCACCCACGGACTCGGAGTACGAGTCCACCGGCGAGGGTTACCCTCCGTCGGGGACCACGGCTGAGTGGGAGCCGTACACGCCGCGCTGAGCTGAGACGTGCAGCTAGTGTGGGTTGCCCGAGGGCTGGGCAACCGACTTTTGCTAAATAGGCGGGCGTGAGTTGTATAGTGTAGTCTTCCGCTGTGTAATAGAACAATAATTGTAACTGAAGTTTGTACTTATTTGTACAGTTTCAGCTGTTTTCCCATGTAATATATTGTGTTCTTATGACGTGTGCTGTCGGGTGTCGCATCGCGCGGCACCACCCTCTGCGATCCTGGATGAGCGGATTCCGGTCCGCCACAAGGAACCCGAAGTCCTAGACTTCGTTACTCCGGAGGAGCAGCTAGCCTACGACCAAGAGCAGCAAGGCAAGCCCCGGTTTGCATTAACCATTTTATAAATTTTTATTGTTTTGAGCACATACTTGAATACTATTATTCCTTGCATTAGAGTCTTGTTTGGAAACCCAACTGCATAGCCAAGAAAACCATGGGTTGGGTTTAGGATTGCAAACCTCGTTAGCTACTGCAATGCTAAGATAGTGTAGGATTCGGTACAAGTCGAGTAGTTGGAACTACTCGCGAGCATAGGCTAGAGGCACTCGACTCGGGTAGAGATAGCACATGATACACATGGCAAGAAAAATGAGACCGAGCGGAGAGTAAGGGCAGCAGGACTTTGGGGCCTGTGTGCTATAGCTCCGCTTGTGTCGATTGAGGACCGAGCCGTGTGCGGGCCTGTTGAACAAGCTAGAACAGTACCGAAGACCTACGGCTATATGGGAACCGGGAAACTGATGTAACTCGGGTAGCTGGTTATTGAGGCATTGCCCGTCATTCAGAGGGTAGGTTGAGAGCTCGAGGTGTAAATCAGCTGGCGGCACCGAGATGCGCGTGCAGAGACCTCTTGCTCGGGACAATGGGACCGGTTCAATATTTGGCTGACGGGCGAAATGTGATTGCGTACGGCGTCCGTGATGGTTGATGTAGGCAACATCGAGTACGGGCGTACGTGACGGGTTATTCGGCTAACCCTGCAGGTGTAAATCGATTATAATCGCCGTCCCTCGCGGTCAGTGAGTACCACTTGTTCACTGTATCGTGACGTAGAAAGAACAGGCTAGTTGCATGTTAAAATGTTGCTGATTGAAAGAAGGACTTGATTGCTAATGATTTGCTGTAGTTTAGAGCTAACTAAAGTTCTTTTCGACATTGGGCAAAGTACATGAGAGAAATGCGTTTCTTGTTTGATTGCGGCTCTCTCATGTGCCTTAGAGTAAGGTTCTCCACAACCTGCTGCTAAAACTTGAAAGTAAGGTTCTACTAATTAGGCGAGTCCTTGCAAATGATTTTTACCTCATGTAACCCATCACCCCTCATGTAGAATTTCCATGTTTTGGTGAGACGGGTCAGACTTGCTGAGCCTTCGTGCTCACTGCTTGTGTTTGAAGCTTTTGCAGGGTTCTATGAGGAAGGGACTCCCGAAGAGGAGACGGAACCCCAGGAGGGGAACTCCGTCGAGTGAGAGTCGTGCACGCCGCAGAGTTAGTGTGCGTGTGTGCTAGCAAAGACATGTTAAAGGGCTGAACGTGAACTTGATGCGTAGTCTACGCCCGCGAGTGTAGACTGGACATATTTTGCTGTAAACATGTTCATAAACTACTTTACGTAATATAAACTTTGCTTCCGCTTTGTACCTTTGATGTGTGTTATCCGGTGCTGTGCAACGCAATACCCCTCAGCGTGATCCTGGCTCGACAAGACCGTGGGGTCGTGTCAGCGCTGGTATCAGAGCTCGCTTGAGGTTTAACGCACTACAAAGGTCATTCTTTTCAAAAATCCAGTGAGGAATGAGTTAGTAGCCCGTATAAGGATGTTATTACCATATAGAAAGTGGCATACTAACCTATTTGATTATGTTGGAAAATCGTGTGTCTCGGGACGTTTATGTCTTGGGGGGTACACGTAAGCGCTGTCCACCAGTGCGCACAAGCTGAAGGGTGGAGCCCCACGGGTGGCAGGTAACCCGACTCGCTTTAATATCCTCTACGACTCTTCATGTCGTTTGGGGTATTCGAGCAACGTCTATCCCTGGCGTGCGTGGTGCAATTTGGGAGACCCCGTCACGTAGTCTGAAACGTGAACACGTAGCTCAAGGCGTGTTTGGCTTGAGAACATCCGGGCGAGTGATGACGGCCGGGTGTACGAACTGTATGGATTCCGGGCTCGGTGTGCAGCCAAGCCTGATGATTGCTTGACTTATTTGCAGGTAGTCTGACCACGAAACGGTAGACGTGTAGCATCCGTGTGAGAGTGACGTTTAGTGCCACTGAACTAACGAAGCCGGCTAAGTCCGGTATAGGTTTTTCTTTGTGAGGACGTAGTACCGACATAATCTGGTGACGCATCGACGTCACACCCCATTAAAATGAACAACTTCATTTAAAACTTGAAGGTTTTGATCCAAAGTAGTAAAACTTGATGTGACTCCTTCCCTTGAACAGGATATTCAAAGTTAACAAGTTTTCAACTTATAGGTTGTTAAGGACAGAGCACTCTGTTTTCAGCTGAATCAAGGCTGAAGTTAATCAGAGGTTAGAGGTTAAGTTCTTTCGAGGTTGGGGTCATATGATACATTTATGGAAAGCTTTGGAAAAGCTTTTAAACTTTTCTGTTGAGGTCCAGAGGTGTTTCATCCCTTAACCAATCGAAAAATGCAGTAGAGTTGAAACTGTCCAGAAAACAGGACAGAGCAAAGACTCTCTGTAAACTCTCTGTAAATTGAGTATAACTTCCTGTATAAAAGTCCAAAAATAGAAAATGAGGTAGTTCTGGAAATCTTATGAGATGGGTTACAACTTTGTAACAGAAAGTTTTGTCAGATTAGGAACAGAATTAACTGGGATTCTTGGATCAAATCTGTACCTAAAGCAGGGAGGTGCTGTCCAATTTTCCCCAGAAATTCTGTTAACTTTGGCATCTCATAACTTTTGAATCAGGACAGATCTTAGGCCAAGAAAATACTTTCTGGAAAGCTATTAAAGTTAGCTTTAACTTTGATGTTGAGCTCCAGAATTGGTTTTGCTTTAACAGGGCCTAAATCAGGTTGAAATGGAAACTGGTCAGAGCTGTCACGCAGACAGCAGATCAGCAGTCAAATTTGTTTAAATTTGAACTGTATTTCCAAGTTTTGTGGGTTTAATAACATGTCTTATGTTATAACTCAATGTTTTACTGTTTAAATAAATATTTGACATATCTCAAATATATTTTTACAGATGGAAGCAGACAAACCGTTGGAGAACGGGTGGGTGGTATCCCACTGTTCTCACCGCAACGGCTATCCGGAAGCATTGAGGCAGATGCTTCAATATTTCGGATACAATCAGATGCCGCAGTACTTCGCCAAGGAAGAAGGCGAAGAGGGGAACAAGACATGGACAATCCATGTCGAAGTCCCTGCAGGACCTACGCCACCTGGTTGGGTGCCGTTCACCGTCACGGTGAGAGGAAGACAACCGGAAGGGATGTGGCAAGTGGCAGCCCGTGACACTATGTAACGTTTCTGCCAACTACACGTGCAGGCTATGGAGGGTACTCCATACGCGCTCGTTCTGGTGGAGGGACGGGCTCAGCATATGTGGGAAGAGAGGTACCTGGAGGCAACGGACCCGAGTTGCCCAAGGTACAACCCCGCGGAGGCAAATCTCAGCCTCCAGATGAGGGCGGGAAACGCCGTGATGGACAGCCAAGCTGTTCATACGGAGCATCTCGCCACGAAGCTCAAGGAGAGCACGAGCCGGGGAGACCATTTCGAGAGTGCTCACAGCGCACTCCGTAATGTGCTCCTTACGACGATCAAGTGACTGAATGAACAGCATAATCAGTTGCATCGTCTGAAGAAGGCGAAGAGGAAAAGCCGTGTCGACATCGCGGCGTTGCAAGAACTGGTACAGAATCCGACCCAGCAGAACGAGGAACTTACTCAAGAGCGGGACGACGCTATTGAGGAAGGGCAAGGCCGGGAAGAAGATTGCAACCAGGCCATGGACGAGGTGCATGCTTTGCAGGACCTCGTACCTCCGGTATTGGGCATACCGGTGGTCTTGGGCCTTCCAGCAATGGGAGAACCCGAGATGGGAGAAGAGGTGGTAGATCCAGAGCCACCAGCAGAGGTACCGGAGGATTCCCGTCAGCATAGGACGGCTAAAACCGTCATATATAAAGCAGAAGCCGTCGTATATAAACTATATACGACGGCAGTTGTTTATATACGACGGTTTGTGGTCGTCGTATATAATTTGTCGTATATATAGTTATATACGACGGCACCGTCGTATATAACAGTATATACGACGACCACTTATATACAACGGCCCGTTTCGTATACTTGGCCCAGTGGGCCGGGGCCTTTATATATGACGGCTGGGTCAAGGCTGTCGTATATAAGCTCTTATATACGACAGCGCATCGGCCCTGGCTGTCGTATATAAGAGCTTATATACGACAGCCGCTGGACCCTGGCTGTCGTATATAAGAGCTTATATACGACAGCCTGGCCCAGCCGTCGTATATAATTTAGGCTTATTTACGATGGTAGCGACCGTTGTATATAAACTATACAGGCCGTCGTATATAAGCTTTTCCATTTAAAAAAAAAACAGAAAATGGCTAACCTGGCTCGATGGCCAGCTACACATCCAAATCAATAGACAACAACAAAACAGTTTGATATATAAATTCACAACAAAGTGCAATAGTACACATCGACAATCACGAAGTCTGACATCCACACAATCAAAAACAAAATCACAAATCTATTGATTACTAGCCCCTCCACTACCTCCGGGAGCGAAGCAGTCATCCTGCCGCGGCGAACCTGGTGCCCTTAGCTGTGGCGATGGAGTCTGAGCCTCCGTCCCTGATCCCTGCGAAACACAGTGACATATGTACAAGTTTACAATTGTTTTTCTAGGTTCATTAGGATTCTTAGCGGTTGGGGCTTCCACTTAATGTAACTTTCTTTTTATACCTGTACTACAGGAAACTGCTCCTGTGGTGGCGACGGCTCCAGCACGAACGGAGGTGGCTGCCACAACGGTATCTGGATTTGCTGCCCTTGCTGTCGAGCTAGCGCCTGTCATTTCAAACATTACAATTTACAAAACTAATTGAAATGCAATGTAATTAAATTATAATTGTATGTTTCTTACTTCCATTGCCGCTTGCATCTGTGCCATATAGGACGCATGGTACGCCATGGCAGCCCTGTTGTTCTCTCGCTCTCTCGCCAAGGCCTCCTCCTGCCGAGCAAAGCTCTCCCGAAGCGCCATGACTTCGAGATCTCTCTCGGTGACACGACGGCTGGAGGAGCCTGCGCCAGCAGCCGAAGACTGCGAGGAGCTGCCTCTCGCAGGTCGTGCCTCCCTAGAGTTGACGACTCCAGAGAATATGGCAAGCCTACAAACAGAATCAATTCAAGGTAAAATTAAATAATCTTGAATTGAAAACAATGAAAGTAAATGAATTCACCTTCCGTGTGCTTTTCCACCTCCGCTTGCATACACGGCTTGAGGGTCGATGTTCGGGGAGTTTTCCCAATCGAACCCTTCGCCGTGTATCCTCACAGCCTCTTGCCCATACCTAGTCTGAAAAACAATGAAATTGTGTAAGTTCAACAACATATATAGTGTCAAATAATTTCAGAGGTCATGAAACTTACTAGGCGCTCCGCTGCGTACTGATTACACTGCTCCGGCTGAGAAGGGTCAGCGTGACCTCTCCTATAGACCGCAGTAGCACTCGGTCGCAGGCGGGTCTCCTTTTCCTGTGAACATATGTTAGTACGAACAATACTACATTATGAATATAATAAAAACTACCAAGAAACTTACCATCCGTTTAGCCATTCGCACAAAACCTTGGATGCCCATACCGTGCTTCCCTGAGCTCCCTCTGGCATCTCGAGCCTTCTTGGACTTAGCGATGAACTCATCGCTAGCCCAATACCTGCAAAGGGCTCGGTAATCTTCAGTTTGTCCCTGTAACCAAGGGACACTAACCTGCACACATGCGTAGTTCATTATATGTTACTTAGCAAAATTAATATGAACAATTTAAAGATTACGCAACTTACCTCTGCGTATTGCTCCTCCGTCAAGTACGTGTCGGAGGCGTCTCTGAACGACCCAACCTCGTGGTCGTGGAGCTTTAAGTAGTCGTTAACTACTTGACCCCGAGCGTTCGAAAGCATTTGCATAACAAGCTTCCGAGCGTTCACTTCGAACACGGAGCGGGCGTGATCCATCTGCTCAGCCGGGTCCTCAAGGCGGTACCTGAGCTGTAGGAAGCCAACACAGTTCGACATATACCACATTAATATTTGAAGGAACATAAAGAATTGAAACTTCAAATATTTATGAAAGTTACTTACCCAAAAATCTGCCCACATGACTCCCTGTAGGTTGTCGTTCTCCGGGTGAGGAACGCGGGCGTAGTCGTCCCACGACGTAGCTGCACGTCCATCGATGGCACCTGGGTAGTGCAGACGCACTAAGTTCCCGATGCAACCGTTCACCGTCCTGTGGTGTTTCTGCCCGTCGTACGAGAGGTCCTCCCAAGAACTAAAAAGACATTTGTTAAGGCATTAAGTAAGATCATAGTCTTTGAGAACAAATAGAAATGAATACTTTATTAATGTGTTACCTGTCTCCAACCGGACGAATCGTTACCGGCTTTCTAGGAATATGTGGAGGACCAACAAAGTTACTCCTCCTCATACGTCTCCTCCGCTGCGGCACCACGTCTGGTGACCCAGAAGGTTGGTCACCGGACGTGTCCTCAGGCTGGGTGCCCTCGGGCTCGCTGGGCAGACTACCCTGGGGGTGGCTGCCGGAGGACTGGCTACCAGAGGGCTCGCTCCCCGGCGTAAGGCAGGTGAATACGGCGGCGGCGCTTGCACACAGGGGAGGCGGCGGCGGCGCCCGTGCACAGGAGGTGATACATCTTCCGGGAAAGGAAGGGGCGGGGTGGCGCCGTCGATGGAGGAAACCAATGTGGCGGGGTGGGAGAGGGGGAGCAGACTGACCTGCATTCGTGTGAGGTTGAGCGCCGGCAGATCCGCGGCAGCCGGTCAATGGAGGCCGACGAGTGCCGGCAGATCGACAGTCCCGAGGCGGGGGGGGGGGGGGGGCGGGGGGAGGGGTGGGGGGTAGGGCGAGGCGGCCTAGGTTGTTCACATCATGCTTTTGTAGACGTATACGTTACCACTAAATGGGTCGTATCGGGCCCTAAGCCCATTTATGTACATATAGTACTTTTAAACACTCAAACAATCGAAACAATAATCAATTAAACTATTAACTCATATGCATTAATCATCTAAGCAATTAACAACTCATCTAAACAAACATAATTACCGTAGTTAACAAGCTTATCAATTCTAAGCAATTAAGAAAAACACCTAGCTAGCAATTCAAATAAACCTGGGCAATAATTAAACCTAAGCATATCAATTCATCTAAATCTAAGGAATTAGCCACTAAACAATCAAAAACAAACAAGCATAATCTAAACAATTGGTAATTAAAAAACCAAACTTTCTAGATGGGGAGGGAGGCGGGCGACTTACCTCACGGTGGAGGCGGCGCGGCGAGCGGCACACGGCGAGGCGGGCAGCGGACGGCATGGAGGCGGACCAGCACGGCGCGGCAGCGCACAGCGCGACGGGCGCAGGTCCGGGCAGTGCGGCGACGTGGCAGCGCGGTGGGGGCGGTGCGGCGAGGCTGCGGTGGCCGGGGCGGGGTGGAGGCTGGGGCGGGGACCTCCGGGGCGGCGGCGGCTGGCGGCGGTGGCGGCCGGGCGGCGGCGGCGCGGTGGAGGCAGTGCGGCGAGGCTGCGGCAGCCGGGGCGGGTGGAGGCGGGGGCGGGGACCTCCGGGGCGGCGGCTAGCTGGCGGCGGTGGCGGCTGGGCGGTGGCGGCTGGCGGCGGTGGCGGCCTGGCGGAGGCGGCGGTTGGCGGGCGGGTGGCGGCCGGGGCGCCGGCTGGCGGGGGTGGCCTGGGCGGCGGCCGGGGGCGGCCTGGGCGGCGGCTGGCGGCGGCGGGCGGGCGGCGGCGGGCGGCGGCCGGGCGTTTAGGGCTGCGGGGGCTCGGGTCGCCGCGGGCGTGAATGCCCGCACCGACCCGGGCCCGCGGGTATATAAGCCTTATTTACGACGGCCCATGGTGTGGCCGTCGTACATAAGCTTATTTACGACAGCCTTGGTTTGGCTGTCGTATATAACTGCTATATACGACAGCCTAGGGTTGGCTGTCGTATATAACAACTATATACGACAGCCATATACTAAACGATGGCTGTACTGTCGTATATAAACTTATATACGACAGCCTCTGCTGACCGTCGTATGTAAGTTTATATACGACAGCTAGCCGTCGTATGTTATACAGGCTGTCGTATGTTGCCCTGTTTCCTGTAGGGTCTTGGGTCTTCCAGCAATGGGAGAACCCGGGATGGGAGAAGAGGTGGTAGATCCAGAGCCACCAGCAGAGGTACCGGAGGAGGACGACCTGCAGGAGGTCGAGTTCTACTCCGAGTAGGGGGTTACAGTTGCCATGTAGGGCAGCTAGGGTAGTGTAACCCAACTTTTGTAATCAGTGACATGTTGTGTAGACAGTAGCGTATGTATAGGTAGTGACGACATGAGCACGACTTCTCGGAGACCCGAGAATAATGTATCTTGTATAAAATTTATGCTTGATCAATATATGTGAATGTTGTGCAAATTAATCATGTGTCACTTCAATACCTACTGTTACATATGGAATTTTAAGTAAGACATGTGCTAATCGCTGCTGTTTTGAATTTCAGAATGACGCGTACTCGTGCCAATCCTGATGTTGGGGGTACTAGCCAAGGGGGAGAGACCTCCCAACCGAGGACTCCTTGGGACAGCAACAGCAACAGCAAACACCGCCACCGCCACTGCCAACGGTTACATTGGCCGACATCGTCGCGGCAATGGCGGGTTCACACCAGCAGCACACGGAGTTGCTTCAAACTTTCATTGCGAATACGTCTCGCTCGGAGAGACGTCAAGATCGTGAGGAGCGTCAACAGAGCTCCTACTCCTACTTCCTGGTGACTCATCCCCCGGTATTCTCAAGGGCGGATGAACCTCTTGACACGGACAACTGGCTTCGCGCAATAGAGATGAAGTTCGGGCTGCTCCAGATAAGTGAGCAGCGCAAGACTCAGTTCGCGGTCCAGCAGCTCCAAGGATCCGCGAGCGCGTGGTGGGCCAACTTCTGTGCTTCACATCCCACCGACCGAGTAATGACCTGGACGGAGTTCCGAACGGCCTTCAGGGCCTATCATATACCGCCAGGTTTGATGAAGAGGAAGACGCAGGAGTTCTTACACCTGCAACAAGGGAGCCGGAACGCGCTGGAATACTCCAGGGCGTTCAACGATCACGCACTCTATGCGTCGTATCACGCAGATACTGACGAGAAGCGGCGGGACCATTTTTACCAGGGGCTTAACCCGCTCCTGAAGGACAAGTTGGTGATGTTCAATCGCGGCAGCCCCAACGACATCATTGATGCTGCGGTTGTTCAGGAGGACTCCGGCAAGGAGTTAGCGGCGGCGGAGAGAAAGCGAAGCGCGCCGCAGGGCAGCGGAGAAGGAGGCGGTCCTTCTCAGAAGTTTTGGATGGTGAATCACCCACCATCAGGTCCACGCTGGCAGCCACCACAGCGGTCGATGCCGTTCCGCAGTCGTCCGTACTCTTCACCGGCATTCAGGCCGGCACTGCCAGTACCACCTCCGCAACAACAGTAGCAGCGGGCGATGCCGCGTGCGTATGCACCTCAGCAGCGCATGCCGGGCTTTCGTCCCCCGAGCACTACACCAGTAGCGGCCACATGTTACAAGTGTGGTCGTCCAGGACACTTCAAGAGCAGTTGCCCGGAGAGGCAAGGCGGCGGAGTGGCACCGCAGTTTCCGCGGAGGAATCAACCACGGAACCCTACTAATGCGCGGCGGGCAAACCCTAGGCCCGGCACCGTCCACCAGCTTGCCATAGAGGACGTGCCGGAGGGCGAGCCAATCCTTGCGGGTATGTTCCAACTCCACAGCATCCCGCTATAGTACTATTTGATTCAGGCGCCACGCATAATTTTATTAGCCAAGCTTTCATTGCTAAACACAGCTTGCAAATACTACCCACCGATAGTCCATATTTAATTTGTTCACAGGGTGGGAGGATTTCAGCAAGCGTAATGGTTTCCAAAGCACCATTATGCTTAGCGGGTAGAGTCTACCCTACGTCTCTCATAATCTTAGAGGGACAAAAGGTCGATGTCATCCTAGGGATGTCGTGGCTAACCCGCCACGGCGCTGTTTTATACACCGTCCTTCGAGTCGTGCACTTAAACTCAGAAGTGCACGGGGTCTCACTCCTTATTTCTGGACAGTCCAGAAATAAAACTTCCAAGTGTCTATCAAGCCACAACCATCAGATTGGAAGATATTCCAGTAGTCCGAGAGTTCCCTGACGTATTCCTGGATGATTTGCCGGGGATGCCGCCTGATAGAGAGGTGGAGTTCAAGATTGAACTTGCACCGGGAACCATGCCAATATCCCGAAGGCCATACAAGATGGCACCCAAGGAGTTGGCTGAACTGAAGACTCAGCTCACGGACCTTCTGGAGAAGGGTTTTATTAGGCCGAGCACCTCGCCATGGGGTTGTTCGGCATTATTTGTCAAGAAGAAGGATGAGACGTTACGGCTTTGCATGGACTATCGTCCATTAAATGCCGTAACCATCAAGAACAAGTACCCGTGTCCACGGATCGACATGTTGTTTGATCAGTTGGTCGAAGCAAAGATCTTTTCCAAGATGGACTTAAGATCCGGGTACCATCAGATTAAGATAAGGGCTGAGGACATTCCGAAGACGGCTTTCTCAAAGAGGTACGGACTTTATGAGTACCTGGTCATATCCTTCGGCCTCACCAATGCTCCAGCTCACTTCATGTATTTAATGAATTCGGTATTCATGCCGGAGCTGGACAAGTTTGTTGTGGTCTTCATCGACGACATCCTGGTATATTCCGAGTCAGAGGAAGATCACAAGAAACATCTGCGTATAGTCTTGCAACGGCTGCGGGATCACAAGCTATACGCAAAATTTAGCAAATGCGAGTTCTGGATATCGCAAGTGCCTTTCCTCGGGCATATCATCTCAGCGGAGGGTATTGCTGTGGACCCGAGCAAGATCACTCAAGTGCTGAATTGGAAATCCCCAAGAACTGTTCAGCAGGTACGGAGTTTCCTCGGACTCGCGGGATATTATCGTTGGTTCATTCCGAACTTCTCGAAGATTGCCAAGCCTATGACAGAGCTGCTGAAGAGGGCTACCAAATATGTTTGGAGTCCAGCATGTGAAGCAGCATTCAAGGCTTTAGTCAAGCACCTAACATCAGCACCGGTTTTGGCGCAGCCAGACACAACAAAACCGTTCGATGTGTACTGTGATGCATCCGGCATTGGGCTCGGATGTGTGCTGATGCAAGACCGAAGAGCGGTCGCGTATGGATCACGGCAGCTTAGAAACCATGAGCAAAATTATCCAACTCACGATTTGGAGCTCGCTGCCGTGGTACTTGCACTGAAAATGTGGAGGCACTACCTACTCGGTAACCTTGTACATTTATATACCGACCACAAAAGCCTCAAGTACATATTCACTCAGAAGGAGCTGAACATGAGGCAGCGAAGATGGTTAGAACTGATAAAGGATTACGAAATAGAGATCCATTATCATCCGGGCAAGGCAAACGTAGTGGCAGATGCGCTGAGCCGCAAGTCACATGTCAACAATCTGACCATCACACCGTTGGAAGAGAGCGAACTACCACTACATGTGATTCCACACGGAGCTCTCTACAACCTAGCTTTGATCCCCCACCATCCGTGAAGAGATAGCGGCAGCCCAGAAGAATGACAAGGGCATGGCACATTTGCGGAGACATGTAGATAGTGGGGAGCTGAAATGTTTCCGGAAGGACGGAGATGGCGTCCTATGGTTCAAGGACCGGATCGTCGTACCCCAAAACCAGGAGTTACGGAAGAAATTTTTTGATGAGGCTCACTTATCAAAATTTTGTATTCACCCCCGGCAGCAAGTAGATGTATCAAGAACTCAGAAGCAAGTTTTGGTGGACACGGATGAAGCGGGAGATCGCGAAGTACGTGTCCGAATGTGATACATGTCGTAGGGTGAAGGCGGATCATATGCGGAAACTGGGACTGCTACAACCACTGGGCATTCCTGCCTGGAAGTGGGAGGATGTGAGCATGGACTTCATCGTCGGTTTACCCACCACTTTTCAGAAGCATGATTCTGTGTGGGTGATCGTCGATCGGCTCACCAAAGTTGCCCATTTCATCCCGGTCAACACAAACTACAACGCCAAGAAGTACGCTGAACTGTACATCTCACGGATCCTATGCTTGTACGGCGTACCCCGTACCATCATATCGGATTGGGGCACTTTATTTGTGTCCCGTTTTTGGGAGCAGCTGCACGCTGCATTGGGGACGAAGCTGATCCGTAGTTCAGCATACCACCCGCAGACGGATGGGCAAACGGAGCGGGTAAATCAGATCCTAGAAGACATGCTACGAGCTTGCGCTATCAACCATGGCAAGAATTGGGATGATCGCTTGCCATTAGCCGAGTTCTCGTACAATAATGGGTACCAAGCCAGCATCAAGATGGCGCCTTATGAGGCGCTATATGGGAGAAAATGTCGCACACCATTGAACTGGTGTGTGTCTGGCGAAAGGGTTACCTTCGGGATTGACCTTGTCAACGACGCGGAAGAGAAGGTTCGACTGATTCGAGCGAACCTAAAAGCCGCCCAATCCCGGCAGAAACAGTATGCAGACCGGAGAAGACGTCCACTACAATTTGAAGTCGGGGATCACGTATATCTGCATGTGTCTCCAATGAAGGGCGTAAACAGATTCGGGGTGAGAGGAAAGTTGGCACCCCGATTCATCGGTCCATTTCAGATTACCGAAAGATGTGGATCAGTGGCATACCGGCTACAATTACCAGAAGAACTTTCCGGTGTGCACGACGTCTTTCACATTGCCCAGCTGAGGAAATGTCTTAAGCTATCAACTACCGTTCAGCTGGAAGATATTGAAGAACTGCAACCGGATCTCACCTATCGGGAGGAACCGGTGCAGATTATTGATGAAAAGGCCCAAACCACACGCAACTGTACGTTGTGGTTCTACAAGGTTCTATGGAGTAATCACTCCGTGGACGAAGCAACATGGGAGAGCGAAGGATTTCTTCGCGCCAACTACCCGAACTTTTTCACGTCGCATATCCGGTAATTTTCCACCGTCCTCCCTCTCATTTTCACCTTATAATCTCGGGACGAGATTCTTTTAAGGGGGGAGGAATGTAAGGGCCTCAGTTTTTGACACATATTTGAAGTGTTCATCACCATACACACACACCTCATTTGAGGAAAGATGATGAACACAAATGAAGAGCAAGTAACCACCATCAACATGCTCATTAGAGAACAAACTCACATATTGAAAAAGTGGCATTTTCCACATGTGATATAGATGGGCTGGGCATATGAAAACTCCTACACATTGCTAGGGATGTCCATGCCAAGTTTCACCCAAATTCAAAACCTTTTTGAGGTCATTTTGGGTATAGCTAGAAGTAGGGCAGTTTGAAAGCATATTCAAATCCAAACTGTTTTTATCCCATGAATTCAAAAGTGGGAGGCATATTCTTATTCAGCACATTTTTGTGAGCTCACACACCAATTTTCACTCCATTTGGAGTTCATCTTGACATGAGCTAAGTGGGGCAAATTCAAACTTTATTTGAATTTCAAACTGAATGTGTGCTGAAATTCATTCAAACCAAACCCAATTTGAATTCTAATCAATTCAAATGGCTCATGGGTGAATAATTTGAATCACCATGGGTATTTTAGGGCTCACTGTTTACAACAGTGATTAGGAGTGAATTTCAGAGGTTAAAACCCTGGGTGGGACCCACATGTCAGCCACTGAGGCAAAAGAAACTGACTGAGAGCTCAGTTCGGGTACTCGCGCGCGCTGCAGCGACTGCCACGGCGAAGAAACGGCGAGGACAGCAGCTGCTTGCCGCCCTCGGCCGGTGAACCGCCTCGCAGGGCCCTTATCTGCACGCCCGAGCAGTCGCAGGGGGTCTTCACCGCTGCCTCGTCGCACTTCCACCCAAAAAGCCGAAGCACCTCGCCGCCCGAGTGAACTTTCGGTTCCTCGTCGTCCGGCCGATCCAGTGACCCTCTCGGCAATCTGAGACCAGCACCGGGTGCGCCAAGCCGTCTTCAACACCCTCGCATCGGTTCCAGACCCTGCGCGGTCTTCCCCGAGCTCCACCGTGGTGATCTTTTCTCTGCCGGTTCAGCTCGAGCCGCCGCTGCGGGAACCGTTCTTCCGGCCACCACAGCCCCCCATTCACTGAGCTGTGAACAGCAAAGAGGTTTGTCTTCAACCCTTCTTTCTTTCCTGCAAGCTCCGGCGGCGTGACAAGCACTGCTCAAGCCGGAATTTCATGTTTTCGCGACGGTGTGCAAAAGTGAGGTCTGCACCGATCCGAGAAATTCGTAAGCCACACTGCATCACTCATCCTCTCGTGCGGGTCCATAGGAGCAGGAACCACGATGAACCGTGGAGGGAAACCGCTGTTCTTCGAGTTTTAGTAGAAATCCCGATTTCCGGCCTAGGTCGCACGGTGACCGCCCAACACAGCCCTTCCCGAGCTCCGTAGAGCTCATGTCGACCTTTCCTATGGTCCACTGATGCTCGACGACCCTTAGTTTGATCGGGTGAGGTGCTAAGGAGAACAGGCAACGCGGCCGAAGTTCTCCCGAGGCTGCTGCTCGTCGCCGACCATGTGGCGGCCATTTTCATGGCGAGCTGACCCAATAATCCCTGTTTCCCAAGTGGAAATAGGCAGAGGCGGCCAAAATCGTGAAGTTTGGAGCTTTACAGAAGCCGACGGCGAGATCTCCGGCGAGATACCCCGGCGGCAGAGCGCGGGCGTCGGGCGGAAGAAGAAGCCGACTGGCCCACGCGTCAGCGGCTCAAAAATTCAAACCGGATCGGGTGTGGCCGGGATCTGTTGTGCTGGCATGCAGGAACCCCGCAGGCTACGGTGTGCCGACGCCTGAGTGGGCGACGCGTGTCCCCAGGGTCCACTCGCGAGTTTAAACTTTTCCCCGATTTTCAGATTTCATTCAAATTTCAAATCCTCATAACTTTGGCTAGAAAACTCCAAATCGAGTGAACCAAATTTTGTTGGATTCAGCTCTCTAAGCACTTTCCAGCAAATCAAGTTTCACTTCATGAAAATCCTTAATGCTCCAGAATTAATTCCTCAAAGTTTAAACTATTTGGAATTTTAACTGGAGAATCCTTTGGAGGACAATCCTGAAATTTTGCTGGGATGTTCACCAAAATATCCCTGAACAACCATAAAAATTTCAGATCCATTTGAGCTCATTTGATCCACCTAATGGTGTGATTAGTGAAACTGTTCCAGAGAAAATAGAAAATGTTCAGAAACATTTTCAGAATTTTCTCTGGAATTGTTTAGCTCATATCTTTAGTTGGGAACCTTAAAATTAAGTTAGACCAACTCCATTAGAACCCTCTGAAAATCTAGTTTTCAGAAAGTCATAATTTGTTTCATGAAAATCCTTAGAACACCCTAAAAGCCTTCAATTAAAGGTCAAGTACATGATTAATTGTGGAGGGCTCAAATGAGCTTTGCTGCAATTAAAACTTGACCAAGTCTCTGTTTAGGTTGTAACCAAGCCACCATAAAAGTTTCTCTGTCATTGGGTCTGTCTAGTGAGAGTTATAGTCTTTACAACTTCAAACTTAATACAAATGCATTTAAATTGATACATGTACTTCTTATATCATGTAGTCGCTAAGGTCGAGGAGGAACCCGAAGTCCTAGACTTCGTTACTCCGGAGGAGCAGCTAGCCTACGACCAAGAGCAGCAAGGCAAGCCCCGGTTTGCATTAACCTTTTTATAAATTTTTATTGTTTTGAGCACATACTTGAATACTATTATTCCTTGCATTAGAGTCTTGTTTGGAAACCCAACTGCATAGCCAAGAAAACCATGGGTTGGGTTTAGAATTGCAAACCTCGTTAGCTACTGCAATGCTAAGATAGTGTAGGATTCGGTACAAGTCGAGTAGTTGGAACTACTTGCGAGCATAGGCTAGAGGCACTCAACTCGGGTAGAGATAGCACATGATACACATGGCAAGAAAAATGAGACCGAACGGAGAGTAAGGGCAGCAGGACTTTGGGGCCTGTGTGCTATAGCTCCGCTTGTGTCGATTGAGGACCGAGCCGTGTGCGGGCCTGTTGAACAAGCTAGAACAGTACCGAAGACCTACCGGCTATATGGGAACCGGGAAACTGATGTAACTCGGGTAGCTGGTTATTGAGGCATTGCCCCTCGTTCAGAGGGTAGATTGAGAGCTTGAGGTGTAAATCGGCTGGCGGCACTGAGATGCGCATGCAGAGACCTCTTGCTCGGGACGACGGGACTTGTTCAATATTTGGCTGACGGGCGAAAGGTGGTTGCATACGGCGTCCGTGATGGTTGTTGTAGGCAACATCGAGTACGGGCGTACGTGACGGGTTATTCGGGTAACCCTGCAGGTGTAAATCGATTATAATCGCCGTCCCTCGTGGTCAGTGAGTACCACTTGTTCACTGTACCGTGACGTAGAAAGAACAGGCTAGTTGCATGTTAAAATGTTGCTGATTGAAAGATGGACTTGATTGCTAATGATTTGCTGTAGTTTAGAGCTAACTAAAGTTCTTTTCTACTTTGGGCAAAGTACATGAGAGAAATGTGTTTCTTGTTTGATTGCGGCTCTCTCATGTGCCTTAGCGTAAGGTTCTCCACAACCTGCTGCTAAAACTTGAAAGTAAGGTTCTACTAATTAGGCGAGTCCTTGCAAATGATTTTTACCTCATGTAACCCATCACCCCTCATGTAGAAGTTCCATGTTTAGGTGAGACGGGTCAGACTTGCTGAGCCTTTGTGCTCACTGCTTGTGTTTGAAGCTTTTGCAGGGTTATATGAGGAAGGGACTTCCGAAGAGGAGACAGAACCCCAGGAGGGGAACTCCGTCGAGTGGGAGTCATGCACGCCGCAGAGTTAGTGTGCGTGTATGCTAGCAAGGACACGTTCAAGGGCTGAACGTGAACTTGATGCGTAGTCTACGCCCGCGAGTGTAGACTGGACATATTTTGCTGTAAACATGTTCATAAACTACTTTATGTAATGTAAACTTTGCTTCCGCTTTGTGCCTTTGATGTGTGTTATCCGGTGCTGTGCAAGGCAGTACCCCTCAGCGTGATCCTGGCTCGACAAGACCGTGGGGTCGTGTCACCCGCCATACCCGCGGTTGGAAAACCGAGAAATACGCCGGCTACAGCCAAAATTAAGCTAGGGTTGTGAAGCAAACTTGGGCGCCGTCAAGTCTAGCTCCTGTGATTGCAGTATGACGTGCTCTAAGCAAGTATACGTCGGGAATTTGCGGGTTTCTTACCAGAAGGTGGTTCTGCACCGGCCGGAAGTGTTTTGCGAAATTCACCAGCGATGATCGCTCACTAGGTCTAGGCTTTGCGGTTGAGCAGCGTGGAGCCTGGGCGCGTCCAAAACCGCTCCTTCTTGGTCGTGACAAGCCCTCTGCCGAGCTTCCCATGGGAGCACCTTTGCTCGGTTCTTCCCGGCCGCCGCGAAGAACACCGTTTGCTCGGGTTGTGCTGGCTCAGCTCGACTAGAACTGGTGCGGGGAGGTCGTGGGAGGTCTGGGGATGCTGGTTTGCTGAGATGCCGACGTTTGTATGTGAGAGGAAATCGCTCCCGAGCGACTTGATCACAGCGGCGGCTCCTCGGCGTTCTGTCGTGCGAGAGGACAGTGGCTGGGGATCAGCTCCGTGCTGTGGCAAGCTGGGGCACGGCTGAGAGTTACTGCGCCCCCACGAGGAGCTCGCCAGCACGCGAGGGCAGAGCAGGAGCTGGCGCACGGTGCTCCTCGGTGAGTCACGGTGGAACCTCGGCTCTGTTCCGAGTGCAAAACTTAATCCCTAAGGCTATTGATCCTTGTGCATTTTTAACCTCCCCAATGACATGTGGGTCCCACCAGTCAGTCCCCTATCCCTCAAAAGATCTCCAAAAACTTGGCAAGTGATGAATTCAAATGTTTGGAGCTAAAACTGAGCTACATTTGTATGGTTGGGCAAATTTCCCCCAAATTCAAATGTATATTTGAATTCATTGCACATTTGGATCCTTTTTGGAAAAATGGGTAGCAAACCTTTTCAAAAATTACTGAAACTTTGCCTACCCACTAATTTGGACCTAAGGAATCCAAATATGTACTTTGAGTCTTGTGTTAGCTGATGCAACCATGAGTTTGAATACAACAGTTTAGAATCACCATTATGTCCTCCCTCATTTGAATTTTGAGTTGGACATTAGTTCAAATTCTGATTTTCAAACCCTCCCATTGCACTTGAGTACTACAACTCAGTGGTCTTAATCCAACTAGGGTCCAACATGTGAATGACTCTAATTTGGTTTTAGAATTACCTCTCATGTGTTATCACATGTGTGGAGAGTTTGAACCATCACCCTTTTGATGGAGGTTCCTTGCTCTTCACAATATGTTCACAACAAATCCACAACAAAACTGTAGTGTTGTGAGGTGATGAAAAGTTTTTGCAAGTCCCTTTTCTTGGGCTTTTACACGACACATGTCCAGTGGTGCTGGAACTCACCCCCTCCGTGGAGGTGAGCTCCGCGGGCGCCACGTGTCCCGCGGTGCTGGACCTCACCCCCTCCACGGAGGTGAGCTCCGCGGCGCCACGTGTCCCGTGGTGCCGGACCTCACCCCCTCTGCAGGGGTGAGCTCCGCGGGCGCCACGTGTCCCGCGGTGCCGGACCTCACCCCCTCCGAAGGGGTGAGCTCCGCGGGCGCCAGGTGTCCCGCGGTGTCGGACCTCACCCCCTACGCAGGGGTGAGCTCCACGGGCGCCACGTGTCCCGCGACCCGGGGATGTGTAGACAGCGCACTTAGACAAATTGGAATTGGCTCATTTCAGCTATCTTTTTCCCATTCCCCATCATTTTTATGATTCTTTCTCCATTTCTACTTTTTTTATAATGTTTCTCTATATGAAAAATGTATGCATGCATGGAAATGAATTTGAGGGTGTCACAAACCTACCCCCCTTAAACTGAATCTTGGCCCCGAGATTCGATAGAGTAGAGAATAGATGAGGGAATTCTGCCTTGAGGTCTGCCTCACGCTCCCATGTAGTTTTGGCTTCCGTGTGATTGCTCCACTGTACCTTGCACCAACGGATCACTTTGTTCGTCATGACCCTTTCCTTCACGTCCAAAATTTGGACGGGGTGCTCCACATAGATCAGATCCTCTTGAAGCTCGAGCTCATCCATCGGTACTTGTTCTTCTGGTACTCTTAAGCACTTCTTGAGTTGGGATACGTACACGTCGTGTACGTCGGAGAGGTGTGTTGGCAGCTCTAGTTGATAGGCTACTTCTCCTCGCTTGCCCAAAATCTTAAATGGCCCTATGTAGCGAGGTGCTAATTTGCCCTTGACGTTGAACCATCGTTGGCCTCGAATAGGCGATACCTTAAGGTACATGAAGTCTCCTACTTCGAAGGTCAATCTTCTTCGCCTATTGTCCGCATAACCTTTTTGTCGTGACTGATCAGCCTTCAAATTTTCTCGTATCGTTTGGACTTGCTTTTCGGCGTCGTGCAGCACTTCGGGTCCAAACACTTGGCTCTCTCCTGTCTCATTCCAGAACAGCGGCGTTCTACACCGTCTACCATACAATGCTTCGAAAGGTGACATCTTCAAGCTTGCTTGATAGCTGTTATTGTAGGACAATTCATCATACGGCAAGCTCCTATCCCATCTATGCCCATGTTTCAAGGTGCAAGCTCTCAACATGTCTTCCAAAATTTGATTTGTCCTCGCAGTTTGCCCGTCAGTTTGCGGGTGATAAGCGGAGCTGAAATTCAGCCATGTACCCATGGTTTCATTCAGCTTCTTCAAGAATCTAGAGGTAAATGGAGAATCCCGACCTGAAACAATTCTCTTCGGAACTCCATGGCGACACACGATTTGCTCCATATACAGCTCGGCTAGTTCTGCGACGCGGTACGCGGCTCTAGTAGGAAGGAAATGGGCTGTTTTCGTCAATCGGTCCACAATAACCCAAATGGAAGTAATAACCCAACTGAGTACGTGGCAATCCGACAATGAAATCCATGCTGATGTCTTCCCATATCCACTCGGGTACTTTCAATGGCTGCAACAGTCCAGCGGGTCTTTGATATTCGGCCTTCACCCGTTGGCACGTGTCGCATAAGGCAACATATTTATCTATGTCCCTTTTAATACCATCCCACCAATAGCAAGTTTTCAGGTCCTTGTACATCTTTGTACAGCCGGGATGTATGGAATAAGGTGAGTCATGTGCCTCCTTTAATATCGTGTCACGGATGTGCTTCACGTTAGGCACACAAATCCTTTTCCCTAACCAAAGTGTGCCTTTCTCATCTTCCTTGAAATCCTTTTCTATGCCTTGTCAGATTCTTTCCTTGATTTCCTTGATTTCCTCATCCGTTGCTTGGCCATCTCGTATCTCTTGTTCCAGCAAAGAGTTGAGTTCTATCACTTCCATCTCGTTCAAGAACCTGAGATGTAACCATTCGAACTCCTTGCGCAGCTCGGGCGGTAGCTCCCGAACCGTGAGTTGGTGACATTCTCCCTTTCGGCTCAATGCATCAGCTACTACATTGGCCTTTCGGGGTGATAATTGATTCCAACATCATAATCCTTGATGAGTTCCAACCATCGACGTTGCCTCAAATTCAGATCCGTTTGCGTGAATATATACTTGAGGCTTTTGTGATCCGTATAGATCTCACATCGGTGGCCAAGGGTATAATGTCTCCAAATCTTCAATGCATGTACCACGGCTGCAAATTCCAAGTAATGTGTGGGGTAATAAAGCTCGTGTTTCTTTAGTTGTCTCGACACATAGGCTACCACTTGTCCTTCTTGCATGAGCACACATCCAAGCGCTTGTCTTGATGCGTCACAATACATGTCAAAACTCTTTCTCACGTCCGGCAATACCAAAACCGGCACTGTGGTTAGTCTTTTCTTGAGCTCCTCAAAGCTTTCTTGGCACACTGGTGTCCACTGAAATGCTTTTCCCTTCATTAGCAATTCAGTCATAGGCTTTGCTATTTTGGAGAAATCGATGAACAGCCGGTAGTATCCAGCCATCCCAAGTAAACTCCGAATATCCCTCATATTCTGTGGTTGCTTCCACTTCAGAACATCTCCCACTTTTCCGGAATCAACCGATACTCCTCTCTCGGAGATGATGTGGCCTAGGAATGATATCTCCCTTAGCCAAAATTGACACTTGCTGAACTTGGCATACAATTGATGCTCTCGCAGTTTCTACAATGTCAATCTCAAATGGTCTTCCAGTTCTTCCTCGCTTTTTGAATACACCATGATATCGTCGATGAAAACCACGACGAACTTATCCAAGTACTCCATGAAGACCTTATTCATGAGGTACATAAAATATGCGGGTGCATTCGTTAACCCAGAAGACATAACGGTATATTCATACGAACCATACTGTGTTCGAAATGAAGTCTTGGGTATATCGGAGGGCTTAATCTTCAGCTGGAAGTATCCCGACCAAAGATTAATCTTGGAGAAAATTCGGGCACATTTCATTTGGTCGAATAGGTCCCCTATACGGGGCAGCGGGTATTTATTCTTTATCGTCACCTCATTGAGAGACCTATAATCCACACACATCCTTTGGGTCCCATCCTTCTTGTCTATAAAGAGCACGGGGGCTCCCCATGGTGACGAGCTTGGGCGTATAAAACCCTTTTCTAGCTGCTCCTGAATTTGCTTCTTAAGTTCCACTAGTTCATTAACGGGCATCCTAGATGGCCTCTTCGCTATAGGTGCAGTTCCAGGTACTAAATCAATGGCAAATTCAAAATCCCGGTCAGGTGGCATACCAGGATGTTCTTCCGGGAACACATCTGAAAATTCTTGAACCACCACAATGCTTTCCAAGGTTGCTTCTTCGATGTGGTTCAACGCTGCCTTCTCGGTTGCGGGTTGGGCTGACTCGAACTCAACGCGAGTACCGTGCTCATTTGTCAACTGCACGCTTCTCTCAGTACATTGGATTACTCCGTTGTGCTTGCTTAACCAATCCATTCCAAGTATTATATCAATCCCTTGGGAATCTAAGACAATAAGGTTGGCAAGAAAGTCTACCCCCCTTATTTTAAGGTTGGCAAGAAAGTCTACCCCCCTTATTTTAAGGTTTACTTTCGGACATATTATATTAGCTCATCTCTCCACCGGGAGAATTAACCAACATAGTGTGTTTCATGTGTGATATGGGCAGATTATACTTGGCAACATACTTGGATGATATGAATGAATGTGATGCTCTGGAATCAAATAAAACAGTGGCTGGGTTGGAGTTGGCAAGGAACATACCAATCACGACGTCCTCAGCTTGTTGTGCTTCCTCAGCGGAGACATGATTCACGTTGCCACGAGCGTAGTTCTTCTGCCCACTGTTACCTTGATTAGCTTCTCCGTTCAGCCGTGGGTTCTACTTGGGCGTGTTGCTTGGCTGTCCAAGGCCATTCTTTGGGCATTGACTTGCAAAGTGTCCCGCCTCTCCGCATGAAAAGCATGCTTTGTTGCCCAAAACAGCAGGAATGTTGGGGTGAGACTGGTTTTGAGCATAGGCGCCTAGGTTGGGATGGGGTGCAGTAGGCAAAGGCATACGAGGTGCTTGCATAACAGGACGTTGCTGCGGTGGCTGATTAGGGCGAGGTGGGTTTGCAGGACGGAAAGTAGAAGCGGATGAGCCATACTGTAGTGCAACTGGGGGCATGAAATGGGGACGTACATTGCTCCCTTGTTGCTGGTATGGCATATTCCTCTTGCCCTCTTGCTCGATCTCACGTATCTTGCTCTCAACCACTATAGCTTTGTCAACGAGCTTTTGGAAGTTTGCATAATCATTGTTGAGCAGTTGTACTTGGATCTCATTGCTCAATCCTCTCATGAACAAGTATTGCTTCCTTTGATCCGAGTTGACGTCTTCGGGGGCATACCTTGACAGCCGCGTGAACTTGTTGAGGTACTGTGACGCCCGGTCCCGTGAAAACGGAACCCAGCTGATGCATATGTGTGCCCAGGATGTTCATCACACATACACATGTAATCCACAAACTGAATTCAGAATATAACCACGAATAATAGGCTTTAAGTACTTTATTACATCAATCTCTAACTTATTCTTGCAGCTGAAGTCTCTAACTTATTCTAGTAGCGGAAGCCTCTAAACAATAGCGGAAGTAAACTAAACACGGCAGTGGCTCCATCTCCAACTCCACAGGCAAGTTGACGGTAGATCGCACACCTAGTACTCCACATGATCTTCGAAGTACTCCTCTCCTGTTGCTGATGATCGTATGATAATGCAAGGGTGAGTACATGTCGTACTCAGCAAGTGCAGGAAATGTATGACATGTAGCTTATAACAAGGTAGGAACAAAAAGGCTCATTGCAGAAAGCAAAGTTTATTTCTCAAACATGATAAAAACAGCAACTAACTTTAAGTGAATGTAATCCCAACATATATCCAATTAAAACATCAACATACCTACTTTATGATTCACCACCTTTCGTGTCTCAACCAACCATAAATCTTTCTCAACTTTCATCTCATGCTCATGATATCCATAACCATCTCATATTCATGATATCCATAATCATCTCATATTCATACCACCATCTCATATTCATCTCATATTCATATCTTCCGAAACCAAACTCATTGTTACGACTCAACAGTCCCAAAAACCAATCCCAACGACCATACCATAACCAAACCAATAAACATCCATCCCAAACCTTCCCTCTAATCATGGAAGTTGGCCAGGTGCTTGTGACCGGAAGCACGGCTATCATGATAGTTTTACACTCTGTAGAGGTGGCACCACTTTACCCACAAGTTTGTGATTTCGTCACCCGTCGACGACTGCAGAACCTCCAGTATACCAGTACACAACCGTCGGTGTATGGCCAAGAGATCACAAAATAGCCTTTGCAAAGGGGCTACTAGATGTATGGACTCACTAAGGTTTCACCAGCAGGCTCGAATCACCATTCTCCCCACCTACGGGCCCCCTCTTGTGCCATGCAGTTCCCAGGGCAGTCCTCTCTCGACTCCCACTCCCCGCGCCTTCCACGGTCCATAACAATCTAGCAACTTACCTAATTAGTCAGCTAAGCCGCACCCATACTTGGCCTTGTGGTGGCACTGTTTTCCTGGGATGTGCTCGCATGAACCGGTCCTTAGATCTACGGCAAGTAAACCACCATCTCATTCTACCACTTCCACGAACCAAGCTTGCCTAGATCTCCCACGATTCATGTTCATTATCATCATCAAGTTCTTATTATCATTGTTCATATGAGTGCAGTAGATAGACACATTCTATCTCGCTTCCCATATCCCGTGGACTCAGCGAAGCAAAAGCAGAAACTGTAAAAGCCCAAGAAAAGGGACTTACAGAAACTTTTCATCACCTCACAACACCACAGCTTATGTTGTGGATATCTTGTGAAGATTTGTGAAAAGCAAGTAACCTCCATCAAAAGGGTGATTAGAGGGGAAAGCCCTAACTTTCACAAAGTAGGATTAAAAAGTCTTGGGAAGGTTGAGGCCAAATTTCATGCAAATCCAACACTTTTTGAGGCACTTGTGGGGGCATTTGAAAAATAGGCCAATTTGAATGTAAATTCAAATTGCAGCAACTTTTATCATGAAAATTCAAAAGTTGGCTTCATATTCAAACTCAGCACATATTTCTGAGTTAACCCACCAATTTTCATCCCCATTGGAGTTCATTTTGTCAAGAGCTAAATTTGCAATAATTCAAAACTGAATTTGAATTTCAGTTCAAATGTGAAGCAAATTTAGCCAAACAAAGTTCAAATTTGAGAACTCAAATTCAAACCAAGACTTGGGGGCTAAGTCTCACATTCAATTGTGAGTAGCTGGGATATTTTCATCAAAACAGAGGTGAAAAATTAGAAAAATAATTGGAGGAGGAGGGCCCACTGGTCAGTGTCCCAGCTTCACAGAACCGACTCAAACCGAGGCCGGCGACAGCCGGGCACTCGGAGAGCCGACAGCGCGATCGTTACCGCCACCTCATGGTGAAAACGCAGCTACAAAGTCCAGCACACGAGCTGCTTCGCCCCTCCTTCGGTTTCCCGAGTGAAAACGAGCAGAACCCGAGCTACTCTCCAGTGTCCGCGCAAGAACTCGACGGCGCCCCCTCTGATCACCGGCGACCGGCCGATCCCGACGGTTTCACGTGCCGTCAACAGAAAAGAAAAGGTGCGCCTACGTGTGCTGAAGCCGTAGGAGGAAACCATGTGCCAGTTCCGGCGATGTAGAGCAAGAATTCCTGGTTTTCCTCCTCGGGGCGTGTTAGGGTTAAAATTCAGTCTACGGCGAAATTTGTTGCACAGGAGCAACCGCCGATCAAGCTATAGCTTACACGCGCTCTAGAATACCTAGCGCACCTCCTCGATCAAGTAGCAGCCAGTTCCATGCACTAGGGCCTTAGTTCTGTCAAAGTTTTGGCCCGGCGGCGGAGAACACGGCACCTCGCCGGTGAGGTCGTAGTTGCGGCCGTTTTCACGGGGATCAGTGCCCATGTCCATGATCAGCAGGTGTCAGCGCAGCTCCCCGAGCAAACCGTGTTGAAAAAGGTGCAGAGGACACCGAGTTCGACGTCGCAGATGAGCTCCCGGCCACTGTTACGGTCGGGAGCACTATTCCGGCCGTTGCCGAGCTCGGTTGAGGGCACCACAGTGTTCCCCAGGCCGAAATATGCACAGGCGGTGAGTTAAGTCGGAGGTCGAGCAGCAGGATGCCCGGCGGCGAGTATTCCAGCGAGGTGGGCGGCGGGGAGCCGCGGGAGCGCGAGGTTGAAGAAGCCCCGCGGGCCCCGCGTGTCGGTCTCTTCTGAGAGCACCCCGGATTTGCTGCGGCACCGGGATCCCGTGCGACTGCGCGGGTGATTCTGCGGGCTCCTGTGTGGGTTAGCTGGGAGGCTGACACGTAGCCCGGGGACCCCACCCATACAGTTTAAACTTTATTTGAATTTTCAGATTTGGTTCAATCTTCAAATGCTTAGAACTTTTGCTAGGAAGCTCCAAATTTGGTGAACCAAATTTCGCTGAACTCAGAATTCTGAGTACTTTCCAGCAATACTAATTTCAGCTCATGAAACCTAATAGTTTTCCAGAAATAATTCCCTAAATTGTAAACTGTTGGGAATTTTATCTGGAGAATTACTTTATGAAAAATGCTGAAATTTGGCTGAGAAGGTCATTGGAAAATCCTTGAGTCACATTAAGATTTTCAGACACATCCAAGTTCATTTAGTCCGACTAATGGGGTGATTAAGAGGACTGCCCTGAGAAAATAGAAAAATGAACAGAAATATTTTTCAGATTTTCTCAAAAACTTGTTTAGGGCATAACTTCCTCTAGAATTCTTCAAATGACATGAAACCAACTCCATTAGAACCATATCAAATGCTAGTTTCCAGAAAGTAATGGTTGGAGCCATGAAAACCCCTGGAATTACTTAGAGACTCTAATATTGACCAATTAGGCTTTTATTTGTACAAAGCTCAAATGAACTTTGTTTGAAATGAAACTTGGTAAAGACCCTGGTTAGGGCTCTACCAAGGCACCATAAAAATTTCAGAACCAAAGGGGAGGGTTAGCTAGAGTTATAGTAATTAGTTATTCAAGTTTACACATTGCATTTGAATTGACATGTAGTATCTCATTAACGTTTATTTGCTGAAGGAGAGGAGACTCCGGAAGTACTTGACTTCCTTATTCCGGACGAAGACCTAACCACTGACCAGCAGCAACAAGGCAAGCCCCGGTTTGCATTAGCCCTTTTTATAAAGTTTTGCTTTGTTTACATGTCTAGTGTGAAGTATGTATGTGCATTAGATGTAGGATGGATGAAACCCAATTGTATAACCGAAATTTTCCTATAAGAGTGAGGGTAGTCTCTAAGGCCTCGAGTAGACAGGCTATGCTTAATGATTTATAGGTCTTCGGTACAAGTCGAGTAGTTGGAATCTACTCGCGAGTTAGGCTTGGGACACGCGGGTTTGGTTCGAGTGATGTGAGATCACTTTAGTAATGAAAATGAGACTAGGCAGGGTCTAGGGCACAGAAAGAGGAAGTCTTGTGTGCCCAGCCCTGTCCGTGTCGATTGAGGACCGATCCGTGTGCGGCCCTGCTCAGCAAGTATTGAACGTACCGAAGGCATATCGGATATATGGGCCCCGATAAACCGATGTAACCTAAACCTCCGGACGTCGAGGCATAGCACACCGATTTATAGGTGTAGGTTTAGGGCAGCAAGGTGGAAATCCGCTAACAGGCATAGAGAGATGCTCCGTGTAGGGAGCCTCCTGTCCGTTTCGATGCGACCGGTTCGACATTTGGGCTGTTGGGTGAAAGGTTGTCCCGTACGACATCGAGTGAGTGTGCTGTGCAGCTCCACGGGTGGGCATACGTGACATGCTCTTTGGGTATCCCTGCAGGTGTATATCGAGTCGATTCGCCGTCCCACATGGTGACGAGTACCGCTTGTTCAATGTGTCGTAACGTAGATTAATATATGAAATGTTATGATTCAATGTTGCTGATCTGTATAATTTTATTGCTACATGTGTTCCACCAAATATTGCTTACTAAATTTCAGATTCATGAACTGTTAACTTGTGGCTAAAAGATGAACTAAGGATGAACTTGTAGGCGTGTCCGTTTTCTGAAATTATACCATCCCATGTTCATTATACACTACATATAGAGTTTCATGTCTAGGCGAGTCGGTTAAGTCTTGTTGATCCATAGTGCTCACGGTTGCTGCTTAAGTGTTTTTCAGGTGAGGAGGCACCCACGGACTCGGGTTACGAGTCCACCGGCGAGGGTTACCCTCCGTCGGGACCACGGCAGAATGGGAGCCGTACACGCCGCGCTGAGCTGAAGAGTGCAGCTAGTGTGGGTTGCCCTAGGGCCGGGCAACCGACTTTTGTTAGATAGGCGGGCGTGAGTTGTACAAATTAAACTTCCGCTGTGTAATGTATACTTTAGTTTGTAACTGAACAGTGTACTACTTTGTACAGTTTCAGTTTGTTTTCTATGTAATACCACGTACCTTTATGATGTGTGCTGTCGGGTGTCGCATCATGCGGCACTACCCTCTGCGATCCTGGATGAGCGGATTCCGGTCCGCCACAGAAACGACCATACCCGACTCATCAACTTTCCCGGCGACAAGGGTGGTTAACAAAACTAGTAAACTCCTATGAAAGGTTTCCCATCAAGTTGACTCAAGCATACACATTTTTGCAAACAAAACAGTTTTCAAAACATGGGATCAATATGGTCAAGGGGCACTTGCCTTGTTCCTGTGGCTTCTATTGCTCACGGATCTCGAAGTCTTGGTGTTGTAGTTCTTTGCAGATAGCTCCCTGAGCTTGTCCTTCTACTCATGATCACGCACATACAATATTTACAGCAATCAATCATCATGCACAAACTTTACTCAAGATGCAATGTTGTAGATGGATGCAAATCCTATGGTGCAATCAGTTTGTACGTGTTCTTGCATGTTTTAATTGCTTGCATGGGTTTTACGGTGAACAAGGGTGTAAGGATCAAGTGTGGACGCGGTGATGATCTTGACTCAAGATCTAGATCAATTCCACCGTCAAAAACCTATCAACACGTGATCTGTCCACACGAAACAGCTTCTCTTCAAAGGAAACGAAGAAAACAGATGCGAAGAAACCGTGACAAGGTCGTAAGATGGATACGAAGACCTACCTTGGCCTTCCTCCTAATAATGGCAGTAGGACAGTTCGTCGGCTCTCCTCCGGCGATGGCAAACGTGACGGGGCTCGTCGGCGGTCTCATCGGTGGTTGAACTCCGATGAAGGGGGTTAACTCAGCGAGTTGGGGGCTAGGGCCTCTAAGTCGTCGACTTGAAAAGGTGTTACGGCCAAGGAGTTTTTCAGGTTCTATTTATAAGGGGTGAAAGAAGAGTCCTACTCCGATTGGATTTCAAATAAGAGTCCTATTCAATTTGTTTTTGGATCTTAACAACTTATCTTCAATTGATTTGGTTGCAGTATTCAACGTGGAAGAATTCGTGTCTGTTTCCTCAGTACCGGGTACTCGCGTACAGGGGAAAACTGCTTAAGGATCTTGTCCTTCCGCAGGGATAAGCTCCGGAGGCTCCACGTGTCCAGCGGGGGCGGGGCCTCCCTTTTCCGCAGAGGTGGGCTCCGGTTGTGCCGCGTGTCTGGCGAGCGGGACCTCCCTCTCCTCAAAGGCGAGCTCCTCATGCGCCACGTGTCTTGGCGGGCGGGACCTCCCCTCTCCCTCAGAGGCGAGCTCCACGTACGCCGCGTGTCTGTGCCGGACCTTGTGCTCCGATGATGACACGTGTCCAACAGTGTCGGACCTCTCAGAGACGAGCTCCGAGGGTGACCCGTGCCCCATGGGGCGGACCTCTCGGAGGTGAGCTCCGAGAGAAACACATGTCCCGTAGGGCGGACCTCTCGGAGGTGAGCTCCGAGAGCGACACGTGTCCCGTGGGGCGGACCTCTCGGAGGTGAGCTCTGAGAGCGACACGTGTCCCGCGGGGTTGGGCCATGCTTTTCCGCAGCGACTAGCTCCGGTGGGGATACGTGTCGTGTGGGGCTGGACCTCGCTTCTCCGCAGAGACAAGCCCCGGAGGCAACACGTGTTCAGCGGGTCGGACCTAGCCCCTTCCACAGAGGCTAGCTCCGAGCCTGCCACGTGTCTGGTGATGCCGTACCTCACTCCTTCCGCAGGGATGAGCTCCGAAAACGCCACGTGGCCAGCAGGCCGCGGGAAGTGTCGACAGTGCTCCTTGGCGAACTGGAATTGGCGCTTTTTGGCTATATTTCTGATTCTTTTCTCCTTTTCTACTTCTTTTAAAATATTTCTTTATATAAAATATGCATGCATGCGTGAATATGAAATTGAGGGTGTTACAGGTACTCATTCACGCTCTTCTTTCCTTGGCGGAGACCTTCGAACTCTTGCCTTTAAGCATCATGACTCCAGCAGGGACGTAATGAGAGCAGAAACTCTCCTTGAATTCAGCCCAAGTGATTGTCTCCTGGTTGTCATGAGCATTGCAGTGAGCGTCCCACCAGTCAGCGGTTGCTCCCATGAGTTGGTGTAATGCGAAGAGAACTTTCTCCCAATCATCGCACTGAACAATAGCAAGCTTCTTTTCCATGGATTTCAACCAATCATCAGCCTCCATGGGATCATTAGCTTGTGCAAAAGTAGGCGGTCGAGTCCTCATGAACTCTCCCAATCTGTTGTGAGCCGGCGGTGGTGGCGGTGGTGGTGGTCGGGGTGCAGGAACGGGGTTAGGATTGTAGTGGTTGTTGGCTTGCAGCTGTCCCAAAGTTTGTATCATAGTTTGCATGAGCTTGTTCTGCATAGTCATCAACCGTTCAAGGTTGTTTGCATCAGCCCCTGGGTTAGCATTTTCAGTTACTTCAACGTTGCCATCCTTTTGTGGTTCATGGTTGCCACGAACTTTCCTCCTTTGACGGCTGGCGTTTTCCCTCACCATTTATGAGAGAGAGTTGGGTAGAATAGAAAAGAGAAGTTTAGATCGATCTCCCCCAACTATATGCATCAAGGGTAGGAACTAAATATCTTCTTTTATTAATTTCAGTCTATATGAGGATGTGAACACATGCCGAAGCATCTCACATCTCTCTACTATGTGTAGATGTGGACTTTCGCAGAAGCGTCCCACAACTCACACTAGCACAAAGCACAAGCAATCATCACAAAAGTTCAACACACCACTCCTATTCACGCTACTACGATTTAAACGCTCCTATTACAGCTTATTCAATGGGAATCCTAAACTTAAGCATGTGAACTGGTGCTGTTCCCGCTGTGTGACGGGGGTGGTCCATCGGACACCTCAATGGGGTTTAGTGCACTCCCACGTGGTGGTGAACGAGTACTTATGCGTGTCGTGCTCCGGATCACCGGCATCTATAAATAGGACATGAGAAACTTTAAAGAAGGAAGACAATACTTCAAAATTTCAGAAGTTATGGAGCGAGAAAGCAAGGATGTTGCTGTCCAAAGGAAGAGAAAAAGAGGGGCTGAAAATAGCACTTTGCGGTGGCTGAATTGACAAGAAAAGTGCAGCAGCAAGCAATTTTCGAAAATAGAAGTTTAGAGGGGTGTTCCTATGTGTTTTAGAGTGTCCATTCTACCTAGGCTTGCGTCCTACGGTCAATGTGGCTCTGATACCAATCTGTGACACCCGGTTCCGAAAACAGAACCAAGTTAATGCATATGTGTGCCCAGGATGTTCATCACACATACACATGTAATCCATAAACAGAATTCAGAATATAAACTAATAAATAATGTATAAGTACTTCATTACATTGACTCATTGTCTCACTCATAAATCTCTAACTTATTCTTGCAGCGGAAGTCTCTAAACGACAGCGGAAATAACTAAATAGCAGCAGGCTCCATCTTCAACTCCACAGGAATGTTGACGGTAGTTTGCACGCCTAGTACTCCACATGGTCCTCGAAGTACTCTTCTCCTGTTGCTGATGCTTATGTGATAATGCAAGGGTGTGTACATGTCGTACTCAGCAAGTGCGGGAAAAGTATAACATGTAGCTTTCAACAAGGTAGGAATAAAAAGGACTCATTGCAGCAAGCAAATTTTTATTTCACAACATGATAAAAACAGCAACTATTTCTATGTGATATTTATCCCAACATGACCAAGTAATTCAGCATCATTTTCTCCATCATAATTCACCATTTATCAAGTCTCAACCAACCATTAATCTTTATCAAGTTCATCTCATGCTCATGAATATTCATAACCATCTCATACTCATATAACCGAAACCAAACTCATTGTCAAGATTTAATCAGTCCCGAAACCAATCCCAATGACCATACCATAACCATACCGAATAACCATCCCAAGTTATCCCTTCTAATCATGTGAGTTGGCTAGGTGCTTGTGACCGTAAGCACGGATATCATGATAGTTTTACACTCTGCAGAGGTGGCACCACTTTACCCACAAGTTTGTGATTTCGTCACCCGTCGGCGACTGCAGAACCTCCATTATACCAGTACATAACCATCGGTGTATGGCCAAGAAATCACAAAATAGCCTTTACAAAGGGGCTACTAGATGTATGGACTCACTAAGGTTTCACCGGCAGGCTCGAATCACCATTCTCCCACCCACGGGCCCCCTGTGCCATGCAGTTCCCAGGGCAGTCCTCTCTCGACTCCCATTCCCTGGGCCATCCACGGTCCATAATAAGCTAGCAACACACCTAATTAGTCAGCTAAGCCGCACCCAAATTTGGCCTTGTGGTGGCACTATTTTCCTGGCATGTGCTGGCATGAACTGGTCCTTAGATCTACGGCAAGTAAACCACCTTCTCATTCAGCAACATCCACGAACCAAGCTTGCCTAGATCTCCCCCGATTCCATGCTCATTAACATCATCAAGTTCTCATCATCATTATTCATATGAGTTCAGTAGCTAACCATGTTTTTATTCAGCTTCCCGTATCCCGTGGATTAAGCGAAGCAAAAAGGAAAAACGACCATACCCGAGTCATCAACTTTCTTGGCGACAAGGATGGTTAACAAAACTAGTAAAATCCTATAAATGGGTGTCCCATCAACTTGACTCAATCACATGAGTTTTCGCAAACAAAACAGTTTCAAAACATGGGATCAATATGGTCAAGGGGCACTTGCCTTGCTCCCGTGGCTCTTGTTGTTCGAGCGTCTCGAAGTCTTGGTGCTGTAGTTCTTCGTAGATGGCTTCCTGAGCTTGTCCTTCTACTCATGACCACACACATACAAAATTTACAGCAATCAAACATCATGCACAAATCCTATGGTGCTGTTTTATTAAACCAGTTTGTACGTGTTCTTGCATGTTTTAATGGGATTTCATGGGGTTTTATGACGAACAAAGGTGTAGGGATCAAGTGTCGACATGGTGATGATCTTGACTCAATATCTAGATCAATCCCACCGTCAAAAACTGATCAAAACGTGATCTGTCCACACGAAAAAGTTTTGGTTCAAAGGGAGCGAAGAAAACAGATGCGTAGAAACAGCGATGAAGTTGTAAGATGGTTAACGAAGACCTACCTCACTTCCTTTTGGTGGCAGGGCCTCCCTCCTAGCACAGCAGCAGGGGCTCACCGGCGACTGAACTCCGGCGAGGGGGGGAGGGGTTTAACTCGTCGAGTTGGGGGCAGCCCGCCGACAAGCGCCGTCGTGCCTCGCCGTCGCTGCTGCCATTGCTAGGAGGAAGGCCCCGCCACCAAAGAGAAGTAAGGTAGGTCTTCGTATCCATCTTACGACCTTGTCACGGTTTCTTCGCATCTGTTTTCTTCGTTTCCTTTGAAGAGAAGCTGTTTCGTGTGGACAGATCACGTGTTGATAGGTTTTTGACGGTGGAATTGATCAAGATCCTGAGTCAGGATCATCACCACGTCCACACTTGATCCTAAAACCCTTGTTCACCATAAAACCCCATGCAAGCCCAGTTAAATATGCAAGAACACGTATAAACTGGTATAACAAAACAGCATCATAGGATTTGGACCATTGCATCTTGAGTAGAGTTTGTGCATGATGATTGATTGCTGTAAATCTTGTATGTGTGTGATCGTGAGTAGAAGGACAAGCTCAGGTAGCCATCTACGAAGAACTACAGCACCGAGACTTTGAGAGACGTGAGCAACAAGAGCCACAGGAGCAAGTGTAACACCCCAAAATCCTGTTAAGAGGGGAATTTAAAAATTTTTGGACGTATTGCATGTGTTGCAAAAATTCAAATTCAAACTGGAATTCAAATTAAACTCAAAACATAAATGAAAAAGAAAAAGAAAAGGAAAAAAATAAACCTCCCCGGCCAGTGGGCCGAAACCCAGCAGCCGGCCCACTAACCCCCACGCCACCCGCAGCCGCGCCCCCCCCTCTTTCCCACTGACACACGGGGCCCGCCAACCCTTTCTTCCTCCTCGCTCTCGCACCCGCGCTCGGCCGGACTCTTCTCACCCCCGAATCAAAACCGCCCCGGATCCTCGCGTATCCCAGCCGAATTTCGTACGTGGACGATGCAAACTCGATCACAACCGAACGCCGCCCTTCCCCATCTATAAAAACCCCTGCATCGTCCCGTTTTTCCCCACGATTCGCTGACTTTCCTCCCGCTGAGAAACCGAGCTTCTCCGGCAAATTCTGCTCGATCTACGCTCGGGAATTCTGATCTAACTCGCTCGTCTTGATCCACCGCCTCCGGGGAACCTTGCAGGTGCAGAAAACTCGGTGATTTGCGGTTCAAACACAGCGCCGACGAGCCTCGCCGTGAATTCACCTCGGACCTCGTCGCCGATCGCTTTTCAGGACCTCCGAGCTCAAGAAAACCCCCGAGGTGAGATCCCCGACCTCCCCTCTACCGATCTATGCCATAAAATCACGGTTCTAGGAAGAATTGACGAAGATCCGAAACTCTCCGGCGAGATCGCCGCCTCCCGCCGCCGCGCGCCGCCGGGAAGCGCCGCCCGCGCTCGATCAGAGCGACGTGGCCGCTTGAGGGCCGTCTATTTTAAATCGCACGGTAGAATTTAAATCCCCGCGTACCAGTTCGACGTTATAATATCAGCCGTCTGTTTTAAATCGGACGGTCCACGTCAGCCCCGCGTTATAAAGGCCAGAATTCTTACACGCTACCCCCTAGGGTTCTCGGAAAATACGAGCTAGCCCTGGAAACTTCTGATCTAGCCCCTGGAACTTCAGAAAATCATGTAAATTCATTTAAAAATCAGTTTTAGCCCCAGGACTTAATAAAAATTTGGAAAACCCCTCTGTTATGTGTAGTTAGACCCCTGGAAATTCTTAAAATAATATAATAGACCCTGTAGTGGGGTGAGTTTACCTTTTTAACCCTATGTGATATTAAATTTAGGAATTTGAATATGTGTTTAGTATTTAAAATTTAAAAGATGGGACAAACACATTGTAAATTCAAATTAAAAACTTTCCTAGTACTTGGAAAACTTTGGAATGAGATAAAAATAGATTGTTGGCTGAAATGAATCTGTCTAATTGATTATTCACATTTATTAGTTATAGGGACACATTTTTAAGTAGAGAATAATTCTGAAAATTAGTAAAATAAATGTAAAATAGTTCACATCAGAGGAGAAGTTCAAAAATATATTATTTAATATTTTAGACCCAAAACCTATTCTGTTTAGATGAGGTGTCTTACTATTTTCATAATAAAGCACACATTTAGGCATAGGAAATAAATTTGAAAATATAGCAAGCTAGGTATAAATAATTAGAAAATGATAAATGAAGTTTCCAAAATCCAAAGAATTCAGTTTAGGGTTGGTAGAAGGTCTGAAGACACATATGAAGTAGGAAAATACCTTTCATGCATACTTGGTAGCTAAAATGTGTATCCATTAAATATAAGGGATTTATTTAAATTAGAAATTCATATATAGTATGCCAACATGAATATGAATACAAAAGTAGAAATCATATGTACATGTTTAAAAGTGCATGTAAGCCAAAATGAACACACATAGAGTAACCACAACACATAGAAATGAGAATGGCTTTCATAAATGTGAATGTGTGTCTTGTATGAAGGGGAAGTGTGAACTATGTCTTATAACTTGTTGTTTTCTTTTGCTATGTGTGATGGTATGAGTAGAACCTGCTCTAGAGCAAGTTCTTCCTTTTCAAGATCAGGACTACCCATTCCAAGAGCAGCAGGAAGGAGGCAAGTGTCCTTGACCACTTTGATCCTATGCTAGGGTGTGTAGATAGAATTATTTGCATTGTCAAAAGAAATATGAAACCCATGCTAGGAAGTTTCCCTAGAATTGCATTATCTTGTTTCCTTGTAGCTTGGGTTGGGATTTATTTTGTCATGTCATTTATTACTATGCTTAGCCATGCTTAGAAAGGGGATATTTGGGATATGAGATCATCAGTTTATTTTACCATACTCTTGAATGAGATGTTATGAGTTATGTAGAGGTAGGGATCAAGGCAAGTTGGATGATTTGGTTGGTGCTGGGTGCACGAGACTCGGGTTTGTGTTTAGTACTTGCCTGGATCCTAAGGACCGGTTCATGGAGCATGTAACCTGGCTTTACCGTGCCAACCACATGCTGAGATGGGGCAGCTTGGCCAATTAATTAGGTGTATCCCCGGCGTTGTATAGGTGTGTTGGATGGTGCGGGGAATAGGTGTCAGCTGGACTACCATATGAACCGCAAGGCTCAAGAGGGGGCCACTGCAGCGGGGTTGGAGCCTCTTGTATGCTGTTAGGTGTGAAACCTAAGTGGGCCCACGCTCATCGGGAATCCCTTTGTAAAGGCTTCGTAGCGATCTCCTGGCTACACACCTGGGAAGTGTGAATGTGGTTCGTGGCCACTGGCATAATGGAGGTTCTTTTAGTCCACCCGGCAACGGGGGATGAAATCACTACATGTGGGTACAGTGGTGCAAACTCTGCAGAGTTAAAACTGTCATGACAGTCGTCCTCACGGTCAAGAGCGGCTTGGACTTATTCATGATTAGAGGAGTGATGGTTTTGGAAGTTAGGGATGTTAAGCGGGGAGCTTAACATTGGAAATGATGTTATGAGTATTTGATTATGATGATGGGATGGGAAATTGGGACCATCTCATCCATGTAGTAATGTAGGTGCTTAATAAGCTAAGGTGATAGGTATTAATTGCATAGTGCTTTTACCCATAAGTTCAACCTCTTCTTGTTCTAGCCATGCATGACATAACTTTCCCACACTTGCTGAGTACCATCGGTACTCAACCTTGCATATTTGTTGTTTTATATTGCTGCTCAGGTCAAGATAATGAAGTGGTGTTTAATGATCAAGACTTTGGACCTGAAGGAGGTTTCTAGGTTCATGGAGTCCCCCGGGCAACGCCTGTGACGGAGCCCACGAGAATAATTATTCCGCTGCTATTTTATAAACTTTTTATTGTCCATCAAGACATATGCTATGTAAGACTTATTTATATTCGACACCTGGCTTGTAATAAATGATGCTTCACTATTTGTCATCACATGTATGAGAAAATGATCCTGGCATAAATGTGATATTCACTTGGTTGTTCTTCGGAAAAACCGGGTGTGACAGAAGTGGTATCAGAGCCAAGGTTGCCCGTAGGAACGTGGACCTAGGTAGAAATGGATGTATTTAAGGGCCCTATTTTCTTAAAAACTTTTTACAAGGTGTGTGTTGAAAAGTGTTATTTAATGGAGTCACTTTCTTCATCTTACCCCAACTTTCATTCAAAATAGGATTTTTTTTAAAAGTTTATCTAACCTAAGTTTAAATGCTTTCTGTTTTAGATGGTTCGCATGATTCGCACCGCTCGCAAGTCCACGGGAGGGAGAGTTCCCGTAGTTGCCCTTGCCCAAAGAGAGGAGAGTCGTCCGGTGACGTACCTTTCCTACGGATTGGCAGTAGGAGGCTTGTTGCGCCGTCTTCGACGTATGCTCCAAGCCGCCGGCAATACGGGCAAGCTAATCATACACTATAGCTCCACCAGGACCATCCGTGAGAAGAGGGAAGAATGGAGTTCAGAGATGAGGATTATCCACGAAAATCAGCTGCTCAAGATCCACCGCTCTCCAGCTTGTCGAGCGACACACGTCGATGCGGAGAAGGATGTCACCTTGGAGGCCATCACCTGCCAGAGTCGCATCTATCGTCGGCACCTGGACAGGACTGAGTACATGTATGTCCTCCAGCGCGAGAGTGGTACAACGGAGTATAAGTACCCGCCAGTGAAGCAAGGGACTTTCCATGAGCACATGGACTTGTGCTTGGAGGATGCTGCTATGCTCAGCACTCGACTGCAGGAGTGTCGGCAAGAGCTTCAGGATGTTCGGGACACCCTGAAGGAAACGGAGGCGTTGCTGCGAGCCTGCTTGAGGGCGAGAGAAAGAGGAGATGGGAATGAACTATGTGTCACCGTGAATGATACATGGACTCCTGACTCCCCAGATCGCCGGGCGATAAGGCGGCGTCGCACTTCTCCACCAGCAGCCTCCCCACCGAAAGCGGAGTCAGAAGGCAGCCGCAATAATGAGGAAGATCCCGAGGAGCCAGCTCAGTGATACGAGTAGTGTAGAGTTTTTCCCTTAGTTAGCAAGATGTCGAATAGTCGAGTCGTTACGTTAGTTAATGGTGTGTTAATGCTTGGTGTGTGACGTGAGTTGTGGAAGCCATGAGCAATTGTCCACAGCCTCGTCTTCAGATTGTTTTTCTTTGGTGTGTGAACCCACATGAAATAATAGTGCATTTATTTTTGTGGGAGATATGAACCCTCAGAAAAGTATAACAAAGCTTCAACACATCAAAGTACAAACAAGTGAAAGTAGTGAGATAATACGTAATACTTTAAATTAACATTTGGTTGATCATGCTAGATGGCCGGAAGAGGAAAAGGTCGTGCTGCCAACCCCGCCAACAACAACGATGAGGCCTGCAACCCTCATCTTTCTGGAGGCCAAGACAGGGGTGGTCGCCGTGAAGGAGTTGATCCCCTCCACCAAATGCTTGAGAATCAAAATCAGCTCATCCAGAACTTGACTCAAGTGGTGGCCAACTTGCATCAAGTTCCACCTCCACAAGGTGCACCACGCCAACCAAGGTTGAGTGAGTTTCTAGGAACTCAACCTCCAAAGTTTGCAAGTGCTGTTGAACCTCTGGAGGCAGATGATTGGCTAAAGACCATTGAAAGCAAGATGAGGATCATACAGTGCCAAGGGTATGAGAGGGTGCTGTTTGCCTCTCATCAATTGCATGGACCTGCTGCTGATTGGTGGACCGCCTACGTGGCCGCCCATCATGACCCTGAGAACATCACTTGGGAAGAGTTCAAGCATAGCTTCCGCAACCATTACATACCAAGGGGTGAACTCAAAAACTAGAGGAAGGAGTTTTGGGGGTTGCAGCAAGGTAACATGACTGTGAGGGAATACCTCACTAAATTTACTCAACTCTCCCGTTATGCCCCACGGGACATAGAGACTGATGAGCAGAAACAGGATTGTTTCGTGGAAGGACTTACCGCAGAAATGCAGTGTGCAATGTCCTCCAATGAGTATGAAAGCTTCCAAAAGATGGTGGACCGAGCGTTTGTGGTAGAAAGGAAGCTGAAGGCCTTGGAAAATGAGAACAAGAGGAAGGCCGGATGGTCACATCAAGCCTCGGGTAGCAACACCCGCCCACGTCTGATGCAGCAAACCGCAGGGCAGACGAGCCGTGCTGCGGTACCCTACTCAGCACCGAGAGGGTACAACCCGAACTTCAGGCCTCCGGCAGCACCAGCACCACCACAACGTTAGTTTTTACAGCAGCCTCGCCCTACATATCAACCTCGACCAGCAGTGCAAGGTACCCCAAACCAACCCCAAGACAACAAAGGCCAGGCCCCTAAGGTTGGAGTGCAATGTTTTAACTGTGGTGAAGTGGGGCACTACGCCCATAAGTGCCCAAAGAAGAAGCCCGCGCAGCCGCAACAGCAGAATGTAATGTGAGGACGGGTGAACCACGTGACCATGGAGGAAGCACAAGAGGCACCTGACGTGGTAGTTGGTAAGTTTCCTGCCAATTTACACATCGCAACCCTGCTGTTTGATTCTGGTGCTACCCACTCGTTCATTGCTCAAGGGTTTGTTAAGAAGCATGATCTAGCAACAACACAAATGAACCATATGCTAGCAGTAAACTCTCCAGGTGGAGAAATAAGGACAAGACAAGTGTGTCCCAAGGTGAATCTAGACATTAATGGGGTGGTATTTACTGCCAACCTCATAGTGATAGATTCCCAAGGGATTGATATTATTTTGGGCATGGACTGGTTGACCAAACATAAGGGAATCATCCATTGTTCGACCAGAACGGTGGAACTAACGCACCCTAGTGGCACAAAAGTAAAGTTTATAACAATACAAGAGCCTAGAAGGGACGTTAAAATAAATCAAGTTGAGGTGAAAGTGGAGGAGATCAGGACCATCAGGGAATATCCCAATGTTTTTCCGGAGGAGTTGCCAGGTATGCCTCCCGATCGTGAAGTGGAATTCGCAATTGAGCTAGTGCCTGGAACAGCTCCGATATACAAGAGACCTTATCGGATGGACTCCAAGCAGCTGGGGGAACTCAAGGATCATTTGAGAGAATTGACGGAGAAGGGGTATATTCGTCCTAGTTCCTCACCATGGGGAGCTCCAGTCATATTTGTGCCCAAGAAGGACGGAACCCAGAGGTTATGCATGGACTACCGTGCCCTGAATGAGGTAACCATCAAGAATAAGTACCCATTACCCCGCATTGAAGACTTGTTTGATCAGTTGAGGGGAGCTTGTGTTTTCTCGAAAATTGATCTCAGGTCAGGATACCACCAACTTAAGATAAGGCAATCTGATATTCCCAAGACAGCTTTCGTATCTCGGTACGGACTATATGAATATACTGTTATGCCTTTCGGGCTAACTAATGCCCCGGCATACTTCATGTATCTCATGAACAAGGTATTCATGGAATATCTAGACAAATTTGTGTTGGTTTTCATAGATGACATTCTCGTCTTCTCCAAAGATGAAGAAGAACATGAGAAACATCTAAGGTTGGTGTTGTAGAGGCTGAGAGAACACCAACTATATGCCAAGTTGAGCAAGTGTGAGTTTTGTCTGAAGAGGGTTCCCTTCTTAGGACATATAATATCGGAGGGAGGAATCTCCGTAGATCACGCCAAAATCGAGGACATACAGAAGTGGAAGACCCCTGAAAATGTCGGGGAAGTTCGAAGCTTCTTGGGATTGGCTGGTTATCGACGGTTTATCGAGGGTTTCTCCAAGATCTCGAGACCCTCACCAAACTGTTGGAGAAGGGAATCACATTCACATGGACGCTGCAGTGCGAGACGAGTTTTCAGGAGTTAAAGAAAAGATTGACAACAGCCCCAGTGCTAGTTATGCCAGATATGCAGAAGAACATTACGGTGTACTGCGATGCCTCTAGAAACGGGTTGGGATGTGTTCTCATGCAAGAAGGGCATGTCGTGGCTTATGCATCCCGGCAGCTCCGGAAGCACGAGAAAAACTATCCTACTCATGACCTCGAACTAGCCGTAGTGGTACATGCATTGAAAATTTGGCGGCATTACTTGATGGGGAAGAGGACAGAAATATATACGGATCATAAGAGTTTAAAGTACATTTTCACACAGCCAGATCTCAACCTCAGACAAAGGAGATGGTTAGAGCTAATCAATGATTTTGATGTGGGCGTCAACTATCATCCTGGGAAAGCAAACGTCATGGCAGATGCTTTAAGTCGGAAAGTGCAGGTCAATAAGTTGAGCTTGAAGGACATACCTACAGAGTTGAAGGACAAGATTATAAAACTCAATTTATGCCTCGTGAATAGTGGTGAAGCCATCGCCATGGAAGTGGACTCCACACTAGAGCGAGACATACGCGAGGGTCAAAAGAATGACGAGAAGATACAAGAGATCAGACAACTCATCAAGGAAAACAAAGCTCCTGGTTTCAGAGAGGATGAACAAGGTACGGTGTGGCACGGGAAAAGAATCTGTGTGCCTGAAGTAAAGGAGATTCATGAATTGATTTTGAAGGAGGCTCACGATTCCGACTATTCCATCCATCCTGGGAGTACGAAGATGTACCAGGACCTCAAGAGCAGGTATTGGTGGTATGGCATGAAGCGAGATGTCGCGGAACATGTTGCCCTATGTGACACATGTCAGTTGGTGAAAGCAGAACATCAACGACCCGCGGGATTATTGCAACCACTCAATGTGCCTGAATGGAAATGGGAAGAAATCGGCATGGATTTCGTAGTGGGATTGCCTAGGACCCAATCAGGATATGATTCAAAATGGGTCATCATCGACAGGCTAACCAAGGTAGCTCATTTCATCCCCATGAAAGAAAGCTACAGCGGATCCAAATTGGTAGAGTTGTACATGTCAAGTATCGTGTGTTACCATGGAGTGCCAAAGAAGATTGTGTCGGATCGAGGGACACAGTTCAGCTCAAGGTTCTGGCAGAAGTTGCATGAAACCATGGGAACCCAGCTGAATTTCTGCTCTGCCTATCATCCCCAAACTGACGGGCAGACGGAAAGGACCAATCAGATTCTCGAGGATATGCTGAGAGCGTGTGCACTCAAAAACAATCGGAGTTGGGATAAGAACTTACCGTATGCGGAGTTTTCCTATAACAACAGCTATCAGGCTAGTATGAAGATGTCACCGTTTGAAGCTTTGTATGGGAGGAAGTGCAGAACTCCACTATTTTGGAACCAAACAGGGGAAAGTAAAGTGTTTGGACCCGAGGTACTGCAAGAAGCCGAGGCGAAAGTGCGGGAAATCCGCAACAACTTGAAAATAGCACAGACACGACAAAAGAGCTATGACGATGTTCGGAGAAGAGAGCTCGTTTTCAACGTGGGAGACTATGTCTATCTCAAGGTGTCCCCTATTCGAGGACTTCGTCGGTTCAAGGTGAAAGGGAAGTTGTCACCTCGATACATCGGACACTTCCAAGTTCTGGAGAGGAAAGGCGAAGTGGCGTATCAGCTAGAATTACCGGCTCGCCTATCGGATGTGCACGATGTGTTCCATGTGTCACAGCTCAAGAAATGTCTGAGGACACCTGAAGAAATGCTACCCATGAATGAGGTTGAAGTAGCTGAGGATCTGTCTTATGCCGAGCAGCCATCTAAGATTTTGGAGACAATGGAACGCCTCACAAGAAATAAAAGAATCCGGGTGTGCAAGGTGCAGTGGAAGCATCACTCGGAAGAGGAAGCCACCTGGGAGCGAGAAGATGAGCTTAAGGCACAATTTCCAGAATTGTTTTCTTAGAAACACCAATCTCGAGGACGAGATTTCTTTTAAGGGGGGTAGAGCTGTAACACCCCAAAATCCTGTTAAGAGGGGAATTTAAAAATTTTTGGACGTATTGCATGTGTTGCAAAAAATTCAAATTCAAACTGGAATTCAAATTAAACTCAAAACAGAAATGAAAAAGAAAAAGGAAAGGAAAAAAAATAAACCTCCCCGGCCAGTGGGCCGAAACCCACCAGCCGGCCCACTAACCCCCACGCCACCCGCAGCCGCGCCCCCCCTCTTTCACACTGACATGCGGGGCCCGCCAACCCTTTCTTCCTCCTCGCGCTCGCGCCCGCGCTCGGCCGGACTCTTCTCACCCCCGAATCGAAACCGCCCCGGATCCTCTCGTATCCCACCCGAATTTCGTTCGTGGACGACGCAAACTCGATCACAACCGAACGCTGCCCTTCCCCGTCTATAAAAACCCCGGCATCGTCCCGTTTTTCCCCACGATTCACCGACTATCCTCCCGGTAAGAAACCGAGCTTCTCCGGTGAATTCTGCTCGATCTACGCTCGTGAATTCTGATCTAACTCGCTGGTCTTGATCCACCGCCTCCGGGGAACCTTGCAGGTGCAGAAAACTCGGTGATTTGCGGTTCAAACACAGCGCCGACGAGCCTCGCCGTGAATTCACCTCGGACCTCGTCGCCGATCGCTTTTCAGGACCTCCGAGCTCAAGAAAACCCCCGAGGTGAGATCCCCGACCTCCCCTCTACCGATCTATGCCATAAAATCACAGTTCTAGGAAGAATTGACGAAGATCTGAAACTCTCCGGCGAGATCGCCGCCTCCCGCCGCCGCGCGCCGCCGGGAAGCGCCGCCCGCGCTCGATCAGAGCGACGTGGCCGCTTGAGGGCCGTCTATTTTAAATCGCACGGTAGAATTTAAATCCCCGCGTACCCGTTCGACGTTATAATCTCAGCCGTCTGTTTTCAATCGGACGGTCCACGTCAGCCCCACGTTATAAAGGCCAGAATTCTTACGCGCTACCCCCTAGGGTTCTCGGAAAATACGAGCTAGCCCCGGAAACTTCTGATCTAGCCCCTGGAACTTCAGAAAATCATGTAAATTCATTTAAAAATCAGTTTTAGCCCCAGGACTTAATAAAAATTTGGAAAACCCCTCTGTTATGTGTAGTTAGACCCCTGGAAATTCTTAAAATAATATAATAGACCCTGTAGTGGGGTGAATTTACCTTTTTAACCCTATGTGATATTAAATTTAGGAATTTGAATATGTGTTTAGTATTTAAAATTTAAAAGATGGGACAAACACATTGTAAATTCAAATTAAAAACTCTCCTGGTACTTGGAAAACTTTGGAGTGAGATAAAAATAGATTTTTGGCTGAAATGAATCTGTCTAATTGATTATTCACATTTATTAGTTATAGGGACACATTTTTAAGTAGAGAATAATTCTGAAAATTAATAAAATAAATGTAAAATAGTTCATATCAGAGGAGAAGTTCAAAAATATATTATTTAATATTTTAGACCCAAAACCTATTCTGTTTAGATGAGGTGTCTTACTATTTTCATAATAAAGCACACATTTAGGCATAGGAAATAAATTTGAAAATATAGCAAGCTAGGTATAAAAAATTAGAAAATGATAAATGAAGTTTCCAAAATCCAAAGAATTCAGTTTAGGGTTGGTAGAAGGTCTGAAGACACATATGAAGTAGGAAAATACCTTTCATGCATACTTGGTAGCTAAAATGTGTATCCATTAAATATAAGGGATTTATTTAAATTAGAAATTCATATATAGTATGCCAACATGAATATGAAAACAAAAGTAGAAATCATATGTACATGTTTAAAAGTGCATGTAAGCCAAAATCAACACACATAGAGTAACCACAACACATAGAAATGAGAATGGCTTTCATAAATGTGAATGTGTGTCTTGTATGAAGAGGAAGTGTGAACTATGTCTTATAACTTGTTGTTTTCTTTTGCTATGTGTGATGGCATGAGTAGAACCTGCTCCAGAGCAAGTTCTTCCTTTTCAAGATCAGAACTACCCATTCCAAGAGCAGCAGGAAGGAGACAAGTGTCCTTGACCACTTTGATCCTATGCTAGGGTGTGTAGATAGAATTATCTGCATTGTCAAAAGAAATATGAAATCCATGCTAGGAAGTTTCCCTAGAATTGCATTATCTTGTTTCCTTGTAGCTTGGGTTGGGATTTATTTTGTTATGTCATTTATTATTATGCTTAGCCATGCTTAGAAAGGGGATATTTGGGATATGAGATCATCAGTTTATTTTACCATACTCTTGAATGAGATGTTATGAGTTATGTAGAGGTAGGGATCAAGGCAAGTTGGATGATTTGGTTGGTGCTGGGTGCACGAGACTCGAGTTTGTGTTTAGTACTTGCCTGTATCCTAAGGATCGGTTCATGGAGCATGTAACCTGGCTTTACCGTGCCAACCACATGCTGAGATGTGGCAGCCTGGCCAATTAATTAGGTGTATCCCCGACGTTGTATGGGTGTGTTGGATGGTGCGGGGAATAGGTGTCAGCTGGACTACCATATGAACCGCAAGGATCAAGAGGGGGCCACTGCAGCGGGGTTGGAGCCTCTTTTATGCTGTTAGGGGTGAAACCTCAGTGGGCCCACGCTCATCGGGAATCCCTTTGTAAAGGCTTCGTAGTGATCTCCTGGCTACACACCTGGGAAGTGTGAATGTGGTTCGTGGCCACTGGCATAATGGAGGTTCTTTTAATCCACCCGGCAACGGGGGATGAAATCACTACATGTGGGTACAGTGGTGCAAACTCTGTAGAGTCAAAACTATCATGATAGCCGTGCTCACGGTCAAGAGCGGCTTGGACTTATTCATGATTAGAGAAGTGATGGTTTTGGAAGTTAAGGATGTTAAGCGGGGAGCTTAACATTGGAAATGATGTTATGGTTATTTGATTATGATGATGGAATGGGAAATTGGGACCATCTCACCCATGTAGTAATGTAGGTGCTTAATAAGCTAAGGTGATAGGTTTTAATTGCATAGTGCTTTTACCCATAAGTTCAACCTCTTCTTGTTCTAGCCATGCATGACATAACTTTCCCACACTTGCTGAGTACCATCGGTACTCAACCTTGCATATTTGTTGGTTTATATTGCTTCTCAGGTCAAGATAATGAAGTGGTGTTTAGTGATCAAGACTTTGGACCTGAAGGAGGTTTGTAGGTTCATGGAGTCCCCCGGGCAACGCCTGTGACGGAGCCCACGAGAATAATTATTCCGCTGCTATTTTATGAACTTTTTATTGTCCATCAAGACATATGCTATGTAAGACTTATTTATATTCGACACCTGGCTTGTAATAAATGATGCTTCACTATTTGTCATCACATGTATGAGAAAATGATCCTGGCATACATGTGATATTCACTTGGTTGTTCTTCGGAAAAATCGGGTGTGACAGAAGTGGTATCAGAGCCAAGGTTGCCAGTAGGAACGTGGATATAGGAAGAAATGGACGTATTTAAGGGCCCTATTTTCTTAAAAACTATTTTACAAGGTGTGTGTTGAAAAGTGTTATTTAATGGAGTCACTTTCTTCATCTTACCCCAACTTTCATTCAAAATAGGATTTTTGTTTAAAAGTTTATCTAACCTAAGTTTAAATGCTTTCTGTTTTAGATGGTTCGCATGATTCGCACCGCTCGCAAGTCCACAGGAGGGAGAGTTCCCGTAGTTGCCCTTGCCCAAAGAGAGGAGAGCCGTTCAGTGACGCACCTTTCCTACGGATTGGCAGTAGGAGGCTTGTTGCGCCGTCTTCGACGTATGCTCCAAGCTGCCGGCAATACGGGCAAGCTAATCATACACTATAGCTCCACCAGGACCATCCGTGAGAAGAGGGAAGAATGGAGTTCAGAGATGAGGATTATCCACGAAAATCAGCTGCTCAAGATCCACCGCTCTCCAGCTTGTCGAGCGACACAGGTCGATGCGGAGAAGGATGTCACCTTGGAGGCCATCACCTGCCAGAGTCACATCTATCGTCGACACCTGGACAGGACTGAGTACATGTATGTCCTCCAGCGCGAGAGTGGTACAACGGAGTATAAGTACCCGCCAGTGCAGCAAGGGACTTCCCATGAGCACATGGACTTGTGCTTGGAGGATGCTGCTATGCTCAGCACTCGACTGCAGGAGTGTCAGCAAGAGCTTCAGGATGTTCGGGACACCCTGAAGGAAACGGAGGCGTTGCTGCGAGCCTACTTGAGGGCGAGAGAAAGAGGAGATGGGAATGAACTATGTGTCACCGTGAATGATACATGGACTCCTGACTCCCCAGATCGCCGGGAGATAAGGCGTCGTCGCACTTCTCCACCAGCAGCCTCCCCACCCAAAGCGGATTCAGAAGGCAGCCGCAATAATGAGGAAGATCCCGAGGAGCCAGCTCAGTGATACGAGTAGTGTAGAGTTTTTCCCTTAGAAAGATGTCGAATAGTCGAGTCGTTACGTTAGTTAATGGTGTGTTAATGCTTGGTGTGTGACGTGAGTTGTGGAAGCCATGAGCAATTGTCCACAGCCTCGTCTTCAGATTGTTTTGCTTTGGTGTGTGAACCCACATGAAATAATAGTGCATTTATTTTTGTGTGAGATATGAACCCTCAGAAAAGTATAACAAAGCTTCAACACTTCAAAGTACAAACAAGTGAAAGTAGTGAGATAATACGTAATACTTTAAATTAACATTTGGTTGATCATGCTAGATGGCCGGAAGAGGAAAAGGTCATGCTGCTAACCCCGCTAACAACAACGATGAGGCCTGCAACCCTCATCTTTCTGGAGGCCAAGACAGGGGTGGTCGCCATGAAGGAGTTGATCCCCTCCACCAAATGCTTGAGAATCAAAATCAGCTCATCCAGAACTTGACTCAAGTGGTGGCCAACTTGCATCAAGTTCCACCTCCACAAGCTGCACCACGCCAACCAAGGTTGAGTGAGTTTCTAGGAACTCAACCTCCAAAGTTTGCAAGTGCTGCTGAACCTCTGGAGGCAGATGATTGGCTAAAGACCATTGAAAGCAAGATGAGGATCATACAGTGCCAAGGGTATGAGAGGGTGCTGTTTGCCTCTCATCAATTGCATGGAGCTGCTGCTGATTGGTGGACCGCCTACATGGCCGCCCATCATGACCCTGAGAACATCACTCGGGAAGAGTTCAAGCGTAGCTTCCGCAACCATTACATACCAAGGGGTGAACTCAAAAACAAGAGGAAGGAGTTTTTGGGTTGCAGCAAGGTAACATGACTGTGAGGGAATACATCACTAAATTTACTCAACTCTCCCGTTATGCCCCACGGGACATAGAGACTGATGAGCAGAAACAGGATTGTTTCGTGGAAGGACTTACCGCAGAAATGCAGTGTGCAATGTCCTCCAATGAGTATGAAAGCTTCGAAAAGATGGTGGACAGAGCGTTTGTGGTAGAAAGGAAGCTGAAGGCCTTGGAAAATGAGAACAAGAGGAAGGCCGGATTGTCACATCAAGCCTCGGGTAGCAACACCCGCCCACGTCTGATGCAGCAAACCGCAGGGCAGACGAGCCGTGCTGCGGTACCATACTCAGCACCGAGAGGGTACAACCCGAACTTCAGGCCTCCGGCAGCACCAGCACCACCACAACGTCAGTTTGTACAGCAGCCTCGCCCTACATATCAACCTCGACCAGCAGTGCAAGGACCCCCAAACCAACCCCAAGACAACAAAGGCCAGGCCCCTAAGGTTGGAGTGCAATGTTTTAACTGTGGTAAAGTGGGGCACTACGCCCATAAGTGCCCAAAGAAGAAGCCCGTGCAGCCGCAACAGCAGAATGCAATGCGAGGACGGGTGAACCACGTGACCATGGAGGAAGCACAAGAGGCACCTGACGTGGTAGTTGGTAAGTTTCCTGCCAATTTACACATTGCAACCCTGCTGTTTGATTCTGGTGCTACCCACTCGTTCATTGCTCAAGGGTTTGTTAAGAAGCATGATCTAGCAACAACACAAATGAACCATATGCTAGCAGTAAACTCTCCAGGTGGAGAAATAAGGACTAGACAAGTGTGTCCCAAGGTGAATCTAGACATTAATGGGGTGGTATTTACTGCCAACCTCATAGTGATAGATTCCCAAGGGATTGATATTATTTTGGGCATGGACTGGTTGACCAAATATAAGGGAATCATCCATTGTTCGACCAGAACGGTGGAACTAACGCACCCTAGTGGCACAAAAGTAAAGTTTATAACAATACAAGAGCCTAGAAGGGACGTTAAAATAAATCAAGTTGAGGTGAAAGTGGAGGAGATCAGGACCATCAGGGAATATCCCGATGTTTTTCCGGAGGAGTTGCCAGGTATGCCTCCCGATCGTGAAGTGGAATTCGCAATTGAGCTAGTGCCTGGAACAGCTCCGATATACAAGAGACCTTATCGGATGGACTCCACGCAGCTGGGGGAACTCAAGGATCATTTGAGAGAATCAACGGAGAAGGGGTATATTCGTCCTAGTTCCTCACCATGGGGAGCTCTAGTCATATTTATGCCCAAGAAGGACGGAACCCAGAGGTTATGCATGGACTACCGTGCCTTGAATGAGGTAACCATCAAGAATAAGTACCCATTACCCCGCATTGAAGACTTGTTTGATCAGTTGAGGGGAGCTTGTGTGTTCTCGAAAATTGATCTCAGGTCGGGATACCACCAACTTAAGATAAGGCAATCTGATATTCCCAAGACAGCTTTCGTATCTCGGTACGGACTGTATGAATACACTGTTATGCCTTTCGGGCTAACTAATGCCCCGGCATACTTCATGTATCTCATGAACAAGGTATTCGTGGAATATCTGGACAAATTTGTGGTGGTTTTCATAGATGACATTCTCGTCTTCTCCAAAGATGAAGAAGAACATGAGAAACATCTAAGGTTGGTGTTGCAGAGGCTGAGAGAACACCAACTATATGCCAAGTTGAGCAAGTGTGAGTTTTGGCTGAAGAGGGTTCCCTTCTTAGGACATATAATATCGGAGGGAGGAATCTCCGTAGATCACGCCAAAATCGAGGATATACAGAAGTGGAAGACCACTGAAAATGTCGGGGAAGTTCGAAGCTTCTTGGGATTGGCTGGGTATTATCGACGTTTTATCGAGGGTTTCTCCAAGATCTCGAGACCCCTCACCAAACTGTTGGAGAAGGGAGTCACATTCACATGGACGCCGCAGTGCGAGACGAGTTTTCAGGAGTTAAAGAAAAGATTGACAACAGCCCCAGTGCTAGTTATGCCAGATATGCAGAAGAACTTTACGGTGTACTGCGATGCCTCTAGAAACGGGTTGGGATGTGTTCTCATGCAAGAAGGGCATGTCGTGGCTTATGCATCCCGGCAGCTCCGGAAGCACGAGAAAAACTATCCTACTCATGATCTTGTTTCCCTAGAATTGCATTATCTTGTTTCCTTGTAGCTTGGGTTGGGATTTATTTTGTCATGTCATTTATTATTATGCTTAGCCATGCTTAGAAAGGGGATATTTGGGATAGGACATCATCAGTTTATTTTACCATACTCTTGAATGAGATGTTATGAGTTATGTAGAGGTAGGGATCAAGGCAAGTTGGATGATTTGGTTGGTGCTGGGTGCACGAGACTCGGGTTTGTGTTTAGTACTTTCCTGGATCCTAAGGACCGGTTCATGGAGCATGTAACCTGGTTTTACCGTGCCAACCACATGCTGAGATGGGGCAGCTTGGCCAATTAATTAGGTGTATCCCCGGCGTTGTATGGGTGTGTTGGATGGTGCGGGGAATAGGTGTCAGCTGGAGTACCATATGAACCGCAAGTCTCAAGAGGGGGCCACTGCAGCGGGGTTGGAGCCTCTTGTATGCTGTTAGGGGTGAAACCTCAGTGGGCCCACGCTCGTCGGGAATCCCTTTGTAAAGGCTTCGTAGTGATCTCCTGGCTACACACCTGGGAAGTGTGAATGTGGTTCGTGACCACTGGCATAATGGAGGTTCTTTTAGTCCACCCGCAAACGGGGGATGAAATCACTACATGTGGGTACAGTGGTGCAAACTCTGCAGAGTCAAAACTGTCATGACTGTCGTGCTCACTGTCAAGAGCGGCTTGGACTTATTCATGATTAGAGGAGTGATGGTTTTGGAAGTTAAGGATGTTAAGCGGGGAGCTTAACATTGGAAATGATGTTATGGTTATTTGATTATGATGATGGGATGGGAAATTGGGATCATCTCACCCATGTAGTAATGTAGGTGCTTAATAAGCTAAGGTGGTAGGTATTAATTGCATAGTGCTTTTACCCATTAGTTCAACCTCTTCTTGTTCTAGCCATGCATGACATAACTTTCCCACACTTGCTGAGTACCATCGGTACTCAACCTTGCATATTTGTTGGTTTACATTGCTTCTCAGGTCAACATAATGAAGTGGTGTTTAATGATCAAGACTTTGGACCTGAAGGAGGTTTCTAGGTTCATGGAGTCCCCCGGGCAACGCCTGTGACGGAGCCCACGATAATAATTATTCCGCTGCTATTTTATGAACTTTTTATTGTCCATCAAGACATATGCTATGTAAGACTTATTTATATTCGACACCTGGCTTGTTATAAATGATGCTTCACTATTTGTCATCACATGTATGAGAAAATGATCCTGGCATACATGTGATATTCACTTGGTTGTTCTTCGGAAAAACCGGGTGTGACAGCAAGACAAGTGCCCCTTGACCATATTGATCCCATGTTTTAAAACTGTTTTGTTTGCGAAAACGTGTTTGCTTGTGTCAACTTGATGGGAAACCCTTTTATAGGAGTTTACTAGTTTTGTTAACCATCCTTGTCACCGGGGAGACTGATGAGTCGGGTTAGGTCGTTTTTCCTTTTTGCCTCGCTTAGCTTATCGGATACAGGAAGGCAAAGTAGAACATGTCTAAGTACTACACTCATATGAATAATTATGATGAAAACTTGATGATGATAATAATGAGCATAGAATCGAGGGAGATCTAGGCAAGCTTGGTTCTCCAAAGTTGGCTGTAAACCTACAGCAAAACTCTTCCCAGGACGTGATGGAGCCTGGGGGAAGGTTCATGATCCATGACGGAGCCGTGCCGGTCAGGCCGACGGGGGAGTAGTTGGCCAAGATGGCCTCATCCCCTCCTGCAGCTAGGATGGAGGTGGAGTAGATCTGTAGGAACTCGGCAGGATTGACTGTCCCGTCGTATTTTTCCAGCAAGTTGGGCCGGAACTTGGGTGGCCAGACCACCATACGAAGGTGCGGGGCGAGCAACCCACGAGGTTCTTTTTTTCCGGAGGGGGCTTGGCGCCCTACGCGACCTGGGCTCAAGAGAGCGGATGAACACTGAGATTCACGTGGTTCAGGCCACCGTAGCATAATACCCTATGTCCACGGGAGTGCTTGCTATTTTGTTTGCTTGTATGTGCGTGAGAAGGTGCTGGGTGCGAACCCTTTGCTGGGTGGTCACCCCGGTCCTTTTATAGTTCAAGGCCAGGGTGGTTACAATGTGGCTTGGGGCCCGACAGGTGGCGCCAATGCTATGTGTACCCTATACATGATCTAGGGCTTCGTCCTCTGAGTAGAGTTGGTCGATGGAGGAGTTATGTCCCTCCGCCCAGCACGCTGAGCGCCTGTGACACCGTCAATTTCGATTTCTGCATGCATTCATATTTTATATAGAGAAAAAATTTTAAAAGAAGTGGAACCAGAAAAAGGAATCAAAAGGATAGCCGAAAAGAGCTAATTCCAGTTCACCGAGAAGCACCGAAGACACTTCCTGCAACCCGCTGGCCACGTGGCGTGTTTGGAGCTCATCTCCGAAAAGGGGGAGAGGTCCGCCGCTAAACTGGTTACGTGGCAGGCTCGGGGCTTGTATCTGCGGAAGGGGCGAGGTCCGACCCCGTGGGACACGTGTTGCCCCCGGAGCTAGACACTGCAGAGAAGAAAGGTCCAGTCGCGCGGGACACATGTCGCTCTAGGAGCTCACCTCCGAGAGGTCTGGCCCCGCCAGACACGTGTCACCCTCGGAGCTCATCTCCGAGAGGTCCGGTCCTACTGGACACATGTCATCCTCGGAGCTCACTTGCAAGGAGAAGGCACTGCAGGACACGCGTCAGACTCGGAGCTCGCCTCCGAGAGGTCCCGCCCTAAGGGAGGTCCGACACTACCGGACATGTGTCACCTCCAGAGCTCACCTCCGGTAGGTCCGATGCTATTGGACACGTGTCGACTTCAGAGTTTGCCTCCAAAGAGAGGGGAGGTCCAGAACTGACACGTGGCATACGCGGAGCTCGTCTCTAGAGAGAGGGGAGGTCCCGACCCACCAGACATGTGGCGCACGTGGAGCTCGCCTCTGAGGGGGAGGGAGGTCCCGCCCGCCAGGACGCATGGCGCACGCGGATCTCGCCTCTGAGGAAGAGGGAGGTCTCGCCCGCCTGACACGTGGCACAACAAGAGCTCGCCCCTGAGGAAAAGGAAAGCCTAGGCCCCCGCTCGACACGTGGAGCCTCCGGAGCTTATCCCTGCGGAAGGACGCGATTCTGAAGCGGTTTTCATCTGTACATGAGTACCCGTTACTGAGGAAACCAACATGAATTCCACGTTGCTACCGCACCAAATCGATTAGAGACAAGTTGTTAAGATTCAAACACAAATCAAATAGGACTTTTATTTGAAATCCAATCGGAGAAGGATTCTTGCTTTTCCTGTTATAAATAGAACCGAAAACCTTTGGCCGAAACCACGAAATTCTTTTCCACCTCCTGAGTCGACGACTTGGAGCCCTAGCATCCAACTCGCTGAGCTAACCACCTTCGTCGGAGTTTAGTCGCCGGAGAGCCGCCGATGAGCCTGACATGATCGCCGGAGGAGAGCTGACGATCTGTTTCGCTGCCATTGCTAGGAGGAAGGACCTGAAGAGAGTAAGGTAGGTCTCCAATACCTCCATGCGACATCGTCGCGGTTTTCTTTGCATCTGTTCTCTCGATCCTTTCAAACAGAAGCTTTTTCGTGGACAAATCATGTGTTGATCGGGTTGATCTAGATCTTGAGTCCAGATCATCGCCACGTCACATTTGATCTATACACCTCTGTTCATCATAAAACCCCATGCAAGCCATGCAAGAACACGTACAAACTGATCTAATAAAACTGCATCATAGAATCAACATGCATATGCATCATTGCATCTTAAGTAAAGTTTGTGCATGATAATTGATTGCTGTGAATCTTGTATGTGCGCGATCGTAAGTAGAAGGACAAGCTCAGGGAGCTATCTATGAAGGATTTCAGAACCAAGATTCCAAGATCGAAGAGCAACCAAAACCGCAAGAATAAGGCAAGTGCCCCTTGACCATATTGATCCCATGTTTTTGGAAAACTGTTTTGTTTGCGAAAGCTGTGTATGCTGAGTCAACTTGATGGGAAACCCTTTTATAGGAGTTTACTAGTTTTGTTAACCATCCTTGTCGCCAGGGAAGTTTATGAGTTGGGTATGGTCGGTTTTTGCTTTTTGCTTCACTAATCTACTGGATATGGGAAGCGATAGAATGTGTCTAACTAACTGCACTCGTATGAATAATGGTAATGAGAAACTGATGTTTATAATTGACATGAATCAGAGGGAGATCTAGGCAAACATGGTTTGTGGATGAGGTAGAATGAGATGGTGGTTTACTTGCCGTAGATCTAAGGACCGGTTCATGCGAGCCATGCCAGGAATACAGTGCCACCACAAGGCCAAATATGGGTGCGGCTTAGCTAACTAATTAGGTAAGTTGCTAGATTGTTATGGACCGTGGAAGGCGCGGGGAATGGGAGTCGAGTAAGGACTGCCCTGGGAACTGCATGGCACAAGAGGGGGCCCGTAGGTGGGAGAATTGGAGATTCTAGCCTGCTGGTGAAACCTTAGTGAGTCCATACATCTAGTAGCCCCTTTGTAAAGCCTATTTTGTGATCTCTTGACCATACACCGACGGTTGTGTACTGGTATACTGGAGGTTCTGCAGTCGCCGACGGGTGAAGAAATCACAAACTTGTGGGTAAAGTGGTGCCACCTCTGCAGAGTGTAAAACTATCATGATAGCCGTGCTTACGGTCACAAGCGCCTGGCCAACTTCCATGATTCGTTGGAATAGTTTTTGGGATGGTTTGGATGGTATTTGGTTATGTTTTGGTCTTTGGATTTGGTTTTCAGGACTGTTGAGTCCGGGTAATGAGATTGGTTGCATGACTGTTGAGTCATGGCAATGAGCATTGGACTCGGTATGAGACGGAATTGAATATGAGATGAAATGGTAGTGAATACGAGATGGTATTCATGAGATGGTAGTGAATATGAGATGGTATTCACGAGCTTGAGGAAAGTTGAGAGAGATAAATGTCTGGAAGAGACATGAAAGTGATGGAACATGATGGAGGTATGTTTGTGTTTAAATACATGTTGGGATTACATTCACTTATAGCTAAGTTGCTGTTTTTATCGTGTTTTGAGAAATAAACTTTGCTTTCTACAATGAGCCTTTTTATACCTACCTTGCTGTGAGCTACATATCATATTTTCCCGCACTTGCTGAGTATGTCATGTACTCAAACTTGCATTATCATACATCATCAGCAACAGGAGAGGAGTACTATGAAGTCCTCGTTGAGTATTAGGAGTGTGATCCACCGTCAACTTGCCTGTGGGGATGGAGTAGAGATGGAGCCGCTGCTGCTGCTTAGTTGCTTCCGCAATAGTTTAGAATACTTGCGCTGCTAGAATAAAGATTTTCGCTGCTAGAATAAAACTTTCGCTGCTAAGATAAGACTTCCGCTGCTAGAATGAGTCCAAGACTCATGAGACATTGTAATAAACCCTGTTATTCGTGGTATTATTCTGAAATTCAGTTTGTGGATTATTTGTGTATGTGTGATGAACATTCTGGGCACACATACGCATCAGTCTCAGTTCCGAGAAGTTCTCTCTCAGAACCGGGGTGTCACAAATTGTGGTATCAGAGCCACGTTGACTGTAGGACGCACCCCTAGTAACAGATTGGTATTAGAAGCCATGCTGACCATAGGATGCAATCTTAGGTAAAATGCATAGATTCGCATTGGAACCACCTTGACTATCGGACTCACATTGAATAAGCTTGAATAGGAGTTGTGTGAAACTTTTGTGATGATTGTTGTGCTTGAATGCTTAGTGTGAGTTGTGGGACGTTTCAGCGTTGTCCATATCAACACATAGTAGAGAGGTGTGATGTAACACCCCAAAATCCTGTTAAGAGGGGAATTTAAAAATTTTTGGACGTTTTGCATGTGGTGCAGAAATTCAAATTCAATTTGGAAATTCAAATTCAAATAAGAACCAGAAAAGAAATGGAAAAAGAAAAAGAAAAACAGAAAACCCAGGCCAATGGGCCGAAACCTACCAGCCGGCCCACCTTTTCCCGCGCCAACCCGCAGCCGCGCGCTCCCCTCTTTTTCTCACTGACACGCGGGGCCCGTGGTCATCTTCTTCCTCGCGCGATCGCGCCAACCGCCGGGACTCCTTCACGCGCCGAATCCAAACCACCCCGGAATATCGCGTTTCCCCAGCCGAATTCTGGTATCGGACGACTCAAACTCGATCAAAACCGACGCGCCGCCCTCCCCCGTCTATATAAACGCCAGCATCGCCCCGTTTTCCCCACCCGATCGGCTGTTTTTCCTCCCGGTGAGAACCGGAGCTCCGATCACCGTTTTCTCTCGATCTTTGGTCGGGTTTTCTGATCTAACACGCCGATCCTGTTCCACCGCCTTCGGGGAATCACGCAGGTGCAGAAAACTCGGTAGATTGCGCTCTAAACACAACTCCGACGAGCATCGCCGCGATTCCATCTCGGACCTCGTCGCCGACCGCCTTCTAGGGCCTCCGAGCTCAAGAAAAACCCCGAGGTGAGATCCCCGACCTCCCCTCTACCGTTCTATGCCATGAAATTCCAGTTTTAGGAAGTATAGACGAAGATCCGAGGTTTTCCGGTGAGATTGCCACCTCCCGGCGCCGCACGCCGCCGGGCAGAGCCACCCATGCACGGCCTGGGCAACGTGGCCGCTTGTGCGCCGTCTATTTTAAATCGCACGGTAGAATTAAAACCCGCGCGTAACGGTTCGACGTTATAATCTCAGCCGTCCGTTTTAAATCGGACGGTCCACGTCAGCCCCGCATTATAAAGGCCGGGATTCTTACGCGCTACCCCCTGGGGATCTCGGAAAATACGAGCTAGCCGCGAAAACTTCTAATCTAGGCCCTGGAACTTCAGAAGTTCATGTAAATTCATTTAAAAATCAGTTTTAGCCCCTGGACATAATAAAAATTAGGAAAACCCTCTGTTATGTGTAGCTAGACTCCTGGAAATTTATGAAATAATATATTAGACCCTGTAGTAGGGTGGATTTACCTTTTTGACCCTATATGATATTAAATTCAGAAAATTGAATATGTGATTAGGATTTAAATTTAAAAAGGTGAGGCAAACACATTGTAAATTCAAATTTAAACTCTCCTAGCACTTGGAAAACTTTAGAATGAGTTAAAATTATATTTTAAGCTGAAATGAATCTGTCTAATTGATTGTTCATATTTATTAGTTATAGGGACACATTTTTAGGTTAGGAAATAATTCTGAAAATTGGTAAAATAAATTTAAATTAGTTCACATCAGAGGAGAAGTTCAAAAATATATTATTTAATATTTTAGATCAGGACCAATTCTGTTTAGATGATATGCCCTACTATTTAATATGTAAAACTCACTTTTAGACATAGAAAGTAAATCTGAAAAATATAGGAAAATGGGCATGCATAATTAAAAAATGATAGATGAAGTCTCTAAATCCAAAAACTTCATTTTAGGATTTGGTAGAAAGTCTGAAAACCTATTTGGAGTAGGAAATTACCTTTCATGCAAACTTGGTAGCTAAGAAGTGTATTAATTGAATATAAGGAATTTGTTCAAATTGAAAACTCATATATAGTGTGCAAACAGAAATCTGAATACAAAAGTTAGAAATCATATACATATGTTTAAAAGTGCATGTAGGCTAAAAATCAACACATCTAGAATAACCACAACACTTAGAAATGTGAATGACTATCATATGTATGTATGTGTGGAGTGAAAGTGTGAACTATGTCTTATGGATTGTTGTTTTCTTTTGCTATGTGTGTTGGCATGAGTAGAACCTGCCCCAGAGCAAGTTCTTCCCTTCCAAGATCAGGACTATCCATTCCCAGAGTAGCAGGAAGAAGGCAAGTGTCCTTGACCACATTGATCCTATGTTAGGATGTGTAGATAGAATTATTTGCATTGTCAATTGAAATATGAAACCCATGCTAGGAAGTTTCCCTAGAATTGCATTACCTTGTTTCCTTGTAGCTTGGGTTGAGATTTATTTTATCATATCATTTATTATTATGCTTAGCCATGCTTAGAATGGGATAATTGGGATATGAGATCGTCAATTTATTTACCTTATTTTTGAATGAGATGTTATGAGTTATGTAGAGGTAGGGATCAAGGCAAGTTGGATGATTTGGTTGGTGCTGGGTGCACGAGACTCGGGTTTGCGTTAGTACTTGGCTAGATCCTAAGGACCGGTTCATGGAGCATGTAACCTGGCTTTACCGTGCCAACCACATGCTGAGATGGGGCAGCTTGGCCAATTAATTTGGTGTATCCCGCCCGTAGTATGGGTGTGTTGGATGGTGCGGGGAGTAGGTGTCAGCTGGACTACCATATGAACTGCAAGGCTCAAGAGGGGGCCACTGCAGCGGGGTTGGAGCCTCTTTTATGCTGTTAGGGGCGAAACCTCAGTGGGCCCACGCTCGTCGTGAATCCCTTTGTAAAGGCTTCGTAGTGATCTCCTGGCTACACACCTGGGAAGTGTGAATGTGGTTCGTGGCCACTGGCATAATGGAGGTTCTTTTAGTCCACCCGGCAACCGGGGATGAAATCACTACATGTGGTACAGTGGTGCAAACTCTGCAGAGTCAAAAACTGTCATGACAACCGTGCTCACGGTCAAGAGCGGCTTGGACTTATTCATGATTAGAGGATGATGACTTTGGAAGTTGTGAATGTTAAGCGGGGAGCTTAACATTGGAAATGATATTATGGTTATTTGATGATGGGATAGGAGATTGGGACCATTTCACTTGTGTAGTCACGTAGGTTCTTACTAAGCTAAGGTGATAGGTGTTAATTGCATATTGCTTTAACCATGAGTTCAACCTCTCCTTGCTCTGGCCATGCATGACATAACTTTCCCCTACTTGCTGAGTACCAACGGTACTCAAACTTGCATATTTGTTGGTTTATATTGCTGCTCCAGTCAAGAGAATGATGTGGTGTTCAATGACCAAGACTTCAGACCCGAAGATGGATTCTAGGTTCATGGAGTCCTCCGGGCAACTCCTGTGACGGAGCCCACAAGAATAATATTCCGCTGCTAGTTTATTTACATGTTATGAACTTATTATCGTCCATCGAGACGTATGCTTTATAAGACATATTTATATTCAACAACTGGCTTGTAATAAATGATGCTTCACTATTTGTCATCACATGTATGAGAAAATGATCCTGGCATACATATGATATTCACTCGGTTGTTCTTCGGAGAAACCGGGTGTGACAGAAGTGGTATCAGAGCCAGGTTGCCCGTAGGAACGTGGACCTAGGTAGAAATGGACGTAGTTAAGGACCCTATTTTCTTAAAAACTATTTTACAAAGGTGTGGGTTGAAAATTGTTATTTAATGGGTCACTATATTCATCTTACCCCAACTTTTATTCAAAATAGGATTTTTTTTAAAATCTTATCTAACTTAATTTTAAATGCTTTATGTTTTAGATGGTTCGCATGATCCGCACCGCCCGCAAGTCCACCGGAGGGAGAGTTCCCGTAGTTGCCCTTGCCCTGAGAGAGGAGAACCGTCCGGTGACGTACCTCTCCTACGGATTGGCAGTAGGAGGCTTGTTGCGCCATCATCGACGCACGCTCCAAGCCGCCGGCAATACGGGCAAGCTAATCATACACTACAGCTCCACCCGATCCATCCGTGAGAAGCGGGAAGAATGGAGTTTAGAAATGAGGATTATCCACGAAAATCAGCTGCTCAAGATCCACCGCTCTCCAGCTTGTCGAGCGACACCGGTCGATGCGGAGAAGGATGTCACCTGGGAGGCAATCACCTGCCAGAGTCACATCTATCGTCGCCACCTGGACAAGACTGAGTACATGTATGTCCTCTAGCGTGAGAGTGGTACAACGGAGTACAAGTACCCGCCAGTGCAGCAGGGGACTTCCCATGAGCACATGGACTTGTGCTTGGAGGATGCTGCTATGCTCAGCACTCGACTGCAGGAGTGTCAGCAGGAGCTTCAGGATGTACGTGACACTCTGAAGGAGACTGAGGCGTTGCTTAGAGCCAGCTTGAGGGCGAGAGAAAGAGGAGATGGGAATGAACTGTGTGTCACCATGAATGACACATGGACTCCTGACTCCCCAGATCACCGGGCGAGCAGGCGTCGCCGCACTTCTCCACCAGCAGCTTCCCCACCCAAAGCGGAGTCAGAGGGCAGCCGCAATAACGAGGAAGATCCCGAGGAGCCAGCTCAGTGATACGAGTAGTGTAGAGTCCTTTCCCTTAGTTTAGCAGATGTCGAGTAGTCGAGTCGTTAACTTAGTTAATGGTGTGTTAATGCTTGGTGTGCGACGTGAGTTGTGGAAGCCATGGGCGTTTGTCCACAACCTCGTCTTCAGGTTGTTTTGCTTTGATGTGTGAACCCCTATGAATTAAGAGTGCATTTATTTTCGCGTGAGACGTGAAACCCTCAGAAAATATAAATATAATAAGGCCTCAAAATTTTAAGTTTAAACAAGCAAATTGGGAAGTTAACATGTAATGCTTTAAATTGACATTCGGTTGATCATGATAGATGGTCGGAAGAGGAAAGGGTCGTGGTGCCAACCCCGCCAACAACAACGATGAGGCCGGCAACCCTCATCTTTCTAGAGGACAATACAGGGGTGGTCGTCGGGAAGGAGTTGATCCCATCCACCAAATGCTTGAAAAACAGAATCAGCTCATCTAGAGCCTGACTCAAGTTGTGGCCAACATGCACCAAGCTCCACCTCCACAAGCTGCACCACGCCAACCAAGGTTGAGTGAGTTTCTAGGGACTCAACCCCCAAAGTTTGCAAGTGCTGCTGAACCTCTGGAGGCAGATGATTGGCTAAAGACCATTGAGAGCAAGATGAGGACCATACAATGTCAAGGGTATGAGAGGGTGCTGTTCGCCTCTCACCAATTGCATGGACCTGCTGCGGATTGGTGGACCGCTTACGTGGCCGCCCATCATGACCCTGAGAACATCACTTGGGAAGAGTTCAAGCGTAGCTTCCGCAACCATTACGTACCAAGGGGTGAACATAAAAACAAGAGAAAGGAGTTCTTGGGGATGCAGCAAGGAAACATGACGGTGAGGGAATACCTCACTAAATTCACCCGACTATCCCGTTATGCACCACGGGACATAGAGACTGATGAGCAGAAACAGGACTGCTTTGTGGATGGACTTACAGTGGAAATGCAGTGTCACACCCGGTTTTTCCGAAGGAAACAACCAAGTGAATATCACATGTATGCCAGGATCATTTTCTCATACATGTGATGACAAATAGTGAAGCATCATTTATTACAAGCCAGGTGTCGAATATAAATAAGTCTTACATAGCATATGTCTCGATGGACAATAAGAAGTTTATCACAAGTAAATAAACGAGCAGCGGAATATTATTCTTTAGGGCTCCATCACAGGCGTTGCCCGGGGGTCTTCATGAACCTAAAATCCTTCCTCGGGTCCAAAGTCTTGGTCATTATACACCACCACATTATCTTGACCTGAGCAGCAATATAAACCAACAAATATGCAAGGTTGAGTACCAATGGTACTCAGCAAGTGTGGGAAAATTATATCATGCATGGCTAGAACAAGGAGAGGTTGAACTCATGGTTAAAGCACTACGCAATTAATACCTATCACCTTAGCTTATTAAGCACCTACATTACTACACAGGTGAAAAGGTCCCAATCTCCCATCCCATCATCATAATCCAATAACCATAACATCATTTCCAATGTTAAGCTCCCCGCTTAACATCCACAACCATCAATCCTCTAATCATGAATAAGTCCAGGCCGCTCTTAACCGTGAGCACGGCTGTCAAGACAGTTTTGACTCTGCAGAGTTTGTACCACTGTACCCACAAGTAGTGATTTCATCCCCCGTTGCCGGGTGGACTAAAAGAACCTCCATTATGCCAGTGGCTACGATCCACATTCACACTTCCCAGGTGTGCGGCCAAGAGATCACTACGAAGCCTTTACAAAGGGATTCCCGACGAGCGTGGGCCCACTGAGGTTTCACCCCTAACAGCATACAAGAGGCTCCAACCCCGCTGTAGTGGCCCCCTCTTGAGCCTTGCGGTTCATATGGTAGTCCAGCTGACACCTACTCCCCGCACCATCCAACACACCCATACTACGCCGGGGATACACCTAATTAATTGGCCAAGCTGCCCCATCTCAGCATGTGGTTGGCACTGTAAAGCCGGGTTACATGCTCCATGAACCGGTCCTTAGGATCCAGGCAAGTACTAAACACAAACCCAAGTCTCGTGCACCCAGCACACAACCAAAACATCCAACTTGCCTTGATCCCTACCTCTACATAACTCACAATAGCTCAGTCAAGAGTATGGTAAAGTAAACTGATGATTCTCATGTCCCAAATATCCCATTCTAAGTATGGCTAAGCATATGCATGTAAATAAATGACATGACAAAATAAATCCCAACCCAAGCTTCAAGGAAACAAGGTAATGCAATTCTAGGGAAACTTCCTAGCATGGGTTTCATATTTCATTTGACAATGCAAATAATTCTATCTACACATCCTAGCATAGGATCAAAGTGGTCAAGGACACTTGCCTCCTTCTTGCTGCTCTTGGAATGGGTAGTCCTGATCTTGGAAAGGGTTAACTTGCTCTTGAACAGGTTCTACTTCATACCATCACACATAGCAAAAGAAAAACAACAATCATAAGACATAGTTCACACTTCTACTTCATACAAACCACACATTTCATATTTATGAAATTCATTCACCCTTATATGTGTTGTGGTTACTTTATGGGTGTTAAGTTGTGGCTTGCATGCACTTTTAACCATGCATATATATGATTCCTACTTTTGGTGTCCACATTTATACTTGCATACAATGTGCCTTCACAATTTCTATCAACCCTAAACTGAATTCTTTGTATTTTAGAAACTCCATTTATCATCTACTAGTTGCTATATTTTCAGACTTGTATTCCTATGCATAATTGTATATTTTATTATTAAATTAGTAATACACATCACCTAAACAGATTAGGTTCTGGTCCTAAATAATTTGAAATCATATTTTGACCATGGCTTATGATGTATACTATTTCATAATTATTTTCCCTATTTTTCTTTAACTATTCTTTACTTAAAAATGTGTCCCTATACTAATAAAATGTGAATAATAGATAAAACAGATTTATTTCAGCCCAAAAATATATTTTTATCTCACTCCAAAGTTTTCTAAGTACTGAGAAAGTTTTTAATTAATTTTGACAATTATGTTTGTCCCCCTTTTAATTTTTAAACACTAGTTACATATTCAATTTTCTAAATTAAATACTAAACAAGGCTAAAATAATGAATTCACCCCATTACAGGGTCTATAATATTATTTTCATAATTTCCAGGGGTCTAGCTACACTTATCAGAGGTGTTTTTCTTAATTTCTATTAAGTCCAGGGGCTAAAACTGATTTTTAAATGAATTTACATGATTTTCTGAAGTTCCAGGGGCTAGATCTGAAGTTTCCGGGGCTAGCTCTCAATTCCAGAGAACCCCAGGGGGTAGCACGTAAGAATTCCAGTCTTTATAATGCGGGGTTGACGTGGACCGTCCGATTCTAAACCGACGGCTGAGATTATAAGATCGAACCGGTACGCGGGGTTTTAAAGTCTACCGTGCGATTTAAAATAAACGGCGCACATGCGGCCACGTCGCTCTGATCGAACGCGGGCGGCGCTGCCGGCGGCGCACGGCGGCGGGAAGCGGTGATCTCGCCGGAAAGTTTCGGATCCTCGAGAATTCTGCCTAGAACTGTGATCTTATGGCCTAGATCGGTAGAGGGGAGGTCAGGAATCTCACCTCGGGGGTTTTCTCGAGCTCGGGGGTCCTGGAAAGTGATCGGCGGCGAGGTCCGAGGCAAAACCACGGCGAAGCTCGTCGGCGCTGCGTTTACACCGTAACTCTCCGAGTTTTCTGCACCTGCAAAGTTCCCCGGAGGCGGTGGATCAAAACCAGCGAGTTAGATCAGAGTTTCCGAGCTTAGATCGGCCAGAATTCACCGGCGAAGTCTCGGTGCTCACCGGAGTGAAAATCGGCGATCGCGTGAGGAAAACTGATCGGATCAGGGGTTTTTATAGCCGGGGGAGGGCGGTGGGTCTGTTGTGATCGAGTTGGAGTCCTCTGGGTCCAGAATTCGGGCGACGGGGCGGGTTTCCCGATCGGTTGCGATCGCGCGCGCGGGAGAGAGTCCGGGGTCGCGGGGTTAGGGATGACATGTGGGTCCCACCTGTCGGTGAGAGGCAGCGCGGCGCGCGCGGGGGCGGGCTGGCGCAGGAGTAGCTGGGCCGGCTGGCGGGTTTCGGCCCACTGGCCAGTTTTTTCCCGTTTTTCTTTTTCTTTTTCCATTTCTTTTCTGTTTTGAGTATAATTTGAATTCCAGTTTGAATTTGAATTTTTGCAAAACATGCAACACGTCCAAAAATTTTTAAATTCCCCTCTGAACATGGTTTTGGGTTTTGAATCAAAATTTGGGGTGTTACATGCAGTGTGCAATGTCCTCCAACGAGTACTAAAGCTTCCAAAAGATGGTGGACAGAGCATTTGTGGCGGAGAGGAAGCTGAAGACCTTGGAAAATGAAAACAAGAGGAAGGCGGGATGGTCACACCAAGCCTCGGGTAGCAACACACGCCCACGTCTGATGCAGCAACCCGCAGGGCAGACGAGCCGTGCTGCGGTACCTTACTCAGCACCGAGAGGGTACAACCCGAACTTCAGGCCTCCGTCAGCACCAGCACAGTCACAACGTCAGTTTGTACAGCAGCCTCGCCCCACATATCAACCTCGACCAGCAGTACAGGGACCCCCAAACCAACCCCAAGACAACAAAGGCCAGGCACCTAAGGTTGGGGTACAATGCTTTAACTGTGGTGAAGTGGGGCACTACGCCCATAAGTGCCCAAAGAAGAAGCCCGTGCAGCCGCAACAGCAGAATGTGATGCGAGGACGGGTGAACCACGTGACCATGGAGGAAGCGCAAGAGGCACCTGACGTGGTAGTTGGTAAGTTTCCTGCCAATTTACACATTGCAACCCTGTTGTTCGATTCTGGTGCTACCCACTCGTTCATTGCCCAAGGGTTTGTTAAGAAGCATGATTTAGCAACAACACAAATGAACCATATGCTAGCCGTAAACTCTCCTGGGGGAGAAATAAGGACAAGACAAGTGTGTCCCAAGGTGAATCTAGACATTAATGGGGTAGTATTTACTGACAACCTCATAGTGATAGATTCACAAGGGATAGATATTATTTTGGGCATGGATTGGTTGACCAAACATAAAGGAATCATCCATTGTTCGACCAGAACGGTGGAACTAACTCACCCTAGTGGCACAAGAGTAAAGTTTATAACAATACAAGAGCCTAGGAGGGACATTAAATTAAATCAAGTTGAGGTGAAAGTGGAGCAGATCAGGATTATCAGGGAATATCCAGACATTTTTCCGGAGGAGTTTCCAGGTATGCCTCCCGATCGTGAAGTGGAATTCGCGATTGAGCTAGTGCCCGGAACAGCTCCGATATACAAGAGACCTTATCGGATGGACTCCAAGCAGCTGGAAGAACTCAAGGATCATTTAAGAGAATTGACAGGGAAGGGGTACATTCGTCCTAGTTCCTCACCATGGGGAGCTCTAGTGATATTTGTGCCCAAGAAGGACGGAACCCAAAGGTTATGCGTAGACTACCGTGCGTTGAATGAAGTAACCATCAAGAACAAGTACCCATTACCCCGCATTGAAGACTTGTTTGATCAGTTGAGGGGAGCTTGTGTGTTCTCGAAAATTGATCTCAGGTCGGGATACCACCAACTTAAGATAAGGCAAACTGATATTCCAAAGACAGCTTTCGTATCTCGGTACAGACTGTATGAATACACCGTCATGCCTTTCGGGCTAACTAATGCCCCAGCATACTTCATGTATCTCATGAACAAGGTATTCATGGAATATCTGGACAAATTTGTGGTGGTTTTCATTGATTACATTCTCGTCTTTTCCAAAGATGAAGAAGAAGATGAGAGGCATTTAAGGTTGGTGTTGCAAAAACTGAGAGAACACCAACTATATGCCAAGCTGAGCAAATGTGAATTCTGGTTGAAGAGAGTTCCCTTCTTCGGACATATAATCTCGGAGGGAGGAATCTCTGTGGACCCCGCCAAGATCGAGGATGTACAGAAGTGGAAGACCCCTGAGAACGTTGGGGAAGTTCGAAGCTTCTTGGGATTGGCTGGGTATTATCGACGGTTTATTGAGGGATTCTCCAAGATCTCGAGACCCCTCACCAAATTGTTGGAGAAAGGAATCACATTCACATGGACGCCGCAGTGCGAGACGAGTTTTCAAGAGCTGAAGAAAAGATTGACAACAGCCCTAGTGCTAGTTATGCCAGATATGCAGAAGAACTTTTCGGTGTACTGCGATGCCTCTGGAAACGGGTTGGGATGTATTCTCATGCAAGAGGGGCATCTCGTGGCTTATGCGTCCCTGCAGCTCCAGAAGCACGAGAAGAACTATCCTACACATGACCTAGAACTAGCCACAGTGGTACACGCGTTGAAGATTTGGCGGCACTACTTGATGGGGAAGAGGACAGAGATACATACGGATCATAAGAGCTTAAAGTACATTTTCACACAGCCAGATCTCAACCTCAGACAAAGGAGATGGTTAGAGCTAATCAACGACTTTGATGTGGGCATCAACTATCATCCTGGGAAAGCGAATGTCATGGCAGATGCTTTAAGCCGGAAAGTGCAGGTCAATAGGTTGAGCTTGAAGGACATGCCTACAAAATTGAAGGAAGAGGTTATAAAACTCAATCTATGTCTGGTGAATAGTGGTGAAGCCATCGCCATGGAAGTGGACTCCACGATAGAACAAGACATACGCGATGGTCAAAAGAATGATGTCACACCCGGTTTATCCAAAGAACAACCGAGTGAATATCACATGTATGCCAGGATCATTTTCTCATACATGTGATGACAAATAGTGAAGCATCATTTATTACAAGCCAGGTGTCGAATATAAATAAGTCTTACATAGCAAATGTCTCAATGGACAATAATAAGTTCAACACAAGTAAATAAACTAGCAGCGGAATATTATTTCTCGAGGTCTTCGTCACAGGCGTTGCTCGGGGTCTCCATGAACCTAGAAACCTTCTTCAGGTCCAAAGTCTTGGTCATTATACACCACCTCATTATCTTGACCTGAGCAGCAATATAAACCAACAAAATATGCAAGGTTGAGTACCGATGGTACTCAGCAAGTGTGGGAAAGTTATGTCATGCATGGCTAGAACAATAAGAGGTTGAACTCATGGCTAAAGCACTACGCAATTAATACCTACCACCTTAGCTTATTAAGCACCTACATTACAACACAGGTGAAATAGTCCCAATCTCCCATCCCATCATCATTATCCAATAACCATAACATCATCTCCAATGTTAAGCTCCCCGCTTAACATCCACAACTTCCAAAACCATCAATCCTCTAATCATGAATAAGTCCAAGCCGCTCTTGACCGTGAGCACGGCTGTCATGACAGTTTTGACTCTGCAGAGTTTGTACCACTGTACCCACATGTAGTGATTTCATCCCCCGTTGCCGGGTGGACTAAAAGAACCTCCATTATGCCAGTGGCCACGAACCACATTCACACTTCCCAGGTGTGTAGCCAGGAGATCACTACGAAGCCTTTACAAAGGGATTCCCGACGAGCGTGGGCCCACTGAGGTTTCACCCCTAACAGCATAAAAGAGGCTCCAACCCCGCAGCAGTGGCCCCCTCTTGAGCCTTGCGGTTCATATGGTAGTCCAGCTGACACCTACTCCCCGCACCATCCAACACACCCATACTACGCCGCGGATACACCTAATTAATTGGCCAAGCTGCCCCATCTCAGCATGTGGTTGGCACTGTAAAGCCAGGTTACATGCTCCATGAACCGGTCCTTAGGATCCAGGCAAGTACTAAACACAAACCCGAGTCTCGTGCACCCAGCACACAACCAAAACATCCAACTTGCCTTGATCCCTATCTCTACATAACTCACAATATCTCATTCAAGAGTATGGTAATATAAACTGATGATCTCTTATCCCAAATATCCCATTCTAAGCATGGCTAAGCATATGCATAATAATAAATGACATGATAAAATAAATCCCAACCCAAGCAACAAGGAAACAAGGTAATGCAATTCTAGGGAAACTTCCTAACATGGGTTTCATATTTCAATTGACAATGCAAATAGTTCTAACTACACATCCTAGTATAGGATCAAAGTGGTCAAGGACACTTGCCTCCTTCCTGCTGCTCTTGAAATGGGTAGTCCTGATCTTGGAAAGGAATAACTTGCTCTTGAGCAGGTTCTACATCATACCGTCACACATAGCAAAAGAAAAACAACAATCCATAAGACATGGTTCACACTTCCACTTCATACAAACCACACATTCATATTTATGAAAGTCATTCACAATTATATGTGTTGTGATTACTCTATGTGTGTTGATTTGTGGCTTGCACGCACTTTTGATCATATGTATATGATTCCTATTTTTGTGTTCACATTTATACTTACATCCTATATATATGAGTTTCCAATTTAAATAAATTCCTTATATTCAATTACTACACCTTTTTAGCTACCTAGTATGCATGAAAGGCATTTTCTTTCTTCATATGTGTCTTCATAATTTCTACCAACCCTAAACTGAATTCTTTGGATTTTAGAAACTCCATTTATCATTTATTAGTTGCCATATTTTCAGATTTATTTCCTATGCCTAAGTGTGAACTTTATTATAAAAAATAACAATACACATGATCTACACAGAATAGTTTCTGATCTAAAATATTTGCTAATATATTTTTGACCTTTTCCTCTGATGTAAACTATTTTATAATTATTTTCCCTATTTTCTAGAACTATTCTTTACTTAAAAATGTGTCCCTAAATGTGAATAATAAATTAAACAGATTCAATTCAGCCCAAAATATGTTTTTATCTCACTCCAAAGTTTCCTAAATACTGAGAAAGTCTTTAATTAAATTTTGACAATATGTTTGTCCCACTTTTTAATTTTTAAACACTAGCCACATATTCAATTTCCTAAATTAAATACTAAACAGGGCTAAAAAGGTAAACTCACCCCACTACAGGGTCTATAATATTATTTTCAGAATTTCCAGGGGTCTAGCTATACTTGTCAGAGGAGTTTTTCTTAATTTTTATTGAGTCCAGGGGCTAAAACTGATTTTTAAATGAATTTACATGATCTTCTAAAGTTCCAGGGGCTAGATCAGAAGTTTCCGGGGCTAGCTCTTATTTCCCGAGAACCCCAGGGGGTAGCACGTAAGATTTCCAGTCTTTATAACGTGGGGCTGACGTGGACCGTCCGATTTAAAACAAACGGCTGAGATTATAACGTCGAACCGGTACGCGGGGTTTTAAACTCTACCGTGTGATTTAAAATAAACGGCGCACAAGCGGCCACGTCGCTCTGATCGAGCGCGGGCGGCGCTGCCGGCGGCGCACGGCGGCGGGAGGCGGCGATCTCGCTCGAGACTTTCGGATCTTCGAGAATTCTTCCTAGAACTGTGATTTTATGGCATAGATCGGTGGAGGGGAGGTCGGGGATCTCACCTCGGGGGTTTTCTTGAGCTCGGATGTCCTGGAAGGTGATCGACGACGAGGTCCGAGGTGAATTCACGGCGAGGCTCGTCGGCGCTGTGTTTACACCGCAAGTCACCGAGTTTTCTGCACCTGCAAGGTTCCCCGGAGGCGGTGGATAAAGACCAGCGAGTTAGATCGGAATTTCCGAGCTTAGATCGGCCAGAATTCGCCGGCAAAGTCTTGGTTCTCACCGGAGGAAAATCGGCGGATCGCGTGGGAAAAACAGAACGAGGCCGGGGTTTTTATAGACGGGGAAAGGCGGCGGGGTGGTTTAGATCAAGTCCGCGTCGCCTACGAACGGAATTCGGTGGGGATGCTCAGGAATCCGGGTCGGTTTTGATCCGGGGTGAAAGAATCCCGGCGCGGGCGCGAGGTCGAAGAAGGGCTGGCGGGCCCCACCTGTCAGTGGGAGGAAGCAGCGCGCGAGGCTGCGGGCTGGCGCGGCGCTGGTTGGGCCGGCTGGTGGGTTGCGGCCCACTGGCCGGTTTTTTTCTGTTTTCTCTTTTTCTTTTTCTATTTCTTTTCTGATTTGAGTTTAATTTGAATTCCAGTTTGAATTTGAATTTTTGCAAGACATGCAACACGTCCAATAATTTTTAAATTTCCCTCTTAACATGATTTTAGGGTCTTAACAAAATTTTGGGGTGTTACAGCTCTACCCCCCTTAAAAGAAATCTCGTCCTTGAGATTGGTGGTTCTAAGAAAACAATTCAGGAAATTGTGCCTTTAGCTCATCTTCCCGCTCCCAGGTGGCTTCCTCTTTTGAGTGATGCTTCCACTGCACCTTGCACATCCGGATTCTTTTATTTCTGGTGAGGCGTTCCATTGTCTCCAAAATCTTGGATGGTTGCTCGGCATAAGACAAATCCTCAGCTACGTTCACTTCATTCATGGGTAACACCTCTTCAGGCGTCCTCAGGCATTTCTTGAGTTGTGACACATGGAATACATCGTGCACATCCGATAGACGAGCCGGTAACTCTAGTTGATACGCCACTTCGCCTTTCCTTTCCAGAACTTGAAAGGGTCCGATGTATCGAGGTGACAACTTCCCTTTCACCTTGAACCGACGAAGTCCTCTGATAGGGGACACCTTGAGATAGACATAGTCTCCCACGTTGAAAACGAGCTCTCTTCTTCGTACATCGGCGTAGCTCTTTTGACGTGTCTGTGCTATCCTCAAGTTGTTGCGAATTTCCCTCACCTTCGCCTCGGCTTCTTGTAGTACTTCGGGACCAAACACTTTACTTTCCCCTGTTTGGTTCCAAAATAGGGGAGTTCTGCACTTCCTCCCGTAAAGGGCTTCAAACGGCGACATCTTCATACTAGCTTGATAGCTGTTGTTATAGGAAAACTCCGCATACCATTAAGTTTTTATCCCAACTCCGATTGTTTTTCAGTGCACATGCCCTCAGTATATCTTCAAGAATCTGATTGGTTCTTTCCGTCTGTCCATCAGTTTGGGGATGATAGGCAGAACTAAAGTTCAGATGGGTTCCCATGGTTTCGTGTAACTTCTGCCAGAACCTTGAGGTGAACTGTGTCCCTCGATCCGACACAATCTTCTTTGGCACTCCATAGTAACACATGATCCTTGACATGTACAACTCTGCCAATTTGGATCCGCTGTAGCTTTCTTTCACGGGGATGAAATGAGCTACCTTGGTTAGCCTGTCGATGATGACCCATATTGAATCATATCCTGATTGGGTCCTAGGCAATCCCACTATGAAATTCATACCGATTTCTTCCCATTTCCATTCAGGCACTTTGAGTGGTTGCAATAATCCCGTGGGTCGTTGATGTTCTGCTTTCACCAACTGACATGTGTCACATAAGGCAACATGTTCCGCGACATCTCGCTTCATGCCATACAACCAATACCTGCTTTTGAGGTCCTGGTACATCTTCGTACTCCCAGGATGATTGGAATAGTCAGAATCGTGAGCCTCCTTCAAAATCAATTCACGAATCTCCTTTACTTCAGGCACACAGATTCTTTTCCTGTGCCACACCGTTCCTTGTTCTTATTTCTCCACCCGGAGAGTTTACGGCTAGCATATGGTTCATTTGTGTTGTTGCTAGGTCATGCTTCTTAACAAACCCTTGAACAATGAATGAGTGGGTAGCACCAGAATCAAACAGCAGGGTTGCAATGTGTAAATTGGCAGGAAACTTACCAACTACCACGTCGGGTGCCTCTTGTGCTTCCTCCATAGTGACGTGGTTCACCCGTCCTCTCATTACATTCTGCTGTTGTGGCTGCGTGGGCTTCTTCTTTGGGCACTTATGGGCGTAGTGCCCCACTTCTCCGCAGCTAAAACATTGCACCCCAACCTTAGGTGCCTGGCCTTTGCTGTCTTGGGGTTGGTTTGGGGGTCCTTGTACTGCTGGTCGAGGTGGATATGCATGGCGAGGCTGCTGTATGAACTGACGTTGTGGCTGTACTGGTGCTGCCGGAGGCCTGTAGTTCGGGTTGTACCCTCTTGGTGCTGAGTAGGGTACCGCAGCACGGTTCGTCTGCCCTGCAGGTTGCTGCATCAGACGTGGGCAGGTATTGCTCCCTGAGGCTTGATGTGACCACCCGACCTTCCTCTTATTCTCATTTTCCAAGGCCTTTAGCTTCCTTTCTACCACAAACGCTCTGTCCACCATCTTTTCGAAGCTTTCATACTCATTTGAGGACATTGCACACTGGATTTCTGGGGTAAGTCCCTCCACGAAACAATCTTGTTTCTGCTCATCAGTCTCTATGTCTCGTGGGGCATAACGGGATAGTTGAGTAAATTTAGTGAGGTATTCCCTCACCGTCATGTTTCCCTGCTGCAGTCCCAAAAACTCCTTCCTCTTGTTTTTGAGTTCACCTCTTGGGATGTAATGGTTGCGGAAGCTACGCTTGAACTCTTCCCAAGTGATGTTCTCGGGGTCATGATGGGCGGCCACATAGGCGGTCCACCAATCAGCAGCAGGTCCATGCAATTGATGAGAGGCAAACAGCACCCTCTCATACCCTTGGCACTGTATGATCCTCATCTTACTTTCAATGGTCTTCAGCCAATCATCTGCCTCTAGAGGTTCAGCAGCACTTGCAAACTTTGGAGGTTGAGTTCCTAGCAACTCACTCAACCTTGGTTGGCGTGGTGCAGCTTGTGGAGGTGGAACTTGATGCAAGTTGGCCACCACTTGAGTCAAGTTCTGGATGAACTGATTTTGATTCTCCAGCATTTGGTGGAGGGGATCAACTCCTTCACGGCGACCACCCCGGTCCTGGCCTCCAGAAAGATGAGGGTTGCATGCCTCATTGTTGTTGTTGGCTGGGTTGGCAGCACGTCCTTTTCCTCTTCCGGCCATCTGGCAGAATCAACCAATGTTAATTTGGAAGCATTTAGTATCATCTTACTACTTTCATTTGTTTGTACTTTGAAGTGCTGAGGCTTTGTTATACTTTTCTAAGGGTTCATTTCTCACACAAAAATAATTGCAATATTATTTCATGTGCGTTCTCACACCAAAGCAAAACAATCTAAAGACGAGACTGTGGACAATTGCTCATGGCTTCTACAACTCACGTCACACACCAAGCATTAACACACCATTTACTTAACTTAACGACTCGACTATTCGACATCTCGCTAACTAAGGGAAGGACTCTACACTACTCGTTTTCTTGAGCTGGCTCCTCGGGATCTTCCTCATCATTTTGGCTTCCTTCTGACTCTGCTTTGGGTGGGGAGGCTGCTGGTGGAGAAGTGCGACGACGCCTTATCGCCCGACGATCTGGGGAGTCAGGAGTCCATGTATCATTCGCGGTGACACACAGTTCATTCCCATCTCCTCTTTCTCTCGCCCTCCGGCAGGCTCGCAGCAACGCCTCCGTTTTCTTCAGGGTGTCCCGAACATCCTGAAGCTCTTGCTGACACTCCTGCAGTCGAGTGCTGAGCATAGCAGCATCCTCCAAGCACAAGTCCATGTGCTCATGGGAAGTCCCTTGCTGCACTGGCGGATACTTATACTCCGTGGTACCACTCTCACGCTGGAGGACATACATGTACTCAGTCCTGTCCAGGTGGCGACGATAGATGTGACTCTGGCAGGTGATGGCCTCCCAGGTGACATCCTTCTCCGCATCGACCTGTGTTGCTCGACAAGCTGGAGAGTGGTGGATCTTAAGCAGCTGATTTTCGTGTATAATTCTCATCTCTGAACTCCATTCTTCCCTCTTCTCACGGATGGTCCTGGTGGAGTTATAGTGGATGATTAGCTTGCCCGTATTGCCGGTGGCTTCAAGCATACGTCGAAGACGGCGCAACAAGCCTCCTACTGCCAATCCGTAGGAAAGGTACGTTACCGGACGGCTCTCCTCTCTTATGGCAAGGGAAACCACGGGAACTCTCCCTCCTGTGGACTTGCGAGCGGTGCGAATCATGCGAACCATCTAAAAACAAAAAGCATTTAAACTTAGGTTAGATAAACTTTTTAAACAAAATCCTATTTTGAATGAAAATTGGGGTAAGATGAAGAAAGTGACTCATTAAATAACACTTTTCAACCCACATCTTGTAAAAATAGTTTTTAAGAAAATAGGGCCCTTAAATACGTCCATTTCTACCTAGGTCCACGTTCCTACGGTCAACCTTGGCTCTGATACCACTTCTGTCACACCCGGTTTATCCGAAGAACAACCGAGTGAATATCACATGTATGCCAGGAACATTTTCTCATACATGTGATATTCACTCGGTTGTTCTTCGGATAAACCGGGTGTGACAAATGATGAGAAGATACAAGAAATCAGAGAACTCATCAAGGATAATAAAGCCCCTGGTTTCAGAGAGGATGAACAAGGTACGGTGTGGCACTGGAACAGAATCTGTGTGCCTGAAGTGAAGGAGATCCGTGAATTGATTTTGAAGGAAGCTCATGATTCCGACTATTCCATTCATCCTGAGAGTACGAAGATGTATCATGACTTCAAGAGCAGGTATTGGTGGTATGGCATGAAGCGAGATGTCGCGGAACATGTTGCCCTATGTGACACATGTCAGTTGGTGAAAGCAGAACATCAATGACCCGCGGGATTATTGCAACCACTCAAAGTGCCTGAATGGAAATGGGAAGAAATCGGTATGGATTTCATAGTGGGACTACCCAGGACCCAATCAGGATATGATTCGATATGGGTCATCATCGACAGGCTAACCAATGTAGCTCATTTCATCCCCGTGAAAGAAAGCTACAACATACCCAAATTGGCAGAGTTGTACATGTCAAGGATCGTATGTTACCATAGAGTGCCAAAGAAGATAGTGTCAGATCGAGGGATACAGTTCACCTCAAGGTTCTGGCAGAAGTTACATGAAACCATGGGAACTCATCTGAATTTTAGTTCTGCTTATCATCCCCAGACTGACGGACAGACGGAAAGAACCAATCAGATCCTTGAGGACATGTTGAGAGTGTGTGCGCTCAAGAACAATAGGAGTTGGGATAAGAATTTACCGTATGCGGAGTTCTCCTATAACACCAGCTATCAGGCTAGTATGAAAATGTCACCCTTTGAGGCTTTGTATGGGAGAAAGTGCAGAACTCCACTATTTTGGAACCAAACCGGGGAAAGTAAAGTGTTTGGGCCTGAGGTACTACAAGAAGCCGAGGCGAAAGTGAGGGAAATCCGCAACAACCTGAGGATAGCACAGACACGGCAAAAGAGCTATGCCGATGTACGATGAAGAGAGCTCGTTTTCAACGTGGGGGACTATGTCTACCTCAAGGTGTCCCCTATTCGAGGACTTCGTCGGTTCAAGGTGAAAGGGAAGTTATCACCTCGATACATCGGACCCTTTCAAGTTCTGGAGAGGAAAGGCAAAGTGGCATATCAACTAGAACTACCGGCCCGCCTATCGGATGTGCATGATGTATTCCATATGTCACAGCTCAAGAAATGTCTAAGGACGCCTGAAGAGATGTTACCCATGAATGAGGTTGACGTACGAGAGGATCTGTCTTATGCCCAGCAACCGGTCAAGATTTTGGAGACAATGGAACGCCTCACAAGAAATAAAAAAATCCGGATGTGCAAGGTGCAGTGGAAGCATCACTCGGAAGAGGAAGCCATATGGGAGCGAGAAGACGAGCTTAAGACACGGTTTCCGGAATTGTTTTCCTAGAACCACCAATCTCGAGGACGAGATTTCTTTTAAGGGGGGTAGAGTTGTAACACCCCAAAATCCTGTTAAGAGGGGAATTTAAAAAATTTTGGACGTTTTGCATGTGGTGCAGAAATTCAAATTCAATTTCGAAATTCAAATTCAAATCAGAACCAGAAAAGAAATGGAAAAAGAAAAAGAAAAACAGAAAACCCCGGCCAGTGGGCCGAAACCCACCAGCCGGCCCACCTTTTCCCGCGCCAGCCCGCAGCGGCGCGCTCCCCTCTCTTTCTCACTGACACGAGGGGCCCGCGGTCATCTTCTTCCTCGCGCGATCGCGCCAATTGCCGGGACTCCTCCACGCGCCGAATCCAAACCACCCCGGAAAATCGCGTTTCCCCAGCCGAATTCTGGTCCCGGATGACACAAACTCGATCACAACCGACGCGCCGCCCTCCCCCGTCTATATAAACGCCGACATCGCCCCGTTTTCCCCACCCGATCGGCTGTTTTTCCTCCCGGTGAGAACCGGAGCTCCGATCACCGTTTTCTCTCGATCTTTGCTAGGGTTTTCTGATCTAACACGCCAATCCTGTTCCACCGCCTCCGGGGAATTACGCAGGTGCAGAAAACTCGGTATATTGCGCTCTAAACACAACTCCGACGAGCATCACAGCGATTCCATCTCGGACCTCGTCACCGACCGCCTTCCAGTGCCTCCGAGCTCAAGAAAAACCCCGAGGTGAGATCCCCGACCTCCCCTCTACCGTTCTATGCCATGAAATTCCAGTTTTAGGAAGTATAAACGAAGATCCAAAGTTTTCCGGCGAGATCGCCGCCTCCCGCCGCCGGGCAGCGCCACCCGCGCACGGCCAGGGCGACGTGGCCGCTTGTACGCCGCCTATTTTAAATCGCACAGTAGAATTAAAACTCATGCATAACGGTTCGATGTTATAATCTCAGCCGTCTGTTTTAAATCGGACGGGCCACGTCAGCCCCGCGTTATAAAGGCTGGGATTCTTACGTGCTACCCCCTGGGGATCTCGGAAAATACGAGCTAGCCCCGGAAACTTCTAATCTAGCCCCTGGAACTTCAGAAGTTCATGTAAATTCATTTTAAAATAAGTTTTAGCCCCTGGACTTAATAAAAATTAGGAAACCCCCTCTGTTATGTCTAACTAGACCCCTGGAAATTTATGAAATAATAAATTAGACCCTGTAGTAGGGTGGATTTACCTTTTTGACCCTATATGATACTAAATTCAGAAAATTGAATATGTGATTAGGATTTAAATTTAAAAAGGTGAGGCAAACACATTGTAAATTCAAATTTAAACTCTCCTAGCACTTGGAAAACTTTAGAATGAGTTAAAATTAGATTTTAAGCTGAAATGAATCTGTCTAATTGATTGTTCACATTTATTAGTTATAGGGACACATTTTTAGGTTAGGAAATAATTCTGAAAATTGGTAAAATAAATTTAAATTAGTTCACATCAGAGGAGAAGTTCAAAAATATATTATTTAATATTTTAGATCAGGACCTATTCTGTTTAGATGATATGCCCTACTATTTAATATTTAAAACTCACTTTTAGACATAGAAAGTAAATCTGAAAAATATAGGAAAATGGGCATGCATAATTAAAAAAATGATAGATGAAGTCTCTAACTCCAAAAACTTCATTTTAGGATTTGGTAGAAGGTCTGAAAACCTATTTGGAGTAGGAAATTACCTTTCATGCAAACTTGGTAGCTAAGAAGTGTATTAATTGAATATAAGGAATTTGTTCAAATTGAAAACTCATATATAGTTTGCAAACAGAAATCTGAATACAAAAGTTAGAAATCATATTGACACGACCCCACTGGTCCTGTCGAGCCAGGATCACGCTGAGGGGTGCTGCGTTGCACAACACCGTATAACACACGTCAAAGGTACAAAGCGGAAGCGGAAGCTTTATTACATAAACAAGTTTATTAACATGTTTACATCAAAATAAGTTTAGTCCACACTCGCGGGCGTAGACTAAGCATCAAGTGCACGTTCAGCCCTCGAACGTGTCCTTGCTAGCACACTCGCACACTAACTCTGCGGCGTGCACGACTCCCACTCGACGGGGTTCCCCTCCTGGGGTTCCGTCTCCTCTTCGGGAGTCCCTTCCTCATAGAACCCTGCAAAAGCTTCAAACACAAGCAGTGAGCACGAAGGCTCAGCAAGTCTGACCCGTCTCACCTAAACATGAAACTTCTACATGAGGGTGATGGGTTGCATGAGGTAAAAATCATTTGCAAGGACTCGCCTAATTAGTAGAACCTTACTTTCAAGTTTTAGCAGCAGGTTGTGGAGAACTTTACGCTAAGGCACATGAGAGAGCCACAATCAAACAAGAAACGCATTTCTCTCATGTACTTTGCCCAAAGTTGAAAAGAACTTTAGTTAGCACTAAGCTACAACATATCATTAACAATCAATATCCAACTTTCAATCAGCAACATTTTAACATGTAACTAGCCTGTTCTTTCTACGTCACGGTACAGTGAACAAGTGGTACTCACTGACCGCGAGGGACGGCGATTATAATCGATTTACACCTGCAGGGTTACCCGAACAACCCGTCACGTACGCCCGTACTCGATGTTGCCTACAACAACCATCACGGACGCCGTACGCGACTACCTTTCACCCGTTAGCCAAATATTGAACCGGTCCCATCGTCCCGAGCAAGAGGTCCCTGCACGCGCATCTCTGTGCCGCCAGCTGATTTACACCTCGAGCTCTCAACCTACCCTCTGAACGACGGGCAATGCCTCAATACCCAGCTACCCGAGTTACATCAGTTTCCCGGTTCCCATATAGCCGGTAGGTCTTCGGTACTGTTCTAGCTTGTTCAACAGGCCCGCACACGGCTCGGTCCTCAATCGACACAAGCGGAGCTACAGCACACAGGCCCCAAAGTCCTGCTGCCCTTACTCTCCGCTCGGTCTCATTTTCTTGCCATGTGTATCATGTGCTATCTCTACCCGAGCAATGTGCCTCTAGCCTATTCTCGCGAGTAGTTCCAACTACTCGACTTGTACCGAATCCTACTCTATCCTAGCAATGCAGTGGCTAACGGGGTTTGCAATCCTAAACCCCAACCCATGGTTTTCTTGGCTATGCAGTGGGGTTTCCAAACAAGACTCTGATGCACAACATAAAGAAAACAAGTATGTGCTCAAAACAATAAAAATTTATAAAATGGTTAATGCAAACCGGGGCTTGCCTTGCTGCTCTTGGTCGTAGGCTAGCTGTTCCTCCGGAGTAACGAAGTCTAGGACTTCGGGTTCCTCCTCGACCTTAGCGACTACATGATAAGAACAATGTATGTATTAATTAAATGCTTTTGTATTAACTTTGAAGTTGTGAAGTCTATAACCTTTACTAGATAGACCTAATGACTGTGAAACTTTTACTGTGGCTTGGTTACAACCTAAACAGAGACTTGGTCAAGTTTTAGTTGCAGCAAAGCTCATTTGAGCCCTCCACAAATAATTATGTCCTTGACCTTAATTAAAGGCTTTTAGGGTGTTCTAGGTATTTTCATGAAACAAACTATGACTTTCTGAAAACTAGATTTTCAGAGGGTTCTAATGGAATTGGTCTCACTTAATTTGGAAGTCTCTAACTAAAGATATGAGCTAAACAATTTCAGAGAAAATTCTGAAAATGTTTCTGAACATTTTCTATTTTCTCTGGAACAGTTTTACTAATCACACCATTAGGTGGACTAAATGAGCTCAAATGGATCTGAAATTTTTATGGTAGTTCAAGGATATTTTGGTGAACATCTCAGCAAAATTTCAGGATTTTCCTCCAAATGATTCTCCAGTTAAAATTCCTAACAGTTTAAACTTTAAGGAATTAATTCTGGAGAATTAAGGAATCTCATGAAGTGACACTTGATTTTCTGGAAAGTACTCAAAGAGCTGAATCCAGCAAAATTTGGTTCACTCAATTTGGAGCTTTCTAGCCAAAGTTATAAGGATTTGAAGTTTGAAGGAAATCTGAAAATCGGGGAAAAGTTTAAACTCGCGCGTGGGCCCAGGAGACACGCGTCGCACGCCGAAGCGACAGCACACCGCGGCCCACAAGGCTTTTGCGCGCCAGCACACCCGATCCCGGCCGCAGTCGGATCCCGATTCAAAATATCGGCCGCTGACAGCTGGGGTCCACCCCCTTCTTCAACCTCGCGACACCCGCGCTCCGCCGCCGAGGGACCTCGCCGGAGAGCTCGCCGCCGGCTGCTGTACAGCTTCAAACTTCTTGATTCTGGCCGCCCCTGCCTACTTTTACTTGGGGAACATGATCCGAGGGTCAGCTGCTCATGACAACGGCCGGAGCATGGTCGGCGACGAGTCGCCATATCGGAACGACTTCGGCCATGTCGGCTGATGCTCCTAGTGCCTCAGCTACTTGGGAAACCGGTCGGGGAGCATCAGTGGACCTCAGAGAAGGTCGACATGAACTCGGGGCAGCTCGGGGAAGGCCCGAAATAGGTCCTCACCGTGCGCCCGATACCCCCCGTGCGTTCCGCCATTAGTAGACCTTGAATTACGCCGGGCACAGAAGTTCTCCGGCCCAGAGTTGTGAAGGCAACTTGTGCGTCACCGTGTCTAGTTCGTGTGGGAGTGGCCTGAGGCCCTCTAATCCTTTCTAGAGCACGAATTAAACAGAATCGTACCCGAGGGTCGTTCTGCACACAGAAAGGGGAAAAGTGGAAATTCGCCGCCGGTGAGCAACCACTCGAGCTGTGGCTCGGGGATGAGCAGCACCGATCACTTGCGCGTCCAAGGGTGCCTTGGCTCGGGCGTGACAACGCCCAGGTTGGGCTGTCCACGAGAGCCCGAGGTGCGGCGGTTTCCAGTTCCGAGTTTGATCTTTCGGCACAGCCGATATCACTCGGTTTCAATCGATTTCTATCAATGGGAAGGATGGAGGATGGTTGCTAGTACCTTGCTGGGACCTTGGAATGGAAAGAGGGAGCTGCGATCGGCTTGATCAAGCAGGAACTCGAGCGGCGGCGATGGCAGTGGGAAAAGCAGTCGCGCACGTCGGTAGCTCGGGGAAATGGTGACTGAGGCACGCCGGGGAGGGAATAAATAGCTCGGCCGGCTGGCCTCCGGCTTGGGGCACGCAGCAGGAGCTGGCGCCGGCCGGCCCCTTCGGTGGCGCGCGCGCACAACAGCCGGGAACCGACTGAACTGTGGTTCAGTCGGTTTGCTTTGAGGCTGAGGCTGACATGTGGGTCCCACTCCTCTTTTAACCTCTGAAATTTATTCCTAACAGCTGTGGTAAACAGTGAACCCTATTCTACCCTTGGCAACTCAAATTATTCACCCAAGAGCCATTTGAATTGATCAAAGTTCAAATGAGGTTTGGTTTGAATGAATTTCAGCACAAGTGCAGTTTGAAATTCAAATAAAGTTTGAATTTCTCCCCCTTAGCTCATGTCAAGATCAACTCCAAATGGAGTGAAAATTGGTGTGTGAGCTCACAAAAATGTGCTGAGCAAGAATATGCCTTCCACTTTTAAATTCAGTGGGTGAAAACAGTTTGAATTTGAATATGTTTTCAAACTGCCCCTTTCCTATCTACACCCAAGATGACCTCAAAAATGTTTTGAATTTGGGTGAAACTTGGCATGGACATCCTTGGCAAAGTGTAGGAGTTTTCATATGTCCAGCCCATCTATATCACATGTGGGAAGTACCACTTTTGCAATGTGTGAGTTTGTTCCCTAATGAGCATGTTGATAATTGTTACTTGCTCTTTATTTGTGTTCATCATTTTTCCTCAAATGAGGTGTGTGGTGTGGGGATGAACACTGCAAATGGGTGTCAAAAACTGAGGCCCTTACATTCCTCCCCCCTTAAAAGAATCTCGTCCCGAGATTATAAGGTGAAAATGAGAGAGAGGACGGTGGAAAAATTACCGGATATGCGACGTGAGAAAGTCGGGGTAGTTAGTGCGAAGGAATTCTTCGCTCTCCCATGTCGCTTCATCCATGGAGTGATTACTCCACAGAACCTTGTAGAACCACAACGTACGGTTGCGTGTGGTTCGGGCCTTTTCATCAATAATCTGCACCGGTTCCTCCCGATAGGTGAGATCCGGTTGCAGTTCTTCAATGTCTTCCAGCTGAACGGTAGTTGATAGCTTGAGACACTTCCTCAGCTGGGAAATGTGAAAGACGTCGTGCACACCGGAAAGTGCTTCTGGTAATCTTAGCCGGTATGCCACCGATCCACATCTTTCGGTAATCTGGAATGGACCGATGAATCGGGGTGCTAACTTTCCTCTCACCCCAAATCTGTTTACGCCCTTCATTGGAGACACTCGTAGATATACGTGGTCTCCAGCTTCGAATTGTAACGGACGCCTTCTCCGGTCCGCATACTGTTTCTGTCGGGATTGAGCGGCTTTTAGGTTCGCTTGAATTAATCGAACCTTTTCTTCCGCGTTGTTGACAAGATCAATCCCGAAGGTAACCCTCTCGCCAGACTCACACCAATTCAATGGTGTGCGGCATTTTCTCCCGTATAGCGCCTCGTAGGGCGCCATCTTGATGCTGGCTTGGTACCCATTGTTGTACGAGAACTCGGCTAACGGCAAGTGATCATCCCAGTTCTTGCCGTGGTCGATAGCGCAAGCTCGTAGCATGTCTTCTAAGATTTGATTTACCCGCTCCGTTTGCCCATCCGTCTGCGGGTGGTAGGCTGAACTACGGATCAGCTTCGTCCCCAAGGCAGCGTGGAGCTGCTCCCAAAAACGGGACACAAATAAAGTGCCCCGGTCCGATACGATAGTACGGGGTACGCCGTATAAGCATAGGATCCGTGAGATGTACAGTTCAGCGTACTTCTTGGCGTTGTAGTTGGTGTTGACCGGGATGAAATGGGCAACTTTGGTGAGCCGATCGACGATCACCCACACAGAATCATGTTTCTGTAAGGTGGTGGGTAAACCGACGACGAAATCCATGCTCACGTCCTCCCACTTCCAGGCAGGAATGCCCAGTGGTTGCAGCAGTCCCGGTTTCCGCATGTGGTCTGCCTTCACCCGTCGACATGTATCACACTCGGACACGTATTTTGCAGTCTCTCGCTTCATCCGTGTCCACCAAAACTTGCTTCTGAGTTCTTGATACATCTTGTTGCTGCCGGGGTGAATAGAAAACTTTGATAAGTGAGCCTCATCAAAGATTTTCTTCCGTAACTCCGGGTTTCGGGGTACGACGATCCGGTCCTTGAACCATAGGACGCCGTCTCCGTCCTTCCGGAAACATTTCAACTCCCCACTGTCTACACGTCTCCGCAAATGTGATATGCCCTTGTCATTCTTCTGGGCTGCCGCTACCTCTTCACGGATGGTGGGGATCAAAGCTAGGTTGTAGAGAGCTCCATGTGGAATCACATGTAGTGGTGGTTCGCTCTCTTCCAACGGTGTGATGGTCAGATTATTGACGTGTGACTTGCGGCTTAGCGCGTCTGCCACAACGTTTGCCTTGCCCGGATGATAATGGATCTCTATCTCGTAATCCTTTATCAGTTCTAACCATCTTCGTTGCCTCATGTTCAGCTCCTTCTGAGTGAATATGTACTTGAGGCTTTTGTGGTCGGTATATAAATGTACGAGGTTACCGAGTAGGTAGTGCCTCCACATTTTCAGTGCAAGTACCACGGCAGCGAGCTCCAAGTCGTGAGTTGGATAATTTTGCTCATGATTCCTAAGCTGCCGTGACCCATACGCGACCACCCTTCGGTCTTGCATCAACACACATCCGAGCCCAATGCCGGATGCATCGCAGTACACATCGAACGGTTTTGTTGTGTCTGGCTGCGCCAAAACCGGTGCTGATGTCAGGTGCTTGACTAAAGCCTTGAATGCTGCTTCACATGCTGGACTCCAAACATATTTGGTAGCCTTCTTCAGCAGCTCTGTCATTGGCTTGGCAATCTTCGAGAAGTTCGGAATGAACCTCCGATAATATCCCGCGAGTCCGAGGAAACTCCGTACCTCATGAACAGTTCTCGGGGATTTCCAATTCAGCACTTGCGTGATTTTGCTCGGGTCCACAGCGATACCCTCCGCTGAGATGATATGCCCGAGGAAAGGCACTTGCGATATCCAAAACTCGCATTTGCTGATCTTTGCGTATAACTTGTGATCCCGCAGCCGTTGCAAGACTATACGCAGATGTTTCTTGTGATCTTCCTCCGACTTGGAATATACCAGGATGTCGTCGATGAAGACCACGACAAACTTGTCCAGCTCCGGCATGAACACCGAGTTCATTAAGTACATGAAGTGAGCTGGAGCATTGGTGAGGCCAAAGGACATGACCAGGTACTCATAAAGTCCGTACCTTGTCGAAAAAGCTGTCTTTGGAATGTCCTCAGCCCTGATCTTAATCTGATGGTACCCGGATCTTAAATCCATCTTGGAAAAGACCTTTGCTTCGACCAACTGATCAAACAACATGTCGATCCGTGGCAACGGGTACTTGTTCTTGATGGTTACGGCATTTAATGGACGGTAGTCCACGCAAAGCCGCAACGTTTCATCCTTCTTTTTGACAAATAATGCCGAACAGCCCCATGGCGAGGAGCTCGGCCTAATAAAACCCTTCTCCAGAAGGTCCGTGAGCTGAGTCTTCAGTTCAGCCAACTCCTTGGGCGCCATCTTGTACGGCCTTCGGGATATTGGCATGGTTCCCGGTGCAAGTTCAATCTTGAACTCCACCTCTCTATCGGGTGGCATCCCCGGCAAATCATCCGGGAATACATCAGGGAATTCTCGGACCACTGGAATGTCTTCCAATCTGATGGTTGTGGCTTGATAGACACTTGGAAGTTTTATTTCTGGACTGTCCAGAAATAATGAGTGAGAACCGTGCACTCCTGAGTTTAAGTGCACGACTCGGAGGACGGTGTCTAAAACAGCGCCGTGGCGGTTTAACCACGACATCCCTAGGATGACATCGACCTTCTGTCCCTCTAAGATAATGAGAGACGTGGGGTACACTCTACCCGCTAAGCATAATGGTGCTTTGGAGACCATTACGCTTGCTGAAATCTTCCCACCCGGTGAACAAATTAAATATGGACTATCGGTGGGTAGTATTGGCAAGCTGTGTTTAGCAATGAAAGCTTGGCTAATAAAATTATGCGTGGCGCCTGAATCAAATAGTACTATAGCGGGATGCTGGTGGAGTTGGAACATACCCGCAAGGATTGGCTCGCCCTCCGGCACGTCCTCAATGGCAAGCTGGTGGACAGTACCGGGCCTAGGGTTTGCCCGCCGCGCATTAGTAGGGTTCCGGGGTTGATTCCTCCCCGGAAACTGTGGTACCGCTCCGCCGCCTTGCCTCTCCGGGCAACTGCTCGCGAAGTGTCCTGGACGACCACACTTGTAACATGTGGCCGCTGCTGGTGGAGTACTTGGTGGACGAAAGCCCGGCATGCGTTGCGGAGGTGCAAACGCACGCGGCATCGCCCGCTGCTGCTGTTGTTGTTGCGGTGGTGCTGGCAGTGCCGGCCGGAATGCCGGTGAAGAATACGGCCGACCGCGGAACGGCATCGACCGCTGTGGTGGCTGCCAGCGCGGACCTGATGGTGGGCGATTCACCATCCGAAACTTCTGAGAAGGACCGCCTCCTTCTCCGCTGCTCTGCGGCGCGCTTCGCTTTCGCTCTGCCGCCGCCAACTCCTTGCCGGAGTCTTCCTGAACAATCGCAGCATCAATTATGTCGTTGAGGCTGCCGCGATTGAACATCGCCAGCTTGTCCTTCAGGAGCGGGTTAAGCCCCTGGTAAAAGTGGTCCCGCCGCTTCTCGTCCGTATCTGCGTGATACGACGCGTAGAGTGCGAGATCGTTGAACGCTCTGGAGTACTCCAGCGCGTTCCGGCTCCCTTGTTGCAGGTGTAGGAATTCCTGCGTCTTTCTCTTCATCAAACCGGGCGGTATATGATAGGCCCGGAAGGCCGTCCGGAACTCCGCCCAGGTCATCACTCGGTCGGTGGGTTGTGAAGCACAAAAGTTGGCCCACCACGCGCTCGCGGATCCTTGGAGCTGCTGGACCGCGAACTGAGTCTTGCGCTGCTCGCTGATTTGGAGCAGCCCGAACTTCATCTCTATGGCGCGGAGCCAGTTGTCCGCGTCAAGTGGTTCATCCGCCCTTGAGAATACAGGGGGATGAGTCGCCAGGAAGTCAGAGTAGGAGCTCTGTTGGCGCTCCTCACGATCTTGACGTCTCTCTGGGCGAGACGTATTCGCAATTAACGTTTGCAGCAGCTCTGTATGCTGCTGATGTGAACCCGCCATTGCCGCGACAATGTCGGCCAATGTAACCGTTGGCAGTGGCGGTGGCGGTGTTTGCTGTTGCTGTTGCTGCTGCTGTCCCGAGGAGTCCTCGGGAGGTGGTTGGGAGGTCTCTCCCCCTTGGCTAGTACCTCCAACATCGGGGTTGGCACGAGTACGCGTCATTCTGAAATTCATCACAGCAGCAATTAGCACATGTCTTACTCAAAATTCCATAAACAGGAGTAAGTATTGAAGCGACGCATGATTAACTTGCACAACATTCACATATATTGATAAAGCATAAACTTTATACAAGATACATTATTCTCGGATCTCCGAGAAGTCGTGCTCATGTCGTCACTATCTATACATACGCTACTGTCTACACGACATGTCACCGATTACAAAAGTTGGGTTACGCTACCCTAGCTGCCCTACTTGGCAACCGTAACCCCCTACTCGGAGTAGAACTCGACCTCCTGTGGGTCGTCCTCCTCCGGTACCTCTGCTGGTGGCTCGGGGTCTACCACCACTTCTCCCATTCCAGGTTCTCCCATGGCTGGAAGACCCAAGACTACCGGTACGCCCAATACCGGGGGCACGAGGTCCTGCAATGCATGCACCTCGTCCATAGCCTGGTTGTAGTCCTCTTCCCAGCCTTGTCCTTCCTCAATAGCGTCGTCCCGCTCTTGAGCAAGGTCCTCATTCTGCTGGGTTAGGGTCTGCACCAGCTCTTGCAACGCCGCAATGTCAACACGGCTCTTCTTCTTTGCCTTCTTCAGACGACGCAACTGATTGTGTTGTTCATTCAGTCGCTTGATCGTCGGAAGGAGCACATTGCGGAGTGCACTGTGAGCACTCTCAAAATGATCTCCACGGCTTGTGCTCTCCTTGAGCTTGGTGGCGAGATGCTCCGTATGAACAGCTTGGCTGTCCATCACAGCGTTTCCCGCCCTCATTTGGAGGCTGAGATTTGCCTCCGCGGGGTTGTACCTTGGGCAACTCGGGTTTGTTGTCTCTAGGTACCTCTCTTCCCACACATGCTGAGCTCGTCCCTCCACCGGAACGAGTGCGTATGGAGTTCCCTCCATAGCCTGTACGTGTAGTTGGCAGAAACGTGACATAGTGTCACGGGCTGCCACTTGCCACATCCCTTCCGGTTGTCTTCCTCTCACCGTGACGGTGAATGGCACCCAACCGGGTGGCGTAGGCCCTGCAGGAACCTCGACATGGATCGTCCACGTCTTGTTCCCCTCTTCGCCTTCTCCCTTGGCGAAGTATTGCGGCATCTGGTTGTACCCGAAATATTGGAGCATTAGCCACAATGCTCCCGGGTAGCCGCTACGGTCAGAGCAGTGGGAAACTACCCACCCGTTCTCCAACCGTTTATCTGCTGCCATCTGTAAAAATATATTTGAGAAATGTCAAATATTTATTTAAACAGTAAACCATTGAGTTATAACATAAGATATGTCATTGAACCCTTAACACTTGGAAACATAGTTCAAATTTTTAAACAAATTTGACTGCTGATCTGCTGTTCCCATGACAGCCCTGACCAGTTTCCATATCAATCTGATTTAGGCCAGGTTAAAAGCAAAACCAGTCCTGGAGCTCAACATCAAAGTTAAAGTTAACTTCAATAGCTTTCCAGAAAGTATTTGGTTGGCCTAAGATCTGCTCTGGTTCAAAAGTTATGAGATGTCAAAGTTAACAGAATTTCTGGGAACAATTGGACAGCACCTCCCTGCCTTAGGTACTGATTTGATCCAAGAATTCCAGTAAATTCTGATCCTAATCTGACAAAACTTTCTGTTACAAAGTTGTAACCCATCTCATAAGCTTCCCAGAACCACCTCATTTTCTATTTTTGGATTTTTATGCAGGAAGTTATGCTTAATTTACAGAGAGTCTACAGAGAGTCTTTGCTCCGTCCTGTTTTCTGGACAGTTTCAACTCTACTGCATTTTTCGAGTGGTTAAGGGATGAAACACCTCTGGAACTCAACAGAAAAGTTGTAAAGCTCCTCCAAAGCTTTCCAGAAATGTATCATACGACCCCAACCTCGAAAGAACTCAACCTCTAACCTCTGATTAACTTCAGCCTTGATTTAGCTGAAAACAGAGTGCTCTGTCCTTAACATCCTATAAGTTGAAAATTTATTAACTTTGAATATCCTGTTCAAGGGAAGGAGTTACATCAAGTTTTACTACTTTGGATCAAAACCTTCAAGTTTTTAAATGAAGTTGTTCATTTAGTTGGGTGTGACGTCGAGGCGTCACCAGATTATGTCGGTACTACGTCCTCACAAAGGAAAAACCTATACCGGATTTAGCCGGCTTCGTTAGTTCAGTGGCACTACTCGTCACTCGCACACGGATGCTACACGTCTACCGTTTCGTGGTAAGGCTACCTGCAGAAACTCAAACAATCATCAGACTCGGCTGCACACCGAGCCCGGAATCCATACAGTTTGTACACCCGGCCGTCATCACTCGCCCGGATGTTCTCAAGCCAAACACGCCTTGAGTTACGTGTTCACGTTTCAGACCACGTGACGGGGTCTCCCATGTTGCACCACGCACGCCAGGGACAGACGTTGCTCGAATACCCCAAACGACATGAAGAGTCGTAGAGGATATCAAAGCGGGTCGGGTTACCTGCCACCCGTGGGGCTCCACCCTTCAGCTTGTGCGCACTGGTGGACAGCGCTTACGTGCACCCCCCAAGACATGAACGTCCCGAGATGCACGATTTTCCGACATAACAAATAAGTTAATAAGCCACTTTCTATATACTAATAACATCCTTATACGGGCTACTAACTCGTTCCTCACTGGATTTTTGAAAAAGAAGACCTTTGTACTGTGTTAAACCTCAAGCGAGCTCTGATACCACGCTGACACGACCCCACTGGTCCTGTCGAGCCAGGATCACGCTGAGGGGTGCTGCGTTGCACAACACCGTATAACACACGTCAAAGGTACAAAGCGGAAGCGGAAGCTTTATTACATAAACAAGTTTATTAACATGTTTACATCAAAATAAGTTTAGTCCACACTCGCGGGCGTAGACTAAGCATCAAGTGCACGTTCAGCCCTCGAACGTGTCCTTGCTAGCACACTCGCACACTAACTCTGCGGCGTGCACGACTCCCACTCGACGGGGTTCCCCTCCTGGGGTTCCGTCTCCTCTTCGGGAGTCCCTTCCTCATAGAACCCTGCAAAAGCTTCAAACACAAGCAGTGAGCACGAAGGCTCAGCAAGTCTGACCCGTCTCACCTAAACATGAAACTTCTACATGAGGGTGATGGGTTGCATGAGGTAAAAATCATTTGCAAGGACTCGCCTAATTAGTAGAACCTTACTTTCAAGTTTTAGCAGCAGGTTGTGGAGAACTTTACGCTAAGGCACATGAGAGAGCCGCAATCAAACAAGAAACGCATTTCTCTCATGTACTTTGCCCAAAGTTGAAAAGAACTTTAGTTAGCACTAAGCTACAACATATCATTAACAATCAATATCCAACTTTCAATCAGCAACATTTTAACATGTAACTAGCCTGTTCTTTCTACGTCACGGTACAGTGAACAAGTGGTACTCACTGACCGCGAGGGACGGCGATTATAATCGATTTACACCTGCAGGGTTACCCGAACAACCCGTCACGTACGCCCGTACTCGATGTTGCCTACAACAACCATCACGGACGCCGTACGCGACTACCTTTCACCCGTTAGCCAAATATTGAACCGGTCCCATCGTCCCGAGCAAGAGGTCCCTGCACGCGCATCTCTGTGCCGCCAGCTGATTTACACCTCGAGCTCTCAACCTACCCTCTGAACGACGGGCAATGCCTCAATACCCAGCTACCCGAGTTACATCAGTTTCCCGGTTCCCATATAGCCGGTAGGTCTTCGGTACTGTTCTAGCTTGTTCAACAGGCCCGCACACGGCTCGGTCCTCAATCGACACAAGCGGAGCTACAGCACACAGGCCCCAAAGTCCTGCTGCCCTTACTCTCCGCTCGGTCTCATTTTCTTGCCATGTGTATCATGTGCTATCTCTACCCGAGCAATGTGCCTCTAGCCTATTCTCGCGAGTAGTTCCAACTACTCGACTTGTACCGAATCCTACTCTATCCTAGCAATGCAGTGGCTAACGGGGTTTGCAATCCTAAACCCCAACCCATGGTTTTCTTGGCTATGCAGTGGGGTTTCCAAACAAGACTCTGATGCACAACATAAAGAAAACAAGTATGTGCTCAAAACAATAAAAATTTATAAAATGGTTAATGCAAACCGGGGCTTGCCTTGCTGCTCTTGGTCGTAGGCTAGCTGTTCCTCCGGAGTAACGAAGTCTAGGACTTCGGGTTCCTCCTCGACCTTAGCGACTACATGATAAGAACAATGTATGTATTAATTAAATGCTTTTGTATTAACTTTGAAGTTGTGAAGTCTATAACCTTTACTAGATAGACCTAATGACTGTGAAACTTTTACTGTGGCTTGGTTACAACCTAAACAGAGACTTGGTCAAGTTTTAGTTGCAGCAAAGCTCATTTGAGCCCTCCACAAATAATTATGTCCTTGACCTTAATTAAAGGCTTTTAGGGTGTTCTAGGTATTTTCATGAAACAAACTATGACTTTCTGAAAACTAGATTTTCAGAGGGTTCTAATGGAATTGGTCTCACTTAATTTGGAAGTCTCTAACTAAAGATATGAGCTAAACAATTTCAGAGAAAATTCTGAAAATGTTTCTGAACATTTTCTATTTTCTCTGGAACAGTTTTACTAATCACACCATTAGGTGGACTAAATGAGCTCAAATGGATCTGAAATTTTTATGGTAGTTCAAGGATATTTTGGTGAACATCTCAGCAAAATTTCAGGATTTTCCTCCAAATGATTCTCCAGTTAAAATTCCTAACAGTTTAAACTTTAAGGAATTAATTCTGGAGAATTAAGGAATCTCATGAAGTGACACTTGATTTTCTGGAAAGTACTCAAAGAGCTGAATCCAGCAAAATTTGGTTCACTCAATTTGGAGCTTTCTAGCCAAAGTTATAAGGATTTGAAGTTTGAAGGAAATCTGAAAATCGGGGAAAAGTTTAAACTCGCGCGTGGGCCCAGGAGACACGCGTCGCACGCCGAAGCGACAGCACACCGCGGCCCACAAGGCTTTTGCGCGCCAGCACACCCGATCCCGGCCGCAGTCGGATCCCGATTCAAAATATCGGCCGCTGACAGCTGGGGTCCACCCCCTTCTTCAACCTCGCGACACCCGCGCTCCGCCGCCGAGGGACCTCGCCGGAGAGCTCGCCGCCGGCTGCTGTACAGCTTCAAACTTCTTGATTCTGGCCGCCCCTGCCTACTTTTACTTGGGGAACATGATCCGAGGGTCAGCTGCTCATGACAACGGCCGGAGCATGGTCGGCGACGAGTCGCCATATCGGAACGACTTCGGCCATGTCGGCTGATGCTCCTAGTGCCTCAGCTACTTGGGAAACCGGTCGGGGAGCATCAGTGGACCTCAGAGAAGGTCGACATGAACTCGGGGCAGCTCGGGGAAGGCCCGAAATAGGTCCTCACCGTGCGCCCGATACCCCCCGTGCGTTCCGCCATTAGTAGACCTTGAATTACGCCGGGCACAGAAGTTCTCCGGCCCAGAGTTGTGAAGGCAACTTGTGCGTCACCGTGTCTAGTTCGTGTGGGAGTGGCCTGAGGCCCTCTAATCCTTTCTAGAGCACGAATTAAACAGAATCGTACCCGAGGGTCGTTCTGCACACAGAAAGGGGAAAAGTGGAAATTCGCCGCCGGTGAGCAACCACTCGAGCTGTGGCTCGGGGATGAGCAGCACCGATCACTTGCGCGTCCAAGGGTGCCTTGGCTCGGGCGTGACAACGCCCAGGTTGGGCTGTCCACGAGAGCCCGAGGTGCGGCGGTTTCCAGTTCCGAGTTTGATCTTTCGGCACAGCCGATATCACTCGGTTTCAATCGATTTCTATCAATGGGAAGGATGGAGGATGGTTGCTAGTACCTTGCTGGGACCTTGGAATGGAAAGAGGGAGCTGCGATCGGCTTGATCAAGCAGGAACTCGAGCGGCGGCGATGGCAGTGGGAAAAGCAGTCGCGCACGTCGGTAGCTCGGGGAAATGGTGACTGAGGCACGCCGGGGAGGGAATAAATAGCTCGGCCGGCTGGCCTCCGGCTTGGGGCACGCAGCAGGAGCTGGCGCCGGCCGGCCCCTTCGGTGGCGCGCGCGCACAACAGCCGGGAACCGACTGAACTGTGGTTCAGTCGGTTTGCTTTGAGGCTGAGGCTGACATGTGGGTCCCACTCCTCTTTTAACCTCTGAAATTTATTCCTAACAGCTGTGGTAAACAGTGAACCCTATTCTACCCTTGGCAACTCAAATTATTCACCCAAGAGCCATTTGAATTGATCAAAGTTCAAATGAGGTTTGGTTTGAATGAATTTCAGCACAAGTGCAGTTTGAAATTCAAATAAAGTTTGAATTTCTCCCCCTTAGCTCATGTCAAGATCAACTCCAAATGGAGTGAAAATTGGTGTGTGAGCTCACAAAAATGTGCTGAGCAAGAATATGCCTTCCACTTTTAAATTCAGTGGGTGAAAACAGTTTGAATTTGAATATGTTTTCAAACTGCCCCTTTCCTATCTACACCCAAGATGACCTCAAAAATGTTTTGAATTTGGGTGAAACTTGGCATGGACATCCTTGGCAAAGTGTAGGAGTTTTCATATGTCCAGCCCATCTATATCACATGTGGGAAGTACCACTTTTGCAATGTGTGAGTTTGTTCCCTAATGAGCATGTTGATAATTGTTACTTGCTCTTTATTTGTGTTCATCATTTTTCCTCAAATGAGGTGTGTGGTGTGGGGATGAACACTGCAAATGGGTGTCAAAAACTGAGGCCCTTACACATATACATATGTTTAAAAGTGCATGTAGGCTAAAAATCAACACATCTAGAATAACCACAACACTTAGAAATGTGAATGACTATCATATGTATGTATGTGTGGAGTGAAAGTGTGAACTATGTCTTATGGATTGTTGTTTTCTTTTGCTATGTGTGTTGGCATGAGTAGAACCTGCCCCGGAGCAAGTTCTTCCCTTCCAAGATCAGGACTATCCATTCCCAGAGTAGCAGGAAGAAGGCAAGTGTCCTTGACCACTTTGATCCTATGTTAGGATGTGTAGATAGAATTATTTGCATTGTCAATTGAAATATGAAACCCATGCTAGGAAGTTTCCCTAGAATTGCATTACCTTGTTTCCTTGTAGCTTGGGTTGGGATTTATTTTATCATATCATTTATTATTATGCTTAGCCATGCTTAGAATGGGATAATTGGGATATGAGATCATCAATTTATTTACCTTATTTTTGAATGAGATGTTATGAGTTATGTAGAGGTAGGGATCAAGGCAAGTTGGATGATTTGGTTGGTGCTGGGTGCACGAGACTCGGGTTTGTGTTAGTACTTGCCTGGATCCTAAGGACCGGTTCATGGAGCATGTAACCTGGCTTTACCGTGCCAACCACATGCTGAGATGGGGCAGCTTGGCCAATTAATTAGGTGTATCCCCGGCGTTGTATGGGTGTGTTGGATGGTGCGGGGAGTAGGTGTCAGCTGGACTACCATATGAACCGCAAGTCTCAAGAGGGGGCCACTACAGCGGGGTTGGAGCCTCTTGTATGCTGTTAGGGGTGAAACCTCAGTGGGCCCACGCTCGTCGAGAATCCCTTTGTAAAGGCTTCGTAGTGATCTCCTGGCTACACACCTGGAAAGTGTGAATGTGGTTCGTGGCCACTCGCATAATGGAGGTTCTTTTAGTCCACCCGGCAACGGGGGATGATATCACTACATGTGGGTACAGTGGTGCAAACTCTGCAGAGTCAAAAACTGTCATGACAGCCATGCTCATAGTCAAGAGCGGCTTGGACTTATTCATGATTAGAGGATGATGACTTTGGAAGTTGTGAATGTTAAGCGGGGAGCTTAACATTGGAAATAATGTTATGGTTATTTGATGATGGGATGGGAGATTGGGACCATTTCACCTATGTAGTCATGTAGGTGCTTAAAAAGCTAAGGTGATAGGTGTTAATTGCATAGTGCTTTAACCATGAGTTCAACCTCTCCTTGCTCTGGCCATGCATGACATAAATTTCCCCCACTTGCTGAGTACCAACGGTACTCAAACTTGCATATTTGTTGGTTTATATTGCTGCTCAGGTCAAGAGAATGATGTGGTGTTCAATGACCAAGACTTCGGACTCGAAGAAGGATTCTAGGTTCATGGAGTCCCCCGGACAACTCCTGTGACGGAGCCCACAAGAATAATATTCCGTTGCTAGTTTATTTACATGTTATGAACTTATTATCGTCCATCGAGACGTATGCTTTGTAAGACATATTTATATTCGACACCTGGCTTGTAATAAATGATGCTTCACTATTTGTCATCACATGTATGAGAAAATGATCCTGGCATACATGTGATATTCACTCGGTTGTTCTTCGGAGAAACCAGGTGTGACATGTGAGATGCCTCGGCACTTGTTCACATCCTCATATGGGACGATATTAAGTCCATCCACCTTGATGCATATAGTTAGGGGGATCCATCTAACCTTCTAACCTCTATTCTATCCAACTCTCCCCCAAGATGGTGAGAGGAAACGCCAGCCGTGAAGGGAGGAACGTCCGTGGCAACCAAGAAGAGGACCACGTCAAAGTTCCTGAGGATGACAACCCCGGAGCTGGTGCAAACAATCTGGAACGGTTGATGGCTATGCAAAATCAGCTTATGCAAACAATGATCTAAACATTGGGTCAGATGCAATCCAACAACAACAACCCCGTTCCTGCACCCCCGCCACAACCACCACCACCGCTGGCTCACAACCAACTGGGAGAGTTCATGAGGACTCGACCACCCACCTTTGCACAAGCCAATGATCCCATGGAGGCCGACGACTGGTTGTAGTCCATGGAGAAGAAGCTTGCCATAGTTCAGTGCAATGATCAAGAGAAAGTTCTCTTTGCATCGCACCAACTTATGGGAGCTGCCGCTGATTGGTGGGACACTCTATGCAACGCTCATGTCGACCCGGAGACTATTACTTGGACTGAGTTGAAGGAGAGTTTCCGCTCTCATTACATCCCTGCTGGAGTAATGATGCTCAAGAGGCAAAAGTTTGAAGGTCTCCGCCAAGGACAGAAGAGCGTGAATGAGTACCTTAACAAATTCACGCAGCTGTCGAGGTATGCCGCCGAAGATGTCAACTTGGACCAACGAAAGCAGTACATGTTCATGAGAGGGTTGAACAATGAGATCCAAGTTCAGCTCCTCAACAATGACTATGCGAGCTTCCAGAAGCAAGTTGACAAAGCCATAGTGGTTGAAAGCAAGATCCGAGAGATCGAGCAAGAGGGCAAAAGAAAGATGCTGTACCAGCCACAAGAGAGCAATGTACGTCCCCGTTACATGCCCCTAGCTGCACCACAGTATGGATCGTCCGCTCCTACTTTTCGCCCTAATCAACCACCACAACAACGTCCTGCCATGCAAGCACCTCGTGTGCTTTTGCCTCCTGCACCCCGACCCAACATGGGCACCCCTGTTCAAAACCCCCACCCCAACGTACCTGCTGTCGTGGGCAACAAGGCATGCTTCGCATGCGGAGAGACGGGACACTTTGCGAGCCAGTGCCCGAAGAGAGGTCCTGGACAACCAAGCAACGTGCCCAAGCAGAACCCACGGCTGAACGGAGGAGCCAATCAAGGAAACCATGGACAATAGAACTACACTCGTGGCAACGTGAACCATGTTTCTGCTGAGGAAGCGCAACAGGCTGAGGACGTCGTGATTGGTATGTTCCTTACCAACTCCAACCCAGCCACCATTCTATTTGATTCCGGAGCATCGCATTCATTCATATCATCCAAGTATATTGCCAAGTATAATCTACCCATATCACACTTGAAATATACTATGTTGGTTAATTCTCCCGGTGGAGAGATGAGGACTAATATAGTATGTCCAAAAGTAAACCTTAAAATAAGGAGGGTAGACTTCCTTGCCAACCTCATTGTCTTGGATTCCCAAGGGCTTGACATAATACTCGGAACGGATTGGTTAAGCAAGCACAACGGAGTAATCCAATGTGCCGAGAGGAGCGTGCAGTTGACAAACGAGCACGGTACTCGTATCGAGTTCAAGTCAGCACAACCAACAACTAAGAAGGCAACGTTGGATCACATCGAAGGAGCAACATTGGGAAGCATTCCGATAGTTCAAGAATTCTCAAGAAGTGCTTGAGAGTACCGGAAGAGCAAGTACCGATCGATGAGCTCGAACTTCAAGAAGACCTAACCTATGTAGAGCACCCTGTACGAATTTTAGACATGAAGGAAAGGGTCACGAGGAATAAAGTGATCCGTTGGTGCAAGGTACAATGGAGCCATCACACGGAAGCAGAAGCTACATGGGAACGTGAGGAAGACATCAAGGCAGAATTCCCTCATTTATTCTCCACTATCGAATCTCGAGAGCGAGATTCAATTTAAGGGGGTAGATTTGTTACACCCTCAATTTTGATTTCTGCATGCATTCATATTTTATATAGAGAACACATTTTAAAAGAAGTGGAAACAGAAAAAGGAATCAAAAGGATAGCCGAAAAGAGTTAATTCCAGTTCACCGAGAAGCGCCGAAGACACTTCCCGCGGACCGCTGGCCACGTGGTGTGTTCGGAGCTCATATCCGAAAAGGGGGAGAGGTCCGCCGCTAAACTGGCTACGTGGCAGGCTCGGGGCTCGTCTCTGCGGAAGGGGCGAGGTCCGACCCCGTGGGACACGTGTTGCCCCTAGAGCTAGACACTGCGGAGAAGAAAGGCCCAGCCGCGCGGGACACGTGTCGCTCTCGGAGCTCACCTCCGAGAGGTCTGGCCCCGCCAGACACGTGTCACCCTCGGAGCTCATCTCCGAGAGGTTTGGTCCTACTGGACACATGTTATCCTCGGAGCTCACTTCCAAGGAGAAGGCACTGCAGGACACGCGTCATCCTCGGAGCTCGCCTCCGAGAGGTCCCGCCCTAAGGGAGGTCCGACACTACCGGACACGTGTCACCTCCGAGAGGTCTGACGCTATTGGACATATGTTAACTTCGGAGCTTGCCTCCGAAGAGAGGGGAGGTCCAGAACTGACACTGGGCATATGCGGAGTTCGTCTCTGGAGAGAGGGGAGGTCCCGACCCACAAGACACGTGGCGCACGCGGAGCTAGCCTCTGAGGGAGAGGGAGGTCCCGCCCGCCAGGATGCGTGGCGCACGCGGAGCTCGCCTCTGAGTAAGAGGGAGGTCTCGCTCGCCTGACACACGACACGAACAGCGCTCGCCCCTGAGGAAAAGGAAAGCCCAGGCCCCTGCTGGACACGTGGAGGCTCTGGAGCTTATCCCTGCAGAAGGACGCGATTCTGAAGCGGTTTTCCTCTGTACGTGAGTACCCGTTACTGAGGAAACCGACACAAATTCCACGTTGCTACCGCACCAAATCGGATAGAGACAAGTTGTTAAGATTCAAACACAAATCAAATAGGACTCTTATTAGAAATCCAATCGGAGAAGGACTCTTCCTTTTCCGGTTATAAATAGAACCGAAAACCTTTGGCCGAAACCACAAACTTCTTTTCCACCTCCCGAGTCGATGACTTGGAGCCCTAGCCCCCAACTCGCCGAGCTAACCACCTTCGCCGGAGTTTAATCACCGGAGAGCCGCCGACGAGCCCGACACGATCGCCGGAGGAGAGCGAATGATCTGTTTCGCTGCCATTGCTAGGAGGAAGGACCCGAAGAGAGTAAGGTAGGTCTCCAATACCACCTTGCGACATCGTTGCGGTTTTCTTTGCATCTGTTCTCTCGATCCTTTTGAACAAAATCTTTTTCATGGACAAATCACGTTTTGATCGGTTTGATCTAGATCTTGAGTCCAGATCATCCCACGTCCACATTTGATCTATACACCTCTGTTCATCGTAAAACCCCATGCAAGCCACGCAAGAACACGTACAAACTGATCTAATAAAACTGCACCATAGAATCAACATGCATATGCATCATTGCATCTTAAGTAAAGTTTGTGCATGAAAATTGATTGTTGTGAATCTTGTATGTGCACGATCGTAAGTAGAAGGACAAGCTCAGGGAGCTGTCTACGAAGGATTTCAGAACCAAGATTTCGAGATCCAAGAGCAACCGAAACCGCAAGAACAAGGCAAGTGCCCCTTGACCATATTGATCCCATGTTTTTGGAAAACTGTTTTGTTTGCGAAAACTGTGTATGCTGAGTCAACTTGATCGGAAACCCTTTTATAGGAGTTTACTAGTTTTGTTAACCACCCTTGTCGCCAGGGAAGTTTATGAGTTGGGTATGGTCGGTTTTTGCTTTTTGCTTTGCTAATCTACGGGATATGGGAAGCGATAGAATGTGTCTAGCTAACTGCACTCGTATGAATAATGGTAATGAGAAACTGATGTTGATAATGGACATGAATCGGAGGGAGATCTAGGCAAGCTTGGTTTGTGGATGAGGTAGAATGAGATGGTGGTTTACTTGCCGTAGATCTAAGGACCGGTTCATGCGAGCCATGATAGGAATACAGTGTCACCACAAGGCCAAATATGGGTGCGGCTTAGCTGACTAATTAGGTAAGTTACTAGATTGTTATGGACCGTGGAAGGCGTGGGGAATGGGAGTCGAGTGAGGACTGCCCTAGGAATTGTATGGCACAAGAGGGGGCCCGTAGGTGGGAGAATTGGAGATTCTAGCCTGCTGGTGAAACCTTAGTGAGTCCATACAACTAGTAGCCCCTTTGTAAAGGCTATTTTGTGATCTCTTGACCATACACCGACGGTTGTGTACTGGTGTAATGGAGGTTCTGCAGTCGCCGACGGGTGACGAAATCACAAACTTGTGGGTAAAGTGGTGCCACCTCTGTAGAGTGTAAAACTATCATGATAGCCGTGCTTACGGACACAAGCGCCTGGCCAACTTCCATGATTAGTTGGGATGGTTTTTGGGATGGTTTGGATGGTATTTGGTTATGTTTTGGTCTTTGGATTTGGTTTTCGGGACTGTTGAGTCCAGGTATTGAGATTGGTTGCATGACTGTTCAGTTATGGCAATGAGCATTGGTCTCGGTATGAGACGGAATTGAATATGAGATGAAATGGTAGTGAATACGAGATGGTATTCATGAGATGGTAGTCACGAGCTTGAGAAAAGTTGAGAGAGATAAATGTGACACCTTCATTTTCGGGTTCTGCATGTAATCATGTTTCATGTAGAAATACATTTTTAAAATAAGTAGAAACAAAGAAAATATTAAAAAAAATAGCCAAAAAGAGCCAAATCCAGTTCACAGAGAGTGCCGAAGACAACTCCCGCGGCTCGCTGGCCACGAGGCGTGTTCGGAGCTCATCTCCGCAAAGGGGAGAGGTCCGTCGCTAAACTGACTACGTGGCAGGCTCCGGGCTCATCCGTGGGACACATTGACATGACCCCAAGGTCTTGCCGAGCCAGGATCACGCTGAGGGGTGCTGCGTTGCATAGCACCGGATAACATATGTCAAAGGTACAAAGCGGAAGCGAAGTTTATATTACATAAACAAGTTTATAAACATGTTTACATCAAAATAAGTCCAGTCTACACTCACGGGCATAGACTACGCATCAAGTTCACGTTCAGCCCTTGAACGTGTCCTTGCTAGCACACACGCACACTAACTCTGCGGCGTGCACGACTCCCACTCGACGGGGTTCCCCTCCTGGGGTTCTGTCTCCTCTTCGGGAGTCCCTTCCTCATAGAACCCTGCAAAAGCTTCAAACACAAGCAGTGAGCACGAAGGCTCAGCAAGTCTGACCCGTCTCACCTAAACATGGAACTTCTACATGAGGGGTGATGGGTACATGAGGTAAAAATCATTTGCAAGTACTCGGCTAATTAGTAGATGTAAAAGCCCCAAAAACGTGAATGCCAAGAGACGGATGTTTGAGCATCATTGTGTTTTGGGTTCATGGAAAATGGGACTTACAAAAACTTTCTTACACAGGATGGTATATGTGGGGTTTAACAACACGGGTTCAAGCATTAATTTGGATGTGTTGGACGAAGGTGGAGTTAAACTCATGTGTGATCATACATGTGTATGAGGAAGAATTAAAAGCAGCTCTTTAGACTCAAGTGCTCACCTCAAAGTGCCGCCAAATTCTAGAGCACACATGGGACCTCCCACATTTGAAGGTGAGGAGAGTTAGGATGGCAACTTTCTGTTTTGAGAGTGAGCTAGAGAAGAGTGAATTATGATCATGTTTGAATTTGTGTTAAATTCAAACATGTTAAGGCAAAGGAATGACTTGAGTTTGTGTCACATGAAATGATGAACACAAACATGGACATGTGGGGAAAGCTAACATTTTCTTTAGCTTGTCCTGAAACATGTTGACCCAGGGAGAGAATTTCACTCCTAAAGATCTAACTCATGTGTACATCCTCTATGAGTAGAGGGGAGGGAAATTTAAACCCAAATTGGAATCCTGGCAAATAATTCATGTCTAGATTGCCCAAGGGCCTATATGTGAGGTGACCATTGCATTTCTCAGGTATTAAAGAGCTCAAGTTCCAAATTTGGAGAAATTTTGAGCTCATATACCAATTGTTCAAGCATTATTTGAGATCACATTCAAATTCAAATTTGAATTTTGAAACTGAACCAAACGTGCTCAATTTTGAAATCTGAGTTCAGATTCAAACTCCTCACATCATGTTTGGCTTACCCTCCAAATTTGGTCAAATTCGGATCATGGTTGTGTGGGAATCTCAAAGTGCAGTGGAGAAATATCATATGAGGGGGGTGGCCCACCTACCAGTGAGCGAAGGAGACTTGCACCCGAAGTCTTCACGCGCGGATCAAACTCGAACCCGTGCAACCGAGAGCGCGCCACCGAGGAGGGTGTGCCACCACCTCCCAGCTGCTTGAGCAGCGCTGGAGAGCAGCTCGTTGGCTGCTTTAGCGTGGCGTGATCCATTTTCCCGGTGACCGAGCTCCCGGTCGCCGCTTAACCCTCACGCGCGAACGAAACAGAGCCGCCGCTCGAAACCGCCTTGGCCGGTCGATCGGCCTGCGGTGACCCGAGGACGAACCATGATCGGTCTCCCGTGGACAGCTCCACAGAGAGCTTATCGTGCCCGAGCAAGAACACTTTCGGATGCGCTTGTCCTCGGTCATGCTCACCTACAAAGCACAGGCCATGACGTGGACGACAGAGCACGAATTCGAGAAAGGATCTCCAGCGGCCATAAACCGACCTTCCGGTATGGAACTCTCAAATTCAATCTCAATCTTCACTCTTAGTTCCCTAGATCTTGCACAAAGGGCCGAAACGAGTCGGAGAACAATTGTTCTTCACAACCCTAGCTTAGAAACGCATGTAGACCGCCCAATTTCCGAGTTTTCCGAGCTCAAAACGTGAAAGGTGTCTCGGGTGCACGGTGAAGAACCATTTGCCGCTGTTGCCGAGCAATTCCAAGGCTATGCCGAGCTTCCCTAGCATCCAAGGATGCTGTAGAGCCAATTCCTTGCAAGTTTGGCGGGCTAGGATCACCTGTCGACGGCGCCGGACTTCTCCCGAGATGGCCGCACGTCGCCGGCACATTTCTGGTGATCTAGAACCCACGCCAACCCCGCCAACGTGCTCCCCGACCCTGAGAACCCCCGGGCAGCGAGTCTCCGGCTGGGAGATGGCCGGAAACACCGGCTCGATGAGTTCCGGCGAAGGTCCGGCATCGGGACAGCGCAGGGGAGGGAAATGGCCCGAGGAAGAAGATGATCCGGGCGGGCCCCACGTGTCAGCGACCGAGAGTTTAAAAACTGATCAGCTGTGGCGCGGTGATCCAGTGTGGCTGCGCGCCAAAATGGTGTGGCCCGGTGTGGCTGGAATCTCACTGGCTGCAATTTGAAACGTGGGCCCAAGTTCATTTTCAATAGCAAAACAATTCCAGTTTCAGCTCCAACTTTGAAAATTCATAACTTTGTGTAGGAAACTCCATATTAGGTGATTCAAATTGGGTTGGATTCCTTTTGCAAAGGTCTATCCAAATATGAACCCCAATTTGTATGAAATTCAATATTAAATTCTGGATAATTCTTTTAAATGTTTCTGTAAAAGAATTATTGAGGGAGTTTGACTTATTCAAAAATCCTCAAATTTTGCCAGAATATTCTTTAGGATATTATTGGACTTTCAGCAAAGTTTCAGCTCAATTGAACTTGATTTGAGTATGAATTTCCAGAGTACAATCTGCTGTACTCAAAATTATCCAGAAACTTTCCAGAAAATGGTTTTCATTTGAAAAATCAGTTCTGGGAAATCCTTAGTTCCAAAAATCATAGGAAAATTCAGACATGCTCTATGAGCCATACTTGGAATGATAGTTCAGTTTTTTGGGCATGAAAATGCACCTTACTTCAGAATTAAATCCTTGTAGCATAATTTCTTATAGAATTATTCTGGAGGAACTACACAATGAAAAGTCCTTAATTTTGTCCAGAACACTTTCAGGTGACCAGGAACTCACCTGTAAATTTTCAGCTCAAATTGAACTTTTGATCTACCTGTTCGTGTTCTCCATGCTTATGTATATGAGCAACACATAGGAAATTATAGTGGGAATTATGGAAGACACAATTTCCACTTACATTAGCTGCAATTTGGCAAGCTAAGTCTCTGTGTAATGTATGACTTCAGGTAAAAATTTTGAAGTCATTGGAGATCAGGACCTTTAGTTCCTTTCAACCCATTTCAACTCATGTCACATGTCCATTAGTAACCATAAGACATGTTAATGGATATTCTTATGGACATTTGGTTTTTCCTCCAGTTCCTCTGCACAACAGGGACAAGAACTTCATTTTTTAGTAATCCCACAAAGTTCCCTGCTATTAACAAATTGAGTCTTTACTTCTTTAAATTGCATAATAAGAACATATGCATATACATATCAATAGGACTTACGACGGAGGCAACCAATGGAGTTCGACGGAGTGGTTCCACTGAAGTGGACCAGTTGATCAAGCCTCAGGGGAGACAAGAATCTAACTGAACTATATACTGTCAGACCCTGCAAAACAGGCAAGCCCCGGTTTGCATTTAACTACCATTAAGTTTTTACTTTGTATACAATACGTCGGTTAGGATGAGTTGTGCATTAAGTCTAGATGTTTGACACTACTCTTGCATGACCAGAAAACCTATGGAGTATTTGGGGTAGGTGTCCTTCCACCGTGTAGAATATGCCATGCTTAAGTAGGCTTCGGTAGAAGTCGAGTGGCTGGACGCTACTCGCGAGTATTGGAATTTGGGAGCACAGGGGATTGAGTCAAAAAGTTGTTAGTAAGTGGAAATGAGACCGGGCAGGGTGTAAGGGCAACAGGACATGGGGGCCTGGGTGCTTAGACCTGTCCGTGTCGGTTGAGGACCGATCCGTATGCGGCCCTGCTGAACAAGTATTGAACGTACCGAAGGCATATCGGATATATGGGACCCGATAAACCGATGTAACCTATAACTCCGGGCGTCGAGGCATAACGCACCGATTTATAGGTGTCGGCTGAGGGCAGCAAGGTGGAAATCTGCTAACGGGCATAGAGAGATGCTCCGTGTAGGGAACCTCCTGCTCGTTTGGGTGCAACCGGTTCGACGTTTGGGCTGTTTGGTGAAAGGTTGTCCCGTACGACATCAGGGGAGCGTGCTGTGTGCGGCTCCGAGTATGGGCGTACGTGACGTGCTATTCGGGTATCCCTGCAGGTGTATAACGAGTTGATTCGCCGTCCCTCATGGTTATGAGTACCGCTTGTTCACTGCGTCATGACGTAGAGGTAACTTGCACTGAGATAAGAATTAATCATTATGGTTTTGAAGTTAATACTAGTAACGTAATGTTATGATTTGTGAATAGGTTAGTGCAAATTCGATTCATTCCCACCATGAGCAAGTTACATCGGGAGAAAGCGTTTCTTGTTTGATTGTGGACTCCTGATGTTAGGTGCCCAAGGTTATGTTTAATTTGCTGCTAATAACATTTAAAAGTAAGGACCCATTTTTAGGCGAGTTCATATGCAATGTACTATCCTATGTTAGGTTTTTACCATCATGTAGAGTTTCATGCTTAGGGCCGACGGTTAAGCCTTGCTGAGCGTTATGCTCACAGATACTATACAAGTTGTTTTGCAGGTAATAACACTATGCTATTGAGTACGGTTGTCTGATGAGACTCGGAACTCTCCGAGTGCTAAACTCATGGAAACCCTTGCCGCTGCTGTTGTCATCGTGATGCTAGTGAGAAGGGTCCGCGGGCTGGATGTCTTCTCTGTTGCTTAGCACAGATATGAGACGTGAGTTGTTTTAGTTTCCGCTGTAGAGTATTTTGAGAAATATTTGTAAAACTTACACGTTGTAAGCTTCCATTTGGTTTATGTAATATGATGTTTTATTGTGTGTGCTGCTGGGTGCCGCATCACACGGCACCACCCAATGCGATTCCCGGGCGAGGTGCCCCGTCCCCGTGAGTGATCGGGACGGCAGGCCCTGACAGCGTGGTATCAGAGACGCATTGGTAATAGCGCACAGAATAAGGATCATATTATGACAAAAACTTAGGATACGGTGAGATAACGGTACTAAGCCCACATAAGGACTGCTATTAGCATATTATGAAGGTGGCAAGCTAATCTATTTGTTATGTCGGAAAATCGTGCATCTCGGGACGTCTATGTCTTGGGGGGTGCACGTATGCGCTGTCCACCAGTGCGCACAAGCTAAAGGGTGGAGCCCCACGGGTGGCAGGTAACCCGACCCGCTTTAGTATCCTCTACGACTCTTCATGTCGTTTGGGGTATTCGAGCAACGCTTTTTCGTAGCGTGCATGGGCAAGTATGGGAGACCCCGTCACATGGTCAGTAACGTGAATACGTAGCTCAAGGCGTGCTTGGCTTGAGAACACCTGTGCGAGTGATGACGGACGGGTGTACCAACTGTATGGATATCGGGTTCGGTGTGCAGCCGAACCTGATGATTGAGTGTGTTTTATGTAGGTACTAACCACGAAAACCTTAGCACGGTTAGAACACGTTTGCGAGTGACCATTTTAGTGCCACCTAAGGATACGTATATACCGGTGTAATCCGGTTAGGTTTTTCTTTGGTGAGGCAACGTAGTACCGTCATATGTCTTACGGTGCATCGACACCGTACTACATTGGATAGTTTCTTTCCTATGAAGAAATCATTCATGATTAACTATCAAACTAAAAATGGATGGTTAGAAGCACATATTAGTTACTGAGCTCTTCGTTTGGACTAAGTTTCAAAGAAGAGGCTTGCTATGTTTCAATTGATTTCAAAAACAGAGTGCCCGGTTCTGGTAGAAATTTTGCTGGATCTTGACAGGGCATAACTCTGAGTGTCTTGACCCAATGAGCGTGTTTGATACAGTTCTGGAAAGGTTTTTAAGTGATATACAAATTTTCTGTAGAACTCCAGAGCAGAATCACACGCCAACTTTGTTGAATGTCTAGGTAAATGCAAACTGTTCAGGAAACAGAACAGCTGCAACACTCTCTGGATGTTTCTGTATATTAGACATAACAGTCTGTAGAAAAATCTCGGAGGGTCAGATGATACACCGTTGGGAAGGTTATGGAATTTGCGACATTGTTGTAGTTCAAAGTTTGTTCAGATTTTCATTTTATTTGCATATACAACTGTGATAGAAATAGCCGCATACAAAGGAGATGCTGGCAAATTTTTATCCAGGAATTCTGTCAAACTTTGAGCAATCATAACCTTTGATCCAGAAATGATCTTGAGGCATAGAAGTACTCGTTGGAAAGGTACTGAAGTTAACTTTAACTTTGGTATTCAACTTGAGTTATGAAAATGCGATTAAACAGATCAAAATCTGGGTTAGAACAGACAGGTCTGTTCTGCACAGCAAAGAGGGTTAGTTAGACCAACCGCACGGAAGTGACTAAACCCGAGGGTATTCTGGTGGTATGTGAATGCCGATGTGTTTCCGGGCAGATTTCTGAACAGGACGTCAAGTTCAAGATTGAACTGGCATCAGAAACAACACCGATTTCACAGAAGCCGTATATGATGGCACCCGATGAACTGGCGAAATAGAAGGAGCAACTAAGGGAATTCGTGAGCAATGGTTTTATCTGACCAAGCTCATCACCTTAGGATTGCTCTGTGCTGTTCGTTAAGCAGAACGATGAGACACTAAGATTAAGTGTGAGTATCGTTCACTCAATGTCGTCACCATAAAGGACAGTGAGGGTACTCTATAGTTTAAAGACTGTATAGTTATACCTCATGAGATGAAGCACTCCATTGCCGGAAGTGTTACACACCGCTGAAGTGGTGTGAGTACGGCAGAAGGGTACGGTTCGAGGTTGATTAGTCAACGAAGCAGATGATCTAGTTTGGACAAAAGAAGTGAACTTGAAGGCTGAATAATCCCGACAAAAAAAAGCTAAGAGGATCGAAGGCGTAGACCGTTGCATTTTGACGTCGGGGAACGCGTGTATCTTCGTGTGTCTCCGATGAGAGGCATTCACCGGTTCGATGTAAAGGGGAGGTTTTGCTCCCCGAGCTTTAGATCCATTGGCTACCACAAAGGAGTACGGACCCGTAGACTACCGGTTGGAACTACCAGCATGTATTGCGGGTGTCCACGACATAGTCATGTGTCACAGCTGCGGAGGTGCCTCAAATCTCCGCTGCTGTGCGTACCAAAGAAATCGACGGGTCGAAGTCGGGTCGTGCCTACACTGAACGACTGGTTCAGACTATCGATGAAAGGATCTGGAACACCTGAAATCGAGCATTAAGCTTTTACAAGGTGCTGTGGAGTAATCATACCACGGAAGAAACAACGTGGTGGGCAAAGATTACCTCCGCATGAACTATCCGGAATTTTGATCGTCAAACCAATTGACATTGCCTCTCCTGTCTCGTTCTCCTACTTGGAATCTTGGGACGAGATTCTTTTTAAGGGGGGGAGGAATGTAAAAGCCCCAAAAACGTGAATGCCAAGATACGGATGTTTGAGCATAATTTTGTTTTGGGTTCATGGAAAATGGGACTTACAAAAACTTTCTTACACAGGATGGTATATGTGGGGTTTAACAACACAGGTTCAAGCATTAATTTGGATGTGTTGGACCAAGGTGGAGTTAAACTCATGTGTGATCATACATGTGTATGAGGAAGAATTAAAAGCAGCTCTTTAGACTCAAGTGCTCACCTCAAAGTGCCGCCAAATTCTAGAACACACATGGGACCTCCCATATTTGAAGGTGAGGAGAGTTAGGATGGCAACTTTCTGTTTTGAGAGTGAGCTAGAGAGGAGTGAATTATGATCATGTTTGAATTTGTGTTAAATTCAAACATGTTAAGGCAAAGGAATGACTTGAGTTTGTGTCACATGAAATGATGAACACAAACATGGACATGTGGGGAAAGCTAACATTTTCTTTAGCTTGTCCTGGAACATGTTGACCCAGGGAGAGAATTTCACTCCTAAAGATCTAACTCATGTGTACATCCTCTATGAGTAGAGGGGAGGGAAATTCAAACCCAAATTGGAATCCTGGCAAATAATTCATGTCTAGATTGCCCAAGGGCCCATATGTGAGGTGACCATTGCATTTCTCAGGTATTAAAGAGCTTAAGTTCCAAATTTGTAGAAATTTTGAGCTCATATACCAATTGTTCAAGCATTATTTGAGATCACATTCAAATTCAAATTTGAATTTTGAAACTGAACCAAACATGCTCAATTTTGAAATCTGAGTTCAGATTCAAACTCCTCACATCATGTTTGGCTTACCCTCCAAATTTGGTCAAATTCGGATCACGGTTATGTGGGAATCTCAAAGTGCAGTGGAGAAATATCATATGAGGGGGTGGCCCACCTACCAGTGAGCGAAAGAGACTTGCACCCGAAGTCTTCACGCGCGGATCAAACTCGAACCCGTGCAACCGAGAGCGCGCCACCGAGGAGGGTGTGCCGCCACCTCCCAGCTGCTTGAGCAGCGCTGGAGAGCAGCTCGTGGGCTGCTTTAGCGTGGCGTGATCCATTTCCCCGGTGACCGAGGTCCCGGTCGCCGCTTAACCCTCACGCGCAAACGAAACAGAGCCGCCGCTCGAAACCGCCTCGGCCGGTCGATCGGAAAACCGCCAGACTCGCGCCACCGGTCCTCCCAAGCTGAGAAACGTCACCAGGGGACGTTCCTCTACCTGCTGGGCACAAGCCCGAGAAATTTCCCGCTGCCCTGACCACAACGTCGGCCTGCGGCGACCCGATGACGAACCATGATTGGTCTCCCGTGGACAGCTCCACAGAGAGCTTCTCGTGCCCGAGCAAGAACACTTTCGGATGCGCTGGTCCTCGGTCATGCTCACCTCCGAAGCACAGGCCATGACGTGGACGACAGAGCACGGATTCGAGAAAGGATCTCCGGCGGCCATAAGCCGACCTTCCGGTAAGGAACTCTCAAATTCGATCTCAATCTTTACTCTTAGTTCCCTAGATCTTGCACAAAGGGCCGAAACGAGTCGGAGAACAATTGTTCTTCACAACCCTAGCTTAGAAACGCATGTAGACCGCCCAATTTCCGAGTTTTCCGAGCTCAAAACGTGAAAGTGTCTCGGGTGCACGGTGAAGAACCATTTGCTGCTGTTGCCGAGCAATTCCAAGGCTATGCCGAGCTTCCCTAGCATCCAAGGATGCTGTAGAGCCAATTCCTCGCAAGTTTGGCGGGCTAGGATCACCTGTCGACAGCGCCGGACTTCTCCCGAGATGGCCGCACGTCGCCGGCACATTTTCGGTGATCTAGCACCCACGCCAATCCCGCCAACGTGCTCCCCGACCCTGAGAACCCCCGGGCGGCGAGTCTCCGGCCGGGAGATGGCCAGAAACACCGGCTCGATGAGCTCCGGCGAAGGTCCGGCATCGGGACAGCGCGGGGGAGGGAAATGGCCCGAGGAAGAAGATGATCCGGGCGGGCCCCACGTGTCAGCGACCGAGAGTTTAAAAACTGATCAGCTGTGGCGCGGTGATCCAGTGTGGCTGCGCGCCAAAATGGTGTGGCCCGGTGTGGCTGGAATCTCACTGGCTGCAATTTGAAACGTGGGCCCAAGTTCATTTTCAATAGCAAAACAATTCCAGTTTCAGCTCCAACTTTGAAAATTCATAACTTTGTGTAGGAAACTCCATATTAGGTGATTCAAATTGGGTTGGATTCCTTTTGCAAAGGTCTATCCAAATATGAACCCCAATTTGTATGAAATTCAATATTAAATTCTGGATAATTCTTTTAAATGTTTCTGTAAAAGAATTATTGAGGGAGTTTGACTTATTCAAAAATCCTCAAATTTTGCCAGAATATTCTTTAGGATATTATTGGACTTTCAGCAAAGTTTCAGCTCAATTGAACTTGATTTGAGTATGAATTTCCAGAGTACAATCTGCTGTACTCAAAATTATCCAGAAACTTTCCAGAAAATGGTTTTCATTTGAAAAATCAGTTCTGGGAAATCCTTAGTTCCAAAAATCATAGGAAAATTCAGACATGCTCTATGAGCCATACTTGGAATGATAGTTCAGTTTTTTGGGCATGAAAATGCACCTTACTTCAGAATTAAATCCTTGTAGCATAATTTCTTATAGAATTATTCTGGAGGAACTACACAATGAAAAGTCCTTAATTTTGTCCAGAACACTTTCAGGTGACCAGGAACTCACCTGTAAATTTTCAGCTCAAATTGAACTTTTGATCTACCTGTTCGTGTTCTCCATGCTTATGTATATGAGCAACACATAGGAAATTATAGTGGGAATTATGGAAGACACAATTTCCACTTACATTAGCTGCAATTTGGCAAGCTAAGTCTCTGTGTAATGTATGACTTCAGGTAAAAAATTTGAAGTCATTGGAGATCAGGACCTTTAGTTCCTTTCAACCCATTTCAACTCATGTCACATGTCCATTAGTAACCATAAGACATGTTAATGGATATTCTTATGGACATGTGGTTTTTCCTCCAGTTCCTCTGCACAACAGGGACAAGAACTTCGTTTTTTAGTAATCCCACAAAGTTCCCTGCTATTAACAAGTTGAGTCTTTACTTCTTTAAATTGCATAATAAGAACAGATGCTCATACATATCAATAGGACTTACGACGGAGGCAACCAATAAAGGAGTTCGACGGAGTGGTTCCATTGAAGTGGACCAGTTGATCAAGCCTCAAGGGAGACAAAAATCTAACTGAACTATATACTATCAGACCCTGCAAAACAGGCAAGCCCCGGTTTGCATTTAACTACCATTAAGTTTTTACTTTGTATACAATACGTCGGTTAGGATGAGTTGTGCATTAAGTCTACATATTTGACACTACTCTTGCATGACCAGAAAACCTATGGAGTATTTGAGGTAGGTGTCCTTCCACCGTGTAGAATATGCCATGCTTAAGTAGGCTTCGGTAGAAGTCGAGTGGCTGGACACTACTCGCGAGTATTGGAATTTGGGAGCACAGGGGATTGAGTCAAAAAGTTGTTAGTAAGTGGAAATGAGACCGGGCAGGGTGTAAGGGAAACAGGACATGGGGGCCTGGGTGCTTAGACCTGTCCGTGTCGGTTGAGGACCGATCCGTATGCGGCCCTGCTGAACAAGTATTGAACGTACCGAAGGCATATCGGATATATGGGACCCGATAAACCGATGTAACCTATACCTCCGGGCGTCGAGGCATAACGCACCGATGTATGGGTGTAGGCTGAGGGCAGCAAGGTGGAAATCTGCTAACGGGCATAGAGATATGCTCCGTGTAGGGAACCTCCTGCTCGTTTCAGTGCGACCGGTTCGAAGTTTGGGCTGTTTGGTGAAAGGTTGTCCCATACGACATCAGGGGAGCGTGCTGTGTGCGGCTCCGAGTATGGGCGCACGTGACATGCTATTCGGGTATCACTGCAGGTGTATAACGAGTCGATTCGCCATCCCTCGCGGTATGAATACCGCTTGTTCACTGCGTCGTGACATAGAGGTAACTTGCACTGAGATAAGAATTAATCATCATGGTTTTGAAGTTAATACTAGTAATGTAATGTTATGATTTGTGAATAGGTTAGTGCAAATTCGATTCATTCCCACCATGAGCAAGTTACATCGGGAGAAAGCGTTTCTTGTTTGATTGTGGACTCCCGATGTGAGGTGCCAAAGGTTATGTTTAATTTGCTGCTAATAACATTTAAAAGTAAGGACCCATTTTTAGGCGAGTTCATATGCAATGTACTATCCTATGTTAGGTTTTTACCATCATGTAGAGTTTCATGCTTAGGGCCGACGGTTAAGCCTTGCTGAGCGTTATGCTCATGGATACTATACAAGTTGTTTTGCAGGTAATAACACTATGCCATTGAGTACGGTTGTCCGATGAGACTCGGAACTCTCCGAGTGGTAAACTCATGGAAACCCTTGCCGCTGCTGTTGTCATCGTGATGCTAGTGAGAAGGATCCGCGGGCTGGATGTCTTCTCTGTTGCTTAGCACAGATATGAGACGTGAGTTGTTTCACTTTCCGCTGTAGAGTATTTTGAAAAATATTTGTAAAACTTACACGTTGCAAGCTTCCGTTTGGTTTATGTAATATGATGTTTTATTGTGTGTGCTGTTCGGTGCCGCATCGCACGGCACCACCCAATGCGATTCCCGGGCGAGGTGCCCCGTCCCCGTGAGTGATCGGGACTGCGGGCCCTGACAGTAGAACCTTATTTTCAAGTTTTACCAGCAGGTTGTGGAGAACCTTACGCTAAGGCACATGAGAGAGCCGCAATCAAACAAGAAACACATTTCTCTCATGTACTTTGCCAAAAGTTGAAAAGAACTTTAGTTAGCTCTAGACTACAGAAAATCATTAACAATCAAGTCCATCTTTCAATCAGCAATATTTTAACATGCAACTAGCCTGTTCTTTCTACGTCACGGTACACTGAACAAGTGGTACTCACTGACCGCGAGGGACGCCGATTATAATCGATTTACACCTGCAGGGTTACCCGAACAACCCGTCACGTACGCCCGTACTCGATGTTGCCTACAACAACCATCACGGACGCCTTACGCAACCACCTTTCACCCGTCAGCCAAATATTGAACCGGTCCCATCGTCCCGAGCAAGAGGTCTTTGCACGCGCATCTCAGTGCCGCCAGCCGATTTACACCTCGAGCTCTCAACCTACCCTCTGAACGATGGGCAATGCCTCAATACCCAGCTAGCCGAGTTACATCGGTTTCCCGGTTCCCATATAGCCGGTAGGTCTTCGGTACTGTTCTAGCTTGTTCAAAAGGCCCGCACACGGCTCGGTCCTCAATCGACACAAGCGGAGCTATAGCACACAGGCCCCAAAGTCCTGCTGCCCTTACTCTCCGCTTGGTCTCATTTTCTTGCCATGTGTTTCATGTGCTATTTCTACCCGAGTCGAGTGCCTCTAGCCTATGCTCGCGAGTAGTTCCAACTACTCGACTTGTACCGAATCCTACACTATCTTAGCATTGCAGTAGCTAACGGGGTTTGCAATCTTAAACCCAACCCCTGGTTTTCTTTGCTATGCAATTGGGTTTCCAAACAATACTCTAATGCAAAGAATCATAATACTCAAGTAAGTGCTCAAAACAATAAAAAATTGTAAAAATGGTTAATGCAAACCGGAGCTTGCCTTGCTGCTCTTGGTCGTAGGCTAGCTGTTCCTCCGGAGTAACGAAGTCTAGGACTTCGGGTTCCTCCTCGACCTTAGCGACTACATGATAGAAGAAGTACATGTATTAATTTAAATGCATTCATATTAAGTTTGAATTTGTGAAGTCTACAACCCTTACTAGACAAACCCAATGACTGTGAAACTTTTCCTGGGGCTTGGTTACAACCTAAACAGAGACTTGGTCAAGCTTTAGTTGCAGCAAAGCTCATTTGAGCCCTCCACAATTAATTTTGTCCTTGACCTTAATTGAAGGCCCTTAGGGTGTTCTAAGGGTTTTCATGAAACAAACTATGACTTTCTAAAAACTAGATTTTCAGAAGGTTCTAATGGAGTTGTTCTCACTTAATTTGAAGGTTCCTAGCTAAAGATATGAGCTAAACAATTTCAGAGAAAATTCTGAAAATGTTTCTGAACATTTTCTATTTTTCTGGAACAGTTTCACTAATCACACCATTAGGTGGATCAAATGAGCTCAAATGGATCTGAACTTTTTATGGTAGTTCAGTGATATTTTGGCGAACATCCCAGCAAAATTTCAGGATTTTCCTCCAAAGGATTCTTCAGTTAAAATTCCAAACAGTTTAAATTTTTGAGGAATTAATTATGGAGAAATAAGGGTTTTCATGAAGTGAAACTTGATTTGATGGAAAGTGCTCAGAGAGCTGAATCCAACAAAATTTAGTTCACTCGATTTGGAGTTTTCTAGCTCAAGTTATGAGGATTTGAAGTTTGAAGGAAATCTGAAAATCGGGAGAAAAGTTTAAACTTGCGGGTGGGTCCCGGGGACACGCGTCGCACGCCGAGGCGACGGCACACCGTGGTCTGAGGGGTTCCTGCGTGCCAGCACAGCCGATCCCGGCCACACCCGATCCCGATTTAAATTTTTCAGCCGCTGACGCGTGGGCCAGCCGGCTTCGTCTACCTCTCGACGCGCCCGCTCGCCCGCGCCGCCGCCTTCGCCGGAGCAGACCTGGAGCTCGCCGGTTCGCCGCTGCCGTACCTCCCATGGTCTGAAACTCGCCGCCAGGGGGTTTTCGACATCGAGGAACACGTCGGTGGTGTCAGTTCGGGCTGGCGGTGCCCGGAAATAGCCCGGCGACGTGCCGCGGCCTCGGTTGAGGTTCGGCGCCGTCGACCGTGGGTTCTAACCCGCCAACACCTCGAACAAACGGTCCTACAGCATCAGTGTACCTCTAGGAAGCTCGACAAGGTGTCAAAAGGGTTTAAAGATGGCGGCAAGTTGGTCGGCACCGTGGGACCGATCGTGCCCGCCATGACCACCTTGATCGAGCTCGAAATTCGTCACTCCTAGACAGTTTCACGTCACGGATGCAGAAAGGAACTTGATCGCCGGCTAGTCCAGCGTCTATGTGCAAGATTTGATAGCTAGATAAGGATCATAGAGAAAGAATTTGAAGGATCCGTACCGGAAGCTCAGTTTAAGGTTGCCGGAGCAAAAACTGAGAATTCGCCGTGGATTGTTCACGGTCTGCTTCCAAACTTGGAGGAGAGTAGCACGGTGGTCGTGCACTCCTGTTGCTACCCTTGCTGGCCCGTGAAAATGCCTGTGGAATGCTGTCCACGAGCGCCTGACCTTCGGCTGAGTTTAGGTCGCCGCTGTGGCGATCGTTCTCGGGCAAGGAAGGTCGGAGCTCGGGGTTTCTGGCGTTGGGGAGGTAGAGGGTGATCTCAGGTTGCTGTCTAGCAGCTCAGGGACGAAGAAGGGGATCGTTTGCTGGTTTCCCCGATTGAGCAAAGAGCTGCGGCGAGAAACAATGCCGCTGCTCGGGTTCGCACGCGAGGAGATAAAGACGGCCGACTCCTGCTTGGCTGAGGCGGTGCCGGTCGCGTGGGGGCGCGAGCAAGCCGCCAGCTGGTGGCACCGGTGGCTGCTCGGTGGCACAGCCGACAGCTGCTCGGTGGAATTTCCCACCGAGGCTGTGACTTTGTGTGCAAGTTTTTCCCTCCTTCTCTCTATGACATGTGGGTCCCACCCGGGGTTTTAACCTCTGAAATTTACTCCTAATCACTGTTGTAAACAGTGAGCCCCATAATACCCCTGGTGATTCATATTATTCACCCATGAGCCATTTGAATTGATTAGAATTCAAACTGGGTTTGGTTTGAATGAATTTCAGCACAAGTTCAGTTTTGAATTCAAATAAAGTTTGAATTTGCCCCACTTAGCTCATGTCAAGATCAACTCCAAATGGAGTGAAAATTGGTGTGTGAGCTCACAAAAATGTGCTGAATAAGAATATGCCTCCCACTATTAAATTCATGGGATAAAAACAGTTTGAATTTGAATATGGTTTCAAACTGCCCTCTTTCTAGCTATACCCAAAATGACCTCAAAAAGGTTTTGAATTTTGGTGAAACTTGGCATGGACATCCTTAGCATTGTGTAGGAGTTTTCATATGCCCAGCCCATCTATATCACATGTGGAAAATACCACTTTTGCAATATGTGAGTTTGTTCTCTAATGAGCATGTTGGTGGTGGTTACTTGCTCTTGATTTGTGTTCATCAACTTTCCTCAAATGAGGTTGGTGTGTATGGTGATGAACACTTCAAATATGTGTCAAAAACTGAGGCCCTTACATTCCTCCCCCCTTAAAAGAATCTCGTCCCGAGATTATAAGGTGAAAATGAGAGAGAGGACGGTGGAAAATTACCGGATATGCGACGTGAAAAAGTTGGGGTAGTTGGCGCGAAGAAATCCTTCGCTCTCCCATGTCGCTTCGTCCACAGAGTGATTACTCCATAGAACCTTGTAGAACCACAACATACGGTGGCATGTGGTTCGGGCCTTTTCATCAATAATCTGCACCGGTTCCTCTCGATAGGTGAGATCCGGTTGCAGTTCTTCAATGTCTTCCAGCTGAATGGTAGTTGATAGCTTGAGACACTTCCTCAGCTGGGAAATGTGAAAGACGTCGTGCACACCGGAAAGTGCTTCTGGTAATTTCAGCCGGTATGCCACTGATCCACATCTTTCGGTAATCTGGAATGGACCGATGAATCGGGGTGCCAACTTTCCCCTCACCCCGAATCTGTTTACACCCTTTATTGGAGACACACGTAGGTATACGTGATCTCCGACTTCAAACTGCAATGGGCGTCTTCTCCGGTCCGCATACTGTTTCTGACGGGATTGAGCGGCTTTTAGGTTCGCTTGAATCAGTCGAACCTTCTCTTCCGCTTTGTTGACAAGGTCAATCCCGAAGGTAACCCTTTCGCCAGACTCACACCAGTTCAATGGTGTGCGACATTTTCTCCCTATAGCGCCTCATAGGGCACCATCTTGATGCTGGCTTGGTACCCATTATTGTACGAGAACTCGGCTAATGGCAAGTGATCATCCCAATTCTTGCTGTGGTTGATAGCGCAAGCTCGTAGCATGTCTTCTAGGATCTGATTTACCCGCTCCGTTTGCCCGTCCGTTTGCGGGTGGTACGCTGAACTATGGATCAGCTTCGTCCCCAAGGCAGCGTGTAGCTGCTCCCAAAAACTGGACACAAATAAAGTGCCCCGATCTGATATGATGGTACGGGGTACGTCGTACAAGCATAGGATCCGTGAGATGTACAGTTCAGCGTACTTCTTGGCATTGTAGTTTGTGTTGACCGGGATGAAATGGGCAACTTTGGTGAGCCGATCGACGATCACCCACACAGAATCATGCTTTTGAAGAGTGGTGGGTAAACCGACGATGAAGTCCATGCTCACGTCATCCCACTTCCAGGCAGGAATGCCCAGTGGTTGCAGCAGTCCCGGTTTCCGCATATGGTCTGTCTTCACCCTTCGGCATGTATCACACTCAGACACGTATTTTGCAGTCTCCCATTTCATCCGTGTCCACCAAAACTTGCTTCTGAGTTCTTGATACATCTTGTTGCTGCCGGGGTGAATAGAAAACTTTGATAAGTGTGCCTCATCAAAGATTTTCTTCCGTAATTATGGGTTACGGGGTACGACGATCTGGTCCTTGAACCATAGGACGCCGTCTCCGTCCTTCCGGAAACATTTCAGCACCCCACTGTCTAGACGTCTCCGCAAATGTGACATGCCATTGTCATTCTTCTGGGCTGCCGCTATCTATTCACGGATGGTGGGGATCAAAGCTAGGTTGTAGAGAGCTCCGTGTGGAATCACATGTAGTGGTGGTTCGCTCTCTTCCAACGGTGTGATGGTCAGATTGTTGACGTGTGACTTGCGGCTCAGCACATCTGCCAATACGCTTGCCTTGCCCGGATGATAATGGATCTCTATTTCGTAATCCTTTATCAGTTCTAACCATCTTCGTTGCCTCATGTTCAGCTCCTTCTGAGTGAATATGTACTTGAGGCTTTTGTTGTCGGTATATAAATATACGAGGTTACCGAGTAGGTAGTGCCTTACATTTTCAGTGCAAGTACCACGGCAGCGAGCTCCAAATCGTGACTTGGATAATTCTGCTCATGGTTTCTAAGCTGCCGCGATCCATACGCGACCACTCTTCGGTCTTGCATCAGCACACATCCGAGCCCAATGCCGGATGCATCGCAGTAAACATCGAACGGTTTTGTTGTGTCTGGCTGCGCCAAAACCGGTGCTGATGTCTGGTGCTTGACTAAAGCCTTGAATGCTGCTTCACATGCTGGACTCCAAACATATTTGGTAGCCTTCTTCAGCAGCTCTGTCATCGGTTTGGCAATCTTTGAGAAGTTCGGAATGAACCTCCGATCATACCCCGCGAGTCCGAGGAAACTCCGTACCTCGTGAACAGTTCTCGGGGATTTCCAATTCAGCACTTGAGTGATCTTGCTCGGGTCTACAGCGATACCCTCTGCTGAGATGATATGCCCGAGGAAAGGCACTTGCGAGATCCAGAACTCGCATTTGCTGAATTTCACGTATAGCTTGTGATCCCGCAGCCGTTGCAAGACTATACGCAGATGCTTCTTGTGATCTTCCTCCGACTTGGAATATACCAGAATGTCGTCGATGAACACCACGACAAACTTGTCCAGCTCCGGCATGAATACCGAGTTCATTAAGTACATGAAGTGAGCTGGAGCATTGGTGAGGCCGAAGGACATGACCAGGTACTCATAAAGTCCGTACCTCGTCGAGAAAGCTGTCTTTGGAATGTCCTCCGCCCTTATCTTAATCTGATGGTACCCGGATCTTAAGTCCATCTTGGAAAAGATCTTTGCTTCGACCAACTGATCAAACAACATGTTGATCCGTGGCAACGGGTACTTGTTCTTGATGGTTACGGCATTTAATGGATGATAGTCCACGCAAAGCCGCAACGTCTCATCCTTCTTCTTCACAAATAATGCCGAACAGCCCCATGGTGAGGAGCTCGGCCTAATAAAACCCTTGTCCAGAAGGTCCATGAGCTGAGTCTTCAGTTCAGCCAACTCCTTGGGCGCCATCTTGTACGGCCTTCGGGATATCGACATGGTTCCCGGTGCAAGTTCAATCTTGAACTCCACCTCTCTATCGGGTGGCATCCCTGGCAAATTGTCCGGGAATACATCAGGGAACTCTCGGACCACTGGAATATCTTCCAATCTGATGGTTGTGGCTTGATAGACACTTGGAAGCTTTATTTCTGGACTGTCCAGAAATAATGAGTGAGACCCGTGCACTTCTGAGTTTAAGTGCACGACTCGAAGGACGGTGTCTAAAACAGCACCGTGGCGGGTTAACCACGACATCCCTAGGATGACATCGACCTTCTGTCCCTCTAATATAATGAGAGAGACGTGGGGTACACTCTACCCGCTAAGCATAATAGTGCTTTGGAAACCATTATGCTTGCCGAAATCTTCCCACCCGGTGAACAAATTAAATATGGACTATCGGTGGGTAGTATTGGCAAGCTGCGTTTAGCAATGAAAGCTTGGCTAATAAAATTATGCGTGGCGCCTGAATCAAACAGTACTATAGTGGGATGCTGGTGGAGTTGGAACATACCCGCAAGGATTGGCTCGCCCTTCGGCACGTCCTCTATGGCAAGCTGGTGGATGGTGCCGGGCCTAGGGTTTGCCTGCCGCGCATTAGTAGGGTTCCGGGGTTGATTCCTCCCCGGAAACTGCGGTGCCACTCCGCCGCCTTGCCTCGCTGGGCAACTGCTCGCGAAGTGTCCTGGACGACCACACTTGTAACATGTGGCCGCTGCTGGTGTAGTGCTCGCGGGACGAAAGCCCGGCATGCGCTGCTGAGGTGCATACGCACGCGGCATCACCCGCTGCTGCTGTTGTTGTGGAGGTGGTGCTGGCAGTGCCGGCCTGAATGCCGGTGAAGAATACGGCCGACTGCAGAACGGCATCGACCGCTGTGGTGGCTGCCAGCGTGGACCTGATGGTGGGCGATTCACCATCCGAAACTTCTGAGAAGGACCGCCTCCTTCTCCGCTGCTCTGCGGCGCGCTTCGCTTTCTCTCCGCCGCCGCTAACTCCTTACCAGAGTCCTCCTGAACAATCGCAGCATCAATGATGTCGTTGAGGCTGCCACGATTGAACATCGCCAACTTGTCCTTCAGGAGCGGGTTAAGCCCCTGGCAAAAGTGGTCCCGCCGCTTCTCGTCAGTATCTGCGTGATACGACGCGTAGAGCGCGAGATTGTTGAACGCTCTGGAGTATTCCAGTGTGTTCCGGCTCCCTTGTTGCAGGTGTAGGAACTCCTGTGTCTTCCTCTTCATCAAACCTGGCTGTATATGATAGGCCCTGAAGGCCGTCCGGAATTCCGTCCAGGTCATCACTCGGTCGGTGGGCTGTGAAGCACAGAAGTTGGCCCACCACACACTCGCGGATCCTCGGAGCTGCTGGACCGCGAACTGAGTCTTGCGCTGCTCGCTTATCTGGAGCAGCCCGAACTTCATCTCTATCGCGCGGAGCCAGTTGTCCGCGTCAAGAGGTTCATCCGCCCTTGAGAATACCAGGGGATGAGTCGCCAGGAAGTCGGAGTAGGAGCTCTGTTGATGCTCCTCATGATCTTGACGTCTCTCTGGGCGAGAGGTATTGGCGATAAGCGTTTGCATAAACTCCGTGTGCTGCTGATGTGAACCCGCCATTGCCGCGACGATGTCGGCCAATGTAACCGTTGGCAGTGGCGGTGGCGGTGTTTGCTGTTGCTGTTGCTGTCCCGAGGAGTCCTCGGGAGGCTGTTGGGAGGTTTCTCCCCCTTGGCTAGTACCTCCAACATTAGGGTTGGCACGAGTACGCGTCATTCTGAAATTCAAAACAGCAGCGATTAGCACATGTCTTACTTAAAATTCCATATGTAACAGTAGGTATTGAAGTGACACACGATTAATTTGCACAACATTCACATATATTGATAAAGCATAAACTTTATACAAGATACATTATTCTCGGGTCTCCGAGAAGTCGTGCTCATGTCGTCACTACCTATACATACGCTGCTGTCTACACGACATGTCACCGATTACAAAATTTGGGCTACACTACCCTAGCTGCCCTACATGGCAACTGTAACCCCCTACTCGGAGTAGAACTCGACCTCCTGTGGGTCGTCCTCCTCCGGTACTTCTTCTGGTGGCTCTGGGTCTACCACCTCTTCTCCCATCTCGGGTTCTCCCATTGCTGGAAGGCCCAAAACTACCGGTATGCCCAATACCGGAGGTACGAGGTCCTGCAAAGCATGCACCTCGTCCATAGCCTGGTTGTAGTCTTCTTCCCAGCCTTGCCCTTCCTCAATAGCGTCGTCTCGCTCTTGAGTAGGGTCCTCGTTCTGCTGGGTCAGATTCTGTACCAGTTCTTGCAACGCCGCGATGTCGACACGGCTCTTCTTCTTTGCCTTCTTCAGACGATGCAACTGATTGTGTTGTTCATTCAGTCGCTTGATCATCGGAAGGACCACATTACGGAGTGCGCTGTGAGCACTCTCAAAATGGTCTCCACGGCTCGTGCTCTCCTTGAGCTTTGTCGCGAGATGCTCCGTATGAACAGCTTGGCTGTCCATCACGTCGTTTCCCGCCCTCATCTGGAGGCTAAGGTTTGCCTCCGTGGGGCTGTACCTTGGGCAACTCGGGTCCTTTGCCTCCCGGTACCTCTCTTCCCACATATGCTGAGCCCGTCCCTCCACCGGAACGAGCGCGTATGGAGTGCCCTCCATAGCTTGCACGTGTAGTTGGCAGAAACGTGACATGGTGTCACGGGCTGCCACTTGCCACATCCCTTCCGGTTGTCTTCCTCTCACCGTGACGGTGAACGGCACCCAACCGGGTGGCGTAGGTCCTGCAGGGACTTCGACATGGATTGTCCACGTCTTGTTCCCCTCTTTGCCTTCTTCCTTGGTGAAGTACTGCGGCATCTGGTTGTACCCGAAATATTGGAGCATTTGCCACAATGCTTCCGGGTAGCCGCTACGGTGAGAACAGTGGGACACCACCCACCAGTTCTCCAACTGTTTATCTGCTGTCATCTGTAAAAATATATTTGAGAAATGTCAAATATTTATTTAAACAGTAAACCACTGAGTTATAACATAAGACATGTCATTGAACCCATAAAACTTGGAAACATAGTTCAAATTTTAAACAAATTTGACTGCCGATCTGCTGTTCCCATGACAGCCCTGACCAGTTTCCATTTCAACCTGATTTAGGCCATGTTAAATGCAAAACTAGTTCTGGAGCTCAACATCAAAGTTAAAGCTAACTTCAATAGATTTCCAGAAAGTATTTGCTTGGCCTAAGATCTGTCCTGGTTCAAAAGTTATGAGATGTCAAAGTTAACAGAATTTCTGGAAACAATTGGACAGCACCCCCCTGCTATAGGTACTGATTTGATCCAAGATTTCCAGTTAATTCTGCTCTAAATCTGACAAAACTTTTTGTTACAAAGTTGTAATCCATCTCATAAGCTTTCCAGAACTACCTTATTTTCTTTTTTTGGATTTTTATGCAGGAAGTTATACTCAATTTACAGAGAGTTTACAGCGAGTCTTTGCTCTGTCCTGTTTTCTGGACAGTTTCAACTCCACTGCATTTTTCGATTGGTTACGGGATAAAACACCTCTGGATCTCAACAGAAAAGTTGTAAAGCTCTTCCAAAGATTTCCAGAAATGTATCATATGACCCCAACCTCGAAAGAACTCAACCTCTAACTTCTGAGTAACTTCAGCCTTGATTCAGCTGAAAACAGAGTGCTCTGTCCTTAACAACCTATAAGTTGAAAGCTTATTAACTTTGAATATCCTGTTCAGGGGAAGGAGTTACATCAAGTTTTACTACTTTAGATCAAAACCTTCAAGTTTTAAATGAAGTTGTTCATTTAATGGGGTGTGACGTCGATGCGTCACCAGATTATGTCGGTACTACGTCCTCACAAAGAAAAACCTATACCGGACTTAGCCGGCTTCGTTAATTCAGTGGCACTAAACGTCACTCGCACACGGATGCTACACTTCTACTGTTTCGTGGTCAGGCTACCTGAAAAAACTCAAACAATCGTCAGACTCGGCTGCACACCGAGCCCGGAATCCATACAGTTCATACACCCGGCCGTCATCACTCGCCTGGATGTTCTCAAGCCAAACACGCCTTGAGTTACGTGTTCACGTTTAGGACCACGTGACGGGGTCTCCCAAATTGCACCACGCACGCCAGGGACAGACGTTGCTCGAATACCCCAAACGACATGAAGAGTCGTAGAGGATACTAAAGCGGGTCGGGTTACCTGCCACCCGTCGGGCTCCACCCTTTAGCTTGTGCGCACTGGTGGACAGCGCTTACGTGCACCCCCCAAGACATGAACGTCCCGAGATGCACGATTTTCCGACATAGTCAAATAAGTTAATATGCCACTTTCTATATACTAATAACATCCTTATATGGGCTACTAACTCGTTACTCACTGGATTTTTTTTGAAAAGGATGACCTTTGTAGTGCATTAAACCTCAAGCGAGCTCTGATACCAGCGCTGACACGACCCCACGGTCTTGTCGAGCCAGGATCACGCTGAGGCGTGCTGCGTTGCACAGCACCAGATAACACACGTCAAAGGTACAAAGCGGAAGCGAAGTTTATATTACATAAACAAGTTTATGAACATGTTTACATCAAAATAAGTCCAGTCTACACTCACAGGCGTAGACTACGCATCAAGTTCACGTTCAGCCCTTGAACGTGTCCTTACTAGCACACACGCACACTAACTTTGCGGCGTGCACGACTCCCACTCGACGGGGTTCCCCTCCTGGGGTTCCGTCTCCTCTTCGGGAGTCCCTTCCTCATATAACCCTGCAAAAGCTTCAAACACAAGCAGTGAGCACGAAGGCTCAGCAAGTCTGACCCATCTCACCTAAATATGGAACTTCTACATGAGGGGTGATGGGTACATGAGGTAAAAATCATTTGCAAGGACTCGCCTAATTAGTAGAACCTTATTTTCAAGTTTTAGCAGCAGGTTGTCGAGAACCTTATGCTAAGGCACATGAGAGAGCCGCAATCAAACAAGAAACACATTTCTCTCATGTACTTTGCCCAAAGTTGAAAAGAACTTTAGTTAGCTCTAGACTACAGCAAATCATTAACAATCATGTCCATCTTTCAATCAGCAATATTTTAACATGCAACTAGCCTGTTCTTTCTACGTCATGGTACAGTGAACAAGTGGTACTCACTGACCGTGAGGGACGGCGATTATAATCGATTTACACCTGCAGGGTTACCCGAACAACCCGTCACGTACGCCCGTACTCGATGTTGCCTACAACAACCATCACGGACGCCGTACGCAACCACCTTTCACCCGTCAGCCAAATATTGAACCGGTCCCATCGTCCCGAGCAAGAGGTCTCTGCACGCGCATCTCAGTGCCGCCAGCCGATTTACACCTCGAGCTCTCAACCTACCCTCTGAACGACGGGCAATGCCTCAATACCCAGCTACCCGAGTTACATCGGTTTCCCGGTTCCCATATAGCCGGTAGGTCTTCGGTACTGTTCTAGCATGTTCAACAGGCCCGCACCCGGCTCGGTCCTCAATCGACACAAGCGGAGCTACAGCACACAGGCCCCAAAGTCCTGCTGCCCTTACTCTCCGCTTGGTCTCATTTTCATGCCATGTGTTTCATGTGCTATTTCTACCCGAGTCGAGTGCCTCTAGCCTATGCTCGCGAGTAGTTCCAACTACTCGACTTGTACCGAATCCTACACTATCTTAGCATTGCAGTAGATAACGGGGTTTGCAATCTTAAACTCAACACCTGGTTTTCTTGGCTATGCAATTGGGTTTCCAAACAAGACTCTAATGCAAAGAATCATAATACTCAAGTGCTCAAAACAATAGAAATTTGTAAAAATGGTTAATGCAAACCAGAGCTTACCTTGCTGCTCTTGGTCTTAGGCTAGCTGTTCCTCCGGAGTAACGAAGTCTAGGACTTCGGGTTCCTCCTCGACCTTAGCGACTACATGATAGAAGAAGTACATGTATTAATTTAAATGCATTCATATTAAGTTTGAATTTGTGAAGTCTACAACCCTTACTAGACAGACCCAATGACTGTGAAACTTTTCCTGGGGCTTGGTTACAACCTAAACAGAGACTTGGTCAAGCTTTAGTTGCAGAAAAGCTCATTTGAGCCCTCCACAATTAATTATGTCCTTGACCTTAATTGAAGGCTCTTAGGGTGTTCTAAGGGTTTTCATGAAACAAACTATGACTTTCTGAAAACTAGATTTTCAGAAGGTTCTAATGGAGTTGGTATCACTTAATTTCAAGGTTCCTAGCTAAAGATATGAGCTAAACAATTTCAGAGAAAATTCTGAAAATGTTTCTGAACATTTTCTATTTTTTCTGGAACAGTTTCACTAATCACACAATTAGGTGGATCAAATGAGCTCAAATGGATCTGAAATTTTTATGGTAGTTCAGGTATATTTTGGTGAATATCACAGCAAAAGTTCAGGATTTTCCCCTAAAGGATTCTTCAGTTAAAATTCCAAACAATTTAAACTTTGAGGAATTAATTCTGGCGAAATAAGGGTTTTCATGAAGTGAAACTTGATTTTCTGGAAAGTTCTCAGAGAGCTGAATCCAACAAAATTTGTTTCACTCAATTTGGAGTTTTCTAGCTCAAGTTATGAGGATTTGAAGTTTGAAGGAAATCTGAAAATCGGGGGAAAAGTTTAAACTTAAGGGTGGGCCCCGGGGACACGCGTCGCACGCCGAGGCGACGGCACACCGTCGTCTGCGGGGTTCCTGCGCGCCAGCACAGCCGATCCCGGCTACACCCGATCCCGATTTAAATTTTTGAGCCGCTGACGCGTGGGCCAGCCGGCTTCGTCTACCTCTCGACGCACCGGCGCGCCCGCTCCGCCGCCCTCGCCGGAGCAGACCCGGAGCTCGCCGGTGCGCCGCTGCCGGACCTCCCATGGTCTGAAGCTCGCCGCCAGGGGGTTGTCGACGTCGAGGAACACGTTGGTGGTGTCAGTTCGGGCTGGCGGTGCCCGGAAATAGCCCGGCGACGTGCCGCGGCCTCGGTTGAGGTTCGGCGCCGTCGACCGTGGGTTCTAACCCGCCAACACCTTGAACAAACGGTCCTACAGCATCAGTGTACCTCTAGGAAGCTCGACAAGGTGTCAAAAGGGTTTAAAGATGGCGGCAAGTCGGTCGGCACCGTGGGACCGATCGTGCCCGCCATGACCATCCTTGATCGAGCTCGAAATTCGTCACTCCTAGACAGTTTCACGTCACGGATGCAGAAAGGAACTTGATCGCCGGCTAGTCCAGCGTCTATGTGCAAGATTTGATAGCTAGATAAGGATCATAGAGCGAGAATTTGAAGGATCTTTACCGGAAGCTCAGTTTAAGGTCGCCGGAGCAAAAACTTAGAATTCGCCGTGGATTCTTCACGGTCTGCTTCCAAACTTGGAGGAGAGTAGAACGGTGGTCGTGCACTCCTGTTGCTACCCTTGCTGGCCCGTGAAAATGCCTGTGGAACGCTGTCCACGAGCGCCTGACCTTCGGCTGAGTTTAGGTCGCCGCTGTGGCGATCGTTCTCGGGCAAGGGAGGTCGGAGCTCGGGGTTTCTGGCGTTGGGGAGGTAGAGGGCGATCTCAGGTTGCTGTCTAGCGGCTCAGGGACGAAGGAGGAGATTGTTTGCTGGTTTTCCCGATTGAGCAGAGAGCTGCGGCGAGAAACAATGCTGCTGCTCGGGTTTGCACGCGAGGAGATAAAGCTGGCCGACTCCTGCTCGGCTGAGGCGGTGCTGGTCGCGTGGGGGCGCGAGCAAGCCGCCCTGGGCGCCAGCGCGCGTGGAGGGGAAGCAGCTGGGGTGGCGCCGGTGGCTGCTCGGAGGCACAGCCGACAGCTGCTCGGCGGAATTTCCCACCGAGGCTGTGACTTTGTGTGCAAGTTTTTCCCTCCTTCTCTCTATGACATGTGGGTCCCACCCGGGGTTTTAACCTCTGAAATTTACTCCTAATCACTGTTGTAAACAGTGAGCCCCATAATACCCCTGGTGATTCAAATTATTCACCCATGAGCCATTTGAATTGATTAGAATTCAAAATGGGTTTGGTTTGAATGAATTTCAGCACAAGTTCACCTTTGAATTCAAATAATGTTTGAATTTGCCCCACTTAGCTCATGTCAAGATCAACTCCAAATGGAGTGAAAATTGGTGTGTGAGCTCGGAAAAATGTGCTGGATAAGAATATGCCTCCCACTTTTAAATTCATGGGATAAAAACAGTTTGAATTTGAATATGGTTTCAAACTGCCCTCTTTCTAGCTATACCCAAAATGACCTCAATAAGGTTTTGAATTTGGGTGAAACTTGGCATGGACATCCTTAGCAATGTGTAGGAGTTTTCATATGCCCAGCTCATCTATATCACATTTGGAAAATACCACTTTTGCAATATGTGAGTTTGTTCTCTAATGAGCATGTTGATGGTGGTTACTTGCTCTTCATTTGTGTTCATTAACTTTCCTCAAATGAGGTGTGTGTATGGTGATGAACACTTCAAATATGTGTCAAAAACTGAGGCCCTTACACACATGTTGCCCCCGGAGCTAGCCTCTGCAGAGGAGCGAGGCCAGTCCCGAAGGACACGTGTCAGCTTCCGAGCTAGTGCGCGAAGAAAAGAGAGGATCAGCCGCGTGGGGCGCGTGTCGCTCTAGGAGCTCACCTCCGAGAGGTCCGGGCCTTTCAGACATGTGTCGCTCTCGGAGCACACCTCCGAGAGGTCCAGTCCTATTGGACACCTGTCACCTCCGGCGCTTATCTCCGGGAGGTCCGACACTTTCGGACGCGTGTCACCTCCGGAGCTCATCTCCGGGAGGTCCTTCGCTGTTGGACATGTGTCGACCTCGGAGCTCGCCCCCGAGAAGAAAGGAAGTCCGGCATGTTAGGACATGTGGCACATCCGGAGCCACCTTCGAAGAGAGGGGAGGTCCGGAATTGACACATGGCACACCCGGAGCCACCTCCGAAGAGAGGGGAGGTCTGGAACTGACACGTGGTGTTCGCGGAGCTCGCCTCTTTTGAGAGAGGAGGTCCTGACCCACCAGACACGTGGCGCATGCAGAACTCGTCTCTGGAGAGAGGGGAGGTTCCCGCCCGCCAGGACGCCTGTCGCACGCGGAGCTCGCCTCTAAGGAAGAGGGAGGTCTCGTCCGCCTGACACGCGGCACAACCGGAGCTTGTCTCTGCTGAAAAGGGAGCCCAGGTTCCCGCAGGACACATGGAGCTTCCAGAGCTCATCACCGCGAAGGTAACGTGATTCTGAAGCGGCTTTTGCTTCTGTACGCACGGGAATACCGGTACGGGAGGACGCCGACATGAATTCCACAATGTTACCACACCAAATCAACTAAAGATAAGTTGTTAAGATCCAAAAACAGTTTGAATGGGACTCTTATTCGAAGTCCGATCAGATTAGAACTCTTCTCTTCCCGATTATAAATAGAACCGAAAACCTTTGGCCGCAACCAAGAACTTCTTTTCCACCTCCTGAGCCAACAACTTAGAGCCCTAGCCCCCAGCTCACCGAGTAAACCCCTTCGCCGGAGTACAACCGCCGGAGAGACCGCCGACGAACCCAGAGACGATTGTCATCGCTGGAGGAGAGCCAACAATCTGTTCTTGCTAGGAGAAAGAACCCGAGACCAAGAAGAACGTAAGGTAGGTCTCCAATACCACCTTACGACATCATCGCGTTTTCTTTGCATCTGTTCTTCGATTCCTTTTGAACAGAAGCTTTTTCGTGGACGGATCACGTGTTGATCGGTTTGATCTGAAGTCAAGATCATCACCAAGTCCACATTTGATCCGAACACCTCTGTTCATCGTAAAACTCATGCAAGCCATGCAAGAACACGTACAAACTGATCTAATAAAAACTGCATCATGGGAATTAACATGCATACACATCATCGCATCTTGATTAGAGTTTGTGCATGATATTGATTGCTGTGAATCTTGTATGTGCGTGATCGCGTATAGAAGGACAAGCTCAGGGAGCTGTCTACGACGAGCTGCAACAACAAGGTTTCGAGATCCAAGAGCAACCAGAACCGCAAGAACAAGGCAAGTGCCCCTTGACCATATTGATCCTATGTTTTGGAAAACTGTTTTGTTTGCGAAAAGGTGTGTGTGCTGAGTTAAACATGATGGGAAACCCTTGTCGCCAGGGAAGTTTATGAGTTGGGTATGGTTTTTAATTTTTGCTTCGCTGAGTCCACGGGATTTTGGGAAGCGAGATATATGTGTCTAACTAACTGCACTCGTAATGATAATGAGAAACTGATGTTGTTAATGAACATGGATCGGAGGGAGATCTAGGCAAGCCCAGGTTTGTGAATGAGGTAAAATGAGATGGTGGTTTACTTGCCGTAGATCTAAGGACCGGTTCATGCCAGCCATGCTAGGATAACAGTGCCACCACAAGGCCAAATATGGGTGCGGCTTAGCTGAGTAATTAGGTAAGTTACTAGATTGTTATGGACCGTGGAAGGCGCGGTGTAGCCGACACTTCCCCCGGGCCTGCTCTGGGCAGCCCGTGGAGGTTCTTTTCGGAGGGGCTAGTCACTCACGGAGAGCTTACACGTTAGGTACGATTGAAGGAGAGGCTTGACACAAGGATTTTTACGTGGTTCAGGCCGCCGGAGCGTAAAACCCTACGTCCACGGTGAGCAGAGATGCTCGTTGTATTGCTTGGTGCTCGGGAGCGAACCCTGCGTGAGAGTGTGTAAAAGGCTAACCCTCAGGTGTGAATGGCTGAGGTGCGAACCCACTGTAACGTTGCCTACCCGAGCCTTTTATAGTCCAAGGCTTGGGCGGCTTACAAGGTGGGCACCAGGGACCCGACAGGTGGCCCGGGTAACTTCCTACAAGCTACATAGTCTTGGCGCTGGCTTCGAGGTGGTCGTCCTGCCACCCTTCCTATGCTGCAGGCAAGGTGTAGCCGTTGGTGATGGCAGGGGCGGCAGGGTACGTCTTGTCCATGTCTTGTCACTGCCTTTAATGGTCTGCAGCTTCAGACACTGTGCACCTGTCTTGACTGTGACGGGTCGCAGCGCCTTCTGACAGGCATGCGCCATGCCTCTTCGTCTTGGGAAGGCACGGGTCTTGAATGCTTCGTACGGTAAAGGCATGACGCGCCTTTACTCCCGCTGCCTATCGCGCCGGGTGGGCAGCGCTGCTCTGCTGGCCACGTGTCAGGCCCTGAGCTCACCACTGAGGAGAGGGGAGCTCCGGCCCCACCGGACACGTGGAGCCTTCGGAGCTCACCCCCCGTGGAGGGGGTGAGTTCTGGCCTTCTGGGCCACGTGACAGGCCCGGAGCTATCCTCTGAGGGGAGGGAAGCTCCGGCCCCGCTGGACACGTGGAGACTTCAGAGCTCGCCCTTGCGGAGGGGGCGAGGTCCGGCCTCCTGGGCCATGTGGCATGCCCGGAGCTATCCTCCGAGGGGAGGGGAGCTCCGGCCCCGCTGGACACGTGGCGCCTTCGGAGCTCGCCCCTGCGGAGGGAGCGAGGTCCTTAGGTAGTTTTACCCTGTGCGCGGGGGTACCCGGTATCGAGGGTACCGATAGTGGCCCCCGGCCTCATCTCGGGGGAGGTAACGAGCCCGAGGTGGGGCCTTCTTCTACCCGCGCACTTTCTTGTCTTGAGTACTCCCTGTGCTGGCAGGGTCTTCATGGCTTCGGAGTTCAGCCTCTGAGGAGAGGGTGAAGCCTGGTATCGGAGCTCAGCCCTTGTGAAAGTGGGAGGTCTGGCTTTGGAGCTCGCCTCTAAGGAGAGGGCGATGGTCGGCATCGGAGCTCAGGCCAGCAGAGGGCGTGAGGTCTGGCATCGGAGCTCGGCCTCTGAGAAGAGGGGAGGTCCGGGAGGTGATCGGAGCTCAGCCTCTGAGAACAGGGGAGGTCCGGAAGGTCATCGGAGCTCAGCCTCTGAGAAGAGGGGAGGTCCAACATCAGAGTTCACCCCTGCGGAGGGGGTGATGTGCGTCTTCAGAGCTCAGTCCAGTGTAGAGTGCAAGGTCCGACTTCGGTGTTCACCCCTGCGGAGGGGGTGGTGACCGGCTTCGGAGGTCACCCTGTAGGGGTGTCGTCCGGCATCGGACCTCAGCCCAGTGTAGGACGCACGGTCCGGCTTCGGTGTTCACCCCTGGGGGTGGCAACCGGCTTCGGAGATCACCCCTGCGATAGGGGTGTCGTCCGGCATCGGACCTCAGCCCAGTGTAGGGTGCACGGTCCAACTTCAGTGTTCACCCCTGGCGGTGGCTACCGGCTTTGGAGATCGCCCCTGCGATAGGGGTGTCGTCCGGCATCGGACCTCAGCCCAGTGTAGGGCGCACAGTCCATCTTCAGTGTTCACCCCTGCGGGTGGCGACCGGCTTCGGAGATCGCCCCTGTGATAGGGGTGTCGTACGGCATCCGACCTCAGCCCAGTGTAGGGCGCACAGTCCGGCTTCGGTGTTCACCCCTGGTGGTGGCGACCGGCTTCGGAGATCGCCCCTGCGATAGGGGTGTCGTCCGGCATCGGACCTCAGCCCAGTGTAGGGCGCACGGTCCGGCTTCGGTGTTCACCCCTGGGGGTGGCCACCGGCTTCGGAGATCGCCCTTGCGATAGGGGTGTCGTCCGACATAGGACCTCATCCCAGTGTAGGGCGCACGGTCCGGCTTCGGTGTTCATCCCTGGGGGTGGCGACCGTCTTCGGAGATCGCCCCTACGATAGGGGTGTCGTCCGGCATCGAACCTCAGCCTAGTGTAGGGCGCACGGTCCGGCTTCTGTGTCACCCCTGGGGGTGGCGACCGGTTTCAGAGATCGCCCTTGCGATAGGGGTATCGTCCGGCATCGGACCTCAGCCCAGTGTAGGGCGCACGGTCCGGCTTCGGTGTTCACCCCTGGGGGTGGCGACCGACTTCGGATATCGCCCCTGCGATAGGGGTGTCGTCCGGCATCAGACCTCAGCCCAGTGTAGGGCGCACGGTCCGGCTTCTGTGTTCGCCTCTGAGGAGAGGGCGAGGGCCGGCATCGGAGGTCAGGCCCACGGAGGGTGTGAGGTCCGGAGGTCATCGGAGCTCAGCCTCTGAGGAGATGGTGAGGTCCGGCTTCAGAGCTCGCCTCTGAGGAGAGGGTGAGGGCCGGCATCGGAGCTCAGGCCCACGGAGGGCGTGAGGTCCGGAGGTCATCGGAGCTCAGCCTCTGAGGAGAGGGTGAGGTCTGGCTTCGGAGCTCGCCTCCGAGGAGAGCGCGAGGGCCGGCATCGAAGCTCAGGCCCATGTAGGGCGTGAGGTCCGGAGGTCATCGGAGCTCAGCCTCTGAGGAGAGGGTGAGGTCTGGCTTCGGAGCTCACCTCTGAGGATAGGGTGAGGGCCTGCATCGGAGCTCAGATCCACGGAGGGCGTGAGGTCCGGAGGTCATCAGAGCTCAGCCTCTGAGGATAGGGTGAGGTCCGGCCTCGGAGCTCGCCTCTGAGGAAAGGACGAGGGCCGGGATCGGAGCTCTGGCCCACGGAGGGCGTGAGGTCCGGCATCGGAGCTCAGGCCCACGGACGACGTGAGGTTCGTAGGTCATCGGAGCTCAGCCTGTGAGGAGAGGGTGACATCCGGCTTCGGAGCTCGCCTCTGAGGAGAGGGCGTGGGCCGGCATCGAAGCTCAGGCTCACGGAGGGCGTGAGGTCCGGGGGTCATCAGAGCTCAGCCTCTGAGGAGAGGGTGAGGTCCGGCTTCGGAGCTCACCTCTGAGGAGAGGGCGAGGGCCGGCATCGGAGTTCAGGCCCACGGAGGGCGTGAGGTCCGGCATCGGAGCTCAGGCCCACGGAGGGCGAGAGGTCCGGAGGTCATCGGAGCTCAGCCTCTGAGGAGAGGGTGAGGTGCGGCTTCGGAGCTCGCCTCTGAGGAGAGGGCGAGGGCCGGCATCGGAGCTCGGGCCCACGGAGGGCGTGAGGTCCGGAGGTCATCGGAGCTCCGCTTCTGAGAAGAGGGGAGGTCCGGGAGGTCATCAGAGCTCACCCCAGTGGGAGGGGTGAGGCCCGGCTTCAGAGTTCACCTCTACAGAGGGGGTGATGACCGGCTCTGCTCAGAGGTCCTCCCTTCCCTATCTCCTAGTCATATTTGGCTTACTGTCCCGGGCGGGAATACGGGGCTCGGGCAATCTAGTGCACTCGGTCCCGGAGGTCCGGCCCCCAGCCCTAGTCAGGGTGTAATCGTCCGGCCCCCTAGTACTCAGGCCGTAGCGCTGGGGAGGCAGAGTGCGCATGCTTTGGGTGCAGGACCGGGCAAAGCAAGGCTCCTGGACCCCCCGCTCTGGCGTAGGTCTTTTCCTAGAGGAGACCGACTGGTGTCACAGTACCCTGACTTGGGGAGGTCCGAGAGGCCCTCGGGCCATCGGCAGGTACCCTAAGCGCGGCCGCACTCGGCAGGATAGCAAATGCCAACTATGCATGAGATCAGGAAAGAGGAACCGAGTGTACAACAGGCGTACACTATCTAGAGCGTGGGGAGGTGATCATATAAATTAATGTGTAATTTAAATGAACACCTAAGTAAGCATGGTGAACTTACTGGGATAGCGCCGGAGCGCCTGTCTTAGGCTCCCATGCACGGACCGGTGGCGCTAGGGCGTCTGTTGGTACCGTGCGGTCCGAGGCGTTGCTCACCATCTTGCCTCTACGACGAGGTAGATGGTTGAGCAGGGCGTCGTCCCCGCTGCAGCAGAGGATTGACGGCAGCAGCGCCGAGGTCGTTGATGTCACGGATCCACTGCTGGGTGACCCCCTGGAGGGCGTCTTCAGCAGGCGGATTGTCCAGGAGCGCTTCTGCGGCGGCTAGAGCGCTTGTTTGGGAGACACTCGGCGCTGCAGCAGATCTTGGGCTTGCTGGAGTCCGCGCCGCCGGAGTCGGCTGCTGGCTTCCAGCTTGCCCCGACACACTCCATCCTGAGTGTGTCGAGGCGTAGGCCTCACTGGTCACCGTTCGCCGGGAACGTGGGCGAGGAGAGCTTGCCGCTGAAGGAAGATTCATCATCTTCGTCGGCTTAAGCACATCGCGCGAGAGGGAAAAGCCCCCAACCTAGCGCGCCAAATGTCGAAGTGTGTAGCCGACACTTCCCCCGGGCCTGCTCTGGGCAGCCCGTGGAGGTTCTTTTTCAGAGGGGCTAGTCACTCACGAAGAGCTTACGCGTTAGGGACGATTGAAGCAGAACCTTGACACAGGGATTTTTACGTGGTTCAGGCCGCCGGAGTGTAAAACACTACGTCCATGGTGAGCAGAGTGTGTAAAAGGCTAACCCTCAGGTGTGAATGACTGAGGTGCGAACCCACTGTAACGTTGCCTACCCGAGCCTTTTATAGTCCAAGGCTTGGGTGGCTTACAAGGTGGGCCCCAGGGACCCGACAGGTGGCTCCGGGGTGACTTCCTACCAGCTACATAGTCTTGGCGCTGGCTTCGTGGTGGTCGTCCTGCCACCCTGCCTATGCCGCAGGCTAGGTGTAGCCGTTGGTGATGGCAGGAGCAGCAGGGTACGTCTTGTCCATGTCTCGTCGCTGCCTTTAATGGTCTACAGCTTCAGACACTGTGCGCCTGTCTTGACTGTGACGGGTCGCAGCAGATCCTGACAGGCGTGCGCCATGCCTCTTCGTCTTGGGAAGGCGCGGGTCTTGAATGCTTCATACGGTAAAGGCATGGCGTGCCTTTACTCCCGCTACCTATCGCGCCGTGCGGGCAGCGCTGCTCTGCTGGCCACGTGTCAGGCCCAGAGCTCACCTCTGAGGAGAGGGGAGCTCCGGCCCCACTAGACACGTGGAGCCTTCGGAGCTCACCCCCGCGGAGGGGGCGAGGTCCGGCCTTCTGGACCACGTGGTAGGCCTGGAGCTATCCTCCGAGGGGAGGGGAGCTCCGGCCCCACTGGACACCTGGAGCCTTCGGAGCTCGCCCTTGCGGAGGGGGCGAGGTCCGGCCTCCTGGGCCATGTGGCAGGCCCGGAGCTATCCTCTGAGGGGAGGGGAGCTCCGGCCCTGCTGGACACGTGGCGCCTTCGGAGCTCGCCCCTATGGAGGGAGCGAGGTCCTTAGGTAGTTGTACCCTGTGCGCGGGGGTACCCGGTATCGAGGGTACCGACACGCGGGGAATAGGAGTCGAGTGAGGACTGCCCTGGGAACTGCATGGCACAAGAGGGGGCCCGTGGGTGGGAGAATTGGAGATTCTAGCCTGCCGGTGAAACCTTAGTGAGTCCATACATCTAGTAACCCCTTTGTAAAGGCTATTTTGTGATCTCTTGACCTACACCGACGGTTGTGTACTGGTATAATGGAGGTTCTACAGTCGCCAACAGGTGACAAAATCACAAACTTGTGGGTAAAGTGGTACAAACTCTGAAGAGTCTTAAAACTATCATGATAGCCGAGCTTACGTCACGAGCGCCTTGACAACTCACATGATTAGATGGGATGGTTATTGGGAGGTTATGGTTTTGGTTATGGTTTGATTTGGTTTTTAGGACTGTTGAGTCCGGGTGATAAGATTGGTTGCATGACTGTTGAGTCATGGCAACGAGGTTGGTCTCTGTGTGAGACGGAATTGTTAGAGATGAAATGGTAGCGAATACGAGATGGTATTCGTGAGATGGTAGCGAATACGAGAAGGTATTCGTGAGCAAAGTTGAGAAAGATTAATGTCTGGTTGAGACATGGAAAGTGATGAAACATGATGGAGGTATGTTGGTATTTTAATACATGTTAGGATTACATTCACTTAAATCTAAATTGCTGTTTATCATGGTTTTGAGAAATAAACTTTGCTTTCTGCAATGAGCCTTTTTATACCTTCCTTGTTGTGAGCTACATATCGTATTTTCCCGCACTTTCTGAGTACATCATTGTACTCAAACTTGCATTATTACTTCATCGTCAACTACAGGAGAAGATTACTATGAAGACCAAGTGGAGTCTTAGGCATGTAATCTGTCCTCAACCTTGTCTGTGGGGATGGAGTAGAGATGGAGCCACTGCTTCTTAGATTTGCTTCCGCACTAGAATAAAGACTTCCGCTGCTAGATATAGACTTCCGCTGCTAGCATGAGTCCAAGACTCATGAGACTTTGTAATAAACCCTGTTATTCGTGGTAATATATATTCTGAATTCAGTTTGTGGAACATATGTATATGTGTGATGAACATCTTGGGCACACATATGCATCAGTTCTCGATTCCATGGTTTTTCACAGAATTGAGGGCGTCACAGATTGGTATCAGAGCCACTGTTGAGGGTAGATTACGCACCTAGATACAATATACAGATTGGTATCAGAGCCACGGTTCATGGTAGGTTACACACCTAGATAGATAAGTCACAGATTGGTACCAACCTACCATAGTGGATCAAAGATCACACAAGCCTAGATAGAAAATACAAGTTGGTATCATACACAGATTGGTATCAACCAGTAACGGGTTGATCGTAGATCACATAGCCAGATAGGTCACAAAATTAGAGCTGCTATGCCTAGTCACAGATTGGTACAATCCACAGATTGGTACCATGCTACCAAGGTTGACTGTAGGTCACAAACCTAGATGATCACAGATTGGTAGCTAAACCACGTTGACTGTAGGACGCACCCTAGTAACAGATTGGTGATAGAAGCTACGCTGACCATAGGATGCGAGCCTAGGATGCATAGATTGGCATTGGAACCACCTTGACATAGGATGCAAGCCTAGGAGAAGCCATAGTTGAATCATAGATTTGTATCACCCCAAACCACCTTGACATAGGGTGAAGTCACAGATTGATATTCACCCTAAACCACATAGGACTCCCATTGAAAAAGTCTTGAATAGGAGTTGTGTGAGCCTTTGTGATAATTGCTTGTGCTTGTGTGCTTAGTGTGAGTTGTGGGACGTCTCAAGCGTTGTCCATATCCACACATAAGTAGAAAGAGGTGTGAGATGCTTCAACACTTGTTCACATCCTCATATGGGCTAATATATATACAGTCCATCCACCTTGATGCATATAGTTGGGAGGCATCCATCTAAACTTCTAAAACCTCTATTCTATACAACTCTCTCTCAATATGGTGAGAAGAAATGCCAGCCGTCCATGGAGGAACGTCCAAGAAGAGGATGGCCACGATGAAGTTCCTGTTAACCCCGGAGCTGGTGAAAACAACCTAGAACGGATAATGGCCATGCAGAATCAGCTTATGCAGACCATGATCCAATCTTTGGGTCAGATGCAGGCCAACAACAACAACCCTGTTCCGGCACCACCGCCACCACTGATGTGGACATCACTCCTGCAGATATACACAACACTCACATGGTAGACATGCAAGGTCCAATTACTAGAGCTCGAGCACGACAATTGAATTTAGAGGTGAGCTCGTTCCTGAACAGTTCTTTATATGTGAATTTTGAGAGTATGTTGCTACCTAATGGATTAATTATGATTAGGAACCATGGAGAGGACATGGAGATACATGGAGAGGGGTTTGGAGGCGTGGAGGACCAGAAAATACGCCAACAAGAAGTTAGAGACCGAGACCAACTCAAACTCGAGCCCAACTCGGGCCCAGGAGCAGTACACCTTAAAATGGATGCACAGGAGGCATACGGAATCCGTTTTTGACGTTCTACATATGCACGGAAAGCTACAAGGATAAAATTTCCAATGGAACTGGCCCCACATCAAAATTCTGTCGGAGTCCACAGGAAACTTCGAAACAATATAAAGTTTAGAGTCTGTCAGGGTGTTGCATCACCTAGTTGGGCCATTGAGCCTTGTATCGAGTCCAAGTCCATTATGTACGTGTATTAGGGTTAGGTCACGACCCTAGCACCCCCCTGGTCGTTCTCCACCTCCTTTATACCCCCTAGCCGCCGTCACAAACAGCTGGGTTTTGCTTAGTTAAATCTATCATTGAACAGTGTCGCCGATCATCGATTGTGAGACCCCAAATTCGTGATCAATTAAGTTTTGATTGCAACTTCTCTGTTTTTGCTTGTGTTCTTGATTGCGCTTGCAGGGATAAGCCTTCGTGGCGAGGTCATTCGTGTGACATGGGTGATAACCAACGGAGTAGTGGTGTAGTGATTGCCATTCGTGATCAATTAAGTTTTGATTGCAACTTCTCTGTTTTTGCTTGTGTTCTTGATTGCGCTTGCAGGGATAAGCCTTCGTGGCGAGGTCATTCGTGTGACATGGGTGATAACCAACGGAGTAGTGGTGTAGTGATTGCGGGGTTTCGTTCGTTCGGAGCCTTGGATCATCAACGTCGAGATCTCCACCCAATCAAGTTTACCCTACCTCTCGGAAGATCGGGACACATCCTCCTATCAATTGGTATCAGATTTCCAGGTTCACTGTGACGTATACCTGTGTGCCCTTTAGATTTATTTTGTTTCAGTCCTATAGTCCACAAAAAGCCACAAAAAAATTTTAGTTTCCTTGACCTACAACCCCCGCTCAACCATTTGCACAATTTAGTTTCGGAGTCCGTAGTTCTGAGTTCGTGTCCTAGGTTAAGTCTGGTTGCTGGTTTAGATTTGTTTTGGTTCAGTTTTGTTTCTTCCATCCGCTGCCATCTACAAAAAACCAATCTACAAAAAAATTCCATCCACCGATTCGTTTCTGTTGCAGTTTCCACCACCACCAAAACCTGATTCGGGGTATCCTCCTTAAAACGGGCATAACATTTCGCTCGTAACTCCGATTGAGGCGCATTTTTTTCCCAGAAAGGTCTCGAAAAAGTCCACATACGGCATTTTCAAAAAAAATAAAAAATAAATTAAGAAGGCCCTCGTTTCGAACTTCGAAGTTCCAGCACCAGTTTTTGTCCAATCGCTCCTGAATTTGTGCCGATCTCATCTTTCATCGGTTTGAGCTAATACTTGGTGCTGTTTCTATTCTTGTGCCCCTGGTTGAGAAAAAATATAAAAAAAATAAAGAGAAAAAAGATTTTGATTTCTACTAGTGCTTCAAGACAAAAACAGGAGGCTAAGGGGTTTTCTAGTTGTGCTATTTCTGTGTGGGTGCTGGATACTTGCTGATATTATCCTTGTTGTTCATCATCATTCATCCTTGTCCTTGCTTGTTGCCACAACTGTTCTAATACATTCTTAAGCCAGCAACTAGGTGAAATTCTTTGGACTCTTATTCAGCATTGCTATCTGTTACTAACTTGTGTGCCACATACATATACTGCATTTGAGCCTTCCAAGCTCCACCTTCTCTCGAGCAGAACAGGTAACCTTTGCAATCACACCCACTCTCTGCTTGCTTCACACCAGTCACCGTTGGCCACCTGCAGTGCTGGTAAGAAACTTGTAAGAGCGGGGTAAGACGCATCTTACTGATCGATTTTCCACCGACTTCGGAGAGCGTAGTAATAGGGTTCTTCACGATCTTTTTGTCTTCATTTCTGTTTTGTACTAACAATGACAAGAAAGAAGCCTATGGATAAGACCTCTGGTTCTACACCTCCGAATGATGATGAGTGCGTTTCCCATATGGAACTAAAGGACATGATGCGGGCAATGACTGAAGCTTTCAACAATTACCAGACCACTACAACAGCCACCTTTCAGAGGCTCCATACAAGTGTTGCTGGTCTGACCACACGGTTGGACGAGATGGAGACTCGTATTCCCCAACAAGCTACACCCTCTATCATCCTTGATGGTGATGCACATGCTCACTACGACACAGAGGATGACTTCAATAACGATGAGGTTGATGCACAGCAGCGCCGTCGTCCTCGACGTAATCGTCAAGGTATGGGAGGTAGACCTCGTCCTCATGCTCCTGAACAAGATAATGATCCTTATGCTAAGATTAAGTTTTCTATTCCAACATTTTATGGATCTTATGATGCTGAGACTTACTTGGATTGGGAGATGACGGTAGAACAAAAATTTAGCTCTCATATTGTTCCTGAGCGACATAGAGTTAGACAAGCCACTAGTGAGTTTAAAGATTTTGCTATAATTTGGTGGAATGAACTTGTCAATACACGTAATGCACCACGGACATGGGCTGCGTTAAAAGAAGAGATGCACAGTAGGTTTGTTCCTCCTTCATATAGACGTGATCTTCTTAAGAAATTGCAATGCTTTGATCAGGGTGACATGACTGTCCAAGAGTACTACCAAGAGTTGCAGAAAGGTATGCTTCGTTGTGGGGTAGTTGAGGATCAGGAAGACTAAATTGTTAGGTTTCATGGGGGCTTGCGGCGTGAGATCCAGGACATAGTTGAATACAAGGAATATCATTCTATTCAATGTTTATTTCAACTTGCTATGTTAGCAGAAAAAGAAGTGCAGGGTCGCCAACAGCAGCGGCGGAGCAACACTTTCACGCCTCGACAATTTCAGGTGCCATCCAAAGCAGCGCCCTCCTCGAGCGTACGTGCTTCTACAACACCCTCCACGGGTGTTGTACGCAGCAGCATCGCACCTTCTACATCACGGGGACAAGATAACAGCAAGTCCCAGATGCCTCCAGGTATTGCAGCAAAGGCGGCTGCACCCAACACTTCGACAAGTCGCAGCTCTGACATCAAGTGCCACCGCTGCCAGGGACTTGGCCATATGCAACGAGATTGCCCCAGCAAACGGGCGATCATTGCCACTGCTGATGGTGGGTATGTTAGTGCTTCTGATATTGAAGATGAAAATATTATTGCAACTAACATTTCAGGTTCGGATGATGGTGCTGAGGAGGTTCTTCGTACATCTGCGACAAAAACTATAGGACTTTGATTGTGCAGCGAGCTTTGAGTGCCACAGTTTGAGAGGACGACAACCTCCAACGTCACAACCTTTTCAACATTTTCTCGTTGTCAAGGACTGCCGTGTACATACCATCATTGATGGTGGTAGCTGCAACAATTTGGTGAATGTTGATGTGGTCAAGAAGCTTACCTTGATCACACGGGAGCATCCCCACCCTTATCACATTCAATGGTTTAACAACAATGGTATGGTTAAGGTAACACAAACAGCAAGGATACATTTTTCCATTGGTTCTTATCATGATTTTGCTGATTCTGATGTGGTACCTATGGATGCTTGTTCTCTTTTGTTGGGACGTCCTTGGGAGTTTGATACTGATGCTATTCACCATGGTCTATCTAATAAGTATACTTTCATGCATAAGGGCAAGAAAATTAAGTTGCTTCCTATGAGTCCCACTGAAATTGTACAATTTGAGCAGGAGAAAAAGAATAATGCTAAGCAAAAGGGTGTTTTCAATTCTGAAATTCAGCAACCTATTAAGTTGAAAAATCCTATTTTGCTTGCAACTAAATCTGATCTTGATGATTTATATGCCTCTAATGGAACTTGCTATGCTTTAGTGTGCAAACATGCTTTATATTCCATTGAGGATACATCCATTGTCTTGCCACCTGCTGTTGCTAACCTTTTGCAGGAATATATGGATGTTTTTCCATCAGAGATACCCCCTGGATTACCACCTGTGCGAGGCATTGAGCACAAGATTGATTTGGTTCCAGGGGCGAGCTTGCCAAACCGTGCTGCCTACAGGACCAACCCCGACGAGACTAAGGAAATTCAGTGACAAGTCCAAGATCTTCTGGACCACGGGTACATTCGTGAGAGTCTTAGTCCTTGTTTTGTTCCTGTTCTTTTGGTTCCAAAAAAAGATGGCACGTGGCGCATGTGTTGATTGTAGAGCCATCAATAACATTACGATTCCTTATCGCTATCCTATTCCTAGATTGGATCACATGCTTGATGAGTTGAGTGGTTCTGTTATTTTCTCCAAGATTGATTTGCGTAGTGGGTATCATCAGATTCGTATGGATTTAGGTGATGAATGGAAAACTGCTTTTAAAACTAAATTCGGACTTTATGAATGGTTAGTCATGCCATTTGGTTTAACTAATGCGCCCAGCACTTTCATGAGGTTTTACGTGCTTTCATTGGTAAATTTGTGGTGGTTTACTTTGATGATATCCTTATTTACAGCAAGTCATATGATGAGCATCTTGAACATTTGCGTTCTGTTTTTAATGTCTTGTGCGATGCACGTTTATATGGTAACCTTGAGAAGTGCACCTTTTGCACCGATCGTGTGTCTTTTCTTGGGTATGTTGTTACTTCGCAGGGCATTGAGGTGGACGAGGCAAAGATTGTTGCCATCACGAGCTGGCTACTTCCGACTACGATCACACAGGTTCGGAGTTTTATTGGTCTCGCAGGATTCTACCGGTGTTTCGTGCAGGATTTCAGCACCATTGCGGCACCTCTCCACGAGTTGACAAAGCATGGAGTGCCGTTTCGATGGGGACCAGCACAACAACAAGCTTTTGATGTTCTCAAGTTGAAGCTCACACAAGCACCATTGCTGCAACTTCCTGATTTTGAGAAGACCTTCGAGCTTGAATGTGACGCGAGCGGCATTGGCATTGGAGGAGTGCTAATTCAAGGAGGTAAACCTGTTGCCTTCTTTAGTGAAAAATTGCATGGGCCTTCGCTGAATTATTCTACATATGACAAAGAACTTTATGCTTTAGTGCGTGTCTTGCAAACTTGGCAACGTTACCTATGGTCTAAAGAATTTGTCATACATTCAGATCATGAGTCTTTGAAGTATCTTAAAGGACAAGCTAATCTGAACAAACGTCATGCTAAATGGATTGAGTTCATAGAATCATTTCCTTACATCATTAAACATAAGAAAGGGAAAGACAATGTGATTGCCGATGCTTTATCTAGACGTTATACCATACTATCCCAACTTTCTCATAAAATCTTTGGTTTGGAAACCATAAAGAGGTTATATGCTACTGATTTGGACTTCAAAGATTCCTTTGAAAATTGTAGAGAGGGAAGAACGTGGCAAAAATTACTGCTGCGTGAAGGCCTTCTCTACCGTGCTAACAAGCTGTGTGTTCCAGCTAGCTCCATTCGTCTTTTGTTGTTGCAGGAAGCGCATGGAGGTGGTTCGATGGAACATTTTGGTGTTAAAAAGACAGAGGATGTGCTGGCCGCTCACTTCTTTTGGCCACGAATGAGGCGTGATGTGGAGCGCTACGTTTCACGTTGCACGACATGCAACAACGCTAAGTCTCGACTTAACCCACATGGTCTTTATATGCCTCTTCCGGTTCCTGGTGCACCTTGGGAGGATATTTCTGTTGACTTTGTTTTAGGATTGCCTAGAACAAAGAGGGGGAGGGATAGTGTCTTTGTGGTTGTTGATCGTTTCTCTAAAATGGCTTATTTTATACCCTGTCACAAGACCGATAATGCTTCACATGTTGCTGATTTGTTCTTTAATGAGGTTGTGCGTTTGCATGGTGTTCCCAATACTATTGTTTCTGATAGGGATGCTAAGTTTTTGAGTCACTTTTGGAGAACTTTATGGTATAAATTGGGAACAAAGTTGCTGTTTTCTACTACTTGTCATCCACAAACTGATGGGCAAACGGAGGTAGTTAATCGTACCTTATCTACTATGTTGCGGGCTGTTTTGAAAGACAATTTGAGGTTGTGGGAGGAGTGTTTGCCACATATTGAGTTTGCTTATAACAGGTCTATTCACTTCACAACCAAGTTAAGTCCGTTTATGGTAGTCTATGGTTTAAATCCTCGTGCTCCAATTGATTTGCTATCTTTACCACATACTGAAATTGTGAACTTAGATGCTACACAACATTCTGAATTTATTCTTAAGTTGCATGAAACTACTAAGTTACAAATTGAAAAAAAATGAATGAAAAGTATCACATTGCTGCTAGTAAAGGTAGGAAGGAGGTAAAATTGGAACCCGGTGATTTGGTGTGGGTTCATTTGAGAAAAGATAGGTTCCCGGATTTGAGAAAGTCCAAACTCATGCCACGTGCTGCTGGACCTTTTAAGGTTCTTGAGAAGATAAATGACAATGCATATAAACTTGAGTTGCCTCCCGAGTTTGGGGTTAGTCCCACATTTAACATTTCAGATTTGAAGCCATACTTGGGAGAAGAAGATGAGCTTGAGTCGAGGACGACTCCAATGCAAGAGGGGGAGGATGATGTGGACATCACTCCTGCAGATATACACAACACTCACATGGTAGACATACAAGGTCCAATTACTAGAGCTCGAGCACGACAATTGAATTTAGAGGTGAGCTCGTTCCTGAACAGTTCTTTATATGTGAATTTTGAGAGTATGTTGCTACCTAATGGATTAATTATGATTAGGAACCATGGAGAGGACATGGAGATACATGGAGAGGGGTTTGGAGGCGTGGAGTAACAGAAAATACGCCAACAAGAAGTTAGAGACTGAGCCCAACTCAAACTCGAGACCAACTCGGGCCCAGAAGCAGTCCACCTTAAAATGGATGCACAGGAGGCATACGGACTCCATTTTTGACGTTCTACATATGCACTGAAAGCTGAGAGGATAAACTTTCCAATGGAACTGGCCCCACATCAAAATTCTGTCAGAGTCGACGGGAAACTTCGAAACAATATAAAGTTTAGAGTCTGTGTCACACCCGGTTTCTCCGAAGAACAACCGAGTTAATATCACATGTATGCCAGGATCATTTTCTCATACATGTGATGACAAATAGTGAAGCATCATTTATTACAAGCCAGGTGTCGAATATAAATAAGTCTTACAAAACATAGAACTCGATGGACGATAATAAGTTCATCACAAATAAATAAACTAGCAGCGGAATATTATTCTTGTGGGCTCCGTCACAGGCGTTGTCCGGGGGGTCTCCATGAACCTAAAAACCTTCTTCGGGTCCAAAGACTTGGTCATTATACACCACCTCATTATCTTGACCTAAGCAGCAATATAAACCAACAAATATGCAAGGTTGAGTACCGATGGTACTCAACAAGTGTGGGAAAGTTATGTCATGCATGGCTAGAACAAGGAGAGGTTGAACAAATGGTTAAAGCACTATGCAATTAATACCTATCACCTTAGCTAATTAAGCACCTACATTACTACACAGGTGAAATGGTCCCAATCTCCCATCCCATCATCATAATCCAATAACTATAACATCATTTCCAATGTTAAGCTCCCCGCTTAACATCCACAACTTCCAAAACCATCAATCCTCTAATCATGAATAAGTCCAAGCCGCTCTTGACCGTGAGCACGGCTGTCATGATAGTTTTGACTCTGCAGAGTTTGCACCACTGTACCCACATGTAGTAATTTCATCCCCCGTTGCCGGGTGGACTAAAAGAACCTCCATTAAGCCAGTGGACACGAACCACATTCACACTTCACAAGTGTGTAGCCAGGAGATCACTATGAAGCCTTTACAAAGGGATTTGCGACGAGTGTGGGCCCACTGAGGTTTCACCCCTAACAGCATACAAGAGGCTCCAATCCCGCTGCAGTGGCCCCCTCTTGAGCCTTGCGGTTCATATGGTAGTCCAGCTGACACCTATTCCCCGCACCATCCAACACACCCATACTACACCGGGGATACACCTAATTAATTGGCCAAGCTGCCCCATCTCAGCATGTGGTTGGCACGGTAAAGCCAGGTTACATGCTCCATGAACCGGTCCTTAGGATCTAGGCAAGTACTAAACACAAACCCGAGTCTCGTGCACCCAGCACCAACAAAAACATCCAACTTTCCTTGATCCCTACCTCTACATAACTCACAATATCTCATTCAAGAGTATGGTTTAGAGTCTGTGTCACATCCGGTTTCTCCGAAGAACAACCGAGTTAATATCACATGTATGCCAGGATCATTTTCTCGTACATGTGATGACAAATAGTGAAGCATCATTTATTACAAGGCAGGTGTCAAATATAAATAAGTCTTACCAAGCATAGGTCTCGATGGACGATAATAAGTTCATCACAAATAAATAAACTAGCAGCGGAATATTATTCTTGTGGGCTCCGTCACAGGCGTTGTCCGGGGGGTCTCCATGAACCTAGAAACCTTCTTCGGGTCCAAAGTCTTGGTCATTATACACCACCTCATTATCTTGACCTGAGCAGCAATATAAACCAACAAATATGCAAGGTTGAGTACCGATGGTACTCAACAAGTGTGGGAAAGTTATGTCATGCATGGCTAGAACAAGGAGAGGTTGAACTCATGGTTAAAGCACTATGCAATTAATACCTATCACCTTAGCTAATTAAGCACCTACATTACTACACAGGTGAAATGGTCCCAATCTCCCATCCCATCATCATAATCAAATAACCATAACATCATTTCCAATGTTAAGCTCCCCGCTTAACATCCACAACTTCCAAAACCATCAATCCTCTAATCATGAATAAGTCCAAGCCGCTCTTGACCGTGAGCACGGCTGTCATGATAGTTTTGACTCTGCAGAGTTTGCACCACTGTACCCACATGTAGTGATTTCATCCCCCGTTGCCGGGTGGACTAAAAGAACCTCCATTATGCCAGTGGCCACGAATCACATTCACACTTCACAGGTGTGTAGCCAGGAGATCACTACGAAGCCTTTACAAAGGGATTCCCGAAGAGTGTGGGCCCACTGAGGTTTCACCCCTAACAGCATACAAGAGGCTCCAACCCCGCTGCAGTGGCCCCCTCTTGAGCCTTGCGGTTCATATGTTAGTCCAGCTGACACCTATTCCCCGCACCATCCAACACACCCATACTACACCGGGGATACACCTAATTAATTGGCCAAGCTGCCCCATCTCAGCATGTGGTTGGCACGGTAAAGCCAGGTTACATGCTCCATGAACCGGTCCTTAGGATCTAGGCAAGTACTAAACACAAACCCGAGTCTCGTGCACCCAGCACCAACAAAAACATCCAACATGCCTTGATCCCTACCTCTACATAACTCACAATATCTCATTCAAGAGTATGGTTTAGAGTCTGTGTCACATCCGGTTTCTCCGAAGAACAACCGAGTTAATATCACATGTATGCCAGGATCATTTTCTCATACATGTGATGACAAATAGTGAAGCATCATTTATTACAAGCCTGGTGTCGAATATAAATAAGTCTTACAAAGCATAGTCTCGATGGACGATAATAAGTTCATCACAAATAAATAAACTAGCAGCGGAATATTATTCTTGTGGGTTCCGTCACAGGCGTTGCCCGGGGGGTCTCCATGAACCTAGAAACCTTCTTTGGGTCCAATGTCTTGGTCATTATACACCACCTCATTATCTTGACCTGAGCAGCAATATAAACCAACAAATATGCAATGTTGAGTACCGATGGTACTCAGCAAGTGTGGGAAAGTTATGTCATGCATGGCTAGAACAAGGAGAGGTTGAACTCATGGTTAAAGCACTATGCAATTAATAACTATCACCTTAGATAATTAAGCACCTACATTACTACACAGGTGAAATGGTCCCAATCTCCCATCCCATCATCATAATCAAATAACCATAACATCATTTCCAATGTTAAGCTCCCCGCTTAACATCCACAACTTCCAAAACCATCAATCCTCTAATCATGAATAAGTCCAAGCCGCTCTTGACCGTGAGCACAGCTGTCATGATAGTTTTGACTCTGCAGAGTTTGCACCACTGTACCCACATGTAGTGATTTCATCCCCCGTTGTCGGGTGGACTAAAAGAACCTCCATTATGCCAGTGGCCACGAATCACATTCACACTTCACAGGTGTGTAGCCAGGATATCAATACGAAGCCTTTACAAAGGGATTCCTGACGAGTGTGGGCCCACTGAGGTTTCATCCCTAACAGCATACAAGAGGCTCCAACCCCGCTGCAGTGGCCCCCTCTTGAGCCTTGCGGTTCATATGGTAGTCCAGCTGACACCTATTCCCCGCACCATCCAACACACCCATACTACGCCGGGGATACACCTAATTAATTGGCCAAGCTGCCCCATCTCAGCATGTGGTTGGCACGGTAAAGCCAGATTACATGCTCCATGAACCGGTCCTTAGGATCTAGGCAAGTACTAAACACAAACCCTAGTCTCGTGCACCCAGCACCAACAAAAACATCCAACTTGCCTTGATCCCTACCTCTACATAACTCACAATATCTCATTCAAGAGTATGGTAATATAAACTGATGACCTCATATCCCAAATATCCCATTCTAAGCATAGCTAAGCATATGCATAATAATAAATGACATGATAAAATGAATCCCAACCCAAGCTACAAGGAAACAAGGTAATGCAATTCTAGGGAAACATCCTAGCATGGGTTTCATATTTTTCAATTGATAATGCAAATAATTCTATCTACAGATCCTTGTATAGGATCAAGTGGTTAAGGACACTTGCCTCCTTCATGCTGCTCTTGGAATGGGTAGTCCTGCTCTTGGAAAGGAAAAACTTGCTCCGGAGCAGGTTCTACATCATACCATCACACATAGCAAAAGAAAAACAACAATCCATAAGACATAGTTCACACTTCCACTTCATACAAACCACACATTCACATTTATGAAAGCCATTCACAAATTCTATGTGTTGTGGTTACTCTATGTGTGTTGATCTTTGGCTTACATGTACTTTTTATCATGTGTATATGATTTCTACTTTTGTATTCACATTAATGTTTGCATACTATATATATGAGTTTCCCATTTAAATAAATTCCTTATATTCAATTACTACACCTTTTAGCTACCAAGTATGCATGAAAGGTATTTTCCTACTCCATATGTGTCTTCATCCTTCTACCAACCCTAAACTGAATTCTTTGGATTTTAGAAACTTCATTTATCATTTACTAGTTGCTATATTTTCAGATTTATTTCCTATTCCTAAATGTGAACTTTATTATGAAAATAATAAGACATCATCTAAACAGAATAGGTTCTGATCTAAAATATTTAATAATATATTTTTGACCTTTTCCTCTGATGTAAACTATTTTACATTTATTTTCCAAATTTTCAGAATTATTCTTTACTTAAAAATGTGTCCCTATAACTAATAAATGTGAATAACAGATTCATTTCAGCCAAAAATCTATTTTTATCTCAGTCCAAGGTTTTTCTAAGTACTGGGAAAGTTTTTAATTTGAATTTGACAATATGTTTGTCCCACCTTTTAAATTTTAAATACTAACCACATATTCAATTTCCTAAATTTAATATCAAATAGGGTTAAAAAGGTAAACTCACCCCACTACAGTGTCTATAATATTATTTTAAGAATTTTCAGGGGTCTAGCTACACATAACAGAGGGGTTTCCTAATTTTTATTAAGTCCAGGGGCTAAAATTGATTTTTAAATGAATTTACATGATTTTCTGAAGTTCCGGGGGCTAGATCAGAAGTTTCCGGGGCTAGCTCTTATTTTCCGAGAACCCCAGGGGGTAGCACGTAAGAATCCTGGCCTTTATAACGCGGGGCTGACGTGGACCGTCCGATTTAAAACAGACGGCTGAGATATAACGTCGAACCGGTACGCGGGGATTTAAACTCTACCGTGCGAGTTAAAATAAACGGCGCACAAGCGGCCACATCGCTCTGATCGAGCGTGGGCGGCGCTGCCTGGCGGCGCCTGGCGGCGGGAGGCGGCGATCTCGCCGGAGAGTTTCGGATCTTCGTCAATTCTTCCTAGAACTGTGATTTTATGGCATAGATCGGTAGCGGGGAGGTCGGGGATCTCACCTCGGGGGTTTTCTTGAGCTCGGAGGTCCTGGAAGGCGGTCGGCGACGAGGTCCGAGGTGAATCCACGGCGAGGCTCGTCGGCACTGTGTTTGAACCGCAAATCACCGAGTTTTCTGCACCTGCAAGGCTCCCCGGAGGCAGTGGATCAAGACCAGCGAGTTAGGTCGGAATTTCCGAGCGTAGATCGGGCAGAATTCGCCGGAGGGGCTCGGGTTCTTACCGGAGAGAAAATCGGCAGATCGTGGGGAAAAACGGGAGGATGTCGGGGTTTTTATAGACGGGGGAAGGGCGGCGTTCTGTTGTGATCGAGTTTGCGTCGCCCACGAACGAAATTCGGCTGGGATACGCAGGGATCCGGGTCGGTTTTGATTCGGGGTGAGAGAGTCCGGCCGAGCGCGGGCGCGAGCGCGAAGAAGAAGAAAGACTGGCAGGCCCCGCATGTCAGTGGGAGGAAGGGGGCACGCGCGGCTGCAGCTGGCGCGGGACCGGTGGGCCGGCTGGTGGGTTTCGGCCCACTAGCCGGTTTTTTTTCTGTTTTCCTTTTTCTTTTTCTATTTCTTTTCTGTTTTGAGTTTAAATTGAATTCCAGTTTGAATTTAAATTTTTGCAATACATGCAACATGTCCAAAAAATTTTAAATTCCCCTCTTAACAGGATTTTGGGGTGTTACAGCTCTACCCCCCTTAAAAGAAATCTCGTCCTCGAGATTGGTGGTTCTAAGGAAACAATTCCAGAAATTGTGCCTTAAGCTCATCTTCTCGCTCCCAGGTGGCTTCCTCTTCTAAGTGATGCTTCCACTGCACCTTGCACATCCGGATTCTTTTATTTTTGGTGAGGCGTTCCATTGTCTCCAAAATCTTGGATGGTTGCTCGGCATAAGACAAATCTTCAGCTACGTCCATGTCACACTCGGTTTTTCCGAAGAAACAACCAAGTGAATATCACATGTATGCCAGGACCATTTTCTCATACATGTGATGACAAATAGTGAAGCATCATTTATTACCAGCCAGGTGTCGAATATAAATAAGTCTTACATAGCAAATGTCTCGATGGACAATAATAAGTTCATCACAAGTAAATAAACTAGCAGCGGAAAATTATTCTTGAGGGCTCCATCACAGGCGTTGCCCGGGGGTCTCCATGAACCTAGAAACCTTCTTCGGGTCCAAAGTCTTGGTCATTATATACCACCTCATTATCGTGACCTGAGCAGCAATATAAACCAACAAAATATGCAAGGTTGAGTACCAATGGTACTCAGCAAGTGTGGGAAAATTATATCATGCATGGCTAGAACAAGGAGAGGTTGAACTCATGGTTAAAGCACTACGCAATTAATCCCTATCACCTTAGCTTATTAAGCACCTACATTACTACACAGGTGAAATGGTCCCAATCTCCCAACCCATCATCATAACCAAATAACCATAACATCATTTTAAATGTTAAGCTCCCCGCTTAACATCCACAACTTCCAAAACCATCAATCCTCTAATCATGAATAAGTCCAAGCCGCTCTTGACCGTGAGCACGGCTGTCATGACAGTTTTGACTCTGCAGAGTTTGCACCACTGTACCCACATGTAGTGATTTCATCCCCCGTTTCCGGGTGGACTAAAAGAACCTCCATTATGCCAGTGGCTACGAACCACATTCACACTTCCCAGGTGTGTAGCCAGGAGATCACTACGAAGCCTTTACAAAGGGATTCCCGACGAGCGTGGGCCCACTGAGGTTTCACCCCTAACAGCATACAAGAGGCTCCAACCCCGCTGCAGTGGCCCCCTCTTGATCCTTGCGGTTCATATGGTAGTCCAGCTGACACCTACTCCCCGCACCATCCAACACACCCATACTACGTCGGGGATACACCTAATTAATTGGCCAAGCTGCCCCATCTCAGCATGTGGTTGGCACTGTAAAGCCAGGTTACATGCTCCATGAACCGGTCCTTAGGATCCAGGCAAGTACTAAACACAAACCCAAGTCTCGTGCACCCAGCACACAACCAAAACATCCAACTTGCCTTGATCCCTACCTCTACATAACTCACAATATCTCATTCAAGAGTATTGTAAAATAAACTGATGATCTCATATCCCAAATATCCCATTCTAAGCATGGCTAAGCATATGCATAATAATAAATGACATGATAAAATAAATCCCAACCCAAGCTACAAGGAAACAAGGTAATGCAATTCTAGGGAAACTTCCTAACATGGGTTTCACATTTCAATTGACAATGCAAATAATTCTAGCTACTCATCCTAGCATAGGATCAAAGTGGTCAAGGACACTTGCCTCCTTCCTGCTGCTCTTGAAATGGGTAGTCTTGTTCTTGGAAAGGAATAACTTGCTCTTGAGCAGGTTCTACATCATACCATCACACATAGCAAAAGAAAAACAACAATCCATAAGACATAGTTCACACTTCTACTTCATACAAACCACACATTCACATTTATGAAAGTCATTCACCATTATGTGTGTTTATTTGTGGATTGCATGCACTTTTAATCATATGTATATGACTCCTACTTTTGTGTTCACATTTATACTTACATACTATATATATGAGTTTCCAATTTAAATAAATTCCTTATATTCAATTACTACACCTTTTTAACTACCAAATAAGCATGAAAGGTATCTTCCTTCTCCATATGTGTCTTCATAATTTCTACCAACCCTAAACTGAACTCTTTGGATTTTAGAACTCCATTTATCATTTACTAGTTGCTATATTTTCAGATTTATTTCCTATGCCTAAATGTGTGCTTTATTATGAAAATAACAAAATACAACATCTAAACAGAATAGGTTCTGATCTAAAATATTTACTAATATATTTTTGACCTTTGCCTCTGATATAAACTATTTTACAATTATTTTCCCTATTTTCTAGAACAATTCTTTACTTAAAAATGTGTCCCTAAATGTGAATAATAAATTAAACAGATTCATTACAGCCCAAAATATATTTTTATCTCACTCCAAAGTTTTCTAATCACTGAGAAAGTTTTTAATTTAATTATGACAATATGTTTGTTGTCACTTTTTAATTTTTAAACACTAGCCACATATTCAATTTCCTAATTTAAATACTAAACAGGGCTAAAAAGGTAAACTCACCCCATTACAGGGTCTATAATATTATTTTCAGAATTTCCAGGGGTCTAGCTACACTTATCAGAGGTGTTTTTCCTAATTTTTATTAAGTCCAGGGGCTAAAACTGATTTTTAAATGAATTTACATGATTTTCTGAAGTTCCAGGGGCTAGATCAGAAGTTTCTGGGCTAGCTCTTATTTCCCGAGAACCCCAGGGGGTAGCACGTAAGATTTCCAGTCTTTATAACGCGGGGCTGACGTGGACCGTCCGATTTTAAACCGACGGCTGAGATTATAACGCCGAACCGGTACGCGGGGGTTTAAACCCTACCGTGCGATTTAAAATAAACGGCGCACAAGCGGCCACGTCGCTCTGAACGAGCGCGGGCGGCGCTGCCGGCGGCGCACGGCGGCGGGAAGCGGCGATCTCGCCGGAGACTTTCGGATTTTCGAGAATTCTTCCTAGAACTGTGATTTTATGGCATAGATCGGTGGAGGGGAGGTCGGGGATCTCACCTCGGGGGTTTTCTTGAGCTCGGAGGTCACGGAAAGTGATCGGAGACGAGGTCCGAGGCGAAACCACGGCGAAGCTCGTCGGCGCTGTGTTTACACCGCAAGTCACCGAGTTTTCTGCACCTGCAAGGTTCCCCGGAGGCGGTGGATCAAGACCAGCGAGTTAGATCGGAATTTCCGAGCTTAGATCGGCCAGAATTCGCCGGAGAAGTCTCGGTTCTCACCGGAGGAAAAATCGGCGATCGCGTGGGAAAAACAAAACGAGGCCAGGGTTTTTATAGACGGGGGAGGGCGGTGGGTTTGTTTAGATCGAGTGGGAGTCCTCCGGAACCAGAATTCGGCCGGAAATCCGGTCGGTTGCGATCGCCCGCGCGCGGATGAACAGTCCAAGTTTCGGACGATCGGGGGTTAGGGATGACAGGTGGGTCCCGCCTGTCTGAGAGAGAGAGCGCGGGTGCGCGGCTGCGGGCTGGCGGGGGGGGGGGCAGGTTGGGCCGGCTGGTGGGTTTCGGCCCACTGGCCGGTTTTTTTCTGTTTTCTGTTTTTCTTTTTCTATTTCTTTTCTGATTTGAGTTTAATTTGAATTCCAGTTTGAATTTGAATTTTTGCAAAACATGCAACACGTCCAAAAATTTTTAAATTCCCCTCTTAACATTATTTAGGGTTTTGAATCAAAATTTTGGGGTGTTACAGCTCTACCCCCCTTAAAAGAAATCTCGTCCTCGAGATTGGTGTTTCTAAGAAAACAATTCCGGAAATTGTGCCTTGAGCTCATCTTCCCGCTCCCAGGTGGCTTCCTCTTCTGAGTGATGCTTCCACTGCACCTTGCACATCCGGATTCTTTTATTTCTGGTGAGCCGTTCCATCGTCTCAAAAATCTTGTATGGTTGCTCGGCATATGACAAATCTTCAGCTACGTCCACTTCATTCATGGGTAACACCTCTTCAGGCGTTCTCAGACATTTCTTAAGTTGTGACACATGGAACACATCGTGCACATCCGATAGATGAGCCGGTAACTCTAGTTGATACGCTACTTCGCCTTTCCTTTCCAGAACTTGAAAGGGTCCGATGTATCGAGGTGACAACTTCCCTTTCACCTTGAACCGACGAAGTCCTCTGATAGGGGACACTTTGAGATAGACATAGTCTCCCACGTTGAAAACGAGCTCTCTTCTTCGTACATCGGCATAGCTCTTTTGGCGTGTCTGTGCTATCCTCAAGTTATTGCGAATTTCCCTCACCTTCGCCTCGGCTTCTTGTAGTACTTCTGGACCAAACACTTTACTTTCCCCCGTTTGGTTCCAAAATAGGGGAGTTCTGCACTTCCTCCCATACAAAGCTTCAAACGGTGACATCTTCATACTAGCTTGATAGCTGTTGTTATAGGAAAACTCCGCATACGGTAAATTCTTGTCCCAACTCCTATTGTTTTTGAGTGCACATGCCCTTAACATATCTTCAAGAATCTGATTGGTCCTTTCCGTCTGCCCATCAGTTTGGGGATGATAGGCAGAACTAAAGTTCAGATGGGTTCCCATGGTTTCGTGCAACTTCTGCCAGAACCTTGAGGTGAACTGTGTCCCTCGATCCGACACAATCTTCTTTGGCACTCCATGGTAACACACGATCCTTGACATGTACAACTCTGCCAATTTGGATCCACTGTAGCTTTCTTTCACGGGGATGAAGTGAGCTACCTTGGTTAGCCTATCAATGATGACCCATATCGAATCATATCCTGATTGGGTCCTAGGCAATCCCACGATGAAATCCATGCTGATTTCTTCCCATTTCCATTCAGGCACTTTGAGTGGTTGCAATAATCCCGCGGGTCGTTGATGTTCTGCTTTCACCAACTGACATGTGTCACATAGGGCAACATGTTCTGCGACATCTCGCTTCATGCCATACCACCAATACCTGCTCTTGAGGTCCTGGTACATCTTCGTACTCCCAGGATGAATGGAATAGTCGGAATCGTGAGCCTCCTTCAAAATCAATTCACGGATCTCCTTTACTTCAGGCACGCAGATTCTCTTCCCGTGCCACACCGTACCTTGTTCACTCTCTCTGAAACCAGGAGCTTTATTTTCCTTGATGAGTTGCCTGATTTCTTGTATCTTCTCATCATTCTTTTGACCATTGCGTATGTCTTGCTCTAGTGTGGAGTCCACTTCCATGGCGATGGCTTCACCACTATTCACAAGGCATAGATTGAGCCTTATAACCTCATCCTTCAATTCTGCAGGCATGTCCTTCAAGCTCAACTTATTGACCTGCACTTTCCGACTCAAAGCATCGGCCACGACGTTTGCTTTCCCGGAATGATAGTTGATGCCCACATCAAGGTCATTGATTAGCTCTAACCATCTCCTTTGTCTGAGGTTGAGATCTGGCTGTGTGAAAATGTACTTCAAACTCTTATGATCCGTATATATCTCGGTCCTCTTCCCCATCAAATAGTGCAGCCAAATTTTCAATGCGTGTACCACTGTGGCTAGTTCTAGGTCATGTGTAGGATAGTTCTTCTCGTGCTTCCAGAGCTGCCAGGATGCATAAGCCACGACATGCCCTTCTTGCATAAGAACACATCCCAACCCGTTTCCAGAGGCATCGCAGTACACCGTGAAGTTCTTCTGCATATCTGGCATAACCAACACTGGGGCTGTTGTCAATCTCTTCTTTAGCTCCTGAAAGCTCGTCTCGCACTGTGGCGTCCAGGTGAATGTGATTCCCTTCTACAAAAGTTTGGTGAGAGGTCTCGAGATCTTGGAGAATCCCTCAATAAACCGTCGATAGTATCCAGCCAATCCCAAGAAGCTTCGAACTTCCCCGACATTTTCAGGGGTCTTCCACTTCTGGATATCCTCGATTTTGGCGGGATCTACGGAGATTCCTCCCTCCGAGATTATATGTCCTAAGAAGGGAACTCTCTTCAGCCAAAACTCACACTTACTCAACTTGGCATATAGTTGGTGTTCTCTTAGCCTTTGCAACACCAACCTTAGATGTTTCTCATGTTCTTCTTCATCTTTGGAGAAGACGAGAATGTCATCTATGAAAACCACCACAAATTTGTCCAGATATTCCATGAATACCTTGTTCATGAGATACATGAAGTATGCCAGGGCATTAGTTAGCCCGAAAGGCATGACAGTGTATTCATACAGTCCGTACCGAGATACGAAAGCTGTCTTGGGAATATCAGATTACCTTATCTTGAGTTGGTGGTATCCCGACCTGAGATCAATTTTCGAGAACACACAAGCTCCCCTCAACTGATCAAACAAGTCTTCAATGCGAGGTAATGGGTACTTGTTCTTGATGGTTACCTCATTCAAAGCACGGTAATCCACGCATAACCTTTGGGTTCCGTCTTTCTTGGGCACAAATATCACCGGAGCTCCCCATGGTGAGGAACTAGGGCGAATATACCACTTCTCCGTCAATTCTCTCAAATGATCCTTGAGTTCTTCTAGCTGCTTGGATTCCATCCGATAAGGTCTCTTGTATATCGGGGCTGTTCTAGGCACTAGCTCAATTACAAATTCCACTTCACGATCGGGAGGCATACCTGGCAATTCTTCCGGAAAAACGTCTGGATATTCCCTGATAGTCCTGATTTCCTCAACTTTCACCTCAACTTGATTTAATTTAATGTCCCTCCTAGGCTCGTGTATCGTTATGAACTTTACTCTTGTGCCACTAGGGTGAGTTAGTTCCACCGTTCTGGTCGAACAATGAATGATTCCCTTATGTTTGGTCAACCAATCCATGCCCAAAATGATATCAATCCCTTGGGAATCTATCACTATGAGGTTAGCAGTAAACACTACCCCATTAATGTCTAGATTCACCTTGGGACACACTTGTCTTGTCCTTATTTCTCCACCTGGAGAGTTTACGGCTAGCATATGGTTCATTTGTGTTGTTGCTAGGTCATACTTCTTAACAAATCCTTGAGCAATAAACGAGTGGGTAGCACCAGAATCAAACAGCAGGGTTGCAAGGTGTGAATTGGCAGGAAACATACCAACTACCACGTCGGGTGCATCTTGTGCTTCCTCCATAGTGACGTGGTTCACCCTTCCTCTCATTACATTCTGCTGTTGTGGCTGCCTGGGCTTCTTCTTTGGGCATTTGTGGGCGTAGTGCCCCACTTCTCCGCAGCTAAAACATTGCAGTCCAACCTTAGGTGCCTGGCCTTTGCTGTCTTGGGTTTGGTTTGGGGGTCCTTGTACTGCTGGTCGAGGTGGATATGCAAGGCGAGGCTGCTGCACAAACTGACGTTGCGGCTGTGCTGGTGCTGCCGGAGGCCTGTAGTTCGGGTTGTACCCTCTTGGTGCTGAGTAGGGTACCGCAGCACGGTTCGTCTGCCCTGCAGGTGGCTGCATCAGACGTGGGCGGGTGTTGCTCCCTAAGGCTTGATGTGACCACCCGGCCTTCCTCTTATTCTCATTTTCCAAGGCCTTTAGCTTCCTTTCTACCACAAATGCTCTGTCCACCATCTTTTGGAAGCTTTCATACTCATTTGAGGACATTGCACACTGCATCTCCGCGGTAAGTCCTTCCACAAAACAATCTTGTTTCTGCCCATCAGTCTCTATGTCTCGTGGGGCATAACGGGATAGTTGAGTAAATTTAGTGAGGTATTCCCTCACCGTCATGTTCCCCTGCTGCAGTCCCAAAAACTCCTTCCTCTTATTTTTTAGTTCACCTCTTGTGATGTAATGGTTGCGGAAGCTACGCTTGAACTCTTCCCAAGTGATGTTCTCAGGGTCATGATGGGCGGCCACGTAGGCGGTCCACCAATCAGCAGCAGGTCCATGCAATTGATGAGAAGCAAAAAGCACCCTCTCATACCCTTGGCACTGTATGATCCTCATCTTACTTTCAATGGTCTTCAGCCAATCATCTGCCTCCAGAGGTTCAGAAGCACTTGCAAACTTTGGAGGTTGAGTTCCTAGAAACTCACTCAACCTTGGTTGGCGTGGTGCAGCTTGTGGAGGTGGAACTTGATGCAAGTTGGCCACCACTTGAGTCAAGTTCTGGATGAGCTGATTCTGATTCTCCAGCATTTGGTGGAGGGGATCAACTCCTTCACGGCGACCACCCCGGTCCTGGCCTCCAGAAAGATGAGGGTTGCATGCCTCATTGTTGTTGTTGGCGGGGTTGGCAGCACGTCCTTTTTCTCTTCCGGCCATCAGGTAGAATCAACCAATGTTAATTTGAAAGCATTTAGTATCATCTTACTACTTTCATTTGTTTGTACGTTGAAGTGTTGAGGCTTTGTTATACTTTTACAAGGGTTCATATCTCACACCAAATAGATACACTATTATTTCATGTGGGTTCACACACCAACGCAAAACAATCTAAAGACGAGGCTGTGGACAATTGCTCATGGTTTCCACAACTCACGTCACAAACCAAGCACTAACACACCATTAATTAACGTAACGACTTGACTACTCGACATCCTTCTAATTTAAGGGAAAGACTCTACGCTACTCGTTTTCTTGAGCTGGCTCCTCGGGATCTTCCTCATCATTTCGGCTGCCTTCTGACTCTGCTTTGGGTGGGGAGGCTGCTGGTGGAGAAGTGCGACGACGCCTGATCGCTCGGCGATCCAGGGAGTCAGGAGTCCATGTATCATTCACGGTGACACACAGTTCATTCCCATCTCCTCTTTCTCTCGCCCTTAAGCAGGCTCGCAGCAACACCTCCGTTTCCTTCAGGGTGTCCCGAACATCCTGAAGCTCTTGTTGGCACTCCTGCAGTCGAGTGCTGAGCATAGAAGCATCCTCCAAGCACAAGTCCATGTGCTCATGAGAAGTCCCTTGCTGCACTGGCGGGTACTTGTATTCCGTGGTACCACTCTCACGCTGGAGGACATACATGTACTCAGTTTTGTCCAAGTGGCGACGATAGATGTGACTCTGGCAGGTGATGGCCTCCCAGGTGACATCTTTCTCCGCATCGACCTGTGTTGCTCTACAAGCTGGAGAGTGGTGAATCTTAAGCAGCTGATTTTCGTGTATTATCCTCATCTCTGAACTCCATTCTTCCCTCTTCTCACGGATGGTCCTGGTGGAGTTATAGTGGATGATTAGCTTGCCCGTATTGCCGGCGGCTTCGAGCATACGCCGAAGACGGCGCAATAAGCCTCCTACTGCCAATCCGTAGGAAAGGTACGTCACCGGACGGCTCTCCTCCCTCTTGGCAAGGGCAACTACGGGAACTCTCCCTCCTGTGGACTTGCGAGCGGTGCGAATCATGCGAACCATCTAAAACAAAAAGAATTTAAAATTAGGTTAGATAAACTCTCAAACAAAAATCCTATTTTGAATGAAAGTTGGGGTAAGATGAAGAAAGTGACTCCTTAAATAACACTTTCCAAACCACACCTTGTAAAATAGTTTTTAAGAAAATAGGGCCCTTATGTACATCCATTTCTACCTAGGTCCACGTTCCTACGGGCAACCTTGGCTCTGATACCACTTCTGTCACACCCGGTTTTTCTGAAGAAACAACCAAGTGAATATCACATGTATGCCAGGATCATTTTCTCATACATGTGATGACAAATAGTGAAGCATCATTTATTACCAGCCAGGTGTCGAATATAAATAAGTCTTACATAGCAAATGTCTCGATGGACAATAATAAGTTCATCACAAGTAAATAAACTAGCAGCGGAAAATTATTCTTGAGGGCTCCATCACAGGCGTTGCCCGGGGGTCTCCATGAACCTAGAAACCTTCTTCGGGTCCAAAGTCTTGGTCATTATATACCACCTCATTATCGTGACCTGAGCAGCAATATAAACCAACAAAATATGCAAGGTTGAGTACCAATGGTACTCAGCAAGTGTGGGAAAATTATATCATGCATGGCTAGAACAAGGAGAGGTTGAACTCATGGTTAAAGCACTACGCAATTAATCCCTATCACCTTAGCTTATTAAGCACCTACATTACTACACAGGTGAAATGGTCCCAATCTCCCAACCCATCATCATAATCAAATAACCATAACATCATTTTCAATGTTAAGCTCCCCGCTTAACATCCACAACTTCCAAAACCATCAATCCTCTAATCATGAATAAGTCCAAGCCGTGCTTGACCGTGAGCACGGTTGTCATGACAGTTTTGACTCTGCAGAGTTTGCACCACTGTACCCACATGTAGTGATTTCATCCCCCGTTGCCGGGTGGACTAAAAGAACCTCCATTATGCCAGTGGCTACGAACCACATTCACACTTCCCAGGTGTGTAGCCAGGAGATCACTATGAAGCCTTTACAAAGGGATTCCCGACGAGCGTGGGCCCACTGAGGTTTCACCCCTAACAGCATACAAGAGGCTCCAACCCCGCTGCAGTGGCCCCCTCTTGAGCCTTGCGGTTCATATGGTAGTCCAGCTGACACCTATTCCCCGCACCATCCAACACACCCATACTACGCCGGGGATACACCTAATTAATTGGCCAAGCTGCCCCATCTCAGCATGTGGTTGGCACCGTAAAGCCAGGTTACATGCTCCATCAACCGGTCCTTAGGATCCAGGCAAGTACTAAACACAAACCCAAGTCTCGTGCACCCAACACACAACCAAAACATCCAACTTGCCTTGATCCCTACCTCTACATAACTCACAATATCTCATTCAAGAGTATGGTAAAATAAACTGATGATCTCATATCCCAAATATCCCATTCTAAGCATGGCTAAGCATATGCATAATAATAAATGACATGATAAAATAAATCCCAATCCAAGCTATAAGGAAACAAGGTAATGCAATTCTAGGGAAACTTCCTAACATGGGTTTCACATTTCAATTGACAATGCAAATAACTCTAGCTACACATCCTAGCATAGGATCAAAGTGGTCAAGGACACTTGCCTCCTTCCTGCTGCTCTTGAAATGGGTAGTCTTGATCTTGGAAAGGAATAACTTGCTCTTGAGCAGGTTCTACATCATACCATCACACATAGCAAAAGAAAAACAACAATCCATAAGACATAGTTCACACTTCTACTTCATACAAACCACACATTCACATTTATGAAAGTCATTCACCATTATGTGTGTTTATTTGTGGATTGCATGCACTTTTAATCATATGTATATGACTCCTACTTTTTTGTTCACATTTATACTTACATACTATATATATGAGTTTCCAATTTAAATAAATTCCTTATATTCAATTACTACACCTTTTTAACTACCAAATAAGCATGAAAGGTATCTTCCTTCTCCATATGTGTCTTCATAATTTCAACCAACCCTAAACTGAACTCTTTGGATTTTAGAACTCCATTTATCATTTACTAGTTGCTATATTTTCAGATTTATTTCCTATGCCTAAATGTGTGCTTTATTATGAAAATTACAAAATACAACATCTAAACAGATTAGGTTCTGATCTAAAATATTTACTAATATATTTTTGACCTTTGCCTCTGATGTAAACTATTTTACAATTATTTTCTCTATTTTCTAGAACAATTCTTTACTTAAAAATGTGTCCCTAAATGTGAATAACAAATTAAACAGATTCATTTCAGCCCAAAATATATTTTTATCTCACTCCAAAGTTTTCTAATCACTGAGAAAGTTTTTAATTTAATTATGACAATATGTTTGTTGTCACTTTTTAATTTTTAAACACTAGCCACATATTCAATTTCCTAATTTAAATACTAAACAGGGCTAAAAAGGTAAACTCACCCCATTACAGGGTCTATAATATTATTTTCAGAATTTCCAGGGGTCTAGCTACACTTATCAGAGGTGTTTTCCTAATTTTTATTAAGTCCAGGTGCTAAAACTGATTTTTAAATGAATTTACATGATTTTCTGAAGTTCCAGGGGCTAGATCAGAAGTTTCCGGGCTAGCTCTTATTTCCCGGGAACCCCAGGGGGTAGAACGTAAGATTTCCAGTCTTTATAACGCGGGGCTGACGTGGACCGTCCGATTTTAAACCGACGGCTGAGATTATAACACCGAACCGGTACGCGGGGGTTTAAACCCTACCGTGCGATTTAAAATAAACGGCGCACAAGCGGCCACGTCGCTCTGATCGAGCGCGGGCGGCGCTGCCGGCGGCGCACGGCGGCGGGAAGCGGCGATCTCGCCGGAGACTTTCGGATTTTCGAGAATTCTTCCTAGAACTGTGATTTTATGGCATAGATCGGTGGAGGGGAGGTCGGGGATCTCACCTCGGGGGTTTTCTTGAGCTCGGAGGTCCCGGAAAGTGACCGGCGACGAGGTCCGAGGCGAAACCACGGCGAAGCTCGTCGGCGCTGTGTTTACACCGCAAGTCACTGAGTTTTCCGCACCTGCAAGGTTCCCCGGAGGCGGTGGATCAAGACCAGCGAGTTAGATCGGAATTTCCGAGCTTAGATCGGCCAGAATTCGCCGGAGAAGTCTCGATTCTCACCGGAGGAAAAATCGGCGATCGCGTGGGAAAAACAGAACGAGGCCGGGGTTTTTATAGACGGGGGAGGGCGGTGGGTTTGTTTAGATCGAGTGGGAGTCCTCCGGAACCAGAATTCGGCCGGAAATCCGGTCAGTTGCGATCGCGCGCGCGCGGATAAACAGTCTGAGTTTCGGACGATCGGGGGTTAGGGATGACAGGTGGGTCCCGCCTGTCTGAGAGAGAGAGCGCGGGCGCGCGGCTGCGGGCTGGCGCGGGGGCAGGTTGGGCCGGCTGGTGGGTTTCGGCCCACTGGCCAGTTCTTTTCTGTTTTCTCTTTTTCTTTTTCTATTTCTTTTCTAATTTGAGTTTAATTTGAATTCCAGTTTGAATTTGAATTTTTGCAAAACATGCAACACGTCCAAAAATTTTTAAATTCCCCTCTTAACATGATTTAGGGATTTGAATCAAAATTTTGGGGTGTTACAGTCCACTTCATTCATGGGTAACACCTCTTCAGGCGTCCTCAGGCATTTCTTGAGTTGTGACACATGGAATACGTCGTGCACATCCGATAGGCGAGCCGGTAATTGTAGTTGATACACCACTTCGCCTTTCCTCTCCAGAACTTGAAAGGGTCCGATGTATCGAGGTGACAACTTCCCTTTCACCTTGAACCGACGAAGTCCTCGGATAGGGGACACCTTGAGATAGACATAGTCTCCCACGTTGAAAACGAGCTCTCTTCTTCGTACATCGGCATAGCTCTTTTGGCGTGTCTGTGCTATCCTCAACTTGTTGCGAATTTCCCTCACCTTCGCCTCGGCTTCTTGTAGTACTTCGGGACCAAACACTTTACTTTCCCCTGTTTGGTTCCAGAATAGGGGAGTTCTGCACTTCCTCCCGTACAAAGCTTCAAACGGTGACATCTTCATACTAGCCTGATAGCTGTTGTTATAGGAGAATTCCGCATACGGTAAGTTCTTGTCCCAACTCCGATTGTTTTTGAGTGCACATGCCCTCAGCATATCCTCAAAAATCTGATTGGTTCTTTCCGTCTGCCCATCAGTTTGGGGATGATAGGCAGAACTAAAGTTCAGATGGGTTCCCATGGTTTCGTGCAACTTCTGCCAGAACCTCGAGGTGAACTGTGTCCCTCGATCCGACACTATCTTTTTCGGCACTCCATGGTAACAAACGATCCTTGACATGTACAATTCCGCCAATTTGGATCCGCCGTAGCTTTCTTTCACGGGGACGAAATGAGCTACCTTGGTTAGCCTGTCGATGATGACCCATATTGAATCATATCCTGATTAGGTCCTAGGCAATCCCACTATGTAATCCATACCAATTTCTTCCCATTTCCATTCAGGCACTTTGAGCGGTTGCAATAATCCCGCGGGTCGTTGATGTTCTGCTTTCACCAACTGACATGTGTCACATAGGGCAACATGTTCCGCGACATCTCGCTTCATACCATACCACCAATACCTGCTCTTGAGGTCCTGATACATCTTCGTACTCCCAGGATGAATGGAATAGTCGGAATCGTGAGCCTCCTTCAAAATTAATTCACGGATCTCCTTTACTTCAGGCACACAGATCCTTTTCCCGTGCCACACCGTACCTTGTTCATCCTCTTTGAAACCAGGAGCTTTATTTTCCTTGATGAGTTGCCTGATTTCTTGTATCTTCTCGTCGTTCTTTTGACCATCGCGTATGTCTTGCTCCAGTGTGGAGTCCACTTCCATGGCGATGGCTTCACCACTATTCACAAGGCATAGATTGAGCCTTATAACATCGCCTTCAATTCTGCAGGCATGTCCTTCAAGCTCAACTTATTGACCTGCACTTTACGACTTAAAGCATCGGCCACGACGTTTGCTTTCCCAGGATGATAGTTGATGCCCACATCAAAGTCATTGATTAGCTCTAAACAACTCCTTTGTCTGAGGTTGAGGTCTGGCTGTGTGAAAACATACTTCAAACTCTTATGATCCGTATATATCTCGGTCCTCTTCCCCATCAAATAGTGCCGCCAAATTTTCAACGAGTGTACCACTGCAGCTAGTTCTAGGTCATGTGTAGGATAATTTTTCTCGTGCTTCCGGAGTTGTCGGGATGCATAAGCCACGACATGCCCTTCTTGCATGAGAACACATCCCAACCCGTTTCCAGAGGCATCGCAGTACACCGTAAAGTTCTTTTGCATATCTGGCATAACCAGCACTGGGGCTGTTGTCAATCTTTCCTTTAACTCCTGAAAAATTGTCTCGCACTGCGGCGTCCATGTGAATGTTATTCCCTTGTCCAACAGTTTAGTGAGGGGTCTCGAGATCTTAGAGAATCCCTCAATAAACCGTCGATAGTATCCAGCCAATCCCAAGAAGCTTCAAACTTCCCCGACATTTTTAGGGGTCTTCCACTTCTGTATATCCTCGATTTTGGCGGGATCTACGGAGATTCCTCCCTCCGAGATTATATGTCCTAAGAAGGGAACTCTCTTCAGCCAAAACTCACACTTGCTCAACTTGGCATATAGTTGGTGTTCTCTCAGCCTCTGCAACACCAACCTTAGATGTTTCTCATGTTCTTCTTCATCTTTGGAGAAGACGAGAATGTCATCTACGAAAACCACCACAAATTTGTCCAGATATTCCATGAATACATTGTTCATGAGATACATGAAGTATGCCGGGGCATTAGTTAGCCTGAAAGGCATGACAGTGTATTCATACAGTCCGTACCGAGGTACGAAAGCTGTCTTGGGAATATCAGATTGCCTTATCTTGAGTTGGTGGTATCCCGACCTGAGATCAATTTTCAAGAACACACAAGCTCCCCTCAACTGATCAAACAAGTCTTCAATGCGGGGTAATGGGTACTTGTTCTTGATGGTTACCTCATTCAAGGCACGGTAGTCCATGCATAACCTTTGGGTTCCGTCCTTTTTGGGCACAAATATCACTAGAGCTCCCCATGGTGAGGAACTAGGACGAATATACCCCTTCTCCGTCAATTCTCTCAAATGATACTTGAGTTCTCCCAGCTGCTTGGAGTCCATCCGATAAGGTCTCTTGTATAACGGGGCTGTTCCAGGCACTAGCTCAATTGCGAATTCCACTTCACGATCGGGAGGCATACCTGGCAACTCCTCCGGAAAAACATCTGGATATTCCCTGATGGTCCTGATCTCCTCAACTTTCACCTCAACTTGATTTAATTTAATGTCCCTCCTAGGCTCTTGTATTGTTATAAACTTTACTTTTGTGCCACTAGGGTGCGTTAGTTCCACCGTTCTGGTCGAACAATGGATGATTCCTTTATGTTTCGTCAACCAATCCATACCCAAGATAATATCTATCCCTTGTGAATCTATCACTATGAGGTTAGCAGTAAATACTACCCCATTAATGTCTAGGTTCACCTTGGGACACACTTGTCTTGTCCTTATTTCTCCACCCGGAGAGTTTACGGCTAGCATATGGTTCATTTGTGTTGTTGCTAGATCATGCTTCTTAACAAACCCTTGAGCAATGAACGAGTGGGTAGCACTAGAATCAAACAGCAGGGTTGCAATTTGTAAATTGGCAGGAAACTTACCAACTACCACGTCGGGTGCCTCTTGTGCTTCCTCCATAGTGACGTGGTTCACCCGTCCTCTCATTACATTCTGTTGTGGTGGCTGCGCGGGCTTCTTCTTTGGGCACTTATGGGCATAGTGCCCCACTTCACCACAGCTAAAACATTGCACCCCAACCTTAGGTGCCTGGCCTTTGTTGTCTTGGGGTTGGTTTGGGGGTCCTTGCACTGCTGGTCGAGGTGGAAATGCGGGGCGAGGCTGCTGTACAAACTGACGTTGTGGCTGTGCTGGTGCTGCCGGAGGCCTGTAGTTCGGGTTGTACCCTCTTGGTGCTGAGTAGGGTACCGCAGCACTGTTCGTCTGCCCTGCAGGTTGCTGCATCAGACGTGGGCGGGTGTTGCTCCCTGAGGCTTGGTGTGACCACCCGGCCTTCCTCTTGTTCTCATTTTCCAAAGCCTTTAGCTTCCTTTCTACCACAAACGCTCTGTCCACCATCTTTTGGAAGCTTTCATACTCATTTGAGGACATTACACACTGCATTTCTGCGGTAAGTCCTTCCACGAAACAATCTTGTTTCTGCTCATCAGTCTCTATGTCTCGTGGGGCATAACTAGAGAGTTGAGTAAATTTAGTGAGGTATTCCCTCACCGTCATGTTTCCCTGCTGCAGTCCCAAGAACTCCTTCCTCTTGTTTTTGAGTTCACCCCTTGGTATGTAATGATTGCGGAAGCTACGCTTGAACTCTTCCCAAGTGATGTTCTCAGGGTCATGATGGGCGGCCACGTAGGCGGTCCACCAATCAGCAGCAGGTCCATGCAATTGATGAGAGGCAAACATCACCCTCTCATACCCTTGGCACTGTATGATCCTCATCTTGCTCTCAATGGTCTTAAGCCAATCATCTGCCTCCAGAGGTTCAGCAGCACTTGCAAACTTTGGAGGTTGAGTTCCTAGAAACTCACTCAACCTTGGTTGGCGTGGTGCAGCTTGTGGAGGTGGAACTTGATGCAAGTTGGCCACCACTTGAGTCAAGTTCTGGATGAGCTGGTTTTGATTCTCTAGCATTTGGTGGAGGGAATCAACTCCTTCACGGCGACCACCCCAGTCCTGGCCTCCAGAAAGATGAGGGCTGCAGGCCTCATCGTTGTTGTTGGCGGGGTTGGCAGCACGACCTTTTCCTCTTCCCGCCATCTAGCATGATCAACCAAATGTTAATTTAAAGCATTACTTATTACCTTACTACTTTCACTTGTTTGTACTTTAAAGTGTTGAGGCTTTGTTATACTTTTCGGAGGGTTCATATCTCGCACAAAAATAAATGCAATATTATTTCATGCGGGTTCACACACCAAAGCAAAACAATCTGAAGACGAGGCTATGGACAATTGCTCATGGCTTCCACAACTCACGTCACACACCAATCGTTAACACACCATTAACTAAGATAACGACTCGACTACTCGACATCCTGCTAAACTAAGGGAAGGACTCTACACTACTCGTATTCACTGAGCTGGCTCCTCGGGGTCTTCCTCATCATTGCGACTGCCTTCTGACTCTGCTTTGGTTGGGGAGGCTGCTGGTGGAGAAGTGCGACGACGCCTGATCACCCGGCGATCTGGGGAGTCAGGAGTCCATGTATCATTCACGGTGACACACAGTTCATTCCCATCCCCTCTTTCTCTCGCCCTTAAGCAAGCTCGCAGCAACGCCTCCGTTTCCTTCACGGTGTCCCGAACATCCTGAAGTTCTTGCTGACACTCCTACAGTCGAGTGCTGAGCATAGCAGCATCCTCCAAGCACAAGTCCATGTGCTCATGGGAAGTCCCTTGCTGCACTGGCGGGTACTTATACTCCACGGTACCACTCTCACGCTGGAGGACATACATGTACTCAGTCCTGTCCAGGTGGCGACGATAGATGTGACTCTGGCAGGTGATGGCCTCCCAGGTGACATCCTTCTCCGCATCGACCTGTGTCGCTCGACGAGCTGGAGAGCGGTGGATCTTGAGTAGCTGATTTTCATGGATAATCCTCATTTCTGAACTCCATTCTTCCCTCTTCTCACGGATGGTTCTGGTGGAGCTATAGTGTATGATTAGCTTGCCCGTATTGCCGGCGGCTTCGAGCATACGTCGAAGACGGCGCAACAAGCCTCCTACTGCCAATCCGTAGGAAAGGTACGTCACTGGACGGCTCTCCTCTCTTTCGGCAAGGGAAACTACGGGAACTCTCCCTCCTGTGGACTTGCGAGCGGTGCGAATCATGCAAACCATATAAAACAGAAAGCATTTAAACTTAGGTTAGATAAACTTTTAAACAAGAACCCTATTTTGAATGAAAGTTGAGGTAAGATGAAGAAAGTGACTCCATTAAATAACAGGTTTCAACACACACCTTGTAAAATAGTTTTTAAGAAAATAGGGCCCTTAAATACGTCCATTTCTACCTAGGTCCACGTTCCTACGGGCAACCTTGGCTCTGATACCACTTCTGTCACACCCGGTTTCTCCGAAGAACAACCAAGTGAATATCACATGTATGCCAGGATCATTTTCTCATACATGTGATGACAAATAGTGAAGCATCATTTATTACAAGCCTGGTGTCGAATATAAATAAGTCTTACAAAGCATAGTCTCGATGGACGATAATAAGTTCATCACAAATAAATAAACTAGCAGCGGAATATTATTCTTGTGGGCTCCGTCACAGGCGTTGCCCGGGGGGTCTCCATGAACCTAGAAACCTTCTTTGGGTCCAATGTCTTGGTCATTATACACCACCTCATTATCTTGACCTGAGCAGCAATATAAACCAACAAATATGCAAGGTTGAGTACCGATGGTACTCAGCAAGTGTGGGAAAGTTATGTCATGCATGGCTAGAACAAGGAGAGGTTGAACTCATGGTTAAAGCACTATGCAATTAATAACTATCACCTTAGCTAATTAAGCACCTACATTACTACACAGGTGAAATGGTCCCAATCTCCCATCCCATCATCATAATCAAATAACCATAACATCATTTCCAATGTTAAGCTCCCCGCTTAACATCCACAACTTCCAAAACCATCAATCCTCTAATCATGAATAAGTCCAAGCCGCTCTTGACCGTGAGCACGGCTGTCATGACAGTTTTGACTCTGCAGAGTTTGCACCACTGTACCCACATGTAGTGATTTCATCCCCCGTTGCCGGGTGGACTAAAAGAACCTCCATTATGCCAGTGGCCACGAACCACATTCACACTTCACAGGTGTGTAGCCAGGAGATCACTACGAAGCCTTTACAAAGGGATTCCCGACGAGTGTGGGCCCACTGAGGTTTCACCCCAAACAGCATACAAGAGGCTCCAACCCCGCTGCAGTGGCCCCCTCTTGAGCCTTGCGGTTCATATGGTAGTCCAGCTGACACCTATTCCCCGCACCATCCAACACACCCATACTACGCCGGGGATACACCTAATTAATTGGCCAAGCTGCCCCATCTCAGCATGTGGTTGGCACTGTAAAGCCAGGTTACATGCTCCATGAACCGGTCCTTAGGATCTAGGCAAGTACTAAACATAAACCCGAGTCTCGTGCACCCAGCACCAACCAAAACATCCAACTTGCCTTGATCCCTACCTCTACATAACTCACAATATCTCATTCAAGAGTATGGTAATATAAACTGATGACCTCATATCCCAAATATCCCATTCTAAGCATAGCTAAGCATATGCATAATAATAAATGACATGATAAAATGAATCCCAACCCAAGCTACAAGGAAACAAGGTAATGCAATTCTAGGGAAACATCCTAGCATGGGTTTCATATTTTTCAATTAACAATGCAAATAATTTATCTACACATCCTAGTATAGGATCAAAGTGGTCAAGGACACTTGCCTCCTTCCTGCTGCTCTTGGAATGGGTAGTCCTGCTCTTGGAAAGGAAAAACTTGCTCTGGAGCAGGTTCTACATCATACCATCACACATAGCAAAAGAAAAACAACAATCCATAAGACATAGTTCACATTTCCACTTCATACAAACCACACATTCACATTTATGAAAGCCATTCACAAATTCTATGTGTTGTGGTTACTCTATGTGTGTTGATCTTTGGCTTACATGTACTTTTTATCATGTGTATATGATTTCTACTTTTGTATTCACATTAATGTTTGCATACTATATATATGAGTTTCCCATTTAAATAAATTCATTATATTCAATTACTACACCTTTTAGCTACCAAGTATGCATGAAAGGTATTTTCCTACTCCATATGTGTCTTCATCCTTCTACCAACCCTAAACTGAATTCTTTGGATTTTAGAAACTTCATTTATCATTTACTAGTTGCTATATTTTTAGATTTATTTCCTATGCCTAAATGTGAACTTTATTATGAAAATAATAAGACACATCATCTAAATAGAATAGGTTCTGATCTAAAATATTTAATAATATTTTTGACCTTTTCCTCTGATGTAAACTATTTTACATTTATTTTCCAAATTTTCAGAATTATTCTTTACTTAAAAATGTGTCCCTATAACTAATAAATGTGAATAACAGATTCATTTCAGCCAAAAATCTATTTTTATCTCACTCCAAGGTTTTTCTAAGTACTGGGAAAGTTTTTAATTTGAATTTGACAATATGTTTGTCCCACCTTTTAAATTTTAAATACTAACCACATATTCAATTTCCTAAATTTAATATCAAATAGGGTTAAAAAGGTAAACTCACCCCACTACAGGGTCTATAATATTATTTTAAGAATTTTTAGGGGTCTAGCTACACATAACAGAGGGGTTTTTCCTAATTTTTATTAAGTCCAGGGGCTAAAACTGATTTTTAAATGAATTTACATGATTTTCTGAAGTTCTAGGGGCTAGATCAGAAGTTTCCGGGGTTAGCTCTTATTTTCCGAGAACCCCAGGGGGTAGCACGTAAGAATCCCGGCCTTTATAACGCGGGGCTGATGTGGACCGTCCGATTTAAAACAGACGGCTGAGATTATAACGTCGAACCGGTACGCGGGGATTTAAACTCTACCGTGTGATTTAAAATAAACGGCGTACAAGCGGCCACGTCGCTCTGATCGAGCGCGGGCGGCGCTGCCCGGCGCCGCACGGCGGTGGGAGGCGGCGATCTCGCCGGAGAGTTTCGGATCTTCGTCAATTCTTCCTAGAACTATGATTTTATGGCATAGATCGGTAGCGGGGAGGTCGGGGATCTCACCTCGGGGATTTTCTTGAGCTTGGAGGTCCTGGAAGGCGGTCGGCGACGAGGTCCGAGGTGAATCCAACACAGCGCCGATGAGCCTCGCCGTGAATTCACCTCGGACCTCGTCGCCGACCGCCCTCCAGGACCTCCGAGCTCAAGAAAACCCCCCGAGGTGAGATCCCCGACCTCCCCTCTACCGATCTATGCCATAAAATCACAGTTCTAGGAAGAATTTACGAAGATCCGAAACTCTCCGGCGAGATCGCCGCCTCCCGCCGCC